>CM070547.1:5951848-7350598 GCA_036346405.1 Phyllostachys edulis | reverse complement strand
AAAGAAGGCCATGTCGTTGGCTCGCCCCAGCAAGAACAACACCTCTAGCAAACCTGATATCTCAACTCCTGATTTATTATCGACACTCAGTCGGTACTCTGCTCAAAAAATGAGAAATTGGAAGGAACTTAAGCGATAGAACAATTGGTGGCGATGTAGAACAATTTGGACTGAAGTGATCTCAAAACCTGTTAGCAAATGAACCATGTCAGTATCATGTGTAACTACATATGTTTTTTTAGAGAATGTATAACCATAATTTCCAATATTTACTTTGTTACATATATGAAATGATGTGGTCATTGGCAAGGGTGATGCATGTTTCTTTTGGATCAGGGGTGGATCCAAGATAAACAAATTTGTTAAGAGGCACCATACAACTACAGTGCAACTTGTAAATAATATGTAGTTGAGAGTTCAGACCATATCGCATCGATGTACACACATTCTAACAATATGAGAGGCTAAGTGTAAGTGAGATCAATGTGTTGATAAATCATGCTATATACTCCCTCCATTTTTATATGTTTGACGTCGTGTAGCGTTAGTTTATACTCCAAAACGTCATCCTTTCGGAAACGGAGGGAGTACCAAACTGCACAAGCAAACAAGATGGGACCTAATTAAGCTAGTTGTTGTTGCCAATTCAACCCCAGACTAGCCAGCCACAAGGGATCGCAAATTTGCAACGAACAAAATGCATTAAGCAAAGTCAGAAATCTCCATGTAATTATCGAATAAAGATCTCAGACACTACCGAAGTCTACATAATCACGCTCCAAGGTTTTTTTAGACGCCATCCGAGGCTGTAAACAACAAGGGCACGATTGCACGAACCAAGCAGCTACTCCGCAGATTTTACAAAAAAATCTGCAGCGTTTAGCCATTTACCTCGGGCATAAGGCACATCTGCAGCGCCCCAACAGTAGCAGCTTTTTTGGCTAAGTGCTTCCGGATGTGAGCTTCTATCGGATGTGAGCTGTAGCCCATCTGACAAGTTGCCTTCGGCAGAATTCCATTCCAAATGGTGCCGGAATGAGGAGAGGGAGAGGGCGGCGGCTTACCCTGGCGCCAGTGGTTCACCGGAGCAAGCAGGAGGAGTCACAGGGAGACGTGGAAGATCATCAAAAGAGAGATGAGGAGAGGAGACGGAGATGTAGAGAAGAGTTGCGGCAATTTTTGGAGTTCACGCAGGCTAACTTGAAACCTTCGATTTCGTCGGATCCGCAAAAGCAATTGCTCCGATCTCAAGGATCGAAGGTAGTCGTCGAAGATGATGGTTGGTCTCCGGCGTTGCTGCTAGATTCTGAAATCACAGCAGAGGCCAATCGTTGGAATCTGGTGTCTTCGGCCAATGCTCGCATCGGTAATCCCGACCCTTTGTATGATCAGAGAGCCTGCAGTTCTGGATCACGGTTTTGGGCTATATCCGGGGACTCTGATTCCGATGAGGAGGTTCCGGGAGCAGACGTTCGGTCTCCTTCTTCTGAGAGTTTTCTGGTCAGTGTCATCGCTTCGCCGAAAATCGTCAAGCCGAAGGTTGCTCTTGCAAGGAAATCAGTTCTGGCAGTGGCCAAACGTCCTCAATCGAAGGTAGCACCTTGGAAAGGACCTCTACCACCACGGCATCGTCCGCAACCTTTAACACTAGGGGATGTGGCAGTGGTTGATCGTAGATCATCTATGGGTAGGCGGCAACTGTGGCGGCAGACAGATCGTGGCCTACCATCCCAGGAGATTCAGGGGCCGGAGGTTGAAGATGAAGTTCGAATTTTGAATTTCAAACCAAAGCCTAGATCAAGATCTTCGATCAATGAATGTAATAGATCAATGGCGCTAGTTTCGGGTCTGGGTGGAGTCGGTCTAATTTCTTCGGTCATTGACCGCTCGACCTGCCCCGATCCTCTGTCTTTTGGTCCTGCAGTTCGGCCAAAGGCCGTTCCGTTTCAATTCGGCACTGGGCCTTTTTTCGCTCGTTCTGGTCGCCTCCCACAACTCGCAAGGGTTTCAGGTGGAGGGGCTTACCTTCAAGCGGCGGCACCATTCTTTCTTCGGCCATCCTACTCCGAAGTGGTGCGTAGAAGGATGGCGACCAGGGCTAACCAAGGGAGCGGTGGTGCTGGTCATGGAGGACGGCCGTATGGAGGTCGAGGGCCTGGCGCTCGGGGAGGCTTTGGGGGCGGCGGCTTCGGCTTCAACGGCGCCGGTGTTTCTTCCAACAATGGAGACGGCGGCAGTGCTTACAATCAATGGGAGTTGGGGAACTATTCTCAGGGTTATGGCGGTGGTGATGGATTTGGTTTCACTCAAGGCGGAGGGGAAGGCTTTGGAGGCGGGGATGGATTCGGTGGTCATTCAGGATCTTCGGTCGGGCAAGGATTCAATCCAGGTCATGGCGGCTTTGGACCGGGACACGGCGGCGGCCATCGCGGTTTCCCCCGCGGCTGTGGTCAACGGGGCCTCGCGCCTAGACAAGGCGGTGGCGCAAGGTACCAGGGTAGGGGCCAGCAGTTCGCCGGCTTGGTGAACCAAGGCTTTACGCTGATGGAGGCTATGCCGTCTTCCGCTGCCACTGCTACGGCTCCAGGTTGGCCACCGGGACGAGCAGGTCCGGCTCATGGGAATCTTGCTCAGGCACTGCCTGTGAATCAAGTTGGGGCGCATCTTCCTCTCTCAGCCAGTGGTTCTGCGATAGAGGCATTGATAGCTCAACCGGACCCAGTTTCTTTGGCGAATGCAAATTCTCAAGCTGTTTTGGTGTCTGCCAGGGTTGCTATGATAGGTACTAAGGCTACCGAGATTGCATCCAAGGCAATTCAAGAGGTAGTGCAGAAGTCTTCTAAAGCTACAGTGGTCCGTCATCTTGGCTTGCTCCCTGGGAACGCGGCATTTCAAGGTGAAACTGAGGGTGGATCTTCAAAGGCCAATGCAAAGAAGAAGTATTGTTGGCGTTGTGCAACTAAAGGCCATGCCACTTCTTCATGCAAGGCGGTGTTATGTTGTGATATTTGTGATAGTAATGAGCATGTAGCTAAAAGTGTCCTATTCTTAAAGACCCTCACCCAGTGGCGTACTCGGTGGGATATGCAGCGAAAGAGCTGGGTTTCTACCATATTCCGTATGCTCCCTTATTGGAGGAGTCATCGGATCAGTCGACTGCTTTAGTCAAAGTGGTTGGGGGCTCTATCTCAGTTGATCAGTTGACGGGTCACCTGCACAAACTAGTACCAGGAGATTGGGTTTGGGTGGTGGAAGAATTGGATAATAATTCTTATGTAGTCCCTTTCCCATCCCAAGCTGAGTTGCAGCGTACAATGGCTTATGGTGGCGCGGTGATCAAAGAGCTTGGTGTGCAGTTGACATTTGAAGAATATGAGGATGTCCAATGTGGTTTGCCTATGCCAAAAGTTTGGGTGCGAGTTAAAGGTCTGCCGAAAAAGTTGCGTAAGTACCAAATTCTTTGGGTGATAGGTTCTATGTTTGGGGCTACACAGAAGGTGGATATGAAGACTACGAAGCGCAGTACCTTTGGCCGTTGCTTCGTGTTCTTAATCCAGATTTGATTCCGAACCAGATGGATGTGGTTATTGGTGATCGTTATTTTGAGCTGACGTTCGTAGTGGAGCAAAACACTATGGTTAATGTTCCGGTTCAGATGGATATGGATGACAAGGGCCGGGAGGATGATGGCAATGGTCAAGACCAGAACCCGGGGAATAATTTCAGAGATTACAAGAGAGCCAAGAATGGGGAGGAAGCTAAAGGAAAATATGCTTCTTCTAAAGATTCGGCCTCTGGCGATCAGGTGGTCCAGGGAAAGGATTTGTCATCGGCTCAGGACGGCATGGTGTCGCAATCCACTATTCTTATTATGGTGGAGAAAATTCTGGACTTAGCGGTTGATAAACTGTTGAGGGAAGGGGCAGATGGAGTTTTGATGGAAGAGGAGGAGGGTTTTGTGGTAGGAGATGTTCAATTGGATGGGGAGGTCCAAAAGGAGGCACTGGAGGCGGAGTGTTCTATTCCTAATGATTTTGTGTTGCAGGATTTAACAGGTACGGTTGTATCTCCTAGCGTGGAGGTAACTGGTGGGCTAGTGATTTCTCAAGGGGAGTCATAGCCTTTGGGACTTGAAGGGGAGCAGGGCCCTTTTGCCAGTGGGGGCGAGCTGCCAGTGGGTGGGCCGGATGCTTACCAACAGGGAGTAGTGGATTTTTCGGCCAGGCCCTAGATGTTGGGCTGGACGTTTGTGGAGCTGGCCTGGAGTCAGGACGTTCAAGATCCAATGCAGGACAAAGGCCTCGTAGGGGACAATCTGTTCCCGTTTGTCCTGCTGGCCGTGGGTCGGGTGCTACTCCGGCTAGACGCAGCAAGCGCCGGGCGGACTCGATGGATGAAGATTCGATAGAGCGTGCCGCCCGTATGGTTGCCAAGCGTAATCTGGAATTCAGTGATGGTACGAACTTTTATTCCATACTTTCTCTCTCTAATAAGCGTATAACTGATAATATTGAAAACATTGGGGTGTTGATGGGCAACCATGTTGATGATTCAGTAGCGCTTATTAAGAAGGTAGAAATGGATAGGTTTGTTTTAACACCTAATAATAAAATTTGGCTTCTACAGTAGATAAAGTGTTTGAGTCTGAAGTTGAGGATAATGACATTGATAACTTAACTTTGGGCCACTTATGTGGTGGCTTGACGGAGGAAGTTATGGATGACGTTATGGAGGGATTGAGCGGTTCCCCTCATGTAGCTCATCAAAAATTTAAAAAAATAAAAAAGAAGATAGGCAAACGGTCTCTTGGGAGGCTTGCTTCTAAAAAACATATTTTATTCTAATGAAAGGAGTTTTTTTTTGGAATAGTAGAGGTCTTCAAGACTTGGCTAAGTATAGGTTTTTATCTGAAATTTCTAAAGAAGAGAGTTTAGATTTTATTGCTTTACTTGAAACTCGTAGGAAACATTTCTTAGATACTTGTCTTGATTCTTTTTGTGGTGGTAGACAGTTCTTTTGGCATTGGTCGGAGCCTCATGGTTGTTCAGGAGGTATTTTGTTAGGTGTTAATTTAGATCTTTTTGATATAGGGAGTGTAGTAGAAGGGGGCTTTTATATCAAGTTTACACTAAGGAATAAAGATGATGGTTTCCGTTGGGTTTTGGTAGCGGTCTATGGTGCTGCACAGCCAGAATACAAGGAGAGTTTTCTGTCTGAATTGGTGCATTCTTGTAGTATGGAACATTTACCTCTTCTCGTTGGTGGTGATTTTAATATCATTAGGAGTCCGAAAGAAAAGAATAATGATAAGTTTAATAATCGATACCCTTTCTTATTCAATGCCATTATTAATAGTTTGAATTTGAGAGAGTTAGATTTAACGGGTCGTCAATTCACTTGGGCAAATTCTAATGCTACTCCTACCTTCGAAAAACTTGATCGTATTTTGATGAGTACTGAGTGGGAACAAAAATTCCCTTTGTCTTCAGTGCAAGCTCTATCTAGAGACATTTCAGATCATACACCTTTGCTACTTAGTACGGGTAAAAGCTCTCATTGTAGAAACCAACCGCTATTCAGATTTGAATTAAGTTGGCTTACAATTGAGGGTTTTTACGATATGGTGGCTAGTGTATGGAGAAATGAAACCAGTGGAGACTCGTCTTTAGAAATATGGCAGGCTAAGATTAGGAGGCTTAGGCAATATCTGAGAGGGTGGGCGAAGGACTATTTAGGTGCTTTTAGGAAAGAGAAGAAAGAGTTGTTATCTTTGTTAGACCTCTTAGATAAAAAAGCGGAGTTTCAGCCGTTACAACCTCAAGAATTAGATTTAAGGCATCATCTTAAAGTCCGGTTGTCCAAGTTGCTTAGGGAAGAGGAGATTAAATGGCTCCAACGTTGCAAAACATCTAAGCTGCTCTAGGGTGATGATAACACTAAATTTTTTCATTTGGTTGCTAATGGGAAACATCGTAAGACCCGTATTTTTAAATTGGAACAAGAAGATGGAGTGATAGAAGGTAATGATAACCTTAAAAGATATATTACTAAATATTATAAAGGTCTTTTTGGGTCACCGGAGGAAAACTTTTTTTCTTTGGATGAATCTCGTCGGGATGATATTCCTCAAGTGTCTAATGCTGAAAATGAATTGTTAACATCATGTTTCTCAGAAAAGGAGGTGAAAGAGGTGATCTTTCAAATGGAATTAAACAAGTCATCTGGCCCTGATGGTTTCCCAGCTGAGTTCTTCCAGACTTTCTGGGAAATCATTAAAAAAGACTTAATGAGTTTGTTTAATGATTTTCATAATAAGAGATTGTCTCTTTTCAGTCTAAATTTTGGGATCATTACTTTATTACCTAAAAAATCTGATGCGATTCAAATTCATCAATTTAGGCCTATTTGTTTGTTAAATGTGAGTTTTAAGGTCTTCACTAAAGTTCTTACTAACAGATTAACTGTAGTAGCTCAAAATGTGATCAGACCGACTCAAACTGCTTTTATGTCAGGTCGTTATATTATGGAAGGGGTCATTGTTTTACATGAATCGATTCATGAGTGCATAGGAATAAGGTAGATGGGGTAATTTTAAAGCTGGATTTTGAGAAAGCGTATGATAAGGTGAAATGGTCTTTTTTGCAACAGACTCTTAGGATGAAAGGTTTTTATCCATTGTGGTGTGATTAGATTGATCAGGTAGTAACTAGAGGAAGTATAGGTATTAAAGTTAATGATGACATTGGCCATTTTTTCTAGACTAAGAAAGGTCTTAGACAGGGAGACCCTCTATCCCCTATTTTGTTTAATATTGTTGTGGATATGCTGGCCATCCTTATCCAACGGGCCAAAGACGATGGGCAATTTAAAGGAGTTGTCCCTCATTTAGTTGATGATGGTTTGTCAATCCTACAATATGCCGATGATACAATTCTTTTTATGGATCATAATTTAGAACAAGCCAAGAATATGAAGCTCTTGCTTTGTGTGTTTGAGCAATTGTCTAGGCTGAAAATAAATTTCCATAAGAGTGAATTATTTTGTTATAGTAAAGAAAAGGATTTAGCTTACTCATTCACGCATTTTTGGTTGTGGAAGGGGTAATCAGCATTTTAGATATCTAGGTATTCCAATGCATCACAAGAAGTTATTTAAGAAGGACTGGCAAGCAGTTGAAGAGAGATTTCAAAAGAAACTAAGTTGTTGGAAGGGCAAACTTCTATCTTTTGGGGGGTAGACTTGTTCTTATTAATTCTGTCCTTAGTAGTCTAGCCATGTTTATGCTCTCTTTTTTCGAAGTGCCCAAAGGAATCCTTAAAAAATTGGATTACTATCGATCTAGATTTTTTTGGCAAAGCGATGGGCATAAGAAAAAGTATAGACTTACTAAATGGAGCATTCTCTGCACTCCTAAAGATCAAGGTGGTATGGGTATACTGAATCTAGAATTGCAGAATAAGTGCTTACTTAGTAAGTGGCTTTACAGACTAATTAATGAGGATGGAGTCTGGCAACAATTGCTTCACAATAAATATTTGAGGAACAAAACAATTGCACAAGTGAAATATAAACCAGGTGACTCTCAGTTCTGGGTAGGCCTTATGAAGGTTAAGAATGAATTTCTGAGACTTGGCTCGTTCACCTTGCAGAATGGTTCTCAAATCAGATTTTGGGAAGATGTTTGGTTGGGACAAACTACATTGAGTCAATTATTCCCATCTTTATATAATATCGTCCATAGAAAGCATGCTACTGTTGCGAAGGTTTTAGGCTCTGTACCTCTTCACATTTCCTTTCGTAGAGATTTAGTTGGTGATAAGTTAGTTGCGTGGAATGAGATGGTTCTAAGTTTAGCCTCCATTCAATTAACAGATGGCCAAGATACCTTTCGATGGTCTTTACATCAGCATGGTAAATTTTCTGTCCATTCGATGTATAGAGCGTTGATTAATGGTATGGCTATTCCAGCTAATCGCTACTTATGGAAACTTAAGATTTCTCTAAAAATCAAGGTCTTCGTTTGGTTTCTTTACAGCGGAGTAACCTTAACCAAAGATAATCTAGCAAAGAGACAATGGAATGGAAGTTCCAAATGTTGTTTTTGTAGCATGGATGAAACAATACAACATCTTTTCTTGGATTGTCATTTTGCTAAGTTTATTTGGCGCGTGGTACATATTTCCAGTGGTATTAATCCACCTTTAAGTATTTCTCATATGTTTGAAAATTGGCTTGTGGGGATTAATTGTAAAATTATGTACCTTTTGTTGGTTGGGGCAAGTGCTCTTTGCTGGGCCATATGGTTGAGCCGTAATGAAGTGGTTTTTGACAAGGCACGAGTTTCTTATGCTATGTAGGTTATCTTCAGAGGTACATATTGGTTTCGCTTCTGGTCGCTGTTGCAGAGGGAGGAGGATCGTCCTTTCATTCAGGATATGTGCCGACGTCTGGAAACTACTGTTATGGAGATCTATGCCAACCATGGGTGGCAGTTCAGCAATAGGATTTGTCTCTAATTTTTAGACTTGGTTTGGTCCTTTTTTTAAAATTCTTTCTGACCTGATCTGTTAGGCTCTCAGATGCTGGTTGTAATAAGTTACTCTCGGTCATGTCTTTTGATGTTGACTAGCCACATGCACCCTACTATGCAGAGGCTGGAATAAGAAATATTCCTCTTTCTAAAAAAAAAATAAGCCGATGCCCTGACCTGGAGTAAGAGTGCTGCTAGCTTACGCTGTAACGGTTTCCTGGGATTTCATAAGGTTTCATAGGGTTTCAGGTTTCATGCAAATTCACATCACGTTTCAATGATTTTCAAATCCTAGACCTTTAACTCCTTTAACTTTCAACAAGTTTCAAACATTGAAACTTGATTTTTCAAGATCTGAATTTGAAACCCGAGGGTTAAAACATGTTTCAAATCTGGAACTTGAAGTTTCAAATCCGAAATTTTAAGTTTCAACAAGTTTCAGTTGAAGTTTCAAAATATGATATTTGAGTTTCAAATTTGAAACTTCAAGTTTAAACAAGTTTCAAACCTAAACTTGTCGTTTCAGTGAGTTTCAAGTCCAAAATTTGAAGTTTTGATTGGAAAATCAAAATATGAGTTCTGAATTTCAAAACTGAGACTTCAAACTTGAAGTTTCAAATCCTAGAACTTTAAGTTTCAACGAGTTTCAAACCTAAAACTTGAATTTTCAATGAGTTTCAAATCCCAAAACATTAAGTCCCATGAAGTTTCAGCAAATTTCAAAGAAGTTTCACAACTTTTAAAAAGTCCCGCTGTTTCATACAAAGTTTCAACAAATTTCAACGAAAACAACCAACAAATTTAAAACATATCGCTTCACCGGCTCCGGCCCAGCGGTTCTTCTCCTACCCTGGCCTGATACCACCGCCACCATGGAGCTGATCACCGCCACTCGAGCTCGAGCTCTGCCCCGCCGACCCAAGCCAGAGCTTCGTGCCGCCGGTTCGAGTTCAGCACACCCCCGTCGGATCCCGGGGTCCCGAGCCGCGCCGTGGCTAGATCCGGCCAACGGGACTCGGCGAACGTGGGGATGAGAGAGATACGACAGCAAGGATGAGGCCGTTGGTGTTGGAGCAATGGGAAGATACGACAGCAAGGATGGGGATCGTTGGGGATGACGGGGTCGCTGCTGCGTTCACTTGCCATGCCCCATGGGCTGGCCTGAGCTAGAGCTTCGCGCCGTCGATCCAAGCTTAGCACACCACTGTTGGATCCCGAGGTCCCGAGCCATGTCGCGGCTGGATCCGGTCGGTCGGGCCCACTGGCTCGTTGGATGTGGGGATGAAAGAGATATGATAGCAAGGATGGGGGTCTCCGGTGTTGGAGCAATAGGGAGATACGACAGCAGGGATGGGGATCACAGGGATGACATGGTGGCTGCTGCGTTCGCTTGCCATGCCTCATGCACTGGCGCTAGTCGCCATGCCCGCGCGTCGGCCGGCATGTCGATGGCTAGGAAGGGGTTGCCTAGATGAGGACTCGCTCGCCACACCCCACGCACTCGCCTTCGTCGCCACTCCTGCATGCTAAATATCTAATAGGAGACAACAGAGAGAGCGAGAGAAGTGGTGTGTGCGAGTGAGCATCGAGTCGGGCCGGGAGGAAGGAGTGCTTTAGGATGCGTACGACTAACGACTAGATTGAATAGACTTTTGCTATACCGTTGTTTGGAGCGGAACGCGTTGTAGTATTTCTCAACGACAAATTCCTAAATGCATATCGGGCCGTCTACTACTGTTTCGCTGATGATATATGTGAGCCGATCCCTTAGGCCTTAGGAGATGATAAAAAAAAAATCTGAACTACCAGTGGCGCCCCAATTATGGACGCCGCATTCATTGCAGACGTCGAAACATATTAGTGGCTTGTTGCCCCAGCGAACGTGTAGTTGATGTCTTCTGGGGATTCCGAATGATCAATTCATCGCCCCGAGTCTCGCCGTCGGTTTTGTAATCGTAAGTGGCCAGGTGTGAAACGCGAGGTGGGACTATACAAAAAACGCGCTAACGGCATCCACGGTATTTAGATTTAGAGGCAACTTAGTCTCTAAGCTTGGATCCATAACCAATCTGTAACTTTATTACTTTTCTGTGCAATGTGTAACATTACATTTAGCTTCTAAGGTGGGTCCCTCAGTAAACCAAAATATTCTTCTCTCAACCGATTCTCACGTTCCTTCTCGCAATCCCAGTTCCCCACCCTCCTCATGCAACGGTCAGAATACAATGGCCGCAGCGTCTATACGTCGGACCCTGATAACTAGTATCAACGTGCACGACATGCTGCGATTCAATCGTTTGACTTGGAAATGATTTTTTTTCCTCTGCTCCCGTCCAGTGCGTCACAGACTCACACCAGCTGCACAGCCCACGCAGACACGCGAAGCTCTTGCTCTTCTGTAACCTGTTATGTTTTTTTTTCGATGAGGCATTTGGTTATCATAGTCATCTTTAAATTTTAACGGGACTCGAACCTTAGACATTAACCACAACCAGTTGGATAACCACCGATCCGTAACCTCTTATGTTGTTCCTCGTGTGGTCTTGCTATCTCCCCTAACATGTCTTTTCTCCAATTGGCCTTGTACCTGATATTAGTGTAGTAAAAAAGCATGCAATGCAAGTGTACTCGAGATGCCAACTCTGCATTTTCTTAGATGCCAGCTGTAAAATTTCTGAGAATCTTAATAATGCTGAGCCACTCCTGTTTTTCAATCAACATTCAACAGGGGATATTGGCCCCCTACTGTACTAACCCATGACAGATACATGATACAACAACTGGCGAGTAATTTCCCCACAAAAAAGAGAGAAGGAACTAATGCAACTACACCTACTAAACAGCATCCAAACAATCTAATCTAAGCAAATGCGATTCTTAACACCAACTATTCAACTAAACTAACAAGCCCTTACATCACAACCTGAATCCATTCTGCAGACCATGTCCACACGGGCATCAACTCGCAACTCTCAAGTGATCAGCCTGCCACAGTGCCACTGCCAGCCCACACACGCTACCTAGTTTTCTTCAAGCGCTTCTGAAATCTGAATTCAGATGATAACAACAGAGTCATAGTCCATGGTCCACAATAATGCAGTAGTGGAGCCGGGAGAATGGAAAACAACTGCAAACGTAAACATCAGCCAAAGCACGCGTGTTAACAGAAAGTAAACGCCTCGGGTCAGAAAGAAGATCGAAGAGAGCACCACCAGATCAATCACCCACCCCATCCATTGAGCTAGAAAACTGCCCCTCCTTGTAGGGCGGACCCAGCAAGGATAATGGGTGTTCAGTTGAATACCTTTTTTTTCAAATACTTTGTATGTAATAGGTATATTAGAAATATATTGATAATTAGGACAAATACTTCACATTTATATCCTTAGTAGATTTCAGATCACTCTCACACCTCCCCTTTGCAATTCGTCTCAAGTAGTGCGGCCCAGCCGGCCAACTGAATAGCCCAATAGGTTCCAACCCAACACATGTATCTCTCGGGTCGTTAGGTAGCACTGGCATATGAATCCACCAAGCAATCAGGCATTATGTAAGGCGAGCAAGCGAGGGGGCTCCGGGGCTCTGGCTTGACCTCAGCGGCGGCACGTGAAGTGCAAGGTAGCAAGTGTCATGAAAAGCGGGCAATGACGTGCGACGAGCTAAGCCTGACCAGGCCACGTAGGAGATGCAGTCCTGAGATTTGGGAAAAAACTGCGAGGCAACAACTGCGACGCCGAGGACGGTGAGGTAGATCGCACACGTTGATAGTAGAACGTGCACTTCCACATTCCTAAATTTCTTGATCACAAATCATAAATTCCCAATTCAATAATTTGTTTCTTAATTATTTTATGATTACTCTAAATTATTTGAGATGTTGTGTCTAATACGACAATCTGTACTTTGATTCTTTTTATTATGGATATTTAATTTTTCCATTAAACAATGTTTCATTAACTCCGAAAACCCATCCAAAAATCCCGGATTCGCACCGATGATTGGTCCAGATTATACGCGCCTTTCGGAACGATGCTTCCCCATGTACTGTCTCGTCGATGGAATCTTGCAAATCTTGACAATTGTTTCTTTCACGATATCGCCTTTTCTTGTTCACCAAAAGGATGCATCAATCAAGCGATGAGTTTTCTCTCTCTCGAAATTGTGTCGAGATTAGTGGCAAGAGGATAGGTTTGTTATAGTGCGGTAGAAGAGAGGCGATGTCAGATCAAGTAAATTAAGGCACGCGGGAACAATTCTAACAGGGTTGAACCAAGGATTACTACAAGAGCAAATATTTTGTGTTAGAGATATATGTCTAAGTATGTTATTATCCATTATTATAAGGGGTTCTGTGCATATTCACCACCTGTATTTTGTGTATATATACTGGCCCATTGGCCTCATATTGAATACAAGTGCTATTCATAACATGGTATCAGAGCCAAACTAGGGTTAGGGTTTCTCACGTGACAGGCGCCGGCCTCGTGCATGGGTTGCCTTCGCGCCCGCTGCCTCTGCTCCTTGTGCTTCGTCATCTTCGTGGTCGCCTCGTCGGCCAGTTGGTCGCTTGGTCGGCCGCTTGGTCGCCTCGTCGGCCGCTCCGCCATCCGCCGCTCTCTTCGCTTCGCTCTTCGCCGGGAGCCGCTCGTGGCACGCCGAGAACGCTGGGGCACGCCACCGGACGCTACAAGGCCTCTCGCTCTACTTCATGGAGATAGCTTAGGTCGCCAGCCCAGCCGTTGTCGCTGCCGCAAAGCCTTGTGCCTCCTCGTCCATTGCTGCCGCACTCGCCTCGCCACCGGGTCTCTGTGACGACCCAATCCTAGGGTTCCCGAGAGATCCTCCAGACCTCTGGAAAGTCAGCGAGACCTCCCAGAGGTCCACAAAGGACCTCTCGGGCCGACCACCAAGACCTGCCAGAGGTCAGAAGACCTCCCTGGAGGTCCAGAGATCACAACCCGAGAGAGGGTCTTAGAACCGAGGAGCACCCGAGAACCTTTCCATAGCCAAACAAAGGAGAACGAGGAGGTCCGAGAGTGTTCCCAAGACCTCCCACAAGCCTCCGTGGGAGGTCGTGGAGATCTGAGTCCACCTCAAGACCTTCTCGATACCCTCCTCGGTGAGGACATGGAGGTCCAAGCTTACTCCCAAGTTCCTGTGAAACCCGAGCAGTCCCAAGGATCATGGCTAGCCCTTCACAAACAAAATACACAATGGTGGTATCCAGAACACACATTTATTGAAACATAATATTTAACAGAGTTGATTACAAGGTGGCCTTGGGCCAAGCACAAGTACACAAGAGCGAAGAAAGCAAAAGGGTCCATCAACAAGCCACAGCGGTGATTTGGAGGCATAACCTAGTGCTTTGATCTCCATCACTACCAAAGTCTTCTCTGGCAAAAATTGTAATGAGCAAGAGTGAGCACTACCACTTGTGCTCGCAAGTTGCACCGTGGATTAACAATATGACATGCATAAGGGATAATCAAGGATGGCATAATATGGTTATTTTGCACAAAGCAAATTTTCTTTTAAGTACCATTATTGAGTTTCAAAGGGTCTTTCAATAGATAAAATTCATTTTACCAAAGCAATTTTTAGGTTGAATAGCATTCATCATTATTTGGTGAAGGATACCCTCGACATTAGGCTCCCTGCCCAAACCCATGGGACGGCAGTCCCAAAACAGATTTGAAAATCATTTCCAGAAATTCCCAAAGTCAACAACTAACTTCAAGTGGCCTTTGCCAGCACGTCCTTGACCGTGAACACGGCTATTCGAATAGATTTAACTCTGCAGAGGTTGTGCACTTTACCCACACGACATGAGTACTCTAGTTTGTCCGACATTCGTCAATACCACCTCTCACTTCCAAAGGTAAGAGATCTAGAGCTCATGACAAGGCCTTTACAATGCATTGCTCCACCATAGCCTTTCCTTGCTAAGGTTTCACCCCCCTATGGATAGCCATCCGTGAAGCCCCTCTTGCACCAAATGGGAACAATGGGTCATCAAAGACCACTAGCCAACAAGACCTCCCACACCACCAATGGGCAAACATGTAGTGGAGTTTTGCAAATTATTCACCAGTCCCACGCCCCACACCGGAGACATGTGGTTGCACGATTTTGGCATCGACCCATTATAGGCCTAGCATTGGTCGCTCAAAGACCGGTCCTCAATCGACTAGGGCGACTTCCACAAACCCAAGGGTATCGATCTACCATAAAGGCACGATCCGTGCATAAACTTGCACCAACCAAGCCAACCAATTCGCCTCATCTAAATCCATTTTCAATTTCTTTGCTTCCCAAACAATACTTTCATACCTCCATGACAACCCAATGCCATGGTGAAAACATTTAAAACATTATTTGGTTATGTTGGTAAAGATTTCCCCAAATCAACAGCTTTTGGTCTAAGCATAAGCGAGCATATGTTTTTCAAATGGTCTTGACTCATACTCTTGTATTAGCCAAGTTTGACCTAAAGGTGACAATGTGTTCATGCATCAAACCAACAGAGGTCATACAAAGGAACTGGTATAACTATGAAGTTAAAAGCGGTATTGAACTAACTTGATAGAAATAAGCGTGCAATACATTTTAAAACTGGACATAATTAATTTGATATACTAGGTGCAATATGATCAAGAATGCAACTTGCCTTGCTCACTACTTAGAGATTCTTCTTCTTGAACTTTCGATTCCGGAATCTTCACAATCTACATATATATAGAAGGCAAATTCAAAGAAGATTCAAGCAGAGATCCAATAAAGATCCAAATAAAGAACCAGAGAACTCCAAAGAAATCTCAAAAACCCAATTAATGAAGAGCATTGTATTTAGATTAGGTTCTTTTGGAGAAGGTCTAGCTTACCAAAGGAAAAAGAGGTCTTTAGAGAAGGTCCCAAGATGTGACCTAGGCAGAGGGCGAGAGGTTCGAGGCGAGATGCTTGCACAAGGTCAGAGAGGAGGTCCTCACACGAGCACCTCGAGTTTCAAAAGAAGTCCACAGAAAGGAGGTCCTGTGAAGGACAAGATCAGCTCAGTACATTGGTGAAAACAAGGGTGGAGCAGATCATCAAAGAACTTACCAAGGATAAGCAGCAATGGGTGAAAGGGAAGGTCGTGAGAGCCAGGCTTTCCCGGGAAGAGTTCTTGGACGAGAGCCAAAGTAACAGAGTGTGGAGAAGGAGAAGGGTGATGTGTTAGAGCGTTTGATCTATGTGTAGTCAAAGTGGTGAAGAAAACTAGGTACTTACGTGCCAAGGATAAGTATAGAGGTAAGTCAAAAGTTGGTGATTGTCAGGGCAGGTGTCACCACCACCCTGGGTGAAAGGTACATTAAAAGACACGTAAGCTGCTATGGGAAGGAACAAAGAAAAATATCCATGTACGGCTTAGTGACTCACTTCAAAGTAAATACCACGTATGAGAATGTATTAGACGTGACAAGACCTACATTAAATGCCCCAGGTACATACGTGGCGGAAGAAATGAGAACGTCTAAGGCTGGCAAGTGGGGCCGGTCAAATTAACAACAGTCTGGTCAACCATAGGGAGGTCTTACCCCCGCAGAGGAGGTTCTCAGGAAGGTCCGAGCAGCTTAGGAGGTCCTAAGCCCAGGGACAGGGAGGTCTAAAGGTTAAGGAGGTCCAGACAGGGGGAGGTCCTGACGGTCAGGATCTCACCAAGGGAGGTCTAGCGAGGAGGTCTAAGCGGTTGAATCTCGAGAGGAGGTCCAACGACCAAGAGCACATGAGGAGGAGGTCCTCAAAGAGAACAGAGCAGCTGGGAGGTCTGGGCCTTTGGACTCAAAGTGAGGAGGTCCAAGCCGTCGATTTAGATCAAGGGAGGTCTGAACCGCCCGATTCGAACGAAGGGAGGTCCATGAAGGACATAACGCATGGGAGGTCTAGACCCTTGGATTAAAAATGGGAGGAGGTGCGGACCGCTAGATCCAAAGACAAGGAGGTCCATGCGAGTGGTTCCAGAGGCATTCCATAGAGGGGTTCTACCCAGGAGGTCTTCTCGGTCAAGAATAAAAGTTAAAATGGTTCAAATGATCTTAGGAAAAATCGAAGGCACACAAGAGAGCCATTGGGATGCATAGAGGTCCGAATGAAAGGAGGTGCAGGCATCCAGAGGTGTCGAGACGACAAGAAGTTTAGATCAAGAGAAGTCTCGAGAAAAGAGGTTTGAACCCTAAGAGATTCAAACCAACAAAGAGGTCCAAATGACCAAGCTCAAAGGAAGGAAGGTCGATCATACGAGTATCTCTGGTGAGACGAGGTCTAAGCTTTAGAAAAAGTCTAAACCTACAAGACTCGAAAGAGATAGGTTCTGAGGAATTGTTGAGCTTTCGGCAAGAAGGAGGCACAACAACCCAAATCCTTCCAATAGAACCCAAATTTGAATTCTCACTAAAGCAAAAATAGTTTTAATTTATTTTACACATTTTAAAAAGTATTTAGAAAATCAAGATGTTCTGATCTCAAATCTTGATCCTTGCCAAACCTCACGGATCTGCCTCCCTCGTCCATTGCTGCTTTGTGCTCTTGCCCGCCTTGGGTCTCCCATTGGCCTCATGGGATCCGTTCTTTCCGACCTTGGATCATTGCTCGACCACGACACCAAATCGAGCTCCATCTGGCCGCCCGCTTCCTCCCCTTTCGGCTGCCGCCACTCCCGTGGTCTGCGCAAGGACCTCCGCCTCATCCACGCACACACCAGGTCGGAAGGGCCGCCACTGCCGCTACACCGATAGCGCCGTCGCCGCGCCGATACCGCCGCCGCCACTTGAGCCGCACGGGGGAACCCTAGTCCCCCGTGCTTCCTGTGCTTCTCCCCACGTGCGGGCCTTTGAGCCGCCCGAGTATTTGAGCCGCCCGAGTGTAAAAAATCAAAATAAATAAAATAAATAAAAAACATCGATCTAACCGCGCGCCATCCATCCGCCGTTTGTTGAACCGCGTTTGGTCGCCGCCCAGTCGGCCGCCACCGATGGCTTCCGTTAAATCTTAGTGGTCTTTGGTGCGATGCCACTCCCTCCATGCTCGTCACTCGTCTACCTGCAGACGATCGATCCACGCTTCAAAGACTTGTCTCTCCGTGGCCGCCACAGTGGTGGTGGCGCCTCCATCGGTAGTTGCCGTCCTCACCGCTCTCTATTGCGACAAGTTTGGCCATTATTGAGTCAGTGCTATAAGCGGCGGCATCTTTCACGCCGTTCTTCTACTAGCACCGCATCGGTGCTTCTACATCGGCGTCTGATCGACTCCTTCAGCAGATTTCACTCATCGGCGGTGAGATAGCCGACTTCGACGCTTGCTTTCCGCCGGGTTCTCTCCTCAACAGTTCTGCGGTTTCTACATCGACGCTCGATCGACTCCTTTAGTAGTTTCTCTCATCGAGCAAGAGATAGCGGACCGACGCCGCTTGCCGCTTCAGTGTTCTCTCGACGAGTTCTCGGTTACGCTCATCGACTCTTGAAAGCATCGCGAAACCACCACCTCCACAGTCAGCACCTCCTCGATTCTTGATTTCGAGCATCTTTTCACATGACTCTGATTCTTCCACTCATCCTTCATTACACCTCTTGATTCTCCTTCCGCCGCCACCGTCATTGCCAGTCTCTCCACTTCGCCCTTCAGTCTCTGGCTCTTTCCAAAGCGGTGGCATCACCGTCTTGGCCATCTGTGTGGATCTCATTTGTCATCTTTAGTTAAATCGTGGCCTTCGGGTCTGTCTCAGAGACGTGTCTTTAGATTGTCGGTGTAAGTTAGGCAAACAGATTCACTTCCTTATCCTCATAGTGAGTCGGTGTCTCGGTGTCCTTTTGATCTTGTTCATTACGATGTTTGGGGTCGGCTCGCTTCGTTTGAAAGGGGTCATCGATATTATATCATATTTATCGATGATTTCTCTCGCCACACTTGGATATATTTCATGTCTTCCGTAGTGAGGCCTTGTCTATCTATAAACAATTTGCTACTATGGTTCGCACACAGTTCTCCACTCCTATTCGTGTCTTTCGTGCTGACTCTGCCGGCGGGTATCTCTCATCACCGCTGCAGCCTTCCTTGTCGAAAGGGGCACTCTCGCTTCGATTCTCTTGTCACGGTGCTCATGCTCGAATGGTGTTCTTGGCGCAAGCATTGTCACCTCCTTGAGTCGGCTCGTGCTCTGATGATTGCCGCCTCTATTCCACCTCACTTTTGGGCCGAGGTTGTTTCCACTGCCACCTATCTCGTCAACATCTAGCCTTCTTCTGCTCTTCAGTGCGCAATCCCTTTTGAGCGTCTCTGTGGTCTCCTTCGACTACTCGCCTTCGTCTATTTGGTCGCATTTGCTACTCGTTCTTCTCACCCTCGAGCGTACCAAACCGACCACTCGGTCTGTTGAGTGTGTTTTTCGGGATCTGATCGAGCACAAGGGCTATCGGTGCTGGGATCCTGTTGGTCGATGGATGCGGATTTCTCGGGATGTGACTTTCGACGAGTCTCGTCCTTTCTACCCACGTCCTGTCTCTCCTTCGGCTTCCTCTGTGGAGTCTCTGTCCTTTTTGACCTTTCCAGATACACCTATATCTGTTTTGCCCTTGTCCACCCGTCCCACTGAGTCTCCACATATTCCCCCCGTGGCCTCTCCGCCGTTGTCGCCGCCTGCTTCGTCTCCTGCGGCTCCTCAGGATCCCCCTACTACACTCGTCTACACTCGGCGACCTCGTATTGAGGATCTTCCAGATGAGCCATCTTCTTCTGATGTTTCATCTTCTTCTGATGCTCCATCTTCCTCTGATGGGTCATCTTCTCCTCGCTACGCTCTTCGCAATCGCCAGTCGATTCGGCATGGTCGTGACTACGACGAGACTTTTGCTCCTGTGGCCCACATGACCACTGTCCGCACTATTCTTTCGGTGGCGTCTGTTCGCCACTGGTCTGTTTCTCAGCTTGATGTCAAGAATGCCTTTCTTAATGGCGAGTTTCGTGAGGAGGTCTACATGCATCCGCCACCGGGTATTCATTCTCGAGGGCACGATGCATGCCGCCTTCGCTCTCTCTATGGCCTTAAGCAAGCCCCTCGTGCTTGGTTTGAGCGCTTCTCCTCTGTGGTCACTGCTGCTAGTTTTTCAGCAAGTGATCATGATCCTGTGCTCTTTGTCCACACTTCGTCTCGTGGTCGGACTCTTCTTCTTCTGTGTGTTGATGATATGCTCATTACCGGAGATGATTCTGAGTATATTGCCTTTGTCAAGACTCGTCTTAGTGAGCAGTTCCTTATGTCAGATCTTGGTCCTCTTCGTTACTTCCTTGGGATTGAGGTTACTTCCACTCCAGATGGTTTCTTTATGTCCCAAGAGAAGTGTCGGTGTTTTAGAACCGAACTTACGTAAAGATTGTTTGATTCGGGGGGTCTCCTAGAATGGAATCACGCAGAGAGATTGACACGGGATTTTTATACTGAGTTCAGCCTTCTCGGAGAGAATAACAACCCTACTCTGTGTGTGTATGGTATTGAGTGTATTCGAACAATCGGGGAAAAACTAAGACTATTACAGATAGTGCTTGTATTCTGATGGCGATTGATCTTCTTTTTCCTTTCTCGATTGCCGCTTTTTATAGTACGTGAAGGCGGCGGTTACTCCAGATAAGCGGCGCCTCATCACCTCCGTAATGGGCGACGTTGGTAATAATCACCGGTGTATTAACTCCTCCACGTCGCTCATGACTATATACCGAGAGATAATGGAGTATTACGTGTCATTACTCCATGAGAATAAAACGATGATGATCGTTTGAATTCCTTAATCAATAAGACCCACTTGTGCAGAGGTTTATTTGATCATAAGGTGGTCGTGGTGACCTAGTCGTAGAAGAACTTACGACCATGAGGTAATCGTAGCAAGACTTACGACTATTGGGGTAGTCGTAGCATAACTTACGACTATGGGGTGGTCGTAGAAGAACTTACGACCACCCATTAGGCTCTTCCCTCATAATATTAAGGGTACACTCGGGGGTCCACATAACGTCATTTTTATCTATAATAAGAATTATAGATAAAAGATAAAATGAGGATTATTATATCCTCGTCATCTAGCCCCGACTTCAAGTGAAAGCAACTTACTTGGTAAAGGAGTTATAGATGGTCTTACGACCACGAGAGGATCGAGAAAAATAGTCGAAGGAAAAACTCTTCGATTGTATACTACTTTGACCGAAATATGCTTGGTCAAGAAAATTACCTCGACTATCAAGTAGTCGTAAAAAGCATTCCTACGATCACGAGGTGGTCGTAGTATAGTGATCGGAAGAAAGAACTTTCCGATTATCATTTCCTTTAGTTGAAAAGATCTAACCAAGGAAGTAATTTCGCTTGAGGTGTAAGCGCAAACCTGATTTTCTCGAGCGGACACACTAGGGAATCTCAAAGCGGCGCCTGATTAGCTTTGTCTGCTGAAGTGGTTCCCGAGGCGGTGGCGACCCTTGGAATGTCACGCCCGGCTCAAAATACGTGATTATAAATACCTTCCGGGGTAAAACCTAAGATCTTACCTTTCCCAAATCATTCTCTGTTCATCAAGTTCTTGTCTTCTCCGCCACCAACTCATCGAAAATCTCCTCTTCCCGAGAAAAATGGCCGGAGAGTTTCGAATGGGCGAGTCGGAGATGGATACTGGCGAAGATGCAAACCCTTGTCAATCTTTGGGAAGATTCGAGAGAGTTCTTGTGGAGTGGTTCGGTGCATAGCAACAATGGCCGTCGGGGAGGAAGGACAAATCCCGTCTTCCAGCGCGTGTGAGTGTGGTCTTCGATTACTGCTTCACCTTCTTTCACTGCGATACTCGAGCATTTTGGAGTGGAATTGGTGAACCTTGGTCCTAATTCCATCACCATCGAGCGATTGTATATCGTGTGAGGCGTGACTCGAATTCCAAATGAATCTTGAGCTTTTTGGTATTTCTCTGGAATGGCTCGACAACTGGGATAAATTTGGAAGTTGTGGTTTGAAGCTCCATGACGAGAAGTCGAAGGAGTATATTCAGATGTTCACTTGGTCCTCATGGCGTTGTGGAGGAAGAGGTGGTTTCTTCGAAAGTCACCTCAGAGGCGATCTTACTTTCGAAGGAAGGTCTGCTGAAAAGAAAGCTTCACAGGATTCGACTCCCGGGATATCAATTGAATTGCCCCTATATTCAAGCCATCAAGGATTTGAAAGCGAGGGTTGACTAGATGGCATGTGGTGAAGGATTTCATCACACGTCGAATTAGTCCTTTGAAGAAGCGAGTGCCTCCTATGTGGAGGTACACGGGCCAAAAGACCGACCGGGGACTACGAGGAGGTAAGTAGTTTTTCGATTTAGCTCTCGGTTTGGTCTTCTTCAAAATTATCTAATTTAATATCTTTATCTGTTTTATCTGAGATCTTTCAAGCGAGATTGACGTTCGAGTCAAACTTATTTGTGAGAAGCCCCGCCACCTAGTGTGGCGGTTCCTCAAATTCTTGCGGTTTTATCCGTGAAGAAAAGGTTGGCGCCTAAAGGTAATCAAAAGTTGATTTCATCCTTAGGAATTTATAGTCGAGAAATAACTTACGACTAGGTAGTGATCGAGAAAATCTTACGATCGGGGCATGTCGAGGAAAGCTTACGACTAAAATCTTGGTCGAGAAAAACTTACGACCGGTAATTGATTCTTCTTTTTTGCTTTTATTTACGTAAAGTAGGCATGGAAAACCGCCAGACGATTTAAGAGGTCGAATCGGTGACCATTAGTGCGGGCGCCGATGAACAAAGGCTCATCTCCTCCGAGCGAAAAAGCGTCGACTTTCAAGAGTCGTCGACAAGGAGGATCAAGCTCGAGTTCCTTTATTTCGACGAGGTCCTCGGTAAAATCTGCAAAGACACACGCTTGCAACAATAGCTGAGATTGAAATATTTGAAATTGAGGAGGATGAAGAACCACTTGTCGCAAGGCCCGTAAGGGCAAGCACGCCTTCACGTCTTCGTGAGCAAAGGCTGAAGCAATTGCGGTGACCGAGGAGGTGAAGAACCTCCCAGCGTAAAGTCCACAAGACCAAGGTACCTTTTATTACGACAAGAAAGCTTTCACGGTTTACGCCACTTCTAGATTTGTCAAGCAACTAGAAAAGGAGAACGGAAGGAGTTTATGTCTTTTGTGAAGGACAACGATCGATCCAAATGAGCCTACCATTGAGGGTAGCGCTGCTCTTGGAGTGATCGAGACCGATCTCGGCCCTCCGGAAAGTCGAGGAGACCATAGAGATGGTCCTGTTCAAGACTCACGACGGGCGTGGTCATGGTGAACCTATTCCCCATCTTGAACTACGACCAAGCGTGGTCGAGAAAAGAAGTCAAAGAATTCTTCCATCGGAAGATGGCTCCAAAGTTTCGATTAAGTCCAGGGCAGAGGTATGTGAAACAAGCTAAAGTGTAAAACGACATTTACCTTTTGCTTTCCACAATTTGACTTGCTATCCTTTTGTTTGTTTTAGCTCAACTCCTTCAAATTTCGTAGTGGTTTCTGTCGAGAAGCCCATTGCGCCTCTCCGGCGATTGGAGAGATGACGGCGAAGATGGTCGAAGGATCATCCACATCTCGGGTTGTGGAAGAAGTCGTGGCCTCAAGCGGTTGTCACGACTCTCGAAGTTGTAGCTATGGCCACCGAGGCGTGACGCCATAGTTACCGAGGTGGCGTCTACAAATACCGAGGTAGCTGCCATGACCATCGAGGTTGCAGCTACTACTACCGAGGTAGCGGCTACAACCATCGAGGTAGCGGCTACAACAACCGAGATAGCCACCATGACCCTCGATGTGGTCGCGGGACAGCAGAGGCGTCAGAGAAGCCGCCCAAGGTGGTGATGTGCGGACCACCGCGAGGAAGAAAATCGTTGTAGACCTCCTTCCCGGTACCCAAAGAGAATTCTGATAGCTTTCAGAATCGGAAGATGAGGAATACTTCAACTTCGCTCGATTTCTTTGGCCTGCTCCCATAGTGGGGTCTTACGCCTTTAGATCTCGCCATCGAGTCCCTCATCCCAAAGACATTCCCAATAGAGGAACACTTTTGATAATGGCGCCTTGAGAAGGTTTGGTGGGACCAAGTTGAGAGAGTGGACGAGTGAAGCACCAGAGTGGTTTACTCAATATTTGCTCGATCAACCATGAATGTAAGTATTTGATGATACTTGTACATACAGTATAATCTTCTCTTGTTTCTCATTTTCTTGTCTCTTGCGTAAAGCCATAGAGCATATCGCCGTTGTCGGTGAATATCATCGACAACTTCTAGAGCTCTGCGACAGGAAAAAGAGGAACTCTGCAAGCAGGCAGAGAGGTGGTAAGTTACTATTTTCATAGTCGTTTTCGACTTGACTACTTATATAGTGCTTACAGGGTTTGTCGTGGAAAAACTCACGACTATATACTAGTCGTAATAGACTTACGACCGGATGTTTAGTCGTAGGAGAACTTACGACTAGTCCCATAGTCGTAGAAGAACTTACGACTGGATCAATGGTTGTAGGAAAACTTACAACCGATTTAATAATGTTCATGTCCACTTTTAACCTTTACAGGTTAAGCAGCGATGAAAAAACTCTGGCCGACTCGCTCGATCATCAAAAAGAGAAGTCGAGAAAGTTACAGGAGAAAGTATAATTTCTCCTGAGGAAGCTTAAAGAAGCTAACTCTGCAACCGAAAGGTACAGGAAAGGATAAACATTAAGTGCTGAACTTAAGACTGTTTATGTTTTCGATTTTTACTCGATCGCTACTTCTTTTAGGAAAAGAAGATGATATGAGAAAGCTCCAGAATGAAGTCCAAAATAAAACTTTGGTCATTCACGAGATTTCTCGACGCCAGAGAGAAAGATGAAGAAATTACAAGACTAAAATCCGAAGATCAAGTAAGCAATTCTTTACTCAATCTTTTCGAGCTCTTTCCATATTCTCACTCTCATTTCTTTTCTAGAAATGGAACTCGAATCAGGAAGGCTCAAACCGAGCTCGAGGACAAAACCATGATTTACAATGAGGTATCGCATTGCCAAAGAAAATCACGGAGGATGTTAGATCATGGGAGAAGAAGCATCTTTGAGGCTGTTACCTCCCATGATGAAGAAATCAAGAAGTTGGATTCTCGACTTGCAGGTAAGGAAATCTTTTACCTGTAATTATTTTTGTTTTCTTTTCCTCTAGAAGTTTATTTTTGCTTGACCGGTTTTATTCTTTTCAGAGCAAGCGGTCGAAAACAAACAACTCCGCGAGGCTTCGACTCGTACCCAACAGGAGATGGAGACAATGAAGATTAATCTTCAAAGCAGTGTCACGCTCCTGAACAACGTACTTAGTGAGCTACATACTGAGGGAAAAGCTCCTCAAGATGATACGATGGCCGCTCACATAAGTACTATTGGGGATCAAGTCGGGACTTTGCAAGATCTGGTGACTACTCTGAAGGCCAACCAAGCTGAATCGATAAAGGAAGCGGTCGAAACTGCAGTAAGCTATGCATTAGCAAAACTTAAAGCTCATGACCCCAACCTTAATGTGCAACCACTCGGCCGGCTTCGATCGCTCTCAAGCGAAGGAAGACGTCGATGGAGGAGATGCTGTCGGTTAGTAGGAAAGTTTGAGAGGAGATGCGGTTGGGATCTCCTTCTTGAGTAACTTGTAATAAACCCGTGAAAAACAAGCTTTTGTTGATGTAATATCGATCCATCTTGTTTCTCGCAAATTATCTTGTCGAGTAGTTAGTAACTCAAAAGATAATTAACTAATTTTAAAGACTAAAAATTGAAGTCAAATTAATGACTTTATCCTAGCCCCGACTATTTCTTTGAGTTTGTTTAGACAAACTAAGTAAATAGTCTTTAGAAAGGGTTTCACAGCAGAGAGGTTTGTTTAACTTGTAGTTTTTGGCGCAATTGTCATGCATCGGTCGAAAGAGTGGTAGCAATTGACACTAGGAAGTTCCTTCTAGTGGGCGGGACCACGTGCGAAGAGGAGAGGCTTCGACTAGGTAATGTTAACATCTCCGACTAGATTAATTAAATCGAGAACGACAACTTGAGTTAAACAAACATCCATAGAACTTCAAAAATTCGTTCGCCCTTCTTTGGAGGATTCAATAAGTCCGCCTACTGTTATCAAGAGTTGGAAACCGAACGATGCTAGGAAGTTCCTTCTAGTGGCGTGACCACGTGCGAGAGGAGAGACTTCGACTAGATGTGTTTCTTCCTCCGACTTAGTTAAGGCAATTGAATACACCAAAGGCGGTGAATAAATCTTAAAAAGTGCACTCTGCTTAGAATATTTTTCAAAAATGAAGTGAAGAAATAATCTAAGGTGAAAGGAGTTGGCCTTCAAAAAAATTTCGACTAAATAAAACCCGAGTTCTTTGTGTTGGCAACAAAAGCGAGTAACGAGTTGACACTAGGAAGCTCCTTCTAGTGGGCGGGACCACATGCGAGAGGAGAGGCTTCGACTAGGTGATGTTATCGCCTTTCGACCGATGTAAAGAAAGCGGGTGTTTGAAACATAGTCGAAAAATTATGAAAGCACTACTCAAAAGCAAGACAATAGAGATAGAAAACACGAGTCTTTATTGTCAGAATGATTGGTTACACATAGAACTTGCGTGGCGGTCGATGTTCCAAGAATTCGAGAGAACTCGCCATCTTCCATTGCCAATCGTATCAGGCCACGGACGAGTAACCCGACCATCGTGTAAGGACCTTCCCACTTGGGAGAAAGTTTGTTCGATTAGACTTGGATTGGCAAAGCCTCAATACCAAGTCACCTACAGCAAGGCTGCGAGGTTGGACCTTACGATCGTAGTATCTTCGCAGGGCTTGTTGGTAGACTACCGAACGAATTAGGGCCTAGTTTCTCCTTTCTTCAAGTAGATTAATATCATCTGCTCGAATTTGTTCCTGGTTGGGGTCATGAGCTTCCTTCGATCGATATTGGATGCGCCCAGACAGATTCTTCTGGGCTTCAATTTTCTTCCGTCGAATAGCCTCAAGAGCTTCTATGTCGGACTCTTGAGACTGCCTCAATGAAGTGCGAGAATGTCGAGGATTTCCCTCGCGTTCATGAAGGTGTTGGTCGTGTCCGCTTGATGGTGGCGCCCTTGCCAACGCCACGGAGGGGCGCATGTGTGATCTTCGGAAGGGTCTCCATCTCGGTCTCTAGAAGAGTGATCTTGATCGAGAAGGACGAAGACTTCCCGTTGATGATTCTCACTTACGCTCGAGGCCTCTCCGCTTGAGGAGTCGTCGAGAGACACCATCTGGCGACTTGGAGTAATCCTCCGGTAGGGAAGTCAGGTTATAACCGTCTCGCGTCGGCGGTGTGATCTGCGGAGAGATGGTCGAATTTGTAGGAAAAGCATGCTTGATCCGCTCTCTCTGGCGTCATCAGAGAGAGAGGATCACCAGATGCCGTGAAGTCCTGGTGTGGCTTCGAGCTTGCCTCACCAAGTCGGATCGCCTTAGGGGACTTGGACACTTCGAGGAAAAACTCTCGTCGTGTCGTGAGTCCACTGGGTGTGGTCTGGTCAGATTGACCCTTGTCCTTTGAGAGGTAGATTCCTCTCTCGGACGTCTTGTTGTGGGGATAAGGATCCTTCTCAACTCATGGCGACATTGTCTCTTGGATCTGTGGGAAGATCCCGGAGGCAAGCAATGCCATAGGATGAGTCATCACTTGGTTAAATCGAATCCGGCATCCATGTCGACGTCTGCGTAGTCTGCCAAGTCGAACCAGTTCTCCTCATTCCATTCTCCTGCCATGAGTGCATGAGATTTGGAAAACAGAGAGTATGTTGACAAGAGATTACCGGAAGATCCCCACGGTCGGCGCCAACTGTCGGTGTTTTAGAACCGAACTTACGTAAAGATTGTTTGATTCGGGGGGTCTCCTAGAATGGAATCACGCAGAGACCGACACGGGATTTTTATCTGAGTTCAGCCTTCTTCGGAGAGAATAACAACCCTACTCCTCTGTGTGTATGGTATTGAGTGTATTCTGAACAATCAGGGGAAAAACTAAGACTATTATAGATAGTGCTTGTATTCCTGATGGCCCGATTGATCTTCTTTTTCCTTTCTCTGATTGCCGCCTTTTATAGTACGTGAAGGAGCGGCAGTTACTCCAGATAAAGCGGCGCCTCATCACCTCCCGTAACGGGCGCACGTTGGTAATAATCACCGGTGTATTAACTCCTCCACGTCGCTCAATAGCTATATACCAGAGATAATGGAGTATTACGTGTCATTACTCCGCAGAATAACAGCGTATGATGACTGTTTGAATTCCTTAATCAATAAGACCCACTTGTCTGTAGGTTTATTTGATCATAAGGTGGTCGTAGCTGACCTAGTCGTAGAAGAACTTACGACCATGAGGTAGTCGTAGCAAGACTTACGACTATTGGGGTAGTCGTAGCATAACTTACGACTATGGGGGTGGTCGTAGAAGAACTTACGACCACCCATTAGGCTCTTCCCTCATAATATTAAGGGGTACACTCAGGGTCCACATAACGTCATTTTTATCTATAATAAGAATTATAGATAAAAGATAAAATGAGGATTATTATATCCTCGTCAAGAAGTATATTCAGGATCTTCTTGATCGCGCCTCTCTCACTGATCATCGTACTGTTGAGACTCCCATGGAGCTCAATGTTCACCTCCGACCCTCTGATGGCGAGCCTCTTTCTGATCCGACTCGCTATCGTCATCTTGTTGGGAGTCTTGTCTATCTTGTTGTTACTAAATCCGATATCACTTATCCAGTTCACATTACGAGTCGGTTCATTTCGCTCCCACTCAGTCCACTCTGACCACTTTCTTGAGTTCTTGATACCTTCGTGGGACTATTTCTCGCCGTCTCTTCTTTCCACGCCCATTTCGTTCTGACTTGAGCTTATTCGGATGCTACTTGGGCGGCCGATCCCTCGATCACGGTCTATCTCTGCTTACTGTGTTTTTCTTGGTGGTTCTCTCATTGCCCGAAGACAAAGAAATAGACTGCAGTGTCCCGTTCGAGTGCAGAGGCTGAGTTGCGAGCTATGGCTCTCTTGACAGCAGAGATTACTTGGCTACGGTGGTTACTTGAGGATTTTGGTGTTTCTGTCACTACACCGACTCCTCTCTTGTCTGACAGTACATGTGCTATCAATATTGCCCGTAATCCTGTGAAGCATGAGCTCACCAAGCATATTGGTGTTGATGTTTCCTTCATGCGGTCTTGTGTGCACGATCAGGTGATTGCTCTTCAGTATGTGCCTTCTGAGTTTCAGATAGCAGATTTCTTCACGAAGGCCCAGACTCGAGCACAGCATGGCTTCTACCTCTCCAAACTCAATGTTGTTGATCCACCATGAGTTTGAGGGGGGGTGTTAGAGATATATGTCTAAGTATGTTATTCCCCATTATTATAAGGGGTTCTGTGCATATTCACCACCTATATTTTGTGTATGTATACTGATCCATTGACCTCATATTGAATACAAGTGCTATTCATAACATTTTGAACGGTCAGGAAGGCGTGGCATTTGGACTTCTCAATAGATTGTAGCAGATAGCCCACTAGTGAAACGTCATAGTGTGAACAAAGAAACTGCTGTGACTATGGTGTAAAATCTAATCCTTGACCCATTTTTCTCTGTGATGACCACGACTACAAGCGACAAGACAAAATGGAAGCAAGAGCCGCTTCTTTATCACCCCCTCGTGCTCTTGCTTGATTAGAACATTGATGATTCATCCAGCCAGGAGACTCCGGACACAAATTAAGCATCTGGTTTCCATCCTAGTTTCATCAGAAAAACCATGCAGCCACTCCATTTTCCATACAAGAAATACAGCAGCAAATTACCCATACCTTCCCTTGGCTTCGCTCTTGTGGTGCTGATCTCCTTGGCCTCTCCCACCAGTTCCTGCACAGGGCAGGAGAAGGGCTCCCTTCTCCAGTTCCTCGCCAGGCTCTCGCAAGACGGTGGCCTCGCCGTGTCATGGCGGAATGACACGGACTGCTGCGCATGGGAAGGCATCACCTGCAATGGAAATGGTGCGGTCACTGAGGTCTCTTTGGCATCTAGAGACCTTGAAGGGCACATCTCACCAGCTCTCGGCACCCTCACCGGCCTGCTGCGCCTCAACCTGTCCCACAACTCGCTGTCTGGTTACCTACCGCGGGAATTGGTGTCTTCCAGCAGCATCATTGTCCTTGATGTCAGCTTTAACCGCCTCAATGGAGACCTGCAAGAGCTGCCATCTTCATCCCCTGTTCAGCCTCTCCAGGTACTGAACATCTCGAGCAATTTGTTTACCGGACAGTTTCCATCCACCACATGGGAGGCAATGAAGAATCTGGTTGCGCTCAATGGCAGCAACAACAGCTTTACTGGGCAGATACGAACGAATTTCTGCAAGAGCTCACCATCATTCGCTGTGCTTGAACTCTGTTACAACAAATTCAGCGGCAGCGTCCCCCCTGGGCTTGGTAATTGCTCCATGCTCAGAGTGCTCAAGATTGGCCACAACCACCTCAGTGGGACTCTCCCAGATGAACTCTTCAATGCTACCTTGTTGGAGTACCTCTCTTTTCCCAACAATGGTTTAGAAGGAAAATTTGATGGTACACTTGTAGTAAAACTCAGTAATCTGGTAGCCCTTGATCTTGGAGGGAACAACTTCAGCGGCAAGATTCCAGATTCTATAGGTCAGCTCAGTAGATTGCAGGAGCTCCATTTGGACCACAACAACATGTATGGCGAGCTGCCATCAGCTCTGAGCAATTGCAAATACCTCACAACCACCGACCTCGGAGGAAACAACTTCAGCGGAGATCTAGGCAAGGTCAACTTCTCCACCCTGCTCAATCTGAAAACTTTAGATCTTTCAATGAACAACTTCAGTGGCACAGTTCCAGAAAACATCTACTCATGCAGCAATTTGACTGCGCTGCGGCTATCATACAACCATTTCCATGGCGAGCTATCATCAGGAATAGGCAATTTGAAGTACCTCTCTTTTCTATCACTTACTAACAATAATTTTACAAATATCACAAAAGCTCTTCAGATCCTTAGGAGCTCCAGGAACCTTACCACCCTGCTTATTGCTAACAACTTCAGGAAAGAGGTCATTCCACAGGATGAAACCATTGATGGTTTCGAGAATCTTAAGGTTCTCACAATAAGTGGCTGCTCATTATCAGGAAAAATACCACTTTGGCTGTCAAGGCTCACAAATTTGGAGATACTAATGTTGTTTGACAATGAACTGACTGGAGTAATACCAGGCTGGATCAACTCACTAAAACGCCTCTTCTATCTAGACATATCAAACAACAGCCTTACAGGAGAAATCCCAATCACCTTGATGGAGATGCCAATGCTACGATCAACGCAGAATCAAACCTATTTGGACCCAATGTTCTTTGAGCTGCCTGTTTATATCGGTCCATCACTTCAATACCGTGTACTTGGTGCTTTCCCAACAGTGCTGGATCTAAGCAACAACAAATTCACGGGTGCGATTGCCCCACAGATTGGTCAGTTAAAAATGCTTGATGTACTTGATTTCAGCTTCAACAACTTATCAGGACAGATCCCACAATCAGCTAGCAACCTCACAAACCTGCAGGTTCTAGTATTATCCAACAACCATCTTACAGGTGCAATCCCTGGTGCACTGAACAACCTGCACTTCCTTTCTGCATTCAATGTTTCTAACAACGACCTAGAAGGACCAATTCCAACTGGAGGCCAATTTGATACATTTCCAAATTCTTGCTTTGATGGGAATCCAAAGTTGTGTGGCCCTATTCTCCATCGCAGTTGTGATTCAGCACAAGTAGCATCAGCGTCCAAAAAACAACGCAACAAAAAAGCTATTTTTGCAATAGCATTTAGTGTGTTCTTTGGAGGGATTGCAATTCTTTTGCTGCTGGGGCGTCTCCTTCTCTCACTCGGGGCTGCAACTTTCAAAACCAGAAACAAAAGCGACACTACTGGAGATGTAGAAGCAGCTTCATTCAGCTCTGATCCAGAGCCTTTGTTCGTAAAGATGCCACAAGGCAACGGAGAAGAAAACAAGTTCACATTTACTGGCATTGTGAAAGCTACAAATAACTTTGACAAGGAGCACATCATTGGGTGCGGAGGTTATGGACTAGTCTACAAAGCTGAGCTACCCGATGGCTCCAAGCTCGCCATCAAGAAGCTCAATGGTGAAATGTGCCTCATGGAAAGGGAGTTCACTGCGGAGGTTGAAGCACTCTCCATGGCACAGCATGACAATCTTGTGCCATTGTGGGGATACTGCGTTCAGGGAAACTCGAGGCTCCTCATATATTCTTACATGGAGAACGGCAGCCTGGACGATTGGCTCCATACCAGGGATGATGATGCCAGCTCATTTCTTGACTGGCCAACGCGGCTTAAGATTGCACAAGGAGCTAGCCAGGGCCTTTCTTATATCCATGATGTCTGCAAGCCTCACATTGTCCACCGTGACATTAAGTCCAGCAACATCCTACTTGACAAAGGATTCAAAGCTTATGTTGCAGATTTTGGACTATCAAGATTGATCCTTCCGAACAAAACTCATGTCACAACTGAGCTAGTCGGCACTTTCGGTTACATCCCCCCTGAGTATGGGCAAGCATGGGTTGCTACGTTAAGAGGTGATATGTACAGTTTCGGAGTGGTCTTGCTGGAGCTGCTCACAGGAAGGCGACCTGTTCCGGTCCTGTCTACATCAAAAGAACTTGTTCCATGGGTGCTGGAGATGAGGTCCGAGGGAAAGGAGATTGAGGTCCTGGATCCAACACTTCGAGGCACAGGGTACGAAGAGAAAATGCTGAAGGTTCTTGAAGTTGCTTGCAAGTGTGTCAACCCTAATCCTTTGATGAGGCCAACTATCGTGGAAGTAGTCTCCTGCCTGGACAGTATAGATGCTGACCTGCAGACGCAAAACACAGCCAATATAGAATGCTGTTAGACATGATAGACGATCTTGTACTTTCGGTGGACAGAGTTGGTGTAGTTTTCACTAGAACTATTACTTCTGAGTTCTGACTAATCTCATAGTTTGTTTTGTACAGATCCTGACAGATTGCCATTTTGAGCTTTTTATACTTTCTAGAAAAGCATTTTTGTAATCCATCCCCATTCCCCCCTGTTCCTTGAAGTACTATGTATGATCAAGTTTCGCAAGCATGGGAAAAGGTATAAACAAGTGAAAAGATTATCCTCTTCCTTGAGTTACTCACTGAAAATAGGTAAAAATGGTTTCCATTCAAGCTTCGACACCAAGACATTTGTGCTGTCAGCTGTTTGTTTCGGTTCAATCGGTTTTAGAAACCTCTAGAGTTGGAGGTGGAATGAGAGGATTCCACAAATGTTTTGGTCTAAGAATGCAATGCGACTACAATGTTTGGAATGTGCACTGAATGAAGTTGTAGGTGCTCGTCAGCATGTATACGCGATACAACCGACTACTGAAGACTTGAGATGATGGTACAGGGTGGCGGTGAGAAGGGGCGTTGGAGGCGGAGATGAGAGATGGCGACGACGGTTGGTGATGAAGAGCGGCGCCAGAGCTGGTGCTGTGAGTGGTGGAACTAATGGAGGGAGGTGGATGGGTGTAACGTCCGTTTTCGGAGGAAGTTAACTTTTGAAGTTGGAGATGCCGTGTACCTTAAGGTATCACCGCTTCGTGGAACTCGAAGATTCAAAGTTAAAGGCAAGCTTGCCCCAAGATACATAGGCCCGTTCCCCATCACCGCCAAGCGTGGAGAAGTTGCCTATCAACTAGAGTTACCGGAAAATCTGTCCGAAGTTCACAATGTGTTTCACGTCTCCCAGCTCAAGAAGTGTCTCAGAGTACCTGAAGAACAGACGCCTGTTGAAGCCATCGCCTTCAGCAAGATCTGACTTATCCCGAGCATCCAATCAAGATCCTCGACGTCATCGAGAAGCTTAACAAGACGTCAAGTCATCCGCTTTGCAAAGTCGGTGGAGTCACCACACCGCCAACGAAGCCACCGGGAACGCGAAGATCAATCAAGCAAGACTACCCGTTCTCGTTCTGGGCGGCTCGAATCTCGGGGTCGAGATTCTGTTTAAGGTGGGTAGGATTTGTAACGTCCGTTTTCGGACGGTCAAATAGTAATTAAATTTCGTTTCGTTCTTCGCCGTAATTCAACTATCTCCTATTTTCGAAAACCTCCGTTCTTTCCCGGTTTGAGTTTCAAATGCAATGTTCGTAGCGTTTGAAATTCAAATTTCAAAGTTGGAGTTTCTCTCCTCTGTTTTGAATTCTCGGGCCGGTTTCGAATTGGATCTTCCTTTCACTTCGGGCTCAGCCCACTGCTTCGTCGGGCCGGCCCACTTCCCCATCTCCTTTTCCCGGCCCGGTTAGCCTTCGACCCACCCTCCTTGGCCTGCCTTGGCCCGTGCGGCCAGCCCGCTCGAGTCATCTTCCTTCTCCCCTCTTCTCTCCTGGTCAAAGACCGAAAGAAGAATTGGCGCCCATTCCCTCTGCTCCTCCTACTCTCTGCCGCGCCCTTGACCGGAGCTCCAGCGTCTTTTCGACCCCTCCCCTTGCCTTCTGCACTAACCGCCCCCTTGTTGCCGCTCTGCGCGCCAGTCTGGAAGGCCGTTGTCAAGCTGATTTCTGGGGACAGCGCCCTCGTCACCACCCCGTCACGGCGTCCTCGCCGCCCTCGCCATCAGTCAAGCCAAGGACGCCCGCCAGCGCCCCGTCACCTCGGACCGTGCAAGACCTCCCGTCACCGCGGCGCTCGCCTCGCCAGGACCAAGCAGCGCAGATCGCAGAGCAAGCGACGCTGCCAAGATCACTGAAGGCCAGATCGTCCTCGCCCTCGCTTCGGTCACCTCCGCAAGAGGCGCCCATGCCGCCTCGGCCACCAAGACCGACCAGCTCGTCCTCCCTTGACCCCGAAGCTCCCTCCGTTGGACGACTCGCCTTGCTCTCCCTTTAAAGCCCCTTCTCCTCGAGCTTCCCCGCCGCCCTTGCTTCTCTGCTGCGCCGCCCTCTCCTAGCCGCCGCCACCTCCACCGAGTCCGCCTCCTCCAAGCAACCCAGCGCCGCCACCACGGCCCTCGCCGCCTCTCACGGCGCCCTTCAAGACTGGGCGGGCCGAGCGCCTCCTCGCCTCCTCTGCTCTGAAATCAGGGGAGGAAGCAAATGGGAATGGGGAATTTTGGATTTTTGGTGGCCCACCTGTCATAGGCTCCTCCTCCTCTCTGGATCGGCGGTGGCCCAGGCTCTTGTTGCATGGACCGAGCCACCCAGCTGGCAGGCTACTGTTCATGAACCCGTCCACCCACTGCTCGTGGACATGACCCTCTCTCTCTCTTTTTCTTTTCCTTTTAAGCTTCGTAAATTCATATCTCCTCCGTTATAGCTCCAAAAATTGCAAAATAAATTTCTAAAAATTTGTTAAATCAAGATCTTGCTAATGGCATAGGACTTGATTAATTTGGAGTTCATTTGTGTATTCTTTTTGTATTTACTTGCTCTCTTTGCGTTGTGCTTTTTCCCAGAATCGCCTGCTTAGGATTCGAAGACGCCGGAGATCCTCAAGTTGATCAAGACCAAGAATATCACGATCATCTTGCCTATAACCAAGGCGAGTCAATACTTTGACCATGTTGCTCCTACATTTTATGTAAACTATATTCTTTTAAATTAACAAATTGCATGCTTTAATTTGTAATCAAATGTATGTTAAAGCTTAAGGTAGTTAAATACCCACTTGATGTTTAATTAATTAATATTGCCATCCTTGATAACTTGAATCCATTAACCTTTGTCACCCTAGTATTTATATGGTAATACTAGATATAGGGTGTACTTGAGCGACATGCTAGCCTTGCTCAAGTACCGGGGTATTAAATACCCCAATCATCATGTCTTCAAATATAAAATGTTTTGGGTAGTCATTGGTGGTCCATTGACTAAGGTGAGAAAATAATTTGGTTTCCTTCTCAAAACCCTAAAATGCTAGCTCTATCTCGGGCGGATGGTGAGGCGGTGGGTGCTCCGGGAGCACGAGAATGTTTGGTTTGTGGAATGAACCGCCCAGATAACCCTAAGGACTTAATCGGGTCACGACCTCCTGTGTTAAACAAGTACAACCACAAGTCTGCAGAAAAACTTGCGACTTAGCTTAGTAGATTTATTGAACCTTGGATGCCATTTCGCTGGGTGGATAAATGGGGAGCCAAGTGGATTCATTCTGCTTGAATGGGACACCAAGAGGAGGGTGACGTTTTGCCGGCCGAGGTATAGCACCGCTATGCCGGCCGGCCGAGGTGAAACATCCCGCTCAACATTATGGGCGAACCCTATATGTGCTAAATGACGAAGGGCGAGATAAGTCGAAACGTTATTGTGACAACCTCTCGACTACACATCTAAGGAATTGTGTAGGGCAATGAGTTAATTGTCTCTTGTGGGTAAAGTGTGCTACCTCTGCAGAGTATTAAAGCTGTTTAAGCAGTAGTGCCTACGGTCAAAAGCGGACATGGGAACTTAACTTGAGTTAGTTCTATTTCAAAACCTTGTGGGTGGTATAAAAATGTGGCGGGCTCACCTAGCCCTCGAATTTGTTTTTCCTGGGTGGATGTACCCAGTTGTTGTTAATATGGTGGATGTAACCTTAATCAAAATAAGCATGAAGGTGGAGGTAACCTCTCATGAAATAATTATTGCACATTACTCTCTTTATAAAAATTGCAATTTGTTAAAAATGCTAAGTCATAGGATTTGTAACTATAATATTGCAAAACTTGCTTTCGCAAATAAAAGAACCCGAGCCATCCCTTGTTAAGCCTTGCATATATATTTGCATTGTGTGTGTTGGCTCGCGAGCACGGTAGTAGTGCTCATTCTCGCTTCTCCCCCCACCCTTCAGATAACGAAGATGAAGGAGACTATGCCTACTACGATGGGCCAGAAGACGATGGACAAGGATATGACGAGGAGTAGGATAGTTCTGTAGTTTAGATCTCGCCCAGTCTAAGTAGACTTCGTTACTACAGACAACCGATATTATCCAAATTTCTTGGTTAATATCTGTCAGACCTGAGACACCCGATCGCTTGTTCGTGTGAGATGAGCCCTATCTTCCCTTTTGCTTCGCAGAGACTTGGTCGTTCTTTTGTAATGTAATATATTTGGCCTTGTGCGGCCCTTTTGTAAAACTCGACCCGATGAGGTCTATGTTACCCTGTGTTGTAATATATTTGTTTTAGTTCACGCCTTGTATGAATGATTCAAAGAATGTGTACCGTGAAGTGCTAGCTCTCGATCCAGGAATAGCATGTGATTCACAGAGGATTTGGATTCTCGAGTCCGGTCCGACAGAGTGGTATCGAGCATACGATCAGAGAGTCTTAGTTAGATTGGTCGTTGCCTTAAGGACTTGGATCTTATTTTCCAAAATTATGAAAAGCCTTGACAAAAACATAGCGTACTTATTGCTTCTACTCATCACTCTTATTTCTTCACTTACCTCGACTTCACTTGAGTTTTCACTCGGCCCAACCCTTTTCTCCTGTTTCAAAATTGTAGATGGCTACCCCGTCGTCCGATGGCCCCTGGGACTTCTGCTCTCATGAAGTAGACGGAAATGAGTTCGTGGACATTCTTCGCCAACTCATGGTGCACCTAGGTTACAACCACCATCCTATCTTCAGAGGCCGAAAGACCCAGACCATGGATCAAGAATCGTGGACCATGGAAGTTTTCCTCTATGCAAGGGAGGGCGAGTTCAACGCTCACATCTTCCGACCCGCGACACCCCAGAGCAAATTGTTCCAAAGCAGCCCAAGACGCAAAGACGCTGCAAGAACCGCCTGGTCCAGATGCACGAGGATTTCATGAAGGAGACGCCTTCCACTACTTCCGACCTCTCCAGGAGGGAGAATTCGAGCCCGAGATCTTCGTCGTCATGTTAGTCTAGGTTAGCTAGCGATTGCTTGCTTTAGCGATCTTTGGTTGCAAGCACTTTCGTTTCTATTTGTTGTAGACGATGTGTTTGTATCTGTGTCATGACTTAGCTTAGCGATAAGCTTTGTTCGAAAGTCATGTAACACCTAACCCCTTAATATAATGCACCACTCTCGGCTTTGTATTGTATTGTTTTTCCTCATCTTGGTTTGAAGCTCTTCGTGTGTTCTATAGAGGGCTCAAACCCTCATATAACTCCCCCATTCTTAGCCGAGTTGCTTCCTCAGATGGCACCCAGGAGAGCCGCCGCCCCAAGCCGTGGTGCTATTGCAGTAGGCCCAGGAAGAGGCTGTGGTTGTGGTCGTGGCCGTGGTCGTGGTCGGAACGTATCTCCCCCACCGCCAGTGCACCCGACCATAGCCCAGCAAACTCAGATTCTCTAAGCTATGAGAGCCAGTCAGCAGGATGGAATAGCTAGTCGTAACTCCAAGCTGGCAGATTTTCTCAGGACACGACCTCTAACCTTCTCATCCCTAAGTGAAGCCTTAGAAACTAAGGATTGGCCCCGTGACTTGAAGAAGAAGCTTCGTCTTGCATGCTGTGCAGAAAACGACAAAGTGAGCTTTGCCACTCGTCAACCCAAAGGATCACCTAAGAAAAGCCGTCACAATGAAGACACCCGTGCCCCTACACCGGGAGGACCCCAAAAGGCTATCACTTGCTTCTATTGCAGAAATACTGGACACTACGCCAACAAATGCCCCCAATGGAATCTTGAAAAACCTACAAGGAAAGTCATCGTCACCAACATCAGCATTGACAACAAAGAAATCATCAAGGGCCCCAGCAAGAGGCAAGCCGTACCTGCTAAAGTTTTATCCGACCCAGAAGTTCCGCCAAATGCTTGCCTTGAATGTGGCAAGACAGGACACGTCGCCAATCATGTCCTCCAATACGATAAAATACAAGGGGAGCATGCTTTACATGTGGGCAATATGGACACTATTGCTACACGTGCTCACTCCATCGCCTCGCCGAAGGAACATCACCAATCGAAGATTGTCCCTCTGAACCTAGTGCCTTGCACACGCTAGGAGAAAAAGGACATCAGCGCACCAATGCCTTGTAAACCGCCCCAACTACGATGAGGACCACTAGCCAGAGAAGGCCCGACGATAAAATTATGTGCTTCCTCCGTGAAGGACAAGATCACTGCCCCAAGGATTGCTCCCTATGCCTGTTACTGACCAAAGCAGCCGGGTTGCAAAGGACAAGTTTCCAAGTTGCTATGAGCATCGTCATGAATAAAGTTGGTAGGACAACCCACCAGTAGGATGCTTCCGTCTTCCTCCTTTGTTCTCCCACGCCTAGTGTGTTTTTCCCTCTAGCCTATCGTGCTTCCCTCATCCCATCTTGTCACCTGAGAAATGATTATGAGAGAGTGTTCAATTGAGTATAGTCGCATGGCAGCTAATCTTGTTGAGCATAGGTGGTGTGTGTGTGAGACAATGCAAGATGGATTTTGGAGATCATTAATGGGACTGATATGGAGAATTTTTAAGCTTTGTCAATGTGATAAATTCTTGTGAATACTAGAAAGCGATGGTGAATAAACCTTGTTTATAAAAGGTTTAAAGAATAGCAAATCGGTGGGTTATATAGATTATGGAGAAGGGAAATGATCATAAAGAGAAGTTTTGATCAACCATGAAAGGTATAGGAATCTAAGGTACTAATTTGATTATTAGAAGGAATTGGATCTTCATCTAATCTTAAGTTGATTATGATGTTGGTTGACAACCTGGAATGGAGTTATGTGTGCATTAAAGGCAGAGAATAGAATGCGAAGAAAATTGGATTTTCTTATGATTCACGATATTAATTTTGGGGAGAGTTAGTTGAATCATGATTGGGTTATAGAACTATAATTGTGGAGATTGGATTATAGAACTATAATTGTGGAGATTGGATTATAGAACTATAATTGTTGGATGATGGATTATAGAAAAGTGTTACGGTGGGAATTTGATCAAGGAATTACTTGATTAATGAGGAATGGATTATAGGATTACCAATTCATGATGTTGATTTTGGTAGAATGGATTGGATCAGGAAGTATGGAATTAAATGGTTATGTGGTAACATTGGATTCAATTGAATATGATTAAATAGAGAAGTTGGGATTTATCAAAAATTTTGGTTGGATTATAGAGATATGCCTTGATCAGATTACGGAAGGGTATAATTGCTAGATATTGGATTATACAAACATTTGATTATGGGATATTAGAATATATGATGGAAGTATGCCTTACTGATATTGGAGATGGACTAAATACCTATTGATTAGATGGTGATAAAATAATTCAGTGGATTAAAATTGGAATTTTGGATTACAAGCAGTCTTTTGGGAGGTTCCATAATGGAGATATTGGGTTTATATAAAGACATCCTGGAGGACTGTAATTGATACAAATGCTTGAAGAATTAAGTGATTAATGTCGTGGTTTAGTCAGGAAGGTTAGAGGAAGCAGCCTACATCAGTGGCAGAAGTTCGTAGTTTTCTCGGTTTGGTCGGATACTACCGATACTTCATAGAAGGATTCTCTGAGCTTCCCAAACCAATGACCCATCTGCTCAAGAAAGGAAAAGGAGTATGAATAGACAGAGGAAAGTTTCCAAGAATTGAAGGAGAAGTTAACTTCTGCATCAGTGATAATCCTACCGGACATTCATCAAGACTTTGAAGTCTACTGTGATGCATCGCGCCAAGGCCTTAGTTGCGTGCTTATGGAAGGAGGAAAAGTTGTAGCCTATGCATCCGCATACTCCGCCCTCATGAAGTCTACTATCCAACTCATGACTTGGAGTTAGCAGCAGTAGTGCACGCCCTCAAAATTTGGCGGCATTACTTGATTGGAAATCATTGTGATATCTATACGGACCACAAGAGTCTCAAGTACATATTCGCTCAATCAGATCTCAACCTCCGACAAAGAAGATGGTTAAAGTTAATAAAGGATTACAATTTGGATGTCCATTATCATCCCGGAAAGGCTAATGTAGTTGCTGATGCATTAAGCCGTAAGTCATACTGCAGTAATGTTATGATTCAAGAGCGTCAACCCGAGCTCCATAAGGAATTTGAAGCTCTCAACCTGTATTTGATAGAACAAGGCACTGCAAATGCTATGGAAGCACATCCAACTTTAGAAGAGCAGATCAAGACCGCTCAACAAGGACACTCCGGAGTCCAGAGATTCAAACATCTCATGGCAAAAGGAAAAGCCCCCAAGATGACCGAAGATCAGCAAGGAATCCTATGGTATGGGAAACGTCTCTTTGTTCCCCACCAGAAGGAACTCAAGGATTTGATTTTGAAAGAAGCCCACAGCTCAGCGTATACCCTGCACCCAGGCGCACCAAGATGTATCAAGACATGAAGGTTTTGTATTGGTGGCCACGCATGAAAAGAGATATTGCCGAGTATGTAGCTTGCTGTGATGTATGTCAGCGAATCAAAGCCGAACATCGGAAGCCAGCAGGATTGCTTCAACCCCTGCAAATCCCTCAGTGGAAATGGGAAGAGATTGGAATGGATTTCATTACCGGTCTACCTCGAACCAGGTCCGGTTGTGACTCCATATGGGTTATAGTTGATAGACTGACCAAAGTAGCCCATTTCATCCCAGTGAAGACAACTTACAAGGGAGACAAGTTAGCGAAGTTATATATGGCTCAGACAGTGTTTACACGAGTAATCAAGAGGATAGTCTCCGATCGAGGATCTCAATTCACCTCGCATTTCGGGCGGTTTGCATGATGCCCTTGAACGCACCTTGATTTTAGCACGACTTATCATCCGCAGAATCGATGGTCGACAGAAGGACAAACCAAATTCTAGAAGACATGCTTCGAGCTTGTGCTTTGGAGTTTACCGTAGATTGGGAAAAGTGTCTACCGTATGCCGAGTTTGCATACAATAATAGCTACCAGTCAAGTCTGAAAATGTCATCGTTTGAAGCACTTTATGGAAGAAAATGCATAACCCCTCTGCATTGGTCAGAATCCGGTGAAGGATATATCTTCGGACCAGATACTCTCAAGCAAGCTGAAGAGAAAGTTCGACTGATCCGAGATCGCCTCCAAGCGGCTCAGTCAAGACAGAAGAGTTATGCCGACAACCGTCGGAGGAAGTTAACTTTTGAAGTTGGAGATGCCGTGTACCTTAAGGTATCACCGCTTCGTGGAACTCGAAGATTCAAAGTTAAAGGCAAGCTTGCCCCAAGATACATAGGCCCGTTCCCCATCACCGCCAAGCGTGGAGAAGTTGCCTATCAACTAGAGTTACCGGAAAATCTGTCCGAAGTTCACAATGTGTTTCACGTCTCCCAGCTCAAGAAGTGTCTCAGAGTACCTGAAGAACAGACGCCTGTTGAAGCCATCGCCTTTCAGCAAGATCTGACTTATCCCGAGCATCCAATCAAGATCCTCGACGTCATCGAGAAGCGAACAAGACGTCAAGTCATCCGCCTTTGCAAAGTCCAGTGGAGTCACCACACCGCCAACGAAGCCACCTGGGAACGCGAAGATCAACTGAAGCAAGACTACCTGCTCGTTTTGAGCAGCTCGAATCTCGGGGTCGAGATTCTGTTTAAGGTGGGTAGGATTTGTAACGTCCGTTTTCGGACGGTCAAATAGTAATTAAATTTCGTTTCGTTCTTCGCCGTAATTCAACTATCTCCTATTTTCGAAAACCTCCGTTCTTTCCCGGTTTGAGTTTCAAATGCAATGTTCGTAGCGTTTGAAATTCAAATTTCAAAGTTGGAGTTTCTCTCCTCTGTTTTGAATTCTCGGGCCGGTTTCGAATTGGATCTTCCTTTCACTTCGGGCTCAGCCCACTGCTTCGTCGGGCCGGCCCACTTCCCCATCTCCTTTTCCCGGCCCGGTTAGCCTTCGGCCCACCCTCCCTTGGCCCTGCCCAGCCCGTGCGGCCAGCCCGCTCGAGTCATCTTCCTTCTCCCCTCTTCTCTCCTGGTCAAAGACCGAGCAGCAGCAGTTGGCCGCCCATTCCCTCTGCTCCTCCTACTCTCTGCCGCGCCCTTGACCCGGAGCTCCCGCGTCTTGTGACCCTTTATCACTTTGCTCCTCTGACTAACCGCCTTTGTTGCCGCCTCTCGCGCGCCAGTCTCCGAAGCGCCGTTGTCAGCAACCTGGGGACGCGCCCTCGTCACCACCCGTGCCACGGCGTCCTCGCCGCCCCGCATCATCAAGCTAAGGACGCCGCCGGCGCCGTCACCTCGGACGTGTAAGACCTCCGTCACCGCAGCAGCTCGCCAGGACCGTACAGACCAAGCAAGAAGCAAGACGCGACGCGCCAGATCGGCTGAAGGCCAGATCGTCCTCGCCCTCGCTTCGGTCACCTCAGCAGCGCCCATGCCGCCTCGGCGGCCCAAGACCGACCAGCTTGTCCTCCCCTTGACCCCGAGCTCCCTCCCTGGACGACTCGCCTTGCTCTCCCTTTAAAGCCCCCTTCTCCTCGAGCTTCCCCACGCCGCCTTGCTTGCCTCTCTGCGCCCGCCCTCTCCTAAGCCGCCGCCACCTCCACCGAGTCCGCCTCTCCAAGCAACAGCCGCCACCCGCCGGCCTCGCCGCCTCTCGCTGGCGCCACCTCAAGACTGGCCGCGCCCCTCGCCTCCTCTGCCTCCTCCGCTCAAATCGGGGAGGAAGCAAATGGGAATGGGGAATTTTGGATTTTGGTGGCCCACTGTCATAGGCTCCTCCCTCTCAGGATCGCCAGTGGGCCCAAGGCCATTGTTGCATGGACCGAGCCACCCAACAAGGCATACTGTTCATGAACCCGGTCCACCCACTGCTCAGGACCATGACCCTCTCTCTCTCTTTTCTTTTCCTTTTAAGCTTCAGAATTCATATCTCCTCCGTTATAGCTCCAAAATTGCAAAATAAATTTCTAAAATTTGTTAAATCAAGATCTTGCTAATGGCATAGGACTTGATTAATTTGGAGTTCATTTGTGTATTCTTTTGTATTTACTTGCTCTCTTTGCCGTTGTGCTTTTTAGGTAGAATCGCCTGCTTAGGATTCAAGACGCCGGAGATCCTCAAGTTGATCAAGACCAAGAATATCACGATCATCTTGCCTATAACCAAGGCGAGTCAATACTTTGACCATGTTGCTCCTACATTTTATGTAAACTATATTCTTTTAAATTAACAAATTGCATGCTTTAATTTGTAATCAAATGTATGTTAAAGCTTAAGGTAGTTAAATACCCACTTGATGTTTAATTAATTAATATTGCCATCCTTGATAACTTGAATCCATTAACCTTTGTCACCCTAGTATTTATATGGTAATACTAGATATAGGTGTACTTGAGCGACATGCTAGCCTTGTTTCAAGTACCGGGTATTAAATACCCCAATCATCATGTCTTCAAATATAAAATGTTTTGGGTAGTCATTGGTGGTCCATTGACTAAGGTGAGAAAATAATTTGGTTTCCTTCTCAAAACCCTAAAATGCTAGCTCTATCTGGGCGGATGGTGAGGCGGTGGGTGCTCCGGAGCACGAGAATGTTTGGTTTGTGGAATGAACCGCCAGATAACCCTAAGGACTTAATCGGTCACGACCTCTGTGTTAAACAAGTACAACCACAAGTCTGCGAGAAAAACTTGCGACTTAGCTTAGTAGATTTATTGAACCTTGGATGCCATTTATTTGGGTGGATAAATGGGGAGCCAAGTGGATTCATTCTCGCTTGAATGGGACACCAAGAGGAGGGTGACGTTTTGCCGTCGGCCGAGGTATAGCACCGCTATGCCGGCCGCCGAGGTGAAACATCCCGCTCAACATTATGGGCGAACCCTATATGTGCTAAATGACGTAGAAGGGCGAGATAAGTCGAAGCGTTATTGTGACAACCTCTCGACTACACATCTAAGGAATTGTGTAGGGCAATGAGTTAATTGTCTCTTGTGGGTAAAGTGTGCTACCTCTGCAGAGTATTAAACTGCTTAAAATGTAGTGCCTCTACGGTCAAAAGCGGACATGGGAACTTAACTTGAGTTAGTTCTATTTCAAAACCTTGTGGGTGGTATAAAAATGTGGCGGGCTCACCTAGCCCTGAATTTGTTTTTCCTCGGTGGATGTACCCTGTTGTTGTTAATATGGTGGATGTAACCTTAATCAAAATAAGCATGAAGGTGGAGGTAACCTCTCAATGAAATAATTATTGCACATTACTCTCTTTATAAAAATTGCAATTTGTTAAAAATGCTAAGTCATAGGATTTGTAACTATAATATTGCAAAACTTGCTTTCATAAATAAAAGAACCCGAGCCATCCCTTGTTAAGCCTTGCATATATATTTGCATTGTGTGTGTTGGCTCATGAGCACGTAGTAGTGCTCATTCTCGCTTCTCCCCCACCCTTCAGATAATCTAAGATGAAGGAGACTATGCCTACTACGATGGGCCGTAAGACGATGGACAAGGATATGACGAGGAGTAGGATAGTTCAGAGTTTAGATCTCGCCCAGTCTAAGTAGACTTCGTTGGTACCAGCAGACAACCGATATTATCCAAATTTCTTGGTTAATATCTGTCAGACCTGAGACACCCATCGCTTGTTCGTGTGAGATGAGCCCTATCTTCCCTTTTGCTTCCGCCAGAGACTTGGTCGTTCTTTTGTAATGTAATATATTTGGCCTTGTGCGCCCTTTTGTAAAACTCGACCCGATGAGGTCTATGTTACCTCGTGTTGTAATATATTTGTTTTAGTTCACGCCTTGTATGAATGATTCAAAGAATGTGTACTTGTGAAGTGCTAGCTATCGATCCAGGAATAGCATGATGACTCACAGAGGATTTGGATTCTCGAGTCCGGTCCGACAATGGGGTGGAGTTGGGGTGGTTGCGGCGAGTTGGTCGGCCTCGCCGGTGTCGGAGTTGAAGAAACCACGGCATTGCAAAGACATAGTATCTCCACGAGGCATACCCACGGCGGAACGTGCCTCGACACGCCCACCGAAGCTTTTCGACAGCCCATCGCCGCCCCGAACGACATTTGGGTCGCATTTCACAAAACCGAAGGCCCAGGTCGCCTCGAGACGGCGGGCGTGGCGTTCCACGCGGCTCCCCAAAGGCCTGCACCAACCGCATTGCATCGAACAGTTGGAGTGCTCCCCCAAAGGCCCAGACCCGCAAGAAAATATGGTATTAATGAGCTAATAACAAACAAGGGAAACAATCAACAGAGAAACCAAGATGGCCACCATTGACCACACTAGCACCGGATAATAGTTAATGTACTAAGAAATTTTTTTTAGATAATGATGTACTAAGAAATAACAAGGGAATAGACCACATAGAAACCAAAATGGACATCACTGAGTCTAACCAAAAAAAGGCCAGCACGGACCACCAGTGGCGGAGCTTCAGCTATGCCAAGGAGGGCCATGCCCATGCCCCCTGTCAAATTGAAATCCCGTGATTATGTATTAATATTTTATTAGAATAAGTTCACTTTACACCCTTGAACTATAACTCGAGTCCAAAAAATACCTTCAACTACAAAACCGTTCACTTTACACCCCCAAATTCTTAAAACCAGAGCAAATCACCCCCTCATCCTAAACCACCCCGGTTTTGGATGACGTGGCGTCCACATGTACATGTTCCGCTGATGTGGCGTACTCATGACGTGTATGCTTAGGTCCACGACCGCCGCCAGCACCACGAACGCCTCCCCTGGCATGCCGTGCACCGCGAACGCGCCCGCCATGGTGCCCCAGATGCACTCGTTCCGCTCCGGCATGCCCTCGAACACCCTCACCGCCTCCTCCAGCAAATTTGACTTGGCGTACATGCTCACGCGCCACGACCCGACGAACGCGTCCGTGACCCGATCCCGACGCTCCTCTCCACATACCGGTGCACCCACTCAAGACTCCAACAGTGCGCCACAAGCATGCTGTGATGCATGTCGTGAGCATGATGGCGCCCAGGGCCACCCCGTCCAAGAACATGGCCCTAGATAGCGCCAGCCCCTCCGTCGCCATCCCTACGCGCGCAGACGCCCGACACTAAGTCGTAGGTATCGCCTCCCGCCTCAGCAATTGTGAACACCTCCGCAAGATCGTCGGCGGGCGCATGAGCTAGAAAGCGCGTGGTGACGAGTAGTCGAGGGAAGATGGCGTTTTGAAGAGGAGGGTGGAGCTGGAGCCCGGGAACGAGGCGACGATGACCATGCAAGTGAGAGGGCGAAGGAGAGGTAGTCTGGGGAGGGGAGGGGCGAGGCGGGAGAGAGCATGAGCATGAGGAGGCGGAGGGCGAGGAGCTGGTGGGCTGGGGAGGAGGGACTTGAGCGTGAGGAGGGAGAGGTCGGGGTGCCGCGGGAGGAGGTTAAGGCCAGTGAGGAGGGTCTGACAGGAGGAGGAGGCAAGGGGAGGCAAGCGGTGTGGACGGGAGGAGGCGGGAGGCGAGGAGGGAGTGGTAGAATGCGAAGGTTGGCTTGGGGATGTACAGGGCGCATGCTTGGCTGGCTCGAGCGGTGGGAATGGGCCAGTTGCTTCGAGCCTCAACCGTCAGGTGGTTTTACACTTGTTCGTGGCGTGTTCGTGGCGCTGGCGGCAGCCATGGATCTGAGCATACACGTCATGAATACGCCACATCAGCGGAACATATACATGTGGAAGCCACGTCATCCAAAACTGGGGTGGTTTAGGATGAGGGGGTGATTTGCTCCGGTTTTAATAATTGGAGGGCGTAAAATGAACGGTTTTATAGTTGAAGGTGTTTTTTTGAACTCGAGCCATAGTTCAAGGGTGTAAAGTGGACTTATTCCTATTTGAACAAATGTATATTTGGTAGAATCAGGTAGGATCTTAGATTCTATGATTCGATCCTACAATATGATCCTATCAAAGCGTCTCCGATTCGATTCAAGATCGCGATTTTGACAATCTTGACCGCCAGCGATGCTCCGACTATTCTTCTCTGCTTTCGACCCATTTCCTAGCTCCATCTATCTCCCCTCTCTCCATCTCGTGCCTCGCCGACGCCTCCCACGTCGCCGTTCTCTGTCGGTGAGCACCGAAGAATGCGGCTAAATCTTTACCCTAGTGCAAAGTGTAACACATAAAAAGAAGAGACGATGCAAAGTGAAAAGATTTGGTAAAGGTGGTGCAAAGTGAAACTATGGTAAGATTACATGATCCAAAGTGAGATTTACTCTGAAACTTAATACACTAAGCTTGGCCAGCGAAATATGCCCAACTACTACTAGTGTATTAGTATCGTAGACAAGGTTGTCATAATCTCAATCCAAATCTTAAAATCTACAAATCTCGATCCAAGCCTTAAAATCTTGAGAATTTACTATCCTAGATTGTATGTAGAATCTTAATTTGGTAGAATTTTAATATCGTTATGATTCTTGCAAAAAAATTATAGGATCTCAAACATATTTTATATACGATTCTACCAATTCTAGTAATTAACTATTAAAAATTACTCAGCATACGTCCTTTTTATTGTAAAGTTTCATCGTATATTCATACATAAATAAGAATTATTTATAGGATTAAGTACATTGTTCGTTCTTCAACTCTTGCCCTAATTTAATTTTCATCCCTGAATTGTAATACCGGATAAAACGCGTCCTCGAACTGTCAGTACCGTGCAAAAACTGTCATTTATTCTTTTTTAGAGTTGTTTCGTGCCACGTATCAATACTGTGGAAAGCCACGTAGGTTAAATACCGGTCAAAACCGCTCTAAAACAGATGAAGGGGTGACTTTTGCGCGGTATTGACAGTTCGAGGACGCGTTTTATCTGGTATTACAATTCAAGGACGAAAATTAAACTAGGACAAGAGTTAAGGGACGAACAATGTACTTAATTCTTATTTATATAAACAAAAAATAATCTTTCGTAAAAGCTTTTAAATTATAATGTAAAACATGACATTGTAATATGTACACAAAAATAAGCATTATATAGCCAACTTGTGTTAATTATTATATAACAACAATAACATAGGCAACTATAAATCTAATTAGGTGCCAAATGACTAAATAAATGCTAAAATCTCAATAGAAAGATGTGGTGGATTGAAGAAAATATACTATTTGGTAGAATCGGGTAGGATCTTCGATTCTACTATTCGATCCTATCAGAGCACCTTCGATCTGATTCAAGATCTCGATTCTGACAACCTTGACAGTAGATACTCCAGTAGAAATTGAAAGTGACATGACCAGCTAAAATTTGGCCAATTTGCGATCAAGCAAATTGATGACCAATTTTTTTAGAGGCCACAGGCTTTACCTGGGCTGCCTTAAAGAAGAAAGCGAGGCGCCGCGCATCGACCAGCGTCGACACGTGCAAGCAGGGGCCCTTTGTCCCCCGTGCCCCTGAGCTTTGCTGAGGCCTCCTCGTGAGCACGTGCGTCAAGCGAGGCCCAAGCGCAGGCGGGTAAGGGAGCTACGCTCCACCTCATCCAACTGAGCAAAGCGACCACAAATAGTTTTTTGCAACATTGCAAATAAATGCTAATATTCATCACACAACCGACCACAAATAGTGTTTTGCAAATGAAATGCTAACTATTGGATTATACAACACTGTAAATCTACAACGCTTCTTTTTCACCAAGTTTCTCACAATAGGTGGTTGCTCATTATTAGGAAAAATACCATTTTGGCTGTCAAAGCAAATTTGGAGATACTAATTTGCTGGATCAACTCACTAAACCACCTCTTGTATCTAAACTTATCAAACAACAGCCTTACTGAAACATCTGCAAAATTCAAAATTTTAAAATCATTTTGAGTTTTGATTTGAATTTCGTTTTAAACTCAGTTTAGCAAATTTCAACCAAATTCAACAAAAATTCCCCAAATTCATCAAAACCCAACTAAATCCCGCTTTCCCTTTCTCCCTTCCGCCTTCTCCTCCCTGGTAGCGCCTTCACCCAAAGCCGCCACCACCCCGTTCCCTCGCCGTCACCGCCTCCAGCGCCGCCACCGTCATCCGCCACCTCCCGCGCCACCTCGCCCCTTCTTCAATGCGGCGCTTGACCCGAGCGCCACCTCGCCCCGCCCATGCCGCCACCACTCCGTCCGACACCGCCCAAACCCCCTCACCCAACCACGTCGCCGCTTCCCTATCGCTGCCTGCCCATGCTGCGCCCTACTCCCACCGCCTCCACGGGGCTATAAAAGCCACCCCCACCTGCCCTTCAAACTCGCACCAAGCCTTCCTCTTCCTCCCCCAACCACCCTTCTTCTTCCTCAAAGCCGGCTAAGAGCTGCCGCCACCACCACAACCCCACCCGCAAATCCCAGCCCGTGCAAAACCCTAGAGGTAAGAAGACCTACCTGGTGGAGCTTCCAACACCGCCCTTCCTTGCGCCGCCGATCGCCATCGCCGGTCACCACCGTCGCCCGACGGCCGCTGGCCCCTCGCCTTCTCCCTTCTCCGCGCGGAGCGCCGCCACCTCACTCCCTTCGCCTTGCCTACACGCGCGCATCGGCCAGCGCCTCGGCCTTTAAGGCCCGGGCGAGTTGGGCCGTTGAGGCCCGGCTGAATGAGGCCGTGGGCCGCACAGTAACGGGCCGATTTCTTTACTGTTCATTCAATTCGGCCAAACACTATTTATTTGCACAGTAAAATATTTACTGTTCAAACCGAAACCCTAATTACTGTTCTTAGCACAGTAATTTAACCACTGTTCATAGTCATTACTATTTACAGTAATTACTATTTATTTGTCAAAACAGTAAACCCTAGATACAGTTCATTTCTCAGCTCTGTTCAGCCACACCAAGCTCCAAATAAATCTTTCCACCTTCCTATAGATTTCTTTAATCCTTTACAATATTTTTGTTGTACTTGGATCCGAATCTCGAACCCCGTTCAGTCCAATCAAGCACCAGATAAATCCCTACCATCCCTCACCACCTTCCTTTAAGTTTCTTTTTGGTTTTATTTACTTGCTTTTTGTTCCCAGTTCATTCCTTGTCGAGCTAGTTTTTACTTGGTTTCTTTTTATTGCTTTACTTCTCGTTAGGTCACGATCTTGACGACCAGGCTCCAGAAGACGCCGGACAAGACCAGTATCAACAGGAATTTGTGCAAGAAGGCAAGTTGCATTCCTTGAACATTTTGAACCCACATGTCATATATTTATTTTGATACTTTCATTATTATATTTGAGCTAATTACTTTAATTATTCAAATAATACCTTTGAATGCCATGATAACTAGATAAATCCTATTACCCCACATACAAACCCACCCAACACTTGTAGGCCATTTTCACCTTGACAAGTTCACATAAAATATTATCTATATAAGTAGCTTTGTCACAAATGTGTTTATCAATCAAAAGAGAGTATTGGCGGTGCGCCAATGGTTTTGGTGGTGAGTTAAGGGTTGTGTCCAAGAAGTTGGACAACCCAATAGACTTGGGTTAAAAGTGAGTCATCAATGAGATCTCGAGGTGGACAGCCACGAGTTGGTGTTGGGCCATTGCCTCACTGGATGACAAGTAAGGACAAGAACCTTGTGCCAAGTAACAGACACAGAAAATCGCTCAACCACAAACGCGGTCATTACTCCCTAGCTTAGTACACTACTCACCCGATTGAATATCTGCAAGGAAATGTAACTGCTCTTGTGTGATAGAGTAAGTGCGGAATTGGGGTGTGACAAGAGTGGGCCTGAAGGGACACTTGGTAGTCTACACACAACGGTAGGTGCCGTCAGCATAGGGATGTGAGATCCACCGGGCCAGTGGAGTCTCCCTAGAGTCAGATGGAGTTAAAACCCTCTCGGGTAGAGGCTAAAAGGGTTGAGCGGTGAAAAGGCTTTGTTATCTCTACTCAGTCGCACGCTAACGTGTTGCGTGTCTATGTACTGACAGTATGAGTTTGAGATATCTTATGGGTAAAGTTGGGCAACTCTGCAGAGTGTATGAAAAGGTATTCAAATACGCTGTGCTTCTGGTTAATGAAGCTGTGTTAATGGGTGATTCCAGTACATGAGGCATAAGTAGAGTTTTGAGATGGTAAGTTGGTAATTGTGATTTGATGAGAAACCCCTGATGTTATTATATATTATTGTTTTACTGTTTTAAATGTAAACTGCTTTAAACTACAAATTGCATCCACATATGGCTGTTAAGGTAAAAACCTAACCATCCTTTGAACTCATTGCATGTAATTATTTAGCTTTTCCATGTGGCTTGTTGAGTACGGTAGTAGTACTCATTCTTCCATAATCTGCAAACAATCTACAGAAGAAACCAGGGAAAATGCAGAGGATCTGGTTGAACAGGATTTTAGTGGACCCGCGGATGACAGCGACTACTGTTTTTAGGTCTCAGCCGCGCTCAAGTGTGCCTGTGGTTTGAAGTTCTTTTGTCTTGTATTATATTAACTTTGGGCTTGGATGCCCGTGTCGATGTCAAACCGGTCATTAAGCCTTAATCTTATGTAATAAAATGTTGACTTTTGTTGTAATCGAAAGCTTGCTCGAGACACTGCTTACTTCGCAACTGCACATCTTGGACGGTTATGGAGAGGTTAACGTCCCCAGAATTTGGGGGCGTTACACTTACAGGAGAAATCCCAATCACCTTATGGAGATGCCAATGCTACGATCAACGTAGAATCAAACCTATTTGGACCCAAGGTTCTTTGAGCTGCCAGTTTATATCAGTCCGTCACTTCCATACCGTGTACTTGCTGCTGTCCCAACAGTGTTGAATCTAAGCAACAACAACTTCATGGGTGTGATTTCCCCCACAGATTGGTCAGTTAAAAATGCTCGTTTTAGGTTCCATGCAAATTCACAACACATTTCAATGATTTTCAAATCCAAGACCTTTAACTTTCAACAAGTTTCAAACATTGAAACTTGATTTTTCAAGATCTGAATTTGAAACCCGAGAGTTAAAACATGTTTCAAATATGGAACTTGAAGTTTCAAATCCGAAATTTTAAGTTTCAACAAGTTTCAGTTGAAGTTTCAAAATATGATATTTGAGATTCAAATTTGAAATTTCAAGTTTAAACATGATATTTGAGTTTCAAATTTGAAACTTCAAGTTTAAACAAGTTTCAAACCTAAACTTGACGTTTTAGTGAGTTTCAAGCCCAAAATTTGAAGTTTTGATTGTAAATTCAAAATATGAGTTCTGAATTTCAAAACTGAAACTTCAAACTTGAAGTTTCAAATCCTAAAACTTTAAGTTTCAACGAGTTTCAAACCTAAAACTTGAATTTTCAATGAGTTTCAAATCCCAAAACATTAAGTCCCATGAAGTTTCAGCAAGTTTCAAAGAAGTTTTACAACTTTTAAAAAGTCTCACTGGTTCATACAAAGTTTCAACAAATTTTGACCAAAACAACCAACAATTTTTAAACATATCGCTTCACCGGCTCTTCTCGTACCCTGGCCTGATACCACTGCCACCATGGAGCTGATCACCGCCACTCGAGCTCAAGCTCCGCCCCGCCGACCCGAGCCAAAGCTTCGTGCCGCCGGTTCGAGCTCATCACGCCCCCGTCGGATCGCGGGGTCCCGAGCCACTAACGATCCTAATCATCACTTCATCGCCCCGAGTCTCACCGTCGTTTTTGTAATCGGAAGTGGCCAGGTGTGAAACGCGAGGTGGGACTATACATAAAACGCGCTAACGGCATCCATGGTATTTAGAGGCAACTTAGTCTCTAAGCTTGTAACCGTATTACTTTTCTGTGCAATGTATAACATTACATTTAGCTTCTAAGGTAAACCAAAATTTTCTTCTCTCAACCGATCCTCACGTTCCTTCTCGCAATCCCAATTCCCCACCCTCCTCATGCAACGGTCAGAATACAATGGGCGCTGCACGTTTTACTATCAGTCCTGAATTGGGGCGCAAAGACCGCGTCTATACGTCAGACCCCGATAACTGGTTTCAACGTGCACGACATGCTGCGATTCAATCGTTTGACTTGGAAATGATTTTTTTCCTCTGCTCCCGTCCAGTGCGTCACAGATTTAGGGCATGTTTGGTTCGAAATCTGAAAGTCGTGTTTGAGAAAAAGTGGTCTTCAAGAGTAGCGCGGAAGAAATGATTTTGCCCTACGACATGTCTCAAGATATAATGTTTGGTTGATGATACGTGTCTGAGGATAAAAAAAAAGGAGAGAGAAAGAGCTAAAAAGAGGAACAATACATAGTTGCCTGCCAGGCCTTCATTTTGAACGCCTGGCCGCCAGGCTTTCTTTCAAACGATACACAGGCAGCCAACCGGCTTGCTTCCTAGCCAGGTACGCTGTCCTAAGGTAGAGAAGCAAACAAGCCCTCACACCAGCTGCAGAGCTCTCGCGGACACGCCAAGCGCTTGCTCTTCTGTAACCTCTTATGTTTTTTTCGATGAGGCATTTGGTTATCATAGTCATCTTTAAATTTTAACGGGACTCGAACCTTAGACATTAACGGCCCCCGACATTAACCACAACCAGTTAGATAACCACCGCCCCGTAACCTCTTATGTTGTTCCTCTTGTGGTCTTGCTATCTCCCTAACAGGTCTTTTCTCCAATTGGCCTTGTACCTGAAATTAGTGTAGTAAATAGGCATGTCTGAGCGGCAGAAATGCCGGTGCTAAAGTGTAAAAATAAAGAAATCAAGAACTAATAAACAAGCACCCCCCAAATAAAAGGTCAAGAAAAGGAGATGCAATACAAGTGTACTCGAGATGCCAACTCTGCATTTTCTTAGATGCCAACTGTAAAATTTCTGAGAATCTTAATAATGCTGAGCCACTCCTGTTTTTCAATCAACATTCAACCGGAGATATTAGCCCCCTACTGTACCAACACATGACAGATACATGATACAACAACTGGCAAGTAATTTCCCCGCAAAAAAGAGAGAAGGAACTAATGCAACTACACCTACTAAACAGCATCCAAACAATCTAATCTAAGCAAATGCGATTCTTAACACCAAATATTCAACTAAACTAACAAGCCCTTACATCACAACCTGAATCCATTCTGCAGACCATGTCCACACGGGCATCAACTCTCAACTCTCAAGTGATCAGCCTGCCACAGTGCCACTGCCAGCCCACGCACGCTACCTAGTTTTCTTCAAGCACTTCTGAAATCTGAATTCAGATGATAACAACAGAATCATAGTCCATGGTCCACAATAATGCAGTAGTGGAGCCGGGAGAATGGAAAATAACTGCAAACGTAAACATCAGCCAAAGCATGCGTGTTAACAGAAAGTAAACGCCTCGGGTCAGAAAGAAGATCGAAGAGAGTGTAGAAGAATAGAATTGGTTTAATGTGGATTGTTATATTACTGAGCCTCAAAGACGGATTATATAGAGTACAATGTTTGGAGGGCAAGAAACCTCTCCTAGAGATAAGGCAGATATCTAGGATTACAATCAATCTTAAACTACCATATCTGGAGATATCCCATATACTCTAACAGAGAGCACCACCAGATCAATCACCCACCTCATCGATTGAGCTAGAAAACTGCCCCTCCTTGTAGGGCGGACCCAGCAAGGATCATGGGTGTTTAGTTGAACACCTTTTTCTTCAAATACTTTGTATGTAATAGGTATATTACACATATATTGATAATTAGGACAAATACTTCACATTTATATCCTTAGTAGATTTCAGATTACTCTCACACCTCCCCTTTGCAATTCGTCTCAAGTAGTGCGGCCAGCCGGCCAACCCAACAATCCAATAGGTTCCAACCCGACACATGTATCTCTCGGGTCATCAGGTAGCACTGGCATATGAATCTACCAAGCAACCAGGCATTATGTAAGGCGAGCAGGCGAGGGGGCTCTGGGGCTTTGGCTTGACCACAGCGGCGGCACATGAAGTGCAAGGTAGCAAGTGTCATGAAAAGCGGGCAATGACGTGCGACGGGCTAAGCCTGACCAGGCCACGTAGGAGATGCAGTCCTGTGATTTGGGAAGAAACTGCGAGGCAACAGCTGCGACGCCGAGGTCGGTGAGGTAGATCGCACACGTTAATAGTGTTAGGAACTGGCTATCTCCTGCTCAGTGAGAGAAACTGCTGAAGGAATCGATGCAGATGTCGATGTAGAAACTGCAGAACTCGCCGAGGAGAACACGGAAGCGGCAAAGCGTCAAGTCCGCTATCTCGCCGATGAAAAAACTGTTGAAGGAGTCAATGTAGACGTCGATGTAGAAGCACCAGTGCCAGTGCTAGTAGAACAGCGTGAAAGATGACGCTGCTTCTTATAGCACTGGGACTCAATGTGGCCAACCTTGTCGTAGTAGGAGCAGTGAGGACGGCCACCGCCATATGGAGAGCGGCCACCACCACCTGTGGCAGCCGCTGGAGGAGGCAGTGTGCTGAAGCGTGGAGCAGTCGGGATAGTAGGTGGACGAGTGGCGAGCACGGAGGGAGTGGCATCGCATCAAAGACCACTTAGAAGCCGTTCGAGAATGGGATCGCGGTGATGGAAGCAACCATTGGTAGGCGGTGTTGGGCAAGACGGCGACCAAAAGGCAACGAAGTCAACAAGCGCTACCGATGACGCGGTTAGAGCTCGTTTTTTCTTTTTTTTTTTTGGTGTTGTTTGGGCCGATCGACTTAAAAACAGCCAAGCCGCCGCCCAAAGAAAAACACGGAACTAGGGTTTCTGCCATTACTAACGCTGGCGCGGCGGCGGCGAAGAGAGGCGACGCGGCGGCGGCGGCGGCGAAGCGAGGCGGTTACGCGCGGCGGCGGCGAAGCGAGATGCAGACGGCGGCGGCGGCGAAGCGAGAACACGGGAACTAGGGTTCTCGCATCGCTGCTCGCGGAGGCAGCAGCGAGCGAGGCGTGGCGGCGGCGGCGCGGCAGCAGCTGCTCCACGGCAACGGCGGCGGCAGACAGTGCGAGCGGGCGCGGCCGAGGCCGCGAGGCGGCGACGAGAAGGCGGCAAGGCCGCTGAGGCCGATGAGGCAGCCGAGGAGGCGCGGGCGGCCGTGGAGGCCATGAGAAGGCTGACGAGACAAGGCCAGTGGCGGTGAGGCGGGCTGACGAGATGCGCAAGGCTACTGAGGCCAGTGAGTCGGCGACGAGGCAATGTGGTTGGCGACGGCGACAACGGCTGCTTATCACAACCACGGTTGTTGGCGGGTGTGCAATGGCGGAGGCAGCCGGCTGCCTGGCGACCAGGCGATGGGGAGGTGAAGCTGGCGGTGGTGGCTAGGGCTTAGGACGAGTTGCGCGTCTAGGGGAAAACCTAATTGGCTCTGATAGCATGTTAGGAATAGCAACTTGTATTTCTAGAGGACCAAAGGGCCAGTATATATACACAAAGTACAGGTGATGAATATACAACTAACCCCTCATAACAATAGGGAATAACACACTATACATATATCTCTAACAGATAGTAGAACATGCACTTCCACATTCCTGAATTTTTTGATCACAAATCCTAAATTCCCAATTCAATAATTTGTTTCTTAATTATTTTATGATTACTCTAAATTATTTGAGATGTTGTGTCTAATAGGACAATCTGTACTTTGATTTTTTTTTATTATGGATATTTACTTTTTTCATTAAACAATGTTTCATTAACTCCGAAAACCCATCCAGAAATCCGGGATTCGCACCGATGATTGGTCCAGATTATACATACCTTCCGGAACGATGCTTCCCCATGTACTGTCTCGCCGATGGAATCTTGCAAATCTTCAGCAATTGTTTCTTTCGCTGATACGCGCCTTTTCTTGTTCACCAAAAGGGATGCATCAATCAAGCAGTGAGTTTTCTCTCTCTCTGAAATTGTGTCGGTATTATAGTGCAGCCGGTAAGGGAGGCGATGTCAGATCAAGTAAATTAAGGCATGCGGGAACAATTATAACAGGGTTGAGCAAATATTTTGTACGGTCAGGGAGGCGTGGCATTTGGACTTCTCAATAGATTGTAGCAGACAGCCCAATACTGAAACGTCATAGTGTGAACTAAGAAACTGCTGTGGCAATGGTGTAAAATCTAACCCTTGACCCATTTTTCTTTGTGATGACCACGACTACAAGGGACATGACAAAATGGAAGGAAGAGCCGCTTCTTTATCAACCCCTCGTGCTCTTGCTTGATTAGACCATTGAAGCTTCATCCAGCCAGGAGACTCCGGACACAAATTAAGCATCTGGTTTCCATCCTAGTTTCGTCAGAAAAAACATGCAGCCACTCCATTTTCCATACATGAAATACAGCAGCAAATTACCCATACCTTCCCTTGGCTTTGCTCTTGTGGTGCTGATCTCCTTGGCTTCTCCCACCAGTTCCTGCATAGAGCAGGAGAAGGGCTCCCTTCTCCAGTTCCTCGCCAGGCTCTCGCAAGACGGTGGCCTCGCCGTGTCATGGCGGAATGACACGGACTGCTGCGCATGGGAAGGCATCACCTGCAATGGAAATGGTGCGGTCACTGAGGTCTCTTTGGCATCTAGAGACCTTGAAGGGCACATCTCACCATCTCTTGGCACCCTCACCGGCCTGCTGCGCCTCAACCTGTCCCACAACTCGCTGTCTGGTTACCTACCGCGGGAATTGGTGTCATCCAGCAGCATCATTGTCCTTGATGTCAGCTTTAACCGCCTCCATGGAGACCTGCAAGAGCTGCCAACTTCAGCCCCTGTTCAGCCTCTCCAGGTATTGAACATCTCGAGCAATTTGTTTACCCGACAGTTTCCATCCACCACATGGGAGGCAATGAAGAATCTGGTTGCGCTCAATGGCAGCAACAACAGCTTTACTGGGCAGATACCAACGAATTTCTGCAAGAGCTCACCATCATTCGCTGTGCTTGAACTCTGTTACAACAAATTCAGTGGCAGCGTTCCCCCTGGGCTTGGTAATTGCTCCATGCTCAGAGTGCTCAAGGTTGGCCACAACAACCTCAGTGGGACTCTCCCGGATGAACTCTTCAATGCTACCTTGTTGGAGTACCTCTCTTTTCCCAACAATGGTTTAGAAGGAAAATTTGATGGTACACTTGTCGTAAAACTCAGTAATCTGGTAGCCCTTGATCTTGGAGGGAACAGCTTCAGCGGCAAGATTCCAGATTCTATAGGTCAACTCAGTAGATTGCAGGAGCTCCATTTGGACCACAACAACATGTATGGTGAGCTGCCATCAGCTCTGAGCAATTGCAAATACCTCACAACCATCGACCTCAAAGTGAACAGCTTCAGCGGAGATCTAGGCAAGGTTAACTTCTCCACCCTGCTCAATCTGAGAATTTTAGATCTTGGCACGAACAACTTCAGTGGCACAGTTCCAGAAAACATCTACTCATGCAGCAATTTGACTGCGCTACGGCTATGCTCCAACCATTTCCATGGCGAGCTATCATCAGGAATAGGCAATTTGAAGCACCTCTCTTTTCTATCACTTACTAGCAATTCTTTTACAAATATCACAAAAGCTCTCCAGATCCTTAGGAGCTCCAGGAACCTTACCACCCTGCTTATTGCTGATAACTTCAGGAAAGAGGTCATTCCACAGGATGAAACCATTGATGGTTTCGAGAATCTTAAGTTTCTCACAATAGGTAGCTGCTCATTATCAGGAAAAATACCACTTTGGCTGTCAAGGCTCACAAATTTGGAGATACTAATGCTGTCTGCCAATGAACTGACTGGAGTAATACCAGGCTGGATCAACTCACTAAACCGCCTCTTCTATCTAGACATATCAGACAACAGCCTTACGGGAGAAATCCCAATCACCTTGATGGAGATGCCAATGCTACGATCAATGCAGAATCAAACCTATTTGGACCCAATGTTCTTTGAGCTGCCTGTTTATACCAGTCCATCACTTCAATACCGTGTACTTGCTGCTTTCCCAACAGTGCTGAATCTAAGCAACAACAACTTCACGGGTGTGATTGCCCCACAGATTGGTCAGTTAAAAATGCTTGCTGTACTTGATTTCAGCTTCAACAATTTAACTGGACAGATCCCAGAATCAGCTAGCAACCTCACAAGACTGCAGGTTCTAGTATTATCCAACAACCATCTTACAGGTGCAATCCCTGGTGCACTGAACAACCTGTACTTCCTTGCTGCATTCAATGTTTCTAACAACGACCTAGAAGGACCAATTCCAACTGGAGGCCAGTTTACTACATTCCCAAATTCTAGCTTTGATGGGAATCCAAAGTTGTGTGGCCCTATTCTCCATCGCAGTTGTGGTTCAGCAGACGTAGTATCAGCGTCCAAAAAACAACGCAACAAAAAAACTATTTTTGCAATAGCATTTAGTGTGTTCTTTGGAGGGATTGCAATTCTTTTGCTGCTGGGGCGTCTCCTTCTCTCACTCGGTGCTGCAATTTTCAAAACCAGAAACAAAAGCGACACTACTGGAGATGTAGAAGCAGCTTCATTCAGCTCTGATCCAGAGCCTTTGTTCGTAAAGATGGCACAGGGCAACGGAGAAGAAAACAAGCTCACATTTACTGGCATTGTGAAAGCTACAAATAACTTTGACAAGGAGCACATCATCGGGTGCGGAGGTTATGGACTAGTCTACAAAGCTGAGCTACCTGATGGCTCCAAGCTCGCCATCAAGAAGCTCAATGGTGAAATGTGCCTCATGGAAAGGGAGTTCACTGCGGAGGTTGAAGCACTCTCCATGGCACAGCATGACAATCTTGTGCCATTGTGGGGATACTGCGTTCAGGGAAACTCGAGGCTCCTCATATATTCTTACATGGAAAATGGCAGCCTGGACGATTGGCTTCATAACAGGGATGATGATGCCAGCTCATTTCTTGACTGGCCAACGCGGCTTAAGATTGCACAAGGAGCTAGCCGGGGCCTTTCTTATATCCATGATGTCTGCAAGCCTCACATTGTCCACCGTGACATTAAGTCCAGCAACATCCTACTTGACAAAGGATTCAAAGCTTATGTTGCAGATTTTGGACTATCAAGATTGATCCTTCCGAACAAAACTCATGTCACAACTGAGCTAGTCGGCACTTTCGGTTACATCCCCCCTGAGTATGGGCAAGCATGGGTTGCTACGTTAAGAGGTGATATGTACAGTTTCGGAGTGGTCTTGCTGGAGCTGCTCACAGGAAGGCGACCTGTTCCGGTACTGTCTACATCAAAAGAACTTGTTCCATGGGTGCTGGAGATGAGGTCCGAGGGAAAGGAGATTGAGGTCCTGGATCCAACACTTCGAGGCACAGGGTACGAAGAGAAAGTGTTGAAGGCTCTTGAAGTTGCTTGCAAGTGTGTCAACCGTAATCCTTTGATGAGGCCACCTATCATGGAAGTAGCCTCCTGCCTGGACAGTATAGATGCTGACCTGCAGATGCAAAACACAGCTAATATAGAATGCAGTTAGACATGATAGACGATCTTGTACTTTCGGTGGACAGAGTTGGTGTAGTTTTCACTAGAACTATTACTTCTGAGTTCTGACTAATCTCATAGTTTGTTTTGTACAGATCCTGACAGATTGCCATTTTTAGCTTATTATACTTTCTATAAAAGCATTTTTGTAATCCATCTCCATTTCCCCCTGTTCCTTGAAGTACTATGTATGATCAAGTTTTGCAAGCATGGGAAAAGGTATAAACAAGTGAAAAGATTGTCCTCTTCCTTGAGTTACTCACTGAAAATAGGTAAAAATGGTTTCCATTAAAGCCTCGACACCAAGACATTTGTGCTGTCAGCTGTTTGTTTCGGTTCAATCGGTTTTAGAAACCTCTAGAGTTGGAGGTGGAATGAGAGGATTCTACAGACCACAAATGTTTGGTCCAAGAATGCAATGCGACTACAATGTTTGGAATGTGCGCTGAATGAAGTTGTAGGTGCTCGTCAGCATGTATACGCGATACAACCGACTACTGAAGACTTGAGATGATGGTACAGGGTGGCGGTGAGAAGGGGCGTTGGCGGCGGAGATGGGAGATGGCGACGACGGTTGGTGATGAAGGGCGGCGCCAGATTTGGTGCTGTGAGTGGTGGAAATAATGGAGGGAGGTGGATTGGGTGGAGTTGGGGTGGTTGCCAGCGAGTTGGTCCGGCCTCGCCGGTGCCGGAGTTGAAGAAACCACGGCATTGCAGCACACAGTATCTCCCTGAGGCGTACCCACGGCGGAACGTGTCCCCCGACACGCCCGCCCGAGCTTTTCGACAGCCACAGTCGCCGTCCAAGAAACGACATTCGGGTCGGCATTTCGCCGAACAGCCGAGCGCGCTGTGCTGCCCCGAGACGGCGGCGTGGCGTTCCACGCGGCGACTCCCCCAAAGGCCCAGACCCGCATTGCGTCGAACAGTTGGAGCGCGTCGCCGGCGCACACGTGCGCTGACGGCGCGGGCGCGGGAATTGGAAACAAGGACGCAGCGAGCTAGTGGATGCAGGGAGAGGCAGAGAGACGCTTCCACCTTCCAGTGAGAGGTGGAGTTGCGATGCTGGAAGCCTGCGCCTTCCGCAGTAACTGGGCCCAGACCAGTCAGAAAGCGCTTTCAAACTGTAATATTCAAGTTCAGGCTGTGATTTTAAGATCTAACTAGAAGTGATTTCGAGTTAGGACTCGAGCTATTGCCCCGGCAGCCCAACGTTCAGCTCCACCTCTGATTGAGCTGGGTTATGAATCACCTTGTTTTGATTATGGAGACATTGGCTGTTTGAGGAGGAGTATAGAGAATTGAACTGTCTCTTATGCAGTAGTCGGCTGTAACACGAGAAACAAGATATATTGTATATGGAGAAGCTATCTATAAAGATATGTAAAGAGTTGTATTTAGTACTGTTTATAGATGATATGAAGGGATACCATAGACAACAGTTGTCTATACTATTATACATGCCCTTAGACTTATTTAGAAGGATTCCCGCATTTTAACCAGAGCCTTACTATAATAGCTGGGGTCAACACCTAAGAGCATGTACAATGAGCTTACCTCAGCCGTCTATAACATTTGTCACATAGGATTTTTGCTGATGTGGAGGAAAGAGAACAAGGAGAGAGAAAATTGTTGTCTACAAACTCAGCGTTGACTATAGCATAGAAACCAAAAAGCTATCGATGACCTCATCTCCCGTTGTATCGAGCGCCGTCTGCATCGCACAAAATTTGGATCCCGTGCACACTCTTCGCTCCCAATCACTCGGTCGCGGATAAGCCGGCTCGAGCCCGGCCACCGCCGCCGCCGCACCAGCCATCCTTGTCCTTGAACGTGCACAGTTACGCCGCCAGGAGCGGCGGCGGAGGAGGTCCGGCGTTCACGGAGTTCTCGTTAGCGAGCTCGCCGGCGGCGGCGGCGGCGGCCATGGCGGAGAACATCGTCTCGGAGAGCGGCGAGAGGCGGCCAACCTCGTTTACAGGGCGGCGACGACGCCCCGCGACCTCCTCTCTGCGTCCAGTCGCCGCCTCTTCACCTCAAGTGCGTGCTTTGAGCTTAGGCGCCTCGGCAAGTCCCACGCCGAGGCCTTCGACGCGAAGATGCTTGTTTCGGATCGCCTGTCGAGAGCCCCTCTTCTCTTCTCCACGCTGCGCCTTCTCTGTTCTTGTTTAATTTACGGCTTCAAGGCTAACCATAGTTTGATATCAACTTTGATCACTGCTGTTAATTTCATTGTACCAAAAAGCAAAGAAAAACTCCAACGTTGGACAACTTATCAATGTCACATAACCAAATTACTTTGTTCTGGCATGTTATTACGTAACCAGATGAGTCGATTTGTTTTTGGGCTATCTGAAACCTTGATGCAATTTGGAATATGAATCATTGGAAACCTCATCTTCCCCCTGTTTTACCTGTAACTTGACACTGATTATAGCCTCCTATCACATGCACCTTAACTCTCTCGGTAATCAATCGAAATGTCCACCATTTGATAATGGTGGAGTTTGCTTTAGTTTGGTGCCATTCCCTAAGTATGAAATTTCATTCTCAACTTGGGAATGTTGGATTTAGATGACATTGGTTCTATTCAGTAAGGATTTTTTCATAGCTTATGGCTTGATGAGCTTGAGGATGAGTCGAGTGTTTGTTCTTGGGATTTTGTTGGTGTGTTCAGTGTGAGCATGACAAGGTGGTCGATCTGTAATCGGATTCGACAAAGAATGATAAGCAACTTTGTATGACAAATGAATAGTTTTATACATCCTTTTTCGTTTTAGTTAAGTTCAAGATATGTTTTTTCCTTAACAACATTTATGCATGATTAAAAAACACCATTTACAGTACTTGCTAATGAGTAATGATTTGAGCAAAACATTCTCCTGATTGCAGATTTGAACCATTGCCATTAAGCTTCAACAGTTCATCATGCATTCTATCCATGGCAAAACTTAAAAACTCCTGAGCATCTTCTTGCCTGGAGAAATGCATAGCATCCGAGAATCATAAGTCAAACAAGAAGCTTTATTGCTAGGGTGATAAACACTCAATCTTGGACATTTCTGAGAACACAAATAAGTCAATAGAGAACAACATGCATAATGTCCATACATTTTAGGCTATCATGTAGGACATTGCAATTGTAGTATGCTCACAAGGACCTACTTCATTCGTGCAGGATAACTTTTTCTGATACTTCATTCGAGAGTCGGCAATTCATGCTTCTAAAGAGGGGACACCTTTTCTTCTTTCTTTTGTGGGAATGGCTGAAGTACTTGGTTGAATGCTCTATTTTGCAAGTGGCTATCTTGTTTTGGAATGTAACAAGATAAAATTTCTGATGATTTATGATAATTTGTAGCACTCTTTGTAGTATGGCTATCTTGTTTTGGAATGTAACGAGATCAAATTTCTGATGATTTATGATGATTTGTAGCACTCTTTATTTACATGCTTCACAATTCACATCATATGTATCTTTAAAATGCATTATATTTTGTCTTGTACTCTCGGGGCAGCGTTGGCATTCTAGCCAGGCTTCAATCCTAGACTTTGTCAGAAATGCATATTCCTGTAAATCTGGAACCATGTTTGGGCTTAATTTAGTTTCTTTTTCTGACTAGGGATGCTTGGGTGTCCTTGTGAGAGAGCTGATGGTCTGTTGCTGTGGTATTAACCACTGCTTCTTTTGTATGAACAGCAGACTTCATATTTTGTAGTGTTAGCGACCCATTGATTATGACATGTATTATTTTTTTGAGGTCATGTGCTGTGCAGCACACTAGCAGATTTTTGCGGTTCCCTACGAATTCATTTTCGTATTAATGTATCCAAATTATCATGTCATATAAATTATCGTTATTTATCTATTTCAACTATATTCATTTTATTTTAATCATATATCCGAAATAAAAAATAAAGCAACATAAGTAGTGCACAAGGATAAAAGTTAGAGTTGATCACCATATTTTTTAGGTTTATGAAAGCATTAAATGATTGTGTGATCTATATACACAACTAAAAAGACAACACATTGTATGAGCTGTCTTTAGTGTTGTCTATAAGTGATACGGATAGTTGTTATAGACAGCAGCTATCTATACCATTGTACATGTCCTAATCTGAATTTGCTTTTCCTCTTAAAAGAACCTAATTTAATTCAAGGAGGGAATAAGTTGGTTCCTCGCGAGAAAATATGGTATTAATGAACTAATAACAAACAAAGGAAAACAGACAACACAGAAACCAAGATGGCCACCATTGACCACACTAGCACTGGATAATAGTTAACGTACTAAAAAATAACAAGGGAATAGACTACATAGAAACCAAAATGGACATCACTAACAAAAAAAAAAGGCCAGCACGGACCACACCACTGGCGGATTATGTATTAATATTTTATTTAATAGATTATTATCAAGTCATAAATTAATTCTTTACACAAAAGACTAATACACAGTGCATTAAATTGACCGCTCTTAATCTTTAGTCAAGCTCTGCCACTGGACCACACAGTCACTGAAGAATTGCAGCAATAAGTGAAGACTGCATCAGTAAAGTTGGTAAAAGAAGCCATGCCATAGTAATATCAGATCAGATCATCATGTACTTAGTTGCATCGTGTAAGCATGTAAAAATTCAATAATCACGTAATCAAGAGTAGCTACCAAAGCAGCCAATTTTTTTTTCCGTTTTGTACAAAAGGTTTGGACTTTTTCTATAGATTATGGCAGGCGGCCTCAACCGAAACGTGATGGTATGAACCAGGAAGATGCTGTAGCAAGTGTGCAAAACACCAGTGTGGATGTGTGCCCACAGCTTATAATCCTTGACCCAATTCTCCTTTCCCTTTGTGGTGACTACGACTGCAAGAAATCAAACAATACAGAATCAAACCCTTCTTCCTCCTCCTCCTCATGCTCTTTCCTGGTCAGGGCCATTGCCTATGCAGTCAGAATCAGGTTTAAGCATCTGATTTTCATCAGGAAACCATGCAGGAGCAACTCCATTCCTCATGCAAGAAGTACAGCTATGGATTTCCCGTACCTTTGCTTGGCCTTGCTCTTGTGCTGCTGCTGTCCTTGCCTCCTTGGCCTCTCCCACCAGTTCTTGCACCGAGCAGGACTGCAGGAGAAGAACTCCCTCCTCCAGTTCCTGCCTTCCTAGATGGGCTATCTCAGGATGGTGGCCTTGGGAGTGGGCGGCGGTGTTGGGCCTAGGCAAGGAAAGGAGGGGGAAAAAAAGGAAACTAAGCTGGTGCAGCCTAGTACCGGAAAATGGATATGTTTGGCCTGTGATTTAAGAAAATTCTAGAGAAAAAGAATATGAGTTAAGATGGGCTTTTGGCCGGAAAATACTGAAAATAAATTGGAGTTAAAAAGGGAAACGAGTGAAGGAAGCTGGGTTTGGCCCAATAATCGTGGGTTTCGACCCAATAGAAATAAATTGGAAATTAATTTCCTAAAATTCTACACGTAGTATCTCTCTAAAGAAAATTCACTTCAGTGCATAATAAAAGTAAGTAAATTCAAGTAAATGTTGCGAAAGTCAGAAATAACATTTAATTAATCCAAAGAATAATAAATTGCACACTAGGGACATTATACAATGCTAGGGGTGTCATCCCTTATTGTGACTTGATTATGAAATTCATTGGAATCCGCAACGCACAAGGCCGGAGCTAGGGGTTGTTCGGTTGGTGACCTAAGTGACATGGCTCGAAAAAATGTGTGCCTGAACGAAAGTTTCTCCTAATTTTTGCCTGGCTAGGAATGCCTAAAGATTTGTTGTTTGGTTGGAGATCTAAGCCTGGTGGAAAACATACAAGTAAAAAAGTACATTTTGTGAATAAGAAAGTCTGAAAGTGTACAAAAAGAATGCTACTTTAATTATATTATAGTCAATCATGTTCGTGTGTTGCTGCCTGAAGCTCCAACGTCCGTTTTTTGTCGCCTGAGCCAAGCTAACGAATTGCCGGAGAGGATCAGGCCAGACAAAGATTGGATGCTTCAGGACACAAACCAAACAAGGTTCCAATGCATCCCAGCACATCTCCGACCAGGCAAAATCTTCTCAGGGTTGCAACCAAAGAGCCCACTAGTCTATGTCAGGAGCAGATCGTGGTCATCTTAGCGCTTCGCTTGAAGCCTACTCTTACTCAGGCGAGTCGAGTTCTTTGATGCATATTGTTATTAGATAATTTTGTATCAAAACTAGTTTTAATTTATTTAACTTATATCAGCTGCATGAAAACCTACTTTCTAAATTACAGTGTGCGGAATGTGTGTGTGTGTGTGTATACAGTAAAATGATCTTGCATGCTAGTGAACTCTAGTACCATATATCTATACCATCAATATTGCATGTGGATGTGTGTAGTGGAGAGAGATAGGAGTTAAAGGTTGCAATACCCATGCCATATGAGTGGTGGAGATATATGGTACTAGAGTTCCATAGCATGCCAAAACCCCATCCTATATACATATATATATACACACGGTAGCGCTATTTAGCTCATGCATGCTGAATAGCTTATTCTGCATGTAGACCGCAACACGGGCCACACAACGCGCCAACCCACGACCCCTCCCCCCCCGGCGTCTTCTCGGAACTGACAATAAAACATGCACGCCGCACATGTCTTTCCTTGCATCGCTATAAGAGATTTACTACCACGCTCCCCTGCACCCCCTCGGAACTGATAGTAAAACTCGCATGTTGCACATTGAAGTGGATCAAATGCCCAAGAGGGGGGGTGAATTGGGATTCTTTTTGCTAATGAACAATTTAAAAATCTAATCAGTTCTAACTCAAACTATGTGTCTATGGATTCTAGTGTGGACAAAACCAAGGTCTCGGAGATTCAGCGATCTCCCCTATTCCTCGTTGGAGCACTCTCACAAGAGTATTGCTCCGACTTGAAACCATGCAAGGTATCAAGCCTTCCACTTGTGGTAGTCCTCCTCTCCGGATGGGTGGACTCTGAACCTTCACAACCTTCCCGGTGCCTTCCACAAGCTCCTCCTTAGAAGGTCACCGAGAACCACGCCTCTGAGCCGTCTAGGAGACGTCGATCTCCAAAGGTAACAATCCTAAACCATCACTTGAACTTAGAAAGATCAAGCAACTAGAGTTATGCACACTAAGCCTATGCTACCTCTCAAATCTCTTAAAATTTGCTCTTTGTAGGACTGGAAAGGCGACTAGAGGGGGGTGAATAGGAGCACTATCTATTTTTCGCTTTGATCGGATTCAAACATGATATTGACTCCAATAGCTATGAGAACTATGAAGATCAATATATATATATAAGCGTAGCGGAAGACTTGTACTGAATCCCCTTCAAACCCCCAAAAGAAACGACCAAAAACAGTACTGATGAACAGTACCGGTTGTACCAGATGAATAGTGCTGGTTGTACCGGAAATCAGATCAACCGGATGAACAACGCCGGTTGAACCGCAATGAACAGTAAAATCAGGCGAATGAATAGTAAACAGTATGGAAACAAAATCAAAAATTGACGTAACTTTTGATCCGTAACTCCAAACTTCAAGAAACTTGAAACACACCTTCCTAATGATGCCAGGAACCTATTCCATGCAACGATTGAGAAGATCCACATCAAAGTTTTGACATTTTTCCATTTTACCGAAAGAGGGTTCAAAACCGAGCAAAAACGAAAAACTTGATCCAAAACTTGCTCGTGGGAGATTGATGATCTAAATGATCGAAGATGTATTCCCACACGTCTCAGCAAGGTAGATGAGGGCAAGAAATCACTAGAAACCCATCGGATCAAAGAAACACCCAAAATCACAAAATGAGAAGGAAGAACACAAGAAGACTCATCTTTAAATAATCATCCATAGATTGATTCGAGATTGTTGCTGGTTACAACCACTCCCTCAAGGAGGACAAAGCTCACAACATGAGCACTAAGTCTCTCCTTCCCTCTCTAAGTCCCTAAAAGCAAAACTAGGGTTTACAAATGAAGTGCTTAAGGGTTGCTGTCCAGCACACCCTCTATTTATAGTGGAAACTAGGATCTAGAGAATATTCCACTTAGGGCACCCGTTAAGCCCACACACAAACGGGTCACATATATGCACGTATTTTAAAGCATTGTCTTCGTCTTCAATTGACCTAAACCGCTTCTCTAAGCGCCGACCCGCGCCGCGGTTTAGCCAAGAGTCACAAAGACGGTATTTGGTGAAATTACCAAAATGCCCCTTCTCGATTCTTCTCCATGGACCGGGTCCAATCCCGTCGAAGCAATCGCCTGCTTCGCTACGTGTAGGTAGATCAACGGCTCTCATCATGTCGGCAAGTCTCTCCCGTCCGGATTCCACCAGAACCTCCATGGCACTTGCACCGACCCCCGCGCCGCTTGATCTAACCAGCTGTATCGAACTGCCCGTTCGATCAACCTCGTCCATTCTGTGCCATGCTTGAGTCACCTGACCTCACCCGACATCCATGATCATTCTGGACCTCAGCTCTCCAAGCTTAGTCCCGATCCTCCTCGCCGTTGACTGTCATTGACCTGCAAGCCACCTGCACAGCAATAGACCAAGAAATCGTCTCCGGGAACAAGTTCTTCACAACTTGACCCACGTTAGCTCAAAACATGCAATATGCAACACATATACAAAGATAAACATGGATATGACCTATCCCAAAACCAAAACTCCGAAATGGCCGACAATCGCAACACAATCGGTACAATCGCCGTGTTCCAATGCAGATTCGATCTTGATCGTATCAGCTTCCAATAACTACGGTCGTTCCGATTTCCAATGAAGACCAGAACTCCCAAAATATCTTCTCTGGAATTAAGCTACCGCCATCTACCAATCGGTATAACCGCGATCCGGTACTACCGCCACACAACTTGCGGTCGTACCGTTCTGCGGTTGTACCACTCTTTAAATGCCGGTTCTACCGATTATCCTGACACTTTTGCTAAAACTTTCTGAAAAACAGGAATTCCAACAAACCTTCAACCAAATTGCCAATTGTAACATCACTTAGGATCATGAGCATATCCTCATGATGTCCACAATCTCCCCCTTGATGAACACATTGGCAATTTCCCAAAAATGAATGTTTTGAGGTTTGAAAGAAAAAGAAAACAGTTTTTCGCACAAAAGCACAACTTGGTCCTAAAAGCAATTGAATGCAAGGAAATGACCAAGTTGGCTTCAGAAAGGCTTCAGCAAGTGAGATAAGGCAGAGGAAGCAAAGAGAGCTTCCAATTCCAGAAAATCTCACTCAAGGTCCATACGAAAGAACAAGTGTTCTATTTGACCTTTCAGAAAATGCATAGAGAGCATCTAAAACAGCATTTTTGTCCCATTTTCTCCCCCTTTGACAATGGAGTCAGTAAGGTACAAGAAGGAGAAAAGAGCAGAATAACATGGAATGGCTGCAATGTTTTTAAGTTTTCAAGTTTTCTGTTTTTTTTAAATTTTGAGCAAAAAAGGAGCCATGAAGATTATCCATGAGGACTAAACAAGTATTACACCAAGCCATATTATGTGAAGAAGCTATGTTCAATCATGGCAAAACACGTACAGCAGAGCTAAGACCAAAATAGCAATAATCTGAGATTAAATGAATTAGTAGTATGACATGGTGCTCAAGATCATAGTTTAACTAAAGGTATCCAAAAATGAGTCAGGCCATGTCTATAAGCAAAATGGAGCCCAGAAACCTAAAAATGAGTCGATTTTGAGCATTTGAGTTCAATTATGAATCAATTTGTTCTAGCATTTAGAATTTAGCACTTTGAGCACTTTGCTGAAAATGATTGGTTTTATCTTAGTAAAGCAAGTCCTGGACTAGGAGCCATCCACAACTGCCTCCTATGCTTCAACCAATTGACAATTTTGTTTTCTTAGCATTGTGCTAGATCTCAAGCCTTGTCGCGACCATCCCAAGCAAGAAGCTTAAGAGAGTGATCTAGGTCATCCAAAACTCCCCCTGAGTTCATACCTAGTGCAATGGCAAGCAGTCTCATAAGAAAGAATTGGTGAGATCAGTTTTTTTTTGCACAGAAAAGCTCATTTTTTATTTGCTTGACTTAAAAAAATTATCATAGCTCAATTTAAAACTCAGAATAAGTTCAAGACTCAATTTAGCCTATATGACATGGCATGAATCATGAGAGAATCACTATGGCAAAACTAGTCACAAGATGTACCAAGTCATGTTTTGATTCAATTTTCTCACAGATAATAAAGCTAGCATGGCAAAAGCTAAGCTATACATAAAAAACCATAAAAGAAGTCTAGCAAACTAGCACAAGACATGACAGGGTATAAAGCATGAAATCACGTCATACAAGAATAATAATCAAAGCTCCACAAGTTTATATTACAATGAAAGTTGTTGAATTTTAAAATGTATTATGGTACAATGAATGCAAAAAGAGCAAACTCCCCCTTAAAACAGGCCAAGAGGACTAATAACCCCCAACTCTCCCCGCAAAAAAGCAAAACGAGAAGAATCAAGAGCTTTAGTGAAAATATCCGCAACCTGTTGCTCGGACTTTACAAAATGAAGCACAACATCTCCCTTCTCAACATGGTCTCTAAGGAAATGATATCGAATGTCAATGTGCTTGGTCCTGGAGTGTTGCACTGGGTTTTTGGCAATGTTAATGGTAGAAGTGTTGTAAAAAAAAGAGGAACACTACGCAAAGACAACCCATAGTCCCACGGAGTAGATAAGATCTAGAGAACCTGAGAGCAACTACTGGCTGCAGCTACATACTCGGTCTCGGCGGTAGAATGTGCAACAGAGGACTATTTCCTAGATGACCAAGAGATAAGAGATGTGCCTAAGAAATGACAAGTGCCAGAAGTACTCTTCCTATCCACTCTACACCCCGCAAAATCAGCATTAGAAAAAGCTCGAATAGAGAGGGCAGAGTTAGAAGAATACCAGAGTCCAAAGTCAAGAGTGTCTTGGAGGTACCTGAAAATGCGACGCACTGCTTGACGATGAGAGGCACGAGGGGAAGCCTGAAATCGAGCGCACAGACACACAGCGAATTGTATGTCCGGCCTCGAAGTCGTGAGATAGAGGAGGGAGCCAATCATGCTGCGGTACTCCTTTTAGTCCATGGGCTCTCCATCCTCGTCAGGGTCCAGCACGGTGGTTATGGCAATGGGAGTAGACGTTGGCCTACTGCTTCCCATGTCGAAGCGCCGAAGAAGGTCCTTTGTATACTTACTTTAATGAATGAAGGTGCCTTCTTTCAGTTGCTTGACTTGAAGATCAAGGAAGAAGGTCAATTCGCCCATCATGCTCATCTCGAACTCCCTGCTCATAGAATCTGAAAATCTGGACACCAAAGCATGAGAGGAACCACCGAATATAATGTCATCCACATAAATCTGAACCAACAGAAAATCACTGCCATGCTTGAGAGTGAACAAGGTTTTATCTACCATTCCCATTTTGAAATCATTTTTAAGCAAAAAACTCTTAAGCCTATCATACCAAGCTCTAGGGGCTAGCTTCAATCCATACAAGGCTTTGGAGAGTTTAAAAACATGATTTGGGAATTTGGGATTTTCAAAACCAGGAGGTTGCTTGACAAAGACCTCTTCTTCTATGAGACCATTAAGGAAAGCACTCTTGACATCCATTTGAAAAAGCCCTTGGATGCCGCAAATGCAAGCAAAATACAAATGGCTTCTAATCTAGCTACAGGTGCAAAGGTCTCCTCAAAGTCTAAGCCCTCCACCTGGGAATACCCTTGAGCTACAAGTCTAGTCTTATTGCGAACTACCAATCCATCTTCACTTTGCTTATTTTTTGAAAACCCATTTTGTTCCAATTACATTATGATTAGGTGGAGGTTCAACTAAGGTCCAGACTTTGTTTCTTTCAAAAATTTTAAGTTCTTCATGCATGGCATTGACCCAAGAGGCATCGGATAGAGCATGGGTGACATCTCAGGGTTCAAAAGAAGCGACAAAAGCAGAATGTGCATGAGAATCAGGAGAAATGAACCTGGAGCGAATGACTCGCTCATGTAGATCCCCAATAATCTGCTCAGGTGGATGCTGTCGCTGAATGTAAAGAGGAGCTCCTGGTGCAGAAGTGGCCTCTACCTCACGGGCTGTGGAGGTAGGAACAGAGCCACTCTGATCGTCGGTGAAGGTAGGAAGAGGCTGCTCATCTGAAGCTGGAGTAGTAGAAGCAGGCTCTCTAACTATCTCAGAAGGAACTTGAGGATGGATTGGGTCCTCATCCTCAGAATCATCACCGACGAAGATGCTCTCAAAAACCTGTGTACCTGCATCATCGGGTCTAGTACCAGGACTAGCCTCATCAAAAGTGACTTCGCAAGTCTCAACAATTTTGTTAGTGTCAAAATTAAAAACACGATAGCCACGAGAATGAGCAGGATATCCAAGAAATATGCCATCAGAACATCTAGATTTAAATTTATCAAGGTTGCCATGTTTAAGAATGAAGCACTTGCAATCAAAAATCTTGAAATGAGAAACTTTGGGCTTATGACCAAATTTGAGCTCAAAAGAAGTCTTACCAATAACAGATCTCAAAAACACCCTGTTAGAGATATAACAAGCAGAAGAGATCGCCTCAGCCGAAAACCTCCTAGGTGTGGAATGCTCATCTAGCATGGTTCTGGCCATCTCTACAAGGGTCCTATTCTTCCTCTCTACAACACCATTCTCATTGGGAACTCTAGGTGAAGAAAAGCGGTGCTCAATTCCCTATCGGTCACGAGAAGGTGGCAAAGAAAGAATTCTTGAATTCGTCCCATTGTCACTCCTAATGGCTCTCAAAGCTCCAGGAAGGTCAACAGCAAGTCTAAGAACCAATTCTCTAAAATAGCCAAAAGTCGCGTCCTTAGAAACCAGAAAATAAACCCATGAATAAATGGAGTAATCATCCACAATCACAAGCACATACCATTTCCCACCGGCAGACTGAACTCTAGAAGGACCAACGGTATCTAAGTGCAAGAGCTAACCAGGTCCATCTATCATCACTAAGGTAAGAGGTGGATGAGAAGCAGAAACCATCTTAGCATGTCTACAGGATGAGCAAACAAGGTCTCTAACAGCCTTCAGCCTTGGCAAACCTCTAATCAAGTCCTTGCAACTGGCTCTAGTCAAGTGGTCGAAGCCTATGTGACCAAGCCTATGATGCCACAACACTAGATCATGGGAGTCAGAAACCACAAGACATCTAGGGCTGGAAGCAGAAGAGATACTAAAATCAGCACAAAAGATTCTCTCAAACCTGGAGATCTCAAAGACAAGCTCACCCGAGGAGTCTAGATCTCTACACTCGCCACTCTTAAACCTTACTTCTGGACCCTCATCAAGCAGCTGAGAAAAAGATAGCAGATTATACCTCAGCTTACTTACCAAAACGACGTCCTTAAGCATGAACTTGTTGTTGACACGCACTGTGCCCTTGGCTGTCACAGTCCCGGTAGAAGCATCCCCAAATGTGATCAATTCATTGTCGGATGCACGTGTGAGGGAGGAGAACCATCTAGAATCTCCGGTCATGTGTCGAGAGCACCCAGAGTCAACAAGCCATATGTCCTCCTTCCTCGCACGACGGACCTAAAAGTCACGAACAGGAAACATCTGTGCGTCAGTACTGGGGTTAGTGATAAAAGACTTGGGAATCCAGTACTGAGTCACACGATGCTTGGGAGCAATAATAAAAGCAGCAATAAAATGGTTAGAAGTAAAATCATGAGAATGCACACGAGAAACACCTAGACCTCTCCGAATTGACCTACCAAAAGGTCGGTACTCCCCCTGTCTAGATGCTACCCGTGGTCTCTCCTCACGATATCCTAAACCAGAACACTGCTTAGAGTTACCAAAATAGTCAAAGAAGTCCTCTACGAACCTAGGCCTATGTCTAGTAGGAAAGACAAGCTGCCTGGCTCTAGAGACTACAACAGGTGAAGGAACTCCTTTAATGGTTCTCAAAGCAATCATCCTCTTCTTCCTCTCAATCTTGGCTCTATGGAAGTAGAACTCAACAATGTGGCCATCCTTCTTGCAGAAGGTGCAATGGTACTTGACCTTTTGAGGGGTCTGACCTGTTGAAGTAGAAGCACCTGTCTTGCTAGAAGGGGTTTGGGCAAAACCTGCAGATCTAAAAACTACCTTAGGTGGCTTAGGAGGTTCTACCTCAAACATACTACTCTCAACAGCTCTTATAACCTTAGGTAGATGGTTCTTGAAATACTCTAGGGAATTAAATCCTAGGCCACTATTGTTCACACTCACCTTAGATTGATCAAGGATCATGTTTAAGTTCTTCTTCCCACTAGTAAATCTCTCAAGGGTCTTTTTGAGGTAATCATTCTCTTTGGCTAGTTCCTTACATGACGCACACTGATTTGAATCGATTACCTTATTATATCTCTTCTTAAGAAGAGCTAGCTCAACTTTCAATGATTCACAAGACACACATGAGGTATTTTTAATCCTATCCACTTGCTCCTTAAATTTGACTCTAAATGTTTCTTGTATCTCATCTAAATTTTGTCCAACTTCAATGCAAAATGCACAAGAGCTAGAGTCAACTATTTTCTTGGAAGCAATCATGGACATAGATTTTTCAATTTTAGCTTTCTCTTCTAGTGTCTTGTTTAGAGCTTCATTTTCAATTATGAGGTTAAGACAATTTTCACATGATGCAGATTTAGAGTGAAGTACCATTTCAGTCATTTCTTTCATTTTAGTCTTATTAATCTCACAATAAGAGCAAGTGTGACTAGCATCAAATTTCATCAATTCTTTTGTAGCGATATCCAATTTTAATTCAAGCAAAGCACAATTTGAGCAAGGTAAATGAATAGCATCTACAGCAGTCACATCTAAAGCAATAGCATTCATGCAAGCAGGACTAGACTTGAGAGATTCTAGTTCATCAAGAGCATCTTTCAGTTGATACGCAATAGAGGAATGAGCAGATTTCAAATTGGTCAATTCATTATTCAAGCCAGAGCAAGCATCACAAATGTCAACAGGATTAATGGATTTGAGCCTAACAACTTCTAGGTTCAAGTTATCAATCATGGTGTCCTATTTCTTAATCATTTTTTGCTTGCTTATTCAGTTTTTGTTCAGCAAGGACCAAATCACGTTTCATATCAGTAAGTGAGGGACATACCTCATCAGGATCGCTGAAAGGGTTGTCGTCGGTGGAGGAGTCGACGTCGTGGCTGTCCCTGGCCATGAAGCACATGCCGGTGAAGTCCTGAGCCTTCTTCTTGCCATGAGAGTCATCGTCGTCGTCCTCCATCTCCGAGACCACATCGCTCATGTCAATACTCTCAAGAGCGGCAAGGACCCAGCTGACGAACTTGCGATAGTTGGGCTTCTTGACTTTCGCATCCTTGGCTTGAGGACGCCTCCGAGAGTCCTTCTCCATTTTGCCCTTCAGCTTAGGGCACTTGGAGTGAATGTGGTTTGGCTCACCACACTCAAAGCAAGTGACAGGGCCACCTCTCCTTCTGTTCCTCACCTTGTTGTAAACTCTTGAGAATTTGGTCGATAGGTGAGCTAAATCATCCTCAGGTAGCTTCTCTAGCTGCTCATCACTCAAGGAATGCAAAGCGGACAAGGAAAAACCAGATGAGCCAAAATCCAATGAATCAGAAGAACTACCCTTAGATGGGTCGACCACCAAAGCCATCGACTCTGTCTTGGGGAGACGCGAGATAAAGTCAATCTCATGCGTCTTCAACCTCGAGTAGAGCTTATCCATGGTAAGCTCACTCATGACAGTATTGTCATTGATGGATGTGATCTTCATTCCCCAAACCTTCACATCAAGAGCACCCAAGAGTTGGCATGCATTCTCAGACTCTGTGAACACAAGATCCACAGCACGAAGATCATGAAGGATCTTGGAGAACCTTCCCCACAGCTCATCCAAAGACTCACCAGGTCTTTGTTCGATCTTTGAGTATTCTTTCTTGAGTTGGTTCTGTCTCACTTCCTTGATCGCAGTAGAACCCTCGTGGTAATCACAAAGGGTCTTCCAGATCTCGTGAGCAGACCTCAAATGAGCCACGTGCTCAAACTCAGATCGACTAAGATCTTGGATCAAGAAGTTACGAGTTTTGCTATTAGCCTCAACATCTGGAGTGATCACATCGTCATTAGCCAGCACGACATATGGATTTTTGACCTTAAGCCAAATAGTGTGCCCTTGAGCCTCGATGTATGTATGCATATGAGCCTTCCAATATGCAAAATCAACTCCATCGAAAACAGGAGGTTTGGTTGAATACTTGTCAGTCGCTATGGCTCCAAAGACCAGTTAAGATCTATGAGAAGAGCTAACCGGGCCCCTGATACCACTTGTAGGACTAGAAAGACGACTAGAGGGGGGGGTGAATAGGAGCACTATCTATTTTTCACTTTGATCGGATTCAAATATGATATTGACTCCAATAGCTATGAGAACTATGAAGATCAATATATATAAGCGTAGCAGAAGACTTGTACTGAATCCCCTTCAAACCCCCAAAAGAAACGACCAAAAACAGCCTGATGAACAGTACTAGTGAACAGTGCCGGTTGTACCGGATGAACAGTGTCAGTTGTACCGGAAATCGGATCAACCGGATGAACAGCGCCGGTTGAACCGCAGTGAACAGTAAAATCAAGCGAATGAATAGTAACTAGCGTGAAAACGAAATCAAAAATTGACGTAACTTTTGATTCGTAACTCCAAACTTCACGAAACTTGAAACACACCTTCCTAATGATGTAAGGAACCTATTCCATACAACGATTGAGAAGATCCATATCAAAGTTTTGATATTTTTCCATTTTACCGAAGGAGAGTTCAAAACCGAGCAAAAACGAAAAACATGATCCAAAACTTGCTCGTGGGAGATTGATGATCTAGATGATCCTAGATGTATTTCCACACATCTCAACAAGGTAGATGAGGGCAAGAAATCACTAGAAACCCATCGGATCAAAGAAACACCCAAAATCACAAAATGAGAAGGAAGAACACAAGAAGACTCATCTTTGAATAATCATCCATAGATTGATTCGAGATTGTTGCTGGTTACAGCCACTCCCTCAAGGAGGACAAAGCTCACAACATGAGCACTCCAATCAATCCATCCTCCAAATCCCTAAGTCTCTCCTTCCCTCTCTAATCCCTAAAAGCAAAACTAGGGTTTACAAATGAAGTGCTTAAGGGTTGCTGTCCAGCACACCCTCTATTTGTAGTGGAGACTAGGATCTAGAGAATATTCCACTTAGGGCACCCGTTAAGCCCACACACAAACGGGTCACACATATGCACGCATTTTAAAGCGTTGTCTTCGTCTTCGATTGACCTAAACTGCTTCTCCAAGCGCCGACCCGCGCTGCGGTTTAGCCAAGAGTCACAAAGGCGGTATTTGGTGAAATTACCAAAATACCCCTTCTCGATCCTTCTCCATGGACCGAGTCCAATCCTGTCGAAGCAATTGCCTGCTTTGCCACGTGTAGGTAGATCAACGGCTCTCGTCATGTCGGCAAGTCTCTCCTGTCCGGATTTCACTGGAACCTCCATGGCACTTGCACCGACCCCCGTGCCGCTTGGTCTAACCAGTTGTATCGAACTGCCCGTTCGATCAACCTCGTCCATTCTACGCCATGCTTGAGTCACCTGACCTCACCCGGTATCCATGATCGTTCTGGACCTCAGCTCTCCAAGCTTAGTCCCGATCCTCCTCGCCGTTGACCATCGTTGACCTGCAAGCCACCTGCATAGCAATAGACCAAGAAATCGTCTCCGGGAACGAGTACTTTACAACTTGACCCACGTTAGCTCAAAACATGCAATATGCAACACATATACAAAGATAAACATGGATATGACCTATCCCAAAACCAAAACTCCAAAATGGCTGACAATCGCAACATAATCGGTACAACCGCCGTGTTACCAGCGGTACTACCGATCTTCGATCGTATCGCTCCAATAACTGCAGTCGTTCCGATTTCCAATGAAGACCAGAACTCCCAAAACATCTTCTCTGGAATTAAGCTGCTGCCATCTACCAATCGGTATAACCGCGATCCGGTACTACTGCCACACAACTTACGGTCATCTTGCTACTGTTGTTATCCGCTCTTTAAACGCCGATTCTCCGATTTTCGACACTTTTGTGAAACTTTCAAAAACAGGAATTCCAACAAACCTTCAACCAAATTGCCAATTGTAACATCACTTAGGATCATGAGCATATCCTCATGATGTCCACACTCTTAAATCCTCTTAAGTGCCCTTGATCTTCCCTTGGTATTAGATGAACCTGTAGAGTGGCCAAGAGAGCTAACAATCACATCCATAAACAGTATTTATAGCCTTCTCGAAGAAACTAGCCGTTACACCTAATTTCCTGACAAATCAGCACATTCCGGATCATCCTGAAGCTTGAAGTCCAACGGTCACAAAACTAGCCGTTGCAGGCTTAAAGTATCATCCGATAGCTTCCGGATCATCCTTACATCCGGATGATCCTTTTCATCCAGATTATTCGTAATGTACAAGAGTTTCAGCCTATTTCGAAAACAACTCTCTGGTCCAATGATCCGCTTGATGCTCCGTTAGCTTCCGGATGATCCGAAATGTCTTAGTTTCCAACAAGATTAGAAATACCCTACTGGTCCAATGATCCGCTTGATGCTCCGTTAGCTTCCGGATCATCCAGAAAGTCTAAGTTTCCAACAAAATTAGGAATACCCTACTGGTCCAATGATCCGCTTGATGCTCCGTTAGCTTCCGGATCATTCGTAATGCATTGACATTTCTCAAACTTATCCAATAAAGCTCTAACTTTGATTTCGTTGCAACGTCAACTCTTTCAAGGGCTTCCTTTGACTAAAAATGAGCTAAACAAGCCTAGTGTGCATCACAACTAGCTACTCAACCTAACCAAGCTCAAGCTACTAGCCTAGACCCCCTTTAATAGTACGGCTAAAATAAAAACAAAGGACTTATCACTACAATGATCCATTCTCGACTCCTTGGATCATTTCTAAAATACAAAGTCCTTAATCTTCAACAAATTTCATGCTTTGCCTTTAGAGTCCATTTAGGGTCAACACTTAGCCCACATATCCAAACCACCATCGAGACCTAACTTGAACTTATGCAACACCAACAAAAAGTTAGTCCCGATGATTAAGTCGTCATTAATCACCAAAACACGAATTAGGGGCCTAGATGCTTATTGCCACGCTGAGTCCAGAAGGGTGAGTGGAGAGAGAAGCGTAGGTTAATTGCAAACTTTAAACGATAAATATCTCCTAAACTATTTATCTTATTTACAATCTGTTTGAAGCGTTTTGCTGGAAAAATGAGCTTAAGAAAAAGAGATTCATGATGAGTATGTTTTAATGTTGTAAAAAAATATTTTATTGCGACCTTATTATGCCTTTCACTGCAATATCCTTGTGCTTTACTGCAACACTACAAAAAGATTTACTGCGATCGCATTCTGCCTTTTACTGCAACACTACAAGAGATTTACTGTGACCTTATTGTACCTTTCACTACAAATATCCTTGTGCTTTACTGCAGCACTACAAAAGTAAAGTCAATCAATTACTGCATCGTATGAGCGCGGCGCAACCGACCGTAAAACCACGGGCGTGCCCTCAATCCACCACCCCACCACCTATTCAGATGTTCCATCTTTTACTGCAGCACTACAAGAGATTTACTGCGACCTTATTGTGCCTTTCACTGCAAATATCTTTGTGCTTTCTTGCGAAGATTACAAAACGATTATCGCGACCTCATTGTGTCTTTACCGCAGCACTACAAGAGATTTTAGTGTGATCTCATTGTGCATTTTACTGTAACACTACAATGAGATTTATTGTCACACTAAGCGCAGAGAGCGTGGGATCGTGGCTCCAAGGAAAAAACATTCGCTTAGGTGTGATGGGGCAGCAAAAAAGGGTATCACGTTTACTTTTCTCACCGTTGCAAATTACTGTCACGTGTATGCGGATCATGTGATACGTATATGTACACACACACACACACACACATATATATATATATATAATATGTATATATATATGTATATGTATATATATATATATATATGTATATATGTATATATATATATATATATATGTATATATATATATGTATATATATGTATATATATATATATATATATATATATATATATATATATATATATATATATATATATATATATATATATATATATATATATATATATATATATATATATATATATATATATATATATATGTATATATGTATATGTATATATATATATATGTATATATATATATATGTATATGTATATGCATATATATGTATATGTATATATATATGTATATATATGTATATCTATATGTATATATATGTATATGTATATGCATATATATGCATATATATGTATATGTATATATGTATATATATGTATATGTATATATGTATATATATATGTATATGTATATGTATATGTATATATATATGTATATGTATATGTATATATGTGTGTGTGTGTGTGTGTATATATATATATGTATGTATGTATGTATGTATGTATGTATGTATGTATGTATATATATATATATGTGTGTGTGTGTGTGTGTGTGTGTGTGTGTGTGTGTGTGTGTATATGTATATGTATGTATGTACATACATAAAGGTGTAAATAATCAATTCCCTCTTTAAAAAGGATCACCGTATTCCATCAAAACTATATAAAAAAATGTGTTTAGTAAAATTAGTAGCGTAGTTCTTTACGCCAGGTGTAAAGTGCAAGTAACGTTTGCTACTGTACCTGATATGCAAAATGTAAAAGGGCATAGCAGTCCAATAAAATATGAGAAATCAATGGAAACTCATCAGAATCACTAATCCGATCTACTACTTATTTGAAAACAACAATTAAGATTAATTGTGACATACTTATTACTACGTGAATTTTGGACATTTCATATGTGAATTTTGGTCACAAAAAAGAAGAGAAAATGTGAGACCCTGAAATCGAATTCATTTCAAATTAAGAGATTACACCAGAGGCATAACCCTTAACAGGAAATGAGCCCGATTTCAAGTCTCGGATATATGTCTTGTATTAGCTCCCAAGATCAATGGCTAATACACATATATCCTGAACAACATTGTACACAGTCATACACAATTCATACATTAAAAAATGATTTACAAGACTAGGACTTAGGTCTGTAAGTTACACAAGTGATAAACATAAAAGTACGCAGCAGAAAAATAAATATAATACACCAAAAGGTCCATCCAAGTGTGCCCAAACCCGAAGGCAACTGAGTGGAGGTAGAAACAACATCATTCGTTAGTGTCGTAGTATTCAGTGATAACGGATTGATCGTAAGCGTATTCTTCCTCACCTGAAACAAGTGGCTAATCTGTTTGAGTACAAAAGGTACTCATAAGTCTTACACAAATTAATAAAAGAAAGTGTATGATAGAACCTATCCAAAGGATAAGAGAATATACATGTTAGTGGTTGTCCAAAGAAAGGTTGTGGTGTCATAAGTTTTGGTTAAAGCAGTAAGTTTCATTCCTACACTTTCTAGTTTGCAAAAGCCATTTAGTAAACAAAATTTTGGACAAAATAAAACAAGTAACATTAATATAAACATGGATCAAACATATCAAAGTGGCTGTCCACTTTGATCAACTAGCACACATGAACAACCATTCATACCGATACCAAGTTATCACCCTGTCAAGTTTTAATTTGGAGTCTAACAATGATGTCAATCAAAACAAGTGTCGTCCGTAACCATGAACATGGCTATTCGAATAGATTTAACCTTGCAGGGGTGTACATCTTTACCCACACGACTTGATTAGCTCGTAAGTGTAACACCTTGATTTTTGGAGCTTTTTTGAATTTTCAAAATAAAAAGAACCATTTTGTTTTGATGAGAATTCAAAGCTTAACTTGAGAATTTCAGAATGGACTTCAATTGACTAAACCAAACTTCAACTAAAAACTCTCTTTTGGTTTGTTGGGTTTGTTGGAGCTTTGGTGATTCCTCCCCATCCGAGCTTGCTTCGTTCTTCTCTGGACCAGACCTCCTTAGGTATAGACCTCCCAAGTGCTTGGACCTCTCTTGGTTCAAACCTCCCTTTTTGGTCCTGTTCTGGCCTAAACCTCCCCAGGCCTAATCCTTCCCCGAGTTCATTTGAGTTCCTTCTACACTCTCTCGAACCTCTCTGTGGTCGAATGGACTTCCTCTTTGCTTTGATCAATATAACTCTCTCTAAAAGTTCCCTTCTCTGCCAACCCGATATTACCGCCCCCAACTCGTGGTATCAATGTCCTCTAGGACCTCCTTTTTGTTCATTTGGACCTCCTCACATCCTTTAGGACCTCCCTATGTCCTTTAGGTCCCCCCTCTCGTTCATTTGGACCTCCCCTTTGTGAGATCTAGCTGTTAAGACCTCCCCTTTGGAGATCTTAACCGTCCATACCTCCCCTTTGTGAGATCTGGCCGTTAAGACCCCCCCCTTTGGAGATCTTAACCGTCCAGACCTCCCCTTTGTGAGATCTAACCGTTAAGACCTCCCCTTTGGCCGTTAAGACCTCCCCCTTTGGAGATCTTAACCGTCCAGACCTCCCCTTTGTTGGATCTGGCCGTTAAGACCTCCCCTTTAGAGATCTTAACCATTCAGACCTCCCCTTGATTTGATATGACCGTCAGGACCCCTCCCCCTCGTTGTGTCCTTTGGACCTCCTGTTCGCAGGACCTCCCCTGACGCTTTGACTGGCCCCATTTGATAGTCACACACCTCTTTCTTTATCCTTTGACCGTGTCCTTTGCACATGGGAGTCTCCCCACCTTTTGCAGCACTCGTGCTATCCTTTTGTCACATCTTTTGCCCGCTCCCATTGTCCTTTTCACTAACTCTTGAACATGCCTACCCTTGGAAATCTGGGCAGCTCTGGTTATATAAGCTTAGGCAACCCTTCCTCTTCACCCTTTGCTCATTTCCACTCCCTGGCTAGAACCGACCAGCTCTTGGACCTCCTCCAAAGCTCTTGGACCTCCTCTAGCAAGCTCCTTGGACCTCCCCCTGATCACCTAGCCTCTCTGTTGGTTTTATTTCAGTGTTTTATTGGAGTTTCCTTTGTTCTTACTTGAGCTCTATTTGAGTTGTTTTGTTTTCCACCGTCTAGATTGCGAAGGCAGTGAAGAACAAGAGCTCCTTGAGGCAGAAGAGGACACCCAGGCCTTTGAGCAAGGCAAGTTACACTCTTGATCATATTGCACCTATTATTTCACCCTATATATGTTCTATTTTAAATGTTAATGCATGCTTACTTTATTAAGTTATTTCAATACCTGTCTTTAAATTCATAGCTATACCTAAATCCTTTGTATGACCACTGTTGACCTTGAACCGAATATCTTGTCACCATAGGAAAAACTGGTTGGTACATTAGTATGAACTAGGATCATTTGAAAAACTTATGCTTAGTCTCGCTTAGACCAAAAGTATTTGATTTGGGGAAATTTTACCAACATGACCAACTGTTGTTTAAAGGTTTTAAACCATGGCATGGGGTTGTCATGAAGGCTTCTAAATGTTTTGAAAAGCAAATAAAAGGAAAATTGGTTTGAACTGGGGCGAATTGGTTGCTTGGTTGGTGCATGTCAATGCACGAGATCAGTCCATTTCTATGGTTGAGTCACAGGGTTCTGTGGTTGTCGCCCTAGTCATTTGAGGACCGGTCTTTGAGCCGCAACTTGCTATGCCTATAATGGGCTTTGCCTCATTGAATAACCACATGTCTCCAGAATGGGGCGTGGGACCTGGCTGAATAATTTGCAAAGTTTCACCGCGGCTGTTCCACTTTGATGTGTGGGAGGTCTTCTATGGCCTATGGTCTTTTATAACCTATGTTTCCCACTAGCGTCAGAGGGGGCACCCCAATAACCCGGAGGGTTTCTATCCAAAGGGGGGATCTACGAAACCTTAACGAGGAGGGGCTGTCGTGGAATGATGCATTGTAAAGGCCTTGTGGTGATCCCTTAGTCGCACACCTTCGAAAGTGTGTGAGTGGACAGTATATGGGGATCATCTCATGTGGGTAAAGTGTACAACCTCTGCAGAGTGAAAACTATTCGAATAGCCGTGTCCACGGTCATGGACATGCTAGCAAAAGCCACTCAAAGTTAGATATTGGTTTTGTTTGTAAAAGGTTTTGGATAAACTGATTTTGGGATGTCTATCCCATGGTTGGGCGGGGAGCCTTGTGACAGGAGGGTATCCTTCACCATTTGATGATGAATGTTATCCAACTGAAAAATGGAATTTGGTAAATGAATTTTAGTTATTGTATAACTGCCTTGGAACTTAGTATATGTATTTGAAAGAAACTTGGCTTTACGCAAATCAACCATATTATGCCTTCCTTTGATATCCATTATGCATGTCATTACATTATTTGTGGGTGTAACTTGCGAGCACGGTGGTTGTGCTCATTCTTGCTTGATTGATGAATTGAGCAGGAGAAGACTTCTTTGATAATGATGAGGACCAGATCAATTAGGCCACGTCCTCCAGCCAATTACCTGTGGTGTATTGGATGGACTTGGTTTTGCTTCCGCTGTGTTTTTTTTGTGCTTTGTTCTCTTGGCTTGTAAGCAACCTTGTAATCAACTCTTTTGCTGTTAATAAAGTCTCTCGTGGATGTATGTTACCACTCGTGTTTGCTGTGTGAACCAACCATTGATCCTTGGGACTGGTTCGGATCACAGGAGGGTTAGGACTTCTCCAAGTCCCATGACCTCCTCGGGTTGGTCTCTGGACCTCCCCCAGGTCTGGTCGTGGCTCTTGAGGAGGTCCTGAGCCTCAAGACCTCCTCGGGTCAGTTCCCTGGACCTCCAGGAGGTCCGGCTGGACCTCCTGGGAAGCCTGGGAGGACTGCCCGAGAGGTCCTTGGGACCTCCTAGGAGGTCCTAGTGGACTCCCAGGGAGGTCTTGGAGGACCTCTTAGGTGAGGCCCCTGGCCGGGTCGTCACAGTAAGCCTCCGAATAATGACACACTTCCTTAAGTATGCCGGCCGGGAAAACTAAGACTCGGTATTTTTCAGTAAGATAATCTTATTGAGTTGAATCACCCTTGTGAGACGAGATCCCGCTTAGTACAAGCTACTGATAGAACCTGCTAAGCAGGACACGCAAGTTGTGGTGGAAATGCCAACCCAATGAACAGAAATTTAAAGTTATGCTCCCTTGCGCGTATTAGATTGCAATCAGATCCCTATGAACATATGATCAAACACATATGTCCTCACACCACTTGTTTTCTAACTCAATAAAATCTTCCCCTTACTTAACCAAGCAGCGCCCATACACCGCGTGTGGAAGTACATATGGTACTTGAATTGACAGCCCAAAGTTCAGTCCTTAGTGATTCAGACAAGACTACCACAATACCCAATTCTCGTGCACGAAGGCACCCTCACTATCAATCACTTGTCTAGATCTAAATCGTGTTTTAATAGACAAATTTTAGACTCAAACCTTACATTCGAAGATCTGAACAAAGATATAAAATTAAGACTGGTTCGGTGTCTCCCATGATTGACGAGATAACCCCGTCAACCAAACTAACGTATCTACTGACTTGCAGGGCTAAGCATTCACATAAAGAATAAATATACCATCACATGATATGTAACTTTAGTATAACTGTACGGAATGATTAAGGATAAACCATAATGATTAGGACATAGCTAACTAGACTCACAAATTATTCATACACTAAAATAGCATGCACGCAATTATCATTGCATTTCAAAATACTAAATTAACCAAAACTCGGATCAAAACGATACAAGAGGATGCTTGGCTTGTTGATACTCCACTTGTTCCACCTAAGGATTCTCAGATATATATTCACTCGCATCAGGCAATTCAGAATCTAAAAATAACAATAACAATAAACACCGAGAAAATATCAAAATACTGAATAATGCATGAGAATTTTATAGTATTGAGGTTCTGATTTTAAGTGAATTTAGGTGAAAATTTTAGTTCATTTGGAGTTCATATGAATTTTCTATAAATTTTATAAGGTTAAAACCCTTAATGTACAATTAATTTAATTATCAATTTTGCTATAATAGAGAAATGTTTTAAAGTTATACCAAATTAAGTACAGGAAAAATGAGAATTAACAAAACTGATTTCACTCAATTTGGAGTTAAAATGAATTACTTACGAATTTTTGAAGTTTAAGCCATTTTCAGTGTAAAAGTAATTCATTTCCGGATTTCAAAACATGTATAATACTTTTTATACCTAGCTGAAGTTAGCCACAATCGCTTACACTTGGGGCCCAGCGCACAGTGTTGATTCTTTTTATTTAAATCCGGAATTAAATCGCCTGACATGTGGGGTCCACCCGTCATACACTCGGTTCACCGCACAGTGCATGGACCAGAGATCCATGAGCCCAGTCCACGGTCCATGGATGGGGTGACTATGCACTTAAAGAGCGGGCCCGCATGTCAGTGATTCAAACAAAACTCAGTTTCATTATCTCTCCTCGCTTTCTATTCCTGAGTCCCACATGTAATAGACTCGACGTATTCATAAGATCAATCATTAGCATATTAATGCATTGAGTTAACCAGGATTTGCCGCTAATGACGAGCTACAGTGTTGTCTGGATTCTGACAATAGAGTAGCTCACCACCGTGAGCTTGCCCAGTGGCCCGCCGATAAAAGCATCTAGGCTCCTAAAAATTGTTTTGGTAATTAATGACATTATGTGAATATGGGACTAACATATTTATTGAGTATTTACAAGGTTAAGTCCCAGTGATAAGAATGACAACCTGGAGATGCATGCTAAAGGTCAACATGAAGATCAATATGGTTCAAAGACAAGGTACAAGTAGTCTATGATCTTTTTTTTGTTTTACCAGTCTTAGGAGAAAAGGATGGAAGACCGGATTTTAGGCTAAAATATCGTACTATTAAGAGGGATCATGACTAGTAGCTTGATAGCATGTTCTTGTGCCATTTGGATCAATATAGGATCATGCATGCACTTAGAATTCGTTTTAGAAACCAACTATGCACTTTCTCTTGAAGAGCAGTAGTACCGACATGTTGTTGGCGGTACTACCGCTTTATCCAGATGACCGAATAGTGGTGCAAGATACTCATAACCCGGCCGCATCAAGAATAGTTGGCGGTACGTATTTTCTAGAGTGCACCCTTTTGGAGCTCAAGTGCTCCCATGGACAACGGTAGCACCAGAGCCTATATGGCGAAACTACCGCATAGTGGTAGTACCGCATATCCTTTGGTGGTACTACCGGTGAATGTTCGGACCGTCCGAATGCATGATCAAATCGTGTAGTTAAGACCTGTGGTCCGAACGTCCCATCTCATCTGAGTCGTCCACGTGTGCAGTCCGATCAGGACTGAGTGGTCCGGTCGCTTCTTGAATAGCGGTAGTACCGGGGTTTTGTGGCAGAACTACCGCATCGCGGTAGTACCGCACTTTACTTGGCAGAACTACTGCACCCCGGTGTTACCGAAATGGCAACGGTATGTTATTTCCAGTGAGTGTCGTTTTTGGACTCAACTGTGAAGCGGTAGTACCGCTCATATTTTTTGGTATGACCGTTAAGCAGAATTACCGCATGATCCATGGCGGTAGTACCACGTCGAATTTCTAACAGCTATCACAGAAGCATTAACTACTCCTGTGCTAGCCGTTACTGTGTGCTTTTGGAGGAGCGGTAGTACCAGCCAATGAATGGCGGTACTACCGCTTGTGCTGAAAAATGCTAACTTTTTTCTCCAACGGTCGTATTGGTTTGGGGGGGGGGGTATAAATACCCTTTCACCTACTCAAGGACAGGAAGAGAGACTTCATTTAACATCCCTTGAGCCTTAAGCATTCTCTCTACACCTCCAATCCACTTGTTGCATTTAGGGGTGCAAACGGAGCGGATACGGACGGATATCGCTCATCCCGTATCATTTTCCATATTTTTTTCTCGGATTCGGAATCGGACACGGACAGTGCTGGATACGGATATGAATGCGGATAATCTCGGTCATGAATACATGCAGAACCGAATACGGATTGTCTCGGTCACGAATACTTATTCGGATATTGCGCGAAAATAGAAACCATATATGTCGCACAAATAAAGATCAATCAATCATACTACATGTCCAAAATATAACTAGATTAGTAGTTTAACAAGCGAATTTAAATACATCACACGATAACAGAGGATAGTTAACTAGTTAAGAAAGTAGTAGTAACTAATAACTAGCAAGTACATGACAGGGGCTAGTTAATCAAGTAGTAACTACTAACTAGCAAGTAGCAAGTTGCAAGTCACAACTCTCACATGGTCCAAAATTCAACTAGCCAATAGCCATAGCCAAGTACATTACTAGTTGCACAACAAGTAGCCAAGTAGTAATAGTAAGTGCTAAGTAAGTAAGTAGCATGTTCTTGGCCATACAAAAGACTTGCACCAGATTATTAATGACAGATAAATGATGATATGTTTAGCTGCTAGGAGAAAGCATTGAGAAGCTGATGAAATAGGATTAATAACTCATACGAAGCATACAAAACATGGCTAGAAAAAAGTATTACCTTTCGGACAATAACAATGTTGCCAGCTGACAAGTAAAGCTCAAACTCACTTTCAGCCTTGAAGGAATCAAGGGCCTGCATCACAAAGAATACATAAACATATTTAAGAAGAATCCCAGATATTGACAACTTCATGTACATTTGGTGGCAGGCACAATAATTTTTCTATTACAAACATGTCACACCTCTCCTAGGAAGAAATCAACAGATGTTACTGACTCATCAGCAGAAGAGGATGCGAACATGCCATTAACTTCTTCGTAAGATGGTGGTGGTGGTGGCGACATAATTTTCTACCGATTGGGTTGGAGGTGCTTCAATTTTTTAACACTCAGGCACCATCTATTAATTAGAATATAATCATTAAATTAAACGCACACAAGATTTATTTATGCTTCACATTGCACAAGTGGGGATGTTCCAACAGGCCAAGACATAAATTTGGTCAAATGTAACAAATGTTTGGTCAAATGTAACAAATGCTAGAGTATGCATACTTCTTCTTCCAAATGGTCAAGGATTTCCAAAACTTTCTGATGGTAAGCGCGCTCAGCCTCAACCTTTGGGCCAAAACGAGAATGATTAGTGACCACATAATTTTCTGATAAAGCAAACACCTGATGCATAAGCAAATGTTGCATTAATTGGTATAGTTGATGGTTACCATTGCAATGAGACGTTGTAACATCAATTTTGCTGCTGAGCCTCAACAGCAGACATTGCGACAACAGCTTCCTTCCCTAACCCCACCATGCTTGACTTCAGTTCTTCAAGTTTGTACTCAGCTGCTTCCAACTTTGATATTAATTCACCATTCCCAGGTGATTCTCTTGCCCTGTTTTGTCGTCTTGACACTTCAATAACCTAGAAATGTAGCTCAAATTTCAGAATGACTAAACTAAATCACATGACCGGAGATGGTAATAGGATCTTGTATAAAAGAGCTTGAGTGCAACAGAAGCTTATCAAAACAGTTGACACTTGAGTATTTAATTTGGGCATTGGATGGTAGAAATTGGCACATTGCACTGGTATCATCCCTCTAGCCCATCTTAGACAGAAGTTTGTGCCCAATATTGTTAGCTTGAATCTTAGCCTTCTCTGCAGCTTCTTTAGTAACCATTTGTGTTGCAAAGATCATTACAAATAATGCCATAAACTTTTCAAGTTCTTAGAAGGAATGAAATCACCCATGTCGTGTCCATTCTTAGAAGGGGGACCTGCAAAACAAAGAATAAGGGGGACCATCCACCTTTGATTGAGCAAGCTCCTTTTCTTCTTCAGCAAGTTGAAACTCATAATATTTGTAATCTGGACAGTTCTTCTCAAATAGAAACCTACAAATAAATGAATATTTGAATTAGCAATTTATTGCAACAGCTAGTTCTGGAAGTTGAAAATCGAAAGTCAAAGATATGGCAATCCAAATATTATTTTTCTAAAACAAATTCAACCATATAGATAGAGAATGTGTTGATCGAGAAAAGGTAGTGCGCTCATACTTGAATGGTGTATCTCGTGATTCTCTGCCGAGCGGAAGGGAAGGAAGGGCGGTGTAGGAGTGGCTAAGCGGCGACGCCTGCCACTGCGTCTTGGGGACCGGAGGCCGAGGCGCCAAGGGGAGCAACAGAAGAGGCAAGAAGACCTTGGGGGCTAAACACCGTGACCAAAGGCCATCTTGGCCAGAAGGCCGGGTTTAACGAGGTGGCGCTGGGCCAAGGGAGGTGGGCCGAGAGGGAGCCAGCGGTAGAGAGAAGCGGCGGCGGATTGAGATTTGGGAGACGTGGGTGGGAGATCTGGCCTGGCGGCCCATGCGGGGCTGAGATGGGAGCAGCGAGACGGTGAGATATTGCACGCCGGGGGCCCGAGAGACCGGAGGCGCCAGGAGGGAGCAAAGACAAGAGGCAATGAAGACTGTGGGGCTAAACGCCACGGCGAGAGGCCATCTTGGCCAAGGCACCGGCCGAGCGAGGCAACGCTGGGCTTGGGCGGTGGGGTGGAGGGAGGCCGCAGAGAGAAGCGGCGAGGGAGGAGGAACGCGACGGCGGTGGCAGATTCAGATTTGGGAGACATGGGCGGGAGATCTGGGTGCGGCCGCGTGGGACTGCAGTAGGAGCAGCGGGACGGTGGGATATTGGACGTGTCGCTCGAGCTTGGGAACTGGACTTAGGGGCGACCGCCGACTGGGCTCTCGGATAGTAATCGGATAGCTCCTTTTTTCCTGGATAGCTCCAAATTTATCGGATATCTCCTTTTCGAATCCGAATCCAACAAAAAAAAAACGGATATCCGAAAATTCGCTCTGAATAGTATCCAAATTTATTCGGTCGGTCAGTCAGTCGAGAACTATCTACTCCATTTGCACCCCTAGTTGCATTCATTGTGAGGTGGTTGAGCCAAACTTCAAGTGCATTCATTCTAGATTGATCCTTAACACTTGATTGTCGTGAAGCGAAGATTGTGTTTTATTACTCTTGGTGTTTGCCAACACCTAGACGGCTTGACGAGAGCTCGCACGGTGATCTTCAAGAAGATTGTGAAGAGGCTCGGTGCCAAGATTGTGAGTGGTTTGGTGTTCACCATCTCCGGAGTGGAGGAAGAATAACCGATAGTGATCAAGGGAAAGCTTAATTTGTGGAGTCGGCTTGATTAGTTCAAGCTTCCTCAACGTGGACTAGTGAAGATGGGCAAGTCTTCGATACCACAGGAAAAACTCCATTGTCTCCATTGTGGTTTATTCTTGTCTTTACTACTTCCGCATTTATATTTCTAGCTAATTTCTTGTGTAGAATTGCTTAGCTAGAATTGTATCTAGTTTAGACTTAGTCCATAATTGTCTTAAATTGATATTTAGTCGAAAAGTTTTAAAACCTCCTATTCACCCCCCTCTAGTCGGTTATCCTTGATCCTATAGCCGGCGCTGTGGTTCACAGCCGCGTGTTCTAAGACCTGGAATGGGTTCTTAAGAGCTCTACGGTCCTACTAATGGCCGGAGCTTGAACCACAATGAACCCTAGCGGCAGCGCGATGAGGAGATGCGGTGGCGCAATTACGACACAAGTGAACGCATCGGTTCGATGGCGCATGAAGCAAATAAATGCATGCTTATGCTCCTACAAGGTGTAGTGGACTTACTAGAGTCAAGGAAATGGTCAGAGAGACCCGGGTGCTCGCCGGCGACGATAAGAACTCCGCGTGGAGAGAAAACCCTAGGCAAAACCTGAGGAAATGAGTGATCAAGAAAGATTAAGTATACCCCATAGATGGTGTGACAAGAAGGAATTGAAAAGAAACGCATTGTGCCGGAGATGGAGACGAAAGAGGTGCTTTCGGCCGTAGATGAAACAAAATCAAATTCCCAAAGATCCTATGAATCAATGGACGAATTGATTGAGGGGAATTAATCCTAATACCTTAAAGGATGAGATGACGCACAAGAAAAAGAATGAACTCACCCGAGCACAAAGATTACGCGGGGGTGGCACTTAGAGCGCGCTCGGGGCTAGCAAAAGACAACCTCACGGTCCAAGAGCTACGGTCAAATGCAAAGACTCAAATTAGTATGATGCAAATGGCATTGAACGAGGAGAAGAATGGCGAAGAGATGAATGGTTTTGCCTCAGCGAGAAGGAAGAACAAATGGCCTCATCAACTCGGCCGAGATGGAAAATGTGGATTTTTAAGGGGTTACAATGACAGATCAGCCACAGTGTTAACTCGTGACGGCTTGGGGTTGGTTGATGACGGCGACGACAAAACATCGTGAGTTTACATGCACGGGAGCGGCCGGTGCAATGCCACCTCCTGCTGCGCGCTCGGAGCTGCGTGGCACGGTGAAGCGATGGGGCGGTGTAGAGAAGAAGAGGCTGACGAGCGGGCCCGGCTCGTCAATCACAGCAGCGAAGCGGCGTGGTTGGTTTGGCACGAGCGAATTGGTTGGGTCCAGTCAAGACCAGTGGTTTGAGTCAGAACAGTTAAAGTGGTTCGGGCTGAGTCTGATTAGTTGACCAAATTAAATTCAAATTCCTCTAGTTTGACCAGTGAGTTAAAAATAGCAAATAAATTTATAAAAATCTGAAAATTTTTAGAGATGATATTGGGATGATATAGATCCCATATAAATTTTAAAACCTTGCTGTTCATAATGTAAAAACTTATTTTAAAATCCTTAACCTAATAGGTTTGTATAATGAACATATATTTTTCTTAAGGTCAAACTGATCTCTAAAAATTTGAGAAAAAAAATATTTATTCATGATCATTATTCTAGTATTTTATTAAATTATTTTCCAGAGGTCTTTACTAGCATTAACTTCAGTTTTGTTTTGGAGTTTTCCTTTTGAGTTATAAGTTTGTCTTGAATTTGAAATTTTCAAATGCAACAATCACTACCAGAATCTGTTCTTTTCCCGAGTGCCCGAAACACTCGGGAAAGACCCCAAAACACTCGGGAAATAAATTCCCGAAGGCCGGCCGTCGGAAAAAACCACTCGGGATAGTTTAGTCGGGGAAATAACTGGTTTCCCGAGTGTTCCGAGATTTACACTCGAGAAAAATAACTTTCCCGAGTGTTTGGGAATACACTCGAGAAAAATAAAATACTCGAGAGAATAGTTCGCACAACGGGTTCACCACCGTAACGGAATACTGTCCTGAGTGTATGTCAACCAAGGACACTCGGGAATCAAGTTTTATTCCTGAGTGTTTTTCAACGGACACTCGGGAATTAAGTTTCAGTCCCGAGTGTTTTTCAACTAATAACACTCGGGAAATAACACAACACAACACAATTCGGCCTGATTGCTCTAATGTGGTGCTCCTAGGCCATTTCGTGTACTATATATACCATGTAACATCTTTGGTTCTCAGTAGAAGATACATATTCTTTTTGTCGAACAGAAGATAAACATAGCAACTTATGGCATGCATTAGCTAGCCTACTAGATACTAAAGATAGACATCAGTATGCCAATATTTGTCTCAATCAATCTGGAGCATGAAGAGAATAAAATCATATTGATGCTTATTGCCGCGCCCTTTTCCAGCTCAACATCAAGGCAAGACAGGGAGAAAGTTGAAAACAAAAACATAGCAAATAAAACAGGTCCCCATATTAGCCATGTACACTTCAGTAGTCCTAAATATGTCCCAATCCAAGTGAAGCATCACATCAAGTGCAAACTATGTGTGTGTAACATGCCTAACACATTTGCCTCCAACCTTTAAAGACAATGTCCTGAATTACTCAACAACAGTCCAAGTCAATAGCCAAAATAGTACTTAGAGTCCAGTTTTGAGCTTGTTCCTTCAGAGTATAGAGTTTCTTGCTCTCATTTGCCTGTTTAGATGAAAGCTACAACAAAGATAAAAGCTTGTAAATTCATAGTGGAGTACAAGTAGTAAAACACTGCACAAAGTACAGTGACAAAAGGGACCTGAAGAAGGCTCAATTATACAACAAATGCGATTCACAGAAATAAATGTGATGACATACCACGATGCATTTTTTTCTTCAAACAACTGTCAGAAAACATAATTCTTGCAAGTCATATTGTGCATCAGCCTTAATAAAGTAACATGATCACAAATAGAGGCCTCACAAAGTTCATTGAAAAATTCTCACACACAGCTCTTGCAACGACCAAGTTGATCTTTAAGCTAATAGTAAAGAAAGTTGTTTTAATCAGTAAATCACTAATTAAACAAACATTTGAATTCTTGGTATAAGAAAATTTATGAATTTAGCCTAACTAACCTCAACGAAGAACACAGTTTCTCCCTTTCAAGATGAATAAGCAAATAGAATCCAGAGCTCCAGTAGAATTGTGTTGTGTTGTGTTGTGCATAGTCCCAAACAAGGGTGTATTTTGTTGAAACGAAATAGAGCTCCACTAGAATTCGGAACTCATGGTCAATGAAATTATATTTCTGCAAATTGCAGTTGCAAAGCCTACATACTCACCATTTTTCATCAAACATGTCTCTAATCTCCCTCCAAACATCTTCTTCCAGAAATAGATAATTACCTTCGACAATCACTATTTTGTGCATGTCAAAATTAGAGTTATTAGCAAACAACATGTGTTGGAGTACCTATACTTATAGTAAACTAGAGCATTTATCGAAAAATTGTATTTATGCAGCCAATATGCATGGATAAAGTTATGGGACATGCAGGGTACAGTTTGATAGCATATACAAAATGAAAATGACAGTAACTTCTCATCACTTGCAGACTATAGTATTAAGATTATATGCAGACTATATCTTCGTGCATGTGCTTCCTTTGGATCCTAGAAGCACGATAATGTCAATAACTTGAGAAAGCAATGCAAATTCAGATAGATGAGTTGCACGGCAGAGAACGAACCTCCATTGCATCAAGATGGGACCGATAAAGGTGGAAGCCGTCCATGGGGAGCATTGTAGAAATTTCATCAGTTGAAATTAGTGAACTACCTTTTGCATGCTTCAGGGACCAACACATGTTAACACATCGAACCACTTCAGAGGCAACAGTAGACTTGCCTGCACCAGGTGGGCCAGCTAGACCAACAATGTATCTGTACTGGTTCAGCATAAAAGTAATTCAAGAGATGTTCTCAATAGAAGAGCTAGCACAAGTCATTTAATGTTCCAACAATTTCAAAAGAGCTAGGGCACTAATCCAGGATCTCAAAATCAATGACAGAAAAACCTTGGCAACTTGGCATATACAACATAGCTAAAGACATTCACAAAAGCACAAAAAAAAATGTAGTGCTACATCAACACTTTTACTATTTTCCCGAACACATCACTACAAGCGATAAGGTTATCCAAAGATACAGATCATTTCCATATCATTAACAACTCACTAGTTGGAGACCATTCCAAACTCAAAGCATTTTGAAAAATCAATTTCCTTTTTCGTACAAGCAATTCAAGCCACTTGTTGACTCACGATTACGCCTGTTAGAAGTTTCGAAATGTCCTCTTTATATTGTATCTGCACACATGACACTCATGGATAACTTGTACAAAGAAATCAGCCAAATGTTCTGTATTTACAAGTTATAATATGCAACTCTTCAGAAGTAAACACAAAATATGCAAGCACAAGTAAATATCTCTAACAGAATACAAAAGTGCTGGATAACATTGTCTAATTATGTTTCAATAGTGGAACTTGTCGGGTAAGAGAATATTTAAATAAAAATATTATGACCAAGTAATTTTCATTTAAACACAAGAAAAGGAGTGAGGTGAGATCATAAGTATTGAAGTGATATAGGACTAGCCTGTTGAGAAATAGCTATTACCTTGTGGAAGTTAAATACTAAATCGAGTTCACACACATTGCTGAAGAAATGGTCCAATATCTCGACAAACAAGTGGATACATTCCAAGTATGCCAACTCATTGCCAGTGATATCCGCACACATTGAGAAGAAAAGTCCTGCATATCTCATGTAGATAACTTTGTGTGTGCAGAACTGCACGAAAAGTTCCACATCAATTAAAACAAATAAAATGAATAGCCCAAAGTCGGTACCAACAAAGATATACCAAACACTGAAGTCAGAAGTAACATTTTAACACCTAAGGGAGTTTGCTCCCATTGTGCACTAGAAAGCTATAGAACTAGTCATCAAACAAACAAAAGAATGGAAATTATATTTGCCCAACTCCTCTATTGGCAGTGTATTACAGATAGGTTCATAAATTGAGTAAGGCTGATGCAGCTTTAAATTTTACAATGCTATGTTTTAGAGGTTTAGGATCTCTAGATTGGTCATCTAATAACCTTGTGATCCAAAAGAAAAGTTGTACATGGATAATAGACAACCTTGTTTATTGAATATTCACATATCTATCTTACATTTCCATCTTAACTACCATTCTTCTAAATCAACATTAAGTCAATAAACGAAGTTTCATCTTGCTTTTTCTCTGTGTAAGAAGACTCAAATCATGTTTTTGACAAGACTTGCACATGTAAATTTGGTAAAACAGACATGCCATCTCAATTTGGGTCCACTACTCCTAGAGCTATTCATCCTACTCAATGAATCCAGATATGCATGCATGATAGCATGGGAATTAGCCCGAGTTTACTAAAAGAAAGGTGTACGATAAGTGCGCTATAGGAACCCATTAGCTTGACTTGGAAGATTTATCAACAGATTTCACATTACTAGGGAAGTCTGTAATAAGTGCTCCATTTAATTTGGCAATTTGATGGCATCTATTACAAATAACAACAAAAATACCCACAAACAGCATTCTAAATAATTGATCATTGCAAATCACATGTCAATTCATGAACTATATACCCTTATTAGTACGCCTAGATCCTAGATCCCACTGCCATCTCTATTTTTGCTCAAGCCAAAACCCACTACAACCGCAACCAACACACCACTGCCATCCCACCTGCAACCCCACCCAAACAAGGTAACACATCCCCACTGCCATCTCTGTTTTTGCTCAAGCCAAAACCCACCTCACAATAGCAATATTCATAAACATCATCCAAGCACATCACATAACACTAGCCGTAGCAGCATAACCATCACAGAGCAAGGGGAGGGATCAGGGAGTAGAGAGGAAGGAGAGTAGCTACCTCAGTGCAACCATGTATGAACCACAACCATGGCGGCAGAGCTCCACCTCCACCATGCATGGACCAATAGCAACCCCAACAATTTCCCTCACCATGCTTCAACCCATCTTGATAGCTTCACAATATGCATGCAACAAGTAACCACATAAGAACTCAAACCAAAATGACTTAAAACCAAAATCGAGTCCAATCCAAAATTGACCGGGCAGGAGAGAGACACGGGCCGAGGGTTCAAGTGGAGGGCGCATGCGCGAGGCCACGGCCGGGCGCAAGGTTGAGAGAGAAGTGCACCAAGGAAGGCGCACCGACAGCCGGGGAGGCAGAGGTGCAGGCGAGCACACGGGGTCGGGAGCACATGGACGAGCTAAAGCCAGACCCGGATGTAGGATCAAGAATAACCGACTAGAGGAGGGTGAATAGGAGGTTTTAAAACTTTTTAGCAAATTAACAATTTAAGCCAATTATGAATAATGTCTAAACTAGATACAATTCCAGCTAAGCAATTTAATACAAGATAAATGCTAGAATTGTAAATACGGAATAAGTAAAGGAACGAATTAACCACAAAGAGACAATGATGTTTACCCGTGGTATCGAAGACTTGCCGGTCTTCACTAGTCCACGTTGAGGAAGCTTGAACGAATCAAGCCGGCTCCACGAATTAAGCCTTCCCTCGATCACTATCAGTTGTTTTTCCTCTGCTCCGGAGATGGTGAACACCAAAACACTCACAATCTTGGCACCAGGCCTCTTCACAAGCTTCTTGCATAGATCACTATCGGTTGTTCTTCCTCCGCTCTAGAGATGGTGAACACCAAGCCGTCTAGGAGTTCAGCAAAACTCCAAGAGTAATAAACCAATGATCTTTGCTTGACGGCACTCAAGTGTAAATGGATCAACTAGAATGAGTGAATGCATTTGAATTGGCTCAACTACCTCACAATGAATGCACAAGTGTATTTGAGGTGTTGAATGAATGCTCAAGGCTCTAAGAATGTTAAATGAAGTGTTGCATTCTGTCCTAGAGCAAGTGGAGGGGTATTTATAACCCCCACAACCAAATCCAACTGTTGGGAGAGAAACCCCAACTTTTCAGCGAAATGTGGTACTACCGCCAACCAAGGTGCGGTACTACCACATTCCACCAACCGCTCTATAACGGCTACAACAGAGCATTAATCGCCTCGACATAGCCCGTTGAACGCATGCGCAGTACTACCGCCAACTATCATGCGGTCATACCGCAAGTCCGGTCATACCGCACATTGGAGCGGTACTACCGTTCGTAGGGTTTTCAGTCTCAGTTGAAAAGGGTGCTTCTTTGGAATTTACGTACCGCCATATAAAAAATGGAACAACCGTGGAGCGGTAGTTCCGCCATTAAAGCTCTGGTACTACCGCAACCTTGACTTGAACCAGTTCACCCAAACGCGTTGGCCATGTGGATGGCTCAGATGAAATGGGTTGTTCGGACCGCACGTTTAAACCACACGATCTTGAACTTTTCGGACAGTCCGAACGGCCCACGGTAGTACTGCCAAAGGAAGTGCGGTCATACCGCTAAGCGGTAGTTCCGCCAAGAAACACTCGGTACTACCATTTGCCAAGGGAGCACAAGAGCTCCAAAAAGAGTTTCTCTAGAAAATACGTTTCGCTCCATTTTTCGGAAGTACCGTTTAAACAACGGCGGTACTACCGTTCCAAGGGTTTTGCAATTTCAACCAAAATGCAGTCTCTCTGGTTTTTACATACCGTCAACTAGAAAACGAAAATACCGCGTTGCGGTCGTACCGCTCTACAAATAAGTTGACAGGCACGTTTGAGCTGCACACGTGGATGGTCCAGATTAATTGGGTTGTTCGGACCACTCGTTTAAGCCACATGATCATGTTATTTTCGGACGGTCTGAACGGCCCACGGTAGTACCGCCAAAGGAAGTGCGGTCATACTGCAAAGCGGTAGTTCCACCAGTTAGCCTCTGGTACTACCGATTGTGCTTTCAATTGTACAGAGAGCTTTCAAATCCAAATTCAAATGCGTGTATGATCCTAAATTGATCCCTCTTAATAGTACGGCATTTATCCTAGAATCCGGTCTTCCAACCATTTCTCCTAAGACCAGTAAAATATAAAAAGGGTCCTAGACTACTTGTACCTTGTCTTTTATCCAAAAGATCTTCATGTTGTCCTTTAGCATGCATCTTCAAGACATCAAACTCACCAATGGGACTTAACCTTGTAAATACTCAATGAACATGTTAATCCCATATTCACATATTATCATTAATTACCAAAACCATTTTTAGGGGCCTAGATGCTTTCACCGGACGGTGCTGGTTGGAGCCCAGGGGAGGACCCGCACGTGGGCCAAGAGGCGTAGAGGCGAGGCGAGCAGCGGCGCTGGAGGGGAGCAAGGGTGTAGGGGCGCCGACCATAGCGGCATGGTTGGGGAGGTGGTGCCTTGGAACACGGGCCAGACGCGAGCCACGTCGGGGCGGCGCTGCAGCCGGTGGCGGTGGGTGCTAGGAGATCGAGCCAATGGCGGGCGTCGAGGAAGAGGAGGACGGCGGTCTTTGGAGGAGGAGGCGGCGCGCTCGGGAGGAGGAAGAGGAGGAGGCGTCGTGTGGTGCAATGAGGAGGAGGGTGGAGGCGGCTGTGGGATTGGGAACGTAGGGTTAGAAGAGAAAAAGAGGCGCGACTGAAAAAAAAGAGGCATGGATGGGAAAAAAAGAGGCACGACAGAAAGAAAAAGGGGCGCGGGCGGGAAAAAAGGGCGCGACGGAAAAAAAAATGGCCCCAAGTGTTTGCATTTTGATGCACTGGGGATTTTTTTTCCTGAGTGTTATGGGAAACACTCGAGAAAGTTCATTTTACCGAGTGTTGACTTCTTGTCCCGAGTGTCCTATGAAACACTCGGGACCTGTCCGAGTGTTTTTGTTCAGACACTCGGGAAATATATAGGCACTCGGGAAAAACGTGTTTTCTGGTAGTGAATTTGTGCATATGCTCCAAAAATGACATGTATGCTCATGAGATGCATATAATTACCATTTATTTAAAATGAGGCTATGATAGAAAATACACCAGAATACAATACCCAGAGTGGGTTTAAGAGAGATGGAGAAAGGGCTCTGCTCGCCGGGGCACGCGGCGGCTGGGAAGATCGACCACGCACAGCCTAATGGTGCGGGCTCCGACGCCATCGCTGAAGGGCGAGCACGACACGTGGTGGCTATCCCGGGGCTGGTTGGCGTTGATCGGGTGAGTCACGAGTCAAAGATTCAAGAAGAGCTTCCTCGCCATGGGAGCATAAATGGGCTGACCCATTGGTTTGGCACAACCTTCTCGGATCTCTTTGCCCATTCCTGGCGTAAGGTCCCTTTGTCCTCTTGGCGTTGGATTCCCAAGCTTTCGTCGGTGGGAGAGCCAGGCTATCTTGCGAAGAGAAGGAAAATCTGGCGATTAGGGTTTGGTGCTAGGGTGGTCCGGAGGGTTCCAGATCCAGAGCCCTTGCATCGATCCTTCGCTATAGTGGTTCGGGAAGGGAAGATGGATCACGGAAGAGGAAGGTTCCCTAAGCGATCGAGCGATACCTCTCGCCCATGGGCGGGGGGTAAACGAAATGCCCCGGAGGATTGGATGGAGGAAAACGACTTGATGCAAGAAGATGATCTTCATGAGCGGCTAAGAAGAGTTCAAGAGCAGAAGCGGAGATTCCAAGAGAACCCTAATAGGGTCAATCCAAAAGCAGGTATGCATATGAGCTCTTCTGGTAGAGGACGATCGGATTCTCGGGGATCTAGGGGACAGGATAGGGGTTTTTCTGATCAATCCAAAGGCTGGGAAGGAGATTTCCGGCGTGATTCCTTGAGTCAATAAGGGGGGGGAGTCGTAGAGATGATTCTACCAGAGTTGAGGGTAGGGGTGGATATGGGGGAAGAGGAGTTAGTACCAGATCTGATAGAAATCGTCCTGAATCTCCTTGGGAAGATCTGATGCATGTTGTTAAAGGGGAGGATCAGAAAAAAAATTTGGGGAAATATTGGTTCAAATACTGGGGTTCTTCGTGATGAGGATAAAGGTACTTGCTTCCGATGTCTTCAATCTGGTCACCATCAAGCAAGGTGTACTAATCCCCTAGTTTGCTACAAGTGTAAGAAGACAGGACATTGGACTTCTGGTTGCCCAGATGAGAAATGAAACAGGGGTCTCAAACTTTTTGGGTTTGGGATTCCAAACTAGGGTTTCTACAGATTTCAGATGCCTGAAGTTAAGATCTTTGATCAGCAAGCGGCTTCGGGTGTGATTGAGATAATGGAAGGGGTAGGCTCAATTCAGAGAATTGAAGCACCTTATACAAGACAATTGGGACTGGAGAGTTCCCAAGATTTCTGAAAAAGAATATGTCGTAGTGTTTCCTTCTAAAGAGATTTTGGAGTCTTGGTCCAAAACCAGGCGTGTCGAAATGGCTTTACACTCCATCAAAGCTAAGATTGAGAAGTCTACTATTGATCTTGCAGCTTCTTCGGTTTCGGTTCCCACATGGATCAGGATGTATGGGATTCCTAATGCTGTTAAAACTGAAACTGCTGTCAAAGAGTTTGCAAGTGTTGTGGGTGAACCAATGGAGGTGGAATCTATCAGTTTGCTAAGAGTGGAACCAGTGAGGGTCAAGGTTTCTTGCCGTGAGCCTTCTCATATCAACTACTTCATAGAAATCTTTATTAACTCAGTGGGATATGAGATTAAATTTGAGGCAGAAGGGGTGGATTTTGTGAAAAAAGGAGGGACTCATGGTGATATTGGTCTCAAACATCATAATAAAAAGAAAGATGGGGATGATGAGGATGAGGAAGAGTCTAGTGATAGCAATCGTAAGATGGAATGGGAAAAAATGGCAGAGAAGTATGGAGGAGACCCAATACAGATTTCAGAACAGAAAAGTGGGGGTGGATCTAATAAAACCAAAGTCAGGAAAAATGTTGCGGTAGAATCTAGAGAGAGAGAGACACTGGTTCAGGTATAGAGAGGGAGGATAATCAAGTCATTCAATCTTCACCAGATGATCAGGGCCTGGCTGTGGTACCTTTTGCTTTTAGTTACCCTATAGATCTGGGTCAAGGGGTCTTAGATAATGTCTCTCATACTACTGAGGCTTTGAAACAAGATGAACAGTTAGAAGGGGATGTTCTTGAGAATGATCTGGAAACTCAATGTCCTTCTGATGCTATAGTTGTTCACACCAGGGATGGACCTTCTTACTTGAAGGCAACCTTGTGGCCTTGCCTTAAATCTCCTGTAAAGGGCAAGAGCAACCTTATGGTTAATTAGTCAGAAGGTAATGAGACCACAGAATTAAAGGTTCAGGTGGATACTCAAACACAGGGGAGCTTGATTAAAAAAAACCTCAGTTCATAGAAGACCTTGTGGATACTGGTATTAAAGAAGACAATTTGGAAAAAGTTCAACAGCTTATGGGAGGTGCTATGCAAAAGACTTCAGAAGTTACAGATCTTGTTCCACTTCAAAGTGGTCTGACAGAGGAATGGATCGCTTCTAAGAAGAGAGGGGGTAAAATCAAATTCAAGGAACCGCAGGTAGCAATTAGGAAAAGCACTCGTATCCAAGACCAAGGTATACCTATGTAGGAGAAAGCAACCATGTTGAAATCTATCCAGAACCTGGAAAGCCAAGGTAATTCTAACCCTTTTACGATTCTAAATGATGCATCTGTTAGTTATTTAGAAAATGTTGCTTCTTCTTGTGGGATTATTTTGGGCTCTCAATCTAAAGGTTCTAAAGAAGTTATTTCTGCTTTCCAAGCTAGCGAGTTAGTTAGAGCAGCTCTTGCTAAAGAAGAGCTGCACAAAAAAAAAAGTCAGATCAAATTGGGGTGTTTCAAGCAGAAAATGATACTATGGAGGTGATTGATAATGATATTCGGGGTGTTAGAGATTTCAAAGTGAATAAACAAAGTAAGGGATATACTAAATCAGGCAGGACTGTCCACAGAAAAGGTAATACATGAAGATTCTCTTTTGGAACATCAAAGGGATGGGTAAACCAGCAAGAAGGGGTCAACTTAAAGAGCTTATTTACAAAGAGAGATTAGATGTGGTGGGGGTGTAGGAGACAATCAAGAAAAGCTTTACTGACAGAGAGTTGAAGGCAATTTGTGGCAATGGTGATTTTGGGTGGAATTGGATTCCTGCCCAAGGTCACTCAGGTGGTATTCTCATGGGGGTGAGGAAAGATAATTTGGAGATTGAATGTTATGATCAAGGGAGTTTTTTTTGTCAGCATGGTAGTGAGATATAAAAAAATAACTTCAGATGGGAAGTGGTGACTGTGTATGGTCTAGCAAAACATGGGGACTCTCAGAAGTTCCTGGAGGAATTGAATATTAAGTGCCAGAATTCTATTTTGCCTTTGGTAATAGGGGGAGACTTCAACCTTATCAGAAAGGCTAAGGATAAAAGCTATACCAATGTCAATTACAGGCTGATAGATCAATTCAATGAGTTTATTGATAATAATGGTTTACTAGAGATCAAGAGAAGTGGTGCTAAATATACTTGGTCCAATAAACAAATTTGCCCTGTTATGGTGAATCTAGACAGGATTTTGGTAACTACTGCTTGGGAAGCCAAATACCCTCTCTATTTTGCTTATAATCTTCCTAGAATTGGATCTGATCACACTCCTATTATGCTAAATACAGGAGGGGGATGAAATGGTTCCTAAGGGGAGATTTTATTTTGATAAAAAATGGTTTGATCAGGACAATTTTAGACATGTTGTCTTGAGTAAATGGGAGGAAATTAACAGGAAAGTCCCTAAAAGTAGTTATTCCATGGATAAATGGAATGGGTGCTTGGCTTCTCTTAGACAATTTCTAAGAGGATGGGGTGCTAACATCAATGGGGACTGTAGAAGGGAGAAGAAGCATATCTTGGATAATCTTGACAGACTGGACAGGAAAACTGAAACTAATAAGCTAGAGGCTGAGGATTGGATAAACAGGTATAAGGCAGAGAAAGAGTTGGAAAAAATTTATGACATGGAGGAAAGATATTGGCAACAAAGAGAGCATATGAAATGGCTACTCCAAGGTTATGCAAATACTAGGTTTTTTCATAGCTGTGCTAATGGCAGGAGAAGGAAGAACTTCATTCTTAGCTTGGTAAATGGGGAGGAAGTGTTAACCTCTGATAAGAGCATTAAAGATCATATCTATGACTATTATAAAACTCTTTTTGGGGCTGGAAGTAATCAGAGTGTACATCTGGACTATAACTTTTGGAAGGATAGTTTAAGGATTACAGAGGCTGATAGTGCAGGTCTTACTCAACCTTTCTCTGAACAAGAAGTCTTACATATTATCAAATCTTTGCCAGCTGACTCTGCTCCTGGGCCAGATGAATTCCCAACTATCTTTTACAAACAGTTTTGGGACATCTTGAAGACATCTTTTATGGAACTTATTACATATTTCTTTAAAGGGGTGTTAGATCTTAAGAGATTGAACTATGGGGTGATTACTTTGATTCCCAAAATCAAGGAGGCAGCTTCTATTAAACAATTTAGACCTATTTGTCTAATCAATGTCAGTTTCAAGATTATAACTAAACTTCTGGCTGTGAGATTGGGAAAGATTGCTGACAAGATCATTCATAAGAGTCAAACAGCTTTTATCAAAAACAGGAATATTTTGGATGGGGTTGTTTCATTACATGAGATTCTGCATGAATTGAGAATATCTAAAAAGAGGGGTGTAGTGCTAAAATTGGATTTTGAGAAAGCCTACGACAAGATTCAATGGGGTTTTCTGGAACAGGTCATGCAAGGAAAAGGCTTTTCAAATAAATGGATGGACTGGGTGATGAGTTCCATTAGAGGGGGGTAAAGTGAGCATTAACATCAATGGTACTGTTGGACCTTATTTTACTACCCATAGGGGTTTGAGACAAGGAGACCCTTTATCACCTTTACTTTTCAACTTGGCAGCAAACGTCTTAGCAAAGATGATTTATAAAGCTCAAGAAAAGGGGTTGCTTAAAGGAGTGATCTCTCACTTAATTCCTCAGGAGGGTCAATGTGCTTCAATATGCTGATGATACTGTCTTGATGATTGAATGTGAAGAGGATTATATCTTAAATCTCAAGTTTCTTTTGTATTGCTTCGAATGGATGTCTGGTCTGAAAGTCAATTTTCACAAAAGTGAGGCTTTTGTTCTAGGGGTGGATGATGTGGAAGCCACTAAAGTAGCAAATAACTTCAACTGCAAATTGGGGAAACTTCCTCTTACTTATCTGGGCATTGAGATTGGGGATAGGAAGATGAATGGTCGGGTGGTAGAGAATGTGATCAACAAAATGAGTAGAAGATTGGACAGCTGGAAAAATAACTTGCTTTCTTCAGGGGATCGACTGATTTTAACTAATAGTTGTCTTAGTAGTCAACCTATCTATCTCATGGGGTTTTATGATCTAAATAAGGAAAGCCACAAAAGGATGGACTCAATTCGGTCTAGGTTTTTTTGGAGAGGAGCAAGTAATAGCTTCAAGTATCACATGATTAGATGGGATGCAGTGTGCAGACCAAATGATTTTGGAGGATTAGGGGTGCTTAATACTAGGCTGTTGAATAAGTATCTTCTTTGTAAATGGTTTTGGAAGATGAACAATGCCACTGATGAGATTTGGTTTAGCATCCTTAAGGCCAAGTACTTCCCTCAGGGAGACTTCAGAAATGCTCCTCCAGCTAGAAGCTCTCAATTCTAGAGATCCATTAGTAAAGTTCAATACCTGTTCAATTTGGGGGTTTCTCTTCAGGTTGGTAATGGAAGACTTACCTCCTTTTGGCATGATAGTTGGGTGAGTGATTGCCCTTTAAAAGTTTGATTTTCTGGTTTGTATGACATCTATGCTGATCCTGACATTAAGGTTGTTGATTGCTTCCTGAATGAAGTCTGGAATATTCACTTTGTTCGGAATTTTGGGGAGAAAGATAGAGGTCAGTGGGGACAGCTGAAAAGTTTATTAGAAGGGGTGGATTTGACTGATAATATGGACATAATGGTCTGGTGCTTGGATAGCAAAGTTATTTTTACAGTGAAATCTCTATATAGAAGAATTACCTAGGGGGGGGGGCGGTCTTAGATAGAAGAATGAAGAATTTGTGGTCTAGTAGAATTCCCCTAAAAGTTAAAATCTTCCTTTGGCAAACTTACCATAATAGGATTCCGACGATGGATCAACTTAGGGCTAAAAACTGGAAAGGGGAAGCGAATTGTATTCTCTGTGGGGTGCTAGAGGACGCAAATCATGTTATTTTTAATTGCATTATTGCTAATTTTGCTTGGTCCTGCTGTAGGGAAGCTCTCGGCTGGAAGAAGTGTCCAGAATCACTTGAGGATTTCTTTTGTAGTTGGATTGATGTAAGGGGTGCTAACAATAATAACTTCTGCTTACTCAGTTTTGCAGCAATGACTTGGACGCTTTGGAAATTAAGTAATAGGATGGTTTTTTAGAAGGATTACCCTAAGCAACCAACTGAAGTCATATTCCAATTTATGTCGTGTTTGTAGCGTTGGTGGGTGTTAAGCAAAGAGAAAGAGTGTCGCAAGCAAGAAGCCCTGACGAAGAAGCTTGAAGCTTGGATGATTCTGTTTTGTAAGGGTGGGATAGGATAGTAACCCTTTGTCGTAGTTTCTGGAGGGCTGTCTCTGGTTTTCTTTGTAGCTTATCTGGATGTTGAGGTGTGATCTTTTGGTTTGTGGTTGCTCTCGTTCAAACTGGTATCCCCAGTTTTTGATGTAAGTAATGTTTGGTTATTAGCTTTATAAAAGTTGGGTTTCATCCTGGTTCAATAAAAAACCCAGAGTGACAAATGTTGGCAATTTCCATGAATTGGGTGGCAAATCATGAATTCCAATATTTGGAGCGGCAAATAATTAATTTTTCCATATGCAAAATGTAACAGGGCATAGCAGTCCAATTAAATACGAGGAATCAATTGAAACTTATCGGAATCACTAATCCGATCTAATTATTTGAAAACAACTGAGATTAATTGTGACATGCTTATTACTAGCCCTACAACGAGTGGCTTTAAAGAGGAGACAAGACAAAAGGATAATCACACGGGATCGATTGAGACCGTTTACACTTTAGACAAGAATATGAGTAATCAATCAAAGTACCCCATTGACGGTCTTGCTGCCCAAGATGTAACGTATAGAGTTGTGCTTGATCATCCGGAGCCCTGTACCAGACACCACCTCTACGCCGGTGAACACCGCGGACCTCTCAATTTTCTCATACCTGTAGCCTTTGTCAGGTGAGTATTCATCGTCCGTTTCGAAGAAAGTGGCGATGCAAAACTTGCCGGAGCCCAGCGGCACGAGGTAGGAGGTCTGTTCCTCTTCCGGAGGCACGAGATCGAACCACTCGTTCTGCAGCACCGGCGGCCTTAGAGCTGAGACAGCGGTGAGGTCAGACACGCAAAATTGGCTGTGGTCAGATGAGAAGCCGAACCAGAGGCCATGTTCGGGGACATACTGGGCGCAGCCACTGAATGGCAGCGCCCACTCACCGGCCTTGCTCCACACGCCGCTCGCCGTGTCGAAGGAGTAGGTGCCGGCGCCCGCCGTGGATACCCAGATGTGTTTGTCGCCAACCACCGTATCGGCGCCGATACAGTAGGCCTCGTCGACAAACCTGTAGCCGGGGTCGTACACATAGGGAGGCGGCGGGAGGGAGTGCCAGTACCAGTCCGACAAGCCGCATAGGCAGGTAGGCAGGCAGCCGTAGATGAGCCTCGAAGCAGTGTTCGGACGGCTGGGGATTCCTGCTCATGACGTAGAGGCTGTCGCCGCCGACGGTGACAGAGATGGGGAACCCCTTGGCCGCGTGCAGCGTGGGCATGAGGCCGACGGCTTGCGAGTAGGAGTCGTAGAGGATGGTTCGGCCCTGGTAGTCCACGCCGACGAGGTCCTCGCTGTTGCGGCCAAAGGGCATGAAGTCCATCCGCCCGGACCGGTGGAAGGCCATGGCGGGGCTAGGCAGCTGAGCGTCCTCCATTGTTGCTGTAGCATCCGCTGCCGACCCGTTTGGCCTCGTTGGGTAGAAGAAGCTTGAGGGGCTGATGCGGTGCAGCGTCAAGGCGCTGCGGCCGCCGATAACGTTGTTGAGCACCAGATGCACAAACATGCAGTTCATCATCGGCAAAATTGGGATCTAGGTTTAGCCGTAGGTCTTCTTTTTATGTCTAGATCCGGCGCAACCGACCGTAAAACCACGCGCGTGCCCTCAATCCACCACCCCACCACCTATTCAGATGTTTCCTCTTTTACTGCAGCACTACAAGAGATTTACTGCGATCTTATTGTGCCTTTCACTGCAAATATCTTTGTGCTTTACTGCAACACTACAAAACAATTTACTGCGACCTCATTGTGTCTTTACCGCAGCACTACAAGAGATTTTAGTGTGATCTCATTATGCATTTTACTGCAACACTACAATGAGATTTACTGTCACACTAAGTGCAGAGGGCGTGGGATCGTGGCCCCGAGGAAAAAGCATTCGCTTAGGTGTGATGGGGCAGCAAAAGAAGGTATCACAATTACTTTTCTCACCGTTGCAAATTACTGTCACGCGTGTGCAGATCATGTGACTCTATATATATATATATATATATCACAAAACCCCAACCAGCAAAAACCCTACAGCCACCATCAAATAAGCCCCCCTCTCCTTCTCCTTCCTCCCGCCGCCCTTGTCGCGTACCGACTTCTTGGCGGTGGCGGGGTTTCTTCTTCTCGGTGATGGCGCCTGATCTACATCGCGCTTCCAATGCTCGACGTCTGTTCGCCGATTTCCAACGGTGTGGACTTTCGTCGGGGTTGGATTAGGGGCCCTTCTCCGCCTGCTCGTCTTCGAGCGTGGCAATCCGGGGCCCTTCTCCGTCAGCTTCTTTCGGCGGCGCAACTTCGTCGATGGCATAATGACGGAGGTGGTGCGGTGCAGATCCAGATTTGGCGTAGTTGGTAGAGATCGCGATGGCTCGGTGACGGTGGCTTGTGCGGCACTCGACTCCTCCCCGGTGGACGGCTTTTAACCGGCCGACACGTGGGCTGCGGTAGACGCCGCCTTCCTTTGGTGCAGGCGGCGGTTGGCCGTTGGGGATGTTACGGACGTCGTCTTGGCGATCTGGTCTTCATTGGTTGGATCCAGTGACGAGGTCGTGCTATGGCGTGGTCTTGGAGCGTTGGTACCTTCGATCCAGGGTGAAAACTCTTGATCTGGCCTTCGCTGGTTGGATCCAGCAACGACGTCGACCTGAGTGGCGTTACCTTCTTGAAGGCGTTGCTTTGGAGAACCGGTACCTGAGCTTCAGAGTGAAAACTCCTGATCTGACCTTCGCTGGTTGGATCCGACGACGACGACGTGAGTCGTATCCCTTCTTAGAGACGTCGCTACGGAAACTGGCCCATCATCACTTCTTTGTCGCGCAGCTACTGTTCGCGTGTGGACAATCTCGTGGTTGGTCCCGGAGGTGGGGCTTGGTGGTTTTTTTTATGCTAGCCTTTGCATGGCAATTTGTTTGTCATTGTTGGCTTTTGGTCGTTTCGTTTTAAGCTTTTAGTGATGGTGGTGTAATATTGTGTGCATTCCTAGTTGGTGCAGAGTCGAGAGTTGTACTTCCATTATCTAATATATATATATATATATATATATATATATATATATATATATATATATATATATATATATATATATATAGAGAGAGAGAGAGAGAGAGAGAGAGGCACGCTAGGCGCCATAGAAAGGATTCCCTTTTTAAAAGGATCACCGTATTCCATCAAAACCTTTAAAAAAATTGTGTTTAGTAAAATTTAGTAGCATAGTTCTTTGCGTCGGTGTAAAGTGCAAGTAACATTTGCTCATGCAGACGATATGCAAAAGGGTAAAGTCCATTTTACAACCTTGAACTATTTGAAAAGTCGGATTTCAACCTAAACTACAAAACCGGGTATAAGCCAACCTCTAACTCTCAAATCCGTTCATTTTACCCCCTCAACCAAGCAGGCGGTTTTGGGTGACATAATGACGTGTCAATGATTTTGACACGTAATATTATTTTTTGATGACATAGCAGTCACTTAGCAAATAAAACAAAAAAAATACATTTACGGGCCCACATGTCATCCTCTCATTTCTTTCTTCTTCCTCTCATTTCAACACTATTTGACAACGCATGAAGCAGACACCAATCAGGAGCAAGCCAAGGCGGCAGCGACAAATACAACACACAAACATCAACGCGATAATCAGCAAGCAACAACAAGAACACAATAATATTAACTCAGTCACCCTCGGAAGACACGATCAACTACGGACATTACATCCATTGTGCGCACATACTCATCAGTTAAGCTTACAACGATATCTTGAGCAACTTCGTCGCGCGACAATTAGTCTGAAACATAAATCGAAGATCACGGTTACACCTAAAGCTTACCACCGCCATCGACATGGCGGCAAGATTCAAAACGGAAGCAGTCAAGCCCGGCCGGCGAACCTCACCTTGGCGGGCGCCACGCCCACGCTATGCACACGGAACCGGCGGCGGAGGGGAGCTGAGCGGCGCGCCAATGGGGGCTTCTGGCGACCTTGGCCTTCTTAGGCGGGCGGACATGCCATGGCATGCCGCTGGTAGCCTTGGCGACGGCCTCGGCAAGGGTCCTTAGGCTTGGGTTATGGGCGGGCGGCAGGAGGCGAGGACCAGCGGCAGGGTGGTGGTCTGCTGAGTCCTTGGACTTAGGCGGCATGGCATGGGCGAGGAGGAGGCGATGACCAGCGCCGCCGTGGCAGGGAGCGCTGGGCCGTTGGGCTTAGGCGGGCGACGGCAGGGAGGCGGGAGGGGTCCGGGTTGCAGGCAGCAAGTGCGCTTAGGTCCTTGGGCTTAGGCGGGCAGGGAGTTGAGAGAGAAGATGGAGAAGGATAAAAGCAGAGAGGATCTTTGAGAGAGATGAGTGAGAATGAGAGGAAGAAAAGAAATGAGAGGATGGCATGTGGGCGTAAATATATTTTTTTGTTTTATTTGCTAAGTGGATGCCATGTCATCGAAAAAGAATTTTACGTGTCAAAACCATTGACACGTCGGTATATGTCACCAAAAACCGCCTGTTTTGGTTGAGGGGGTAAAATGAACGGTTTTGATAGTTGGAGGTTGGTTTATACCGGTTTTGTAGTTTAGGGTTGAAATCCGGACTTTTGAATAGTTCAAGGTTGTAAAATGAACTTTACCCTATGCAAAATGTAAAAGGGCATAGCGGTCCAATAAAATATGAGAAATCAATTGAAACTCATCGGGATCACTAATCCGATCTACTACTTATTTGGAAACAACAATCGAGATTAATTGTGACATACTTAGGGTATGTACAATGGAATGCAGATAGTCGCTATCTATAACAACTCTCCATGCCATCTCAGAGACAACACTAAAGACAGCTCATACAATGGGTTGTGGTGTTACAATCGGCTACATGATTATAGGCGACACACAAACTTTTAATGCTTTTCTTGGTACTAGTGCTACAGTCGGCTACAGGATTGTAGACATCACATTTCTCTCTCTTTATTTTCTTTCATCCACATCAGCTTAAATCTTACATGGCAGAGGCTATAGACAACTGATGTAAGTCCATTGTACATGACCTTATTACTATGTGAATTTTGGACATTTCATATGTAAATTTTGGACATAAAATAGAAGAGAAGATACACCGGAATACAATACCCAGAGTAACAAATGTTGGCTATTTCCATGAATTGGGTGGCAAATCATGAATTTCAATATTTGGAGTGGCAAATAATTGATTTTTCCATATGCAAGATGTAACAGGGCATAGCAGTCCAATCAAATACGAGAAATCAATTGAAACTTATCGGAATCACTAATCCGATCTAATTATTCGAAAAACTGAGATTAATTGTGACATGCTTATTACTGGTCCTACAACGAGTGGCTTTAAAGAAGAGACAAGACAAAAGGATAATCACATGGGGTACAGACAGCTGCTGTCTATAACAACTCTCCATGCCAGCTGTCGACAATTGAGTCGCCGATCTTACGAAATAAAATAGAGGAAAATGACACAGATTTTCTGGGAGAGAATGAGACTGCTCTTTATTGATATGAACTGGATATTACAAGAGGTGTCTATGACCCGATGGTGGACTAATCCTAAGTACACTGAATATGATGCTTACTATGCTATTCAATCAGACTTAAAGCATGAATCTAATGCTGACTGCGTTGCTCTAATCTGATGCCAGATGATCCTCCTTCTGTCGTCCCTTGTGAAGCGTCGCGACTGGTCGAAGCAAGACGATGGTTGATAAAGTATCAACTGCTCCGCGGTTGAGTGTCTGTGAGACACCCAACCGTATGGTGGTTGTTGTCAGTGTCTTAGGATTATGTAACGTCGCGTGGTATGGAGTATACAGCACGTGTTCTATTCATCACACGGTAGATAATATACCTGGAGTTAGATCCAGATACCAGTTCATAGTTTTTCCGAGCAGCTACCTGATCGGAGACTAGGCACAGGATCTTGTTCGACTAGGGTACCCATTATGTAACCTCTGGAATCTTTACGACCAGTGAGGTCGTTAGCCTTAGGGGTTACGACCATGAAGACGTATGATCTTTTATTATGTATTAAAGTAATACATAGATATTTTAATCTTCGTCAACTACCTATTACTGTCGATATGACTAGAACTCCTACATGGTAATATGACAGTAAAAATGGTGTTATATTTACTGTTACACACGTTGCGTTTTACTTCTGATACACACACACTCCCGTTTCGTACTCCTAGGAGTAGATGCTCTCACTTTTAATATACCACTTAAACGAACATATTATATCCTCTAGCATCTCAACTAAAGAGGGGTAAATTATCAATTACCTCGGGAAGGAATGTATATGCTAGATTGCTATCAAAATGGGGTAAATAATCAATTCCCTTTTAAAAAAGATCACCGTATTCCATTAAAAAAATATAATGTGTTTAGTAAAATTAGTAGCATAGTTCTTTGCGTCAGGTGTAAAGTGCAAGTAGCACTTGCTACTGTACCTGATATGCAAAATGTAAAAGGGCATAGCAGTCCAATAAAATCTGAGAAATCAATTGAAACTCATCGGAATCGCTAATCCGATGTACTGCTTATTTGAAAAGCACAATCGATATTAATTGTGACATACTTATTACTACGTGAATTTTGGACATTTCATATGTGAATTTTGGTCACAAAAAAGAAGAGAAAATACACCGAAATACAATACCCAGAGTCAAGGGTTGAAAACCCGTTACCGGGTTATTTCCCGCTAGGGGCGGTAACGGTAACTCTTCAGTTCCTCCTCAGAGATGGCATCAACTACAATCTTGGATGGAATGGGGGGCTCACTTTCCTCGTCTAGTACGGGCTCTGATTCTATCACGGAGCTATCAAGCCACTCATGGATTGGGTTATTCTTGTCGTACATATTGGCATTAATTATATCGCCTAAAGGATCTACATCTCTATCCTCATTTCTAGTCTCATGCTCTTGCAATCATAGCCTTAGATTGTAGTAGACATATACGAGCTTATGTAGTTTCTTGTACCCAAGATGGTTCCTCAATTGTGTATGCACCAAAGCGAATGTGCTCCAATTACGTTCATATCTACTGGAGGAAACACATTGTGAGATAATCCGCAAGGTATATTTTTGTCATTTTGGTGTCTCCGCATAAGTCATCCACCATGTAGCTACAAGTAACATGAAAATTACATTAAACTCATAATGACGGTTGATTTTCTATGTATATATAAATTGATAAAAACATACCTGCAGTATGACAAGATGCACTAATGTGAGCCTCATGTGAAGCAAATAGGCCTCGTCGATCACGATAGAATTCTAGCTCGCCTAGAGCACCTTGCCTCCTCGGGTGTATCGGCTATTCTTTGAATTGCCATTGTCACGAAGCGGCGAGGGCTGCATTCTTCGCCAAACCATATTGGTTGTGGTTCTGGGTTTAGCACCCATTGTCCAAACACACTTACAATGTTAGAAAAAATACAACAAATATCATTTATGTGTTAGGATTTAGGAAACTATCTACTTGCCTGCAATCACATAGGTGCGGTTCTTGAGCATTGAAACTCTTTTATTCACTACCTCCATAACACGATCATAGGTCGCCTGATCGTTTGTCAATGTGTCTTCAAGTTCATGCTTGAGTTCATATGTTTTTCCAATCATCCCCGCCACGATAAGTAGTCTCTGTTGGTACGCAAATCTTAGTAGTCGATAAATTGGTTCTACCGGTTTAATGACCCAATGCATAGAGGTCCACCATTGTCTACATGTGAGACAGGAATACATGTATTCTCCTTCTTCGGTCGTGCACAAATGGTTGGAGGTCCACACATCTGACACCATCCACTTCATAAATTTGTCTTTTCTATCCCAAAAACTTTTCAAGAAAACAAATGTCGTTCCAAACCTTGTGGCGTTTGGACGAACTATCTCTCCTCCAATATGTTCTCGCATTTCATTATGGAGGCGACCATGGTTGTATAGGAACAAACAAATTCTCTTGGCCGACTTGACAAGCTGCAAAGCAACCTCTCGTGAATCGGGCCGACATCCTTCAACATGAGGTTGACGGTATATACGCTTACACTACCGCCAGACTAAAGTTGGATACTCTTCAATTACCGAGTTCACATGCTCTCTTGTAGTTTGCGCCGTTGTCGGTCATAATCTGCATAATATGTCGATGTCCAACCGTTCACAACTTTACGTATCTCACGATACAAAAAGTCAGCATTTTGCATCTCACCAGTTGCATTCACTGACTTATGGAAAAACATTCTTTCATTGCAGTACAACATGAAGTTAATTATACTCATGTGTGTAGGTCCTGTCCATGAATCACACATGATGAGACTTTATATATATCCTATCATCTTGGGAACTGTGCTACATACTGCTTTATTTCTTGTTCGTTTTCATCAAGATATAGCCCATCGATTTCATGGCCTCTTGGTGACGCCACGCCTTCACCAAGTTTTTGTGTCTCTTTGATGGCAGCACGAAAATAAGGACACTCTGCCTTTACTCCAGGAATGTCATTACTATGAAACCACTTAAACCAAAGTTTCCCAAGTTTTGACCTTGAGCCTCCACGTAGTGTTGTATCAATGCCGGTTTGGCGGGATGCCTCAGCTGCCAAAATATCTGAATCAACTCTCATGGACTGTGACCTAGAAATGCCACCACTTCCCCTGCCACTTCCACTTCCCCTACCACTTCCACTGCCACCACCATGTTCAAACGTTTCCACCCAGGGTCACGCCCTTTGTAAACTGGATAAATATCTACCATAGTGAATATGCATTTGTAAACTGGATAAATATCTACCATAGTGTAGTAGTAGAAAAGAAACAACAAACATTGACTACCATAGTGAATATGCATTTGTGAATATGCTTGAGTTTTGGAGTTTCAAGCTACAAATCTGAAAGGGAGATACCATACCAAGACTGTCTTTGGCTCGCTTTGCGATGGAGGGAGGAAGGAAGGGAGGCAAGTGAACACGAGAAACCTATGGCGTGCTTTGCACTCACAAGAGGAAGAAGGAGGGGACAAATCTTTGGACAAGTGAGTCACATGCTCTCTGGAGACAAAGGTCACATGTTGTCTAAAGTTTTGCCCAAAGCTAACAAAGGTCACATGCTGTCCAAACATTGAACTCCAAAGCATCCAATGCTTCCAATGCAGCAAGAGGGGCAGGGGGAGGAATCGATTTCGCCAAATCAATGCAAAAAAAAATTCAAATTCAAATCGATTTCGGCGGTTTTCCATCCCGCCGGCCCCGGTATCGATTATCGGCGGTAACGCCGTTACCGGCCGATTTCTATCCTGCCAGAGTGACAAATGTTGGCTATTTTCTTGAATTGGGTGGCAAATAATGAATTCCAATATTTGGAGGGCGAATAATTGATTTTTCCATATGCAAAATGTAACAGGGCATAGCAGTCCAATCAAATACGAGGAATCAATTGAAACTTATCGGAATCACTAATCCGATCTAATTATTTGAAAACAACTGAGATTAGTATGAGTAATCAATCAAAGTATCCCATTGACGGTCTTGCTGCCCAAGATGTAACGTATAGACTTGTGCTTGATCATCCGGAGCCCTGTACCAGACACCACCTCTACGCCGGTGAACACCGCGGACCTCTCAATTTTCTCATACCTGTAGCCTTTGTCGGGTGAGTATTCATCGTCCGTTTCGAAGAAAGTGGCGATGCAAAACTTGCCGGAGCCCAGCGGCACGAGGTAGGGGGTCTGTTCCTCTTCCGGAGGCACGAGATCGAACCACTCGTTCTGCAGCACCGGCGGCCTTAGAGCTGAGACAGCGGTGAGGTCAGACACGCAAAATTGACTGTAGTCAGATGAGAAGCCGAACCAGAGGCCGTGTTCGGGGACATACTCGGCGCAGCCACTGAACGGCAGCGCCCACTCACCGGCCTTGCTCCACACGCCGCTCGCCGTGTCGAAGGAGTAGGTGCCGGCGCCCGCCGTGGACACCCAGATGTGATTGTCGCCAACCACCGTGTAGGCGCCGATACAGTAGGCCTCGTCGACAAACCTGTAGCCGGGGTCGTACACATAGGGAGGCGGCGAGAGGGAGTGCCAGTACCAGTCCGACAAGCCGTATAGGCAGGTAGGCAGGCAGGCACCTATATGAATCCTTGATCGAAAAGTCAGCACACACCTGGTGGGCGCTAATCATGGCGATTTCTGGATTCTATTCCTTCTCAAAAATAAACTTGTCTGTGTTACACGGGCAATGCCCTGGCCCCTTATATGGCCGTCACTCACGCACACACTTCCTGGCCGAAGAGCCGACTCAAACTCACCTCCTAAACACACACGTTTTCGGTTCCTTGATAAAAACCGGTCCGGTTTTTATGCGGAACCCGGTTTCGTTGAAAACTCCCTAAAACCGACCGACTCCAGTCTCCAAAACTCTACTCTAGAGTATGTTTATAATTCACGTACGTACAACAATCCTACTACAATTCGGAATTAATCCAGGAGTAAAACACCTAGTCGGACTACTAAAAAGGAGATCAATCTCGACTCTCCTAAAAGGAAACGGAATAGAACCAATGTAGATTGATTTTTTGCCCCCTCCTCTCCTAATTTCTTGCGCAGGCATGGGAATTTTTTTTTTGCTTTCTTTCCTTTTTATCTTGGCATGTATGCATCGATCCTTTCTTTTCTCGGCCCACACAGCATGCATGGATGCATGCATCACGCGTTCCTTTTTTTTTTCTAGCGCTGCATATATATTCCTTCCTTCCTTCCTTCCTTCCTTCCTTTCTTTCTTTCTTTGCACGCTGCATACCATCGAGCCCAATCACGCGCACGCGTACGCGTACGTACTGTTGTTCCCTGCACAAAGCACACAGCACAGTACCATCCATCCTACGGCTCAAATTGATTCCATGCAATAGGGATTTATCCCTTTTTCTCCCACATCGGCCAAAGCTGCCCTGAGTCCCTAACGTCCACGCACCGCACTAACACGCCCCCAAATTGTGCACGCTAACATGTATTTCTCGCCCCACGGCCTGCACTCCGCTCTCCTCTCGGCTACTACTTTCTCTTTTATTCTTTCTGGTAAATAAATAGTACCCTCGTGAGAAATATCTTCAGATTATAGTTTAGGAACATACACCAAAGTTGTAATAGCAGGTGACGCCGTATCAGCCTGCATTGCAAACATTAGCATACGCTTCCTATTGGTGATATGTCCTAAAGACAGTCATAAAGATGATTGTATCATGTCTATATTTATAAGCTATAGAATAAATATAATTATGTTCTTTGAATGAATTATCACTTATGAAGATTAAAAAGTATGTGACTTGTTGGTGAAGCTCTTTAATAATTATATGATGCCATTCTAAAGGTATCCCTGCTCGGATGTCAATGGTCGTGATACTATTGACTTATCGACCATCAAATTTATTGATTGACGACCACGTTTCACCTGTCATAGATATGGAGATATATATCAAATCGATAATGTGAGTACATGTTAGAGAACACGGTGTTGGATTGACCCACCTTGAGACACTACTGAGATTGTTATGATTTTATGTGCCATCAGTTGGTCTCAAGCAATGATGATGTATAATCCTTAGACCTGAGATCAGCATGATTTCCTACATGTGTAATATTACATTTAGGGATCACCAAACGCTACTTCGAAACTAGGTAGTTATAAAGGTAGTTTTCGGGTATACTATATGTAACGTCCCAAAATTTGGCTTTTCAAAAATCTTTTGAGTAGTTTAGGTCCGTGGAAAATTTCACCAATTTTATTTGAATTAATAAAGCTTAATTGAAAATTTTCAAGATTTAAAATATTTAATTTGACTAATCTAAACTTTGATTAAATCAAAACCAGTGTTATTTGGATTCCTTGTGTTCCAAGAAATTTTCTGGTATTTTCTGGGATTTTTCTGAGTTTGTTTGCTATTTATTTTGCCTCCTTGATTTTCAGCCTTTTATTTAATTCCGAAAATATCTTTTCCTTTCTCTCTCTGCCACGTCATCGTCTATTGTTCATTATCTTCTCCAACCGAACAGCCAAGAGACCCGAGCTTATACGTTTCCAACCTAAAGTTTCCTATTTCCTTATCTCCTTCCTCGGTGCATATAAAAGTAAACCAATCGCGTCATATTGAGCCTCTTGATCTGCTCTTACAATCCACTTATTATGTTTCCTCCAAATCGCTCTTGTTTTATCGCAATCTACAAAAGAACCGAGCTCCACCGAAGGTCTTCTCCGTCGAATTCTGTCTCCATCCAACGTCCCTCGGCCGAACCATCTGCGCCGTTGAGCTCGCCTCGCAGCGTTCTAGGTCATGCTTCCATCCCCATCGCCCGAAGACCACCGAATCACCGCCGGTCATGTTGAGCCATGACGCTGAAATGCGTACGTCGTGTTCCTCGCTTCCTCGGTGAGTTTTTCCAAAGTCCGATCGCGTCATCTCGTGTCCCTCGTCGAGACCTATTTTTTTCCATATTTTAGTTTCGAGATTCATCCACCGTGCACTGAAAATCGAGCGTTCCCTCTCCTCTAGGCCTACCTCCCTTCTCCGGCCAAATACTCTGCAACCGTTGAGCCCCTGCCTTCAACGCCACCACCGTTGGATTTACGTCGCCGCGTTCTACACCGTGCTCCCCTCCCTTTTCCCGGAAAGTCGCCGAAAGCGCCAAGTCACCGTGAGGCCGCCGACCGCCGTCGTTCTTCGCCTTGCCTCGTGCATGGTGCCGTTTTTCACTGTTTTGACGCGTCATCTTCTCCCATTGTCGTCACCGTTGCATTTTGCCCCATCGCCGCCATCACGCCAACATGGTGCACCGTAAACAGCCGTCGCGCCCCTGCTCCTCTTTGTTGTCTCTGTTATTGCTTCTCTGTCTTCCTTTCCTTTCTCTGATGTGTAGAGCCAAACATCTATTCTTTGCTTTGACTCCATGCGCCATGAATCAGCCGTGAAGCTCTCTGTTCCTCTATGCTGTTCTTTGATTTCTCTGTTGTTTCTTTTCTATTCTGTGGTCCAAAGCATGTAATTCTTCCCTAGCTGTTTCGGTTGGGTTGCTCTCTTAACTCCTTCTCTCTCTAATGGATGGACCCACTTGTCATGTGCACTTGAGCCATAACTTAAGTTCCATCCCTCACTTACATGTAGACCCCACATGTCATCCTCCCAATTAAAAACCCTAATTATTTCTCTCTCACTTACATGCGGGTCCCGCATGTCAATCAGCCTTGGTCAACTCTCCTCCATGAGCTTGGTCCACCGTGGACTAGCATCTCTCTGTGGACCTGGTCCATAGATCAGTGGCCCACATGTCAATCTCTCTTTTAAAAATTCATAAATATCAGAGGTCCGCATGTCATACACTCAGCCATTTTCTAATATTTTCGAATAGAATATTCAGAGACCCCACTTGTCGGTTCTCTCTCCTTTTCTTTTCAAGATTTTCCTTTCCGATCGAACTTCCAAGGCTCGTTTCTCCTCATACGAACTCCGATTGAACCCATTCAAGTTTCTAAATTCATCTAAATTCAATATCTACCTTCCAATACCAATCAATTTCAATTTGGAGTTTATTTGATTTGCCTTTTTGTTTTTGTTTTTTTTTGGTTTTTGCGCTTTCTTTCTAGTTAGATGTAAAAGTCCCAGAATCGTCCGAAGGAGTTGTGAAGGACCGGAAAGGCGACTAGAGGGGGGGGTGAATAGGAGCACCGAATCTTTTTCGCAAAGAATGGATTCAACTTATAAATCACTCCAATAGCTATGAGAGCTATGAAGATCAATGATTAAGCACTGAGGAAGTCTTATGTTGAATCCACTCCTCACCCCCAAAGCTCAAAGAAACAAAAACGAGGAAGAGCCGAACAAATCAGACAATCGGTACAACCGTTAGCAACGGCGGTTGTACCGCAGATCCAGACAAATCATGAGCAAATGACCGGTTGTACCGAGTCCCAGACAACCGCAGATGTTAAGCCTGTTCATCCGATTGTCCTCGAACAGCAAAATCCGCTCGGGTTTCAAAACGAAAATCAACGTAACTTTTGATCTACGCGGCCAAACTTGACAAAAATTGAACCACACCTTCCTGAAGATATTAGGAACCTATTCCAAGCAACGATTTCAGAGATCCATGCCAAGGTTCCTATCCTTTTGCATTTGAACGAAGGTGGGTTCAAAACCGGGCAAAAATCAAAACTTGATCTAACGACTTGCTCGTGGGTGGATGATGATCTAGATGACCTTAGATAGGTTCCCACATGTCCCAGCAAGCAAGATCAAGAGGAAGAACCAAGCAAAAACTCCCGGATTGAAGAAAGCCCCAAAAATCACAAAAAAGGAAGAACGAAGAACAGAGAGCACGAAAGAAGAAAACTTCAGATTTCCATTCATTGAATCAAGAGCGAAATACAAAGAGATACATCCCCATACGCATGGACATTAGAACCAGAGGATGATTACATGTAAGCTCAATCCATCTCCTCACTCTCACAACTCAAGAACAAACACTCATCCATTCTTGAGGGAGATGAACACAAAACCAAGAAGGGCACAAGCAGGAGCACACCTCCGCCTACACCTCCACTCTCAACAACTAAAGAGCAAAAGAGAAACAACCACAAAGCCTCTTTTGACTCTAAAACCCTAATTCCACCTAAGTGCTCAAGAGGGCATGCAGCCCTCCAATCCTTTATATAGCCTTGGCTAACGGGTCTCCTCCCGCTACGCCCGCTAAGTCCAACGGAGCCCGCTCCGCTTGTGCGACTTTGCGACTTCCGATTCGCCCTTCGCACCTTCCGAAGCTTCAGCGCTCCTTGTTTCAAGACGCCTCGCAACCACCTCGAGTCCACGTCGCCTTCGACACATCGACTGCTTCGACCTCGGCGCCACCGCGCTTAGTCCGTCCATCGTGTCTCACCACGACTCCACTCGACGCCCCGCAGCCCACACAGATAAGAAACATGAAACCGGAACAAGTTCTTCACAACTTGACCTAACGTTAGCTCAAACATGCAATATGCAACACATATGCATGAACACACTTGGATATGACCTATCCCAAAACTCAAATCACCAAAATGGCGAACCTCACAATACAATCGGTACAACCGCTTATGTTACCACGGATCAACCGCACTCCGGTCTATCGCTCCAATACTGCGGTCGTCCGATTTTCAATGAAGACCGAACACGAGAAACAACTTCTCCGAATTCTTCAACCGCCATTTACCAATCCAGATAACCGCCATGGTCGCATCCCATAACACGCCGGCCGTTCGATTATCCCGACAAACTGATTGACTTCACGAAAACGCGTGAACTGCGCAGAACGACAAGGTCCGACCACACAAACCAAACTCGATCGACCTAAAACCTTTGTCAATTACTCATCACTCACACGGACGACCTCCACATGGTCTCTCAATCTCCCCTTGATGAGTATATTGACAAACTCGAAAAAGAGCAAAGTTGAGTTTGAGTTTGACTAATCCAACATGGTCCAAAGAAGAAGAGTGAAACAATTGACCATGTCGATGTATGAACACTAGAGCAACAACTAAAAGAGCAAATTGTTCTCCAAAGCTCTAAAATGATCCCAACTTGCTTTTTTCTTCTCTATTCTCCCCTTTTGGCAATAAACACATCAAGAATGCTCAAGAGAGAATATGACATGTTAAAGGATGAAAATGGTCAAGTTTGTTTATTTAAGCATTTTGAGCCATGAGAATTATCCATAATGACCAACATGTAATACACCAAGCCATAACTTAATAAAAGGCTATCTAGATCATGACAAGATATGTATAAGCTAGCTAGAACACATAGATGACAATCTGAAAATGAGGTACATTATGTGAGCAAGTCAAGTCATCAATGAGCAAAGTCTCGCTAGAGATATCCAAGGATGATGCAGGCCATGTCAATAAGCTAAGCGGAACTAAGAAGCTTAAATTGAGACCAAAAAGAGTGCTATAAGCTCAAGATTGAAACATTGGTTAAGTACTTGATTCTTTTGATAGCTTTAAGCAAATTTGAGCACAAATGATATATTATCTTTGAAATGCAAGGTTGTTGACAACCAGATTTTTGTTTTATCATGTGCTAGGTCTCAAGCCTTATGCGACTACTCCAAGCGAGAAGCTTAAGAAGATAGTCTAGGTCACCCAAAACTCCCCCTAAGTTCATGCCAAGTGCAATGGCAAGCCGTCTCATAGGAGAGAATTGGTGAGATCAGTTTTTTCGCACAAAAGAGATCTTTTTGCCTTTTAACAAGTTGTACTAACTCATGCATCATCAAGAGACTAAAACAGCTCTTTCTATGGCTCAATATAGATTCATCACTCTACCCAAATTTATTTGACATGGCATGAATCATAAAAGGATAGCTCAAGAAGGACTAATCTCGAGTGCTAACAAGACAAGTTTTAGTTTGTTGAGCAATTTTAATTAACTTATCATGGCAAAAGCTAGGCTACACATATGAAGTCATGATAAATCTAGCAAATAAGCACAAGTCATGGCAAGGTGTAAAGCATTGTAAACATGTCATAGCAGGATAATAATCAAGGCTCAATGTAGTTATATTACAATGCGAGAATGCTAGAATGCGTAAGATCCAGCTCCCCTCAACATTAGATGCAATTTTTAGTTCAAGTTGAGTTAACTCAATATTAAGCTCCGAAGCTCCCAAATGAACTCCCTTGAACCAAAACAATAAATCGAGAAGCAGCAAAGAAAACATAAAGCAATGGATCCTTAAAACATAGATAAGATATAGAGAATACTATGGCTCAGATCGACTCTCATCTACCCCATATGACTCTAGGACTATCAAGCGCCCGGCTAACACACTAAGGAGCAAACACGTTCCTGTCTACCCAAGGGTGGCCCAACCCTTGCTAGAACCTATAAGAAGTGAGTAAGCTCAACCTAGTGAGAAGAGATGACTAATAAGCAAGATCCTAGAATCACAAGATAAGAGCAGTAAATCTAAACAACTAGACAAAAGAAGCACTCTAATCTATGCTAGGAGGACTAATCCCAAATGCACCCAAAATGCAATGCAATAGTAAGGAGCAAGAGCATAAATAAAATAGTAGAGCAAGAAACCCAAAGCTCCCCTCACTACAAATCCATAAGGACAAACCACCCCAAGCTCTCCCGCAGAGTGAAAACCTCGAACTATCCAATGGCTTGGTGAAAATGTCACCAACCGGTGGTCACTCTCCTGGCTGGAGCACTATATCGCCCTTCTCTACATGGTCTCTAAGAAAGTGGAAACGAATATCGATGTGCTTGGTCCGAGAATCTTTGACTGGGTTCTTGGCAATGTTAATCGCAAGTGTTATCACAAAAGAGTGGAACACTGCCGATAACTAACCCAAAGTCCCGCAGGTCGGCCATCCAGAGCACTTGACTACAAAGAATCGGCTGCAAAGAACATACTCGGCCTCTGCGGTGGATCAGGTAACACTGCATCGCTTCCTTGAAGACCAGAAACAAGAGAAGTGCCAAGAAATTGGCGGTGCGGAAGTGCTCTTCCTATCTATCCCTACAAAATAAGTCGCAGATCCGAAAAGGCTCTCAAGGAAAGACAGATGAGGAAGAGTACCAGATACCATAGTCAATGGTAGCTCGCAGTACCGAAGATGCGCTTCATCACCTTTGGCGGTGAGAAACGCGAGGAGAAGCCTGAAAACGAGCGCACAAACACACAGAAAAATGTATGTCTGGTCTCGAGGCAGTGAGGTACAAGAGGGAGCCAATCATGCTGCGAAACTCCTTTTGATCAACTGGTTCGCCATCCTCATCTGGATCAAGATAGGTCAGAGAAGCCATGGGGAGTCGACAAGCTTCCCATCACTCATGTCAAGCGCTTCAGGAGGTCACGAGTGTACTTTCCTTGATGAAGAAATGTACCCTCCCGAGTCTGCTTGATTTGGAAACCAAGGAAGAAGGTCAACTCACCCATCATACTCATCTCAAACTCGGTGCTCATGACATCCGAGAACTGGGAAACCAGAGTATGGGAAGAGCCGCCAAAGATAATGTCATCGACATAGATCCGACGACAGAAGGTCGATGCCATGCTTGGCGGATGAACAAGGTCTTGTCAACTTTACCCATCTCAAAACCATGACTTATCAAGTAGGACTTAAGCCTCTCATACCAAGCTCGGGAGCCCTGCTAAGTCCATACAGCTTGGAAAGCTTGAAGACATGGTTAGGTATTTGGGGTTCTCGAAACACGAGGTCAGCTTGACGAGACTTCCTCCTCAATAAGGCCATTGAGGAAGGCACTCTTCACGTCCATCTGGTAAAGCTTGAAACCCTTAGAAGCTGCAAAGGCAAGCGGGATTCTAATGGCTTCAAGTCGAGCTCACAGGGCAAAGGTCTCCTCAAAGTCTAGACCTCAACTCGGAAAACCCCGAGCTACTAATCTCGCCTTGTTTGGGATGATTACCCCATCCTCACTGCTTGTTCTTGAACACCCACTTGGTTCCAATGATATTGTGGCCTCGTGGGGGCTCAACAAGCGACCAAACCTTGTTTCTCTCAAAGTTTTCTAACTCCTCATGCATGGCATTGACCCATGACTCATCGATAAAGCATGAGAAACATCTTTGGGCTCAAAAGAGGCAATGAAGGCGAATGGAGACAGAATTGAGATAAGCGATTTTGAGCGGGTAACACGCCAAAAAGATCTCCAATGATCTCGCCTCAAGGATGAACTTTCGGATGTGTCTAGGAGGTCTGGGAGAGATGAAGAAGTGGCCTCTACCTCATGAGCCGACGAGGTAGGAACAGAGCCACTAGCTCCAGAGGAAGCGAAGGCAAGGTCGATCACCTCGAGGTGCAAGTGGAAGACGGCACCTCAAGGAGTGGATGAGGGACAGATCGTAGACAACCGTCATCTCCATCGCCCTCATCATCCACAAAGATGGTCTCTTGACCGCTCTAAAGAACTCGAGATATCCGCCTAGTCCTGACCGCCTCATCGAAGGTCACCTCGCAGTCTCTACCATTTTGCTAGACTCGCAGCCTGCACTTATAAGCCCGCCAAGAAGTCGAGTAGCCTAGAAAGATACCGCCACAGAACGTGACTCGAACTTGTCTAGGTTCCTGCACTTCAAGATAAAGCACTTGCAACCAAACACACGAAAATGAGAGACGCTGGCTTTACCAGATCTCACTCATAAGAAGTGCGTGTAGGAGTGCCCAAGAAAAACTCGATTCAAACATGGCACGCGGTCGCAATGGCCTCACCCAAAACTTCTCTGTAGAGTACTCATCAAGCATCGTCCCGCCATCTCGACTAAGGTACGGTTCTTCCTTCCACAACGCCATTTTGCCGAGGGACGATGGAGAAGAGAACTCGATGCTCTACACTGCCTCACCGCAGAAACTCTCAAAGTAGGAATTTTGAACTCCGTGCCATTGTCATCAAGGATCGCTCGAAGGCACCCGGAGCTCAACAGACTGACCTACTAAAAGACCTCGAAATGTGTAAATGTCTCATCCTTCGAGGCTAAGAAAACACCCAAGAGTACCTCGAGAAGTCATCGACCACAACAAGAACATACCACTTCCTCCCGCCGATCAAGACTCGATTTGGTCCAACTCGGTCCATGTGGAGCAAATTGTCCTGCATCGGTCATAGTAATATGTGGACCGAGGATGAGAAGCGGCAACCATCTTGCCGCTTGGGCATGGAGTGCAAACAAGATCTTTGACCATCTTGAGTTTCGCACCACTAATGAGATCATGGTCGCTAACTCGGGTCAAATGGTCAAATCCAATATGACCAAGTCTCCTATGCCGTAAAGAGAGATCGGGACTCGTAGCAACTAAACACCGAGAGGATCGCGGAAGACTCGGAGAAATCAGCACGAAAGATCCTCCCATAACGAGAAATCCCATAAACCGGACTACACCAAGAATCAAGAATTTTGCAATTGTTTTTCTTAAAGCTCACCTCAAACCGTCATCAAGAAGTCGAGAAACCGAAAGCAAATTGTACCGCAGACTTACTAACCAAGGCAACATCCTTAAGAATAAAAGAAGCATTAATACGACAAGACCTTTGGCGATGACGCGCCTGACGAAGCGTCTCCGAAGGTGATCGCCTCATCACCGAGCGCGGGCTAGGAGGAGAACCAACGGAGTCTCCAATCATATGACGAGAACAACCGAGTCTACAAGCCAAACCTTCTCCTTCCCTACCCGCAAACTCGAGTCAAACAGAGTAAAGTCTCAAGATCGATAAATCAACAATGATTTTGGCACCCAATATCGAATAACACGCCGAGCGATGAAGTAGTCAAGCCCGATCGACCTCTATCTACCCTACGCTCTCTGTCACTCAAAGCGTAAGGTCTAAGAGTAGACCGAAGTCGTTCTTCGGGTCCGATCTGCTACGGCGAGCGAGTCGAGCACACCGCAACATGTCGAACACGCCATGAGTAGCTATCTCGATGGGGAAAACGAGATCTACCCTCGGGACGGCGGAAGTCACGATCGAAAGCAAATGAGGACGAAAACCGTAAAACTCGAAAACCAAGTCCTCGATGCCGCACAAACCCATCGGAAGAAACAAGCCTAGACCTCGTGTTGGTCTTAGGTGCACTCAAGGTCCGGGGTCGACCACGATGCGCCTAAGAGACTCAACATGGTCTCTACGTACGATCTTGGCGCGCCAAGCATCGATCGATTGTGGTGTCCATCCTTCCGACGAAGGTGCGGTGATACTTCACCTTCCGAGAGGTAGAAGCAAGATGTGAAATTACCTTCATGTCAAATCCTCGACATAGCCCGCCGACTTGAAATGGACTTTCTCGGCCTGGGCTCGATCTCGATCACACACAGTGCTATGGGTCCGAGCACGGCGGTGGATGCTTCTCATGTCCTCAAAGAAGTCATATCCTAGACCTCGATTAAATCTGCAGATCTTAGATTGGTCTAGAATAAGATTGAGCTTCTTCTTGCCTCCTACAAATCTCTCGAGAGTGTTCATAAGGTCTCGACACTCCTTAAAGAGAGAGGTGCAAGAAGAGCAGGGGAAGAAGAGACAAAGAAGGTAAGGAGCAAAAGAAGAACCAAAGAGAGAGGGAAGAATGGCTTGTGCACGCACACCGACTCAAGGGACGATCCCATCGCTAGCAGCTTGGTTCACGCTAAGCTGCCTCATCCTTACCTCAGGGCTTCTCCCCCTTCTCCACAATCATATTGCAAGCACAATGTGACTTCTCTAGAAGGTCCTTAGTTAGCTTCACACATTTCTCATCCAAAGCAATCAAGTCAGATTTTAGTTTGTTACACTTAATGCATGGTGAGCTAACAGGTCCTTAGAAGCAAACTGAGCCATCTTCCTTTCATGATCAATCATATCTTGAAACTGTTTGGAGACAGCCTCAAGTTCAGCAGTTAACTTAGGACAGTTTAAGCATGAAACAATCGGCTCAAGTAAAGAAGCTTGTAGTTCAAGAATTTTATGATCCGCCTGCTTTAAGTTCATCTTCAAGTTATTGCAATTTTCACAAGACTCAGGCAGATCAAGAAGCATGGCATAAGATCCTCTAGTAGCAATGTCCTTACCCTCACACGAGGTGGGAGAAATAGTCTCATCAGTAATAAGTAGGGTAACAGCCATCCTACTCAACTCTAACTCAAACAAGCGGACTAACATTCTCCACCTTAACACTATCAAGTTCGGAGGACACACTATCATGTGAGGTCCTTAACTTCTCCATATCAACCAAAGACAAAAGCGAGCATGTATCACAATCATCACTAGAAGGCAGATGTAAGAGCAATAATCTCTAGTGACGGTCTATCTATTTCCTTCTCTAACTCAAAGACACCTAGCCTTAGCTTTAGCATGAAAACCTCCTAGCTTAAGAAAAGCATGATTGAGCTGTTCAGAGGTGGGATCTACCTCGTCCGAAGTCGGAGTCTACTCATTGTCGCCGAAGTTCGCCTCGAGGGCCATGAAGCACATGCCGAGAAGTCATCGCCGCCATCCTTGGGCTCTTGGTCACCCGTCCCGTCATCGCCGCTTCCATCCCTCCACCTCGCCGAGGTCGAGGTCGCCAAGGCGGTGAGGACGCTGTGGAAGAGCTTGGCTTTGCCGGTTGCGGAACTTCTTCTTCTTTGGGCCCGAGCTGGAGGCTTCTTGTTGCGGTTCTTGTCGGTGTAGTCGTTTTTGCCCGAACCGCCGTAGTCGTTTTTGCCCTTCTCGGCTTAGGGCGGTTTGTTCAATGTGGTTGGGGCCACCACACTCAAGCAAATCACGGGTCCTCCTCTCTTCTCGTCCCTCCTCCCTTTGTAAGTGGGAGAATCTACGAGCAAGGAGGGCAAGCCGCTCATCCGAAGTCGCTCTAATCGATCATCGGTTATGTCACAGAGAGCAAGCGAAGGAGAAATTGCAAGAGGACTCGAAGTTGAATCGATCGGTGACTAAGGCCATCGATCAGGACTTCGACTCCACGAGACAACGCTAATCTCGTGAGTCTTGAGGCGGAGTACAGCGCATCAAGAGTCAAGGTCGAGAGGTCTGTCGTGTCTTTGATGGTGGTCACTTTCATCTCCCAAACACGCAGATCGAGTGCCGTGGAGCATCCGACGAGCATTGTCCGAAGTCGGGTATGTGAGACCGACCGCCGGAGGTTGCTCAAGATCTTGTGAAAACGTCTGAAGCACTCATCTAGGGACTCACCAAAGAAGCATCTCAAATTTGTTGTATTCTCGTTTGAACCGGTCCTGTCGAACCGCCTTGATCCGGTGGTGCCCTCATGGTATGCGCCGAGGGTCACCCAGATATCGAGGCGGACGACAGTGTGAGATATGCGGTCAAACTCACTACGACTCAAACCCCGATGATGATGTTCCTTGTTTTGCATTCGCCTCAACATCAACCATGTTCCTGCATTGATGTTCTCATCGGCAGAACAATAATCGAACCTTGACCTTTCGCCAGATGGCATACCGGGCTGGATGTATGTCTCCATTCGCTCTTCCGTAAGGGTAATCGATGCCATCAAAAACAAAGCGGCTTGGTCGAGTACTTGTCCATCGCCACGGCTCTTGAGACCGTTAAGATCTATTGAAAAGAGCTAACCGTTAGCTCGATACCAATTGAAGGACCGGAAAGGCGACTAGAGGGGGTGAATAGAGCACCGAATCTTTTTCGCAAAGAATGGATTCAACTTATAAATCACTCCAATAGCTATGAGAGCTATGAAGATCAATGATTAAGCACGAGGAAGTCTTATGTTGAATCCACCTCACCCCCAAAGCTCAAAGAACAAAAACGAGGAAGAGCCGAACAAATCAGACAATCGGTACAACCGTTAGAAGCGGCGGTTGTACCGCTAGATCCGCAGACAACCATGAGTAAATGACCGGTTGTACCGCAGTCCGAGACAACCGCAGCAGTTAAGCCCTTGTTCATCCGATTGTCCCGAACAGCAAAATCCGCCGGTTTCAAAACGAAAATCAACGAACTTTTGATCTACGCGCCAAACTTGACAAAATTGAACCACACCTTCCGAAGATATTAGGAACCTATTCCAAGCAACGATTTCAGAGATCCATGCCAAGGTTCCTATCCTTTGCATTTGAACGAAGGTGGGTTCAAAACCGCAAAAATCAAAACTTGATCTAACGACTTGCTCGTGGGTGGATGATGATCTAGATGACCTTAGATAGGTTCCCACATGTCCCAGCAAGCAAGATCAAGAGGAAGAACCAAGCAAAACTCCCGGATTGAAGAAAGCCCCAAAAATCACAAAAAGGAAGAACGAAGAACAGAGAGCACGAAAGAAGAAAACTTCAGATTTCCATTCATTGAATCAAGAGCTAAATACAAAGAGATACATCCCCATACGCATGGACATTAGAACCAGAGGGATGATTACATGTAAGCTCAATCCATCTCTCTCTCTCACAACTCAAGAACAAACACTCATCCATTCTGAGGGAGATGAACACAAAACCAAGAAGGGCACAAGCAGGAGCACACCTCCGCCACACCTCCACTCTCAACAACTAAAGAGCAAAAGAGAAACAACCACAAAGCCTCTTTTGACTCTAAAACCCTAATTCCACCCAAGTGCTCAAGAGGGCATGCAGCCCTCCAATCCTTTATATAGCCTTGGCTAACGGGTCTCCTCCCGTACGCCCGCTAAGTCCAACGGAGCTCCGCTCCCTTGCCAGTGCTTTTGCACTTCCGATTCGCTTCTTCAGACCTTCCCGAAGCTTCCGCCCTTGTCTCAAGACGCCAGAACCACCTCGAGTCCACGCGCCTTCGACACATCCCGACCGTTCGACTCGGCGCCACCGCGCTTAGTCCGTCCACCGTGTCTCACCACGACTCCACTCGACGCCCCGCAGCCCACACGCATAAGAAACACGTAAACCGAACAAGTTCTTCACAACTTGACCTAACGTTAGCTCAAACATGCAATATGCAACACATATGCATGAACACACTTGGATATGACCTATCCCAAAACTCAAATCACCAAAATGGCCGAACCTCACAATACAATCAGACAACCGCTTATGTTACCTACGGATCAACCGCGACTCCGGCCGATCGCCCAATACTGCGGTCGTCCGATTTTCAATGAAGACCGTAACACGAGAACAACTTTCTCCGAATTCTTCAACCGCCATTTACCAATCGGTATAACCGCTCATGGTCGCATCGCCCATAACACGGCTGCTCCGATTATCCCGACAAATTTCGATTGACTTCATTTAAAACGCGCGGAACTGCAAGAACGACAAGGTCCGACCACACAAACCAAACTCGATCGACCTAAAACCTTTGTCAATTACTCATCACTCACACGGGACGACCTCCACATGGTCTCTCAAGTTGAAGTTCAAGGAAGTAGAAGATTGAAGATAAAATAAGATCATCATTACTATAACAAGGCAATTTGTACTTTTGACCATGTTGAACCCAGTTTTCTAAAATTACTTTGATTCAAAGTACTGCATTTTACTTTAAGTATTTATTTAAATGCTTTGGGTTTAGTTACACCCCATTTGATTATATCCACCTTGCCTGTTGTATTACCTAATCTTTTGTCACCCTAGCTTGGGTTAATTATTAGTTGGTATTATCATAGCACCAACGTGGGTTGGTTAGATAAGAGTAGTTTGCTTAGCCATGCAATGAGTCATTCATCTCATTTGAGTTACAATTATAAATTTGACTAAATGATTATAGAACTTTTTGTAAAACTGTGTGATGTGTGCTATTACACGTTGATGGCATGTGTTGCACTTAACCAACAGGGTGGGAAAAGATTTAGACTGAGGCAAGTGGTGAAAACTGTGTGATATGGTGGAGCTTTGTGATTGAGAATGATAATATTCATGGCATAGTTAGAAATTAGAAATCTCGCTTTTAAGGACTTAACTTTATGCGCCATTGAATTGAGCCTTATCGTACAACCAAATGCTTGGTATGGGACGGACCTAACTTAGTAAGTTACGGAATCTCGACATTGACTACTCAGGTAGTAGGTTAAGCTCTGTGCCAGGGTGGAGGTGTGGACTACTCTGAAAGTCATATCGACGGACAATTAGCCTCTTTCAGTCCAACGTAAAAGGCCAAATCAACGAGTGGGTTTGGGGTCGATCAGTATTGTACATCGTGAGAGTCAATTGTTGCCATGAAGTTTCGTAAAGGTTTTGTTGTGATCAACTCTGATCTAGTTGATTGCATCTTGTGGGTAAAGTGTACAACCTCAGCAGAGTGTTAAACAATCTATTCGAATAGCCACGTCCGCAGTCATGGACATGCTCGGGAATTTCACACAAGGGGTAGATTTTCATAAAATACTTTGGGAAGGGACAGCTATGTGGTTAAACTCATATCGTTGTGTGAAAGAAATTGATTAGGCTTTGTGTCCTTTGTGAAAATACCTGTTAAAGGTATTACTGTTTATTTGTTTTGAATTTCGCTTTCAATCTATTATTTGTATTCAATTGCAAATGCAGCTTTATTGCAAAACAACCACGTAAGCTATTTCTTTTGGAATGAGCCATCATGTATAATTGCATTACGTAGTACAACTTGTTGAGTACTTGGAGTTCTCATTCTTGCTGCAATCATTTAGATAAGGTGGAGGAATCATCGGTCAACAAGGTCTACTTCAAGGATCGTGAAGAACTAGGTCATGCTATCCCAGCCGATTGCTTGTGGCCATATAGATGAGCTTCACTGAAGTTATTCCATTACCTTTCGCTGCAGCTTCATTGAGCTATTCGCCTTCTGAGGCATTAATTGTAAGCTTTGACCTTAAGGTCGCATACTCTAATAATTATTGTCATTTGCCTATTTATTAGTCATCTTTGTATATGGAAAAGATATTTCATCGATATTGCCATTATGTGCACTAGCGTGATCCTAGACTAGTGCAGTATACACATAGGGTCCATAATTGTATTTTTGGGTCCCAGCACTATAAAATATGCGAAGGGATATGATTGGTCGGATATGGGATTTACCCCTCCTAACATAACAGGAGAGATATCTCCAGGCCCCTCGATGTGGTCCGATAAATAAAGTGCATGATCAGGTACCCGGTGGTCAAGTATCAACCACACATAGTTTTCCGTCACTAGATCGAGAAAGCATTGAACAGTCCATGGATGACAGACATCTCACTAGGAGTTCAACTAGATATCGTGAGGCAAAAGGAGAATACGCAAGCAAATCATTCAGTCCGACTAGATACGAACTGGTCGTATGGAGATACGGATTGGTCGTGAGTTGGTCGTACATGATCACTAACTGGTCGGCGAACTGGTTGTGACTATATGTGAACCGGCCGTATGGAGATACAAGCTAGTCGTAAATGATAAGGATCTGGTCGTAGATCATATTTCATAAGGTTCGCCCGCTATAATATTTATGTGTATTCGAAGTCGTTATGTCTTGCTAGGAACCACTACCGCTTGTGGTCGAAAATGTGTTTCAAGTCCATGCATCGGGCGCTGGTGTACAAATGAAGCAGCTTCATCGCCGCGCGGTTTCACCAGGAACATGGAGAAATTTGATGGATCTCAAAATCCCATCGAAGTTCCTTCAAATCTACACAACCGCCAGACGAAAGCAAAGCAGGAGGAGGAGAGCGCGTCATGGCGAATTACCTTCCAACGTGTTCAAGGGTCCGCTTCGATCGGGTTACTAAACCAACCAATGAGTCGATCTACTCGTGGCAACACCTCTATGTTCATCGCCGCTAATTTTCAGAGCACCTACCACCGCCTTTAAAGGAGGACGACCTTCACAGATGCGATAAAACGACCACTTAAACACCGCGCTAATTCATCGTGTTTCACCAGTTCGCAATTTATTCCCGAGGTTTCGACACATCTATTATCATAGCTTCTGCCAGGAGTCCGTAGCAAAAGGATCACAGAGGACATCGCTTTAAACCCTCCCGCCATCAGAATGAACTCTTCGAGATGGTCGACGGTGACGCCATCACCGATGAAGCAGCTTGAGTGGACCAAAATCATCGATCGAGATAACCAAAGACCCGTGAGACCGGCAAAGGCAAAAAAGAAGGATAAGAAGGCCAAGAAATTCAAGAACAAGACAAAAGGAAAAAACCTCAAGCCAATGTTTCTAAGGAGATCCCGGCCGAAGTTTATAAGGAGCCACGAATCGCCAAGCAATACCCCGACGAGGCAAAGGTAAGCTACCGAACTAAGAACATAAGCCTAGGTGGTGCCCTTTCCACAAAAAGGAAGGACATGACTCAGAATCGCCGAAGTTTTCCAACGAAAACTCAAGACTACTACAACGGCAAGGACCACTTCCTACCTCGAAGAAGTAGGGCAAGCCAATGGTCGACACAGTCGGATGACAACGAGGACATGCCATTTCAAGATCCCGAGCACACCATCGAGCACATCTTTGGGGATCATCGGCAGATGAGTCAAGATGACAACTTTAAGGATCGAACGCGAGGTAAACTCCATTGACTCTCCTCTTGTCAATAAAAGCATCAAGTGGTCGGAGGTCACTATCTCTTCGAGAAGGGTGATCGCCGATCCTTCAACCCGACTCGTGTCGCTTCGATCAGTGGTCGAACCCACCATCAACAACTGTCGAGTAAATCGAGTGTTGATTGATGGTGGAAGCTCGTTAAACATTCTGTTTACGAGTACCCTGGACGACATGCAAGTACCCAGGACCAAGGTAAGACCGGTAAGATATTCATTTCATGGTATTGTACCGGGGTCTTCGGCCAAACCCATTGGTCAAGTTTCCCTTTCTTTAACATTTGGTTCACCAAGTAATTTCAGGACAGAGAAGATCTCCTTTGATGTGGTCGATTTCGATATGGCATATAACGCCATACTCGGACGACCAGCTTTGGCAAAATTCTTAATGGCAACTCATTATAGGTATCAATGTCTTAAGATGCCAAGTCCCAAAGGAGTAATCACAATTAACTGTGATAAGAAGATGGCGACTGCAGGATCGTCGATCCTCGAGATGGTTGGTCGATACCATTTCGGGAAGAAAAAAAGGCATTTGTCGACCAAGAGCTCGAAGCCTAAAAGTGCACTAAGCCGAACGACCAAGTCAAAGAGGTTCCCCGATCGAGGAACCTTCAAGACTATTCAGATCGGGATACTTCCGACCTGAAGTAGGAAGACACCCTCATCACTTTCCTCCGAGCAAACGCAGATGTCTTCGCATGGCAAGCATCCGACATGCCCGGAGTCCCCAGGGAAGTGATCGAGCACAAGCTAGCTTTTACTACCGACAAAGTACCAGAAACAAATATTACGGAGATTTGCCCCGATCGACGAGATGCTATAAAGTTAGAATTGATAAGCTACTTAAAGCGACTTTATAAGAGAAGTTAACCAACCGAGTGGTTGGCCAACCTCGTAATGGTTAGAAAGTCTAACGGCAAGTGGCGAATGTGCGAGACTTCACCGATCTTAATAAAGGTTGTCCAAAAGATGATTTTTCTTTACCTCAGACGATCGGCTTGGTTGACTCTCTCGCTAGTTGCTAAACATTAAGTTTTTAGATGCATATTCGTTACTACCAGATAATTATGTGTCTAGAAGATGAAGAGAAGACGCATTTATTACTCCATTTGGTATATTTTGCTATGTCAAAATGCCATTTGGTCTAAAAAATGTTGGCGCTTCTTTTCAACGCTTGATGCAATCGATTTTTTCACCTCACCTAGGCCGAAATTTGAAGCCTATGTTGACGATCTAGTCGTAAAAGCATCAAACGACTTGACCATGTTTAGGACTTGCAGAGACGCTCGACAACCTTAGAAAACACCGCTTGAAACTCAATCTCGAGAAGTGTGTATTTGGAGTCTCTTCGAAAATTGCTTGGATTCACGGTCTCCGTCACGAGGAATCAAGCAAACCTCAAAAGATAAAAGCCGTTGTTCAAATGCGCCTCCAACCACAAAGAAAGAAGTCCAAAAACTCACAGGGTGTATGGCGGCTTTAAGTCGTTTCATAGTACGACTGGGGGAAAAAGGTCTACCTTTCTTTAAACTTCTAAGGAAGCACGAGGGTTTCGAGTGGTCGAAAGACGCAAACGCTGCCTTCGAGGATGTCAAGAGATATCTTACTTAGTGCTCTGCTGCTCGCTCCCAAACCGTAAGAGACGCCTTAATTTATCTAGCCGCCACGCCATAGGCGGTGAGCGCCAGATTAGTCGAGAACGTGAAAACGCTCAACGACGATGTACTACATAAGTGAAGTTTTGCACGGACCTATGGAGCGTTACCCTCAAGTCCAAAAGCTTCTCCATGCCCTCCTCATGTCTTCGAGGAAACTACGGCATTATTTTTAGGCGACAAGATAATTGTCTTGCTCGAGTTTCCTTGGGAGTAGTCCTCCAAAATAGGGAAGCAAAGAGACGATGTCTAAATGGTCGAGAGAACTTGGGGAGTTCGACCTCCATTTCGCGGTCCCGAACGGCCATTAAATCCCAGATCTTGGCAGCATTTTGTCGCCGAATGGACAAATCTGAACTCGTTTCAGATCCCCAAGACGATACCCACGACAAGTGGATTTATGTATTTTGACGGGTCACTTACTTTAAGTGGCTCGAGGGTCGGGTGGTTCCGAATCTCCTAACGGAGAGACATTAAAGTATGTCATACGCTTAAACTTTTAAGCCACTAACAATGTGGCGTATCACGGAGGTTTACTAGCCAAGATAACGAGCCATGAAGCGCCATGTTCGACGACTACTCGTGAGAGGAGACTCTCAATCGGTCGTGAATCGGGTCGAAGGAGTACTAGTGCTCTAATCCGACCATGTCTCGGTATTTATCGGAGGTTCAAAGCTTGAAAAGCATTTTTTCGGTTTTGAGGTACAATTTATCCTCGAAGGATAATTTCTGAGACCACTGCTCAGATAGCTTCTTCCCGATCACAAGTACCAAAAGGGGTTTTCTTGGAGAAACTCCAAAAACCGTCTTTGGTAGACACACCAGATGATGAGGGCATCCCTACGACACCTTCTTCTCCCCCACCTAAGGATCATGATATACGCCTCGAGTTGCCGACAGGACCAATAACAAGAGCATGTGCTATGAAACTACAATCTCAGGTGAACTTGCACCTTAATGAATATGTCATTGATTTTAATGAGAATTTTATACTACCTAAAAACAGTGTTTTACTTGTGCTCAGGTTGAAGATTCAGTGATGGACGAAGATCAAGAATATACGACCGTCATCCAAGGAAGGAAATCAAATGAGGAGGTCAAGGCGCTGGCCTATAATGGGCCAAAGAGGAGAGGGCCAATGTCCATATGGCCAAGCGAGGGATCAAGGCCCAAACGGTCAAGCACAAAGCCCATGTGGAGGAACCAGGAAGGAAGCTCAAGTCCACGGCGCGAACAATAACTGGGCTATGAATAGTGTCACGCCACAAGATGTCCGCGAACAAGAGTGGCAACAAGAATAATCTCGTGAACAAAGGACTACTTAACGTAATTGGGCCTTGAACAGTAAACGACGGATGAACAGTGAGCGCGTATGAATAGTATCGCATGGAAAATTAGTACTGAATAGTTCTTAGGCCAAGACTATATATTGAGGGATAGACCCCCATTGTAAAGCAGACCAGTTTATGCATAAGAATTGAAACATAGCTATTGCTTATTCTTTCTAAACAAGAGTTCATGCGAGGACTTTGAGAGAGGACTAGGCGATCCATTGTTTGTTCAGCCAATTAAGGTCAAGTTTGCTTTTCCACTGGGAATTGAGGGCTTGGCGATCTCCGCTCCTGGTCTAGCGGCGATCATCCCGGTGCGTGTTGGCGAATATCCATAGAGCTGCAAGTCCCGTAATTGGCGCGTGGTTTACAAATGAGTGTTGTTCGTCGTCCATCCCCAAAGCAATGGGGCAAATAACGAGCTTAATGGCTAAATAATGCAGGAATTAAAACTCGAGTCTTCGACCCCTTGTCAAGCGCGGGTACAAAAATTACCCTCAAGATATGGGCGTCAAGACGACCGCTAGTCCGCAACAAAGTAAACACCTTTTTCCTAGTTTTTGGTGTGAAGCCATGCTTCCGCCGTAACTAAATATCAGGTCTACAAGGGTCGAGAGTTTCAATGACTCAAATTTAAGAACAACTTCGAGCGGATGACATTAACTCGTCAAGAAAAGAGGAATCAGCCTTAATCCGCTCAAATAGCCTACCAAAGAAGCCTGCGCAGAATACTACGATCGAAGGTCCAACCTCAGAGCGTTGTTGTCGGTGACTTGGTATTGAGGAAAATTCAATCTCGATCTAATCGAACAAACTTTCCCCAAGTGGGAAGGTCCTTACATAGTGGTCAAAGTTATGCGACCAGATTCGGTACGACTGGCAATGGAAGACGGCCGAATTCTCTCAAATTCTTGAATATCGACTACCACGCAAATTCTATGTGTAAACGACCAACCATTCAATAAAGCATCGTGTTCTTTCTATCTTTATTGTCTTACTTGAGTAGCGCTTGACAATTCTTTCAACCATACCCTGGTCGAAGGTCCGCCCTCAAGCAGTTCCTAGTCGTAAACTCTTCCACGACAATGCACTGGTCGTAAGACATTCTACGACCAGTACCTACTTCATCTTTACACTGGTCGAAAGGATGGTAACATCACCTAGTCGAAGCCTCTCCTCTCTGCATGTGGTCTCGCCCACTAAAAGGAACTTCCTAGAGTCGACTTGTTCCTCCATTTTTACCAACACAAAGAGCTTGGGTTCAGAACATGGTTGAAATAATGTCAGGCCAACTCTTAGTACCTTAATTTATTTCTTCATCCATCTTTTTGAAAAATAAATTGCCGAGTACACTTTCCAAATCTGCCGACTACTTTTGACAAACTCGGTTCGCTTTTAACCGGTCGAAAAAGTTGCAACACCTAGTCGAAGACTTTCCTCTCTGCACGTGGTCCTGCCCACTAGAAGGAACTTCCTAGCGTCGTCCTGTTTCTAACTCTTGCTACCAGAGTAAACCAACCGAGTGCGTTGAAATAAGTTGAACAAATTTTTAAGAAACTCTAGACGCTTATCTAACTCGAGTTGACCGTTCTTTTTTGATTAATCTGGCCTGAGATGGTAACATCACCTAGTCGAAGCTCTCCTCTCTAGACGTGGTCCCGCCCACTAGAAGGAACTTCCTAGTGTCGACTAGTTCCTACTCTTTCGACCAAAGGCATGATAATCGTGATCAAACGCGTAAGTTAGTTAAACCTCTCTTTTTCGTAAAATGCATTGAACACTATTTACTCGGTTTATCTAAATAAACCAAGCAAATAGTCGGGGCTAGGATAAAGTTATTAACTTGACTTCATTTCTTAGTCTATCCTTTCGTCAATTATCTTTTGAGTTACTAACTACTCGACAAGATGATTTGCAGGAAACAGGATGGATTATATATATATTACATCAACAAAAGCTTGTTTTCACAGGTTTTCGTTACAAGCTACTCAAGAAGGAGAAGGAGATCCCAGTTGCATCTCCTCCAAGACCTTCCCGCTAATCGGTCAGATTTCTTCAATCAAACGACTTGCTTCTACCTTAGGGCAGTCGAAGTCGTCTTCGATCGGTTGCACATTAAGGCTGAGGTCATGAGCTTTAAGTTTTGCTAAAACATAATTTATCGCACCTTCGACCGCCTCCTTTATTGAGTCAACTTGGTTGGCCTTCAGAGTGCTCACTAGCTCTCACAAAGTCCCGACTTGTTCTCCAATAGTATTTATGTGAGCAATTATCGTGTCTTCTTGAGAAATTTTTCCCTCACCACATAGCTCACCAAGTATATTGTTCAAGAGCAAGATGTTGTCTTGAAGATTAATCTTCGACGACTTCATATTCTCTTGGTTACGAGTCGAAGCCTCTCGGAGTTGTTTATTTTCGCCACTTGCTCAAAAAAGGGCAAGACTAGTCAAGCAAAATAACTCCTAAAAGAGGAAGAACTTGATCACTGTAAAGAAGTCCTTACCGCGGTCGTGAATTTAATTTCTTGATTTCATCATTATGGGAAGCAATGGTCTTTTTATACCGCTCCACCCATAATCTAATATCCTTTGCATTTTCTTTAGCAATGCGGATGGTCTCGTTAAGGATCATGGTTTTTTCTTGATCCCTAGTTTCGAGCCTTCCCAGTTCAAGCTCAATTTCTGAAAAGAAATGAGAATTAGAAAAGGAAGAGAAGTCGTAAAGGACTATAGGTAAAGAATTGCTTACCTGCTCGTCGAGATCTTAACCTCTCAATCTCTTGATCTTTATCTCTGGCAGAGCGAGAAATCTCGTGAACAACCAAAGTTTTATCTTTGACTTCAATTTGGAGCCTTCTCATTTCGTCTTCTTTTTCTGAAAATAAGTGAGAGTTAAAAAGGTAAAGATCAACGACATAAGCAGTCTTAAGTTCGCACTTCATCGCTTATCACTTCTCGCAAGTTTTGAGTCAAAGTTGATCTCCAAGTTTCTTCAAGAGGTCTTCTTTTTCTTCCCTCAGCTTTCTCGTCTTGGCTTTTTCACAATCGAGCGAGTCTACCAGGGTCTTTTCATCACTTCTTAACCTACAATGGTTAAGAATGAGCATGAGCACTGACCAGGTGGCTGTAAGTTCTTCTACAACCATTGACCTAGTCGTAAGTTCTTCTACGACAAACTACTGGTCGTAAGTTTTTCTACGACCATCACCTAATCGTGAGTTTTTCCATGACAAAACCCCATAAGCACTGTATAAGTAGTCAAACCAAAAATGACTACAAGTGACAGTGACTTACCACCTCTCTGCCTGTTCGCAGAGTTCCGCTTTTTCCTATCGCAACTGGACAAGTTGCCTATTGTATTCAACAAAAGTGACAATTTGCTCCAATGCCCTCTACAAAAAAGAGAAATAGTTAACAGCAAGAAACAACATGAGCATGAGTGCAAACACCGATCAAAAGGTACTTACATCCATTGCCTTCCGCGCAAACGAAGACACTACAAACGTGGGGTTCCTCAGCTCATCGATCTCTCAGACTCGGTCCCACCACACCTTTTCAAGACGCGCGTCATCGAAAACATCCTTGTCACCAGGAATGTTTTTGGGGTGAGGAACACGAGTACGAGATACGAGGGCAGAAGATCCCACGATGGGGGATGGCCCGAAGAACTCAGAAGAGAAGTTAGTATATTCTTCATTCTCTGATTCGGTAATGCTAGTTCCACCCTGAGGACCTGGAAGAACGTCTGAGGCAATCTCCTTCCTGGCGCAACGCTCTGATGCCTCCGCAACATCAGACGTCACCTTCGCCTCAGTTTCTACGACCACTCCTATGGGCGTAGCCGCTCTTGACACTATGGTTGCTCCAGCAGTCGTGGCCATTGCAACGACATCTTCAGTCACTCGAACGGTGGACGACCATTCGACCACCGCCAATGTTGTTCCTTCGCCTGTCGAAGAAACTACAGTGGGTTCCTTGACAGGAACATCTTTGATGATGAGAGAAGCCGGGCTAAGACCATGAAAAGGAAAGCACTATCAGGTAGTAGAAAACAAAAGGTAAATGTTGTTCTTATGCTTTTGTCTTTTTTACATACCTCCTAGTGCCGACTTGATCCTAAATTTCTTTAAAACCCAATCCAAACCAACAGAAGAAGGCTAATCTGAATCTTGCTTACCTTCCGTGATAATCCTCGTCGAGTCCGCGGACCGAGTACCTCCACATCGGATGAGCCCTCTTCTTCAGAGGACTGATGCGGCGCGTGATGAAATCTTTCACCACATGCCATCCGGTTAGCCCCTCTTCCTTCAAGTCTACAATAGCTTGGATGAAGGGGGCGATCCGACCAAGATCCTTGGGAGTCAAATCCCAAGATGAAATCTTCTACGGCTTCCCAACAAAGGAAAAAGATCCCCATCGGTGATTTCCCAATAAAACCACTTCTTCTTCCAGAACGGCCACGACGACCGAGTGAACATGTGAATATACTCCTTCGATTTTCCATCGTGGAGTTTCAAGCTGCAGCTTCCGGTAATCCCGATCAGCCTGGTCATTCCGTAAAAATACTGGAACAACTCCAGATCAGCCGGAATCCTCAGATAGGCCTCGCACAGACACACAAAAACACTTAACATTGTGATAGACTTGGGAACAAGGTTCACCAGCTCCACGTGGAAGTGTTCGAGTACGAGTGTAAGGAAAGGGTGAGCAGGCAATCGGAGGCCGCACTCATAGAATGCCTGGAAGATAGGGATTTGACCAATCTCCCCTTATGGCCAATGTTGCCCAGCGGCCTCAATCCATCCCACGAACTTTTTCTTCGGGGTCTTATCAGCAGCGACCAAAGCTTTGATCTTGGTCGCATCCATCTCTGATTCGGCCCACTGAGAAGCGGCTCCGGCCATTTCTCTCGTGGATCGAGATTTGGACTTGGGAAAATCAAGAAGAGGGCTCGATTTGGGTGACGACAGAGGACTTGAAAGTATGAACAAAGAAGAGCGATTTGGGGAAGGTAAAGACCTTATGCTCACCATGGTGAATATTTATAATCGTCGCTTGAAGTGAAGAGACATGGCTACTCAACGGTTGTCGATGTCTCGGGAACCACTCAACAACGCATGATCCAGAAGAGCCGATTCGCATTCTTAAATTTGTGCGCCGAGGAAGCCGAGTCGGTTTTCACACCTCAAGCGAAATTACCTTCTTGACCAAGTCTTTTACGTCAAACACAACAAACAATCGGAAAGATTTTACTTCCGACCTTGGTACTGCGACGACTTGGAAATCGTAAGATCTTCTACGATTACCTTGCAAGTCGTAAGATTATTTTACAACCTTCTTGACCAAGTTATTTTCTGGTCAAATGAAACACCAATCGAAGAGTCTTTCCTTCGACCATCTTTCTAAGACCACCTACTGGTCGTAAGGCCATCTACAGCTCCTTTTCCAAGCAAGTTACTTTCGCTTAAGCTGGGGGGCTAGATGATGAGGATATAACAATCCTTATTTTATTATATATCTATAATTCATATTATAGGTATTAATGACGTCATATAACTCTTGTGTATACCCCTTAATATTCTTAAGGGAGAAGCTAGAGGTCGCAAGTCCTCTTATGACAACCCTGTAGTCATGGGTCTTCCTACGACTACCCCATAGTCGTAAGCCCTCCTACGACTATCCCATAATCGTAACCTCTACTACGATTACTCCGTGGTCGTAGGCTCTCCTACGACCACCAACTGGTCATAATCCTTTCTACGGCCAGTCCTTAGTCGACAAGATTCACAGACATGTGGGCCTAGTCGATAAAGGAATAGCGTGTACCGTATCTCAGGATATGAGTAATCAATTACGCTGTTATTCCCTGAAATAACAGCACGACTTAACCCCCTATTATGATGATAATTGCCTGGCGACGTGGGGATATTAAAACCCCCGTAATAACTCCCGGTAACAGCTCCACGATCTAACATGTTAATGTGACTTTTATTCCAAAGATCCAACAGTGCACCCCGGAGATGATATAAAAGGCAAGGATCAACAGGGCAAAGGGGGCGGACACAGAAGATTAGAAGTACAATACTCTAGTCTTTGATTCCATCTTGTAATCCAAAGATACTCAATACATACACACAGAGTAGGGTTGTTATTCTCCTAGGAGAAGGTCCGAACTCAGATAAAATCCACGCGTCTCCATCTCTGTGTGATCTTGAGCCTAGAGGAACCCCCGAATCAAATAATCTTTACGTAAGTTTGGTTCTAAAACAACGACATACTGTAGCATCCCTATTTTCTGGGCTTTTTGGAAAATTTTCAAAATTTAAAAGTATCCATTTGATTTCATTAATTGGTCAAAGCTTAACTTGAAATTTTAGAATTAAAAGCAATTTAATTTGAATTAATCAAACTTTAATTAGTTCAAAGTTGGTTTATTTAAGTTTTCTAGATTTTATTTGATTTAAAGTCAAAAATACTATCTTAAGTATTTTATTGGATTTTGAAAAGGTTTTTCCTTCTGTCTCAAAGTTAACAATAATTTATTTGCAAAATTAAAAGTTAAAGTAACATTGAAACTATTTTTACTAAGTCCCAAATAATTCAAGGAATTTCTGTGCATTTTTCTATAAGTTTTGGGTTTTATTAGCTATTTTCTAAAAACCTTTTTGCTTTTCTGGAATTTATTTTATTCAAAAATGCTTTTTATTTCCCTTTTGGCTTTCGGGCCGAATTTCCCTGGCCCACTTCCCTTTTCTCCACGGGCTCAAACTCTGCTGCTTGCTTTGCTCGCGGCCGGCCATTGCGCTTCTCTCCTCCACGTGCTCACGATAGGTGGGGCCCACTGTGTCACCCACCACAGCCGCCGTTTCTTCGTCCTCCTCCCGCAGATTCTTGCGCCCTGCTTCATTGTCGCTCGCCCATCCCCGCTCCACTGCTACCACTGCCGCCACCCTCCTCCCCATGCCCACCGCCACCATTCGCCCCATACCGCCACTCCATGCCCGAGCTCGCCCATGCCGATCTCCACCCTCGGCCATCCTCGAGCCTATTTATATGAAAGCACCAGATGCACCATAAGCGCCTCTACCTTCTCCCCTGACTCACCCTCTCCCTCTCGCTCTCCTCCGCCCCCATTTTGAGCTCCTCGCCGCCCATCACATGACGCCCGCCTTTTAGCCGCCACCAAGCCTCCTCCGGTCTTTGTTGGACGAAAAAGGCGACTAGAGGGGTGAATAGGAGCACACTCACTTTTTTCACAAAGGTCGATTCAACACCGATTTCACTTCAAGAGCTATAGAAGCTATAAAGATCAATCTACAAGTACAACTAAGACTTGTATTGAATCCAAACCAAAATCCCCAAAGCAAAAGACCAAACAAAGTTCAAACCCTAAAGGCGGTCACCAAGGCTTATGGGCGGTCAGATCAGAGGGCGGTCGACCGGTGTTAAAACCGGTCTAACCGATTTCGTCGTAATGTAGAAGAAACGGCCAAAGAACTCAAAGCTCAAATCGGTCTAACTTTTGATTCTCACTACCAAACTCCATGAAACTTAAACCACACCTTCTAAAAGATATTAGGAACCTATTCCAATCAAGGATCGCAGAGATCCATACCAAAGTTCTTATCTTTTTTAGTTTGAACGAAGGTGGTTCAAAAACGAGTCAAAAACGAAATATGATCTAGAGACTTGCCCGTGGGTGAATGATGATCAAGATGATCCTAGAGAGATTCCCACATGTCACAGCAAGTTAGATCAAGCCAAGAAACCAAGCAAAAACTCGTGAATCAAAAAAAGACCCCAAATCACCAAATAGGGAGAAAGAAAGCAAATGAACACATCTTTGAGAGAACTTTCTTTGGATTGATTTGATATGGTATTGGTTTACAGCCACTCCATCGATGGAGGACAAAGACTCAATACATGAGCACGAAATCAAATCCAACTCTCTAGAACCCTAACCTCCAACTATCTTCTCCCTAAGCACAAAAGTAAAAATGGGGTTTACAATAATGAACGGGTTAAGGGGGTGTAGCCACCTCCCCCCTCTAGTTATAGTGGAGGCTAAACCTTCTAGAAGAGTTAATCCTAATGGGCTCCCGTTAAGGCCCACACACAAATGGGTCACATACGCACGTATTTTAAAGCACCGTCTCCATCTCTTGACCTAATCCGCTTCACCTTGTGCCATCTTGGGCCATGAGTTGGCAAAAGGTCACCAAGGCGGTATTTGGTAAAATTACCAAAATACCCCTTCTCGATATTTTTGCAAAGACCGATGCCAACTGCGTGAAGCACCTCCCATGCTTCGCCACGTGTAGGTTGATCCAGCGGCTTTCATCATGTCGGCAAGTCTCTCCCATCCGGCTCCCACCGAAACCACCATGGCACTTGCACCGACCCCCGCGCCGCTTGATCGAACCCATCGCACCGAACTGCCCGTTTGGTCACCTTTATCCCTTTTGCACCATGCTTGACTCCATTGACCTCACCTGGCATCCCCGATCATTCTGGACCTCAGCTCTCCAAGCTTAGTCCCAATCATCCTCGCCGTTGACCGTCATTGACCTCCAAGCAACATGCACATCAATAGACAAAGAAATCGAATCCGGGAACAAGTTCTTCACAACTTGACCCACGTTAGTCAAAACATGTATCATGCAACACATATGCCATGAAACTCATGAACTTGACCTAACCCAACAATCATCGCCACCGATTGGTCGATGAAAAGATAAAATCGGTCATACCGCCATTCATTGGTCGGTATGACCGACTTTGGCTCGACCGCCGTTTATAGGCGGTCGGATCATTGGCGGTCTAATCGCGCGATACAACGCCGGTCGACCGCCACCGCCAACTTTCCAAACGGCGATGAAAATCGTGTTTCGACAAACCAGAACGATATTGCCAATTGTAACATCATCCTAAGATCTCGGGCATATCCCCATGATATCCACAATCTCCCCTTGATGAACACATTGGCAATTTCCCTAAATGCAAATTTTAAGGTTTGAAAAGTAAAAAACTCGTCGTTTTCGCTCAAAGGCACAACTTGGTCCAAATGCAAGAGAAAGCAAAGGAAATGACCAAGTTGGCTCCAGAATAGCATAGGCAAGTGAGATACGGCAAAAGAAAGCGGGAAAACTTCATTTTCCAGAAGCAGTCAAAATCTCACTTAATGTCCATATGAAAGAACAATTGTTCGATATGACCTTTGATCATTGTAAGGATCAAGAATTGCAATTCAAGTTCAGAAGTAGCAATAAGACCATAAGAATGCAAATAAGAAACTCCCCCTCACTATGATCCTCAAATTTCAGAAAATTTCAAATTTTCCATTCTTCTCCATGTAGCTCCCCCTTTTTCGTAACTCCCCTTTTTCAAACATCTTCTCCCCCTTTGACAATGGAGTCATCAAGGAATCACGTCTTCCTCTTGTCCAGAGATGACAAATGCAGAATGAGGAAAAAAGCATAAGAAGGAGCCTGCATGAAATGCAATGGAGCGGCTTCTTTTTTTGTATTTTTTAATTTTTGAGTACAAGAAGCTTTGGAGATTACCCAAAAGAATAAGCTAGCATTTCTAATATTGCACAAACATCATATCAAGCCTAACAGTGCTAGCAAGATCATGATAAGACATATATATCAAAGCTAAGCTCGAAAGCTCAATGTAAAGCAATAAATTTGATCAATTTAAGCAAAGCTTCAAATTTAGCAAGTTCATCAACATGGATCCTAAAATGATACTGGCCATGTCAAAATGTCAATATGAGATCAAAAAGCTAACAAAGACCACATTCAGAGACAAACAAGTCCTGAAATGAATCATTTTGCTCAATTTGCTCAAACGCCCATTTTTCAACAGTTTTTCATTTGCAATGAATATTGAAGTTGACTAATGGTCTAACTTAGTGAAAAGATCCTAGACTAGGAGCCATCCACAAACTCTTCCTAAGCTTCTACCAAGGCGACAAATCTTGAGGTTCATGTCAGTTTTGACAAGCAGTCCCCATGAGATCGTCTGGATCATCAAACTATCTCCAAGTTCATGTCTTTGACATGCAGTCTCGTAAGAGTAGTTTGGCACAATTTAAGCATAAGACAATCTTGAAATTGAATTTTTCATTTTCATTTTGCACAAGAGCAGTTTTATATTCTCAAGAACACGAGAAGCTCAAGTAATGATCAATTTTAGATTCAAGAGCTAACAAAGCAATTTTGACAGGTCAATGTCACACAAGGAGCACTATTAGCAACTAACTAAAACATCCACAGATTGCGCTTTTAGTTCGAGTGTCTTAAAGTTCTAGCTCATACAAGCAGAGACTAAGCTACACATGTAAAAGCATAATAATTCTAGCAGGTCAAAGAACTAGACTTGGCATTGAGCAAGAATTGAAATACTAAAGCTCCAAAGGGTAATAAGCAAAGCTTCATCAATTTTAAAAGATAAGCAGAAAGCTTATTTTACAATGCACCTTTTTTGTGTTTTTCATATGAATGCAATATGATACAATGAGATGTAAGAAAAGCTCAAAAAGCCTAAAAGATAAAAAAGGATCAAAAAGTTCAAAAGAAGATCAAATGAATAAGGAAAGATCAGAAAAGATCCAACTCCCCATCAAACCAACTCATAGGGATAAATTACCCCTAACTTACTTCTCAAGGTGGCAAACCTTGTTGGGTCTAAAGGCTTGGTGAGGATATCAGCCAACTGAGCCTCGAACTCCACAAAATGTAGCACAATGTCACCCTTCTCAACGTGATCTCTAAGGAAGTGATAACGAATGTCTATGTGCTTGGTCCTATAATGTTGCACTGGGTTCTTAGCAATGTTAATAGCAGAAGTGTTATCACAGAAAAGAGGAACACTATCAAAAGCTAACCCAAAGTCCTTGAGAGTGGACACCATCCACAAAATCTAACTACAGCAACTAGCAGCAACTACATATTCAGTTTCAGCAGTGGATTGTGCAATAGAGGACTGCTTCCTAGAAGACCAACAGACAAGAGAAGTGCCTAAGAAATGACAAGTGCCAGAGGTACTCTTCCTATCTAGCTGGTAGCCCGCAAAATCAGAATCAGAAAACTCTCGAATGGACAAAGAAGACGAGCAAGAAAACCAAATGCCATATTGGAGGGTAGAGTGTAAATACCCGAAGATGCGCTTAACGGCTTGGCGATGTGAAGTCCTTGGTGGACGCTGAAACCTTGCGCAAAAGCGGGCGCGAAGTGGATGTCACGGTCTTGAGGCCGTCAGTCTGAGAGGAGCCAATCATCTTTGTGGTACTCGCGTTGATCCACGGCTTCTCCTTCCTCATCTGGATCCAAAGCAATCGAAGTCACCATGGGAGTGGCGATCGGCTTGCAGTCACCCATCTCAAAACGCTTGAGCAAATCCTTGGTGTACTTCGTTTGATGGATGAAGATCCCTTCCTTGCACTACTTGATTTGTAGCCCCAAAAAGTAATTGAGTTCTTCCATCATGCTCATCTCAAATTCCCTGGACATGGTCTCAGAAAAACTAGAAACAAGAGCATTAGATGAACCACCAAAGATAATATCATCAACATAAATCTGAACAAGCAGGAAGTCATTGCCATGCCTAAGAATGAAAAGAGTCTTATCTACCTTTCCCATTTCAAAATCATTATTAAGCAAGAAAGTCTTAAGCCTATCATACCAAGCTCTAGGGGCTTGCTTAAGACCATACAAGGCTTTGGATAGCTTAAAAATACGATCTGGGTGCTTGGGATTCTCAAAGCCAGGGGGTTGCCTAACATATACTTCCTCCTCTATAAAACCATTCAAAAAGACACTCTTGACATCCATTTGAAATAATCGAAAGCCCTTAGAAGCAGCGAATGCAAGCAGAATACGAATGGTTTCTAATCTAGCAACAGGAGCGAAGGTCTCATCAAAATCTAACCCCTCAACCTGGCTAAAGCCCTGAGCTACCAATCTAGCCTTGTTTCTAACCACAGAACCATCCTCATTTTGTTTATTTTTGAACACCCAACGGGTTCCTATAACATTATGACCACTAGGAGGTTCTACAAGGTTCTAAACTTTATTTCTTTCAAAATTCTCTAACTCCTCATGCATGGTATTGACCCAACTAGCATCATATAAAGCATGTGATATATCTTTGGGTTCAAAAGAAGCTACAAATGCAGAGTGAGAGAAAAGACTCGGATCATGATACCTGGAGCGAGTGACTCGCTCATGGAGATTACCAATCATCGATCCGGAGGTGTTGCTTCGAATGTGCAAAGGGCGCTTGGGGAGATAGCGTCTCCTCGACCTCCGTAGGTACTGCTGATGAAGAAGTCACAGCAGGAGCCTCAATTGGAGGTGAAGCAGTCGTAGCAGGTTTTGGAGCTTGGGCAGCTTGCACAGGAACATCAGCAACAGGTGGAGGAGCAGTATCAAGTTCATCCTCATCTTCTTCAACAAAAATGCTCTCTGTCACCTGTAAGTCACCTGAAACATCGGATCTAGCTCCAGAGCTAGTCTCATCAAAAGTGACATTGCATGTCTCTTGGACAATGTTAGTTTCAACATTAAAAACCCGAAAACCCCTCGAATGAGCAGAATAACCCAGAAATAAACCATCACAAGTCCTTGATTCAAATTTATCTAGGTTTCCTGTTTTCGAAATAAAACACTTCGATCCAAAGACTCGAAAATGCGAAACAGAGGGTTTTCTGCCAAATCGAAGCTCATAAGAAGTCTTGCCCAAAGACGATCTCAAAAAGATACGGTTTGAAATATGGCAAGCTGTAGCAATAGCTTCGGCCCAAAACCTCCTCGGTGTGCTATACTCATCTAGCATCATCCTAGCCATCTCGACTAGGGTCTTGTTCTTCCTTTCCACAATGCCATTTTGTTGAGGGATGTGTGGAGAAGAGAACTGATGCTCAATACCGCGCTCAGCACAAAAAAGAGGCAAAAGAAGCATTCTTGAACTCCGTGCCATTGTCACTGCAGATCGCTAGCAAGGCACCAGGAAGTTCAGAAGCCAAACGAAGAACAAGATCATGATAATGATCAAAAGCCTCATCCTTCGAAGCAAGAAAGAACACCTAAGAGTATCTCAAAAAATCATCGACTATGACAAGAATGTACCATTTGCCACCGACTGACCGAACCTTAACAGGACCAACAGTATCCATATAGAGCAACTGTCCCGGTCTGTTAGTCATGACCATAGTCAATGAAGGGTGTGGCGACAACTTGCTTGCTATGCCTACTGAGCGCATATCTGACATCCTTTGCGACTTTGAGTTTAGGCAAACCTCTCATGAAATCAAGGCCTCTAACTCGTGTCAGATGATCAAAACCAATGTACCCCAAACGTCGGTGCCAAAGCCAGATATCAAAAGAAGAAGCAATTAAGCACTTAAGGGATCCGGCAAGAGATTCAGAAAAATCAGCTCCAAAAATTCTACCAACTCTAGAAATCCCAAAAACAAGCTTACTAAAAGAATCAAGCACACGACAGGCGTTCTTCTTAAATCTAGTCTCATAGTCATCATCGAGAAGCTGTGAGACAGAAAGGAGATTGTACCTTAGCTTGGACACAAGAGCGACATCCTTGAGAATGAACCTGTCGTTCACCTTGATCAATCCAGTTCCTTCAATGCGCCCTTGTGTATCCTCTCCGAAGGTGATGAAGTCATCACCCGTCGACCGTGTGAAGGAGGTGAACCATCTTGAGTCTCCGGTCATGTGGCGTGAACACCCGGAGTCGACGAACCATGTGTTCTTCCCCCTTCCGCGGCAATCCTAAAAATCATGGAACAGAAGAATGATGTGTCTCAATACTGGGGTTAGTTAAAAGTGACTTGGGAACCCAGTATTGAGACACACGTCTGCGAGTAGTATGCAAAGCAGAAGTGCTATCCTTGATTTTATTAGCAGTTCTATTATGAGCAATGGTTACTTTAACATGAGATGTATCCTGTCTAGGAACATGATGAGCATGTGCAATAAATCCTAGTCTAGGTTTCTTGTTTTCTAAACGACCATATCTCATAAAAGCTCTAGGTTGATAAGACGATATTCTAGCAATATTTTTCTTAGCGTTCTTCAACCTCATGTGAGAACTCAACCAAATGTCCACACTTCTTGCAATAGGTGCAATGGTATTTTGTACCCTTGGGAGAAACACCTTTTGTGTCAAAAGAAGGTTGGACAAACCCTCTGATTTAAAAAAATTTTTGAGGTTGGGTTGTGAATTCAACTAAGCTATTTTCCAAGACCTCAACGACATTAGGCTTGGATTTGTCCCTGGCATAGTTGTATCCTAACCCTTGCTTCATATAAGGAGTTTTTGATTGATCGAGAATCATGTTTAACTATTTTTTACCACTAGAGAATCTTTCTAAAGTATTATTGAGATATGCATTCTCTTTTCCAATATCAACACATGACTCACAATTCTTGGCCTACTTGGCTCTAGCATGTTTCTACTTAGGAAAAGCAACTTCAAACTTATAAATTTTGCACATGAGACACAAGTCATAGATTCAATTATGTCCTTAAGCTTGGCATATTTTGCTCTAACTGCTTCTAAAATGTCCTTAACTTCATGTTCACGTTCTATGCAAAAAGAGCAAAAGCTAGATTTGACATTACTAGAAGCATCCAACTTGCTAGACTCTAAGCATTTTTCACAGGGAGCAGATTTGACATCAATTAGCTCAGTCCTAACATTTTCAAGTTGATGTAAAGCAATATAATGAGCAGATTGCAGTTTAGCAAATTCAAAATGTAAAGCATGGCAAGAGGAACATTCATCAGATTCAAGAGTCTTAGCATTTGTACGTTCTAATGTCAAATTATCTACTTGTGACTCTAAGTCCTTGTTCCTAGCCATGGTAAATTCTAATGCCTTATCCTGATTCATGAGTTGCTCAAACATGCTATCGCATCTAGCAGAAAGAACATCATAGGAAAGAGGTACCTCATCGTTGTTATCAGCGTCGATGGAGTCGACTATGAAGCACATGTCGGTGAAGTCTTTAGCCTTCCCTTTCTTGTCTTGAGGGAGCTCCTCCTCCTTGTCCTCCTCGCTCCCGGAGTCCACATCGCTCATGGATTGCTCTCAAAAAGCGGCAAGGACCCGGTGAGCAGCCTTAATGAGCTTGGCAGCATCATACTTGGGCTTGCCCCCTTGAGGCTTCTTCCAGGCAGGCTTCTCATCCTTGCGGTTGCCCTTACCTTTCAGCTTGGGGCAGTTTGCCCGGATGTGATATAGCTCTCTACACTCATAGCACGTCACAGGGCCACCTCTCTTTCTATTTCTAACATTGTTATATGCCCGTGTGACTTTCTTGGCTAAAAGAGCTAAATCAGCCTCAGGAAGACTCTCAAACTCTTCTTCTTGAATAGCAGAGAAACACGCAAGAAAAAATCTAGAAGAAGACTCAGAAGAACCATCAGAAGTTCTTTTCGAAGGATCAGCTACCAAAGCCATGCTATCCTTCTTAGGATGACTGCCTCTTGATCTCATGAGTTTTGAGCTTACTATAAAGCAGCTCCAAAGTGAGACTAGAGAGATCAACGTTCTCCTCAATGGCAGTAGCCTTCATCTCCCACTCCTTGGTGTTGATTGCAGCCAAGAGGTGGGTGGCATTCTCAGATTGAGAGTACTCAATGTCAACAGCTCTCATCTGATTGATCACCTTGTTGAAGCGAGTAAAAACGTCATTGATGCTCTCGCCAGGACGCATCTCGAATTTGTTGTACTCTCGCTTGTAGACCGTCTGGTGCACTTGCTTGATCTGGGTTGATTCCTCATGGTAAGTTTCGAGGTGTGCGGATCTCATGTCTTGATCTCAAGGTTGTATATCCTATCGTACTCTGTCTACCAAGCCCGGCATATAGGAGGTTCTTAGCCTTATGGTTGTTTGCCAAAAAGTGCAAGCCGTGAAGCAACCTCTCGGCAAAATGGCGGAGCTCGAACAACCTCCATCTGACTTGTCCTTCGCTCTGAAGGAAGACTCGCATGCGATTCTTCCAATAGGCATAGTTGAGCCCATCGAAGACATGCGGCTTGGTCGAGTACTTATCCATCGCCAAGTTCAGTGACCGGTTAAGATCAAGATTGAACTAACCGAGCTCTGATACCACTTGTTGGACCGAAAAGGCGACTAGAGGGGGGGTGAATAGGAGCACGCTCACTTTTTCACAAAGGTCAGATTCAACACCGATTTCACTTCAGTAGCTATAGAAGTTATGAAGATCAATCTACAAGTACAGCGGAAGACTGGATATGGCGTCCGCCTCAACCGCCTCCGATGCCACACTCCGCCTCAGAGATGGCACAACGACACCTTGGCCATGAGGCAGACACCATAGACATGATCGGCAAGGCGAGGTCGTGGCGCTGTCCTCCCTAGCCGCCTTACTGCCTAAGCGTTGCCTAAGCGATGCATGCTTTGTTTCAATAAAAGAAACTTCAGCAACTGAGGGAGACATACTCAAGAACCTCCTACAGTCTGCAAAAAAGTTTTTTAGTACAAATTCAATAGCATAACACGGGATTCATACTCAAGTATCTACTATAGCAAGATTGTGCAAGTACTACATGAACATAAAGTTCTTTTTAGGGTGAATACGCTTCAGAAGCTTAACGTCACAGAGGCTCTCATACAAACATGGCATAGCTAAAGAAAATTTCCCATAGATCAACCTCCTCAAATCATCTTTTGAATACTCCTTCAGCTTGTTCTCAAATGGCATAACTAAAGGAAACTCCCCAGGTATCAACCAACACATACCATCATCATTGGAATACTTCACCTTCATCTCCATCTTCTCTCTCATAATTCATCTTCCTTACAGGGCTTATTGTCTTTGCGGTGGATGAGATTCAACACGCAAACAAACCACATGAACAATCTTGGTCCGTCATTATACCTAGGCTCATAAGTTTCACTTTGGGATCGAATAATCGAACTATTGTTTTAGTAGCCAATTGCTTTGTGCAATGATCGTCCACTTGTCTTTGAGCGAGTGTAGGCCAAGTCTTGAAGAATAGACTATGTGTTGTCTTGTTCATTGTGTAAAATAGCAAAAGGAACACATCTAGAAATGTTTGTGTTCTGTAGTGCTAGGGAATGAGACTCGGGTGCACAAGCATTGGGAAACCTTTAGGTGAATTTGCAAACATCATTTTCTCTAGAAGTTGAGCTATATCTTGTGGCGGCTGCTCAATCACCTCTGGGCCATAGCAGCTAACAAGGACATCTTGGATAGATTGAGCACCAAAGAAATAATCCTTGTTCAAGCTTACAGTGCTTACCCTGCATAATGGCACACCTTTTAAAAGCTTGATACGTATATGGTGATTTACGACCAATCTAGATAGAATAAGATCCTCATATGATGAGTGTTCTCATGAACAATTGATCTCAAGCATATGAATGAAGGAGTGAAGCAACTCATGTCCAGATTTTGTTACGACATATTGATCCTCCTCACCAAAAAGTCTGATTCGTTCCAACAGTTTGTGTAGGTTTGTGTATTTGAACAGGTCTAACTTCTCACTAGGTTCAAGATGATGTTAATGAATGTTGTTATAGTTTAGAGACAAAGTGAGAACACTGTTACAAATATTAGTTCAGTTTGCATCTTGTAAAAGGAAAAGCGCGAGCAATTATTGTAGTCTTCAATTTTTTGTACAACAAAAATGACGCAAACTGTCTGAATAATACTCCATTGTTGTCCTACAAGGCCACAACAAAATTTAATAGAGCGAACTCAAGGTTTTAAGCTTAACTTACCTCACAATCATCCAATCAACTTTGGTGCCCAAACAGAAAGTGATTGCATGTGTACAACGAAGTGTAATTGCATAGCATATGTTATCATGGGTAATGGCAATAAAACAAATCACAGAACAAGGATCCTCTCAAATCATATACATGTTTAATTACCCCACTCGTGATGCTATGTCAGGCAAACGTTTGTAAAATGAGACTTGGGTGCACAAGCATGGGGAAACCTTTAGGTGAATTTGCGAACATTTTCACTAGGAGTTGAGCTATATCTTATGGTAGCTGCTAAATCACCTCTGAACCATAGTAGCTAACAAGGACATCCTGTATAGATTGAGCACCAAAGAAATAATCCTTGTGTAGGCTTACAGTGCTTGCCCTGCGTAATGGCACACCTTTCAAAAGCTCATACGTTTATGGTGATTTACAATCAATCTGAATGGAATAAGATCCTCATATGACGAGAGTCCTCTTGAATAGTTGATCTCAAGCATATGAATGAAGGAGTAAAGAAACTCCTCTTCAGATTCTGTTACAACATATTGATCCTACTCACCAAAAAGTCTTATTCGTTCCAACGGTTTGTCTAGGCTTGTGTATTCGAATAGATCTAACTTCTCACCAGGTTCAAGACGATGTTCCTTGAAACCAAAACCAACCGCGTGGGCCGATACTCATCTTCTGGTGAATCTTTATTACAGGTTTAGATACAAAGTGAGAACATTGTTACAAATATTAGTTTAGTTTGCATCTTGTAAAAGGTAAAGCGCAGACCATTATTGTAATCTTCAAAAAAAAAATCTATTGTGGATTTTTAATTTTTTAGTTAAACAATATTTTATTAACTCAAAACCCATCCGAAATCTGCATTACATACCGTTGATTAGTCCAGATTATACCGCCTTTCGAATGATGCTTCCCCATGTCTTGTCTCGCCAATGGAATCCATAAAGCTTGAGAGATATTTACGTTGAGGAACCGTATTGGCGGCGTCGATCCAACGATCATCTCGTAGACAAACGTAGAATCGCTTAGAACAATGCAAGAACAAACAATACATAATAGTAGATTGAACATAGAGATATGAGGAGACTTCTTACTTCTCTTTATCGCTCTTCTGTAAACCGGTAATACAATGGTTGAGACTCCCCTTCTTTATATAGTCTTCAGGATGGATGAGTAGCCCAAAATAGGCCAGGCCTCTCTAGCCTGGGCCGGTTACTCAATAATTTCTTTCGCTGATTCGCGCCTTTGCCTGTTCACCAAAGGGATGCATCAATCGAGCAGTGAGTTTTCTCCCTCTCTGAAATTGTGTCGGTATTAGTGGCGAGAGGATAGGTTCGTTATAGTGCAGCCGGTAAGACAGGTGAATTTACAAAGAAACTGCTGTGGCAATAGTGGCTATAGCATCTTATCCTGGACCCATTTTTCTATGGAAGCAAGAGCCGCTTCTTTATCACCCCCTCGTGCTCTGCTTGATTAGACCATTGATGCTTCATCAAGCTAGGAGACTCTGGACACAAATTAAGCATCTGGTTTCCATGCTAGTTTCGTCAGAAAAACCATGCAGCCACTCCATTTTCCATACATGAAATACAGCAGCAAATTACCCATACCTTCCCTTGGCTTTGCTCTTGTGGTGCTGATCTCCTTGGCTTCTCCCACCAGTTCCTGCATAGAGCAGGAGAAGGGCTCCCTTCTCCAGTTCCTCGCCAGGCTCTCGCAAGACGGTGGCCTCGCCGTGTCATGGCGGAATTACACGAACTGCTGCGCATGGGAAGGCGTCACCTGCAATGGAAATGGTGCGGTCACTGAGGTCTCTTTGGCATCTAGAGACCTTGAAGGGCACATCTCACCATCTCTTGGCACCCTCACCGGCCTGCTGCGCCTCAACCTCTCCCACAACTCGCTGTCTGGTTACCTACCGCAGGAATTGGTGTCTTCAAGCAGCATCACTGTCCTTGATGTCAGCTTTAACCGCCTCATTGGAGACCTGCAAGAGCTGCCATCTTCAGCCGCTGTTCAGCCTCTCCAGGTACTCAACATCTCGAGCAATTTGTTTACCGGACAGTTTCCATCCACCACATGGGAGGCAATGAAGAATCTGGTTGCGCTCAATGGCAGCAACAACAGCTTTACTGGGCAGATACCAATGAATTTCTGCAAGAGCTCACCATCATTCGCTGTGCTTGAACTCTGTTACAACAAATTCAGTGGCAGCGTCCCCCCTGGGCTTGGTAATTGCTCCATGCTCAGAGTGCTCAAGGTTGGCCACAACAACCTCAGTGGGACTCTCCCGGATGAACTCTTCAATGCTACCTTGTTGGAGTACCTCTCTTTTCCCAACAATGGTTTAGAAGGAAAATTTGATGGTACACTTGTAGTAAAACTCAGTAATCTGGTAGCCCTTGATCTTGGAGGGAACAGCTTCAGCGGCAAGATTCCAGATTCTATAGGTCAGGTCAGTAGATTGCAGGAGCTCCATTTGGACCACAACAACATGTATGGTGAGCTGCCATCAGCTCTGAGCAATTGCAAATACCTCACAACCATCGACCTCAAAGTGAACAGCTTCAGCGGAGATCTAGGCAAGGTTAACTTCTCCACCCTGCTCAATCTGAGAATTTTAGATCTTGGCACGAACAACTTCAGTGGCACAGTTCAGAAAACATCTACTCATGCAGCAATTTGACTGCGCTACGGCTAAAGTCCAACCATTTCCATGGCGAGCTATCATCAGGAATAGGCAATTTGAAGCACCTCTCTTTTCTATCACTTTCTAACAATTCTTTTACAAATATCACAAAAGCTCTCCAGATCCTTAGGAGCTCCAGGAACCTTACCACCCTGCTTATTGCTAATAACTTCAGGAAAGAGGTCATTCCACAGGATGAAACCATTGATGGTTTCGAGAATCTTAAGTTTCTCACAATAAGTCGCTGCTCATTATCAGGAAAAATACCACTTTGGCTGTCAAGGCTCACAAATTTGGAGATACTAATTTTGTCTGACAATGAACTGACTGGAGTAATACCAGGCTGGATCAACTCACTAAACCGCCTCTTCTATCTAGACATATCAAACAACAGCCTTACAGGAGAAATCCCAATCACCTTGATGGAGATGCCAATGCTACGATCAACACAGAATAAAACCTATTTGGACCGAAGGTTCTTTGAGCTGCCTGTTTATGCCAGTCCATCACTTCAATACCGTGTACTTGCTGCTTTCCCAACAGTGCTGAATTTAAGCAACAATAACTTCACAGGTGTGATTGCCCCACAGATTGGTCAGTTAAAAATGCTCGTTGTACTTGATTTCAGCTTCAACAGTTTGTCTGGACAGATCCCACAATCAGCTAGCGACCTCACAAGCCTGCAGGTTCTACTATTATCCAACAACCATCTTACAGGTGCAATCCCTAGTGCACTGAACAACCTGTACTTCCCTTCTGCATTCAATGTTTCTAACAACGACCTAGAAGGACCAATTCCAACTAGAGGCCAATTTGATACATTTCCAAATTCTAGCTTTGATGGGAACCCGAAGCTATGTGGCTTGATACTTAATCGCCATTGTGGTTTTCAGAATCAATTCTCTCCACCAAACAATTTGACGAAAAGGTCATCTTTGTGATTGCTTTTGGTGCATTTTCTGGTGTAGGGGTGCTATATGATCAGATAGTCTTATCGAGATTTTTTATCCAGTCTTAGTTCAGCTCCCAGATGGGTTTATGATGGTTTTGGAAAGATATGGCTGCTATTCAGGGTTTAGCAACATGTCTAATGAGCAAGCTCTGTATGGTTGTGAATCATAATTAGCTCCTATTCAGGTTTAGAAAAGTTAAAAATAATGTAAATGGAGGGGATTCGTGGGTGAGGAGTGATCAATTTGGTGATGTAAAAGTATGTAACTATGTAAGATTGTTCGAACTTCGAAGTGAAGCAGTCTAAATGTGTGAAAAAAAACTCAATCTTGTCGGAACTGCATGTAACTTTAATTTCATCATTTTGCTTTAAATGATAACAGTAGGATGTAATGCAAAATATTGAATTGCAAGTAAACAAGTAAAAAAAACAAAGCAACACTAGCACCCGTAACTTGGGGCCTGTCGTAAGAGGATTGCAAAATTTCGCAGCGCACAACACAACAAGCCAAAGTCCTCCACAAAATTCATATTTTCTGCACATCCCACGGTTTTGAGCAAACAAGGGCGCTAGTTACGCATCCCCACAAGAAATTTTCACAAGATTTACCTCGGGAGCACGTATCACTAGACCTTCTGCCCTAGCCTCCAGCACCCGTCCGCCGGCGCACTCCGAGCCTGAGGTCTGTACCGCCACAGAGCCAGGTTGCCGCGAATTTGCTCCTCGCGGGGGAGGGATCGGGGGTCTTGCATCGCGTTGAGTGAGGAAGAGACGAATTGGGCCTTGTAGGTGGGCCAGCCGTGTGACCGCCGGACGCAGTCGATGGAGAGACGTTTGAGAATTCTAGCTTCGATGGTAATTATTGGCATTCCGTTTGGAGCGTTTCAGAATCCAACTCAATAATATTTGGGCACAACTAGCGCTCGGACGTACGATGGGAGGTCGTATGCTCTGGCGTAATATTTTAATATAACATATGCAACAAACTATTTTAACATCTGTAACAAAAAATCGATTTCGGTCTAAAAGAATTGAAAAGGTTCAAATCTCTTAAAAAACACTAAAAACTACGTACGTCGTTTCTATAGGAAGATGTACTCGATTAACTAACAAAAAAGTTCGAAATAAAATGAACCTACGATGTTATAATTATTACAACAATTTCAAAATACGTACGCAACAATTTGAGGAAACACTTGCAACAAAATAATCTAGATATGATATATTCCCAACAAACTAAAATGCCATATGCAACATTTGAGAAAGATGTGTGCAACAATTTGTAAAAATATCCATGACACCAAGAAAAACAAATATTAAATGCTACAAGATTTGGGAAAGATATGTTGCAACAAAAATATCGAGGAAATGTATTGCAACAAACCAAATCACTTTACGCAACAATAGAGAAACATTGCGCAACAATTAGGAGAATGCATGCAACAAAAGACTACCCAAAGGAGGAGGAGGAGGTGACGCGTGGAACAATGATGCAACGATCAAAATGGTGAAGGGGCTGCAACAAAATATTTACTATTGTGCAACAAATCAAAAACAGCATTGCAACAAAAAAAATACCTCTTGCTGCAACATTTGATGCAACAACGTGACAATAAAAAACGCTCTATGCAAACTTTCGAGCCAATTGTTGTAACAATTTTAGCTAACGCCTACAACAAAATCATACCCAAAGGCCAAGAAATTTGAGCAGAACGGGGCAAGTGAACACGACCGCCGCCTATGAGGTCCCGATGGCGGCGCCACTAACGACGTCGGCCCGACCCTTATGACCCATATCTCCCGTCTCGCCTCATCTTTGCTCTTGGTGGGTCGGGTGGTCCTCTCCTCCGCTCTCAATCCGAATCCCACCACACCAGCGTAGAGAGAGAGAAGGTTGGAAAAAAGCGGTTTGGCGCGGTCGATGGCGAGTTAGCGGACGGCGGGGGGTACCTATTGCGTCGGGCGGCCTTGAAGGAAGCGGGTGCAATTGCTCTACCACTGCTGCGCTCAAGGACACCCTCAATCGGGCGATCTCTGAGCACCTCTTCTACCAGGACGTGAGCGCCCGTCTCCCCCACCCGATCTCTCCCCTCCCTCATGGATCTGACCTCGTGTTCTTCTCCCGTGCAAGCGTCTGATCTCAGGGACAAGTTCGAGACCAATAAACATGTGGTAACACCTCCATTTCACTGATACATCTCTATCTCTATCTCCGTCTATTTCAGTGACGATTGGAATCACGAGTTGCATCTGATGATGATTTTTGTGTGTTGTTCCAATGCTAGATTTCTGTGTGGAGAGGAATGGACGATAGGAACATGATTTGGGAGCTAGTCCGATGGCTTTTGATGGGTAGATGGGCCAACCGGCGTGTCTCTCGGATGGGATGTTGACCCGAGCATTACCCATAATATTTTATCCATCCTCTAATATTGTCTATGTGTCTATTCTCTAATATTCTCCAAAGCGAAGTACCTAGTGTGTATCTCATGGGGATGTGGGATCCACTAGCCGCTGTGAGGTGCCACCGATTGGACTAATCACTCGTCAGAGGCTACAAATTGTTGCCACCATCAGATCATACCCACGGCCAGTTTGTAACAGCCCAAAATCCCTAAGTTGGATTAGTAAAGCATGTAATGTGCATTTGTGAAATTTTGGACTTTTTAAAAAATTATGTTGCAGCAAATAGGTTTCAAGTATTAGTTGGATTCTATATTCTCTGTTATGCTTGTTTGGATTTTCTGGAATTTATTGGAGGTTCTTTAGTTCCCTATTTAATTTGCTTGTTCAAATTTTGAATTTGAATATTAAAACACAAACCTAATAGGTAAATAAAAAATTGATATGAAAATTCATAATTAAAAATCTAAACTCAGCATAATTCTAAATACAAATTGAGGATTTAATTAAAGCATGTTTTGCAATTTTCTCATATCAAGTAATAATAATCAATATTAAATCAAGTTGTTTGAAAAGCTGCAATAAAAAAATGCATCACAAAAATCATGTCATTATGCATACATTAGTATCGCCGTTCTCATTTTCCAGTTTGACCGACCACAGGTGAAACGCCTGCGTGTCCCTTCTTTTCATGTCATCTGTCTTTTCCCTTCCCTGCTAACTCTTTTCGCTTCTCTCCTTCAAATCTCATCCAAAAACTCAAAACCAAGCCATACATGTCATACTAACGCGATCCTCATCGCACGACCAACCCGATTTTGCAATTCGTTTTCGCATACATAGCAGTTTGAGCGAGTTCACAAAAAAGAGAAAATAAGTAGTAGATGAAACGCCTGCATATATATTCTTTTCCCTCTTATTTCTCCAACCTATTTCTCTCACTGCCATCCCCATCCTCCATAGCCTTTTCTTATCTTCCCAAGCAAATAGTCACTGCCATTTTCTTGTCCCCAAGCCGAACCATTCCCACCACTCACACAACCACACTCCATTTTTTTGTCCCAGCCGAAAGCAACTTTGTCCTCTCTGCCATTTCTTGTCTCAAGGGAGCACTACACACAACCATCTCTTCTAGCTATACACTGCCCATTACTTGTTGTCCCAGCCGATCCAACAGAGCACCCCTCTGCCACATCATCTTCTTCCCCAATGCAGCCCCATCCCTTCTTCTCTAGCATGAACTCACTTCCCAACTTCTCTCTTCCAATTCACAGCCAAAACCAAGAATCCACTCATGCATGTTATGCTGCTGGGATCCTTGGCGCGAAACAATCCTTTAATACCTCTAGTTCTTACATGCATGAACGTTTGAGTGTTTTCCAAAGAAGGAAGGTGACACACACTGTGCGGGTGGCACTGTGGACACAACGTCGGCATGCAGCAGGCGCATGGCTACAAGGCAGCAGGAGGTGCGGCCAGCATGCAGTTGCGGCGGTTGGCCTGGCCAGCAGCCTACAGCCGGAGGTGGCAAGCGAGCGGCGGCCTGGTTGAGGCTTAGAAGCAGCAGCGGGCAGCAAGATGGCTTGATGTGGTAGCGGCAGTGCACGGCATGCAGCCAGCGGCGCATGCAGCTGCAGTAGCAGATCCATGCGGGCGAAGAAGCGATGGCAGTGTAGCTCCATGCAGTGGCGCTGCATGCAGCAGCTAATGCAATGCATGGGGAGTAGTAGCTCAGGAGTTAGCAATGGTGCATGCACAGCATGCGTACATGGTAGCAGCGGGAAGTGGTGCTGGCTAAAGCAGCTTGGCCGGCGGCCAGACAGCACAGCGCCGGCTGTCAAGCCATCGCGGCCGACTGGCGAGCAGCGCAACAGCGCATGCGAAGCGATGGAAGCTTCGGTGGAGGTAGCCGCACGGTGGCACGAAGCGAGGTGCCGATGCGGCGCTACATGCATGCAGCGGTGGCGTCGACAATGACTCGCGAAGCGGCGGCGAGAAGCAAAGCGGCGGAGCGGCGGTGCGAGAACAGCGATTCGGCGGCACATGCGTGCATGCGGCTTGTCTCGCTAAGCGCGGTGCACACGGACGTGGGCGTGGGCGAAGGCGGAGCCGGCGAAGCGTGATGCGGGAGCGGCGACGACTACGGTGGACGCGGACGAGCACCGAGAAGACGACGTCTGGTGGTAGTCACACGTCTAGCGTGTGCGGCGGTAAAATCCTTAGAATTAATTGCATTAGCGTGTTTATGATATTAGTGTGCATGTGCATAATCATATTAAGCATGTCATTTTGTTATTCTTGCATGTTTAAATGAAATTAACAAATGAATAATTTATTTTGACCATGAACTAATTGATCACTCAAAAATTTGCTTAACAAATGAATATATGGATTAGTAAGAAGTTTAGTTGACACTCTCTCTTAATTGGACGAATAAACAGAGTGGACAAAATGAGGATAATTAAATAACAATAGGCTAATGAATTTTCCAATGCAAGTTTTTAGAAGGGTTATTGTTTCAATTATGCTTGGAGATTAAACTTACAGAACCAAGCAAATCAGAAAAACAAGTGTTAAGAATGATCCCAATAAAACAGTGAATCTCCATTAGGTAATTGAATTTATCAAAGTAGCTAGTAATCTAATTAAAGAAGTTAATTCTCCTTAGTAAAGTTGTTAAGAGAGTAGAGGGTAATTAGAAGTAGAGCAGTGAGCTTAAATCTTGTTAAATACAAAGATCATATAAGTAAACCTCTTACTAACTAGCCATTAGTTTTTTTTATCTAAAAGAGTAAAATTATTTAGAGGGCAAGAGTTAGGTTGTATGAATGTCTTTTGGCAAGAGTTAGGTTGTATGAATGTCTTTTGGCAGTACCCCTATGCCATAGTTATGTTAATAGCAATAGAGGCACTAAGTTAGTGAGATAGTTTACAAAAGTTTAGCTTAAACTTCAAAACCTCATAACTAAATCAAATCAACTCTAATTTGAGTGAAACCAATTTTGTTGGTTTTCATTCTTAATGCACTTTAACTTGGATTAAGTTTGAAACATGTTAATGTCGAGAAAATTTCAAAATTAGGATTAATTTCGGAAGGAATCATTTTACACTAGAAATTGAATTAACTTCAAAAATTAAGTAAGTAATTCATATTAACTCCAAATGAGGTGAACCAATTTGTGTTAGTCTTAAAATTGTATTCTCTACCTAACCATGTAATTCTTATATCCACCATTGTCAGGACTCTCTCGGTATGCCCCCGGAGAGATCTCCCAGGACCTCCCAAGAGGTCCGACCGGACCACCGAAGGTGCAGGAGGTCCTCCAAGAATAACAGAGAGGAGGTCCTCGGGACCACCCAAGAGATCTCGAGACCTCCGGAGGTCCCGGCCTCGTGCTCGAGCTAGGTCAGGATCACTAGCTAGCTCGCCTGAGATCAGCAGTGTAATCACAACCACCGTCAAGCAACAAGATGAAGCGAGACAAATTAACTTATATTAAACAAGGACCTTATGGTCGAGATTGTTTCTGATGATCGCCACCAAGGGCTTACAAAAACGATATCAAAGCTTTACAACGGAACCACCAAAACAAGCGAGGCCATCCAAGCAAGCCCACAGGCTGTCGAGTGGAGGATGTCCCTAGACGGCTGGATCATCAAAGAACTCCTCCTCGAAGAGGTCTGAACAACCTTGATCTTCTTCTGTCACTGCTCAAACAGAGGGCATAAAGCCATGAGTACGTTTGAATGTACTCAGCAAGTCGCAGGGAACAATTATGCACATAATATTCATGTAATGGCTTGGCCAAGGAGAGCTGTAAGGTTAGTTTGTAGAAAGCGAGATTTGACAGTAAATAGCATAAGTAGATTGAAAAGCTCAAGTTAAAAGCATAATACATAGATACATTTGATTTCAGAAGAGATCGTGAGTACCCACTCACTCCCAAGACCACTCTGGAGCACCCACTCCAGAGCTCCACAACCCGCCCCTGGACCACAACTCGAGCCAACCATGACCCCTCTGGAGCCGGCCAAGGTCTCTTCGAGGCAAAGCCATGGCCTCTCGCAGAAATGCCCAGGGACACAATTTCATACAAGTCTACCCCTTGCGCAATTTTACCAGGCAATGTCCATGACCAAGGAGGTCCCTGGAACAAGATTGATAACAAACTCAAGGTCTCTATCTGGAGGCATTCCCGGAAGGTCTTTAGGAAAGACATCGGGGAAATCTCGAACCACTAGGATATCATCCAAAGACACATCTTGAGCACTACAGGCTAGAGCTCCATCAAGCTTTTCTGAGAAAGCTTCAAACTTTACTTGGGTTCCTATTGGACTAGTCAAAGTGATGCTCCGACCATTACAGTCCAAAATGGCATGGTGGTCCGCGAGCCAATCCATACCCAAGATCACATCCAGGGATTTGGTATCAAGGAGAATGAGGTTGGCTAGGAATTCTATCCCTTCTATGACCACTCTAACTTGTGGGCAACCCTGGTTCGTACTTAACTCCGAACCGGGGGATTGAACCAACAAGGTAGCTGAAAGAGTTGCAACTTTAAACTGGTACTTGGTGGCAAAACTCCGAGAAATAAAAGAATGAAAAGCCCCAGAATCAAACAAGACAACCGCTGGCACTAAATTGACTAGGAACTTACCTAGCACAACGTCCGGGGAGATCTGAGCTTCCTCCACTGCAATGTGAGTCACACAACCTCTCCCAAAAGATTGGGAGGTCCTGGCTTGGGGGAGGTCCTGCGGCCTAGGGTGCTCCTCGACTCCCTCCTGGCTGAGAGGTCCTGGCAGGGGGTGGTCCTGAAGAGGAAGTCCCGGTTGGAGCTTGACCTATCTTTTGGGGGCATTGATTAGCATAATGCCCCACTTGATGACATCTGAAGCAAGTGATCCCTATTGCGGAGCTAACATTGCCTTGGGGCTGTTGGTTGCTGGTGCTGACGTTGTGGTGCTGGCTCTGGGCAGCTAGGCGGGAGGTCGTGGCAGAGGTCTGAGAGGTACCAGGAGGTCCTTGGCGCTGATGTTGCACGAAAATCCTGGTGCGCTGAGGAGGTCCTTGGTGAGCACTGGAATGAGACATCTTCCTCTTATAAGTCTCGGATAGCTCTCTGTGAGATTCTTCAATAAGTATAGCCTTGTTCACCATGTGCTGGAAATCGGGGTAGTCATTGCCAACCACTTGAACCTTCAAGCTAGAGTGGAGACCTCGCTTGAAAAGCTTTTGACGGGCATCATTAGAGGCTACATCTTCACGGGCATAACGGGACAGCTGTGTAAACTTAGTGAGATACTCACTCACAGTCATGTTCCCTTGATTGAGGTCCCTAAATTCATTCTTCTTCATCTCAACCTTCCCATCAAGGACATGTGAGTGACGAAATGCTACTGAAAATTCAGCCCAGGTGATCCTCTGGTGGTCTTCATGTGAGGCACAAAAAGTGTCCCACCATTCTGCAGCAGCCCCTTCCAGTTGGTGTGAGGCGAACAAGACCTTCTCACGGTCACTGCAGCGGGCTATATCATGTTTCTTCTCTGTGGCCCTCAACCAATCATCTGCGTCCAGGGGCTCAGGGGAGCTCGAGAAAGTGGTCGGGCAAGTCTTCATGAACTCAGATAACCGTGACTGTGGAGAAACAAGAAGTGGGGGAGGTGGCACAAGCTATTTGGGTGGTATTCGAACTCATCATGGCAAGCAATGCGGTAGCGATTTGGCTTCTTGAGCCATCATCTGGTTTATATTATTCATCATAGCATTCATCATCGAGCTTGAGCCGCCATGAAGCATCCCAAACCTTGATCGCCATGGATCTTTGGAGGAGGTGGATGTGGAGGTAGTTGCTCTGTGACTCATCGACTTGTTGAGGATGGAGTGCGATCCATCTGCTGAGAACTTCCGGGTTTAATAGGCGAAGCGAAAGCACAATAGATAAGAGGAATAGCACCAAGACAAGCTTAGAACGAGGGAGAAAAGATGGATCATCCTATTAGGGGTGACTCGGTTAAACCCAAAAAGCAACAGCCAGAAGGCTAAATAAAAACAACCAAGCTCAAACCAGAGGTCCTACTGACCCCAACTAAGCGATGCTAAAACTAAAAGGGACTACTACCACCCCAGCCTTAAGAAGACGGCCCTCTGAGAGGTTACATGGATAAGGAGGTCAAGTTAAGGCTTGAAAAACAGGGTTCCAGAGGAGGTAAGCTGCAAGAACCAGAGAGGGAGATGAGAAAAGAAAATAGAGTAAGATGAGAAAAGAGTAGATAAGATAAGATCAGAATAGATCAAGACAAGAGAGAAGCCACTAAACAAATTTTCAAGTTGGTTTAATTTTAGAAAATAGCTTTTTGAGACTCGACTAAAAGCGACCATGTTAACTAAGGTTCGTTCTCTGATCGAACTGGCTCTAATACCACTTTTGTCAGGACTCTCTCGGTATGCCCCCGGAGAGATCTCCCAGGACCTCCCAGGAGGTCCGACCGGACCACCCGAAGGTCTGAGAGGTCCTCCAAGAATAACCAGAGAGGAGGTCCTCCAGGACCACACAGGAGATCTCAGAGACCTCCTGGAGGTCCCAGCCTCTGTGTTCTGAGCTAGGCCCAGGATCACTAGCTAGCTCGCCTGAGATCAGCGCAGTGTAATCACAACCACACGTCAAGCAACAAGATGAAGCAGACAAATTAACTTATATTAAACAAGGACCTTATGGTCGAGGTTGTTTACAGCAGTTGCCACCAAGGGCTTACAAAAACGATAGCAAAGCTTTCTGGTGGAACCACCAAAACAAGCGAGGCCATCAAGCAAGCCCACATTTGTCAGTGGAGGGCGTCCCTAGGCAATTTGGATCATCAAGAACTCCTCCTTGAAGAGGTCTAAACACCCTTGATCTTCTTCTATCCTTTGCTCAAGCAGAGGGCTTAAAGTCATGAGTGCGTTTGAATGTACTCAACAAGTCATGAGGAACAATCATGCACATAATATTCATGTAATGGCTTGGCCGAGGAGAGCTGTAAGGTTAGTTTGCATAAAGCAAGATTTGACAGTAAATAGCATAAGTAGATTGAAAAGCTCAAGTTAAAAGCATAATACATAGATACATTTGATTTCAGAAGAGATCGTGAGCACCCACTCACTCCCAAAACCACTCTAGAGCACCCACTACAGAGCTCCACAACCCGCCCCTGGACCACAACTCGAGCCAACCATGACCCCTCTGGAGCCGGCCAAGGTTTCTTCGAGGTAAAGCCACGGCCTCTCGCAGAAGTGCCCAGGGACACAATTTCATACAAGTCTACCCCTTGCGCAATTTCACCAGGCAATGTCCATGACCGAGGACTTGGCTATTCGAGTAGATTTTTCACTCTGCAGAGGTGTACAACTTTACCCACAATCCCCGATCTCTCTAGCGGGACGAGTTCCGGAAAGACCCTTGCTCACTTCCGAAGGTGAGCAGTCTAGAGAGCGTGGCAAGACCTTTACAAAGCTTTGAACTGGCTCGAAACTGCCCGCTAAGGTTTCGCAAATCCCCCCTGCCGGGTTATTGGGTGTCCCCTCTTGCGCTAGCACCTCAGCACGCTCCACCACAACAGAAACAAGCCAGCTCATTGCTAATTATTCGGCCCAGGCCATCCCCATAAAATGACCTTGTGGTTCCACGGATTACCCGGATCCACAGACACAAAGTTAAGTCCTTAATTGTTGCTCAGGCAATACTTCCACATCCCAGTGTGTGTATAGCACCCCCTTTATTGCACGATCAATTGCCCGAGAAGGAAACATTTTGGGTTCAACCCGGCCAAAGACCACCCTAGTCTTGGCACCACAAATTTTAACAAGAGTGGCATCGCACCATAATCATCACAGCTGCTCAATAGTGGCACCAACCACAGTTCCATAGTTCAATTAGTCAGGATTATTAATGATGAAGCATGATTCTCAAGACCCTCGGTTCTAAAGCAAGGCTAAGCATAATCATACGGTCCCATGTTGGCAATATCAAGAGATACCAACTAAAATTATCCGTTCTAAGTTGTCCAAGGGGATCATGTCAACATGATGAGTACAATCCAAGGGGATCATGTCAACATGATGAGTGCAATCATCCAAAGAGGCATAATGTCAAGTGGGATATAGCTACTACCCAAAACATTTCTTATAAAGAATAGCCATGCATGATAATGTAAAACAACATATTTTTGAAAAGCTAGGTTCAACATGATCAAAGGTCTGCGACTTGCCTTCAATGAAAAGTGGTGGGGCTTCGGCAGTGGTTGCTGGTTCTGAGCACTCCTCCACGAAATCGGGACCTATACGTTCACAAAGAATCGAATAAGCAAAACAACTCTTGGAAAAGAACTTAAAAAAACTTAAAGGAATTTAAACAAACTCATCCAAAAACCAGAAAACAGGAATTCTCGACGAAAAAGAGATCCAAGCCAGAGAGGGTGGTCTGTTGCAAAAATACCAAGAGGTGATCACGACTGAAAGGAGGTCAACCAAGAGGGAGGGTGGTCTTTGCAAAAAGACCAACAAAGACCAAGAGGTGGTCTTTGCCAAAAAGGCCAAGAAGGTCGTCTTTGCAAAAAGACCAACAAGGTCGTCTTTGCGAAGAGAGGCCTTCGGGAGGTCCAAAGGGAGAGAAGGTCCCGAGGAAGACACAATTACTTCATGAGGTTGCAAAGAAACACGACCGCGTAATGTAGTCGTAGCAAAGATACGATCACGCGATGTGGTCGTATGAATAAGAAAAGGACAGACACCAAGAAACTTACCAAGGCCAGGAACGAGTTAAAGATAAGAAGAAGGAGCTGATCCAGAGGCTGGATGATGACCGAGTTAGTGGTGACAGGCGGGGCGTTGCGAGGCTCGGCGTGACCCTTTTGCGGCGAGGAAATGAGGCGCGGCTCAAAGGGCTCCTGCTGAAACTCAAACTCGAGAGAAAATTAGGCAAAGAGGCTAAGATTCTTGAAAGGAGGCTCACTTAGGCTATTTTATAGCAGAGATGAAAAAAAAAGAGGAGGCTGAGAGAGGCTTAGGGACATCTGGTCAAAGGTAGGTGAGAGTCAGGGCAAGTGTCACAACCGATTTGGTGAAGGACAGTTGTTGGTGTTTTAGAACCGAACTTACGTAAAGATTATTTGATTTGGGGGTTCCTCTAGGCTCAAAATCACACAGAGATGGAGACACGGGGATTTTTATACAGGTTTGGGCCTTCTCCTGGGAGAATAACAACCCTACTCCTGTGTGTATGTATTGAGTATGCTAGATTACAAGATAAAATCAAAGACTAGAGTATTGTGCCTCTAATCTTCTCTGTCTGCCCCCCTTTGTCCTGTTGATCCTTGCCTTTTATACCATCTCTGGGGTGCACCGTTGGATCTTCAGAATAAAAGTCACATTAACGCGCTAGATCGTGGAGCTGTTACCGGGAGTTATTACGGGGGTCTTAATATCCCCACGTCGCCAGACAATTATCATCATAATAGGGGGTTAAGTTGTGCTGTTATTTTAGGAAATAACAGCGTAATTGATTGCTCATATCCTGGGATACGGTACATGATATTCCTTTATCGACTAGACCCACATGTCTGTGAATCTTGTCGACTGAGGACTGGTCATAGAAAGGCTTACGACCACGGATCAATCGTAGTAGAGCTTACGATTATGGGATTGTCGTAGGAGGGCTTACGACTATGGGGTAGTCGCAAGAATACCCACAACTACAGGGTGGACGTAGAAGGACTTACGATCTCCAGCGTCTCCCTTATGAATATTAAGGGGTATACACAAGAGTTATATGACGTCGGTTCCTTTTCAAAGGCTGATGACTCCGACACAACGTATGGTTTCCATCATACGGGTGACTCGTAGTTAATACATAATATTGGAAAACGTCTCGTAGGACTTAGCCGTGCCGGCATACCTAAGGAAGTGTGATATATAGCTTGGCAAAAAGGCGGTCTGATATGTGGGTAAAGTTGTACAACTCTGCAGGGTATAATCTATTCGAATAGCCTCATCCTAGGTTATGGACACGCTTGGTTATTTCCATAAGAATTAGACTACAATATTTTCGATAAAACTTGAATTTGGGTGAATGCGAATGGGTAATTAGTGCTATGTTGTGGTGGCAGTTGGGAAGTCACCTCTAGGATGTTATTTATTATTATAATTGTTGTCTCGCTGTTATTGTAACATCCTGAACTCTGGTTTGTGTTTTAAATGTATAAAAGTATGAGAGTTTCAAAAACTTTTGTTGAAATTCACAAGTTTGTACTTGGTCTCAAATTTTTGTTTCCAAAATTCAAACTTGTGACTTGAAACCAAGGTTCTAGTCAATTTCAAAAAAAATTGTGTATCAAAATCTCTGGAAACAATTTTATAAAATACAATATTATTTTTCACTAATTATTATAATTTTTCTAAAAATTTTCAAAGTTATTTTGACCTCTTCAAAATTCAAACCAAATCAGAAAGGCTGATTTGAAAAAGATTTTACTTTAGCCAAATGGCAAACCAAAAGTGGTCGTTTTCATTTTTCCTAAGCCTTAGATGAACCTGAGAGCACCCACAAAAATTTTCATAATTTTTAGAATTTTAGTTCTATTTTAAATAGCCCGGTCAAACTTGTTTGTTTTCGATCAAAATTAAATCCAACTCTAACCCTAGCGCGCCTGGTTCTTCAACCCATGACTTAGAACTTGCTGCAGTGGTTCATGCCCTGAAAATTTGGCGACATTACCTCATCGGTAATTGTTGCGAGGTATATTCGGACCACAAGAGTTTGAAGTATTTGTTCACTCAACCGGATTTGAATCTTCTGCAAAGAAGATGGTTGGAGCTGATCAAAGATTATGACATGGGTATCCAATATAATTTGGGCAAGGCTAATGTCGTTGCAGACGCTCTTAGTCATAAAGTGTATTGTAACACTTTGATGCTCAAGGAGCAGCAGTCTGCCATTCATGAAGAATTTCAGCGGCTCAACTTGGGAATGGTTGAGCATGGTTTTCTTCGCTGCCTTAGCAGTACATCTAACCCTAGAAGATCAGATCAAGGTTGCGCAGCAGACGAACGATGGAGTGAACCAAATCAAGCAAAATATTAAGAAGGGAACAGCCAAGTGCTTCTTAGAAGATAGCAATGGTGTTGTGTGGTTTGGACAGCGCCTAGTTGTTCTAAAGGACATGGAGTTATGGAATATGATTCTCCACGAAGCCCATGATTCTCCTTTGTCTATTCATTCCGGGGCCACAAAGATGTATCAAGATCTTCGTCAGAGATTTTGGTGGACCCGAATGAAAAGGGAGATTGCTAAATTCGTTGCCGAGTGCGACGTATGTCATCGTGTGAAGGCCGAGCATCAACGACCAGCAGGCTTACTTCAACCTTTGCAGGTGCCCGAGTGAAAATGGGACTCGATCGGTATGGACTTTATCACCGGTCTGCCCCCGAACCTCCAAGGGAAATGATGCCATTTGGGTTCTTATTGATCGACTCACTAAAGTGGCACATTTTCTTCTGTCAAGACCAATCTTCATGTGAGCAGTTAGCGAGCTCTATGTCTCAAAATTGTGAGTGCATGGGATCTGAAAGGCGATTATTTTAGACCATGGCTCACTCTTTACCTCTCAGTTTTGGAAGAGTTTGCAAGAGGCCATGCGAACTCGTCTTTCTTTTAGCACTGTTTTCCATCCTCAAATTGATGGCCAGACGGAGAGAGTCAATCAAATCCTCGAAGACATGCTCTGTGCTTGTGTTCTCTCATATTGGAAGAATTGGGAGAAATGCTAGCCGTTTACCGAGTTTTCTTACAACAACAGTTTTCATACTAGTCTTGGCATGGCACCCTTTGAGGCTTTATATGGGAGAAAGTGTAGAACCCCGTTGAATTGGTCTGAGACCGGAGAAAGACCACTCTTTGGCCCAGATGTGATTAGAGAGGCTGAAGATCATGTTTGATTGGTTCAAGACCGATTGCGCACAACTCAATCCCGACAAAAGAGCTATGCAGATCAACGTCGTCACGCGTTGAGCTTTGAATCAAATGACTTTGTTTATCTCAAAGTTCTCCTTGGAAGGGTACTCATCGGTTTGGTGTCAAAGTCAAGTTAGCTCCTTGATATGTCGGACCTTTCCGCATCATTGAGAAGAAGGGAGCTGTGGCCTACAAACTGTATTTGCCCGATACATTTTCAGGGACGCACGATGTATTTCATGTATCTCAGTTGAAGAAATGCCTTGGTGTTTCAATTGAGGAATCTCCATTGGAAGGTTTTGAAGTACAAGACGATCTGACATACCGGGAGCATCCTATTCGTATCCTCGAAGAAGCGGAGCGAAGAACAAGAAATCGCGCCATCAAATTCCTCAAAGTTTAGTGGTCTAATCATGCCGAGGATGAAGCCACTTAGGAACGAGAGGATCACCTTCGTGCAGATTTTCCGTTTTTCTTTTCGAAGCGAAGCGGAATCTCGGGGACGAGATTCTTGTGGAGGCGGTTGAAACATCACGAACTCAGTGCGTGTTTTAAATGTATAAAAGTATGAGAGTTTTAAAAACTTTTGTTGAAATTCATAAGTTTGTACTTGGTCTCAAATTTTTGTTTCCAAAATTCAAACTTGTGACTTGAAACCAAGGTTCTAGTCAATTTCAAAAAAAAATTGTTCATCGAAATCTCTGGAAACAATTTTATAAAATACTATATTATTTTTGCTAATTATTATAATTTTTCTAAAAATTTTCAAAGTTATTTTGACATCTTCAAAATTCAAACCAAATCAGAAAGGCTGATTTGAAAAAGATTTTATTTTAGCCAAATGGAAAGCCAAAAGTGGTTGTTTTGATTTTTCCTAAGCCCTAGATGAACCTGAGAGCACCCACAAAAATTTTAATAATTTTTAGAATTTTAGTTCTATTTTAAACAGCCTGGTCAAACTCGTTTGTTTTCGGTCAAAATTAAATTCAATTCTAACCCTAGCACGCCTAGTTCTTCAAACGCGAAACCTTGTGGATCGTCCAATTTTGGATCAACGAACTGGATCGATTGGGCCGTCCGAACGCCCCTATCGCTGTGGATCGTCCGATTTGATCTTAACGGTCCGGTTGGCGTGGCGTGAAGCTTATTTGAACCGTCAGATTGTTTCTCAGCGAATTTGGATTGAGTGGGCCGTTTGGTTCATCCAAACGCGCCTCTTCATATGAGCCGTCCAATTGAAATTGAACGGACTGGATCAATTGGGCCGTTCGGACCGTTCGAACTTTCACCTCATCTGGACCGTCCATTTTGATCAAAGTCATCTGGACCGTCCATATGAACTTGACTCACCGCATCGTGTTTCTTTGGGTCGCTGACGAGCGAGCCCCACTGGTCAGCACCACCATCGTCTCCATAGCCGCTCAAGGCCGTGCGCTGGCGCTGTGCATGGTGGCCACAACGCCCTTTCGCGCCACCTAGAGCACACGTGTTAGCGCGGGAAGCATCGTCGGCCCCTATTTAACCTTCTCCGCCCATCCATTTGCTTCCTTTCGCTCTCTCTCGCTGCAATTTCACCTTCTTCTCCAAAGCCGATCCTCCGCTGCCGTCGTCAATTCGGCTGCATCCGACCTCCATTGGCGACGGGACTTGGGGCATTTGTTCCTAGAGCCAAGAGCGCACCGGCGCATCTTCCGGCTTCTAGGTGTGCGTGGCGTCTTCTCGCAAGAGACCCGATCGTCGTCTCGCCGCCGGTCACCGCCTTGACTCACCGTCGTCCTCCTCGAGCACCCGGGCCAGCGTCACAAGCTTCACCGAGTCTTTGCGCACCCGTGCGTGCCTTCCTCAAGCTCGGAGACCCTCTCAATCGCCAGATCCTCTACCTCACCGTCGTGGCCGCGCGCGAAGCCACCGTCAAGCCGTCGACATCATTAAGGTTGAAGTCATTAGGGTTAAATGGTGATTTGTTATTTGTATGACAGGTGGGTCAAGATGACCCAGTCAACATCGCTTCGGGCTCCACCGGTCAGTGACTGTGGGTCGGCTCAGCCCAAGTGTCAGAAGGATTAAATCCTTTTCGAATTTCCGAATTGAATTATTCTTGCACTGATAGTTCATTAAACTTCCAAAATTCATATCTATTTCATTTTAACTCCAAATTGAGTAAATCCAATTTTGTTGGTTTTCATTCTTTTTGCACTTTAATATGAAATAGGTTTTGAACCTGTCTCTACCATAGAAAATGTTGGTATTAGTTTTAGTCTCCAATTAGGTTTAATTGTTATTTTAAAAATCCTTTTAACTTGGAAAATTCCTGGAAAATTCTTCTTAGCCCCAAATAAAATTATTTTTGTTTTTAAAACTTTCTAAAATCATAATCTTTCTGTTTATGCAAAAATATTCATGTTTGATTGTTTTGGTGTTATTCGTTCTTATTCGCTCTTTTGTTCGATCGATAAGTGCCGACAATCCTATTGAATCTGAGAGTGATCCTCGGCTGACAAGTGGACTTTCTTGACCGAACAAGCGGTTTCCATTGATGCACGTTGATCCCATTATATTTCGCATGTTAATATTTCAAATGTTTCAACTATATGTATGCATGCTATGTTGTCAAGTATTTTATTAGCTGCGATAGTTCACCTGATTAGTTAAATTGAACTGTAGGAAAAATATCCATCATTTACTACTGAGCCTAGGTTATACTCGCTGTGATTTAGGTCTCAATGGTTGGGCTCTAGTCACTTTATATTGTAGTATTTGAGTAGTTGTCGCTTAGCCATGCTTAGAACGGTAGTCTGGGGATCATCGCTTCGGCTATGGTCGTTACAACGTCACTTTATCTATCTGAGTCAGGGTACTCATGTTTATATCTTATTTGGAAAAACTAAAACTGAAAATGAAAAGGATTTAGATTCGGGCACATGGTTGTTAGTGTAATTGTGGGGTGTGTGGTTGTGTGCCTGAATCAGTAAGGACCGAACATCTTGTTACACTAAATCAAGCATTATTGCGTGCAACCACATGAGGGCATATGGGAACCCTCTTGACTTAGTACTCTGGGAAGTGTTAATTAATGAGTCGCTGGTGGTAGGTTTAGGTGAATAAAAGAAAAGTGTTGTTACTGTGTCGGGTATGTGACGGGGGAGAGGTTCCAGGTCGGTTCCCTCGCCCAAGGAGCATTGGTAGTTGCTACGGCTGGGCCAATGTCTCCAACACAACGTATGGGTCCTCTGTGGGAGCTCGGTAGTGGGCGGTTCACAGAGGGTTAACCCCCATACATGCGACTCTTAATTAACTCATTTCCATTGGAAAGCGTCTCGTAGGACTTAGCCATGGCAGCATACCTAAGTGTGCTTAATAGCTTGGCAAAAAGGCGGTCTGACATGTGGGTAAAGTTGTACACCCCTGCAGGGTTTAATCTTTTCGAAAAGCCAAGTCCTTGGTTATGGACACACTTGGGGGGGTCTTTCGAGAGTTAGACTTTAACATTTTGTTAAAACTTGAACTTGGGTGGTACGAATGGGTAATTCATGCTATTGTTGAGGTGGTTGTGGGAAGTCACTTCTAGGTTGTTAATTATGCTTATTATTGTTGTCACTTTGTTATTTGATTCACTAAAAACTATTTGCTGAAATTGCTTTCAATCTATTAGCTATTGCAAACAAAATATTGCTTTATGTCGAAATGAACCATATGACCTTCTCCATTGTTTTAAGCTTGCATGTAGCTATGTATAGGTTTTTTAACGTAAGTCTTGCGAGTACAATTTTTTTTGTACTCAACTGCATTGTTTGTTTGCTGTAGAGGAGGTTGACCCCCAAGGGGTTGTGAGTCTTGAGCCGACTACACTTTGGACAACTAGCTTGGGCGTTTCTGTCGATTGCCTTGTGGGTAAGGGCATACTAATTGGTGTGGTTTTCAGCCATCTTATGGCAATCTTTCCGCTGCAAAACTCTCTTTTGTATTATGTAATTGATGTAAATTATGAAGACTTCAATAATGTAATATGTTGTGTATGGATTTGATACTTAAATTTTGTATGGTGTATGTGTACTGCATCCTGGGAAGTACATATACATCGAGAGCAGGGAAATTTGGTTTGTAATGCTGGAACGATGGAAAGGTTAAGTATTACAAATTATATCGCCCAGGTTCTCACAGTTATTTAAACAAATAAAAACAGATTTGTTAAATTGCCTTCAATCTACTACACTATTGCAAATAAAATATTGCTTTCTGCGTAAAATGAACCCTATAGCCTTCTCCATTGATTCAGCTTACATGTAGCTATGTATAGGTTTGTTATTCGTAAGTCTTGCAGAGTACATTCATGTACTCGCTGTTTGCTTTTATTACTAATCTGAACAGCAGGTATTGAGATCGAATCGGGTAAGGAAAGATTGCGCAGGAACATCGATTTGCTATGGTTTAACCCCAGTCGGTTGCCCTGCGGGTTATGGCAAGCCATTGAGACTTTAATTATGGTTAATCTCTGATTTTATTTTAGTTTATTCACTGTTTTTCCGCCGCGTACTTGATATTTATCTTGTTATTTGGCCGGTCGGTCTTTTGTATGAAACTGAACCTTGTTTGTTCATATGTTGTAAACTATAATGTTTTCGATGTTGTAATAACTTGTATATTGATTGATATTGATGTTTGTGAGGGTGTATGTGTACGCTCCTAGGAGGTACATAATGCAAGGCGAAATTTAATTTGTGATGCTAGGACCAATTGGAGGGTTAAGCATTGCAAGTTAAATCGCCCGGCAGCTCTCACACAGTTATTCAACCGGCCGGCGTCCCCAGCTTCCATTTTTCTCATATGCTTTAATTAGCTCGAGAAAAAAGCTAAGTCGATTGCTTAGGCATTGGCAACGGGGAGAGCAAGTGAAACTTTGAGTAAATTTTAGTTTGGACCATGTAATTTTACCATGGCTTCACTTTGCACCATTATTAGTAAATCTTTTCACTTTGCACCATCATTAGTAAATCTTTTTTACTTTGTAGCACATCTTCTTACTTTTTGTTTCACTTTGCACTAGGAGAACATCATGTCGGTGAGAGGAAACATGGGAGGCGTCTTGAGGAGCTTACCGGCGGCGAGACACGGCCGACAAGGTGACATCAACCGAAAAATAGAAAGCGAGCCGTTTGTCATCGCCGTCATTGCTATAGCCCTCTTGGCGAGGTTGTTAGAAGGAAAATTAGCTCGGTGACATCGCGTTAGGCGTGTCGAGAATGACACTCCATTCGTGACACATTAGAAAATGACATCGCGAACACCAAAAAGTTAGACGAATGACATCGCCGCCAGGTACTTCTGTTTCCGGAATTTTTTTAATATAGAAACTTAGCTCAAAAAATTATCAATTTTTTTGTGGAGCCTCCCAACACAGTTTAATTGCTTGTGTATTTTTTTTCAAAACTTTATACGTTCTAATTTTGTCTCTAAAATTCATTTAAATATCTTGTTTGTAGGAATTTTCTAATATATAAAATGAGGTCCAAGCATTATGAATTTTTTGGGCTCCTTACATAGTGGACTTGATTGTATAATTTTTCTAGAATTTTTACAAAATTAATTAATGCAATTTAGTAATGTCCTTACATTATGAAATATTAGACTCCTCACAGATAGATATTATGAAATTGTATTACTTAATTTTGTAACATTTTAGAAAAATTATACAATCAAGTCCACTATGTAAGAGTCTGAATTTTTTCATAATGTTTGGACCTCATTTTCTATATTAGAAAATTTCTACAAACAGTATAATTAAATGAATTTTAGCAACAAAATCAAAACGTATAAAGTTTTGAAAAAAAATACACAAACAATTAAACTGTGTCAGGAGGCTCCACAAAAAAATTGATATTTTTTTTAGCTGAGATTCTATATTTAAAAATTCTGGAAACGAAAGTAACTAGTGGTGATGTTATTCATCTAATTTTTTGGTGTTCACGATGTTATTTTCTAGTGCGTCACGAACGGAGTGTCATTCCTCCGATTACGCTCTAACGCGATGTCACTGAGCTAATTTCCCCTTGTTAGAATTTCGATTCAAGTCTTAGAATCTTAAGATTTTACGATCCTACATTTAGCGGACCGATTCAATCATAGGTAGGATCTTACTTTGGTAGAATCTTAATGCTCTTATGATTCTAGAAATTTTTTTGTAGGATCATAATCATAATTTACATCTGATTACATTGGGTTCTGCGATCCTAGTAATTAAATATGAATACTTAATTGTATATGTCCTTCCAATTGTAAAATTTCACCTTTAATCCACTCATATATACTATCATTCGTATGAAAAATATATCTGTCATTTGGACTATATTTTTATTAAATAAAGTATTTTAAAGTATAGAATCCAAAGGATATCACCATTGAAATACATGGTATATTTGAACAAATGTATATTTGGTAGAATCAGGTAGGATCTTAGATTCTACGATTCGATCCTACAATACGATCCTATCAAAGCATACCCGATTCGATTAAAGATCGCGATTCTGACAACCTTAACCACCGGCAATGCTCCGACTATTCTTCTCTGCTTTCGACCCATTCCCTAGCTCCATCTATCTCCCCTCTCTCCATCTCGTGCCTTGCCAACGCCTCCCACGTCGCCGTTCTCCGTCGGTGAGCACCGAAGAAGGCAGCTAAATCCTTACCCTGGTGCAAAGTGCAACACATAGAAAGAAGAGATGATGCAAAGTGAAAAGATTAGTTAAGGGTGGTGCAAAGTGAAACCATGGTAAGATTACATGATCCAAAGTGAAATTTACTCTGAAACTTAATACACTCAGCTTGGCCAGCGAAATATGCACAACTACTACTAGTGTATTAGTACTGTAGACAAGGTTGTCATAATCTCGATCCAATTCTTAAAATCTTCCAATCTTGATCCAAGTCTTAAAATCTTAAGACTTTACTATCCTAGATTGTACGTAGAATCTTAATTTGGTATAATCTTAATATCATTATGATTCTAGCAAAAAAATTATAGGATCTCAAACATATTTTATATATGATTCTACCAATTCTAGTAATTAATTATTAAAAATTACTCAGCATACGTCCTTTTTATTGTAAAGTTTCATAGTATATATAATCTTTGGTTTCGCCATTTTTTGTAATTAAAAGCTTTTAAATTATAATTTAAAACATGACATTATAATATGTACACAAAAATATGCATTATATAGCCAACTTGTGTTAATTATTATATAACGACAATAACATAGGCAAATATAAATCTAATTAGGTGCCAAATGACTAAATAAATGCTAAAATCTCAATCGAAAGATGTGGTAGATTGAAGAAAATATACTATTTGGTAGAATCAGGTAGGATCTTCGATTCTACTATTCGATCCTATCGGAGCACCTTTGATTTGATGCAAGATCTTGATTTTGACAACCTTAACCGTAGATACTCCAGTAGAAATTGAAAGTGACATGACCGCCAAAATTTGGCCAATTTGCGATCAAGGAAATTGATGACCAATTTTTTTTAGAAGCCATAGGCTTTGCCTGGGCTGCCTTAAAGAAGAAAGCGAGGCGCTGCGCGTCGACCAGCGTCGACATGCGTAGGTGGGGGCCCTTTGTCCCCCGTGCCCCTAAGCTTTGCTCAGGCCTCCTCGTGAGCACGTGCGTCGAGCGAGGCTCAAGTGCAGGCGGGTGAGGGAGCTACGCTCCACCTCAACCAACTGAGCAAAGCGACCACAAATAGTGTTTTGCAACATTGCAAATAAATGCCAATATTCATCACACAACCGACCACAAATAGTGTTTTGCAAATGAAATGCCAACTATTGGATTATACAACATTGTAAATCTACAGCACTTCTTTTTCACCAAGTTTCTCACAATAGGTGGTTGCTCATTATCAGGAAAAATACCATTTTGGCTGGCAAAGCAAATTTGGAGATACTAATTTGCTGGATCAACTCACTAAACCACCTCTTGTATCTAAACTTATCAAACAACAGCCTTACAGGAGAAATCCCAATCACCTTGATGGAGATGCCAATGCTACGATCAACGCACAATCAACCCTGTTTGGACCCAAGGTTCTTTGAGCTGCCTGTTTATGTCAGTCCATCACTTCGACACCGTGTACTTGCTGTTGTCCCAACAGTGCTGAATCTAAGCAACAACAACTTCACTGGTGTGATTTCCCCACAGATTGGTCAGTTAAAAATGCTCGTTGTACTTGATTTAAGCTTCAACAACTTATCCGGACAGATCCCACAATCGATTAGCAACCTCACAAGCTGCGAGGTTCTAGTATTATCCAACAACCATCTCACAGGTGCAATCCACGGTGCCTTTGAACAACCAACACTTCCTTTACGCATTCAATGTTTCTAACAATGACCTAGAAGGGCCTATTCAACAGGAGGCGGTATACTACATTCCTAAATTCTAGCTTTGAAGGGAACCCAAAGTTGTGTGGCTCTATGCTTATTCACCCTTGTAATTCAATGAAAGTGGCTCCGGCCTCCATTGTTTCCATAGAACGGTTTGGCACCGAGGTCATCTCGCGATCGCCTTTGGAATTTTCTTTGGAGTAGGAGTGCTATATGATCGATAGTCTTATCCGGATATTTTGGCTAACCTACTTCAAGCTGAAATGGGCTACAATAATGTGTCTGACTTATAGAGATGCAATGGATGGGCCGATTATCGAACCTAGCAACAAGCGACCCACGGCTTTCGATTGTTATCACCGTGTCTAACCATGGTGTGATCTCGATGGTTCTCACTTGACAAGGCCATGTAGTGGCTCACCGCAGCAAGAACAACACCTCTAGCAAACCTGATATCTTGTGAGACCCCAGGGTATTTAGCTTGTAATGCTTACTTTTTCAATTGACCCTAGTATCACAAACAAAATATCCCGCGCCTTGGGAAAATGTGTACCTCCCAGAATTGCTGTACACACACCCTTTTACAAAATCATGCATCAATGCCATACAAGCACAGAACTGAAGCAAGAACTATTCAAAGCAAAAGACATACATAATAGAGTTATTACAAAAGGGGCCGACCGGTCAAATAACAAGCTAAAGAACTAAATAAACAGCAGAAGCAAAAGCCATAAGATGGCGATAAACAAAAGCCACGGTTTGCCATTACGCCCACAAGGCAACCGACCGAGCCGCCAACCTAGTCATCAAAGTTGAAGTCGGTCTCACGATAGTCGATCCCTTGGGGATCAACCTCCTCTGCAACAATTAAGCAATGCAAATGAGTACAAAAATGTACTCGCAAGACTTACAAGTAACAAGCCTATACATAGCTACATGCAAGCTTAATCAAAGGAGAAGGCTCTAGGTTTATTTTCAGCATAAAGCAAGTTTTCATTTGCAATAATGTAATAGATTTAAAGCAGTTTGACAATCTGTTTTTAATTGTTCAAATAACAGCGATACAATAAATAATAACAATAAGACAATCTGGAAGTGACTAACCCAATAGCCACCACAACAATAGCACGAATTCCCCATTCGTACCAACCAATTCAAGTTTTAATTAAAGGTTATAGTCTAACTCTTGAAAGACCTCCCCAAGCGTGTCCATAACTTAGGACAAGGCTATTCAAATAGATTTAAAACCCTGCAGGGGTGTACCAATGTACCCACACGTCAGACTGCCTTTTCACCACATGATTTAGCACACTTCCTTTGGTATGCCGGCACGGCTAAGCCCTACGAGACACTTTCCAATGGATTGTACTAATTAAGAGTCACACATATGGGGGTTAACCCTTAGTGAACCGCCGTTACGGGCTCCCACTAAGGACCCACATGTTGAGTCGGACGCACCGGCCCAGCCGAAGCAACTGCGGGTGCTCCTGGGTATGGAGAACCTAGAAAGGAACCCATCCCTCTCATCCCACAACAAACATTTTTCTTACCACCAGCGACTCATTAATTAATACCTCCCAAAGTACTTAGTCAAGAGGGTTCCCAATACCCTCGTGTGGTTAGCTGTGAGAATGCTCGGTTTAGTGTAACAAGATGTTAGGTCCTTGTTGACTTAGGCACCATTCCAACCACACCACAAGATCACACTATCAGCCATTGTGCCCAAGTCCAAACAGTTTATTTTCAGTTTTATACTTTACACAGTAACAAAGCACAACGTGCTGGATATAATGTAATAATAAGATTTATGTGATCAAAGTTATTGACTAAGTCGATAACCGCCCAATTCTACCGGTAGCTAAGCATTTCTAAGCATGACACCGAAAAGACAATAAAAGAGCATAATTCAACCACCGGGCTCTAATTCACTGGTGAGATTAATAACTTAAGGCTAGTGGCAGGGGATGAATAATTTAAGAAAACCATGCAATATGATTAGCTACATCTAATCGACAAAATTAACTTTGACACAAAAGCATGCATACATACAATTTGTAAACAAGATATTAGACTTTAAAAGTAATGGGATCAATATGATCAAATGAAAACAACTGCTTGCCTTGCTGGTAGCTTTCTTGCTGCATAGGATCGCTTTCGAACTCAACGAACTCGTCAAAACCTAACGAAAGAAACGAAAAGAACCGATAAGAACGAAGAACATCGAAAGGACTCAAAAACCAACTTCAACCAAAAGCCATGAAATTTACACAGCAGGAAGATCATGATTTTTAAGGAATTTAGCAACAAGAACCAATTGATTTGGATGCTCAATGCTAAAGTTATGGCCAAAACAATTTCAGCCAGTTGGAAAAATGCTGAAAAATTCATTTTGTTTACTGTTCATCCGAAATTAAATCTTTGGCACAATTTTCCAGAGAGGTGTTGCACCTGAACGTTTTTGGGTAAACAAAGCACCTCATAAGATGAACAACCCAATTTGATTCACCTCATTTGGAGTTAGGATGCATTTTCTATGATTTTTCTAAGACATGAAAAAGAGCACAAGAAACATGCAACCACAAAAACTTTAGAAACAGTAGCATACCTAAAACCTATTCTACCAATAAGCACACTAACAGAGGAACCCAACAAACTTGGTTTCACTCAAAAAGGATCTACGGAGAAATACTTATGCATTTTACAAGTTAAAAGCATTTTTAGAGCAACAAATAAAGCCTAAACCTAAATAAATCCACCAACACATTTTCTGGAGCAGAACCAAGCTTCCAACCATTTTTAGATTAAATCTTAGTTAAAACTAGAGCTAAAAAATTTGAATCAACTAAAAGCGGAGCTAAAAGCGAATTAGTTAAGCCATTTTGAAGTTTAACACAATTTTGAGTTCACAATTAAATGCTTTGGGATTTTCTTTATTTAACCCACAGCAAAAAACACTTGGGCCATCGAGATTGAATCCAACGGCCCAAGTTGAGCAGACGATCGGACGCGTTCGACCGCACGCCCAAACGACCCACGCGAATCTCGACCACAGATCAAGAAATGGGCGGCCCACAGCGGATCAACAAAGCGCGCACACACGCCTGCAGTGAGGTTTTAAGTCTGTGAGCCCACCGATAACGACACCTTGAGCTACTTAGGACAGCCATTAACTGTTTAACCAATGATTAGCCAATTAATGACAGCATCTATGTCCTAATGACAAAGCCACAGTGTCGACTCGTCCAACAACGAGTTGGGCGCAAAGATGGGCTCACCACCGGCGACTCCGGTCACGGCGGCGCAAACCAAAAACACACACGGGTCCGCAATAGCGTCGCGCACACAGAGCTACTCTCGGCGGGCCGCCTAAACGACAGCGAGCGAAGAGGAGCGGCGATGCAAAGCACGGCCAAAACGAAAGCATAAATAGCTCGCGGCGATTCGAGAAGCGGTGCCCAAGCTTCTAGGAACTACGAGGCTACCTTAGCTTGGAGAATACAGAGATGAGACGGAGGCTCGGCAATGAAAGCGATGCGGTGCCGAGGAAGACGCAGCGGAGAAGGCGGCTGAGCAAAAAACGAGACCGCATCATCGGGTTAGCTTCAATAGGGCTCAAGGATGGACCATGAGCAAGTAATTGAAGAGAGGAGGTCCTTACCGGAGTTGAGGACGAAATGGGTGAAACTCGGCCGAAGGAAATCCAAAACCCAATTCAAGCAATTACTATGAATGCAAACCCAAATTGAGTTAGGGGATTTGATTAAGGTGCTGAGGGGTGCGAAGAGACACGAACAGAAGTGAAGAAGAACCACTGGAGCACTGGCGACGACGAAGAGCTTGCTCTGGTCATCAATGGCGATTAGGGACTCTCGGGTGTTTGGGAGCTAGGCAAAGTTACAGGGGTGCTAAAAAGAGGCAGAGGAGGAGCTCAAGGGCTATATATAGCTGGGGAGCAAGGAAGGGAGCAAAGGCAAAGCTCCACTGTTAGCTAGGCTCACAACGCTGCCATGGGCGAGCTGAAGCAACGGGAGCAGCAGAGAACACGACTTTGAGGGCAAAGCTCTGACCCGTATTTAATGCTTAGCGGCAAAAACCGTTGCAGGACGCCATGGAGTGGACAAGGCGCTGCTGCCCTCTCCCATGCTGCGGCAATGGCGTCTTTGGCGCCTGAGCTCGAGCGAAGCAAAGCGAAGGAGAAAAACGAGTTGGCGAGGCCCACCAAGCGAGAGAAAGAAAGCCAAGGTGGCTCGGGTCGAAACAGAGCGAGTTGGTTGAGCCACATCAGCGAGCACGGATCCAACTCTCCGGCGGTTGGATTGAGATCAATGGCCGGAAGCGTTAAGCGCGATCGAAGTCGAATGGCTCCACGTGACGAGGGCCGCCGATGGAGATCCAACGGTCCAAATTGCACGCGCCAACAGGAACTGACCCGAGTGCAGCTAGGCGGTCCAACCAAGACAAGTGGCTCGAGCCAGGCTCTGGTTTGCATCCAAGGAATAGTGAAAACAGATTTGGAGGAGATTTAAGCTGAGAGGGTTTGCGAATTTTTAAATGGAGTTGCACAACTCCAAAAATTCTGAAATTTTGACTGGAGGTTCCTCACTTCAGGATTAACCTTGCATAAAATTTCCAGAGATTTTCATGTATAGAATTTTTCTCCAAAAATTCCTCAAGGTTTGTTCTAGGGTTTGACCAAAAGTCAAACTGAGTTTGACTTGCCTCTTAAAATTATCAATTAATTTCTAAAAATTATGAAAATTTTCAGAGGAGTCACACACAAGCCCTAAAACCAAGGAAAAATATTTCCAGAGGTTGAACACAAGATTCCCAACAAGGATTGAAACAGGGGTCATGACTTAGTCAAACGGAGATTTGAGTTTTTGAATTCCGCAAGTCCTTTACAAGAATTACAAAAAAGTTCAAAAACAACAGGATACAAGAAAAGTTTAATTTCTTCTCATTTTCTTACATTTGAAACACATACCCAGATTTGGGATGTTACATATCTCAACTCCTGATTTATTAGCGACATTCGATCAGTACTCTCTGCTCCAAAAAGGAGAAATTGGAAGGAACTTAGGCGATAGAACAATTGGTGGCGATGTAGAACAATTTGAACTGAAGTAATCTGAAAACCTCTTAGCAAATGAACCATGTCAGTATCATGTGTAACTACATATGTTTTTTTAAGAATGTATAACCGTAATTTCGAATATTTACTTGATTATTCTTCAACGATCGACGACACAGAATCTCCAGAAGAAGACATCAACTACGCGTTCGCTGGGGCAGCAAACCACTAATGATCCGAATCATCAATTCATAGCCCCGAGTCTCGCCGTCGTTTTTGTATTCGTACGTGGCCAGGTGTGAAACGCGAGGTGGGACCATACATAAAATAAGAAGGAATAATTGATTATTTGCCCTTTGCAAAAAGTTGATTTTACGATTTGCCCTTTGTATGTAAGTATGATATGTGGGTTTGAGACCATATGTCATACTCACATCGATAGTAAATAATCAATTACGCATGTTAACAGTGGCAAATAATCAATTCTCCCAAACAAGAAGGTTTGGGTGGGGGCGCTAAGGGCATCCTCGGTGTTTGGAGGCAAGTCTCTAAGGCTGCTCCCAATGCTCCACCTTGGCTAGTATCTTAAGCATGTCATGTAGACAAATTGATGATGTGGCATCATAGTTAATGAGGAGAGATAGTACTCTAGTATCTAATTTAGATACCAGTTTGGGCTCGAAATCCAACGCGTAAAATTTATTGTATACTCATGCATGTAATTAAATGAAACAGTCTAAGATACTACACCATAAGAAACCATGCATTGAAAAGATAGTATCCTAACACTCCTCATATACTAAGAAACTACACTAAGATACTGCCCATTGAGAGCAGCCTAAGCCTAGATCTATAACCAGTTGGTAACATTATCACTTTTCTCCATAGCTTGTAACATTATATTTAGCTTCTATGGTGGGTCCCTCAGCAAACTAAAATATTATTCTCTCAACCGATCCCTACGTTCCTTCCCGCAATCCCAATTCCCTGCCCTCCTCATGCAACTGTCAGAATGCAATGGCCATCCAAAATATTACCCTCTCTGGTCTTCAAAGCTTGATGTTTAGACAAAGCTGCTAGGCATACTTTGAACTGTTTTCATCTGTCTGAACGACATTCTTTCAAGAACGGAGGGAGTATTATTTTATTCATAATTCTTTGCCTCTAGCTCGAGCAAAGGACGCCTAGCAAAATGATTTAGTCTTTGCATAGCTTGGTGGAATTCCACCGTAAGAAGCGGTAAGGCGGCCGCCTCGGTCTCCGAGACCATGGAAACCCCCTTCTCTCTGCAGTCTAGCTTGCTAAATACATCCATATCTCACAATGAATGGCCTTTATCTAGGCAAAACAACAAACAAAAGACCAAGATAATAAAGTAAGTAAATCAGCATTAAGCGTTGTGATCCATTTAGTTGTCGAGTAGGGCGCCCTAGACGACTTGTAAATAAAGGTCTTGTCTACATGCTTACGGATGGATGGGGTCAAAGTGTTGTATGTTTGCGGATGCAATGTATATGCAATGTAATTCTTTAATTATATTGATATGCGGACGCGTGGCGAAACGAGCGAGGCGCGGCAGGGGCTGCGACATGGGGGCGGTGGCGCCAACTAGTCGACTACCGATGCTCGGCGGATGATCTGGTGTCTTGGCTGGCTGCAACTGCTGCTGGCTGTAGCGCAAAGGCTCATGGCCTTGAGGGCGGTGAGGCACCGACTAGTCGACTACTAAGACTCGGCGCAGGCTGCGGCGTGGGAGAGCGCTAAGGCACGGTGCGGGCGGAGGCTAAGGCGCAGCGTGGGCAGGGGCTGAGACTCGGCACCCTCGCCCTGAGTCTTTAAAATTTCTGGTTCTGCCACCGCTGCATAGTGTATAGAGGCTACCTCCAAGACTCTCTCGGTGTGCACTGTAGATGGGATATTTTTTAAAAATAACCTAGTTTTTATTCCTAATACAGTAATAATACTATATATATTATTATTTCATAGGAATAATCATATGTTGCTCAACCGTTGGATTACTAGCTCAAATCGCTCAACGGTTGAGCGACAAGTCCACTTGCCGCTAACGGTTAGTCTAAGTACACAGGCCGCTCAGCTAGCAGGCATGCATTGTACACTATTTAGCGATAAGTGTCCAAGTCGCTCAACTGTTGAGCGACTAGGGCGGTTGAACGATAGATGATTATTCTTGTAAAAAAACATAGTATTATTACTGTATTTTAAAATAAAAACTAGGTTGTTTTTTTTTAAAAAAATCCTGTGGATGCTCTGACGAGATCAGCCGGCCGCTGCACGTTTCTACTCAGTCCTGAATTGGGGCGCAAAGACCGCGTCTACACGTCGGACCCTGATAACTAGCCTCAACGTGCACGACATGGCGCTAAAGTGTAAAATAAAGAAATCAAGAACTAATAGATGACAAGCTACCCCAAATAAAAGGTCAAGAAAAGGAGATGCAATGCAAGTGTACTCGAGATGTCAACTCTGTATTTTCTTAGATGCCAACTATAAAATTTCTGAGAATCCTAATAATACGCTGAGCCACTCCTGTTTTTCAATCAACATTTAACAGGAGATATTAGCCCCCTACTGTACTGACCCATGACAGATATATGATACAACAACTGGCGAGTAATTTCCCCGCAAAAAAGAGAGAAGGAACTAATGCAACTACACCTACTAAACAGCATCAAAACAATCTAATCTAAGCAAATGCGATTCTTAACACCAGCTATTCAACTAAACTAACAAGCCCTTACATCACAACCTGAATCCATTCTGCAGACCACGTCCACACAGGCATCAACTCTCAACTCTTAAGTGATCAGCCTGCCACAGTGCCACTGCCAGCCCACACACGCTACCTAGTTTTCTTCAAGCACTTCTGAAATCTAAATTCAGATGATAACAACAAAGAGTCATAGTCCATCGTCCAGAATAATGCAGCAGTGGAGCCGGGAGAATGGAAAACAACAGCAAACGTAAACATCAGCCAAAGCACGTGTGCTAACAGAAAGTAAACGCCTCGGGTCAGGAAGAAGATCGAAGAGAGCACCACCAGATCAATCACCCACTCCATCCATGGAGCTAGAAAACTGCCCCTCCTTGTACGGCGGGCCCACCAAGGGTCAGAATTTTTGGCCGTTCTGATAACTTTTTGTCTCGTATTTATAAGAATAGTCGTCCACTATTTATTTTTTTTACAAAATTAGCTCCATGCTGTATGATCGTAGTGCGGTAGCCCCTTTCCGGCCGTCACGCACCTCTGTCTGCATGGCCACCATGCGGTGGCGCTGCCGCACGGCCACCCCACCGCCCGCCACGTGTCCCACATTAGGGTTAATTAGGGTTTTGACCAGAAATTAGGGTTTAGGCCGCTTAGGGTTTCGACGCTGTTTGTAGGAATTTTAAAATATAGCAAACGAGTTCCAAAAATTATGAAATTTTATGTGGAGCCTCCCGACACAGTGTACTTACTTGTGTAAATTTACCATAATTTTATTCCTTCAGAATTTTTCTCGCAATTTCATATAAGTGTATTGTTCGTACGAATTTGTAAATATAGGAAACGAGTGCCAAAAATTATGAATTTTATTTTGAAGGTTCCTCACGCAGTGGACTTAATTGTGTAATATTTCAGTAAATTTATATGTGTTCTGGTATTGTCTAAAAAATTATGGATTTAGGTCGCGGAAATTTAGATTTTAGGGTTCGGAAATTAGCGTATCATGATTTCATGTGACTTGGAATGCATGGAAAAAAAAGCTGCATTGCAGCTCCATTGGAGATGTCGATATATAATATGGCGCAGGAGTACACACATAACAACCGAAAAACACATACAAATATAGCAAAACAAAATATGAATACAAATATACCAAAACATTATCGCATAGCACGGGACATAATATGGCTCACTCGTCTGAGCCACTATCCTCTGCTTGTTGCGGCTGTGGCTGCCTCCGCGTGCACCTGGATGTTTTGCGTCGGGCGTGTCCCGTGGGATATGTGAGCCAGTCCGGAGAGCGTGTGTCGGCTCGGAGGGGGTATAGAGATCGCTAAGTGGGCGGAGGTGGAGCAGTCGGCCGAGTTTGGCCCAACAGACTCTGATAAGCGTACATGTCGTCCTGTTGAGACATGCCAACCTGGGGGACACCTCCGAAGAATTCATGAGCGACGGACTCCAGAAATTCAGTCCCAAGGTACTATGCCTGCCACTCCGGTTGGGTGGATGAGCTCTGGTCCTGGACGTACAGTGTGCCAGCCAACCCGGATGAGCTTTGGCCTTGGACATACGGTGGGGCAGCGAACCCGGAGGAGCTCTGCCCTACGTACGCTCCCAACCCTGCCTACCATGGTCCAGACCCTGACCCTAACATGTACTACTCCCTGCTAGGACCTGGGAGGCCCATATCATCATCATCAGTCGACGTGGACTGGCCGTCACCCCCACGGTCAACTGAAGGCTGCAAGACGGAACGATGTCAGTACAAACAAACACTCTGGACGTGAACTGAGATTCTTGTACCTCCTGGATGTGCAGTGCAGATGACCGACGGGGAGCGCTAGTCTATGTACCGAACGCAGACGGTAGAAATGATTCATCCCGACGGACCTGCGGCGGGAGAACAACATGATGTTAACGGAACGTTAGTCATAACCAGAAAACAGAACGTAGATTTGTACATAACTTACCTCCCAGCCACTATGGGCTACGGATGACCGACGGGGAACGCTACGATGTCGGCCGGACTCGCTAGGTCATAGTGACCTAGCGGGTGAGCACGCTGTAAGATCAAGGAGACCGACTAGAGAGGGGTGAATAAGCGGTTTTTAAAATCTTTTGGCTAAAACCGAGTTTTATGTGGAATTGTAAATCAATTCGGTTTTGTACAATTAAAGCCTAAATCAACTAGTCTTTACTAAGTGCACCAACAATATGAGACTATATAAATGATAGCAAACATACAAAGACATGTAAGCAATTTAATTATAGGAATGTAAATTGCACAAAGTAAATCACAAAAGAGCAAACCACAATGACACAAGGACGTTTTACCGTGGTGTTCGGAGACTTGCCGGTCTCCCCTAATCCACGTTGAGGTAAACCCAAACTAATTGGACCGGCTCCACGAATTAAGCCAAACACCTCAATTCCACTAGTGGTAGCTCTTTCCCGCTCTGGGTAGGTAAGCTCCAACCTCCACAACACGCCGGGTCTTCTCACAAGCTTCTTGAGAAGATCACCAGTCCACGACGCCTCCACACCGTCTAGGTGTCGGCAAACACCAAGAGTAATAAGTCAAACCCCTTGCTTGACTCTCACCACGTGCAACGAATGCACAAGCTCAAGTGGATATGCAATCCACCTCTAGATGCAACACATACAACTAGAGACCTCTCTCCTTGCTCACAATGTGTAACACATGCCCAATTGAGAGGAGAAGCTCACACTAGCTCAAGAGAGTGAAATGGGATGCCAAAAAGTTGCCTCTCAACTGGCCAAGGGGGTATTTATAACCCCTACACCAAAAACTAGCCGTTGGGAGACGAAACAGCCAAAAACTAGCCGTTACAGACTTGGTGTGGTCGAACCGCACTCACAAGGGCCGGTTCAACCGTTCTGGGCGGTTGTACTGCTCTTTACATGGCGGTTGAACCGCAGCTCAAAATCAGCACAGACGACACTCGGTAAAAAGGTCATAACTTTTGACTCCGATGTCGGAATTGAGTGATCTTGGACTCTATGGAAAGCTTATTCAGAGGGCTACACAACCCACCTATTTGATTTGATCTAAACACATTTTATCAAATCAAAAGGCACAACTCCAAAGAGCTACTACCATGGTCTAAGTCCAAAGTATTAGCAACAAGCAATCTTAGACCATGTCAAGGGAAAATACATGAATCCCAATAATTTGCAAAACACATTTGCAAACTTAGATCATACCACAAGGAGTAGGTACATGGACTTCAACCGTTTGCAAAACACATTTGCAAATTATAGTCACATGCTACAAGGATTAAATGCATGAGCCTCAACTATTTGCAAAACACATTTGCAAATAATAGCATCATGCCACGGAGAGCTAGAGCAAGTGAGATTGAATTATCAACACATGATGAGACTCAAGCTACTAGACAAGACCCCTCTTAATAGTACGGCAACCTATACTAGCAATCCGGTCTTCCAACCAAACACCAAGACCGGTAAAAGACTAGGAACACATCCTTAACCTTAGCTAGTCATACCTTTGCCTTGAGCATCTTCTTGAAGGTTGATGACACACATCTTCACTTCAAGTGCAGGTCATCGTCTTGACATGCATCAACCCATGATGCATCCTTTACCTGACCTCAATCAACACATGATGAGTCTTCTCTTGACTTGATGATCAACTCATGATCATCTCTTCTTCGAGATCTTGATATGCATCAACACATGATGCATCCTCTTCTTGAACCTTGACTTGATGACGATCAACTCATGATGCCATCCGAAGTCTCCATTACCCTGGAACCTAACCTATTCATCCAACTCATGGAAAATATTAGTCCCATAATGATTAACATTGATTACCAAGATATACCTGCAATAATGTTTCTAAACAAGTCGTTGCAGAAAGGTGCGGTACGACCGCCAACTAGAATCCAGTAAAAACGCTCTCCGGTCGTACCGTTTCTCATGTGTGGTACTACCGATTTCAGGGTTTCCAAAATCCGCTGAAATTACATGCTCTCTGGAAAATATGTACCACCTCAGAAAAATCGGTACGACTGCAACACGGTTCAACCGTTTCACAAACGTGGTACAACCGATTATCAAAGAGAGCTCCGAGCCAAAATACACCTGTTCTGGTTTTATCCAACCGCCAACTGGAAATCGAAACGACCGCAATGCGGTAGTACCGCTCAAAGAGCCAGTCGTACCGCATTAGAGCTCAGTTGGCAGAACCAGTCAAAACTTGGTAGTACCGCCAAGCATAGTGCGGTCATACCGCTTAAATCCAGACAACCGCCGATTTAACTCGGTACAACCGATTTCTAACAAATGCACTTAGAGCTTTCAAACTCAAATTCAAATGCATGCATGATCCTAAATCGATCCAATTTGCACAATAACAAGCTATCAAGTCGCTAATCATGATCCTCTATTTTCATGCATTTCCATTACCATGTCGCCATCCATAAACGGGACTAAGCCTTTAAACATCTTAGCACACACGTTAGTCCCACAACACAATTTCAAATAATTGAATATAAAGTAATATGAGTATATATGAACTATACAAGTTTTATATACTCAAAGGATATGTTTCAAAATAGAGATCCCCAATATATGTGGATAAAGAAATATGGATCAATACTAATGAAACCACAAAACATAGAGTGAACTCCCCCTAAATATGTGCATACATGAATGTGTAATAAAAACATATGCACATATTCAAGTTAAACTTTTGGTGGAGTAAAACCTATATTTTGGATCCGAGGAATGCAACAATATATAAGAATATGATATCGAATGCATACCTCTTTGATTTTCACCTTTTTATCCAAATTGAGACTGAGCAATATGTATATCAATAAACGTGTTAGTCTCACAAATAGATTTGTCATTAATCACCAAAATACTCCATTAACATATAATGGTGGGTCTAGATTCTTCACACACCCCCCACTTGGTGCCCGATCATGCGGGGCGCCGTCCATCGAACGACCACAACTCAAGTTCTTTATTATCTTCTTCATCTCTGCGGCGACGTGCTTCAAAGTATTCAACATCCCCGCCAGTGTTCTGTCTGGGTTGCAGATGGTGGCCTTAGATGTGCCGCAGATGCGTTGCGCTCGCTCCAACTGTAGTGACATGCATAACAGGTTCATTAACGAAGAGTGCAAATATCGACAACGAAACGACCAGAGGTTGTAAGTGTCTTACACTGCCAGTGGAGGAATGGTAAGTCTCATGGCGTCCGCGGGCACGCACCACTCCATGTATGCACCGACGTCTCAAGGTCGTATGGACGCCGGTCACGCATAAGACATCCAAGTGCACCCTCTCCCTCCATGTCATAGTCCACTCGTGCTGGACCGGGCGCCAGTCCTGAATATGCCCACCCGTCCTCGGTTGCCTGCATTTCCGGAAGGATTGGTGTTAGAAAAGAAGATATAAAAACTATAAACATTACTCGGGCAAAGTTTGACTCACAGGTGTACAGCTCATGGCAGAGCTTCTTTGTCCGGGGCACGACTGGTGTGCACTAAAGCGTCGCATTCTGCGTGCTGCGGCGTAAAAGGCTCCACCATATTTGCGAACACCAGGTGGCAGTCCGTCATCCACAGTCATATGTCCTGGATGCATTGCACAGACTGTCCGTGTGGCACTACCGTGCTCAAGAACTGTGGATACCATGGATTCTATATGATGTCGCTCTCGTGCAACGATTCGAACTCGTTGTGGTACAACGAGTAGCACCTTGCCGGTCTGTCCTTGGCCCAGTACAGATGGCCAAGAGTCCACCGTAAGCCCATGGTGGGCCCGTCTATCACATCGATGGGGGGTGTATGGGTGCAACGCCTCGATGGGCGGCCACCAATAGGGAAGTGCTCCCAACTCCACAGTGCAGAGCACGTAGTAGACGGCTAAGGTGGGGTACCACCGGCGCGTTGAGAAGCGTCACACAACCCCGGTATGTGGCACAAAGGACGGCTAATCCTCAAAGAAGATCTTGAAGCATCGGCTTAGCTAGCGTCAACCAAAGACTCGGCGACGCGAACGAAGCTCGAGTAGCAAAAATCACCCTGTGTGGTTGGAAACAGGACCCAACCAAAGAGCTGAAGAAGGTAAGTAACGAGGTGCGTCCTAACGACCTCGTCAGGTGCACCCTGCGGGCAATCATCGCGCCTCGGCCAAGTCCGAGGGACGCTTCGTGCACCCTCCGGAGAGGTTGGCCAACCGATGCTCGGCTTGGCCTTCTAGTGCGCCTGGCGGAGGGCACTGGAACAAGTGGCTCACCCCGGATCAGAGACCGATCAAGAGTGAGACGCCCTGCAGGTGACCGCTCATCTCACCCCACCAAAAGTGGAAGGTGTGCGTCTCGGGCCTCCACCCATCGACAAGTGCCGGCGGCAGAGATCGCGTCTAGGGTGAACCGACATCTTATGGACACCGGCCTCGTAGGGGCAACAAGCCCATGTCCCGGAGGATCGGGACGTAGCGATCGCCCGGCTCCAGAATCCTCCCTTGCGAAGCAAAGCAGGCGAAGGGCCATCGGCGTCACCGATGATCCACGCTTTTGCCCGTAGTCCTCATCGTAGAAGTGTTCCGAAGCCGGTAGAGACATGGCTTGCAATACATGAAATAGACAGAATATTAGTGAGAAGATTGATAATGACCATAAAACAACTAGCACGAAATAATTAGTTGCATGAATAACTAGCAGTGCATGCTGTCATTATTTTTCTATTTTCTGATTGTTTAAAACTAATTAATTAAAACTAATTATTTTGTAACTAATTAATCTCGCCTCAATAATTACACATGTTAATCTATGTTCTTTCCCTTTGCTAAAAAAAATTAATTGCATATGTGTGTGTTCATTGCATGGTGCATGCATACTTGAGTACCTAGCAACTAATTGCTTGCATGGTAACTAGCAGTGCATGCTATCATTATTTTGGCCAGCATGTGCATGCATACTAGAATAACTTGCATGTCATTATGAACTAGCACGAAATAATTAGTTGCATGAATAACTAGCAGTGCATGCTGTCATTATTTTTCTATTTTCTAATTATTTAAAACTAATTAATTAAAACATGTAGCTATCAGCTAGCTGACCATAGACTAAATTCATCGGCTTAGTGCTCAGATATGTTTCTTGCTCAAAAGTACAAAGCCACTCATGAGGTCTAACTTTATTATCCATGTATAGCAGTATTAGTGGAGGTGTTCTTAAGTTCCTTTACCCATGGTCTTAGATACATTACTTTGTCCATGCATTGATAGCCTACAACATATACAATGTATGGTAATCTCAGAACGCTAATTACATTGATAGCATATGTACTAACAATTACATGGGACTTCTAAAGTCAAAAATATTATCCTACGAAAATCCCAGAATGCTAATTACATAGGACTAACAACGGCAAACTAAGTCAATGTCTACAAAATTACAACTACTTAAGTAAGCATCCACCGTAAAATTGCGACTAATTATTTGGTAACTAATTAACGAGGCCTCAAGAATGAAACAACGGAGATACAAATTACCTGCGAATGACGGCGGTCAATAGCGCTGAAATGTTCCCAAAAATATAATCGACAGAGCAAAAGAGCGAGCGAAAGACCGAGTGAGCGAGCGACTGCGAAATGAAATCGCGCTCGTTCGCTCGCTAATTTATAGCCGGGAGGGAATCCTTCCCCGCGCGCGATCAGTTTTAATTTGCATACGGCAGACATGGATTGCACGGAAAGACAGCGAATAGATTGATGAGACGGGATGACAAGACAGGGGAGACAACGAATAGATTGATGAGGCGGATGATAAGAATCTTGCTTTCGGTGGAAAAGAAAAGCAGATGGAGGGAGGAGCCTCATTCGGAAGTTTGCCTGCACAACACTTGGCACCTATATGAAATTACGAGAAAAATTCTAGAGGAATAAAATTATGAAAAATTTACACAAGCAAGTGCACTGTGTCGAAAGACTCCACATAAAATTTCATAATTTTTGGAACTCGTTTGCTATATTTTTAAAATTCCTACAAACAACACTGAAACCCTAAGCGGCCTAAACCCTAATTAACCCTAATGTGGGACATGTGGTGGGCGGTGGGGCGCTATCGCACGACGGCCGGAGAGGGGTTGCCGCACGGCAGCCATGTGGCATGGGGCTAATTTTGCAAAAAAAAAAATAGTAGACAGCTATTCCTGTAAATACGAGGCGAAAAGTTGTCAATACGTCCAAAAATTCCAAGGGTCATGGTTTTTTTTTCAAATGCTTTGTATGTAATAGGTATATTATGTTATGAATAGCGTTTGTATTCATCATGAGAGGCCAATGAGCCAATATATATGCAAGTACAATTATAGCAGATATGCAGATAACCCTTTATACAACAGGGGAAATACACAGGTAATAATGCATCTAACACCCCCCCCCCCTCAAACTTATGGTGGATCAACAACATGAAGTTTGGAGATATAGAAGCTGTGCTGGGCTCTGGTTTGTGCATTTGTGAAGAAGTCTACTAACTGAAGCTCTGAAGGCATATATTGAAGAGCAACAACTTGGTCCTGCACCTATGTCCGCATGTAGGAAGCATCAATACCAATATGCTTTGTAAGCTCATGCTTCACCAGACATTTAGCAATGCTAATAACACCTGTACTGTCGGACAAAAGAGGAGTAGGTGCTAAAACAGAACCACCAAAATTTTCAAGTAACCATCGTAGCCAAGTAACCTTCGCGGTCAACAAAGCCATAGCTCACAACTCAGCCTCAGCACTCAAACGAGAACTGTTGTCTACTTGTCTTCCAAGCAATGAGAGAACCACCAAGAAAAACACAATAGGCAGAGAGAGACCGGCGATCAGAGTGATTACTAGCCCAGGTGACATCAGCATATGCCTAGAACTAAGAGCGCTTTCATTCAAAAATAAAACTCTTTTTTACTCCTAACGTGTCTCATGTACGTATAGTATCCAAAAATTCAAGTTATACCCACTTTAATCGATCTCCTCGCTACTGCCTGTTCACAATTCCGATCTTCTTTCATCCGCTGTTCTTGCTAATGTCTTCACTTTAAAGGGAGAGAAGGAACCCGAGCCAACAAGTCGTTCGGTTAGAAAGCGCTAGCGGTCTTACTTAGCTTAGGAAAGATGTCATTTCTCTTGTTTAGCCAAGAATTAATTGCTCAAGCTGAATCAGCTGGTAGTCTTTCCTTGGCTTGTAGTTTCAGCAAGATTGGCATTGGCTTGGTCTAAAGTAGCTCCAGATTCTCGGTCTTCTGGAAAGGGGGTTGTAAAGAGCTGGAGCGAGGGAAAAACAGACGACGAGTGATGGTTCCACGAAGATATCATAGAACACAAAGAAGATGACTATAGTGGAGTTGAGTGGGAGCAGAAACAAGCTGACTCAAGATATGTACAGGGTATGAAATGTTAGAATGAGTGACACCTAGATAAATAGGACTCCCAACAAGATGATGGTAGCGAGTAGGATCAGTAAGAGACTCACCATTAGTAGGCTGAAGATGAACATTAAGCTCCATAGGAGTCTCAGCGGTGTGCTGATCAGTAAGAGAAGCACGATCAAGAAGATCCTAGATATACTTTTCTTGGGACAGATAGAAGCCCTTAGGCGTAGAAATAACCTCAACCCCAAGAAAGTAGCGAAGAAGACCCAGGTCAGACATGAGAAACTACTCATTAAGACGCTCCTCGACAAAAGTGATGTACTGAGAATCATCTCCAGTAATGATCATGTCATCAACATATAAAAGGAGAAGCGTCCGACCACGAGGCGAAGTGTGAATAAAAAGAGCAAGAACATGAGCACTAGCAGAGAAACCAGCTTCAGTGACAACAGAAAAGAAACGATCAAACCAGGCACGAGAAGCTTGCTTGAGGCCGTAAAGAGATCGGCGAAGGCGACAAACCATACCCTCATGAACAGAATACCCCGGTAGTGGCTGTATATAAACCTCTTCACACAGCTCACCATTGAGAAGCATTCGTGACATCAAGCTGAGAGATGGACTAGGCCCAAACAGACGCCACAACAAGAAGAGTGCAAACGGTGGTCATGTGAGCCACATGAGCAAAAGTCTCATCATAATCACAACCATGCTCCTGCTAAAAACCTCATGCCACGAGACGAGCCTTGTAGCGCTCAAGAGAACCATCAGAGCGAGTCTTAACCTTGTAGACCCACTTGCACGTGACAGGAGTAACACGCGCGGAAAGAGGGACAAGATCCCACATGCCAATACGCTCAAGGGCAACAATCTCCTTTGCCATCGCATGCTGCCACTCCTGATGAACAGCAGCATCATGATAAGAAGTCGGTTCGGCAAGAGCTCTAAACAAAAGCGTAGGAGGCCGAATAGATTGTTGATCACGAAGAGCATATCGAGGAGGAGAGGCCGAAGAAGATGACCCATTAGAAGAAGATGGCGCATCAGAAGAATCCTCAACTCGCGGACGATGAGTATAGTAGAGAGGATCAGAATGAACAAGGCTAGGAGGAGCCTCTGGAGAGGATGTCGGTGGCGAAGAAGACGATGAAGGAGGCACCGGAGAGGCCAAAGGCTATGATGGAGGTGTGGTGACTATAAGGGTGGCAGGAAAAGTCAGGAAAAAAAGTGGCTCGACAAGAGATGCTGGAGTGGTGGAAGAAGAAGGACGAGGGTAGAAAGGACGAGACACATCAAAAGTGATGTCCCGAGAAACCCGCATCCGTCGACTAACAGGATCCCAAGAACGATATCCCTTATGCTCAGTGCTATAGCCTAGAAAAACACACTCCACGGACCAAGCGGTCAGCTTGCTGCGCTCACGAGGTGTAAGAAGAACATAGCACACACACCCAAAGAGGCGAAGAATAGAATAATTAGGAGTCTTGCCACAAAGACGCTCAACTGGGATCTCACCCTGAAGAGCAGAAGAAGACTAGATATTAATCAGGAAAGTGGCAGTAGAAATAGCCTTAGCGCAGAAGTGTGATGGGACAGTAGAAGCAAGCATAACAGCACGGGTTGTTTCAAGAAGATGATGATGCTTCTATTCAGCCACACCGTTCTAGGCATGAGCAACAGGGCAAGAAAATTGAGAGAGAGTGACCTGCTCAGCAAGAAAACCACGAAGGACTCTTGACAAGTATTCCCCGGCAGAATCGACACGAAAAACACAAATAGGAGAGTCAAACTGAGTACGGATCATGGTGGCAAAATTCTTGTAGAAGGATAGAACCTCAGTACGAGATGACATAAAGTATATCAATGTGTGTCGAGAAAAGTCAACAATAAAAATTATATAATATCAATGACCTTCTTTCGAAACGAAAGGAGCCGGACCCCATATATCATAATAAACAAGATCAAAAGGATGTTGTGACACTGACTCACGGGAAGGATAGGGGAGTTGAAGCTGTTGACCAAGCTTACAACCCTAGCAATTTAGAGAAGCATCACTAGACACAAACCCTAAAAGACCACGACGAAGTAAAGAAGATAGACGTGATCTACAAAGATGTCCCAAACGATGATGCCACTGAGCAAAAAACGTAGTGTAGGATGCAGTGGAGGCAGTGGTGGAGGCGACAAGACTAGCAGAGGCAGTGGAAGGGAGATGAAACCAATCAAGCTCCCAGAGACACCGTAAGACATGGCGGCGAGGGCCAGTACCAACCAGAGTCCCTATGCGTCGATCCTGAACAGGACAAGAATCAGAATCAAGGATAACACGACAACCATGATCAGTGAGTTGACCGATAGATATGAGCTGCATGATTAGTTTGAGAACATAAGAAACAACAGGAACATGAAAAGAGGAATTCGAAAGAGTGCCTCGTCCTGCGACAGAGAGAGAGGTACCATCTGCTGTCTAAACAATGATAGGAGCAGCTAAAGGACCAATGGAAGTGAGACTGGTGGAATTAGATGTCATATGAAAGGAAGTAATCAAATGTCATATGAAAGGAAGTACCAGAGTCAAGAATCCAAGATGATATACCTAAGGAAGAAGAAGTAAAGGGTGGTCTCTCACTAGAAGATTGTGCAGCAAAACCAGCAGAACCAGGTGGTGCAAAAGCAGCCAAGTGACGCAGCAGTGTGAGAAACTCCTGAGAATCAGAAGCACGAGAGCTCCCCTGAGAGGAGGAACCAACGGTGCCCTTGGGAAGACAACCACCACGACGTAAATCTTTCTTCTTCTTGTAGCAGAACTGCTCCACATATCCATCCTTGTTGTAATAGGTGCAGTGTAGGCCCCTACCAACAGCAGCTATCACTGGTGAAGGAGTAGCTGGTGTAGAAGCTGGAGGAGCTGCCAGAATCGAAGGAAACGATGGTGATGACAGCAGACCCGCAGCACGAAGATGAATCTCCTTAGCACAAACAGATGCAAGGGACTCCAATAAAATCACCCGAGGGTGGCGTGCCAGCAACTGAGCATGAGTCTACTCATACTCAGCCTGGAGACGTGTCAAGAAGTTGTAGATGCGATGAAGCTCCAGATGAGACTGCTGACGCTGACAACATTGACAAGTGTGGCAAACATCCGATCCTAAAGAGTTAATCTGACGCCATACCATGTACAACTGTGCATAGAACTCGTCCACAGTGGCATCTCCCTACTGCAACGACTGCTCCTGATGCACAACAACAAGATATAAGAAATCACCAGACGGCTCGTAGCGGTTGCGCAGATGCACCCACATCAAATGTGCTGAAGCTAGACCAACCACATCCCCAGTGAGATGCACTTCCATGTTAGCAACTAGAATAGCAAAGGCATGGGCATCCTCGTCAATCCATGTCTTGTAGGCAGCATACTAAGTCTGAAAAGTCTCCATAGCATCCTCAAAAGAACCAGATGCCTCCTTACGAGCGTCTTCAGAAGCAGTCTTCGGGAGCATAAGCTCAGCAGGTGGAGCAGGGTGAGGCGAGCAAGGCAACTCACCAGTAAGAAACTCCCAAAGGCGTTGACCACGCATGTGGAGACGCATGTGCTAAAACCAATCCCGATAATTGAGACCATCGAAGATCACTGGGCAGCGAGGAACGGAAACAGTGCTTGAAGACATTTTCTTTCTTTCTTTCTTTTCTTTTTCTTTTCTTACCGGGCCAGCTCACTTAAAAACAGCCGAAGCCTGCTCGCTCGGCCTGTGAACCAAAAAACGCGCACAGGGGAACTAGGGTTCCCTCTTGGCGACGACGGCGATGGCAAGGGGCGACGGCGGCTCGGTTGCCCGACTCTGGTTGCCTGACAGGATGAAGACGAAGCAACGCCAACGGGATGAAGGCGAAGCGACACTAGCGGGATAAAGGCGAAGCGACGCCGAGCGAAGAGAGGCGACACCGACGGGTCGAAGAAGATAAGGCGTCGACTCCCGATCTTCCGCCTCAATGGCGAGAGTGACTTGCACGCAGAAGACGGCGGCCTCACGGGGATCAGGCGAGAGGCGTCGCCTGGTGACGAAGACGACGACGACGGTGGGAAAGCAAGTGGCGACGGCAGCTGAAGAGAATCCAGCAGTGGCGGCAACTCGACGATGATGTGCGCAATGGAGGCAAAGCCAAGCGGCAGTGGCTAGAAAGGATGAACCCGACGACGAAAAACCCGCTTGACAAAAACCCTAAGTATGCTCTGATACCATGTTATGAATAGTGATTGTATTCATCATGAGGCCAATGGGCCAATATATATACAAGTACAAGTATGGCATATATGCAGATAACCCCTTATACAACAGGAGAAATACACATGTAATAACACATCTAACATATTAGACATATATTGATAATTAGGACAAATACTTCACATTTATATCCATAGTAGATTTCAGACCACTCTCACACCTACCCTTTGCAATTCGACTCAAGTAGTGTGGCCCAGCCAACCAACCCAACAACCCAATAGGTTCCAACCCAACACATGTATCTCTCGGGTCGTCAGGTAGCACCAGCACATTAATTCACCAGGCAACCAGGCGTTGTGTAAGGCGAGCAAAGCGAGGGCTTTGGCTCGCTTGACCTCAGTGGCGGCACGTGAAGTGCAAGGTAGCAAGTGTCACGAAAAGCGAGCAATGATGTGCGATGAGCTGAGCCTGACCAGGCCATGTAGGAGACACAGTCCCAGTATTTAGGAAGAAACTGCGAGGCAACAGCTACAACGCCAAGGCCGGTGAGGTAGATCGCACGCATTGATAGTAGAACATGCACTTCCACATTCCTGAATTTCTTAATCACAAATCCTAAATTCCTAATTCAATAATTTGTTTCTTAATTATTTTGTGATTACTCTAAATTATTTGAGATCTTGTGTCTAATACGACAATCTGTACTTTGATTATTTTTTTTTCTATCGTGGATATTTACTTTTTCCATTAAACAATATTTCATTAACTCCGAAAACCCATCCAAAAATCCTGGATTCACACCGATGATTGGTCCACAGATTATACGCGCCTTTCGGAATGATGCTTCCCCGTGTACTGTCTTGCCGATGGAATCTTGCAAATCTTCGGCAGTTGTTTCTTTCGCTAATACGCGCCTTTTCCTGTTCACCAAAAGGGATGCATCAATCAAGTAGTGAGTTTTCTCTCTCAGAAATTATGTCGGTATCAGTGGCAATGTCACAGAGGCGATGTCAGATCAAGTAAATTAAGGCATGCATAAACAATTCTAAGAGCATGTACAATGGTATGACGTCAGCAGTCTGTAAGTCTTGACACGTAGGACACGAGATGATGTAGATGAGAGAGGTGGTGCATAGAGAATTGGGTCGTCTCTCATGCAGTAGTTGACTATAACACAAAAAACAAGACAAATTGTATATGGAGGAGCTGTCTATAGAAACATGCAAAGAGACAATCCATTGTAGAAGCTGTCTTTAGTGTTGTCTATAGATGATATGAAGAGATACTATAGACAACAGTTGTCTATACTATTATACATGCCCTAACAGGGCTGAACCAAGGATTACTACAAGAGCAAATATTTTGTACAGTCAGGAAGGCGTGGCATTTTGACTTCTCAGCAGATAGCCCACTAGTGAAACGTCATAGTGTGAACTAAGAAACTGCTGTGGCAATGGTGTAAAATCCTAATGAGCGCCTATAGGCTATAGCATCTAATCCTTGACCCATATTTCTTTGTGATGACCACGACTACAAGGGACAAGACAAAATGGAAGCAAGAGCCGCTTCTTTATCACCCCCTCGTGCTCTTGCTTGATTAGACCATTGATGCTTCATCCAGCCAGGAGACTCCGGACACAAATTAAGCATCTGGTTTCCATCCTAGTTTCGTCAGAAAAAACATGCAGCCACTCCATTTTCCATACATGAAATACAGCAGCAAATTACCCATACCTTCCCTTGGCTTTGCTCTTGTGGTGCTGATCTCCTTGGCCTCTCCCACCAGTTCCTGCACAGGGGAGGAGAAGGGCTCCCTTCTCCAGTTCCTCGCCAGGCTCTCGCAAGACGGTGGCCTCGCCGTGTCATGGCGGAATGACACGGACTGCTGCGCATGGGAAGGCATCACCTGCAATGGAAATGGTGCGGTCACAGAGGTCTCTTTGGCATCTAGAGACCTTGAAGGGCACATCTCACCATCTCTTGGCACCCTCACCGGCCTGCTGCGCCTCAACCTGTCCCACAACTCGCTGTCTGGTTACCTACCGAAGGAATTGGTGTCTTCAAGCAGCATCATTGTCCTTGATGTCAGCTTTAACCGCCTCAATGGAGACCTGCAAGAGCTGCCATCTTCAGCCGCTGTTCAGCCTCTCCAGGTACTCAACATCTCGAGCAATTTGTTTACCGGACAGTTTCCATCCACCACATGGGAGGCAATGAAGAATCTGGTTGCGCTCAATGGCAGCAACAACAGCTTTACTGGGCAGATACCAACGAATTTCTGCAAGAGCTCACCATCATTCGCTGTGCTTGAACTCTGTTACAACAAATTCAGTGGCAGCGTCCCCCCTGGGCTTGGTAATTGCTCCACGCTCAGAGTGCTCAAGGTTGGCCACAACAACCTCAGTGGGATTCTCCCGGATGAGCTATTCAATGCTACCTTGTTGGAGTACCTCTCTTTTCCGAACAATGGTTTAGAAGGAAAATTTGATGGTACACTTGTAGTAAAACTCGGTAATCTGGTAGCCCTTGATCTTGGAGGGAACAGCTTCAGCGGCAAGATTCCAGATTCTATAGGTCAGCTCAGTAGATTGCAGGAGCTCCATTTGGACCACAACAACATGTATGGTGAGCTGCCATCAGCTCTGAGCAATTGCAAATACCTCACAACCATCGACCTCAAAGTGAACAGCTTCAGCGGAGATCTAGGCAAGGTTAACTTCTCCACCCTGCTCAATCTGAGAATTTTAGATCTTGGCACGAACAACTTCAGTGGCACAGTTCCAGAAAACATCTACTCATGCAGCAATTTGACTGCGCTACGGCTAAAGTCCAACCATTTCCATGGCGAGCTATCATCAGGAATAGGCAATTTGAAGCACCTCTCTTTTCTATCACTTACTAGCAATTCTTTTACAAATATCACAAAAGCTCTCCAGATCCTTAGGAGCTCCAGGAACCTTACCACCCTGCTTATTGCTAATAACTTCAGGAAAGAGGTCATTCCACAGGATGAAACCATTGATGGTTTCGAGAATCTTAAGTTTCTCACAATACGTGGCTGCTCATTATCAGGAAAAATACCACTTTGGCTGTCAAGGCTCACAAATTTGGAGATACTAATTTTGTCTGAAAATGAACTGACTGGAGTAATACCAGGCTGGATCAACTCACTAAACCGCCTCTTCTATCTAGACATATCAAACAACAGCCTTACAGGAGAAATCCCAATCACCTTGATGGAGATGCCAAGGCTACGATCAATGCAGAATCAAACCTATTTGGATCCAATGTTCTTTGAGCTGCCTGTTTATAGCAGTCCATCACTTCAATACCGTGTACTTGCTGCTTTCCCAACAGTGCTGAATCTAAGCAACAACTTCACGGGTGTGATTGCCCCACAGATTGGTCAGTTAAAAATGCTCGTTGTACTTGATTTCAGCTTCAACAATTTGTCTGGACAGATCCCACAATCAGCTAGCAACCTCACAAACCTGCAGGTTCTAGTATTATCCAACAACCATCTTACAGGTGCAATCCCTGGTGCACTGAGCAACCTGTACTTCCTTTCTGCATTCAATGTTTCTAACAACGAACTAGAAGGACCAATTCCAACCGGAGGCCAGTTTACTACATTCCTAAATTCTTGCTTTGAAGGGAACCCAAAGTTGTGTGGTTCTATTCTCCAACGCAGTTGTGATTCAGCCGAAGTAGCATCAGCGTCCAAAAAACAACGAAACAAAAAAGCTAGTTTTGCAATAGCATTTAGTGTGTTCTTTGGAGGGATTGCAATTCTTTTGCTGCTGGGGCGTCTCCTTCTCTCACTCGGGGCTGCAACTTTCAAAACCAGAAACAAAAGTGACACTACTGGAGATGTAGAAGCAGCTTCATTCAGCTCTGATCCAGAGCCTTTGTTCGTAAAGATGCCACAAGGCAACGGAGATGAAAACAAGCTCACATTTACTGGCATTGTGAAAGCTACAAATAACTTTGACAAGGAGCACATCATTGGCTGCGGAGGTTATGGACTAGTCTACAAAGCTGAGCTACCTGATGGCTCCAAGCTCGCCATCAAGAAGCTCAACGGTGAAATATGCCTCATGGAAAGGGAGTTCACTGCGGAGGTTGAAGCACTCTCCATGGCACAGCATGACAATCTTGTGCCATTGTGGGGATACTGCGTTCAGGGAAACTCGAGGCTCCTCATATATTCTTACATGGAGAATGGCAGCCTGGACGATTGGCTCCATACCAGGGATGATGATGCCAGCTCATTTCTTGACTGGCCAACGCGGCTTAAGATTGCACAAGGAGCTAGCCGGGGCCTTTCTTATATCCATGATGTCTGCAAGCCTCACATTGTCCACCGTGACATTAAGTCCAGCAACATCCTACTTGACAAAGGATTCAAAGCTTATGTTGCAGATTTTGGACTATCAAGATTGATCCTTCCGAACAAAACTCATGTCACAACTGAGCTAGTCGGCACTTTCGGTTACATCCCCCCTGAGTATGGGCAAGCATGGGTTGCTACGTTAAGAGGTGATATGTACAGTTTCGGAGTGGTCTTGCTGGAGCTGCTCACAGGAAGGCGACCTGTTCCGGTCCTGTCTACATCAAAAGAACTTGTTCCATGGGTGCTGGAGATGAGGTCCGAGGGAAAGGAGATTGAGGTCCTGGATCCAACACTTCGAGGCACAGGGTACGAAGAGAAAATGCTGAAGGTTCTTGAAGTTGCTTGCAAGTGTGTCAACCCTAATCCTTTGATGAGGCCAACTATCATGGAAGTAGTCTCCTGCCTGGACAGTATAGATGCTGACCTGCAGACGCAAAACACAGCCAATATAGAATGCAGTTAGACATGATAGACGATCTTGTACTTTCGGTGGACAGAGTTGGTGTAGTTTTCACTAGAACTATTACTTCTGAGTTCTGACTAATCTCATAGTTTGTTTTGTACAGATCCTGACAGATTGCCATTTTGAGCTTCTTATACTTTCTAGAAAAGCATTTTTGTAATTCATGAATCCCCATTTCCTCCTGTTCCTTGAAGTACTATGTATGATCAAGTTTCGCAAGCATGGGAAAAGATATAAACAAGTGAAAAGATTGTCCTCTTCCTTGAGTTACTCACAGAAAATAGGTAAAAATGGTTTCCATTCAAGCTTCGATACCAAGACATTTGTGCTGCCAGCTGTTTGTTTCGGTTCAATCGGTTTTAGAAACCTCTAGAGTTGGAGGTGGAATGAGAGGATTCCACAAATGTTTGGTCCAAGAATGCAATAAGACTACAATGTTTGGAATGTGCACTGAATGAAGTTGTAGGTGCTCGTTAGCATGTATACGCGATACAACCGACTACTGAAGACCTGAGATGATGGTACAGGGTGGCGGTGAGAAGGGGCGTTGGCGGCGGAGATGGGAGATGGCGACGACGGTTGGTGATGAAGGGCGGCGCCAGATCTGGTGCTGTGAGTGGTGGAACTAATGGAGGGAGGTGGATTGGGTGGAGTTGGGGTGGTTGCCAGCGAGTTGGCCCGGCCTCGCCGGTGCCAGAGTTGAAGAAACCACGGCATTGCAGCACACAGTATCTCCCTGAGGCATACCCACGGCGGAACGTGTCCCCCGACACACCCGCCCGAGCTTTTCGACAGCCACAGTCGCTGTCCAAGAAACGACATTCGGGTCGGCATTTCGCCGAACAGCCGAGCGCGCTGTGCTGCCCCGAGACGGCGGCGTGGCGTTCCACGCGGCGACTCCCCCAAAGGCCCAGACCCGCATTGCATCGAACAGTTGTAGCGCATCGCCGGCGCGCACGTGCGCGGACGGCGCGAGCGCGGGAATTGGAAACAAGGACGCAGCGAGCTAGTGGATGCAGGAGAGAGGAAGAGAGACGCTTCCACCTTCCAGTGAGAGTTGCGATGCTGGAAGCCTGCGCCTTCCGCAGTAACTGGGCCGGGTTATGAATCACCTTGTTGTGATCATGGAGACGTTGGCTATCTGTGAATTGTCACGTAGAATACGAGATGATGTGAATGAGAGAGGAGGAACATAGAGAATTAAACTGTCTCTTATGCGCATGATAAAATTTATAACACGAGAAACAACATACATTGTATATAGAGGTTCTGTCTATAAAGATATGTAAAGAGCTATATTTAGTATCTATAAATGATATGAAGAAGATTATAGATATGAGTTGTCATGCTATTGTATATGCTCTTAGACCTATTTAGAAGGATTAAAAATTCCGCATTTTAACCCGAGCCTTCCTATAATAGCTGGGGTCAACACCTAATCTGAATTTGCTTTTCCTCTCAAAAGAACCTAGTTTAATTCAAGGAGGGAATAAGTTGGTTCCTCGCAAGAAAATATGGTATTAATGAACTAATAACAAACAAGGAAAATAGACAACAGAGAAACCAAGATGGCCACCATTGACCACACTAGCACTGGATAATAGTTAATGTACTAAGAAATAACAATGGAATAGACTACATAGAAACCAAAATGGACATCACTGAGTAACAAAAAAAAAGCCAGCACGGACGGACCACACAACTGGCGGAGAGCTAGGCCAAGGAGGGCCCTGCCCCTTTCAAATTGAATACCCGTGATTATGTATTAATATTTTATTTAATAGATTCTTATCAAGTCATAAATTAATTCTTTACACAAAAGACTAATACACAGTGCATTAAATTGACCGCTCTTAATCTTTAGTCAAGCTCTGCCACTGGACCACACAGTCACTGAAGAATTGCTGCAATAAGTAAAAACTGCATCAGTAAAGTTGGTAAAAGAAGCCATGCCATATTATATAATATATCAGATCAGATCATCATGTACTTAATTGCATCGTGTAAGCATGTAAAAATTCAATAATCACGTAATCAAGAGTAGCTACCAAAGCAGCCATTTTTTTTTTCCGTTTTGTACAAAAGGTTTGGACTTTTTCTATAGATTATGGCAGGCGGCCTCAACCGAAACGTGATGGTATGAACCAGGAAGATGCTGTAGCAAGTGTGCAAAACACCAGTGTGGATGTGTGCCCACAGCTTATAATCCTTGACCCAATTCTCCTTTCCCTTTGTGGTGACTACGACTGCAAGAAATCAAACAATACAGAATCAAACCCTTCTTCCTCCTCCTCATGCTCTTTCCTGGTCAGGGCCATTGCCTATGCAGTCAGAATCAGGTTTAAGCATCTGATTTTCATGAGGAAACCATGCAGCAGCAACTCCATTCCTCATGCAAGAAGTACAGCAATGGATTTCCCGTACCTTTGCTTGGCCTTGCTCTTGTGCTGCCTCCTTGGCCTCTCCCACCAGTTCTTGCACCGAGCAGGAGAAGAACTCCTCCTCCAGTTCCTGCCTTCCTGGATGGGCTATCTCAGGATGGTGGCCTTGGGAGTGGGCGGCATGGATGCCGGCGACGAGCCGGCGATGAAGTCCGGCGACAGCGGTGGTGAAGTAGGTGGAGAGATGGATTAGAGAAGTGAGAGGAGAGAGAGAGAGAATGGTGGAGAAGCGCCGGCGGAGAGTCGGCGGCTGCGGTGGCTGGGAGGAGGCGAAGGCGCGCGACGGATGGAGGCGACGCGTGCGGGAGGAGGAGAAGAAGCGGCGGTGTTGGGCCTGGGCAAGGAAGGAGGGAAAACGGAAACTAGGCCGGTGTGGCCTAGTACCGGAAAATGGATATGTTTGGGCTGTGATTTAAGAAAATTCCGGAGAAAAAGAATAGGAGTTAGGACTTAGGATGGGCTTTTGGCCGGAAAATACTAAAAATAAATTGGAGTTAAAAAAAAAAAGGGAAACGAGTGAAGGAAGCTGGGTTTGGCCTAATAAATCGTGGGTTTCAAACCAATAGAAATAAATTTTCTAAAATTCTACACGTAGTATCTCTCTAGAGAAAATCCACTTCAGTGCATAATAAAAGTAAGTAAAATTCAAGTAAATGTTGCGAAAGTCATAAATAACATTTAATTAATCCAAAGAATAATAAATTGCACACTATGGGCATTATACAATGCTAGGGGTGTCATCCCTTACTGTGACTCGGATATGAAATTCATTGGAATCCGCAACGCACAGGACCGGAGCTAGGGGTTGTTTGGTTGGTGATCTGAGTGACATGGCTCAACAAAATGTATGCCTGAGAGGAACAAAAGTTTCTCCTAATTTTTGCCTGGCTAGGAATGCTCGAAGATTTGTTGTTTGGTTGGAGATCTGAGCCTAGTGGAAAACATGTACATTTTGTGAATAAGAAAGTCTGAAAGTGTACAACAAAGAATGCCACTTTAATTAGATTATAGTCAATCATGTTCGTGTGTTGCTGCCTGAAGCTCCGACATTTGTTTTTTGTCGCCTGAGCCAGGCTAACGAATTGCCGGAGAGGATCAGGCTAGGCAGAGATTGGATGCTTCAGGGCACAAACCAAATAAGGTTCCAATGCGTCCTAGCACGTCTCTGATCAGGCAAAATCTTCTCATAGTTGCAACCAAAGAGCCCACTAGTCTAGGTCAAGAGCGGATCGTGGTCGTCTTAGCGCTTCGCTTGAAGCCTACTCTTACCCAGGCGAGTGGAGTTCTTTGATGCATATTGTTATTAGATAATTTTGTATCAAAACTAGTTTTAATTTATTTAACTTATATCTGCTGCATGAAAACCTACTTTCTAAATTACAATGTGCTGAATGTGTGTGTGTATACAGTAAAATGATCTTGTATGCTAGTGAGCTATAGTACCACATATCTATACCATCAATATTGCATGTGGATGTGTGTAGTGGAGAGAGAGTAAATGTGATGGGAGTTAAAGGTTGCAATACCCATGCTAGATGAGTGGTGGAGATATATGGTACTAGAGTTCCATAGCATGCCAAAACCCCATCCTATATACATATATATACACACACGGTAGCGCTATTTAGCGCATGCGCACTGAATAGCTTATTCTGCATATAGACCATAGCATGGGCCACGCAACGCGCCAACCCACGAGCCCCCCCCCCCCCGGCGTCTTCTCGGAACTGACAGTAAAACATGCACGACGCACATGTCTTTTACTGCATCGCTATAAGAGATCTCTCGCCACGTTGAAGCCAACGATCCCCCGCACCTCGAATCGCGGTAAAACTGCATCTTTGCACTGCTGTTTCTTGTATCACTATAAGAGATTTACCACAACACTGAATCCAGAAGGGCGAGTGGAGAGAGAAGAGTGGGTTAATTGCAAAATTTAAACGATAAAATATCTCCTAAACTATTTATCTTATTTACAATATGTTTGAAGCATTTTGCTGGAAAAATGTGATTAAGAAAATTATATTCATGATGAGTATGTTTTAAAAAAATTATTGCGTCGAAAAATCGGATTTACTGTACCTAAGCTAATCAATTACTGTATCGTATGAGCACGACGCAACCGACTGTAAAACCACGCGCGTGCCCTCAATCTACCACCCCACCACCTATTTCGATATCCCCCTTTTACTACAGCACTACAAGAGATTTACTGCGACCTTATTATGCCTTTCATTGCAATATCCTCGTGCTTTAGTGCAGCACTACAAAAAGATTTACTACGACCGCATTCTGCCTTTTACTGCAGCACTACAAGAGATTTACTGTGACCTTATTGTGCATTTCACTGCAAATATCCTTGTGCATTACTTCAGCACTACAAAAGTAAAGTCAATCAATTACTACATCATATAAGCGCGGCGCAACCGACCGTAAAACCACGCGCGTGCCCTCAATCCACCACCCCACCACCTATTCAGATGTTTCCTCTTTTCTTTGTAGCACTACAAGAGATTTCTCGCGATCTTATTGTGCCTTTCACGCAAATATCTTTGTGCTTTCTTGCAACACTACAAAACAATTTACTGCGACCTCATTGTGTCTTTACCGCAACACTACAAGAGATTTTAGTGTGATCTCATTATGCATTTTACTGCAACACTACAATGAGATTTACTGTCACACTAAGTGCAGAGGGCGTGGGATCGTGGCCCCGAGGAAAAAGCATTCGCTTAGGTGTGATGGGGCGACAAAAGAAGGTATCACAATTACTTTTCTCACCGTTGCAAATTATCACACGCGTGTGCAGATCATGTGACTATATATATATATATATATATATATATATATATATATATATATATATATATATATATATATATCATCAAAACCCCAACCAGCAAAAACCCTACAGCCACCATCAAATAAGCCCCCCTCTCCTTCTCCTTCCTTCCGCCGCTTGCCGTCGCCGACTTCTTGGCGGTGGCGGGGTTTCTTCTTCTCGGTGATGGCGCCTGATCTACATCGCGCTTCCAATGCTCGACGTCTGTTCGCCGATTTCCAACGGTGTGGACTTTCGTCGGGGTTGGATTAGGGGCCCTTCTCCGCCTGCTCGTCTTCGAGCGTGGCAATCCGGGGCCCTTCTCCGTCAGCTTCTTTCGGCGGCGCAACTTCGTCGATGGCATGATGACGGAGGTGGTGCGGTGCAGATCCAGATTTGGCGTAGTTGGTAGAGATCGCGATGGCTCGGTGACGGTGGCTTGTGCGGCACTCGACTCCTCCCCGGTGGACGGCTTTTAACCGACCGACACGTGGGCTGCGGTAGACGCCGCCTTCCTTTGGTGCAGGCGGCGGTTGGCCGTTGGGGATGTTACGGACGTCGTCTTGGCGATCTGGTCTTCATTGGTTGGATCCAGTGACGAGGTCGTGCTATGGCGTGGTCTTGGAGCGTTGGTACCTTCGATCCAGGGTGAAAACTCTTGATCTGACCTTCGCTGGTTGGATCCAGCAACGACGTCGACCTGAGTGGCGTTACCTTCTTGAAGGCATTGCTTTGGAGAACCGGTACCTGAGCTTCAGAGTGAAAACTCCTGATCTGACCTTCGCTGGTTGGATCCGACGACGACGACGTGAGTCGTATCCCTTCTTAGAGGCGTCGCTTAAAGCGGCCCATCATCACTTCTTTGTCGCGCAGCTACTGTTCGCGTGTGGACAATCTCGTGGTTGGTCCCGGAGGTGGGGCTTGGTGGTTTTTTTTATGCTAGCCTTTGCATGGCAATTTGTTTGTCATTGTTGGCTTTTGGTCGTTTTTTCGTTTTAAGCTTTTAGGCGATGGTGGTGTAATAATTGTGTGCATTCCTAGTTGGTGCAGAGTCGAGAGTTGTACTTCCATTATCTATATATATATATATATATATATATATATATATATATATATATATATATAGAGAGAGAGAGAGAGAGAGAGAGAGGCACGCTAGACTGCCATAGAAAGGATTCCCCTTTTTAAAAAGGATCACCGTATTCCATCAAAACCTTTAAAAAAAATTGTGTTTAGTAAAATTTAGTAGCATAGTTCTTTGCGTCAGGTGTAAAGTGCAAGTAACATTTGCTACTGTACCTGATATGCAAAAGGGTAAAGTCCATTTTACAACCTTGAACTATTTGAAAAGTCTGGATTTCAACCCTAAACTACAAAACCGGGTATAAGCCAACCTCTAACTCTCAAATCCGTTCATTTTACCCCCCTCAACCGAAACAGGGGCGGTTTTGGGTGACATAGCGCTGACGTGTCAATGATTTTGACACGTAATATTATTTTTTGATGACATGGCAGTCACTTAGCAAATAAAACAAAAAAAATACATTTACGGGCCCACATGTCATCCTCTCATTTCTTTCTTCTTCCTCTCATTTCAACACTATTTGACAACGCATGAAGTAGACACCAATCAGGAGCAAGCCAAGGCGGTAGCGACAAATACAACACACAAACATCAACGCGATAATCAGCAAGCAACAACAAGAACACAATAATATTAACTCAGTCACCCTCAGCAGCACAGTCAACTACGGACATTACATCCATTGTGCGCACATACTCATCCAGATTAAGCTTACAACGCATACTGAGCAACTACGTCGCGCGACAATTAGTACGAAACATAAATCGAAGATCACGGTTACACCTAAAGCTTACCACCGCCATCGACATGGCAGCAAGATTCAAGAACGGAAGCCAGTCAAGCCCGGCCGCGCGAACCTCACCTTGGCGGGCGCCACGCCCACGCTGGCGGAACAGGAACGGCGGAGGGAGGCTGGAGCGGCGCGCCAATGGGGGCTTCTGGCGACCTTGGCCTTCTTAGGCGATGCATGCATGGCATGCTGGTAGCCTTGGCGACAGCCTCGGCAAGGGGTCCTTAGGCTTGGGCGGGCGGGCGCAGCAGGAGGCAGGGACCAGCGCCACGGCGGCAGCGGTCTTGTGGGTCCTGGACTTAGGCGGACGGGCGGGCAGCAGGAGGCGGTGACCAGCCGCTGGCCGTGGCGGCAGGAGCGCTGCCGTTGGGCTTAGGCGGGCGGCCAGGAGGCAAGGGAGGAGGGGGTCCCGTGTCTTGCAGCAGCGGGTGCGCTAGGGTCCTTGGGCTTGGGCGGGCCGCGGGAGTTGAGAGAGAAGATGGAGAAGGATAAAACAGAGAGGATGCTGAGAGAGATGAGTGAGAATGAGAGGAAGAAAAAGAAATGAGAGGATGGCATGTGGGCCCGTAAATATATTTTTTTGTTTTATTTGCTAAGTGGATGCCATGTCATCGAAAAGAATTTTACGTGTCAAAACCATTGACACGTCAGCGCCATGTCACCAAAAACCGCCCCTGTTTCGGTTGAGGGGGGGTAAAATGAACGGTTTTGATAGTTGGAGGTTGGTTTATACCCGGTTTTGTAGTTTAGGGTTGAAATCCAGACTTTTCGAATAGTTCAAGGTTGTAAAATGAACTTTACCCTATGCAAAATGTAAAAGGGCATAGCAGTCCAATAAAATATGAGAAATCAATTGAAACTCATCGGGATCACTAATCCGATCTACTACTTATTTGGAAACAACAATCGAGATTAATTGTGACATACTTAGGGTATGTACAATGGTACAGATAGCTGCTATCTATAACAACTCTCCATGCCATCTGTAGACAACACTAAAGACAGCTCATACAATGGGTTGTGGTGTTACAATCGGCTACATGATTATAGACGACACACAAACTTTTAATGCTTTTCTTGGTACTAGTGGTACAGTCGGCTACAGGATTGTAGACATCACATTTCTCTCTCTTTATTTTCTTTCATCCACATCAGCTTAAATCTTACATGGCAGAGGCTATAGACAACTGATGTAAGTCCATTGTACATGACCTTATTACTATGTGAATTTTGGACATTTCATATGTAAATTTTGGACATAAAATAGAAGAGAAGATACACCGGAATACAATACCCAGAGTAACAAATGTTGGCTATTTCCATGAATTGGGTGGCAAATCATGAATTTCAATATTTGGAGTGGCAAATAATTGATTTTTCCATATGCAAGATGTAACAGGGCATAGCAGTCCAATCAAATACGAGAAATCAATTGAAACTTATCGGAATCACTAATCCGATCTAATTATTCGAAAAACTGAGATTAATTGTGACATGCTTATTACTGGTCCTACAACGAGTGGCTTTAAAGAAGAGACAAGACAAAAGGATAATCACATGGGGTACAGACAGCTGCTGTCTATAACAACTCTCCATGCCAGCTGTCGACAATTGAGTCGCCGATCTTACGAAATAAAATAGAGGAAAATGACACAGATTTTCTGGGAGAGAATGAGACTGCTCTTTATTGATATGAACTGGATGTTACAAGAGGTGTCTATGACCCGATGGTGGACTAATCCTAAGTACATTGAATATGATGCTTACTATGCTATTCAATCAGACTTAAAGCATGAATCTAATCTTGATGCGTTGTTTCTAATCGATGCCGATGATCCTCCTTCATGCGCCCTTGTGAAGCGTCGCGATTGGTCGGCAAGGCGATGGTTGATAAAGTATCAAGCGCCCGCGGTTGAGTGTCGTGAGACACCCAACCGTATGGTGGTTGTTGTCGGTGTCTTAGGATTATGTAACGTCGCGTGGTATGGAGTATACAAAGACGTGTTCTATTCATCACACGGTAGATAATATACCGAGTTAGATCCGGATACCGGTTCATAGTTTTTCCGGCGACTACGACGGAGACTAGGCATGAGGATCTTGTTCGACTAGGGTACCCATTATGTAACCTCTGGAATCTTTACGACCCGGTGAGGTCGTTAGCCTTAGGGTTACGACCATGAAGACGTATGATCTTTTATTATGTATTAAAGTAATACATAGATATTTTAATCTTCGTCAACTACCTATTCTTGTCGATATGACTAGAACTCCTACATGGTAATATGACGGTAAAAATGGTGTTATATTCTTCGTTACACACGCTATGCGTTTTACTCGATACACACACACTCCCGCTTAGTACTCCTAGGAGTAGATGCTCTCACTTTTAATATACCACTTAAGCGAACATATTATATCCTCTAGCATCTCAACTAAAGAGGGTAAATTATCAATTACCTCGGGAAGGAATGTATATGCTAGATTGCTATCAAAATGGGGTAAATAATCAATTCCTTTTAAAAAGATCACCGTATTCCATTAAAAAAATATAATGTGTTTAGTAAAATTAGTAGCATAGTTCTTTGCGTCAGGTGTAAAGTGCAAGTAGCACTTGCTACTGTACCTGATATGCAAAATGTAAAAGGGCATAGCAGTCCAATAAAATCTGAGAAATCAATTGAAACTCATCGGAATTGCTAATCCGATGTACTGCTTATTTGAAAAGCACAATCGATATTAATTGTGACATACTTATTACTACGTGAATTTTGGACATTTCATATGTGAATTTTGGTCACAAAAAAGAAGAGAAAATACACCGAAATACAATACCCAGAGTCAAGGGTTGAAAACCCGTTACCGGGTTATTTCCCGCTAGGGGCCCGGTAACGGTAACTCTTCCAGTTCCTCCTCAGAGATGGCATCAACTACAATCTTGGATGGAATGGGGGGCTCACTTTCCTCGTCTAGTACGGGCTCTGATTCTATCACGGAGCTATCAAGCCACTCATGGATTGGGTTATTCTTGTCGTACATATTGGCATTAATTATATCGCCTAAAGGATCTACATCTCTATCCTCATTTCTAGTCTCATGCTCTTGCAATCATAGCCTTAGATTGTAGTAGACATATACGAGCTTATGTAGTTTCTTGTACCCAAGATGGTTCCTCAATTGTGTATGCACCAAAGCGAATGTGCTCCAATTACGTTCATATCTCTTGGAGGAAACACATTGTGAGATAATCCATAAGGTATATTTTTGTCATTTTGGTGTCTCCGCATAAGTCATCCACCATGTAGCTACAAGTAACATGAAAATTACATTAAACTCATAATGACGGTTGATTTTCTATGTATATATAAATTGATAAAAACATACTGCGGAGATGACAAGATGCACCGATGTGAGCCTCATGTGAAGCAAATAGGCCTCAAATGGACACGATAGAATTCTAGCTCGCCTAGAGCACCGTGACCTTGCCTCCTCGGGTGTATCGGCTATTCTTTGAATTGCCATTGTCACGAAGCGGCGAGGGCTGCATTCTTCGCCAAACCATATTGGTTGTGGTTCTGCGGGTTTAGCACCCCATTGTCCAAACACACTTACAATGTTAGAAAAAATACAACAAATATCATTTATGTGTTAGGATTTAGGAAACTATCTACTTGCCTGCAATCACATAGGTGCGGTTCTTGAGCATTGAAACTCTTTTATTCACTACCTCCATAACACGATCATAGGTCGCCTGATCGTTTGTCAATGTGTCTTCAAGTTCATGCTTGAGTTCATATGTTTTTCCAATCACCCCGCCACGATTATGTAGTCTCTGTTGGTCTGCAAATCTTAGTAGTCGATAAATTGGTTCTACCAGTTTAATGACCCAATGCATAGAGGTCCACCATTGTCTACATGTGAGATAGGAATACATGTATTCTCCTTCTTCGGTCGTGCACAAATGGTTGGAGGTCCACACATCTGACACCATCCACTTCATAAATTTGTCTTTTCTATCCCAAAAACTTTTCAAGAAAACAAATGTCGTTCCAAACCTTGTGGCGTTTGGACGAACTATCTCTCCTCCAATATGTTCCCGCATTTCATTATGGAGGCGACCATGGTTGTATAGGAACCGACAAATTCTCTTGGCCGACTTGACAACTGCAGCAACCTCTGTGAACTGGCTGACATCCTTCAACATGAGGTTGACGGTATATGCCGCATTACAGTGCCAGACTAAAGTTGGATACTCTTCAATTACAGTTCACATGCTCTCTTGTAGTTTGCGCCGTTGTCGGTCATAATCGCATAATATGTCGATGTCCAACCGTTCACAACTTTACGTATCTCACGATACAAAAAGTCAGCATTTTGCATCTCACCAGTTGCATTCACTGACTTATGGAAAAACATTCTTTCATTGCAGTACAACATGAAGTTAATTATACTCATGTGTGTAGGTCCTGTCCATGAATCACACATGACAGAGACTTTATATATATCCCAGTCATCTTGGAACTGTGCTACATACTGCTTTATTTCTTGTTCGTTTTCATCAAGATATAGCCCATCGATTTCATGGCCTCTTGGTGACGCCACGCCTTCACCAAGTTTTTGTGTCTCTTTGATGGCAGCACGAAAATAAGGACACTCTGCCTTTACTCCAGGAATGTCATTACTATGGAACCACTTAAACCAAAGTTTCCCAAGTTTTGACCTTGAGCCTCCACGTAGTGTGGTATCAATGCCGGTTTGGCGGGATGCCTCAGCTGCCAAAATATCTGAATCAACTCTCATGGACTGTGACCTAGAAATGCCACCACTTCCCCTGCCACTTCCACTTCCCCTACCACTTCCACTGCCACCACCATGTTCAAACGTTCCACCCCTGGCTGCTGCCCTTTGTAAACTGGATAAATATCTACCATAGTGAATATGCATTTGTAAACTGGATAAATATCTACCATAGTGTAGTAGTAGAAAAGAAACAACAAACATTGACTACCATAGTGAATATGCATTTGTGAATATGCTTGAGTTTTGGAGTTTCAAGCTACAAATCTGAAAGGGAGATACCATACCTGCACCTGCTGCTGGCCTGCTTTGCAGTGGAGGGAGGAAGGAAGGGAGGCAAGTGAACACGAGGAAACCTATGGCGTGCTTTGCACTCACAAGAGGAAGAAGGAGGGGGACAAATGCTGGACAAGTGAGTCACATGCTCTCTGGAGACAAAGGTCACATGTTGTCTAAAGTTTTGCCCAAAGCTAACAAAGGTCACATGCTGTCCAAACATTGAACTCCAAAGCATCCAATGCTTCCAATGCAGCAAGAGGGGGCAGGGGGAGGGAATCTGATTTCGGCCAAATCAATGCAAAAAAAAAATTCAAATTCAAATCGATTTCGGCCGGTTTTTCCATCCCGCCCGGGCCCCGGTATCCAGTTACCGGCCGGTAACCGCCGGTTACCGGCCGGGATTTCTATCCCTGCCCAGAGTGACAAATGTTGGCTATTTTCTTGAATTGGGTGGCAAATAATGAATTCCAATATTTGGAGGGGCGAATAATTGATTTTTCCATATGCAAAATGTAACAGGGCATAGCAGTCCAATCAAATACGAGGAATCAATTGAAACTTATCGGAATCACTAATCCGATCTAATTATTTGAAAACAACTGAGATTAGTATGAGTAATCAATCAAAGTATCCCATTGACGGTCTTGCTGCCCAAGATGTAACGTATAGACTTGTGCTTGATCATCCGGAGCCCTGTACCAGACACCACCTCTACGCCGGTGAACACCGCGGACCTCTCAATTTTCTCATACCTGTAGCCTTTGTCGGGTGAGTATTCATCGTCCGTTTCGAAGAAAGTGGCGATGCAAAACTTGCCGGAGCCCAGCGGCACGAGGTAGGGGGTCTGTTCCTCTTCCGGAGGCACGAGATCGAACCACTCGTTCTGCAGCACCGGCGGCCTTAGAGCTGAGACAGCGGTGAGGTCAGACACGCAAAATTGACTGTAGTCAGATGAGAAGCCGAACCAGAGGCCGTGTTCGGGGACATACTCGGCGCAGCCACTGAACGGCAGCGCCCACTCACCGGCCTTGCTCCACACGCCGCTCGCCGTGTCGAAGGAGTAGGTGCCGGCGCCCGCCGTGGACACCCAGATGTGATTGTCGCCAACCACCGTGTAGGCGCCGATACAGTAGGCCTCGTCGACAAACCTGTAGCCGGGGTCGTACACATAGGGAGGCGGCGAGAGGGAGTGCCAGTACCAGTCCGACAAGCCGTATAGGCAGGTAGGCAGGCAGGCACCTATATGAATCCTTGATCGAAAAGTCAGCACACACCTGGTGGGCGCTAATCATGGCGATTTCTGGATTCTATTCCTTCTCAAAAATAAACTTGTCTGTGTTACACGGGCAATGCCCTGGCCCCTTATATGGCCGTCACTCACGCACACACTTCCTGGCCGAAGAGCCGACTCAAACTCACCTCCTAAACACACACGTTTTCGGTTCCTTGATAAAAACCGGTCCGGTTTTTATGCGGAACCCAGTTTCGTTGAAAACTCCCTAAAACCGACCGACTCCAGTCTCCAAAACTCTACTCTAGAGTATGTTTATAATTCACGTACGTACAACAATCCTACTACAATTCGGAATTAATCCAGGAGTAAAACACCTAGTCGGACTACTAAAAGGAGATCAATCTCGACTCTCCTAAAAGGAAACGGAATAGAACCAATGTAGATTGATTTTTGCCCCTCCTCTCCTAATTTCTTGCGCAGGCATGGGAATTTTTTTGCTTTCTTTCCTTTTTATCTTGGCATGTATGCATCGATCCTTTCTTTTCTCGGCCCACACAGCATGCATGGATGCATGCATCACGCGTTCCTTTTTTTTTCTAGCGCTGCATATATATTCCTTCCTTCCTTCCTTCCTTCCTTCCTTTCTTTCTTTCTTTGCACGCTGCATACCATCGAGCCCAATCACGCGCACGCGTACGCGTACGTACTGTTGTTCCCTGCACAAAGCACACAGCACAGTACCATCCATCCTACGGCTCAAATTGATTCCATGCAATAGGGATTTATCCCTTTTTCTCCCACATCGGCCAAAGCTGCCCTGAGTCCCTAACGTCCACGCACCGCACTAACACGCCCCCAAATTGTGCACGCTAACATGTATTTCTCGCCCCACGGCCTGCACTCCGCTCTCCTCTCGGCTACTACTTTCTCTTTTATTCTTTCTGGTAAATAAATAGTACCCTCGTGAGAAATATCTTCAGATTATAGTTTAGGAACATACACCAAAGTTGTAATAGCAGGTGACGCCGTATCAGCCTGCATTGCAAACATTAGCATACGCTTCCTATTGGTGATATGTCCTAAAGACAGTCATAAAGATGATTGTATCATGTCTATATTTATAAGCTATAGAATAAATATAATTATGTTCTTTGAATGAATTATCACTTATGAAGATTAAAAAGTATGTGACTTGTTGGTGAAGCTCTTTAATAATTATATGATGCCATTCTAAAGGTATCCCTGCTCGGATGTCAATGGTCGTGATACTATTGACTTATCGACCATCAAATTTATTGATTGACGACCACGTTTCACCTGTCATAGATATGGAGATATATATCAAATCGATAATGTGAGTACATGTTAGAGAACACGGTGTTGGATTGACCCACCTTGAGACACTACTGAGATTGTTATGATTTTATGTGCCATCAGTTGGTCTCAAGCAATGATGATGTATAATCCTTAGACCTGAGATCAGCATGATTTCCTACATGTGTAATATTACATTTAGGGATCACCAAACGCTACTTCGAAACTAGGTAGTTATAAAGGTAGTTTTCGGGTATACTATATGTAACGTCCCAAAATTTGGCTTTTCAAAAATCTTTTGAGTAGTTTAGGTCCGTGGAAAATTTCACCAATTTTATTTGAATTAATAAAGCAATTGAAAATTTTCAAGATTTAAAATATTTAATTTGACTAATCTAAACTTTGATTAAATCAAAACCAGTGTTATTTGGATTCCTTGTGTTCCAAGAAATTTTACGGTATTTTCTCGGGATTTTTTCGAGTTTGTTTGCTATTTATTTTGCCTCCTTGATTTTCAGCCTTTTATTTAATTCCGAAAATATCTTTTCCTTTCTCTCTCGCCACGTCATCGTCTATTGTTCATTATCTTCTCCAACCGAACAGCCAAGAGACCCGAGCTTATACGTTTCCAACCAAAGTTTCCTATTTCCTTATCTCCTTCCTCGGTGCATATAAAAGTAAACCAATCGCGTCATATTGAGCCTCTTGATCTGCTCTTACAATCCACTTATTATGTTTCCTCCAAATCGCTCTTGTTTTATCGCAATCTACAAAAGAACCGAGCTCCACCGAAGGTCTTCTCCGTCGAATTCTGTCTCCATCCAATGTCCCTCGGCCGAACCGTCTGCGCCGTTGAGCTCGCCTCGCAGCGTTCTAGGTCATGCTTCCATCCCCATCGCCCGAAGACCACCGAATCACCGCCGGTCATGTTGAGCCATGACGCTGAAATCGTCGTCGTGTTCTCGCTTCCTCGGTGAGTTTTTCCAAAGTCGATCGCGTCATCTCGTGTCCTCGTCGAGACCTATTTTTTCCATATTTTAGTTTCGAGATTCATCCACCGTGCACTGAAAATCGAGCGTTCCCTCTCCTCTAGGCCTACCTCCCTTCTCCGGCCAAATACTCTGCAACCGTTGAGCCCCTGCCTTCAACGCCACCACCGTTGGATTTACGTCGCCGCGTTCTACACCGTGCTCCCCTCCCTTTTCCCGGAAAGTCGCCGAAAGCGCCAAGTCACCGTGAGGCCGCCGTCGACCGTCGTTCTTCGCCTTGCCTCTGGTGCATGGTGCCGTTTTTCACTGTTTTGACCGCGTCATCTTCTCCGGCTCGTCGTCACCGTTGCATTTTGCCCCATCGCTGCCGACCGCTGCCAACATGGTGCACCAGAAACAGCCCGTGCGCCTCCTGTTCCCTGCTGTTGTCTCTGTTATTGCTTCTTTGTCTTCCTTTCCTTTCTCTGATGTGTAGAGCCAAACATCTATTCTTTGCTTTGACTCCATGCGCCATGAATCAGCCGTGAAGCTCTCTGTTCCTCTATGCTGTTCTTTGATTTCTCTGTTGTTTCTTTTCTATTCTGTGGTCCAAAGCATGTAATTCTTCCCTAGCTGTTTCGGTTGGGTTGCTCTCTTAACTCCTTCTCTCTCTAATGGATGGACCCACTTGTCATGTGCACTTGAGCCATAACTTAAGTTCCATCCCTCACTTACATGTAGACCCCACATGTCATCCTCCCAATTAAAAACCCTAATTATTTCTCTCTCACTTACATGCGGGTCCCGCATGTCAATCAGCCTTGGTCAACTCTCCTCCATGAGCTTGGTCCACCGTGGACTAGCATCTCTCTGTGGACCTGGTCCATAGATCAGTGGCCCACATGTCACTCTCTCTTTTAAAAATTCATAAATATCAGTAGGTCCCGCATGTCATACACTCAGCCATTTTCTAATATTTTCGGAATAGAATATTCTGTAGACCCCACTTGTCAGTTTCTCTCTCCCTTTTCTTTTTCAGCATTTTCCTTTCCGATCGAACTTCCGAAGGCTCGTTCTCCCTCATACGAACTCCGATTGAACCCATTCAAGTTTCTAAATTCATCTAAATTCAATATCTACCTTCCAATACCAATCAATTTCAATTTGGAGTTTATTTGATTTGCGTTTTTGTTTTTGTTTTTTTTTGGTTTTTGCGCTTTCTTTCTAGTTAGATGTAAAAGTCCCAGAATCGTCCGAAGGACTTGAAGTTCAAGGAAGTAGAAGATTGAAGATAAAATAAGATCATCATTACTATAACAAGGCAATTTGTACTTTTGACCATGTTGAACCCAGTTTTCTAAAATTACTTTGATTCAAAGTACTGCATTTTACTTTAAGTATTTATTTAAATGCTTTGGGTTTAGAATTACACCCCATTTGATTATATCCACCTTGCCTGTTGTATTACCTAATCTTTTGTCACCCTAGCTTGGGTTAATTATTAGTTGGTATTATCATAGCACCAACGTGGGTTGGTTAGATAAGAGTAGTTTGCTTAGCCATGCAATGAGTCATTCATCTCATTTGAGTTACAATTATAAATTTGACTAAATGATTATAGAACTTTTGTAAAGCTGTGTGATGTGTGCTATTACACGTTGATGGCATGTGTTGCACTTAACCAACAGGGTGGGAAAAGATTTAGACTGAGGCAAGTGGTGAAAACTGTGTGATATGGTGGAGCTTTGTGATTGAGAATGATAATATTCATGGCATAGTTAGAAATTAGAAATCTCGCTTTTAAGGACTTAACTTTATGCGCCATTGAATTGAGCCTTATCGTACAACCAAATGCTTGGTATGGGACGGACCTAACTTAGTAAGTTACGGAATCTCGACATTGACTACTCAGGTAGTAGGTTAAGCTCTGTGCCAGGGTGGAGGTGTGGACTACTCTGAAAGTCATATCGACGGACAATTAGCCTCTTTCAGGTCCAACGGTGTGCGTCAAATCAACGAGTGGGTTTGGGGTCGACTGTATTGTACATCAGGAGAGTCAATTGTTGCGATGAAGTTTCAGAAAGGTTTTGTTGTGATCAACTCTGATCTAGTTGATTGCATCTTGTGGGTAAAGTGTACAACCTCAGCAGAGTGTTAAACAATCTATTCGAATAGCCACGTCCGCAGTCATGGACATGCTCGGGAATTTCACACAAGGGGTAGATTTTCATAAAATACTTTGGGAAGGGACAGCTATGTGGTTAAACTCATATCGTTGTGTGAAAGAAATTGATTAGGCTTTGTGTCCTTTGTGAAAATACCTGTTAAAGCTATTACTGTTTATTTGTTTTGAATTTCGCTTTCAATCTATTATTTGTATTCAATTGCAAATGCAGCTTTATTGCAAAACAACCACGTAAGCTATTTCTTTTGGAATGAGCCATCATGTATAATTGCATTACGTAGTACAACTTGTTGAGTACTTGGAGTTCTCATTCTTGCTGCAATCATTTAGATAAGGTGGAGGAATCATCGGTCAACAAGGTCTACTTCAAGGATCGTGAAGAACTAGGTCATGCTATCCCAGCCGATTGCCTGTGGCCATATAGATGAGCTTCACTGAAGTTATTCCATTACCTTTCGCTGCAGCTTCATTGAGCTATTCGCCTTCTGAGGCATTAATTGTAAGCTTTGACCTTAAGGTCGTTACTCTAATAATTATTGTCATTTGCCTATTTATTAGTCATCTTTGTATATGGAAAAGATATTTCATCGATATTGCCATTATGTGCACTAGCGTGATCCTAGACTAGTGCAGTATACACATAGGGTCCATAATTGTATTTTTGGGTCCCAGCACTATAAAATATGCGAAGGGATTTGATTGGTCGGATATGGGATTTACCCCTCCTAACATAACAGGAGAGATATCTCCAGGCCCCTCGATGTGGTCCGATAAATAAAGTGCATGACCGTGCCACTGGTGGTCGAAGTATCAACCACACATAGTTTTCCGTCACTAGATCGAGAAAGCATTGAACAGTCCATGGATGACAGACATCTCACTAGGAGTTCAACTAGATATCGTGAGGCAAAAGGAGAATACATAAAGCAAATCATTGGTCAGGCTAGATACTGAACTGGTGCATTATGGAATCTGGATTGGTCGTGAGTTGGTCGTACATGATCACTAACTGGTCGGCGAACTGGTTGTGACTATATGTGAACCGGCCGTATGGAGATACAAGCTAGTCGTAAATGATAAGGATCTGGTCGTAGATCATATTTCATAAGGTTCGTCCGCTATAATATTTATGTGTATTCGGAAGTCGTTATGTCTTGCTAGGAACCACTACCGGCTTGTGGTCGAAAATGTGTTTCCAAGTCCATGCACTGGCGCGTGGTGTACAGCCGAGCAGTTCACTGGCCGCCGCGGTTTCGACCAGGGAACATGGAGAAATTTGATGGATCTCAAAATCCCATCGAGTTCCTTCAAATCTACACAACCGCTGTACGAGCAGCAGGAGGAGGAGAGCGCGTCTTGGCGAATTACCTTCCGACTGTGCTCGAAGGGTCTGCTCGATCGTGGTTACTAAACCAACCAGTCGAGTCGATCTACTCGTGGCAACACCTCTATGTCTACTGCTGGCTAATTTTCAGAGCACCTACCACCGCCCCGGAAAGGAGGACGACCTTCACAGGATGCGACAAAACGACCACGAAACACTGCGCCAATTCATCAGGTGTTTCAGTCAGGTTCGCAATTCTATTCCTGAGGTTTCTGACACATCTATTATCATAGCCTTCAAGCAGGGAGTCCGTAGCAAAAGGATCACAGAGGACATCGCTTTAAACCCTCCTGCTACTGTAGCTGAACTCTTCGAGATGGCTGATCGGTACGCTACTGCTGATGAAGCAGTTGAGTGGACCAAAATCATCGATCGAGATAACCAGCACCCTCAGGAGACTGGCAAAGGCAGCAAAAAGAAGGATAAGAAGGCCAAGAAATTCAAGAACAAGACAAAAGGAAAAAACCTCAAGCCAATGTTTCTAAGGAGATCCTGGCCGTAAGCGATAAGGAGCCACGAACTGCCAAGCAATACCCCGATCGAGGCAAAGGTAAGCGCCCTGAACGGAAGAACATAAGCCTAGGTGGTGCCCTTTCCACAAAAAGGAAGGACATGACCTTCGCAACTGCCGAGTTTTCCAACGAAAACTCGAAGACTACTACAACGGCAAAGGACCACTTCCTACCCTCGAAGAAGTAGGGCAAGCCAATGGTCGTACACAGTCGGATGACAACGAGGACATGCCATTTCAAGATCCCGAGCACACCATCGAGCACATCTTTGGGGGATCATCGGCGTACGAGTCAAGATGACAGCTTAAGGCAGTCGAACGCGAGGTAAACTCCATTGACTCTCCTCTTGTCAATAAAGTACCGAAGTGGTCGGAGGTCACTATCTCTTTTGAGAAGGGTGACTGCCCGATCCCTTCAACCCGACCAGGTCGCTTTCCGATCGTGGTCGAACCCACCATCAACAACTGTCGAGTAAATCGAGTGTTGATTGATGGTGGAAGCTCGTTAAACGATACATTTACGAGTACCACAGACGACATGCAAGTACCGGGACCAAGGTAAGACCGGTAAGATATTCATTTCATGGTATTGTACCGGGGTCTTCGGCCAAACCCATTGGTCAAGTTTCCCTTTCTTTAACATTTGGTTCACCAAGTAATTTCAGGACAGAAAAGATCTCCTTTGATGTGGTCGATTTCGATATGGCATATAACGCCATACTCGGACGACCAGCTTTGGCAAAATTCTTAATGGCAACTCATTATAGGTATCAATGTCTTAAGATGCCAAGTCCCGAAGGAGTAATCACAATTAACTGTGATAAGAAGATGGCGCACTCGTGTGACCGTCGATCCCTCGAGATGGTTGGTCAGATACCAGCTCGGGAAGAAAAAGGGCAGCTGTCGACCAAGAGCTCGAAGCCTAAAGCTGCGCCTAAGCCGAACGACCAAGTCAAAGAGGTTCCCCTGGATCAGGAGGAACCTTCGAAGACTATTCGCATCGGGGATACTTCCGACCTCAAGTAGGAAGACACCCTCATCACTTTCCTCCGAGCAAACGCAGATGTCTTCGCATGGCAAGCATCCGACATGCCCGGAGTCCCCAGGGAAGTGATCGAGCACAAGCTAGCTTTACGGCCTGACAAAGTACCCGTAAAACAAATATTACGGAGATTTGCCCCTGATCGACGAGATGCTATAAAGTTAGAATTGGATAAGCTACTTAAAGCAGACTTTATAAGAGAAGTTAACCACCCAGAGTGGTTGGCCAACCCTGTAATGGTTAGAAAGTCTAACGGCAAGTGGCGAATGTGCGTAGACTTCACTGATCTTAATAAAGGTTGTCCAAAAGATGATTTTTCTTTACCTCGTATCGATCAGTTGGTTGACTCTACTGCTAGTTGCGAAACATTAAGTTTTTTAGATGCATATTCTGGTTACTACCAGATAATTATGTGTCTAGAAGATGAAGAGAAGACCGCATTTATTACTCCATTTGGTATATTTTGCTATGTCAAAATGCCATTTGGTCTAAAAAATGCTGGCGCTTCTTTTCAACGTTTGATGCAATCGACTTTTTCACCTCAGCTAGGCCGAAATTTGGAAGCCTATGTTGACGATCTAGTCGTAAAAAGCATCAAACGACTTGACCATGTTTCGGACTTGCAGGAGACGTTCGACAATCTCAGAAAACACCGCTTGAAACTCAATCCTGAGAAGTGTGTATTTGGAGTCTCTTCGGGAAAATTGCTTGGATTCCTGGTCTCCGTACGAGGAATCGAAGCAAATCCCGAAAAGATAAAAGCCGTTGTTCAAATGCGCTCTCCAACCACAAAGAAAGAAGTCCAAAAACTCACAGGGTGTATGGCGGCTTTAAGTCGTTTCATAGTACGACTGGGGGAAAAAGGTCTACCTTTCTTTAAACTTCTAAGGAAGCACGAGGGTTTCGAGTGGTCGAAAGACGCAAACGCTGCCTTCGAGGATGTCAAGAGATATCTTACGAGTGCTCCTGTTCTGGTTTCCCCGAAACCAGAAGAGACGCTCTTAATTTATCTAGCTGCCACGCCATAGGCGGTGAGCGCTGTACTAGTCGTAGAACGTGAAAACGTTCAACGACCAGTTTACTACATAAGTGAAGTTTTGCACGGACCTATGGAGCGTTACCCTCAAGTCCAAAAGCTTCTCCATGCCCTCCTCATGTCTTCGAGGAAACTACGGCATTATTTTTAGGCGCACAAGATAATTGTGCTGTCTGAGTTTCCCTTGGGAGTAGTCCTCCAAAATAGGGAAGCAGCAGGACGCATGTCTAAATGGTCAGTAGAACTTGGGGAGTTCGACCTCCATTTCGTGTCCCGAACGGCCATTAAATCCCAGATCTTGGCAGACTTTGTCGCCGAATGGACAAATCTGAACTGTTCGGGATCCCGATCTGATACCCACGACAAGTGGGCGATGTACTTTGACGGGTCACTTACTTTAAGTGGCTCGAGGGCTGGGGTGGTCCTGGAATCTCCTAACGGAGAGACATTAAAGTATGTCATACAGTTAAACTTTTAAGCCACTAACAATGTGGCAGAATACGGAGGTTTACTAGCCAGCATACGAGCTGCGAAAGCGCTCGCGGTTCGACGACTACTCGTGAGAGGAGACTCTCAACTGGTCGTGAATCTGGTCAGAAAGGAGTACTAGTGCTCTAATCCGACCATGTCTCGGTACTTATCGGAGGTTCGAAAGCTTGAAAAGCATTTTTTCGGTTTTGAGGTACAATTTATCCCTCGAAAGGATAATTTCCTCGGAGACCAGCTGGCTCAGATAGCTTCTTCCCGATCACAAGTACCAAAAGGGGTTTTCTTGGAGAAACTCCAAAAACCGTCTTTGGTAGACACACCAGATGATGAGGGCATCCCTACGACACCTTCTTCTCCCCCACCTAAGGATCATGATATACGCCTCGAGTTGCCGACAGGACCAATAACAAGAGCATGTGCTATGAAACTACAATCTCAGGTGAACTTGCACCTTAATGAATATGTCATTGATTTTAATGAGAATTTTATACTACCTAAAAGCAGTGTTTTACTTGTGCTCGGGTTGAAGATTGATGATGGGCGAAGATCAAGAATATCGACCGTCATCCAAGGAAGGAAATCAAATGAGGAGGTCAAAGTATTTGGCCTATAATGGGCCAAGAGAGAGGGCCAATGTCCATATGGCCAAGCGAGGATCAAGGCCCAAGCGGTCAAGCACAAAGCCCATGTGGAGGAACCGGAAGGAAGCTCAAGTCCTGGCGCGAACAATAAGCGGGCTATGAATAGTGTCACGCTTCTGATGTCGGCCGTGAGCGATGAGCATGACGATAATCATCTGTGAGCAAAGTGACCACGAACGTAGTGGGCCTTGAGCGATGGAAACGGATGAGCAAGTGGCGCGTATGAATAGTACCGCATGGAAAATTAGTACGAATAGTTCTTAGGCCAAGACTATATATTGAGGATAGACCCCATTGTAAAGCGAGACCGGTTTATGCATAAGAATTGAAACATAGCTATTGCTTATTCTTTCTAAACAAGAGTTCATGCGAGGACTTTGAGAGAGGACTAGGCGATCCATTGTTTGTTACGCCAATTAAGGTCAAGTTTGCTTTTCCTTTGGGAATTGAGGGCTTGGCGATCTCCGCTCTGGTCTAGCGGCGATCATCCGGTGCGTGTTGGCGAATATCCATAGAGTACGCAAGTCCGTGCTGCTTGGCGCGTGGTTTCTGGTGAGTGTTGTTACATCATCCATCCCCAAAGCAATGGGGCAATCGAGCGAGCGAATGGCTAAATAATACGAGGAATTAAAACTCGAGTCTTGACCCGGCTTGTCAGCGCTCGGGTACAAAATTACCCTCGATATTATGGGCGATTCGACGACCGCTAGTCGAACAAAGTAAACACCTTTTTCCTAGTTTTTGGTCTTTGAAGCCATGCTTCGCGAACTAAATATCAGGTCTACAAGGGTCGAGAGTTTCAATGACTCAGCCCAAGAACAACTTTGAGCGGATGACATTAACCTGCTCGAAGAAAAGAGGAATCAGGCCTTAATCCGTTCAGCAGTCTACCAGCAAGCCCTGCGTAAATACTACGATCGTAAGGTCCAACCTCGTAGCGTTGTTGTCGGTGACTTGGTATTGAGGAAAATTCAATCTCAGTCTAATCGGAACAAACTTTCCCCCAAGTGGGAAGGTCCTTACATAGTGGTCAAAGTTATGCGACCAGATTCGGTACGACTGGCAATGGAAGACGGCCGAATTCTCTCAAATTCTTGGAATATCGACCAGCTACGCAAATTCTATGTGTAAACGACCAACCATTCAATAAAGCATCAGGTTCTTTCTATCTTTATTGTCTTACTTCGAGTAGCGCTTTGACAATTCTTTCAACCATACCCTGGTCGAAGGTCCGCCCTCAAGCAGTTCCTAGTCGTAAACTCTTCCACGACAATGCACTGGTCGTAAGACATTCTACGACCAGTACCTACTTCATCTTTACACTGGTCGAAAGGATGGTAACATCACCTAGTCGAAGCCTCTCCTCTCTGCATGTGGTCCGCCCACTAAAAGGAACTTCCTAGAGTCGACTTGTTCCTCCATTTTTACCAACACAAAGAGCTTGGGTTCAGAACATGGTTGAAATAATGTCAGGCCAACTCTTAGTACCTTAATTTATTTCTTCATCCATCTTTTTGAAAAATAAATTAAGCCGAGTACACTTTCCAAATCTGCTCGACTACTTTTGACAAACTCGGTTCGTTTTAACTGGTCGAAAAAAGTTGCAACACCTAGTCGAAGACTTTCCTCTCTGCACGTGGTCCTGCCCACTAGAAGGAACTTCCTAGCGTCGTCCTGTTTCTAACTCTTGCTACCAGAGTAAACCAACCGAGTGCGTTGAAATAAGTTGAACAAATTTTTTAAGAAACTCTAGACGTTTATCTAACTCGAGTTGACCGTTCTTTTTTTGATTAATCTGGTCGGAGATGGTAACATCACCTAGTCGAAGCCTCTCCTCTCTACACGTGGTCCTGCCCACTAGAAGGAACTTCCTAGTGTCGACTAGTTCCTACTCTTTCGACCAGTGCATGATAATCGTGATCGAAACGCTGTAAGTTAGTTAAACCTCTCTTTTTTCAGAAAATGCATTGAACACTATTTACTCGGTTTATCTAAATAAACCAAGCAAATAGTCGGGGGCTAGGATAAAGTTATTAACTTGACTTCATTTCTTAGTCTATCTTTCGTCAATTATCTTTTGAGTTACTAACTACTCGACAAGATGATTTGCAGGAAACAGGATGGATTATATATATATTACATCAACAAAAGCTTGTTTTCACAGGTTTTCGTTACAAGCTACTCTGAAGAAGGAGAAGGAGATCCCAGTTGCATCTCCTCCAAGACCTTCCTGCCAACTGGCTGCATTTCTTCAATCAAACGACTTGCTTCTACCTTAGGGCAGTCGAAGTCGTCTTCGATCGGTTGCACATTAAGGCTGAGGTCATGAGCTTTAAGTTTTGCTAAAACATAATTTATCGCACCTTCGACCGCCTCCTTTATTGAGTCAACTTGGTTGGCCTTCAGAGTGCTCACTAGCTCTCACAAAGTCCCGACTTGTTCTCCAATAGTACTTATGTGAGCAATTATCGTGTCTTCTTGAGAAATTTTTCCCTCACCACATAGCTCACCAAGTATATTGTTCAAGAGCAAGATGTTGTCTTGAAGATTAATCTTCGACGACTTCATATTCTCTTGGTTACGAGTCGAAGCCTCTCGGAGTTGTTTATTTTCGGCTACTTGCTCTGAAAAAAGGGCAAGACTAGTCAAGCAAAATAACTCCTAAAAGAGGGAAGAACTTGATCACAGGTAAAGAAGTCCTTACCTGCCAGTCGTGAATTTAATTTCTTGATTTCATCATTATGGGAAGCAATGGTCTTTTTATACCGCTCCACCCATAATCTAATATCCTTTGCGTTTTCTTTAGCAATGCGGATGGTCTCGTTAAGGATCATGGTTTTTTCTTGATCCCTAGTTTCGAGCCTTCCCAGTTCAAGCTCAATTTCTGAAAAGAAATGAGAATTAGAAAAGGAAGAGAAGTCGTAAAGGACTATAGGTAAAGAATTGCTTACCTGCTCGTCGAGATCTTAACCTCTCAATCTCTTGATCTTTATCTCTGGCAGAGCGAGAAATCTCGTGAACAACCAAAGTTTTATCTTTGACTTCAATTTGGAGCCTTCTCATTTCGTCTTCTTTTTCTGAAAATAAGTGAGAGTTAAAAAGGTAAAGATCAACGACATAAGCAGTCTTAAGTTCGGCACTTACTGTTTATCACTTCCTGCAAGTTTTGAGCTGCAAAGTTGATCTCCTGAAGTTTCTTCAAGAGGTCTTCTTTTTCTTCCCTCAGCTTTCTCGTCTTGGCTTTTTCACAATCGAGTGAGTCTACCAGGGTCTTTTCATCACTTCTTAACCTACAATGGTTAAGAATGAGCATGAGCACTGACCAGGTGGCTGTAAGTTCTTCTACAACCATTGACCTAGTCGTAAGTTCTTCTACGACAAACTACTGGTCGTAAGTTTTTCTACGACCATCACCTAATCGTGAGTTTTTCCATGACAAAACCCCATAAGCACTGTATAAGTAGTCAAACCAAAAATGACTACAAGTGACAGTGACTTACCACCTCTCTGCCTGTTCGCAGAGTTCCGCTTTTTCCTATCGCAACTGGACAAGTTGCCTATTGTATTCAACAAAAGTGACAATTTGCTCCAATGCCCTCTACAAAAAAGAGAAATAGTTAACAGCAAGAAACAACATGAGCATGAGTGCAAACACCGATCAAAAGGTACTTACATCCATTGCCTTCCGCGCAAACGAAGACACTACAAACGTGGGGTTCCTCAGCTCATCGATCTCTCAGACTCGGTCCCACCACACCTTTTCAAGACGCGCGTCATCGAAAACATCTTTGTCACCAGGAATGTTTTTGGGGTGAGGAACTGTCAGTACGAGATCGAGGGCGAAGATCCCACGATGGGGGATGGCCCGAAGAACTCAGAAGAGAAGTTAGCATATTCTTCATTCTCTGATTCGGTAATGCTAGTTCCACCCTGAGGACCTGGAAGAACGTCTGAGGCAATCTCCTTCCTGGCGCAACGCTCTGATGCCTCCGCAACATCAGACGTCACCTTCGCCTCAGTTTCTACGACCACTCCTATGGGCGTAGCCGCTCTTGACACTATGGTTGCTCCAGCAGTCGTGGCCATTGCAACGACATCTTCAGTCACTCGAACGGTGGACGACCATTCGACCACCGCCAATGTTGTTCCTTCGCCTGTCGAAGAAACTACAGTGGGTTCCTTGACAGGAACATCTTTGATGATGAGAGAAGCCGGGCTAAGACCATGAAAAGGAAAGCACTATCAGGTAGTAGAAAACAAAAGGTAAATGTTGTTCTTATGCTTTTGTCTTTTTTACATACCTCCTAGTGCCAGACTTGATCCTAAATTTCTTTAAAACCCAATCCGAAACCAACAGGAAGAAGGCTAATCTGAATCTTGCTTACCTTCCGCATAATCCCTCGTCGAGTCTGCCGGACCCGAGTACCTCCACATCGGATGAGCCCTCTTCTTCAGAGGACTGATGCGGCGCGTGATGAAATCTTTCACCACATGCCATCCGGTTAGCCCCTCTTCCTTCAAGTCTACAATAGCTTGGATGAAGGGGGCGATCCGACCAAGATCCTTGGGAGTCAAATCCCAAGATGAAATCTTCTCGGCCGGCTTCCCAACAAAGGAAAGACTGTCCCCACTGGTGATTTCCCAATAAAACCACTTCTTCTTCCAGAACGGCCACGACGACCGAGTGAACATGTGAATGTACTCCTTCGATTTTCCATCGTGGAGTTTCAAGCTGCAGCTTCCGGTAATCCCGGTCGGCTGGTCATTAGTAAAAATCTTTGGAACAACTCGGATCACGGAATCCTCAGATAGGCCTCGCACAGACACACAAAAACACTTAACATTGTGATAGACTTGGGAACAAGGTTCACCAGCTCCACGTGGAAGTGTTCGAGTACGAGTGTAAGGAAAGGGTGAGCAGGCAATCGGAGGCCGCACTCATAGAATGCCTGGAAGATAGGGATTTGACCAATCTCCCCTTATGGCCAATGTTGCCCAGCGGCCTCAATCCATCCCACGAACTTTTTCATCGGGGTCTTATCAGCAGCGACCAAAGCTTTGATCTTGGTCGCATCCATCTCTGATTCGGCCCACTGAGAAGCGGCTCCGGCCATTTCTCTCAGGGATCAGAGATTTGGACTTGGGAAAATCGAAGAAGAGGGCTCGATTTGGGTGACGACAGAGGACTTGAAAGTATGAACAGCAAGAGCGATTTGGGGGAAGGTAAAAGACCTTATGCTCACCCGCGGTGAATATTTATAATCGTTCGCTTGAAGCTGAAGAGACATGGCTACTCAACGGTTGCCGATGTCTCGGGAACCACTCCAACAGACAGATCTGTAAGAGCCGATTCGCATTCTTAAATTTGTCTGCTCGAGGAAGCCGAGTCAGTTTTCACACCTCAAGCGAAATTACCTTCTTGACCAAGTCTTTTCTGGTCAAACACAACAAACAATCGGAAAGATTTTACTTCCGACCTTGGTACTGCGACGACTTGGAAATCGTAAGATCTTCTACGATTACCTTGCAAGTCGTAAGATTATTTTACAACCTTCTTGACCAAGTTATTTTCTGGTCAAATGAAACACCAGTCGAAGAGTCTTTCCTTCGACCATCTTTCTAAGACCACCTACTGGTCGTAAGGCCATCTACAGCTCCTTTTCCAAGCAAGTTACTTTCGCTTAAGCTGGGGGGCTAGATGACGAGGATATAACAATCCTTATTTTATTATATATCTATAATTCATATTATAGGTATTAATGGCGTCATATAACTCTTGTGTATACCCCTTAATATTCTTAAGGGAGAAGCTAGAGGTCGCAAGTCCTCTTATGACAACCCTGTAGTCATGGGTCTTCCTACGACTACCCCATAGTCGTAAGCCCTCCTACGACTATCCCATAATCGTAACCTCTACTACGATTACTCGTGGTCGAGGCTCTCCTCGACCACTGGCTGGTCATAATCCTTTCTACGGCCAGTCCTTAGTCGACAAGATTCACAGACATGTGGGCCTAGTCGATAAAGGAATAGCGTGTACCGTATCTCAGGATATGAGTAATCAATTACGCTGTTATTCCCTGAAATAACAGCACGACTTAACCCCCTATTATGATGATAATTGCCTGGCGACGTGGGGATATTAAAACCCCCGTAATAACTCCCGGTAACAGCTCCACGATCTAACAAGTTAATGTGACTTTTATTCCGAAGATCCAACAGTGCACCCCGGAGATGATATAAAAGGCAAGGATCAACAGGGCAAAGGGGGCGGACACAGAAGATTAGAAGTACAATACTCTAGTCTTTGATTCCATCTTGTAATCCAGCATACTCAATACATACACACAGGAGTAGGGTTGTTATTCTCCTAGGAGAAGGCCCGAACCTGTATAAAAATCCACGCGTCTCCATCTCTGTGTGATCTTGAGCCTAGAGGAACCCCCGAATCAAATAATCTTTACGTAAGTTCGGTTCTAAAACAACGACATACTGTAGCATCCTTATTTTCTGGGCTTTTTGGAAAATTTTCAAAATTTAAAAGTATCCATTTGATTTCATTAATTGGTCAAAGCTTAACTTGAAATTTTAGAATTAAAAGCAATTTAATTTGAATTAATCAAACTTTAATTAGTTCAAAGTTGGTTTATTTAAGTTTTCTAGATTTTATTTGGATTTAAAGTCAAAAATACTATCTTAAGTATTTTATTGGATTTTGAAAAGGTTTTTCCTTCTGTCTCAAAGTTAACAATAATTTATTTGCAAAATTAAAAGTTAAAGTAACGTTGAAACTATTTTTACTAAGTCCCAAATAATTCAAGGAATTTCTGTGCATTTTTCTATAAGTTTTGGGCTTTATTAGCTATTTTCTAAAAACCTTTTTGCTTTTCTGGAATTTATTTTATTCAAAAATGCTTTTTATTTCCCTTTTGGCTTTCGGGCCGAATTTCCCTGGCCCACTTCCCTTTTCTCCGCGTGGTGACTCTGCGGCTCGCTTTGCTTTCAAGGCGGCCCGCCGTAGCGCTTCTCCTCCACGTGTTCGTGATAGGTGGCGCCCGCTGTCGACCACCACCATTCTTTGTTCTTAATCCTCCTCCCGGCCGTTCTTGCGCCCTATCATTGTCGCTCGCCCATCCCAGCTCCATGCGCCATTGTCGCCACCCACCTCCCCATGCCAGTGCCACCGTTCTGCCCCATACCGCCACCCATGCCTGGAGCTCCGCCCATGCCGATCTCCACCCTCGGCCATCCCCGAGCCTATTTAAGGCGAGCACCAGATGCACCATAAGCGCCTCTACCTTCTCCCCTGACTCACCCTCTCCCTCTCGCTCTCCTCCGCCCCCATTTTGAGCTCCTCGCCGCCGTCCACCGCGCGACGCCGCCGCCTTTAGCGCCGCCACCAAGCCTCCTCCGGTGCTGTTGGACCGAAAAGGCGACTAGAGGGGGTGAATAGGAGCACACTCACTTTTTCACAAAGGTCAGATTCAACACCGATTTCACTTCAGTAGCTATAGAAGCTATAAAGATCAATCTACAAGTACAACGGAAGACTTGTATTGAATCCAAACCAAAATCCCCAAAGCAAAAGACCAAACAAAGTTCAAACCCTAAAGGGCGGTCAGCCTGGCGGCTTATGGGCGGTCAGACCAGAGGGCGGTCTGACCGGTGTTAAAACTTCGGTCTAACCGATTTCGTCCAGAACAGAAGAACAGCCCAGCAACTCAAAGCTCAAATCGGTCTAACTTTTGATTCTCACGGCCAAACTCCGCGAAACTTAAACCACACCTTCTAAAAGATATTAGGAACCTATTCCAATCAAGGATCGCAGAGATCCATACCAAAGTTCTTATCTTTTTTAGTTTGAACGAAGGTGGTTCAAAAACGAGTCAAAAACGAAATATGATCTAGAGACTTGCCCGTGGGTGAATGATGATCAAGATGATCCTAGAGAGATTCCCACATGTCACAGCAAGTTAGATCAAGCCAAGAAACCAAGCAAAAACTCGTGAATCAAAAAAAGACCCCAAATCACCAAATAGGGAGAAAGAAAGCAAATGAACACATCTTTGAGAGAACTTTCTTTGGATTGATTTGATATGGTATTGGTTTACAGCCACTCCATCGATGGAGGACAAAGACTCAATACATGAGCACGAAATCAAATCCAACTCTCTAGAACCCTAACCTCCAACTATCTTCTCCCTAAGCACAAAAGTAAAAATGGGGTTTACAATAATGAACGGGTTAAGGGGGTGTAGCCACCTCCCCCCTCTAGTTATAGTGGAGGCTAAACCTTCTAGAAGAGTTAATCCTAATGGGCTCCCGTTAAGGCCCACACACAAATGGGTCACATACGCACGTATTTTAAAGCACCGTCTCCATCTCTTGACCTAATCCGCTTCACCTTGTGCCATCTTGGGCCATGAGTTGGCAAAAGGTCACCAAGGCGGTATTTGGTAAAATTACCAAAATACCCCTTCTCGATATTTTTGCAAAGACCGATGCCAACTGCGTGAAGCACCTCCCATGCTTCGCCACGTGTAGGTTGATCCAGCGGCTTTCATCATGTCGGCAAGTCTCTCCCATCCGGCTCCCACCGAAACCACCATGGCACTTGCACCGACCCCCGCGCCGCTTGATCGAACCCATCGCACCGAACTGCCCGTTTGGTCACCTTTATCCCTTTTGCACCATGCTTGACTCCATTGACCTCACCTGGCATCCCCGATCATTCTGGACCTCAGCTCTCCAAGCTTAGTCCCAATCATCCTCGCCGTTGACCGTCATTGACCTCCAAGCAACATGCACATCAATAGACAAAGAAATCGAATCCGGGAACAAGTTCTTCACAACTTGACCCACGTTAGTCAAAACATGTATCATGCAACACATATGCCATGAAACTCATGAACTTGACCTAACCCAACAATCATCGCCACCGATTGGCTGATGAACAGTACCAAAATCGGTCATACCGCCATTCATTGGCTGGTATGACCGGACCCCGGTCTGACTGCCGTTTATAGGCCGGTCGGACCGCTGGCCGGTCTAACCGCGCATACAACGCCGGTTAGACCGCTTCTGCCTGCCAACTTTCCAAACGACGATGAAAATGCGTGTTTCGACAAACCGTAAACGATATTGCCAATTGTAACATCATCCTAAGATCTCAGGCATATCCCCATGATATCCACAATCTCCCCCTTGATGAACACATTGGCAATTTCCCACAAATGCAAATTTTAAGGTTTGAAAAGTAAAAAACTCGTCGTTTTCGCTCAAAGGCACAACTTGGTCCAAATGCAAGAGAAAGCAAAGGAAATGACCAAGTTGGCTCCAGAATAGCATAGGCAAGTGAGATACGGCAAAAGAAAGCGGGAAAACTTCATTTTCCAGAAACAGGTCAAAATCTCACTTAATGTCCATATGAAAGAACAATTGTTCGATATGACCTTTGATCATTGTAAGGATCAAGAATTGCAATTCAAGTTCAGAAGTAGCAATAAGACCATAAGAATGCAAATAAGAAACTCCCCCTCACTATGATCCTCAAATTTCAGAAAATTTCAAATTTTCCATTCTTCTCCATGTAGCTCCCCCTTTTTCGTAACTCCCCTTTTTCAAACATCTTCTCCCCCTTTGACAATGGAGTCATCAAGGAATCACGTCTTCCTCTTGTCCAGAGATGACAAATGCAGAATGAGGAAAAAAGCATAAGAAGGAGCCTGCATGAAATGCAATGGAGCGCTTTTTTTTGTATTTTTTAATTTTTGAGTACAAGAAGCTTTGGAGATTACCCAAAAGAATAAGCTAGCATTTCTAATATTGCACAAACATCATATCAAGCCTAACAGCGCTAGCAAGATCATGATAAGACATATATATCAAAGCTAAGCTCGAAAGCTCAATGTAAAGCAATAAATTTGATCAATTTAAGCAAAGCTTCAAATTTAGCAAGTTCATCAACATGGATCCTAAAATGATACTGGCCATGTCAAAATATCAATATGAGATCAAAAAGCTAACAAAGACCACATTCAGAGACAAACAAGTCCTGAAATGAATCATTTTGCTCAATTTGCTCAAACGCCCATTTTTCAACAGTTTTTCATTTGCAATGAATATTGAAGTTGACTAATGGTCTAACTTAGTGAAAAGATCCTAGACTAGGAGCCATCCACAAACTCTTCCTAAGCTTCTACCAAGGCGACAAATCTTGAGGTTCATGTCAGTTTTGACAAGCAGTCCCCATGAGATCGTCTGGATCATCAAACTATCTCCAAGTTCATGTCTTTGACATGCAGTCTCGTAAGAGTAGTTTGGCACAATTTAAGCATAAGACAATCTTGAAATTGAATTTTTCATTTTTCATTTTGCACAAGAGCAGTTTTATATTCTCAAGAACACGAGAAGCTCAAGTAATGATCAATTTTAGATTCAAGAGCTAACAAAGCAATTTTGACAGGGTCAATGTCACACAAGGAGCACTATTGCGCAACTAACTAAAACATCCACAGATTGCAGTTTTTAGTTCGAGCTGTCTTAAAGTTCTAGCTCATACAGCAGAGACTAAGCTACACATGTAAAAGCATAATAATTCTAGCAGGTCAAAGAACTAGACTTGGCATTGAGCAAGAATTGAAATACTAAAGCTCCAAAGGGTAATAAGCAAAGCTTCATCAATTTTAAAAGATAAGCAGAAAGCTTATTTTACAATGCACCTTTTTTGTGTTTTTCATATGAATGCAATATGATACAATGAGATGTAAGAAAAGCTCAAAAAGCCTAAAAGATCAAAAAGGATCAAAAAGTTCAAAAGAAGATCAAGAAAAAGATCAAATGAATAAGGAAAGATCAGAAAAGATCCAACTCCCCATCAAACCAACTCATAGGGATAAATTACCCCTAACTTACTTCTCAAGGTGGCAAACCTTGTTGGGTCTAAAGGCTTGGTGAGGATATCAGCCAACTGAGCCTCGAACTCCACAAAATGTAGCACAATGTCACCCTTCTCAACGTGATCTCTAAGGAAGTGATAACGAATGTCTATGTGCTTGGTCCTATAATGTTGCACTGGGTTCTTAGCAATGTTAATAGCAGAAGTGTTATCACAGAAAAGAGGAACACTATCAAAAGCTAACCCAAAGTCCTTGAGAGTGGACACCATCCACAAAATCTAACTACAAAGAACTAGCAAAGAACTACATATTCGCCAAAGATTGGATTGTGCAATAGAGGACTGCTTCCTAGAAGACCAACAGACAATAGAAGTGCCTAAGAAATGACAAGTGCCAGAGGTACTCTTCCTATCTAGCTGGTAGCCCGCAAAATCAGAATCAGAAAACTCTCGAATGGACAAAGAAGACGAGCAAGAAAACCAAATGCCATATTGGAGGGTAGAGTGTAAATACCCGAAGATGCGCTTAACGGCTTGGCGATGTGAAGTCCTTGGTGACGCCTGAAACCTTGCGCAAAGGCAGACCGCGAAGTGGATGTCTGGTCTTGAGGCCGTCAGGTACAGGAGGGAGCCAATCATGCTGTGGTACTCGCGTTGATCCACGGCTTCTCCTTCCTCATCTGGATCCAAAGCAATCGAAGTCACCATGGGAGTGGCGATCGGCTTGCAGTCACCCATCTCAAAACGCTTGAGCAAATCCTTGGTGTACTTCGTTTGATGGATGAAGATCCCTTCCTTGCACTACTTGATTTGTAGCCCCAAAAAGTAATTGAGTTCTTCCATCATGCTCATCTCAAATTCCTCGACATGGTCTCGGAAAAACTAGAAACAAGAGCATTAGATGAACCACCAAAGATAATATCATCAACATAAATCAACAAGCAGAAGTCATTGCCATGCCTAAGAATGAAAAGAGTCTTATCTACCTTTCCCATTTCAAAATCATTATTAAGCAAGAAAGTCTTAAGCCTATCATACCAAGCTCTAGGGCTTGCTTAAGACCATACAAGGCTTTGGATAGCTTAAAAATACAATCTGGGTGCTTGGGATTCTCAAAGCCGGGGTTGCCTAACATATACTTTCTCCTCTATAAAACCATTCAAAAGACACTCTTGACATCCATTTGAAATAATCGAAAGCCCTTAGAAGCGGCGAATGCAAGGTAGAATCTGAATGGTTTCTAATCTAGCAACAGAGCGAAGGTCTCATCAAAATCTAACCCCTCAACTGGCTAAAGCCCCGAGCTACCAATCTAGCCTTGTTTCTAACCACGTAACCATCCTCATTTTGTTTATTTTTGAACACCCAACGGGTTCCTATAACATTATGACCACTAGGAGGTTCTACAAGGTTCTAAATTTTATTTCTTTCAAAATTCTCTAACTCCTCATGCATGGTATTGACCCAACTAGCATCAGATAAAGCATGTGATATATCTTTGGGTTCAAAAGAAGCTACAAATGCAGAGTGAGAGAAAAGACTCGGATCATGATACCTGGAGCGAGTGACTCGCTCATGGAGATTACCAATCATCTGATCCGGAGGGTGTTGCTTCTGAATGTGCAAAGGAGCGCTTGGGGGAGATAGCGTCTCCTCGACCTCCGTAGGTACTGCTGATGAAGAAGTCACAGCAGGAGCCTCAATTGGAGGTGAAGCAGTCGTAGCAGGTTTTGGAGCTTGGGCAGCTTGCACAGGAACATCAGCAACAGGTGGAGGAGCAATATCAAGTTCATCCTCATCTTCTTCAACAAAAATGCTCTCTCACACTGTAAGTCACGAAACATCGGATCTAGCTCCGAGCTAGTCTCATCAAAAGTGACATTGCATGTCTCTTGGACAATGTTAGTTTCAACATTAAAACCCGAAAACCCTCGAATGAGCAGAATAACCCAGAAATAAACCATCACAAGTCCTTGATTCAAATTTATCTAGGTTTCCTGTTTTCGAAATAAAACACTTCGATCCAAAGACTCGAAAATGCGAAACAGAGGGTTTTCTGCCAAATCGAAGCTCATAAGAAGTCTTGCCCAAAGACGATCTCAAAAAGATACGGTTTGAAATATGGCAAGTCAGAGCAATAGCTTCGCCCAAAACCTCCTCGGTGTGCTATACTCATCTAGCATCATCCTAGCCATCTCGACTAGGGTCTTGTTCTTCCTTTCCACAATGCCATTTTGTTGAGGGATGTGTGGAGAAGAGAACTGATGCTCAATACCGCGCTCAGCACAAAAAAGAGGCAAAAGAAGCATTCTTGAACTCCGTGCCATTGTCACTGCAGATCGCTAGCAAGGCACCAGGAAGTTCAGAAGCCAAACGAAGAACAAGATCATGATAATGATCAAAAGCCTCATCCTTCGAAGCAAGAAAGAACACCTAAGAGTATCTCAAAAAATCATCGACTATGACAAGAATGTACCATTTGCCACCGACTGACCGAACCCTAACAGGACCAACAGTATCCATATAGAGCAACTGTCCCGGTCTGTTAGTCATGACCATAGTCAATGAAGGGTGTGAGGCGGCAACTTGCTTGCTATGCCTACAGGGCGCACATACAGCATCCTTGACAGCTTTGAGTTTAGGCAAACCTCTCATGAAATCAAGGCCTCTAACTCGTGTCAGATGATCAAAACCAATGTACCCCAAACGTCGGTGCCAAAGCCAGATATCAAAAGAAGAAGCAATTAAGCACTTAAGGGATCCGGCAAGAGATTCAGAAAAATCAGCTCCAAAAATTCTACCAACTCTAGAAATCCCAAAAACAAGCTTACTAAAAGAATCAAGCACACGACAGGCGTTCTTCTTAAATCTAGTCTCATAGTCATCATCGAGAAGCTGTGAGACAGAAAGGAGATTGTACCTTAGCTTGGACACAAGAGCGACATCCTTGAGAATGAACCTGTCGTTCACCTTGATCAATCCAGTTCCTTCAATGCGCCCTTGTGTATCCTCTCCGAAGGTGATGAAGTCATCACCCGTCGGATCGTGTGAAGGAGGTGAACCATCTTGAGTCTCCGGTCATGTGGCGTGAACACTGAGTCGATTTAACCATGTGTTCTTCCCCTTCCGGCAATCCTAAAAATCATGGAACAGAAGAATGATGTGTCTCAACATCAAGTTAGTTAAAAGTGACTTGGGAACCCAGTATTGAGACACACGTCTGCGAGTAGTATGCAAAGCAGAAGTGCTATCCTTGATTTTATTAGCAGTTCTATTATGAGCAATGGTTACTTTAACATGAGATGTATCCTGTCTAGGAACATGATGAGCATGTGCAATAAATCCTAGTCTAGGTTTCTTGTTTTCTAAACGACCATATCTCATAAAAGCTCTAGGTTGATAAGACGATATTCTAGCAATATTTTTCTTAGCGTTCTTCAACCTACGCCAACAGAACTCAACCAAATGTCCACACTTCTTGCAATAGGTGCAATGGTATTTTGTACCACTGGGAGAAACACCTTTTGTGTCAAAAGAAGGTTGGACAAACCCTACAGATTTAAAAATAATTTTTGCAGGTTGGGTTGTGAATTCAACTAAGCTATTTTCCAAGACCTCAACGACATTAGGCTTGGATTTGTCCTGGGCATAGTTGTATCCTAACCCTTGCTTCATATAAGGAGTTTTTGATTGATCGAGAATCATGTTTAACTATTTTTTACCACTAGAGAATCTTTCTAAAGTATTATTGAGATATGCATTCTCTTTTCCAATATCAACACATGACTCACAATTCTTGGCCTTAACGGCTCTAGCATGTTTCTACTTAGGAAAAGCAACTTCAAACTTATAGGCTGCACATGAGACACAAGTCATAGATTCAATTATGTCCTTAAGCTTGGCATATTTTGCTCTAACTGCTTCTAAAATGTCCTTAACTTCATGTTCACGTTCTATGCAAAAAGAGCAAAAGCTAGATTTGACATTACTAGAAGCATCCAACTTGCTAGACTCTAAGCATTTTTCACAGGGAGCAGATTTGACATCAATTAGCTCAGTCCTAACATTTTCAAGTTGATGTAAAGCAATATAATGAGCAGATTGCAGTTTAGCAAATTCAAAATGTAAAGCATGGCAAGAGGAACATTCATCAGATTCAAGAGTCTTAGCATTTGTACGTTCTAATGTCAAATTATCTACTTGTGACTCTAAGTCCTTGTTCCTAGCCATGGTAAATTCTAATGCCTTATCCTGATTCATGAGTTGCTCAAACATGCTATCGCATCTAGCAGAAAGAACATCATAGGAAAGAGGTACCTCATCGTTGTTATCAGCGTCGATGGAGTCGACTATGAAGCACATGTCGGTGAAGTCTTTAGCCTTCCCTTTCTTGTCTTGAGGGAGCTCCTCCTCCTTGTCCTCCTCGCCCGTGAGTCCACATCGCTCATGGATTGCTCTCAAAAAGCGGCAAGGACCCGGTGAGCAGCCTTAATGAGCTTGGCAGCATCATACTTGGGCTTGCCCCCTTGAGGCTTCTTCCAGGCAGGCTTCTCATCCTTGCGGTTGCCCTTACCTTTCGGCTTAGGGGCGTTTGTCGGATGTGATATAGCTCTCTACACTCATAGCACGTCACAGGGCCACCTCTCTTTCTATTTCTAACATTGTTATATGCCCGTGTGACTTTCTTGGCTAAAAGAGCTAAATCAGCCTCAGGAAGACTCTCAAACTCTTCTTCTTGAATAGCAGAGAAACACGCAAGAAAAAATCTAGAAGAAGACTCAGAAGAACCATCAGAAGTTCTTTTCGAAGGATCAGCTACCAAAGCCATGCTATCCTTCTTAGGATGACTGCCTCTTGATCTCATGAGTTTTGAGCTTACTATAAAGCAGCTCCAAAGTGAGACTAGAGAGATCAACGTTCTCCTCAATGGCAGTAGCCTTCATCTCCCACTCCTTGGTGTTGATTGCAGCCAAGAGGTGGGTGGCATTCTCAGATTGAGAGTACTCAATGTCAACAGCTCTCATCTGATTGATCACCTTGTTGAAGCGAGTAAAAACGTCATTGATGCTCTCGCCAGGACGCATCTCGAATTTGTTGTACTCTCGCTTGTAGACCGTCTGGTGCACTTGCTTGATCTGGGTTGATTCCTCATGGTAAGTTTCGAGGGTGTGCCAGATCTCATGTGCGGTCTCAAGGTTGTAAATCCTATCGTACTCCTGTCTACCAAGCCCAGCATATAGGAGGTTCTTAGCCTTATGGTTGTTTGCCAAAAGGGCTGCCGAAGCCGGCGAAGCAACCTCTGGCAAAATGAGCGGAGCTCGAACAACCTCCCATACAGCTTGTCCTTCGCTCTGAAGGAAGACTCGCATGCGATTCTTCCAATAGGCATAGTTGAGCCCATCGAAGACATGCGGCTTGGTCGAGTACTTATCCATCGCCAAGTTCAGTGACCGGTTAAGATCAAGATTGAACTAACCGAGCTCTGATACCACTTGTTGGACCGAAAAGGCGACTAGAGGGGGGGTGAATAGGAGCACGCTCACTTTTTCACAAAGGTCGATTCAACACCGATTTCACTTCAAGAGCTATAGAAGTTATGAAGATCAATCTACAAGTACAGAGGAAGACTGGATATGGCGTCCGCCTCAACCGCCTCCGATGCCACACTCCGCCTCAGAGATGGCACAACGACACCTTGGCCATGAGGCAGACACCATAGACATGATCGGCAAGGCGAGGTCGTGGCGCTGTCCTCCCTAGCCGCCTTACTGCCTAAGCGTTGCCTAAGCGATGCATGCTTTGTTTCAATAAAAGAAACTTCAGCAACTGAGGGAGACATACTCAAGAACCTCCTACAGACTGCAAAAAAGTTTTTTAGTACAAATTCAATAGCATAACACGGGATTCATACTCAAGTATCTACTATAGCAAGATTGTGCAAGTACTACATGAACATAAAGTTCTTTTTAGGGTGAATACGCTTCAGAAGCTTAACGTCACAGAGGCTCTCATACAAACATGGCATAGCTAAAGAAAATTTCCCATAGATCAACCTCCTCAAATCATCTTTTGAATACTCCTTCAGCTTGTTCTCAAATGGCATAACTAAAGGAAACTCCCCAGGTATCAACCAACACATACCATCATCATTGGAATACTTCACCTTCATCTCCATCTTCTCTCTCATAATTCATCTTCCTTACAGGCTTATTGTGCTGCAGTGGATGAGATTCAACACTGCAAACAAACCACATGAACAATCTTGGTCCGTCATTATACCTAGGCTCATAAGTTTCAGCTTTGGGATCAGAATAATCGAACTATTGTTTTAGTAGCCAATTGCTTTGTGCAACAGTCGTCCACTTGTCTTTGAACGAGTGTAGGCCAAGTCTTGAAGAATAGACTATGACGCTGTACTGTTCATTGTGTAAAATAGCAAAAGGAACACATCTAGAAATGTTTGTGTTCTGTAGTGCTAGGGAATGAGACTCGGGTGCACAAGCATTGGGAAACCTTTAGGTGAATTTGCAAACATCATTTTCTCTAGAAGTTGAGCTATATCTTGTGGCGGCCGCTCAATCACCTCACGGGCCATAGCGACTAACAAGGACATCTTGGATAGATTGAGCACCAAAGAAATAATCCTTGTTCAAGCTTACAGTGCTTACCCTGCATAATGGCACACCTTTTAAAAGCTTGATACGTATATGGTGATTTACGACCAATCTAGATAGAATAAGATCCTCATATGATGAGTGTTCTCATGAACAATTGATCTCAAGCATATGAATGAAGGAGTGAAGCAACTCATGTCCAGATTTTGTTACGACATATTGATCCTCCTCACCAAAAAGTCTGATTCGTTCCAACAGTTTGTGTAGGTTTGTGTATTTGAACAGGTCTAACTTCTCACTAGGTTCAAGATGATGTTCGGCGAATGTTGTTATAGTTTAGAGACAAAGTGAGAACACTGTTACAAATATTAGTTCAGTTTGCATCTTGTAAAAGGAAAAGCGCAGGCAATTATTGTAGTCTTCAATTTTTTGTACAACAAAAATGACGCAAACTGTCTGAATAATACTCCATTGTTGTCCTACAAGGCCACAACAAAATTTAATAGAGCGAACTCAAGGTTTTAAGCTTAACTTACCTCACAATCATCCAATCAACTTTGGTGCCCAAACAGAAAGTGATTGCATGTGTACAACGAAGTGTAATTGCATAGCATATGTTATCATGGGTAATGGCAATAAAACAAATCACAGAACAAGGATCCTCTCAAATCATATACATGTTTAATTACCCCACTCGTGATGCTATGTCAGGCAAACGTTTGTAAAATGAGACTTGGGTGCACAAGCATGGGGAAACCTTTAGGTGAATTTATAACATTTTCACTAGGAGTTGAGCTATATCTTATGGTAGTCGCTCAATCACCTCTGAACCATAGTAGCTAACAAGGACATCTCAGATAGATTGAGCACCAAAGAAATAATCCTTGTGTAGGCTTACGAAGGCTTGCCTGCGTAATGGCACACCTTTCAAAAGCTTATACGCTTATGGTGATTTACAATCAATCAATGGAATAAGATCCTCATATGACGAGAGTCCTCTTGAATAGTTGATCTCAAGCATATGAATGAAGGAGTAAAGAAACTCCTCTTCAGATTCTGTTACAACATATTGATCCTACTCACCAAAAAGTCTTATTCGTTCCAACGGTTTGTCTAGGCTTGTGTATTCGAATAGATCTAACTTCTCACCAGGTTCAAGACGATGTTCCTTGAAACCAAAACCAACCGCGTGGAACTGATACTCATCTTCCTGGTGAATGCTGTTACAGTTTAGATACAAAGTGAGAACATTGTTACAAATATTAGTTTAGTTTGCATCTTGTAAAAGGTAAAGCGCAGACCATTATTGTAATCTTCAAAAAAAAAATCTATTGTGGATTTTTAATTTTTTTCGTTAAACAATATTTTATTAACTCCGAAAACCCATCCAGAAATCCTGCATTCGCACCGTTGATTAGTCCAGATTATACACGCCTTTCGGAATGATGCTTCCCCATGTACTGTCTCGCCAATGGAATCCCGCAAAGCTTCAGCAGATATTTCTGTTGAGGAACCGGCGCTGGCGCGTCCAGTCCGAACGATCATCTCGTAGACAAACGTAGAATCGCTTAGAACAATGCAAGAACAAACAATACATAATAGTAGATTGAACATAGAGATATGAGGAGACTTCTTACTTCTCTTTATCGCTCTTCTGTAAACCGGTAATACAATGGTTGAGACTCCCCTTCTTTATATAGTCTTCAGGATGGATGAGTAGCCCAAAATAGGCCAGGCCTCTCTAGCCTGGCCCGGTTACTCAATAATTTCTTTCGCTGATTCGCGCCTTTGCCTGTTCACCAAAAGGGATGCATCAATCGAGCAGTGAGTTTTCTCCCTCTCTGAAATTGTGTCGGTATTAGTGGCGAGAGGATAGGTTCGTTATAGTGCAGCCGGTAAGACAGGTGAATTTACAAAGAAACTGCTGTGGCAATAGTGGCTATAGCATCTTATCCTGGACCCATTTTTCTATGGAAGCAAGAGCCGCTTCTTTATCACCCCCTCGTGCTCTGCTTGATTAGACCATTGATGCTTCATCAAGCTAGGAGACTCTGGACACAAATTAAGCATCTGGTTTCCATGCTAGTTTCGTCAGAAAAACCATGCAGCCACTCCATTTTCCATACATGAAATACAGCAGCAAATTACCCATACCTTCCCTTGGCTTTGCTCTTGTGGTGCTGATCTCCTTGGCTTCTCCCACCAGTTCCTGCATAGAGCAGGAGAAGGGCTCCCTTCTCCAGTTCCTCGCCAGGCTCTCGCAAGACGGTGGCCTCGCCGTGTCATGGCGGAATTACACGAACTGCTGCGCATGGGAAGGCGTCACCTGCAATGGAAATGGTGCGGTCACTGAGGTCTCTTTGGCATCTAGAGACCTTGAAGGGCACATCTCACCATCTCTTGGCACCCTCACCGGCCTGCTGCGCCTCAACCTCTCCCACAACTCGCTGTCTGGTTACCTACCGCAGGAATTGGTGTCTTCAAGCAGCATCGCTGTCCTTGATGTCAGCTTTAACCGCCTCAATGGAGACCTGCAAGAGCTGCCATCTTCAGCCGCTGTTCAGCCTCTCCAGGTACTCAACATCTCGAGCAATTTGTTTACCGGACAGTTTCCATCCACCACATGGGAGGCAATGAAGAATCTGGTTGCGCTCAATGGCAGCAACAACAGCTTTACTGGGCAGATACCAACGAATTTCTGCAAGAGCTCACCATCATTCGCTGTGCTTGAACTCTGTTACAACAAATTCAGTGGCAGCGTCCCCCCTGGGCTTGGTAATTGCTCCACGCTCAGAGTGCTCAAGGTTGGCCACAACAACCTCAGTGGGATTCTCCCGGATGAGCTATTCAATGCTACCTTGTTGGAGTACCTCTCTTTTCCGAACAATGGTTTAGAAGGAAAATTTGATGGTACACTTGTAGTAAAACTCAGTAATCTGGTAGCCCTTGATCTTGGAGGGAACAGCTTCAGCGGCAAGATTCCAGATTCTATAGGTCAGGTCAGTAGATTGCAGGAGCTCCATTTGGACCACAACAACATGTATGGTGAGCTGCCATCAGCTCTGAGCAATTGCAAATACCTCACAACCATCGACCTCAAAGTGAACAGCTTCAGCGGAGATCTAGGCAAGGTTAACTTCTCCACCCTGCTCAATCTGAGAATTTTAGATCTTGGCACGAACAACTTCAGTGGCACAGTTCCAGAAAACATCTACTCATGCAGCAATTTGACTACGCTACGGCTAAAGTCCAACCATTTCCATGGCGAGCTATCATCAGGAATAGGCAATTTGAAGCACCTCTCTTTTCTATCACTTTCTAACAATTCTTTTACAAATATCACAAAAGCTCTCCAGATCCTTAGGAGCTCCAGGAACCTTACCACCCTGCTTATTGCTAATAACTTCAGGAAAGAGGTCATTCCACAGGATGAAACCATTGATGGTTTCGAGAATCTTAAGTTTCTCACAATAAGTCGCTGCTCATTATCAGGAAAAATACCACTTTGGCTGTCAAGGCTCACAAATTTGGAGATACTAATTTTGTCTGACAATGAACTGACTGGAGTAATACCAGGCTGGATCAACTCACTAAACCGCCTCTTCTATCTAGACATATCAAACAACAGCCTTACAGGAGAAATCCCAATCACCTTGATGGAGATGCCAATGCTACGATCAACACAGAATAAAACCTATTTGGACCGAAGGTTCTTTGAGCTGCCTGTTTATGCCAGTCCATCACTTCAATACCGTGTACTTGCTGCTTTCCCAACAGTGCTGAATTTAAGCAACAATAACTTCACAGGTGTGATTGCCCCAGAGATTGGTCAGTTAAAAATGCTCGTTGTACTTGATTTCAGCTTCAACAGTTTGTCTGGACAGATCCCACAATCAGCTAGCGACCTCACAAGCCTGCAGGTTCTACTATTATCCAACAACCATCTTACAGGTGCAATCCCTAGTGCACTGAACAACCTGTACTTCCCTTCTGCATTCAATGTTTCTAACAACGACCTAGAAGGACCAATTCCAACTAGAGGCCAATTTGATACATTTCCAAATTCTAGCTTTGATGGGAACCCGAAGCTATGTGGCTTGATACTTAATCGCCATTGTGGTTTTTCAGAATCAATTCTCTCCACCAAACAATTTGACGAAAAGGTCATCTTTGTGATTGCTTTTGGTGCATTTTCTGGTGTAGGGGTGCTATATGATCAGATAGTCTTATCGAGATTTTTTATCCAGTCTTAGTTCAGCTCCCAGATGGGTTTATGATGGTTTTGGAAAGATATGGCTGCTATTCAGGGTTTAGCAACATGTCTAATGAGCAAGCTCTGTATGGTTGTGAATCATAATTAGCTACTATTCAGGTTTAGAAAAGTTAAAAATAATGTAAATGGAGGGGATTCGTGGGTGAGGAGTGATCAATTTGGTGATGTAAAAGTATGTAACTATGTAAGATTGTTCGAACTTCGAAGTGAAGCAGTCTAAATGTGTGAAAAAAAACTCAATCTTGTCGGAACTGCATGTAACTTTAATTTCATCATTTTGCTTTAAATGATAACAGTAGGATGTAATGCAAAATATTGAATTGCAAGTAAACAAGTAAAAAACAAAGCAACACTAGCACCCGTAACTTGGGGCCTGTCGTAAGAGGATTGCAAAATTTCGCAGCGCACAACACAACAAGCCAAAGTCCTCCACAAAATTCATATTTTCTGCACATCCCACGGTTTTGAGCAAACAAGGGCGCTAGTTACGCATCCCCACAAGAAATTTTCACAAGATTTACCTCGGGAGCACGTATCACTAGACCTTCTGCCCTAGCCTCCAGCACCCGTCCGCCGGCGCACTCCGAGCCTGAGGTCTGTACCGCCACAGAGCCAGGTTGCCGCGAATTTGTCCTCGCGGGGAGGGATCGGGGTCTTGCATCGCGTTGAGTGAGGAAGAGACGAATTGGGCCTTGTAGGTGGGCCAGCCGTGTGACCGCCGGACGCAGTCGATGGAGAGACGTTTGAGAATTCTAGCTTCGATGGTAATTATTGGCATTCCGTTTGGAGCGTTTCAGAATCCAACTCAATAATATTTGGGCACAACTAGCGCCGGACGCACGATGGGAGGTCGTATGCTCTCGCGTAATATTTTAATATAACATATGCAACAAACTATTTTAACATCTGTAACAAAAAATCGATTTCGGTCTAAAAGAATTGAAAAGGTTCAAATCTCTTAAAAAACACTAAAAACTACGTACGTCGTTTCTATAGGAAGATGTACTCGATTAACTAACAAAAAAGTTCGAAATAAAATGAACCTACGATGTTATAATTATTACAACAATTTCAAAATACGTACGCAACAATTTGAGGAAACACTTGCAACAAAATAATCTAGATATGATATATTCCCAACAAACTAAAATGCCATATGCAACATTTGAGAAAGATGTGTGCAACAATTTGTAAAAATATCCGCAGCTCCAAGAAAAACAAATATTAAATGCTACAAGATTTGGGAAAGATATGTTGCAACAAAAATATCAGGGAAATGTATTGCAACAAACCAAATCACTTTCTGCAACAATAGAGAAACATTGCCGCAACAATTCAGGAGAATGCATGCAACAAAAGACTACCCAAAGGAGGAGGAGGAGGTGACGCGTGGAACAATGATGCAACGATCAAAATGGTGAAGGGGCTGCAACAAAATATTTACTATTGTGCAACAAATCAAAAACAGCATTGCAACAAAAAAAATACCTCTTGCTGCAACATTTGATGCAACAACGTGACAATAAAAAACGCTCTATGCAAACTTTCGAGCCAATTGTTGTAATAATTTTAGCAAACGCCTACAACAAAATCATACCCAAAGACCGAAGGCTGAGCCCGGGGGGCACCGTGAACACGACCGCCGCCTATGAGGTCCCCGATGGCGGCGCCACTAACAGCGTCGGCCCAGCCCTTATGACCCCATATCTCCCCGTCTCCGCCTCATGCTGCTACTGGTGGGTCGGGTGGTCCCTCTCCTCCGCTCTCAATCCGAATCCCACCACACCAACGTAGAGAGGAGAGAAGGTTGGAAAAGAAGCGGCTGTGACGGCGAGGTCGATGGCGAGTTGGCGACGACGGCGGGGTACCTATTGCGTCGGGCGGCGCAGAAGGAGCGGGTGCAACTGCTCTACCACCGCGCGCTCAAGGACACCCTCAACTGGGCCGTCTACCGACACCTCTTCTACCAGGACGTGAGCGCCCGTCTCCCCCACCCGATCTCTCCCCTCCCTCATGGATCTGACCTCGTGTTCTTCTCCCGTGCAAGCGTCTGATCTCAGGGACAAGTTCGAGACCAATAAACATGTGGTAACACCTCCATTTCACTGATACATCTCTATCTCTATCTCCGTCTATTTCAGTGACGATTGGAATCACGAGTTGCATCTGATGATGATTTTTGTGTGTTGTTCCAATGCTAGATTTCTGTGTGGAGAGGAATGGACGATAGGAACATGATTTGGGAGCTAGTCCGATGGCTTTTGATGGGTAGATGGGCCAACCGAGCGTGTCTCTCGGATGGGATGTTCGGCCCAGAGCATTACCCATAATATTTTATCCATCCTCTAATATTGTCTATGTGTCTATTCTCTAATATTCTCCACAAAGCGAAGTACCTAGTGTGTATCTCATGGGGATGTGGGATCCACTAGCCGCACAACAGGGTGCCACTGATTGGACTAATCACTCGTCCGAGGCTACAAATTGTTGCCACCATCAGATCATACCCACGGCCAGTTTGTAACAGCCCAAAATCCCTAAGTTGGATTAGTAAAACATGTAATGTGCATTTGTGAAATTTTGGACTTTTTAAAAAATTATGTTGCAGCAAATAGGTTTCAAGTATTAGTTGGATTCTATATTCTCTGTTATGCTTGTTTGGATTTTTTGGAATTTATTGGAGGTTCTTTAGTTCCCTATTTAATTTGCTTGTTCAAATTTTGAATTTGAATATTAAAACACAAACCTAATAGGTAAATAAAAATTGATATGAAAATTCATAATTAAAAATCTAAACTCAAAGATAATTCTAAATACAAATTGAGGATTTAATTAAAGCATGTTTTGCAATTTTTCATATCAAGTAATAATAATCAATATTAAATCAAGTTGTTTGAAAAGCTGCAATAAAAAAATGCATCACAAAAATCATGTCATTATGCATACATTAGTATCGCCGTTCTCATTTTCCAGTTTGACCGACCACAGGTGAAACGCCTGCGTGTCCCTTCTTTTCATGTCATCTGTCTTTTCCCTTCCCTGCTAACTCTTTTCGCTTCTCTCCTTCAAATCTCATCCAAAACTCAAAACCAAGCCATACATGTCATACTAACGCGATCCTCATCGCACGACCAACCCGATTTTGCAATTGCTGTGATACATAGCAGTTTGAGCGAGTTCACAAAAAGAGAAAATAAGTAGTAGATGAAACGCCTGCATATATATTCTTTTCCTCTTATTTCTCCAACCTATTTCTCTCACTGCCATCCCCATCCTCCATAGCCTTTTCTTATCTTCCCAAGCAAATAGTCACTGCCATTTTCTTGTCCCCAAGCCGAACCATTCCCACCACTCACACAACCACACTCCATTTTTTTGTCCCAGCCGAAAGCAACTTTGTCCTCTCTGCCATTTCTTGTCTCAAGGGAGCACTACACACAACCATCTCTTCTAGCTATACACTGCCCATTACTTGTTGTCCCAGCCGATCCAACAGAGCACCCCTCTGCCACATCATCTTCTTCCCCAATGCAGCCCCATCCCTTCTTCTCTAGCATGAACTCACTTCCCAACTTCTCTCTTCCAATTCACAGCCAAAAACCAAGAATCCACTCATGCATGTTATGCTGCTGGGATCCTTGGCGCGAGAGCAATCCTTTAATACCTCTAGTTCTTACATGCATGAACGTTTGAGTGTTTTCCAAAGAAGGGGAAGGTGACACACACTGTGCGGGTGGCACTGTGGACACAACGTCGGCATGCAGCAGGCGCATGGCTACAAGGCAGCAGGAGGTGCGGCCAGCATGCAGTTGCGGCGGTTGGCCTGGCCAGCAGCCTACAGCCGGAGGTGGCAAGCGAGCGGCGGCCTGGTTGAGGCTTAGAAGCAGCAGCGGGCAGCAAGATGGCTTGATGTGGTAGCGGCAGTGCACGGCATGCAGCCAGCGGCGCATGCAGCTGCAGTAGCAGTCCATGCGGGCGAAGAAGCAGTGGCAGTGTAGCTCCATGCAGTGGCGCTGCATGCAGCAGCTAATGCAATGCATGGGGAGTAGTAGCTCAGGAGTTAGCAATGGTGCATGCACAGCATGCGTACATGGTAGCAGCGGGAAGTGGTGCTGGCTAGAAGCAGCTTGGCCGGCGGCCAGACAGCACAGCGCCGGCTGTCAAGCCATCGCGGCCGACTGGCAGGCAGCGCAACAGCGCATGCGAAGCAGTGGAAGCTCGGTGGAGGTAGCCGCACGGTGGCACGAAGACGAGGGTGCCGATGCCGAGGCGCTACATGCATGCAGCGGTGGCGTCGACAGCGGCTCGCCGGGGCGGCCGAGGCGAGGAGGCAAAGCCGGCGGAGCGGCGGTGCGAGAACAGCGATTCGACGGCACATGCGTGCATGTGGCTTGGCTCGCTAAGGCGCGGTGCACACGGACGTGGGCGTGGACGAGAGGCGGAGCCGACGAGAAGCGTGATGCGGGAGCGGCGACGACTACGGTGGACGCGGACGAGCACCGAGAAGACGACGTCTGGTGGTAGTCACACGTCTAGCGTGTGCGGCGGTAAAATCCTTAGAATTAATTGCATTAGCGTGTTTATGATATTAGTGTGCATGTGCATAATCATATTAAGCATGTCATTTTGTTATTCTTGCATGTTTAAATGAAATTAACAAATGAATAATTTATTTTGACCATGAACTAATTGATCACTCAAAAATTTGCTTAACAAATGAATATATGGATTAGTAAGAAGTTTAGTTGACACTCTCTCTTAATTGGACGAATAAACAGAGCGGACAAAATGAGGATAATTAAATAACAATAGGCTAATGAATTTTCCAATGCAAGTTTTTAGAAGGGTTATTGTTTCAATTATGCTTGGAGATTAAACTTACAGAACCAAGCAAATCAGAAAAACAAGTGTTAAGAATGATCCCAATAAAACAAAGGAATCTCCATTAGGTAATTGAATTTATCAAAGTAGCTAGTAATCTAATTAAAGAAGTTAATTCTCCTTAGTAAAGTTGTTAAGAGAGTAGAGGGTAATTAGAAGTAGAGCAGTGAGCTTAAATCTTGTTAAATACAAAGATCATATAAGTAAACCTCTTACTAACTAGCCATTAGTTTTTTATCTAAAAGAGTAAAATTATTTAGAGGGCAAGAGTTAGGTTGTATGAATGTCTTTTGGCAAGAGTTAGGTTGTATGAATGTCTTTTGGCAGTACCCCTATGCCATAGTTATGTTAATAGCAATAGAGGCACTAAGTTAGTGAGATAGTTTACAAAAAGTTTAGCTTAAACTTCAAAACCTCATAACTAAATCAAATCAACTCTAATTTGAGTGAAACCAATTTTGTTGGTTTTCATTCTTAATGCACTTTAACTTGGATTAAGTTTGAAACATGTTAATGTCCCAGAAAATTTCAAAATTAGGATTAATTTCTGGAAGGAATCATTTTTACACTAGAAATTGAATTAACTTCAAAAATTCGTAAGTAATTCATATTAACTCCAAATGAGGTGAACCAATTTGTGTTAGTCTTAAAATTGTATTCTCTACCTAACCATGTAATTCTTATATCCACCACTGTCAGGACTCTCTCGGTATGCCCCCGGAGAGATCTCCCAGGACCTCCCAAGAGGTCCCGACCGGACCACCCGAAGGTCTGGGAGGTCCTCCAAGAATAACCAGAGAGGAGGTCCTCCAGGACCACCCAGAGATCTCAGAGACCTCCCGGAGGTCCCAGCCTCTGTGCTCTGAGCTAGGTCCAGGATCACTAGCTAGCTCGCACAGATCAACGCAGGTGTAATCACAACCACACGTCAAGCAACAAGATGAAGCAGACAAATTAACTTATATTAAACAAGGACCTTATGGTCGAGATTGTTTACAGTAGTCGCCACCAAGGGCTTACAAAAACTGATATCAAAGCTTTACAACGGAACCACCAAAACAAGCGAGGCCATCCGGCAAGCCCACAGGCTGTCGAGTGGAGGATGTCCCTAGACGGCTGGATCATCAAAGAACTCCTCCTCGAAGAGGTCTGAACAACCTTGATCTTCTTCTGTCACTGCTCAAACAGAGGGCATAAAGCCATGAGTACGTTTGAATGTACTCAGCAAGTCGCAGGGAACAATTATGCACATAATATTCATGTAATGGCTTGGCCAAGGAGAGCTGTAAGGTTAGTTTGTAGAAAGCGAGATTTGACAGTAAATAGCATAAGTAGATTGAAAAGCTCAAGTTAAAAGCATAATACATAGATACATTTGATTTCAGAAGAGATCGTGAGTACCCACTCACTCCCAAGACCACTCTGGAGCACCCACTCCAGAGCTCCACAACCCGCCCCTGGACCACAACTCGAGCCAACCATGACCCCTCTGGAGCCGGCCAAGGTCTCTTCGAGGCAAAGCCATGGCCTCTCGCAGAAATGCCCAGGGACACAATTTCATACAAGTCTACCCCTTGCGCAATTTTACCAGGCAATGTCCATGACCAAGGAGGTCCCTGGAACAAGATTGATAACAAACTCAAGGTCTCTATCTGGAGGCATTCCCGTAAGGTCTTTAGGAAAGACATCGGGGAAATCTCGAACCACTAGGATATCATCCAAAGACACATCTTGAGCACTACAGGCTAGAGCTCCATCAAGCTTTTCTGAGAAAGCTTCAAACTTTACTTGGGTTCCTATTGGACTAGTCAAAGTGATGCTCCGACCATTACAGTCCAAAATGGCATGGTGGTCCGCGAGCCAATCCATACCCAAGATCACATCCAGGGATTTGGTATCAAGGAGAATGAGGTTGGCTAGGAATTCTATCCTTCTATGACCACTCTAACTTAGGGCAACCCCGGTTCAGACTTAACTCCAACCGGGATTGAACCAACAAGGTAGCTGAAAGAGTTGCAACTTTAAACTGGTACTTGGTGGCAAAACTCCGAGAAATAAAAGAATGAAAAGCCCCAGAATCAAACAAGACAACCGCTGGCACTAAATTGACTAGGAACTTACCTAGCACAACGTCCGGGGAGATCTGAGCTTCCTCCACTGCAATGTGAGTCACACAACCTCTCCCAAAAGATTGGGAGGTCCCGGCTTGGGGAGGTCCCTGGCCTAGGGTGCTCCTCGACTCCCTCCTGGCTGAGAGGTCCTGGCAGGGGGTGGTCCTGAAGAGGAAGTCCCGGCTGGAGCTTGACCTATCTTTTGGGGGCATTGATTAGCATAATGCCCCACTTGATGACATCTGAAGCAAGTGATCCCTACTGCGGAGCTAACATTGCCTCGGGGCTGTTGGTTGCTGGTGCTAACGCTAGGTGCCGGGCTCGGGCAGCTAGGCGGGAGGTCGTGGCAGAGGTCCGAGAGGTACCAGGAGGTCCTTGGCGCTGATGCTGCACGAAAATCCTCGTGCCGAGGAGGTCCTTGGTGAGCACCGAATGAGACATCTTCCTCTTATAAGTCTCTTGATAGCTCTCTGTGAGATTCTTCAATAAGTATAGCCTTGTTCACCATGTGCCGGAAATCGGGTAGTCATTGCCAACCACTTGAACCTTCAAGCTAGAGTGGAGACCTCGCTGAAAAGCTTTTGACGGCATCATTAGAGGCTACATCTTCACGGGCATAACGGACAAACTGTAAACTTAGTGAGATACTCACTCACACCATGTTCCCTTGATTGAGGTCCCTAAATTCATTCTTCTTCATCTCAACCTTCCCATCAAGGACATGTGAGTGACGTAAATGCTACCAAAATTCAGCCTGTGTGATCCTCTGGTGGTCTTCATGTGAGGCACAAAAGTGTCCCACCATTCTCGCAGCATTTCTTCCAGCTTGGTGTGAGGCTAACAAGACCTTCTCACGGTCCATCGCAATGGCTATATCATGTTTCTTCTCTCGTGGCCCTCAACCAATCATCAAGGCCCAGGGCTGGGGAGCTCGAGAAAGTGGTCGGGCAAGTCTTCATGAACTCAGATAACCGTGACTGTGGAGAAACAAGAAGTGGGGGAGGTGGCACAACTGCTGGGTGGCTGTTCGAACTCATCATGGCAAGCAATGCGGTAGCAGTTTGGCTTTACTGAGCCATCATCTGGTTTATATTATTCATCATAGCATTCATCATCTGAGCTTGAGCTGCCATGAACTGTCCCAAACCTTGATCTGCCATGGATGCTGGAGGAGGTGGATGTGGAGGTAGTTGCTCTGCTGACTCATCCTGACTTGTTGAGGGATGGGTCTGATCCATCTGCACAGAACTTCTCGGGTTTAATAGACGAGAAGCAGAAAGCACAATAGATAAGAGGGAATAGCACCAAGACAAGCTTAGAACGAGGGAGAAAAGATGGATCATCCTATTAGGGGTGACTCGGTTAAACCCAAAAAGCAACAGCCAGAAGGCTAAATAAAAACAACCAAGCTCAAACCAGAGGTCCTACTGACCCCAACTAAGCGATGCTAAAACTAAAAGGGACTACTACCACCCCAGCCTTAAGAAGACGGCCCTACAGAGGTTACATGGATAAGGAGGTCAAGTTAAGGCTTGAAAAACAGGGTTCCAGAGGAGGTAAGCTGCAAGAACCAGAGAGGGAGATGAGAAAAGAAAATAGAGTAAGATGAGAAAAGAGTAGATAAGATAAGATCAGAATAGATCAAGACAAGAGAGAAGCCACTAAACAAATTTTCAAGTTGGTTTAATTTTAGAAAATAGCTTTTTGAGACTCGACTAAAACGACCATGTTAACTAAGGTTACGTTCTACAGTCGAACCTGGCTCTAATACCACTTTTGTCAGGACTCTCTCGGTATGCCCCCGGAGAGATCTCCCAGCACCTCCCAGGAGGTCCGACCGGACCACCCGAAGGTCTGAGAGGTCCTCCAAGAATAACCAGAGAGGAGGTCCTCCAGGACCACACAGGAGATCTCAGAGACCTCCTGGAGGTCCCAGCCTCTGTGTTCTGAGCTAGGCCCAGGATCACTAGCTAGCTCGCACAGATCAACGCAGGTGTAATCACAACCACACGTCAAGCAACAAGATGAAGCAGACAAATTAACTTATATTAAACAAGGACCTTATGGTCGAGGTTGTTTACAGCAGTTGCCACCAAGGGCTTACAAAAACTGATAGCAAAGCTTTACAGCGGAACCACCAAAACAAGCGAGGCCATCCGGCAAGCCCACAGGCTGTCGAGTGGAGGACGTCCCTAGACGGCTGGATCATCAAAGAACTCCTCCTTGAAGAGGTCTAAACACCCTTGATCTTCTTCTATCACTGCTCAAACAGAGGGCTTAAAGTCATGAGTACGTTTGAATGTACTCAACAAGTCGCAGGGAACAATCATGCACATAATATTCATGTAATGGCTTGGCCGAGGAGAGCTGTAAGGTTAGTTTGCATAAAGCAAGATTTGACAGTAAATAGCATAAGTAGATTGAAAAGCTCAAGTTAAAAGCATAATACATAGATACATTTGATTTCAGAAGAGATCGTGAGCACCCACTCACTCCCAAAACCACTCTAGAGCACCCACTACAGAGCTCCACAACCCGCCCCTGGACCACAACTCGAGCCAACCATGACCCCTCTCGAGCCGGCCAAGGTTTCTTCGAGGTAAAGCCACACCCTCGCAAGTGCCCAGGACACAATTTCATACAAGTCTACCCCTTGCGCAATTTCACTGTGCAATGTCCATGACCGAGGACTTGGCTATTCGAGTAGATTTTTCACTCGCAGAGGTGTACAACTTACCCACAATCCCCGATCTCTAGCGGACGAGTTCCGAAAGACCCTTGCTCACTCAAGGTGAGCAGCCTAGAGAGCGTGGCAAGACCTTTACAAAGCTTTGAACTGCTCAAATCGCCCGCTAAGGTTTCAGAACTTCGCCGGGTTATTGGTGTCCTCTTGCGCTTAGCACCTCAAAGACGCTTCCACCACAATGTAAACAAGCCACTCATTGCTAATTATTCGCCAAAGCCATCCCCATAAATGACCTTGTGGTTCCACGGATTACCCGGATCCACAGACACAAAGTTAAGTCCTTAATTGTTGCTCGTGCAATACTTCCACATCCCAAAGGTGTGTATAGCACCCCTTTATTGCACGATCAATTGCCCGAGAAGGAAACATTTTGTTCAACCCGCCAAAGACCACCCTAGTCTTGGCACCACAAATTTTAACAAGAGTGGCATCGCACCATAATCATCACAACATGGAGTTAGCACCACAAATGCTCAATAGTGGCACCAACCACGCCCATAGTTCAATTAGTCGATTATTAATGATGAAGCATGATTCTCAAGACCTCGGTTCTAAAGCAAGGCTAAGCATAATCATACGGTCCCATGTTGGCAATATCAAGAGATACCAACTAAAATTATCCGCTCTAAGTTGTCCAAGGATCATGTCAACATGATGAGTACAATCCAAGGATCATGTCAACATGATGAGTGCAATCATCCAAAGAGGCATAATGTCAAGGGATATAGCTACTACCCAAAATATTTCTTATAAAGAATAGCCATGCATGATAATGTAAAACAACATATTTTTGAAAAGCTAGGTTCAACATGATCAAAGGTCCGCGATTTGCCTTCAATGAAAAGTGGTGGGGCTTCAAAAGGGTTGCCGGTTTCGAGCACTCCTCCACGAAATCGGACCTATACGCTCACAAAGAATCGAATAAGCAAAACAACTCTTGGAAAAGAACTTAAAAAAACTTAAAGGAATTTAAACAAACTCATCCAAAAACCAGAAAACAGGAATTCTCGACGAAAAAGAGATCCAAGCCAGAGAGGGTGGTCTGTTGCAAAAATACCAAGAGGTGATCACGACTGAAAGGAGGTCAACCAAGAGGGAGGGTGGTCTTTGCAAAAAGACCAACAAAGACCAAGAGGTGGTCTTTGCCAAAAAGGCCAAGAAGGTCGTCTTTGCAAAAAGACCAACAAGGTCGTCTTTGCGAAGAGAGGCCTTCGGGAGGTCCAAAGGGAGAGAAGGTCCCGAGGAAGACACAATTACTTCATGAGGTTGCAAAGAAACACGACTCACAGAATGTAGTCAGAGCAAAGATACGATCACGCGATGTGGTCGTATGAATAAGAAAAGGACAGACACCAAGAAACTTACCAAGGCCAGGAACGAGTTAAAGATAAGAAGAAGGAGCTGATCCAGAGGCTGGATGATGACCAGTTGGTGGTGACGGGCAGGACGTTGCAGAGGCTCCGGCAGCCCTTTTGCGACGAGGAAACGAGGGCGCAGCTCCAAAGGGGCTCCCTGCTGAAACTCCAAACTCAGAGAAAATTAGGCAAAGAGGCTAAGATTACTGAAAGGAGGCTCACTTAGGCTATTTTTATAGCCAGAGATGAAAAAGAAAGAGGGAGCTGCAGAGAGGCTTAGGGACATACGGGTCAAAGGTAGGTGAGAGTCAGGGCAAGTGTCACAACCGATTTGGTGAAGGACAGTTGTTGGTGTTTTAGAACCGAACTTACGTAAAGATTATTTGATTTGGGGGTTCCTCTAGGCTCAAAATCACACAGAGATGGAGACACGGGGATTTTTATACAGGTTTGGGCCTTCTCCTGGGAGAATAACAACCCTACTCCTGTGTGTATGTATTGAGTATGCTAGATTACAAGATAAAATCAAAGACTAGAGTATTGTGCCTCTAATCTTCTCTGTCTGCCCCCCTTTGTCCTGTTGATCCTTGCCTTTTATACCATCTCTGGGGTGCACCGCTGATCTTCGTAATAAAAGTCACATTAACGCTTAGATCGTGGAGTCATATCGGAGTTATTACGGGTCTTAATATCCCCACGCCGCCGCACAATTATCATCATAATAGGGAAAGAGTTGTGCCGTTATTTTAGGAAATAACAACAGTAATTGATTGCTCATATCCGGGATACGGTACATGATATTCTTTATCGACTAGACCCACATGTCCGTGAATCTTGTCGATCGAGGATCGGTCATAGAAAGGCTTATTTACCACGGATCAATCGTAGTAGAGCTTACGATTATGGGATTGTCGTAGGAGGGCTTACGACTATGGGGTAGTCGCAAGAATACCCACAACTACTGTGGTGGACGAGAAGGACTTACGATCTCCGCTCCCTTATGAATATTAAGGGTATACACAAGAGTTATATGACGCTTGCCTTTTCAAAGGTCGATGACTCGACACAACGATGGTTTCCATCATACGGGTGACTCGTAGTTAATACATAATATTGGAAAACGTCTCGTAGGACTTAGCCGTGCCGGCATACCTAAGGAAGTGTGATATATAGCTTGGCAAAAAGGCGGTCTGATATGTGGGTAAAGTTGTACAACCCTGCAGGGTATAATCTATTCGAATAGCCTCATCCTAGGTTATGGACACGCTTGGTTATTTCCCGCAAGAATTAGACTACAACATTTTCGATAAAACTTGAATTTGGGTGGTACGAATGGGTAATTCGTGCTATGTTGTGGTGGCAGTTGGGAAGTCACCTCTAGGATGTTATTTATTATTATAATTGTTGTCTCGCTGTTATTGTAACATCCTGAACTCTGGTTTGTGTTTTAAATGTATAAAAGTATGAGAGTTTCAAAAACTTTTGTTGAAATTCACAAGTTTGTACTTGGTCTCAAATTTTTGTTTCCAAAATTCAAACTTGTGACTTGAAACCAAGGTTCTAGTCAATTTCAAAAAATTGTGTATCAAAATCTCTGGAAACAATTTTATAAAATACAATATTATTTTTCACTAATTATTATAATTTTTCTAAAATTTTCAAAGTTATTTTGACCTCTTCAAAATTCAAACCAAATCAGAAAGGCTGATTTGAAAAAGATTTTACTTTAGCCAAATGGCAAACCAAAAGTGGTCGTTTTCATTTTTCCTAAGCCTTAGATGAACCTGAGAGCACCCACAAAAATTTTCATAATTTTTAGAATTTTAGTTCTATTTTAAACAGCCCGGTCAAACTTGTTTGTTTTCGATCAAAATTAAATCCAACTCTAACCCTAGCGCGCCTGGTTCTTCAACCCATGACTTAGAACTAGCTGCAGTGGTTCATGCCCTGAAAATTTGGCGACATTACCTCATCGGTAATTGTTGCGAGGTATATTCGGACCACAAGAGTTTGAAGTATTTGTTCACTCAACCGGATTTGAATCTTCTGCAAAGAAGATGGTTGGAGCTGATCAAAGATTATGACATGGGTATCCAATATAATTTGGGCAAGGCTAATGTCGTTGCAGACGCTCTTAGTCATAAAGTGTATTGTAACACTTTGATGCTCAAGGAGCAGCAGTCTGCCATTCATGAAGAATTTCAGCTGCTCAACTTGGGAATGGTTGAGCATGGTTTTCTTGTCGCTTTAGCAAAGACATCTAACCCTAGAAGATCGATCAAGGTTGCGCAGTTGATTTAACGATGGAGTGAACCAAATCAAGCAAAATATTAAGAAGGAACAACCAAGTGCTTCTTAGAAGATAGCAATGGTGTTGTGTGGTTTGGACAATACCTAGTTGTTCTAAAGGACATGGAGTTATGGAATATGATTCTCCACGGCCCATGATTCTCCTTTGTCTATTCATTCCGGCCACAAAGATGTATCAAGATCTTCGCCGAGATTTTGGTGGACCCGAATGAAAAGGAGATTGCTAAATTGCTGTCGAAAAGCGACGATGTCATCGTGTGAAGGCCGAGCATCAACGACCAGCAGGCTTACTTCAACCTTTGCAGGTGCCCGAGTGAAAATGGGACTCGATCGGTATGGACTTTATCACCGGTCTGCCCCCGAACCTCCAAGGGAAATGATGCCATTTGGGTTCTTATTGATCGACTCACTAAAGTGGCACATTTTCTTCCTGTCAAGACCAATCTTCATGTGAGCCAGTTAGCAGAGCTCTATGTCTCAAGAATTGTGAGTCTGCATGGGATACCGAAGGCGATTATTTTAGACCATGGCTCACTCTTTACCTCTCAGTTTTGGAAGAGTTTGCAAGAGGCCATGCGAACTCGTCTTTCTTTTAGCACTGTTTTCCATCCTCAAATTGATGGCCAGACGGAGAGAGTCAATCAAATCCTCGAAGACATGCTCTGTGCTTGTGTTCTCTCATATTGGAAGAATTGGGAGAAATGCTAGCCGTTTACCGAGTTTTCTTACAACAACAGTTTTCATACTAGTCTTGGCATGGCACCCTTTGAGGCTTTATATGGGAGAAAGTGTAGAACCCCGTTGAATTGGTCTGAGACCGGAGAAAGACCACTCTTTGGCCCAGATGTGATTAGAGAGGTCAAGATCATGTTTGATTGGTTCAAGACCGATTAAGCATAACTCAATCCCGATAAAAGAGCTATGCAGATCAACGCGCCACGCTGCTGAGCTTTGAATCAAATGACTTTGTTTATCTCAAAGTTCTCCTTGGAAGGGTACTCATCGGTTTGGTGTCAAAGTCAAGTTAGCTCCTCGATATGTCGGACCTTTCCGCATCATTGAGAAGAAGGGAGCTGTGGCCTACAAACTGTATTTGCCCGATACATTTTCAGGGACGCACGATGTATTTCATGTATCTCAGTTGAAGAAATCCCTTGGTGTTTCAATTGAGGAATCTCCATTGGAAGGTTTTGAAGTACAAGAAGATCTGACATACCGGGAGCATCCTATTCGTATCCTCGAAGAAGCGGAGCGAAGAACAAGAAATCGCGCCATCAAATTCCTCAAAGTTTAGTGGTCTAATCATGCCGAGGATGAAGCCACTTAGGAACGAGAGGATCACCTTCGTGCAGATTTTCCGTTTTTCTTTTCCGAGCGAACGGAATCTCGGGACGAGATTCTTGTGGGGGGGGCAGTTGAAACATCCTGAACTCTGGTCTGTGTTTTAAATGTATAAAAGTATGAGAGTTTTAAAAACTTTTGTTGAAATTCATAAGTTTGTACTTGGTCTCAAATTTTTGTTTCCAAAATTCAAACTTGTGACTTGAAACCAAGGTTCTAGTCAATTTCAAAAAAAAATTGTTCATCGAAATCTCTGGAAACAATTTTATAAAATACTATATTATTTTTGCTAATTATTATAATTTTTCTAAAATTTTCAAAGTTATTTTGACATCTTCAATTCAAACCAAATCGTAAAGGCTGATTTGAAAAGATTTTATTTTAGCCAAATGGAAAGCCAAAAGTGGTTGTTTTGATTTTTCCTAAGCCCTAGATGAACCTGAGAGCACCCACAAAAATTTTAATAATTTTTAGAATTTTAGTTCTATTTTAAACAGCCTGGTCAAACTCGTTTGTTTTCGGTCAAAATTAAATTCAACTCTAACCCTAGCACGCCTAGTTCTTCAAACGCGAAACCTTGTGGATCGTCCAATTTTGGATCAACGAACTGGATCGATTGGGCCGTCCGAACGCCCCTATCGCTGTGGATCGTCCGATTTGATCTTAACGGTCCGGTTGAGCGTAGCGTGGAAGCATTTGAACCGTCCGATTGTTTCTCAACGGACTGGATTGAGTGGGCCGTTTGGTTCATCCAAACGCGCCTCTTCATATGAGCCGTCCAATTGAAATTGAACGGACTGGATCAATTGGGCCGTTCGGACCGTCTCGAACTTTCACCTCATCTGGACCGCCCATTTTGATCAAAGTCATCCGACCGCCCATATGAACTTGACTCACCGTGATCGTGTTTCTTTGGGTCGCTGACGAGCGAGCCCCACTGGTCAGCACCACCATCGTCTCCATAGCCGCTCAAGGCCGTGCGCTGGCGCTGTGCATGGTGGCCACAACGCCCTTTCGCGCCACCTAGAGCACACGTGTTAGCGCGGGAAGCATCGTCGGCCCCTATTTAACCTTCTCCGCCCATCCATTTGCTTCCTTTCGCTCTCTCTCGCTGCAATTTCACCTTCTTCTCCAAAGCCGATCCTCCGCTGCCGTCGTCAATTCGGCTGCATCCGACCTCCATTGGCGACGGGACTTGGGGCATTTTGTTCCTAGAGCCAAGACGCACCCGAGGCGCATCTTCCCGAAGCTTCTAGGTGTCTGTGGCGTCTTCTCCGCAAGGACCCAGTCGTCGTCTCCGCCTTCGGTCACCGCCAGCTCACCGTCGTCCTCCTCGAGCACCCGGGCCAGCGTCACAAGCTTCACCGAGTCTTTGCGCACCCGTGCGTGCCTTCCTCAAGCTCGGAGACCCTCTCAATCGCCAGATCCTCTACCTCACCGTCAGGGCTGCTGGCCACCGCAAGCCGCCGACATCATTAAGGTTGAAGTCATTAGGGTTAAATGGTGATTTGTTATTTGTATGACAGGTGGGTCAAGATGACCCAGTCAACATCGCTTCGGGCTCCACCGGTCAGTGACTGTGGGTCGGCTCAGCCCAAGTGTCAGAAGGATTAAATCCTTTTCGAATTTCCGAATTGAATTATTCTTGCACTGATAGTTCATTAAACTTCCAAAATTCATATCTATTTCATTTTAACTCCAAATTGAGTAAATCCAATTTTGTTGGTTTTCATTCTTTTTGCACTTTAATATGAAATAGGTTTTGAACCTGTCTCTACCATAGAAAATGTTGGTATTAGTTTTAGTCTCCAATTAGGTTTAATTGTTATTTTAAAAATCCTTTTAACTTGGAAAATTCCTGGAAAATTCTTCTTAGCCCCAAATAAAATTATTTTTGTTTTTAAAACTTTCTAAAATCATAATCTTTCTGTTTATGCAAAAATATTCATGTTTGATTGTTTTGGTGTTATTCGTTCTTATTCGCTCTTTTGTTCGATCGATAAGTGCCGACAATCCTATTGAATACGAGAGTGATCCTCAGCAGCAAGTGGACTTTCTTCAGCCAGGCAAGCGGTTTCCATTGATGCACGTTGATCCCATTATATTTCGCATGTTAATATTTCAAATGTTTCAACTATATGTATGCATGCTATGTTGTCAAGTATTTTATTAGCTGCGATAGTTCACCTGATTAGTTAAATTGAACTGTAGGAAAAATATCCATCATTTACTACTGAGCCTAGGTTATACTCGCTGTGATTTAGGTCTCAATGGTTGGGCTCTAGTCACTTTATATTGTAGTATTTGAGTAGTTGTCGCTTAGCCATGCTTAGAACGGTAGTCTGGGGATCATCGCTTCGCTATGGTCGTTATAACGCCACTTTATCTATCCGAGTCGTGGTACTCATGTTTATATCTTATTTGGAAAAACTAAAACTGAAAATGAAAAGGATTTAGATTCGGCACATGGTTGTTAGTGTAATTGTGGGTGTGTGGTTGTGTGCCCTAATCAAGAAGGACCTAACATCTTGTTACACTAAATCAAGCATTATTATGGCAACCACATGAGGGCATATGGGAACCCTCTTGACTTAGTACTCTGGGAAGTGTTAATTAATGAGTCGCTGGTGGTAGGTTTAGGTGAATAAAAGAAAAGTGTTGTTACTGTGTCGGGTATGTGACGGGGGAGAGGTTCCAGGTCGGTTCCTCGCCCAAGGAGCATTGGTAGTTGCTACGGCTGGGCCAATGTCTCCAACACAACGTATGGGTCCTCTGTGGGAGCTCGGTAGTGGGCGGTTCACAGAGGGTTAACCCCCATACATGCGACTCTTAATTAACTCATTTCCATTGGAAAGCGTCTCGTAGGACTTAGCCATGGCAGCATACCTAAGTGTGCTTAATAGCTTGGCAAAAAGGCGGTCTGACATGTGGGTAAAGTTGTACACCCCTGCAGGGTTTAATCTTTTCGAAAAGCCAAGTCCTTGGTTATGGACACACTTGGGGGGGTCTTTCGAGAGTTAGACTTTAACATTTTGTTAAAACTTGAACTTGGGTGGTACGAATGGGTAATTCATGCTATTGTTGAGGTGGTTGTGGGAAGTCACTTCTAGGTTGTTAATTATGCTTATTATTGTTGTCACTTTGTTATTTGATTCACTAAAAACTATTTGCTGAAATTGCTTTCAATCTATTAGCTATTGCAAACAAAATATTGCTTTATGTCGAAATGAACCATATGACCTTCTCCATTGTTTTAAGCTTGCATGTAGCTATGTATAGGTTTTTTAACGTAAGTCTTGCGAGTACAATTTTTTTTGTACTCAACTGCATTGTTTGTTTGCTGTAGAGGAGGTTGACCCCCAAGGGGTTGACGAGTGCGAGGCCGACTACACTTTGGACAACTAGCTTGGACGTTTCCTGTCAGTTGCCTTGTGGGTAAGGGCATACTAATTGGTGTGGTTTTCAGCCATCTTATGGCAATCTTTCCGCTGCAAAACTCTCTTTTGTATTATGTAATTGATGTAAATTATGAAGACTTCAATAATGTAATATGTTGTGTATGGATTTGATACTTAAATTTTGTATGGTGTATGTGTACTGCATCCTGGGAAGTACATATACATCGAGAGCAGGGAAATTTGGTTTGTAATGCTGGAACGATGGAAAGGTTAAGTATTACAAATTATATCGCCCAGGTTCTCACAGTTATTTAAACAAATAAAAACAGATTTGTTAAATTGCCTTCAATCTACTACACTATTGCAAATAAAATATTGCTTTCTGAGTAAAATGAACCCTATAGCCTTCTCCATTGATTCAGCTTACATGTAGCTATGTATAGGTTTGTTATTCGTAAGTCTTGCAGAGTACATTCATGTACTCGCTGTTTGCTTTTATTACTAATCTGAACAGCAGGTATTGAGATCGAATCGCGTAAGGAAAGATTGCGCAGGAACATCGATTTGCTATGGTTTAACCCCAGTCGGTTGTTCTCAAGGGTTATGGCAAGCCATTGAGACTTTAATTATGGTTAATCTCTGATTTTATTTTAGTTTATTCACTGTTTTTCCGCCGCGTACTTGATATTTATCTTGTTATTTGGCCGGTCGGTCTTTTGTATGAAACTGAACCTTGTTTGTTCATATGTTGTAAACTATAATGTTTTCGATGTTGTAATAACTTGTATATTGATTGATATTGATGTTTGTGAGGGTGTATGTGTACCGCTCCTAGGAGGTACATAATGCACCGAGAGCGGGGAAATTTAATTTGTGATGCTAGGACCAATTGGAGGGTTAAGCATTGCAAGTTAAATCGCCCGGCAGCTCTCACACAGTTATTCAATCCCACGGCGCCCTCAAATTTCCATTTTTCTCATATGCTTTAATTAGCTCGAGAAAAAAGCTAAGTCGATTGCTTAGGCATTGGCAACGGGGAGAGCAAGTGAAACTTTGAGTAAATTTTAGTTTGGACCATGTAATTTTACCATGGCTTCACTTTGCACCATTATTAGTAAATCTTTTCACTTTGCACCATCATTAGTAAATCTTTTTTACTTTGTAGCACATCTTCTTACTTTTTGTTTCACTTTGCACTAGGAGAACATCATGTCAGTGAGAGGGAAACATGGGAGACGTGCGGGGAGCTTACCGGCAGCGAGACACGGCCGACAAGGTGACATCAACCCGAAAAATAGAGAGAGCGAGCCGTTTTGTCATCGCCGTCATTGCTATAGCCACTGGGCCAGGTTGTTAGAAGGGAAAATTAGCTCAGTGACATCGCGTTAGAGCGTAATCGGAGGAATGACACTCCATTCGTGACACATTAGAAAATGACATCGCGAACACCAAAAGTTAGATTTAATGACATCGCCCAGTATTGCTTCCGAATTTTTTAATATAGAAACTTAGCTCAAAAAATTATCAATTTTTTTGTGGAGCCTCCCAACACAGTTTAATTGCTTGTGTATTTTTTTTCAAAACTTTATACGTTCTAATTTTGTCTCTAAAATTCATTTAAATATACTGTTTGTAGGAATTTTCTAATATATAAAATGAGGTCCAAGCATTATGAATTTTTTTCAGGCTCCTTACATAGTGGACTTGATTGTATAATTTTTCTAGAATTTTTACAAAATTAATTAATGCAATTTCGTAATGTCCTTACATTATGAAATATTAGACTCCTCACACAGTAGATATTATGAAATTGTATTACTTAATTTTGTAACATTTTAGAAAAATTATACAATCAAGTCCACTATGTAAGGAGTCTGAATTTTTTTCATAATGTTTGCACCTCATTTTCTATATTAGAAAATTTCTACAAACAGTATAATTAAATGAATTTTAGCAACAAAATCAAAACGTATAAAGTTTTGAAAAAAATACACAAACAATTAAACTGTGTCGGGAGGCTCCACAAAAAAATTGATATTTTTTTTAGCTGAGATTCTATATTTAAAAATTCTGGAAACGAAAGTAACTAGTGGTGATGTCATTCATCTAATTTTTTGGTGTTCACGATGTTATTTTCTAGTGCGTCACGAACGGAGTGTCATTCCTCCGATTACGCTCTAACGCGATGTCACTGAGCTAATTTCCCCTTGTTAGAATTTCGATTCAAGTCTTAGAATCTTAAGATTTTACGATCCTACATTTAGCGGACCGATTCAATCATAGGTAGGATCTTACTTTGGTAGAATCTTAATGCTCTTATGATTCTAGAAATTTTTTTGTAGGATCATAATCATAATTTACATACGATTCTGTTGGGTTCTGCCGATCCTAGTAATTAAATATGAATACTTAATTGTATATGTCCTTCCAATTGTAAAATTTCACCTTTAATCCACTCATATATACTATCATTCGTATGAAAAATATATCTGTCATTTGGACTATATTTTTATTAAATAAAGTATTTTAAAGTATAGAATCCAAAGGATATCACCATTGAAATACATGGTATATTTGAACAAATGTATATTTGGTAGAATCAGGTAGGATCTTAGATTCTACGATTCGATCCTACAATACGATCCTATCAAAGCATACCCGATTCGATTAAAGATCGCGATTCTGACAACCTTAACCACCGCAATGTTCGACTATTCTTCTCTGCTTTCGACCCATTCCCTAGCTCCATCTATCTCCTCTCTCCATCTCGTGCCTTGCCAACGCCTCCCACGTCGCCGTTCTCCGTTGGTGAGCACCGAAGAAGGCAGCTAAATCCTTACCCTGGTGCAAAGTGCAACACATAGAAAGAAGAGATGATGCAAAGTGAAAAGATTAGTTAAGGGTGGTGCAAAGTGAAACCATGGTAAGATTACATGATCCAAAGTGAAATTTACTCAAACTTAATACACTCACCTTGGCCAAATAAATATGCACAACTACTACTAGTGTATTAGTATCAGAGACAAGGTTGTCATAATCTCGATCCAATTCTTAAAATCTTCCAATCTTGATCCAAGTCTTAAAATCTTAAGACTTTACTATCCTAGATTGTACGAGAATCTTAATTTGGTATAATCTTAATATCATTATGATTCTAGCAAAAAATTATAGGATCTCAAACATATTTTATATATGATTCTACCAATTCTAGTAATTAATTATTAAAAATTACTCAAAGATACGCCCTTTTTATTGTAAAGTTTCATAGTATATATAATCTTTGGTTTCGCCATTTTTGTAATTAAAAGCTTTTAAATTATAATTTAAAACATGACATTATAATATGTACACAAAAATATGCATTATATAGCCAACTTGTGTTAATTATTATATAACGACAATAACATAGGCAAATATAAATCTAATTAGGTGCCAAATGACTAAATAAATGCTAAAATCTCAATCTAAAGATGTGGTAGATTGAAGAAAATATACTATTTGGTAGAATCGTAGGATCTTCGATTCTACTATTCGATCCTATCGAGCACCTTTGATTTGATGCAAGATCTTGATTTTGACAACCTTAACCGTAGATACTCCAAAGAGAAATTGAAAGTGACATGACCGCCAAAATTTGGCCAATTTATGATCAAGGAAATTGATGACCAATTTTTTAGAAGCCATAGGCTTTGCCTGGCCGCTTTTAAAGAAGAAAGCGAGAGGCGCAAGGCCGACCGGCCGACATGCGAGTGGGGGCCCTTGTCCCTCGTGCCCCGAAGCTTTGCTCAGCCTCCTCGTGAGCACGCAAGGCCGAGCGAGGCTCAAGTGCAAGGGTGGGGAGCTACGCCCACCTCAACCAACCGAGCAAAGCGACCACAAATAGTGTTTTGCAACATTGCAAATAAATGCCAATATTCATCACACAACCGACCACAAATAGTGTTTTGCAAATGAAATGCCAACTATTGGATTATACAACATTGTAAATCTACAGCACTTCTTTTTCACCAAGTTTCTCACAATAGGTGGTTGCTCATTATCAGGAAAAATACCATTTTGGCTGGCAAAGCAAATTTGGAGATACTAATTTGCTGGATCAACTCACTAAACCACCTCTTGTATCTAAACTTATCAAACAACAGCCTTACAGGAGAAATCCCAATCACCTTGATGGAGATGCCAATGCTACGATCAACGCACAATCAACCCTGTTTGGACCCAAGGTTCTTTGAGTCTGCTGCTTATGTCACCATCACTTGACACTGTGTACTTGCCGTTGTCCCAACAAAGGTCAATCTAAGCAACAACAACTTCATCGTGTGATTTCCCCACGATTGGTCATTAAAAATGCTCGTTGTACTTGATTTAAGCTTCAACAACTTATCCGGACAGATCCCACAATCGCTAGCAACCTCACAAGCCCGCAGGTTCTAGTATTATCCAACAACCATCTCACAGTGCAATCCTCGTGCAATCAACAACCAAAGACTTCCTTTTCAGATTCAATGTTTCTAACAATGACCTAGAAGGGCCTATTCCAACCGGAGGCCAAGATACTACATTCCTAAATTCTAGCTTTGAAGGGAACCCAAAGTTGTGTGGCTCTATGCTTATTCACCACTGTAATTCAGCAGAAAGTGGCTCCAGCCTCCATTGTTTCCATAGAACAGTTTGGCACCGAGGTCATCTCCGCGATCGCCTTTGGAATTTTCTTTGAAGTAGGAGTGCTATATGATCAGATAGTCTTATCCAGATATTTTGGCTAACCTACTTCAACTGAAATGGGCTACAATAATGTGTCCTGACTTATAGAGATGCAATGGATGGAACTGATTATCTGAACCTAGCAACAAGCAGCCACGGCTTTCTGATTGTTATCACCGTGTCTAACCATGGTGTGATCTCCAGTGGTTCTCACTTCAGCAAGGCCATGTTAGTGGCTCACCGCAGCAAGAACAACACCTCTAGCAAACCTGATATCTTGTGAGACCCCAGGGTATTTAGCTTGTAATGCTTACTTTTTCAATTGACCCTAGCATCACAAACAAAATATCCCGCGCCTTGGGAAAATGTGTACCTCCTTAATTGTCAGACACACACCCTTTTACAAAATCATGCATCAATGCCATACAAGCACAGAACTGAAGCAAGAACTATTCAAAGCAAAAGACATACATAATAGAGTTATTACAAAAGGGGCCGACCGGTCAAATAACAAGCTAAAGAACTAAATAAACAGCAGAAGCAAAAGCCATAAGATGGCGATAAACAAAAGCCACGGTTTGCCATTACGCCCACAAGGCAACCGACCGAGCCGCCAACCTAGTCATCAAAGTTGAAGTCGGTCTCACGATAGTCGATCCCTTGGGGATCAACCTCCTCTCGCAACAATTAAGCAATGCAAATGAGTACAAAATGTACTGCAAGACTTACAAGTAACAAGCCTATACATAGCTACATGCAAGCTTAATCAAAGGAGAAGGCTCTAGGTTTATTTTCAGATAAAGCAAGTTTTCATTTGCAATAATGTAATAGATTTAAAGCAGTTTGACAATCTGTTTTTAATTGTTCAAATAACAGCGATACAATAAATAATAACAATAAGATAACTGAAGTGACTAACCCAATAGCCACCACAACAATAGCACGAATTCCCCATTCGCACTCAACCAATTCAAGTTTTAATTAAAGGTTATAGTCTAACTCTTGAAAGACCTCCCCAAGCGTGTCCATAACTTAGGACAAGGCTATTCAAATAGATTTAAAACCCTGCAGGGGTGTACCAATGTACCCACACGTCAGACTGCCTTTTCACCACATGATTTAGCACACTTCCTTTGGTATGCCGGCACGGCTAAGCCCTACGAGACACTTTCCAATGGATTGTACTAATTAAGAGTCACACATATGGGGGTTAACCCTTAGTGAACCGCCGTTACGGGCTCCCACTAAGGACCCACATGTTGAGTCGGACGCACCGGCCCAGCCGAAGCAACTGCGGGTGCTCCTGGGTATGGAGAACCTAGAAAGGAACCCATCCCTCTCATCCCACAACAAACATTTTTCTTACCACCAGCGACTCATTAATTAATACCTCCCAAAGTACTTAGTCAAGAGGGGTTCCCAATACCCTCGTGTGGTTAGCACGCAGGAATGCTCGGTTTAGTGTAACAAGATGTTCGGTCCTTGTTGACTTAGGCACCATTCCAACCACACCACAAGATCACACTATCAGCCATTGTGCCCAAGTCCAAACAGTTTATTTTCAGTTTTATACTTTACACAGTAACAAAGCACAACGTGCTGGATATAATGTAATAATAAGATTTATGTGATCAAAGTTATTGACTAAGTCGATAACCGCCCAATTCTACCGGTAGCTAAGCATTTCTAAGCATGACAATCGAAAAAGACAATAAAAGAGCATAATTCAACCACCGGCTCTAATTCATCGGTGAGATTAATAACTTAAGGCTAGTGGCAGGGGATGAATAATTTAAGAAAACTATGCAATATGATTAGCTACATCTAATCGACAAAATTAACTTTGACACAAAAGCATGCATACATACAATTTGTAAACAAGATATTAGACTTTAAAAGTAATGGGATCAATATGATCAAATGAAAACAACTGCTTGCCTTGCTGGTAGCTTTCTTGTTGCATAGGATCGCTTTAACTCAACGAACTCGCCAAAACCTAACGAAAGAAACGAAAAGAACCGATAAGAACGAAGAACATCGAAAGGACTCAAAAACCAACTTCAACCAAAAGCCATGAAATTTACACAGCAGGAAGATCATGATTTTTAAGGAATTTAGCAACAAGAACCAATTGATTTGGATGCTCAATGCTAAAGTTATGGCCAAAACAATTTCAGCCAGTTGGAAAAATGCTGAAAAATTCATTTTGTTTACTGTTCATCCGAAATTAAATCTTTGGCACAATTTTCCAGAGAGGTGTTGCACCTGAACGTTTTTGGGTAAACAAAGCACCTCATGAGATGAACAACCCAATTTGATTCACCTCATTTGGAGTTAGGATGCATTTTCTATGATTTTTCTAAAACATGAAAAAGAGCACAAGAAACATGCAACCACAAAAACTTTAGAAACAGTAGCATACCTAAAACCTATTCTACCAATAAGCACACTAACAGAGGAACCCAACAAACTTGGTTTCACTCAAAAAGGATCTACGGAGAAATACTTATGCATTTTACAAGTTAAAAGCATTTTTAGAGCAACAAATAAAGCCTAAACCTAAATAAATCCACCAACACATTTTCTGGAGCAGAACCAAGCTTCCAACCATTTTTAGATTAAATCTTAGTTAAAACTAGAGCTAAAAAAATTTGAATCAACTAAAACGGAGCTAAAACGAATTAGTTAAGCCATTTTGAAGTTTAACACAATTTTCAGTTCACAATTAAATGCTTTCGGGATTTTCTTTATTTAACCCACAGCAAAAAACACTTGGGCCATCGAGATTGAATCCAACGGCCCAAGTTGAACGGGACGATCGGACGCGTTCGGCCGCACGCCCGACAGCCCACGCGAATCTCAGCCACAGATCAAGAAATGGACGGCCCACAGCGACCGAACGCTGCACACGCACACAGTGAGGTTTTAAGTGCGCGGGCCCACCAGACAACGACACACTGAGCTACTTAGGACAGCCATTAACTGTTTAACCAATGATTAGCCAATTAATGACAGCATCTATGTCCTAATGACAAAGCCACAGTGTCGACTCGTCCAACAACGAGCTGGGCGCAAAGATGGGCTCACCACCGGCGACTCCGGTCACGGCGGCGCAAACCAAAGGCACACACGGGTCCGCAATAGCGATGCGCACACACAGAGGCTACTCTCGACGGCGGAGCCGGCCTAGAACGACGGCGAGCCGAAGAGGAGCGGCAGTGCAAAGCACGGCCAAAGACGAAAGCGCAAATAGCTCCGCAGCAGTTCAGAGAAGCAGGTGCCCAAGCTTCTAGGAACTACACAGGGGCTACCTTAGCACTGGAGGGGTACAGAGATGGACAGAGGAGCTCTGGCAACGAAGAGCAGTGCCAGCGCTGAGGAAGACGACGCGGAGAAGACGGCCTGAGCAAAAAGAACAGGACCGCATCATCGGGTTAGCTTCAATAGGGCTCAAGGATGGACCATGAGCAAGTAATTGAAGAGAGGAGGTCCTTACCGGAGTTGAGGACGAAATGGGTGAAACTCGGCCGAAGGAAATCCAAAACCCAATTCAAGCAATTACTATGAATGCAAACCCAAATTGAGTTAGGGGATTTGATTAAGGTGCTGAGGGGTGCGAAGAGACACGTAATGCAAGTGAAGAAGAACCATCGAGCACCGGGCGATTTACTTAAGAGCTTGCTCGTCATCAATGGCGATTAGGGACTCTCGTGTTTGGGAGCTAGGCAAAGTACTACAGGGTGCTAAAAGAGGCAGAGGAGGAGCTCAAGGGCTATATATAGCTGGAGAGCAAGGAAGGGAGCAAAGGCAAAGCTCCACTGTTAGCTAGGCTCACAACGCTGCCATGGGCGAGCTGAAGCAACGGGAGCAGCAGAGAACACGACTTTGAGGGCAAAGCTCTGACCCGTATTTAATGCTTAGCGGCAAAAACCGTTGCAGGACGCCATGGAGTGGACAAGGCGCTGCTGCCCTCTCCCATGCACTGGCAATGGCGTGCTGGCGCACAGGCTCGAGCCAGGCAAAGCGAAGGAGAAGAACAGGTTCGGCGAGGGCCCACCAAGCAGAGAAAGAAAGCCAAGGTGGCTCGGGTCAGAACAGGAACGAGTTGGTTGAGCCACATCAACAGGCACGGATCCAACTCTCCGACGGTTGGATTGAGATCCAATGGCTGGAAAGCGTTGGCGCGATCGGGGGTCCGAATGGCTCCACGCGAACGAGGGCCGCCCGATGGAGATCCAACGGTCCAAATTGCACGCGCCAACAGGAACTGACCCGAGTGCAGCTAGGCGGTCCAACCAAGACAAGTGGCTCGAGCCAGGCTCTGGTTTGCATCCAAGGAATAGTGAAAACAGATTTGGAGGAGATTTAAGCCGAGAGGGTTTATGAATTTTAAATGGAGTTGCACAACTCCAAAAATTCTGAAATTTTGACTGGAGGTTCCTCACTTCAGGATTAACCTTGCATAAAATTTCCAGAGATTTTCATGTATAGAATTTTTCTCCAAAAATTCCTCAAGGTTTGTTCTAGGGTTTGACCAAAAGTCAAACTGAGTTTGACTTGCCTCTTAAAATTATCAATTAATTTATAAAAATTATGAAAATTTTCAGAGGAGTCACACACAAGCCCTAAAACCAAGGAAAAATATTTCCAGAGGTTGAACACAAGATTCCCAACAAGGATTGAAACAGGGGTCATGACTTAGTCAAACGGAGATTTGAGTTTTTGAATTCCGCAAGTCCTTTACAAGAATTACAAAAAAGTTCAAAAACAACAGGATACAAGAAAAGTTTAATTTCTTCTCATTTTCTTACATTTGAAACACATACCCAGATTTGGGATGTTACATATCTCAACTCCCGATTTATTAGCTTACATTCGATCAAGATTTCCGCTCCAAAAAGGAGAAATTGGAAGGAACTTAGGCGATAGAACAATTGGTGGCGATGTAGAACAATTTGAACTGAAGTAATCTGAAAACCTCTTAGCAAATGAACCATGTCAGTATCATGTGTAACTACATATGTTTTTTTAAGAATGTATAACCGTAATTTCGAATATTTACTTGATTATTCTTCAACGATCGACGACACAGAATCTCCAGAAGAAGACATCAACTACGCGTTCGCTGGGGCAGCAAACCACTAATGATCCGAATCATCAATTCATAGCCCCGAGTCTCGCCGTCGTTTTTGTATTCGTACGTGGCCAGGTGTGAAACGCGAGGTGGGACCATACATAAAATAAGAAGGAATAATTGATTATTTGCCACTGCAAAAAGTTGATTTTACGATTTGCCACTGTATGTAAGTATGATATGTGGGTTTCGAGACCATATGTCATACTCACATCAGTAGTAAATAATCAATTACGCATGTTAACAGTGGCAAATAATCAATTCTCCCAAACAAGAAGGTTTGGGTGGGGGCGCTAAGGGCATCCTCGGTGTTTGGAGGCAAGTCTCTAAGGCTGCTCCCAATGCTCCACCTTGGCTAGTATCTTAAGCATGTCATGTAGACAAATTGATGATGTGGCATCATAGTTAATGAGGAGAGATAGTACTCTAGTATCTAATTTAGATACCAGTTTGGGCTCAAATCCAACGCAGAAAATTTATTGTATACTCATGCATGTAATTAAATGAAACAGCCTAAGATACTACACCATAAGAAACCATGCATTGAAAAGATAGTATCCTAACACTCCTCATATACTAAGAAACTACACTAAGATATCGCCCATTGAGAGCAAGCCTAAGCCTAGATCTATAACCGTTGGTAACATTATCACTTTTCTCCATAGCTTGTAACATTATATTTAGCTTCTATGGTGGGTCCTCAAAGAAACTAAAATATTATTCTCTCAACCGATCCCTACGCTCCTTCCCGCAATCCCACCTCGCCTCCTCATGCAAATCGCTGTAATGCAATGGCCATCCAAAATATTACCCTCTCTGGTCTTCAAAGCTTGATGTTTAGACAAAGCTGCTAGGCATACTTTGAACTGTTTTCATCTGTCTGAACGACATTCTTTCAAGAACGGAGGGAGTATTATTTTTATTCCTTAGTTGCTGCCTCTAGCTCAGGCAGTGACGCCTAGCAAAATGATTTAGTGTCTTTGCATAGCATCGTGGAACCATCAGTAGGGCAAATGGGGCCGCTTGTCCCCGCCATGGAAACCCCCCCCCTTCTCTCTGCAGTCTAGCTTGCTAAATACATCCATATCTCACAATGAATGGCCTTTATCTAGGCAAAACAACAAACAAAAGACCAAGATAATAAAGTAAGTAAATCAGCATTAAACGTTGTGATCCATTTAGTTGTCGAGAGTAGGACGCCCTAGACAGCTTGTAAATAAAGGTCTTGTCTACATGCTTACGGATGGATGGGGTCAAAGTGTTGTATGTTTGCCGGATGCAATGTATATGCAATGTAATTCTTTAATTATATTGATATGCGGACGTGGGCGAGCACTGAGGCGCGGCGCAGGGGCTGCGGCATGGGGGCGGTGAGGCGCCAACTAGTCGACTACCGATGCTCGACGCGGATGATACGGCATATGGCGGCCGCATGAGCCGCAACAGAATGGCGGCGGCGCAAGGGTGCAGGGCGCGGGACGGTGAGGTACCGACTAGTCGACTACTAAGACTCGACGCAGGGGCTGCGGCGTGGGAGAGCGCTAAGGCACGGTGCGGGCGGAGGCTAAGGCGCAGCGTGGGCAGGGGCTGAGACTCGGCACCCTCGCCCTGAGTCTTTAAAATTTCTGGTTCTGCCACCGCTGCATAGTGTATAGAGGCTACCTCCAAGACTCTCTGTGCATCAGATGGGATATTTTTAAAATAACCTAGTTTTTATTCCTAATACAGTAATAATACTATATATATTATTATTTCATAGGAATAATCATATGTTGCTCAACCGCTGATTATTAGCTCAAATCGCTCAACGGTTGAGCGATTAAGTCCACTTGCCGCTAACGGTTAGTCTAAGTACACAAAGCCGCTCGGCTAGCGTGCATGCATTGTACACTATTTAGCGATAGTGTCCAAGTCGCTCAACCTGCTGAGCTTACTAGGGCGGTTGAACGATAGATGATTATTCTTGTAAAAAACATAGTATTATTACTGTATTTTAAAATAAAAACTAGGTTGTTTTTTAAAAAATCCTGTGGATGCTCTGACGAGATCAGCCGGCCGCTGCACGTTTCTACTCAGTCCTGAATTGGGGCGCAAAGACCGCGTCTACACGTCGGACCCTGATAACTAGCCTCAACGTGCACGACATGGCGCTAAAGTGTAAAATAAAGAAATCAAGAACTAATAGATGACAAGCTACCCCAAATAAAAGGTCAAGAAAAGGAGATGCAATGCAAGTGTACTCGAGATGTCAACTCTGTATTTTCTTAGATGCCAACTATAAAATTTCTGAGAATCCTAATAATACGCTGAGCCACTCCTGTTTTTCAATCAACATTTAACAGGAGATATTAGCCCCCTACTGTACTGACCCATGACAGATATATGATACAACAACTGGCGAGTAATTTCCGCAAAAAAGAGAGAAGGAACTAATGCAACTACACCTACTAAACAGCATCAAAACAATCTAATCTAAGCAAATGCGATTCTTAACACCAGCTATTCAACTAAACTAACAAGCCCTTACATCACAACCTGAATCCATTCTGCAGACCACGTCCACACAGGCATCAACTCTCAACTCTTAAGTGATCAGCCTGCCACAGTGCCACTGCCAGCCCACACACGCTACCTAGTTTTCTTCAAGCACTTCTGAAATCTAAATTCAGATGATAACAACAAAGAGTCATAGTCCATCGTCCAGAATAATGCAGCAGTGGAGCCGGGAGAATGGAAAACAACAGCAAACGTAAACATCAGCCAAAGCACGTGTGCTAACAGAAAGTAAACGCCTCGGGTCAGGAAGAAGATCGAAGAGAGCACCACCAGATCAATCACCCACTCCATCCATGGAGCTAGAAAACTGCCCCTCCTTGTACGGCGGGCCCACCAAGGGTCAGAATTTTTGGCCGTTCTGATAACTTTTTGTCTCGTATTTATAAGAATAGTCGTCCACTATTTATTTTTTTTACAAAATTAGCTCCATGTTGTATGATCGCAGTGCGGTAGCCCCTCTCCGGCCATCACGCACCTCTGTCTGCATGGCCACCATGCGGTGGCGCTGCCGCACGGCCACCCCACCGCCCGCCATGTGTCCCACATTAGGGTTAATTAGGGTTTTGACCAGAAATTAGGGTTTAGGCCGCTTAGGGTTTCGACGCTGTTTGTAGGAATTTTAAAATATAGCAAACGAGTTCCAAAAATTATGAAATTTTATGTGGAGCCTCCCGACACAATGTACTTACTTGTGTAAATTTACCATAATTTTATTCCTCCAGAATTTTTCTCGCAATTTCATATAAGTGTATTGTTCGTACGAATTTGTAAATATAGGAAACGAGTGCCAAAAATTATGAATTTTATTTTGAAGGTTCCTCACGCAGTGGACTTAATTGTGTAATATTTTAGTAAATTTATATGTGTTCTGGTATTGTCTAAAAAATTCTGGATTTAGGTCGCGGAAATTTAGATTTTAGGGTTCGGAAATTAGCGTATCATGATTTCATGTGACTTGGAATGCATGGAAAAAAAGCTGCATTGCAGTATATAATATGGCGCAGGAGTACACACATAACAACCGAAAAACACATACAAATATAGCAAAAAAAATATGAATACAAATATACCAAAACATTATCGCATAGCACGGGACATAATATGGCTCACTCGTCTGAGCCACTATCCTCTGCTTGTTGCGGCTGTGGCTGCCTCCGCGTGCACATGGATGTTTTGCGTCGGGCGCGTCCCGTGGGATATGTGAGCCAGTCCGGAGAGCGTGTGTCGGCTCGGAGGGGGTATAGAGATCGCTAAGTGGGCGGAGGTGGAGCAGTCGGCCGAGTTTGGCCCAACAGACTCTGATAAGCGTACATGTCGTCCTGTTGAGACATGCCAACCTGGGGGACACCTCCGAAGAATTCATGAGCGATTTAACCTGTAAATCCACTCCTGTGGTACTATGCTCGCCACTCCGGTTGGGTGGATGAGCTCGTCTCGACGTCAGCAGTGCAAACCAACCCGGATGAGCTTTGGCCTTGGACATACGATGGGGCAGCGAACCCGGAGGAGCTCTGCCCTACGTACGCTCCCAACCCTGCCTACCATGGTCCAGACCCTGACCCTAACATGTACTACTCCCTGCTAGGACCTGGGAGGCCCATATTGACGAGGATTAAAACATCTATGTATTATTTTAATATATAATAAAAGACCATACGTCTTCATGGTCGTAACCCCTAAGACTGACGACCTCCCTGGTCGTTAGTATTCCAGAGGTTACTTAATGGGTACCCTAGTCGGATGAGGCTTTGTGCCTAATCCCCACCGTGATAACCGCCGTAAAATTATCGAATCGGTATTTCTTATCGTATGATGAATGGAACACGGTTATAATGCTCCAAACCATGCGATGGTACAACCCCGAGACATCGACTATTAACCACCCTACGGTTAAGCTTTTCATTAAGCAACCGCAAGGAAGTTAGCACATTGCTAACTTCTCTACCGTTCCGACCACCGTAACGCTTCACCAGGACGCCTTCTCCAGAGTAATCGCCACCTCTTCGAAGTTATTTAAAGGTGAAGCACAAGAGACAAGAGGGGAGACGATAGGCTACACACAAAACAAGGTCAAGGCAAAGATATGCACGTAAGCCTAAGCGGTGGAATTAGAAGCTAGATAATCACCTTAGACTCATATTCTAAGTCCGATGTCTTGCTACATTCCTCCATTCAAAGGTAATTCAGGGTAGTACTTAGCCACATCTTGTAAATCCAGTTCATATCAATAAAGAGCGAACCCCATTCCATTCCGTGATATTCGCGCCATTTTCCTCGCTTATTTTCGTAAGATCGGCGATTCGATCGTCGACAACCGGGCGCCGTCCGTGGGGAACAAGGCGAAGTTTCAAGAAATTTTTTTTTCGCCAAGAAAATCTCGCCAAAAAACTCGCAATCGCCATGCGACTATGCCCGAGTTTGGGATGAGGAAAACTGTTCGATTTGGCGGACTACGCCAACCTCGACATGGAAGGATGTATCCGCGCCATGGAAGAAAAATGACAGTCATCCTCCTCATCCTCCTCCGCCGGCTTGCACGCCGCCAACGTTAGCGAGGTCGACGGATGGATGAAGATGCGCCGCCACCACGGTGGCGAACCAGAGAACCGCCGTTCGACCAGTTCCGAATGCCGAGGATCTCTCAAGCCCAAATTTTTCGGCCGTGAAAACGGTGAAGAAGTTTCAGCCTCATCACCCGGAAAACTATATACCATTGATGAAATCATGGCTGAAAGATACTCTCCTTCGGCTTCTGGCAATTCCAGGAGTCAACCGTCACCTGGTAACGGTGTCGATAAAACCTCCACTGGTCGTAGGCCATGTGGGGATGATCACACTCAGCATACGATCGGCAGTTCATCGGATCAGGCTGAGAAGACCTCAGGAAGTGCTCATCTCCGACCGATCTCCATCGTGGAAAATTCTGGCAGAAGAAACTGGAGGATTATTATGCAGGTAAAGGACCATTTCCAGCAATACAGGAACATGGAGAAACGAGCTCCAAAAAGGACAAGGATGGCGACGAGGAGATGGAGTACCAGGATCCCCAACACACAGTCAACATGATTTTTGGAGGATCTTCTTCATACGAGTCCAGACGTCATCTGAAGGCCATGGAGCGGGAGGTCAACCTCGTCGAATCTCCAACTGTAATCAAGCACTCAAGTGGTCGGACACCACAATTTCTTCAAAGAAAGACGATCGCACCATCCCATCGACTCGACCGTAGGTTCCCCATCGCCGCTGAACCAACTATTAATAATTGCTCGGGTTAATCGGGTTTTAGTGGATGGGGTAGTTCCTTGAATATATTATTTGTAGGAGCTTTAGAAGAAATGCAGTCCCCATGTCAAAGGTGAAACACGTGAAATATGCTTTTCATGGCATAGTTCCGGTTCTACCGCTAAACCGATAGGACAAGTTTCTTACCGGTGACGTTTGGAAAACCCGACAATTTCGAACAGAGAAGATCCCGCTTGATGTAGTAAACTTGAATCCAAGATACAACGGAATCCTCGGTCGACCAAAGATTAGCAAAATTCTTGATAGCCACGCATTACGGTTATCAAAGTTTGAAAATGTTTGGGGCGGAGTCATCACTGGTCGAGGAGATCGAAAATGGCTTACGATGCGATCGGAAATCCTTTTGCATCGTTGATGAGCTTCCACCGAGAGGTTAATCCGCCTCCCATGCAGTCAAGCACTCGGCCAAAGATGACGCCCAAACCATCCGACTGCACTCAAGAGGTACTACTCGACAAAAGCGCTTCTCCGGACGGCGTCAAGTCGTCACATGGGTCAGACAACCAGATCCAACCGCCAAGAAGATTACGGTCGGGCAAGACTCGACCCTAAATAGGAAGAGTCGCCGTCTCCTTCCTCCGAGCAAATCAAGACGGTTTGCTTGGCAAGCGTCCGATATGACCGAGTCCCCGAGGTGATCGAGCACGTGCTTGCTCTCCACCGATAAAAACCGATCAAGCGTAAACTACGACGTTTTGCACCCGATCGGAAGGAAGCAATCCGAATGGAGATTGACAAGCTTCTCCAGGCGAGGATTTATTCGTGAAGTCAACCACCCACAAAGGGCTTGCTAATCTGTAATGGTTAGGAAAATAATGGGAAATGGTGAATGTGTATCGACTTTACAGATCTTAATAAAGCTTGTCCGAAGGATGACTTTCCCTTCCCCGCATTGATCAACTAGTAGACTCTATTTCGGGTGCGAAGTTACTAAGTTTTTAGATGCGTATTCGTGGTACCACCAGATTAGTATGTGTAAAGAAGATGAGGAGAAAACTTCCTTCATCACCCCATATGGTACTTATTGTTATATTAAGATGCCATTTGGTCTCAAAAATTTGGTGCAACTTTTCAAAGGTTGATGCAAAAACTTTTAGTCCACAAATCGGTCGGAATCTAGAAGCTTATGTTGACGATCCGTCGTAAAGACCACCAACGCCATGGCGACCACATTCCCGACTTACAAGAAACCTTTAACAACTTGAGAAGACATAACCTCAAGTTAAATCCTAAAAGTGTGTGTTCGAGTTTTCTTTGAAAACCGCTTGGTTTCCTAGTTTCGCTAGAGGTATTGAAGCTAATCCAAAGAAAAATTGCGCCATCGACCAGATCGCCCTCCGACCACTTAAGAAGGAAGTCCAAAACTAATCGGGTCAGATGGCGTTAAGTGTCGCTTTCATAGCAAGATTAGGGAAAAAGGATTACCTTTCTTTAAACTTCTTCTAAACAATGTATTTCGACGGTTCCTTGATGTTACAAGGATCGGGCCGGAGTGGTCTTGATATCCCTCATGGCGAACACATCAAGCACGCCATCCGGCTTAAATTTTCCCGCCACCAATAATGTGGGCGTAATATGAAGGTTTATCGGCAGACTCGAAAGCAGCTCGCTCGCTCGGGATTCGCAGACATTAGTGAAAGGCGATTCTCAACTAGTAGCGAATCAAGTGGGGAAAGAGTATCAATGCTCGAGTACCAAGATGTCATCTTATCTGGCGGAAGTACGAAAACTTGAAAAGCACTTCTTCGGTTTTCAGATCCAACATATTCCTAGAAAGGAAAACTTTCTGGCAGACCAGTTGGCACGGATGGCCTCCACGAGGTCAACCGTCCCGCCCGGAGTTTTTCTCGAGCAACTCAATTCACCCTCGGTAGTTGAGCCTTCCGAGAACATACATGATTCTTTGCAAGTTGAACAAACTAATCAAGGAAACATGGATGCTCCACAGGTCGTTGACGGTTGGCGCTGTCACGATCACGGTAGAGACTGGATGACATCGATCTACAATTATCTTCAAAGATGACACAATTCCAGAAGATGATGTAGAGGCTAATCAGATAGCACTTAAAAGCCAAATCATACACTCTAATCGAACGTATCTTGTATAAACGAGGATCTCATGGAGTGTTGATGAGATGCATATCTCAAACGGATGGCATTAGATTGCTAACTGAAATCCATGAAGGCGTCTGTGGAGCACACCATTCCTCTGTAACCACGGTCGGTAAAGCCTTAGGCAAGGCTATTATCGCCAATCGCCTTCATGATGCAAAAGAGCTTGTGACGAAGTGTGTACAATGTCAGTTTCATAGTCGACAAGTACATCAGCCAGCACAAGCCTTACAAACAATTCCTCTTTCTTGGCCTTTTGCAACCTGGGGACTAGACATTTTGGGACCTTTCCCAAGAGCACCCGAGGGCTTCGAATTCCTTTTCGTCATGATTGACACGTTTACAAAATGGATTGAAGCCGAGCCAGTTGTTAAAATAACAACTGAGGCCGCTAAGAGATTTCTCTTGAAAAATGTGATCACGCGATTTGGTGTACCCAACAGATCATCACAGACAATGGTTCCCAGTTCTCCAGGAGTTCTGCGATGAACTTAGTGTCAAAATTCATTTTGCTTCACATTGCACATCCACAGAGCAACGGAGCGCTTGAGCGGCTAATGGTATCCTTATGCGAGGGATCAAACGCCGAGTATTGACCGATTAATCAAACGGTCGGCGCTTGGGTTAAAGAACTTCCCTCGTGTTATGGGCGTTCGAACCACGACGGTCGTGCGACCGTGAAACTCCATTCTTTTTGGTTTATGGTCTTTGAAGCCATGCTTCCTCCGTAACTCAAAATTAGCTCGCCGAATCGATCGTTTTGCGAAAATGATCGAGAATGAACGACGACTCGACGACGCCGATTTCCTTGAAGAACATTTAAACCAAGCCCTTGTACGATCGCTAGTCTACCAACAAGCCATGCGAAGGTACCATAGTCGAAGGTGCGACCTCGCTGACCTTGTCAGAGGTGATCCGTTCTCGAGAAAAATTCAGAGCCAAACAAATCGCAATAAACTTTCTCCTAAATGGGAAGGTCCTTACATCGTGGTCGAAGTAACCCGACCAAGTTCCGACGATCGCTATGTCTCGATGGGCAAATTTTGTCAAATTCTTGGAACATCGATCAATTGCGTAAGTTCTATGTTTAATTTTCATTCTTTCATTTCTTTCAATTTCAATTTCATTAAATTCATTAATTAATTAAGAAGTGCAACCTTGCTTATATATATACACCTACATTCTCGTCGTTTATTATTGTTAGTCCGGTCTGAGAAGACATTTTTCTCTCGATATCCTTTATAAGGATCTCTCGATACTCTATGGTCCTAGTCGTGAGCATTTTTTTCAAATGATTCCCAGCGACTACACTCTTTTTTTAAGAAAATGAGTAATCGAGCACCACACAACTACCTATCTCATGAATGATATGCTTACGATTTTGAAGATTATGCTTCATTATTTCACGATTCTGGTCTATTCTTGTCAGCTCTTTGGTGGGACACGGAAAGCCTCCTAGTCGAAGTCTCTCCTTTTTCGACGTGGTCACGCCTAATGGAAGGAGCTTCCTAGCGACGGTTCTTTTCTTACGATCCTCGCTACCGATCGGATATGAATTTGAACACGCTTTCAAGAAATGTGTCGATGCCTTCGTGTCTTAGCATTAGTTCCACCAGATTATGGGACAATAGATATAAACAAAGTTCACTTATAATTTGTTGCATACATATTTGCATTTCTTCTTATGTCAAGTTTGACAAAGTCTTTTTCCGACCATATATAGTGTTTTTGATTGGTATTTCCATTATGACAAACAAAGATCTATAACTAGTCGAAATCATACCGTCCCGACCACATTTGATTTCCTAGCATCAAGAACGATCGCTTTTGTCTTACATGTCCAAACATACCTTCAAAACTCACATACATGGTTATGACCTCTTTTTATTCTCTTTTTGGCTCACCGCTTGTACAAGAACGTTCTTCTACTATCAAGCAATCGGGGCTAGGAAATATACAAGAATTTTAAAAAAGTCAAACAGATAAACAAAAGCTTTGTCAATGACATAAAAGGTAAGTTTTCATAGATATTCAAATATTTTTACACTTGCAGAACCTACTCTAAGAAATATTCCTGCCTAACTCATCGCTTGTCGGAGATTCGACCTCCATCTCCTCTACAACTATATCTCCGAGTGGCCCGAGTTCTTCCATGAACTTGGTCGCCTCCTCAGTGGGCGATTGAAGTCATCTTTAACAGCTTGGAGATCAATGGAGGGTCGGAAGCTTTCGGTTTGCCAAAGCAAAACTAACTCCACTTGCAACACTGCTTTTAGGGCACAGGCATAATTCGTCCGAGTAGTTTTGACCGTAACTTTAAGATCCCCTAGAAGTTGACCCAAATAGTTCATTTCTCTATTGGATCTCTTAAGATAGGCACGCTTGATCCTCGATCCCAAATCAAAGATCATCTTGTTCAAAGTATGAATCTTTTCATCAATATTTTGAGCAAGAGCCGCCTCCTTATCTGCTCAAATTTCGAGTTTTTACTCTGTTTAGCATTTGCGTTTGCTCTGCAAAAACAAATCAGTTAATGAACACAAGCATCATTGAAGGGAAAATCAAGTTTACGACATATTACCTTTATTTGTTTTGCTAAGTGTTTCATATTTGGTCGTTGCTTCAGCGATCAACCGGTCCTTAGCTGAACTTGCTTCAGCAAATGACTGGTCCTTAGCTTTTATTTCTTCTTCAAGAAAAGCTGTCTTGGCTTTCTCAGCCACAACCTCCTCTTTTATTTTCTCCAGATCTATCGAATGCGATAAGGGAGAATAATTGTAGAGGAGCAAAGTATTGAAGAAGAAACAGAAGTTTAAAAGGGAAAAGTTCTTACTTTCCAACTCGGAGTGCTTTTGCTCCAAGTCCTTAACTTCCGGGTCGATCCTCGATCACAAAGAAAGTTCTCGACCAAATGCTACACAATTAGCATTCTCTTTCTTAAGTTCCTTATAAACTTTGTAAAAAGAGTTATGTAACTAGTCGAGAATACTTACGAATTGTTCGGTCATTATAACCGCAAAAATCAAATCGAGGTGCATCTTGAGTGAGTATCCGATACTTTCGCCACGCCTCATCAAGCTCCTTATCCTCGATGAATCGGGACTAAAAGGAACTTGTTAGGTTGGGAAGGGTTATCGGCAGTGATCGAACTCGTTGAGACCTCTCGAGGCATCTACCTCCACGAAGGGGTTTCAATCACCAAAGGATCCAACTCACCGTTGTTCTTGTCACCGCCGGGGCTTCTTCGACCACTACTTCCTCAGAACTTTGTCCCGAGAAGTGCTCTGATCTGAACTTCCACAGTGCGGGTCCTCGGGAAGAACACAGCCTGAAATGACGGAACACCGAAGACCTATGCAAACCGAAGATGGGAAGTTCAAAGTATCAAATCATCAAGGAATTATTAAAGATACATACTTATACGATCACTTTCATTTGTACATACCTTGTTAATTTCGGGATTTGACTCAAAGCGCCAGAGAGAAATCTGTGCCGCTAGCCTTCCTTTTCTTTCTTCCAATTTTGTCGGTTCGGACCGGCAGGTTTGTTGAACCTCACATCCTCCAACAAGATGTCGGAAGCTATGTCCTCGACCGGTTCGTCAAGGTCCACATTCCCGACTATCCGGCCTGAGGGAGTGGTTTCATCAATCTCGGATCGCTTGTTTCAAGAATAACCATAAGGTCGTGCACGACCACTGAGTCTCACACCTCCGCAGCTACATTCTCATGCCTTCAGCTTATCCACCTAAATCAAAGAACAAATTTGATTAGGTGAAGAAATCCTTTATCTAAAAAAATTTCGTACATATATGACTCCAAAATGTTCTATTACCTCGAGAGATTCATCTCCTTCAAGTGCCTCAGGGCACGACTCGGTCGGAACCAAGGTGGGACGTTGATCCTCACCAGATTGTATGATTCGTAATCCGACCGACTGCAAATATAGAGCACGATTGGAGATCTGATCGGAATATATGTATATACATGGTAAAAGGAATTTAATAAATTACCTTAAGCCTTGCCGATCTCCCTTCAATAGGAGTTGCGGCTAAGATCTTGGGGCATTCAAACCTTTTCTCCGAGCTCCCAAGACAGATCACCGACTCGTTCTCTAACTTCCCTGTGGGTAAGAACTTTAATGTAGGAAGAATAGACAGATTTTAAGGTAATACATTTATCAAATCAAAATACCGATCGAATTTATCTCAAAGACTTACCACCTTCCGAGGTAGCTTCATCACGATCAAGGCACCGAGCAGGGAATGAGTCCGAGCTTCAATGGGCTAATCTGGTGAAGGGTAAAATCCTTCACCACATGCCACGAAGTCAAGCCCTCGACTACGAAGTCGAGATGGCATCCGCCCATCTCTTGACTATCCTCGTCTTCTTTACTGCTTCCTTCCACTTGGAGTTTTCACTTGCTCTAGTTCCGCCAAGTAGAGGCCATCGTCTTCAGAATCGTCATGTAAAACCAAGATTTTTTCCATGACGACCACGAAGATTTCGCAGACATGAAGATGTACTCATCGGCCTTCCGTCATGAAGACGCAATGTGCATTCCCCAGAGCCGCCTCTCGATTTTGCCGCAGATTTTCCCATCACCATGCGGTAGAAATAACTAAAGAGCTTCAAGTTCGGTTGTATTCCTGTGTATGCCTCGCACAAATATGCGAAAATACTAATATTTGCGATCGAATTTAATAATTCACCAATTCCACCCCGTAATGTTCAAGAACGCGGAGGAGGAATTTGTGTATCGGTAGTCTCGGCCCACATTCGATGTAGGCAAGAAAACAGGATTTCGCCATCTTCACGGCTCGAAAATGCTCTCCGATACCGGTCTCCAATTAATCGATTCCTATCTGGGAGCATTCCCATCTTCTTCAAGGCCTCGAGTTTTTCTTGCCCAATTCAAGGCAACCACTTTGTAATCTGCTCCGACATGGCGAAAATCCTCAAGAATGAGTAGCAAAAGTTGGAGACTTTGTGGTCGGAAGAACAGAAAAGACTCGAGGATTTCTTGGCGAGAAGCTAAAGGATCGAAGGGATTTCGGAAGCATAAAAATTCTAAGAGCCCAAATGAGAGGAGATCTTATAACCTTCCGATACTTTCAAGGATTTCTACAAAGTCCAACCGACAAAAAGCTTTTTTTGTTCAAACGACAGAGGAACTCTTAGTTTCCCAAGGCAAGTTCTCAACTTTAAAGTGAACACAGACCACTTTCAGTATACCACGACATTAAATGGGGTTACGCCTGATACGATTTCATCGGGAAAAGGTATATACACGACCAGTTCATTTAAAGTTCAGGGGCTAGCTGACGAGGATTAAAACATCTATGTATTATTTTAATATATAATAAAAGACCATACGTCTTCATGGTCGTAATCCCTAAGACCGACGACCTCCCGGTCGTTAGTATTCCGAGAGGTTACTTAATGGGTACCACGGTGGGATGAGGCTTTGTGCCTAATCCCACCGATAACCGCCGTAAATTATCTGAGCTGGTATTTCTTATCGTATGATGAATGGAACACGTGTTATCGTTCCAAACCATGCGATGGTACAACCCCGAGACATCGACTATTAACCACCCTACGGTTAAACTTTTCACAAGCAACGCAAGGAAGTTAGCACATTGCTAACTTCTCTACCGCTCAAACCGGTCGTAACGCTTCACCGAGGACGTCTTCTCCAGAGTAATCGCCACCTCTTGGAAGTTATTTAAAGGTGAAGCACAAGAGACAAGAGGGGAGACGATAGGCGACACACAAAACAAGGTCAAGGCAAAGATATGCCTGAAGCCTAAGCGGTGGAATTAGAAGCTAGATAATCACCTTAGACTCATATTCTAAGTCGATTGCTTGCTAAACATTCCTCCATTCAAGGTAATTCAGGTAGTACTTAGCCACATCTTGTAAATCCAGTTCATATCAATAAAGAGCGACCCCCATTCCATTCCAAGATATTCCACGTCATTTTCCTCGTTTATTTTCGTAAGATCGGCGATTCGATCGTCGACACATATCATCATCATCAGTCGACGTGGACTGGCCGTCACCCCCACGGTCAACTGAAGGCTGCAAGACGGAACGATGTCAGTACAAACAAACACTCGACGGGCGTGGCGAGATTCTTGTACCTCTGGATGTGCGGTCAGATGACCGACGGGAGCGCTAGTCTATGTAATTTAACGCAGAGCGGTAGAAATGATTCATCCCGACGGACTGCGGCGGAGAACAACATGATGTTAACGGGCGTTAGTCATAACCGTAAAAGCGAGCGTGAGATTTGTACATAACTTACCTCCCAGCCACTATGGGCTACGGATGATCGACGGGGAACGCTACGATGTCGGCCGGACTCGCTAGGTCATAGTGACCTAGCGGGTGAGCACGCTGTAAGATTAAGGAGACCGACTAGAGAGGGGTGAATAAGCGGTTTTTAAAATCTTTTGGCTAAAACCGAGTTTTATGTGGAAATGTAAATCAATTCGGTTTTGTACAATTAAAGCCTAAATCAACTAGTCTTTACTAAGTGCACCAACAATATGAGACTATATAAATGATAGCAAACATACAAAGACATGTGAGCAATTTAATTATAGGAATGTAAATTGCACAAAGTAAATCACAAAAGAGCAAACCACAATGACACAAGGACGTTTTACCGTGGTGTTCGGAGACTTGCCAGTCTCCCCTAATCCACGTTGAGGTAAACCCAAACTAATTGGACCGGCTCCATGAATTAAGCCAAACACCTCAATTCCACTAGTGGTAGCTCTTTCCCGCTCTGGGTAGGTAAGCTCCAACCTCCACAACACGCCGGGTCTTCTCACAAGCTTCTTGAGAAGATCACCAGTCCACGACGCCTCCACACCGTCTAGGTGTCGGCAAACACCAAGAGTAATAAGTCAAACCCCTTGCTTGACTCTCACCACGTGCAACGAATGCACAAGCTCAAGTGGATATGCAATCCACCTCTAGATGCAACACATACAACTAGAGACCTCTCTCCTTGCTCACAATGTGTAACACATGCCCAATTGAGAGGAGAAGCTCACACTAGCTCAAGAGAGTGAAATGGGATGCCAAAAAGTTGCCTCTCAACTGGCCAAGGGGGTATTTATAACCCCTACACCAAAAACTAGCCGTTGGGAGACGAAACAGCCAAAAACTAGCCGTTACAGACTTGGTGTGGTCGAACCGCACTCACAAGGGCCGGTTCAACCGTTACAGGCGGTTGTCTTGCTCTTTACATGGCGGTTGAACCGCAGCTCAAAATCAACCTGAGCGACACTCGGTAAAAAAGTCATAACTTTTGACTCGATGTCGGAATTGAGTGATCTTGGACTCTATGGAAAGCTTATTCAGAGGGCTACACAACCCACCTATTTGATTTGATCTAAACACATTTTATCAAATCAAAAGGCACAACTCTAAAGAGCTACTACCATGGTCTAAGTCCAAAGTATTAGCAACAAGCAATCTTAGACCATGCCAAGGGAAAATACATGAATCCCAATAATTTGCAAAACACATTTGCAAACTTAGATCATACCACAAGGAGTAGGTACATGGACTTCAACCGTTTGCAAAACACATTTGCAAATTATAGTCACATGCTACAAGGATTAAATGCATGAGCCTCGACTATTTGCAAAACACATTTGCAAATAATAGCATCATGCCACGGAGAGCTAGAGCAAGTGAGATTGAATTATCAACACATGATGAGACTCAAGCTACTAGACAAGACCCCTCTTAATAGTACGGCAACCTATACTAGCAATCCGGTCTTCCAACCAAACACCAAGACCGGTAAAAGACTAGGAACACATCCTTAACCTTAGCTAGTCATACCTTTGCCTTGAGCATCTTCTTGAAGGTTGATGACACACATCTTCACTTCAAGTCTGGGTTATCGTCTTGACATGCATCAACCCATGATGCATCCTTTACCTGACCTCAATCAACACATGATGAGTCTTCTCTTGACTTGATGATCAACTCATGATCATCTCTTCTTCGAGATCTTGATATGCATCAACACATGATGCATCCTCTTCTTGAACCTTGACTTGATGACGATCAACTCATGATGCCATCCGAAGTCTCCATTACCCTGGAACCTAACCTATTCATCCAACTCATGGAAAATATTAGTCCCATAATGATTAACATTGATTACCAAGATATACCTGCAATAATGTTTCTAAACAAGTCGTTGCAGAAAGGTGCGGTACGACCGCCAACTAGAATCCAGTAAAAATGCTCTCCGGTCGTACCGTTTCTCATGTGTGGTACTACCGATTTCAGGGTTTCCAAAATCCGCTGAAATTACATGCTCTCTGGAAAATATGTACCGCCTCAGAAAAATCGGTACGACTGCAACACGGTTCAACCGTTTCACAAACGCGGTACAACCGATTATCAAAGAGAGCTCCGAGCCAAAATACACCTGTTCTGGTTTTATCCAACCGCCAACTGGAAATCGAAACGACCGCAATGCGGTAGTACCGCTCAAAGAGCCAGTCGTACCGCATTAGAGCTCAGTTGGCAGAACCAGTCAAAACTTCGGTAGTACCGCCAAGCATAGTGCGGTCATACCGCTTAAATCGGTACAACCGCCAGTTTAACTCCAGTACAACCGATTTCTAACAAATGCACTTAGAGCTTTCAAACTCAAATTCAAATGCATGCATGATCCTAAATCGATCCAATTTGCACAATAACAAGCTATCAAGCTGCTAATCATGATCCCTCTATTTTCATGCATTTCCATTACCATGTCGCCATCCATAAACTGGGACTAAGCCTTTAAACATCTTAGCACACACATTAGTCCCACAACACAATTTCAAATAATTGAATATAAAGTAATATGAGTATATATGAACTATACAAGTTTTATATACTCAAAGGATATGTTTCAAAATAGAGATCCCCAATATATGTGGATAAAGAAATATGGATCAATACTAATGAAACCACAAAACATAGAGTGAACTCCCCCTAAATATGTGCATACATGAATGTGTAATAAAAACATATGCACATATTCAAGTTAAACTTTTGGTGGAGTAAAACCTATATTTTGGATCCGAGGAATGCAACAATATATAAGAATATGATATCGAATGCATACCTCTTTGATTTTCACCTTTTTATCCAAATTGAGACTGAGCAATATGTATATCAATAAACGTGTTAGTCTCACAAATAGATTTGTCATTAATCACCAAAATACTCCATTAACATATAATGGTGGGTCTAGATTCTTCACACGCCCCCCACTTGGTGCCCGATGCGCAGGACGTCGTCCATCGAACGACCACAACTCAAGTTCTTTATTATCTTCTTCATCTCTGCGGCGACGTGCTTCAAAGTATTCAACATCCCCGCCAGTGTTCTGTCTGGGTTGCAGATGGTGGCCTTAGATGTGCCGTAGATGCGTTGCGCTCGCTCCAACTGTAGTGACATGCATAACAGGTTCATTAACGAAGAGTGCAAATATCGACAACGAAACGACCAAAGGTTGTAAGTGTCTTACACTGCCAGTGGAGGAATGGTAAGTCTCGCGCGCGTCCGTGGCACGTACCACTCCATGTATGCACCGTACGTCTCAAGGTCGTATGGACGCGGGTCACGCAAGACATCCAAGTGCACCCTCTCCCTCCATGTCATAGTCCACTCGTGCTGGACCGGGCACCAGTCCTGAATATGCCCACCCGTCCTCGGTTGCCTGCATTTCCGGAAGGATTGGTGTTAGAAAAGAAGATATAAAAACTATAAACATTACTCGGGCAAAGTTTGACTCACGAGTGTGTACATTTCATGGCGAGAGCTCGCTTGTCCGGGGCACGACACGGTGTGCACTAAATCGTCGCATTACTGTATGCCGCGCGTAAGGCTCCACCATATTTGCGAACACCAGGTGGCAGTCCGTCATCCACAGTCATATGTCCTAGATGCATTGCACGGACTGTCCGTGTGGCGCTACCGTGCTCACGAACTGTGGATACCATGGATTCTATATGATGTCGCTCTCGTGCAACGATTCGAACTCGTTGTGGTACAACGAGTAGCACCTTGCCGGTCTGTCCTTGGCCCAGTACAGATGGCCAAGAGTCCACCGTAAGCCCATGGTGGGCCCGTCTATCACATCGATGGGGGGTGTATGGGTGCAACGCTCTCGATGGGCGGCCACCCAATAGGGAAGTGCTCCCAACTCCACAGCTGCAGGAGCACGTAGTAGACGGCTAGGCTGGGGGTACCACCGGTGCCGCGTTGAGAAGCGTCACACAACCCTCGGTATGTGGCACAAAGGACGGCTAATCCCCAGCAGTACTGAAGCATCGGCCTAGCCTGCGCGTCAACCAAAGACTCGGCGACGCGAACGAAGCTGGAGTAGCAAAAATCACCCTGTGTGGTTGGAAACAGGACCCAACCAAAGAGCTGAAGAAGGTAAGTAACGAGGTGCGTCCTAACGACCTCGTTAGGTGCACCCTGCGGGCAATCACTGAACTGCCTCGGCCAAGTCCGAGGGACGCTACGTGCACCCTCCGGGAGAGGTTGGCCGAACTGATGCTCCAGCTTGGCCTTCTAGTGCGCCGGCGGAGGGCCTGGAACAAGTGGCTCACCCCGGATCAGGAGACCGATCAAGAGTGAGACGTCCTGCAGGGTGACCGTCATCTCACCCCACCAAAAGTGGAAGGTGTGCGTCTCGGGCCTCCACCCATCGACAAGTGCCGACAGCAGACTGTCGTCTAGGGTGAACCGACATCTTATGGACACCAGCCTCGTAAGGGGCAACAAGCCCATGTCCCGGAGGATCGGGCGTAGCGATCGTCCAGCTCCTAGGAATCCCTCCCCGCCCGAAGCAGCACGGGCGAAGGGCCATCGGCGTCACCGATGATCCACAGTTTGCACCGGTAGTCCTCATCGTAGAAGTGTTCCAGAAGCCCCGGTAGAGACATGGCTTGCAATACATGAAATAGACAGAATATTAGTGAGAAGATTGATAATGACCATAAAACAACTAGCACGAAATAATTAGTTGCATGAATAACTAGCAGTGCATGCTGTCATTATTTTTCTATTTTCTGATTGTTTAAAACTAATTAATTAAAACTAATTATTTTGTAACTAATTAATCTCGCCTCAATAATTACACATGTTAATCTATGTTCTTTCCCTTTGCTAAAAAAAATTAATTGCATATGTGTGTGTTCATTGCATGGTGCATGCATACTTGAGTACCTAGCAACTAATTGCTTGCATGGTAACTAGCAGTGCATGCTATCATTATTTTGGCCAGCATGTGCATGCATACTAGAATAACTTGCATGTCATTATGAACTAGCACGAAATAATTAGTTGCATGAATAACTAGCAGTGCATGCTGTCATTATTTTTCTATTTTCTAATTATTTAAAACTAATTAATTAAAACATGTAGCTATCAGCTAGCTGACCATAGACTAAATTCATCGGCTTAGTGCTCAGATATGTTTCTTGCTCAAAAGTACAAAGCCACTCATGAGGTCTAACTTTATTATCCATGTATAGCAAAGATTAGTGGAGGTGTTCTTAAGTTCCTTTACCCATGGTCTTAGATACATTACTTTGTCCATGCATTGATAGCCTACAACATATACAATGTATGGTAATCTCGAACGCTAATTACATTGATAGCATATGTACTAACAATTACATGGGACTTCTAAAGTCAAAAATATTATCCTACGAAAATCCCAGAATGCTAATTACATAGGACTAACAACGGCAAACTAAGTCAATGTCTACAAAATTACAACTACTTAAGTAAGCATCCATCAGTAAAATTGCGACTAATTATTTGGTAACTAATTAACGAGGCCTCAAGAATGAAACAACGGAGATACAAATTACCTGCGAATGACGGCGGTCAATAGCGCTGAAATGTTCCCAAAAATATAATCGACAGAGCAAAAGAGCGAGCGAAAGACCGAGTGAGCGAGCGACTGCGAAATGAAATCGCGCTCGTTCGCTCGCTAATTTATAGCCGGGAGGGAATCCTTCCCCGCGCGCGATCAGTTTTAATTTGCATACGGCAGACATGGATTGCACGGAAAGACAGCGAATAGATTGATGAGACGGGATGACAAGACAGGGGAGACAACGAATAGATTGATGAGGCGGATGATAAGAATCTTGCTTTCGGTGGAAAAGAAAAGCAGATGGAGGGAGGAGCCTCATTCGGAAGTTTGCCTGCACAACACTTGGCACCTATATGAAATTACGAGAAAAATTCTAGAGGAATAAAATTATGAAAAATTTACACAAGCAAGTGCCTTTGTGTCGAAAGACTCCACATAAAATTTCATAATTTTTGGAACTCGCTTGCTATATTTTTAAAATTCCTACAAACAACACTGAAACCTTAAGCGGCCTAAACCCTAATTAACCCTAATGTGGGACATGTGGTGGGCGGTGGGGCGCTATCGCACGACGGCCGGAGAGGGGTTGCCGCACGGTAGCCATGCGGCATGGGGCTAATTTTGCAAAAAAAAAAATAGTAGACTGACTATTCACAGTAAATCTGGCTAAAAGTTGTCAATACGTCCAAAAATTCCAAGGGTCATGGTTTTTTTTTCAAATGCTTTGTATGTAATAGGTATATTATGTTATGAATAGCGTTTGTATTCATCATGAGAGGCCAATGAGCCAATATATATGCAAGTACAATTATAGCAGATATGCAGATAACCCCTTATACAACAGGGGAAATACACAGGTAATAATGCATCTAACACCCCCTTCAAACTTATGGTGGATCAACAACATGAAGTTTGGAGATATAGAAGCTGTGTTGGGCTCTGGTTTGTGCATTTGTGAAGAAGTCTACTAACTGAAGCTCTGAAGGCATATACTGAAGAGCAACAACTTGGTCCTGCACCTATGTCCGCATGTAGGAAGCATCAATACCAATATGCTTTGTAAGCTCATGCTTCACCAGACATTTAGCAATGCTAATAACACCTGTACTGTCGGACAAAAGAGGAGTAGGTGCTAAAACAGAACCACCAAAATCCTCAAGTAACCATCGTAGCCAAGTAACCTTCGCGGTCAACAAAGCCATAGCTCACAACTCAGCCTCAGCACTCAAACGAGAACTGTTGTCTACTTGTCTTCCAAGCAATGAGAGAACCACCAAGAAAAACACAATAGGCAGAGAGAGACCGGCGATCAGAGTGATTACTAGCCCAGGTGACATCAGCATATGCCTAGAACTAAGAGCGCTTTCATTCAAAAATAAAACTCTTTTTTACTCCTAACGTGTCTCATGTACGTATAGTATCCAAAAATTCAAGTTATACCCACTTTAATCGATCTCCTCGCTAATGCCTGTTCACAATTCCGATCTTCTTTCATCCATTTGTTCTTGCTAATGTCTTCACTTTAAAGGGAGAGAAGGAACCCGAGCCAACAAGTCGTTCGGTTAGAAAGCGCTAGCGGTCTTACTTAGCTTAGGAAAGATGTCATTTCTCTTGTTTAGCCAAGAATTAATTGCTCAAGTGAATCGGTGGTAGTCTTTCCTTGGCTTGTAGTTTCAAAGAAGATTGGCATTGGCTTGGTCTAAAGTAGCTCCGATTCTCGGTCTTACGGAAAGGGGTTGTAAAGAGTCGAGCGAGGGAAAAACAGACGACGAGTGATGGTTCCACGAAGATATCATAGAACACAAAGAAGATGACTATAGTGGAGTTGAGTGGGAGCAGAAACAAGCTGACTCAAGATATGTACAGGGTATGAAATGTTAGAATGAGTGACACCTAGATAAATAGGACTCCCAACAAGATGATGGTAGCGAGTAGGATCAGTAAGAGACTCACCATTAGTAGGCTGAAGATGAACATTAAGCTCCATAGGAGTCTCAGCGGTGTGCTGATCAGTAAGAGAAGCACGATCAAGAAGATCCTAGATATACTTTTCTTGGGACAGATAGAAGCCCTTAGGCGTAGAAATAACCTCAACCCCAAGAAAGTAGCGAAGAAGACCCAGGTCAGACATGAGAAACTACTCATTAAGACGCTCCTCGACAAAAGTGATGTACTGAGAATCATCTCCAGTAATGATCATGTCATCAACATATAAAAGGAGAAGCGTCCGACCACGAGGTAAGTGTGAATAAAAGAGCAAGAACATGAGCACTGGCAGAGAAACCAAACCAGTGACAACGAAAAAAACGATCAAACCAGCACGAGAAGCTTGCTTGAGGTCAGAAGAGATCGGCGAAGGCGACAAACCATACCCTCATGAGCAGAATACCCTAGAGTGGTCAGATATAAACCTCTTCACTGACTCACCATTGAGAAGCATTCGTGACATCAAGCCGAGAGATGGACTAGGCCCAAACAGACGCCACAACAAGAAGAGTGCAAGCGGTGGTCATGTGAGCCACATGAGCAAAAGTCTCATCATAATCACAACCATGCTCTCGCTAAAAACCTCATGCCACGAGACGAGCCTTGTAGCGCTCAAGAGAACCATCAGAGCGAGTCTTAACCTTGTAGACCCACTTGCACGTGACAGGAGTAACACGCGCGGAAAGAGGGACAAGATCCCACATGCCAATACGCTCAAGGGCAACAATCTCCTTTGCCATCGATCTCGCCACTCGATGAACAAAGAAGATCATGATAAGAAGTCGGTTCGCAAGAGCTCTAAACAAAAGCGAGGAGGCCGAATAGATTGTTGATCACGAAGAGCATATCGAGGAGGAGAGGCCAAGAAGATGACCCATTAGAAGAAGATGGCGATCGGAAGAATCCTCAACTCATGGACAATGAGTATAGTAGAGAGGATCGAGAATGAACAAGGCTAGGAGGAGCCTCTCGGAGAGGATGTCGGTGGCGAAGAAGACGATGAAGGAGGCACCGGAGAGGCCAAAGGCTATGATGGAGGTGTGGTGACTATAAGGGTGGCAGGAAAAGTCAGGAAAAAAAGTGGCTCGACAAGAGATGCTGGAGTGATGGAAGAAGAAGGACGAGGGTAGAAAGGACGAGACACATCAAAAGTGATGTCCCGAGAAACCCGCATCCGTCGACTAACAGGATCCCAAGAACGATATCCCTTATGCTCAGTGCTATAGCCTAGAAAAACACACTCCACGGACCAAGCGGTCGACTTCTGCGCTCACGAGGTGTAAGAAGAACATAGCACACACACCCAAAGAGGCGAAGAATAGAATAATTAGGAGTCTTGCCACAAAGACGCTCAAGCGGGATCTCACCGAAGAGCGTAAGAAGACTAGATATTAATCAGAAAGTGGCGGAGAAATAGCCTTAGCGCAGAAGTGTGATGGGACAAGAGAAGCAAGCATAACAAAGACGGGTTGTTTCAAGAAGATGATGATGCTTCTATTCACCACACCGTTCTAGGCATGAGCAACAGGCAAGAAAATTGAGAGAGAGTGACACCGCTCAAAGAAGAAAACCACGAAGGACTCTTGACAAGTATTCCCGGCAGAATCGATAATTTAAAAACACGAATAGGAGAGTCAAACCGAGTACGGATCATGGTGGCAAAATTCTTGTAGAAGGATAGAACCTCGAGACGAGATGACATAAAGTATATCAATGTGTGTCGAGAAAAGTCAACAATAAAAATTATATAATATCAATGACCTTCTTTTCAAACGAAAGGAGCCGGACCCCATATATCATAATAAACAAGATCAAAAGGATGTTGTGACACCGACTCACGGGAAGGATAGAGGAGTTGAAGGCATTGACCAAGCTTACAACCCTAGCAATTTAGAGAAGCATCACTAGACACAAACCCTAAAAGACCACGATTAAGTAAAGAAGATAGACGTGATCTACAAAGATGTCCCAAACGATGATGCCACCGAGCAAAAAACGTAGTGTAGGATGCGATGGAGGCGGTGGTGGAGGCGACAAGACTAGCAGAGGCGATGGAAGGAGATGAAACCAATCAAGCTCCCAGAGACACCAGAAGACATGGCGGCGAGGGCGGTACCAACCGAGTCCCTATGCGTCGATCCTGAACAGGACAAGAATCAGAATCAAGGATAACACGACAACCATGATCAGTGAGTTGACCGATAGATATGAGCTGCATGATTAGTTTGAGAACATAAGAAACAACAGAACATGAAAAGAGGAATTGAAGAGTGCCTCGTCCTGCGACAGAGAGAGAGGTACCATCTGCTGTCTAAACAATGATAGGAGCAGCTAAAGGACCAATGGAAGTGAGACTGGTGGAATTAGATGTCATATGAAAGGAAGTAATCAAATGTCATATGAAAGGAAGTACCGAGTCAAGAATCCAAGATGATATACGAGGAAGAAGAAGTAAAGGGTGGTCTCTCACTAGAAGATTGTGCACAAAACCAGAGAACTGTGTGGTGCAAAAGCGACCAAGTGACGCAAAGAAGGTGAGAAACTCCCGAGAATCGAAGCACGAGAGCTCCCCTGAGAGGAGGAACCAACGGTGCCCTTGGGAGGACAACCACCACGACGTAAATCTTTCTTCTTCTTGTAGCAGAACTGCTCCACATATCCATCCTTGTTGTAATAGGTGCAGTGTAGGCCCCTACCAACAGCAGCTATCACTGGTGAAGGAGTAGCTGGTGTAGAAGCTGGAGGAGCTGCCAGAATCGAAGGAAACGATGGTGATGACAGCAGACCCGCAGCATGAAGATGAATCTCCTTAGCACGAACAGATGCAAGGGACTCCAATAAAATCACCCGAGGGTGGCGTGCCAGCAACTGAGCATGAGTGTACTCATACTCAGCCTGGAGACGTGTCAAGAAGTCGTAGATGCGATGAAGCTCCAGATGAGACTGCTGACGCTGACAACATTGACAAGTGTGGCAAACATCCGATCCTAAAGAGTTAATCTGACGCCATACCATGTACAACTGTGCATAGAACTCGTCCACAGTGGCATCTCCCTACTGCAACGACTGCTCCTGATGCACAACAACAAGATATAAGAAATCACCAGACGGCTCGTAGCGGTTGCGCAGATGCACCCACATCAAATGTGCTGAAGCTAGACCAACCACATCCCCAGTGAGATGCACTTCCATGTTAGCAACTAGAATAGCAAAGGCATGGGCATCCTCGTCAATCCATGTCTTGTAGGCAGCATACTGAGTCTGAAAAGTCTCCATAGCATCCTCAAAAGAACCAGATGCCTCCTTACGAGCGTCTTTAGAAGCAGTCTTCGGGAGCATAAGCTCAGCAGGTGGAGCAGGGTGAGGCGAGCAAGGCAACTCACCAGTAAGAAACTCCCAAAGGCGTTGACCACGCATGTGGAGACGCGTAATGCTAAAACCAATCCCGATAATTGAGACCATCAAGATCATCGGGCGGCGAGGAACTAAGCGGTGCTTGAAGACATTTTCTTTCTTTCTTTCTTTTCTTTTTCTTTTCTTACGGGCCACTCACTTAAAAGCAGTAGAAGCTGCTTTCGCTTCGCTCTGTGAACCAAAAAACGCGCAGGGGAACTAGGGTTCCTCTTGGCGGCAACAGCGATGGCAAGGGGCGGCGGCTCGGTTGCCGTTCGACGGTTGCTGACAGATGAAGACGGCAACGCCAACGGGATGAAGGCGGCGACACTAAGCGGGATAAAGGCGCGGCGACGCCGAAGCGAAGAGAGGCGACACCGTGGTCGAAGAAGATAAAGCGTCAACTCGATCTTCGCCTCAATGGCGAGTGGTGCACGCAGAAGACGGCGGCCTCACGGGGATCAGGCGAGAGGCGTCGCCTGGTGACGAAGACGACGATGACGGTGGGAAAGCAAGTGGCGACGGCAGCTGAAGAGAATCCAGCAGTGGCGGCAACTCGACGATGATGTGCGCAATGGAGGCAAAGCCAAGCGGCAGTGGCTAGAAAGGATGAACCCGACGACGAAAAACCCGCTTGACAAAAACCCTAAGTATGCTCTGATACCATGTTATAAATAGTGATTGTATTCATCATGAGGCCAATGGGCCAATATATATACAAGTACAAGTATGGCATATATGCAGATAACCCCTTATACAACAGGAGAAATACACATGTAATAACACATCTAACATATTAGACATATATTGATAATTAGGACAAATACTTCACATTTATATCCATAGTAGATTTCAGACCACTCTCACACCTACCCTTTGCAATTCGACTCAAGTAGTGTGGCCCAGCCAACCAACCCAACAACCCAATAGGTTCCAACCCAACACATGTATCTCTCGAGTCGTCAGGTAGCACCAGCACATTAATTCACCAGGCAACCAGGCGTTGTGTAAGGCGAGCAGGCGAGGGGGCTTCGGGGCTCTGGCTTGACCTCAGTGGCGGCACGTGAAGTGCAAGGTAGCAAGTGTCACGAAAAGCGAGCAATGATGTGCGATGAGCTGAGCCTGACCAGGCCATGTAGGAGACAGACCCCAAGATTTAGGAAGAAATCTGAGGAAACAGACTACAACGCCAAGGCGGTGAGGTAGATCGCACGCATTGATAGTAGAACATGCACTTCCACATTCCTGAATTTCTTAATCACAAATCCTAAATTCCTAATTCAATAATTTGTTTCTTAATTATTTTGTGATTACTCTAAATTATTTGAGATCTTGTGTCTAATCGACAATCTGTACTTTGATTTTTTTTTTTCTATCGTGGATATTTACTTTTTCCATTAAACAATATTTCATTAACTCAAAACCCATCCAAAATCACGGATTCACACCGATGATTGGTCCACAGATTATCTGGCGCCTTTCGAATGATGCTTCCTGTCTTGCCTTGCCGATGGAATCTTGCAAATCTTGACAATTGTTTCTTTCGCTATCTACGCGCCTTTTCCTGTTCACCAAAAGGGATGCATCAATCAAGCAGTGAGTTTTCTCTCTCAGAAATTATGTCGGTATCAGTGGCAATGTCACAGAGGCGATGTCAGATCAAGTAAATTAAGGCATACATAAACAATTCTAAGAGCATGTACAATGGTATGACGTCAGCAGTCTGTAAGTCTTGACACGTAGGACACGAGATGATGTAGATGAGAGAGGTGGTGCATAGAGAATTGGGCCGTCTCTCATGCAGTAGTTGACTATAACACAAAAAACAAGACAAATTGTATATGGAGGAGCTGTCTATAGAAACATGCAAAGAGACAATCCATTGTAGAAGCTGTCTTTAGTGTTGTCTATAGATGATATGAAGAGATACTATAGACAACAGTTGTCTATACTATTGTACATGCCCTAACAGGGCTGAACCAAGGATTACTACAAGAGCAAATATTTTGTACAGTCAGGAAGGCGTGGCATTTTGACTTCTCAGCAGATAGCCCACTAGTGAAACGTCATAGTGTGAACTAAGAAACTGCTGTGGCAATGGTGTAAAATCCTAATGAGCGCCTATAGGCTATAGCATCTAATCCTTGACCCATATTTCTTTGTGATGACCACGACTACAAGGGACAAGACAAAATGGAAGCAAGAGCCGCTTCTTTATCACCCCCTCGTGCTCTTGCTTGATTAGACCATTGATGCTTCATCCAGCCAGGAGACTCCGGACACAAATTAAGCATCTGGTTTCCATCCTAGTTTCGTCAGAAAAAACATGCAGCCACTCCATTTTCCATACATGAAATACAGCAGCAAATTACCCATACCTTCCCTTGGCTTTGCTCTTGTGGTGCTGATCTCCTTGGCCTCTCCCACCAGTTCCTGCACAGGGGAGGAGAAGGGCTCCCTTCTCCAGTTCCTCGCCAGGCTCTCGCAAGACGGTGGCCTCGCCGTGTCATGGCGGAATGACACGGACTGCTGCGCATGGGAAGGCATCACCTGCAATGGAAATGGTGCGGTCACAGAGGTCTCTTTGGCATCTAGAGACCTTGAAGGGCACATCTCACCATCTCTTGGCACCCTCACCGGCCTGCTGCGCCTCAACCTGTCCCACAACTCGCTGTCTGGTTACCTACCGAAGGAATTGGTGTCTTCAAGCAGCATCATTGTCCTTGATGTCAGCTTTAACCGCCTCAATGGAGACCTGCAAGAGCTGCCATCTTCAGCCGCTGTTCAGCCTCTCCAGGTACTCAACATCTCGAGCAATTTGTTTACCGGACAGTTTCCATCCACCACATGGGAGGCAATGAAGAATCTGGTTGCGCTCAATGGCAGCAACAACAGCTTTACTGGGCAGATACCAACGAATTTCTGCAAGAGCTCACCATCATTCGCTGTGCTTGAACTCTGTTACAACAAATTCAGTGGCAGCGTCCCCCCTGGGCTTGGTAATTGCTCCACGCTCAGAGTGCTCAAGGTTGGCCACAACAACCTCAGTGGGATTCTCCCGGATGAGCTATTCAATGCTACCTTGTTGGAGTACCTCTCTTTTCCGAACAATGGTTTAGAAGGAAAATTTGATGGTACACTTGTAGTAAAACTCGGTAATCTGGTAGCCCTTGATCTTGGAGGGAACAGCTTCAGCGGCAAGATTCCAGATTCTATAGGTCAGCTCAGTAGATTGCAGGAGCTCCATTTGGACCACAACAACATGTATGGTGAGCTGCCATCAGCTCTGAGCAATTGCAAATACCTCACAACCATCGACCTCAAAGTGAACAGCTTCAGCGGAGATCTAGGCAAGGTTAACTTCTCCACCCTGCTCAATCTGAGAATTTTAGATCTTGGCACGAACAACTTCAGTGGCACAGTTCCAGAAAACATCTACTCATGCAGCAATTTGACTGCGCTACGGCTAAAGTCCAACCATTTCCATGGCGAGCTATCATCAGGAATAGGCAATTTGAAGCACCTCTCTTTTCTATCACTTACTAGCAATTCTTTTACAAATATCACAAAAGCTCTCCAGATCCTTAGGAGCTCCAGGAACCTTACCACCCTGCTTATTGCTAATAACTTCAGGAAAGAGGTCATTCCACAGGATGAAACCATTGATGGTTTCGAGAATCTTAAGTTTCTCACAATACGTGGCTGCTCATTATCAGGAAAAATACCACTTTGGCTGTCAAGGCTCACAAATTTGGAGATACTAATTTTGTCTGAAAATGAACTGACTGGAGTAATACCAGGCTGGATCAACTCACTAAACCGCCTCTTCTATCTAGACATATCAAACAACAGCCTTACAGGAGAAATCCCAATCACCTTGATGGAGATGCCAAGGCTACGATCAATGCAGAATCAAACCTATTTGGATCCAATGTTCTTTGAGCTGCCTGTTTATAGCAGTCCATCACTTCAATACCGTGTACTTGCTGCTTTCCCAACAGTGCTGAATCTAAGCAACAACAACTTCACGGGTGTGATTGCCCCACAGATTGGTCAGTTAAAAATGCTCGTTGTACTTGATTTCAGCTTCAACAATTTGTCTGGACAGATCCCACAATCAGCTAGCAACCTCACAAACCTGCAGGTTCTAGTATTATCCAACAACCATCTTACAGGTGCAATCCCTGGTGCACTGAGCAACCTGTACTTCCTTTCTGCATTCAATGTTTCTAACAACGAACTAGAAGGACCAATTCCAACCGGAGGCCAGTTTACTACATTCCTAAATTCTTGCTTTGAAGGGAACCCAAAGTTGTGTGGTTCTATTCTCCAACGCAGTTGTGATTCAGCCAAGTAGCATCAGCGTCCAAAAAACAACGAAACAAAAAAGCTAGTTTTGCAATAGCATTTAGTGTGTTCTTTGGAGGGATTGCAATTCTTTTGCTGCTAGGGCGTCTCCTTCTCTCACTCGGGGCTGCAACTTTCAAAACCAGAAACAAAAGCGACACTACTGGAGATGTAGAAGCAGCTTCATTCAGCTCTGATCCAGAGCCTTTGTTCGTAAAGATGCCACAAGGCAACGGAGATGAAAACAAGCTCACATTTACTGGCATTGTGAAAGCTACAAATAACTTTGACAAGGAGCACATCATTGGCTGCGGAGGTTATGGACTAGTCTACAAAGCTGAGCTACCTGATGGCTCCAAGCTCGCCATCAAGAAGCTCAACGGTGAAATATGCCTCATGGAAAGGGAGTTCACTGCGGAGGTTGAAGCACTCTCCATGGCACAGCATGACAATCTTGTGCCATTGTGGGGATACTGCGTTCAGGGAAACTCGAGGCTCCTCATATATTCTTACATGGAGAATGGCAGCCTGGACGATTGGCTCCATACCAGGGATGATGATGCCAGCTCATTTCTTGACTGGCCAACGCGGCTTAAGATTGCACAAGGAGCTAGCCGGGCCTTTCTTATATCCATGATGTCTGCAAGCCTCACATTGTCCACCGTGACATTAAGTCCAGCAACATCCTACTTGACAAAGGATTCAAAGCTTATGTTGCAGATTTTGGACTATCAAGATTGATCCTTCCGAACAAAACTCATGTCACAACTGAGCTAGTCGGCACTTTCGGTTACATCCCCTGAGTATGGGCAAGCATGGGTTGCTACGTTAAGAGGTGATATGTACAGTTTGGAGTGGTCTTGCTGGAGCTGCTCACAGGAAGGCGACCTGTTCGGTCCTGTCTACATCAAAAGAACTTGTTCCATGGGTGCTGGAGATGAGGTCCGAGGGAAAGGAGATTGAGGTCCTGGATCCAACACTTCGAGGCACAGGGTACGAAGAGAAAATGCTGAAGGTTCTTGAAGTTGCTTGCAAGTGTGTCAACCCTAATCCTTTGATGAGGCCAACTATCATGGAAGTAGTCTCCTGCCTGGACAGTATAGATGCTGACCTGCAGACGCAAAACACAGCCAATATAGAATGCAGTTAGACATGATAGACGATCTTGTACTTTCAGTGGACAGAGTTGGTGTAGTTTTCACTAGAACTATTACTTCTGAGTTCTGACTAATCTCATAGTTTGTTTTGTACAGATCCTGACAGATTGCCATTTTGAGCTTCTTATACTTTCTAGAAAAGCATTTTTGTAATTCATCCCCATTTCCTCCTGTTCCTTGAAGTACTATGTATGATCAAGTTTCGCAAGCATGGGAAAAGATATAAACAAGTGAAAAGATTGTCCTCTTCCTTGAGTTACTCACAGAAAATAGGTAAAAATGGTTTCCATTCAAGCTTCGATACCAAGACATTTGTGCTGCCAGCTGTTTGTTTCGGTTCAATCGGTTTTAGAAACCTCTAGAGTTGGAGGTGGAATGAGAGGATTCCACAAATGTTTGGTCCAAGAATGCAATGCGACTACAATGTTTGGAATGTGCACTGAATGAAGTTGTAGGTGCTCGTTAGCATGTATACGCGATACAACCGACTACTGAAGACCTGAGATGATGGTACAGGGTGGCGGTGAGAAGGGGCGTTGGCGGCGGAGATGGGAGATGGCGACGACGGTTGGTGATGAAGGGCAGCGCCAGATCTGGTGCTGTGAGTGGTGGAACTAATGGAGGGAGGTGGATTGGGTGGAGTTGGGGTGGTTGCCAGCGAGTTGGCCCGGCCTCGCCGGTGCCAGAGTTGAAGAAACCACGGCATTGCAGCACACAATATCTCCCCGAGGCATACCCACGGCGGAACGTGTCCCCGACACACCCGCCGAGCTTTCGACAGCCACATCGCTGTCCAAGAAACGACATTCGGTCGGCATTTCGCCGAACAGCCGAAGGCCGCTGTGCTGCCCCGAGACGGCGGCGTGGCGTTCCACGCGGCGACTCCCCAAAGGCCCAGACCCGCATTGCATCGAACAGTTGTAGAAGATCGCCGGCGCAAGACTTGCGGACGGCGCGAGCGCGGAATTGGAAACAAGGACGCAGCGAGCTAGTGGATGCAGGAGAGAGGAAGAGAGACGCTTCCACCTTCCAGTGAGAGTTGCGATGCTGGAAGCCTGCGCCTTCCGCAGTAACTGGGCCGGGTTATGAATCACCTTGTTGTGATCATGGAGACGTTGGCTATCTGTGAATTGTCACGTAGAATACGAGATGATGTGAATGAGAGAGGAGGAACATAGAGAATTAAACTGTCTCTTATGCAGTAGTCGGCTATAACACGAGAAACAACATACATTGTATATAGAGAAGCTGTCTATAAAGATATGTAAAGAGCTATATTTAGTATCTATAAATGATATGAAGGGGTACTATAGATAACAGTTGTCTATGCTATTGTATATGCTCTTAGACCTATTTAGAAGGATTAAAAAATTCCCGCATTTTAACCCGAGCCTTCCTATAATAGCTGGGGTCAACACCTAATCTGAATTTGCTTTTCCTCTCAAAAGAACCTAGTTTAATTCAAGGAGGGAATAAGTTGGTTCCTCGCAAGAAAATATGGTATTAATGAACTAATAACAAACAAGGAAAATAGACAACAGAGAAACCAAGATGGCCACCATTGACCACACTAGCACTGGATAATAGTTAATGTACTAAGAAATAACAATGGAATAGACTACATAGAAACCAAAATGGACATCACTGAGTAACAAAAAAAAAAGCCAGCACGGACGGACCACACCACTGGCGGAGAGCTAGGCCAAGGAGGGCCCTGCCCCTTTCAAATTGAATACCCGTGATTATGTATTAATATTTTATTTAATAGATTCTTATCAAGTCATAAATTAATTCTTTACACAAAAGACTAATACACAGTGCATTAAATTGACCGCTCTTAATCTTTAGTCAAGCTCTGCCACTGGACCACACAGTCACTGAAGAATTGCTGCAATAAGTAAAAACTGCATCAGTAAAGTTGGTAAAAGAAGCCATGCCATATTATATAATATATCAGATCAGATCATCATGTACTTAATTGCATCGTGTAAGCATGTAAAAATTCAATAATCACGTAATCAAGAGTAGCTACCAAAGCAGCCATTTTTTTTCCGTTTTGTACAAAAGGTTTGGACTTTTTCTATAGATTATGGCAGGCGGCCTCAACCGAAACGTGATGGTATGAACCAGGAAGATGCTGTAGCAAGTGTGCAAAACACCAGTGTGGATGTGTGCCCACAGCTTATAATCCTTGACCCAATTCTCCTTTCCCTTTGTGGTGACTACGACTGCAAGAAATCAAACAATACAGAATCAAACCCTTCTTCCTCCTCCTCATGCTCTTTCCTGGTCAGGGCCATTGCCTATGCAGTCAGAATCAGGTTTAAGCATCTGATTTTCATGAGGAAACCATGCAGCAGCAACTCCATTCCTCATGCAAGAAGTACAGCAATGGATTTCCCGTACCTTTGCTTGGCCTTGCTCTTGTGCTGCCTCCTTGGCCTCTCCCACCAGTTCTTGCACCGAGCAGGAGAAGAACTCCCTCCTCCAGTTCCTGCCTTCCTGGATGGGCTATCTCAGGATGGTGGCCTTGGGAGTGGGCGGCATGGATGCCGGCGACGAGCCGGCGATGAAGTCCGGCGACAGCGGTGGTGAAGTAGGTGGAGAGATGGATTAGAGAAGTGAGAGGGAGAGAGAGAGAGAATGGTGGAGAAGCGCCGGCGGAGAGTCGGCGAAGCCGCGGTGGCTGGGAGGCGGCGAAGGCGCGCGACGGATGGAGGCGACGCGTGCGGGAGGAGGAGAGAAGCGGCGGCGGTGTTGGGCCTGGGCAAGGGAAGGAGGGGAAAAAACGGAAACTAGGCCGGTGTGGCCTAGTACCGGAAAATGGATATGTTTGGGCTGTGATTTAAGAAAATTCCGGAGAAAAAGAATAGGAGTTAGGACTTAGGATGGGCTTTTGGCCGGAAAATACTAAAAATAAATTGGAGTTAAAAAAAAAAGGGAAACGAGTGAAGGAAGCTGGGTTTGGCCTAATAAATCGTGGGTTTCGAACCAATAGAAATAAATTTCCTAAAATTCTACACGTAGTATCTCTCTAGAGAAAATCCACTTCAGTGCATAATAAAAGTAAGTAAAATTCAAGTAAATGTTGCGAAAGTCATAAATAACATTTAATTAATCCAAAGAATAATAAATTGCACACTATGGGAATTATACAATGCTAGGGGTGTCATCCCTTACTGTGACTCGGATATGAAATTCATTGGAATCCGCAACGCACAGGACCGGAGCTAGGGGTTGTTTGGTTGGTGACCTGAGTGACATGGCTCAAAAAAATGTATGCCTGAGAGGAACAAAAGTTTCTCCTAATTTTTGCTCGCTAGGAATGCTCAAGATTTGTTGTTTGGTTGGAGATCCGAGCCTAGTGGAAAACATGTACATTTTGTGAATAAGAAAGTCCGAAAGTGTACAACAAAGAATGCCACTTTAATTAGATTATAGTCAATCATGTTAGGTGTGTTCTTTGCTCAAGCTCAGACATTTGTTTTTGTCGCTTTGAGCCAAAGCTAACAATTGCCGGAGAGGATCAAAGCTAAGCAGAGATTGGATGCTTCAGGCACAAACCAAATAAGGTTCCAATGCGCCCTAGCACGTCTCTGACCAGGCAAAATCTTCTCATAGTTGCAACCAAAGAGCCCACTAGTCTAGGTCAAGAGCGGATCGTGGTCGTCTTAGCGCTTCGCTTGAAGCCTACTCTTACCCAGGCGAGTGGAGTTCTTTGATGCATATTGTTATTAGATAATTTTGTATCAAAACTAGTTTTAATTTATTTAACTTATATCTGCTGCATGAAAACCTACTTTCTAAATTACAATGTGCTGAATGTGTGTGTGTATACAGTAAAATGATCTTGTATGCTAATGAGCTATAGTACCACATATCTATACCATCAATATTGCATGTGGATGTGTGTAGTGGAGAGAGAGTAAATGTGATGGGAGTTAAAGGTTGCAATACCCATGCTAGATGAGTGGTGGAGATATATGGTACTAGAGTTCCATAGCATGCCAAAACCCCATCCTATATACATATATATACACACAGTAGCGCTTATTTAGCGTATCTTGAATAGAATACAATCGCATATAGACCATAGCATGGGCCACGCAACGCGCCAACCCACGAGCCCCCCGGCGTCTTCTCGGAACTGACAGTAAAACATGCACGACGCACATGTCTTTTACTGCATCGCTATAAGAGATCTACTGCCACGTTGAAGCCAACGATCCCCCTGCACCCCCTTGGAACTAACAGTAAAACTCGCATGCTGCACCTGTCGTTTACTGTATCACTATAAGAGATTTACTACAACACTGAATCCAGAAGGGCGAGTGGAGAGAGAAGAGTGGGTTAATTGCAAAATTTAAACGATAAATATCTCCTAAACTATTTATCTTATTTACAATATGTTTGAAGCATTTTGCTGGAAAAATGTGATTAAGAAAATGATATTCATGATGAGTATGTTTTAAAAAAATTATTGCGTCGAAAAATCGGATTTACTGTACCTAAGCTAATCAATTACTGTATCGTATGAGCACGACGCAACCGATCAGAAACCACGCGCGTGCCCTCAATCTACCACCCCACCACCTATTTCGATATCCCCCTTTTACTACAGCACTACAAGAGATTTACTGCGACCTTATTATGCCTTTCGTTGCAATATCCTTGTGCTTTAGTGCAGCACTACAAAAAGATTTACTACGACCGCGATTCTCGCTTTTTATCGCAAAGACTACAAGAGATTTATTGTGACCTTATTGTGCATTTCATGCAAATATCCTTGTGCTTTACTTCAAAGACTACAAAAGTAAAGTCAATCAATTACTACATCATATAAGCGCGGCAAGAACCGAAGTAAAACCACGCGTGCCCTCAATCCACCACCCCACCACCTATTCAGATGTTTCCTCTTTTCTCGCAAAGACTACAAGAGATTTATTGCGATCTTATTGTGCCTTTCATCGCAAATATCTTTGTGCTTTCTTGCAACACTACAAAACAATTTCTGCGACCTCATTGTGTCTTTACCGCAAACACTACAAGAGATTTTAGTGTGATCTCATTATGCATTTTATTGCAACACTACAATGAGATTTCTTGTCACACTAAGTGCGAGAGGCGTGGGATCGTGGCCCCGAGGAAAAAGCATTCGCTTAGGTGTGATGGGGCAAAGAAAAGAAGGTATCACAATTACTTTTCTCACCGTTGCAAATTACTGTCACGCGTGTGCAGATCATGTGACTATATATATATATATCACAAAACCCCAACCAGAAAAAACCATACAGCCACCATCAAATAAGCCCCCCTCTCCTTCTCCTTCCTCCTCGCCGCTTGCCGTCGGCATGCGCGGCCGACTTCTTGGCGGTGGCGGGTTTCTTCTTCTCGGTGATGGCGCCTGATCTACATCGCGCTTCCAATGCTCGACGTCTGTTCGCCGATTTCCAACGGTGTGGACTTTCGTCGGGGTTGGATTAGGGGCCCTTCTCCTTTGCCGTCTTCGGCGTGGCAATCCGGCCCTTCTCCGTCGGCTTCTTTCGGCGCGCAACCGTCGATGGCATAATGAGCGGAGGTGGTGCGGTGCGATCCAGATTTGGCGCAGTTGGTAGAGATCGCGATGGCTCGGTGGCGGTGGCTTGTGCGGCACTCGACTCCTCCCCGGTGGACGGCTTTTAACCGGCCGACACGTGGGCTGCGGTAGACGCCGCCTTCCTTTGGTGCAGGCGGCGGTTGGCCGTTGGGGATGTTACGGACGTCGTCTTGGCGATCTGGTCTTCATTGGTTGGATCCAGTGACGAGGTCGTGCTATGGCGTGGTCTTGGAGCGTTGGTACCTTCGATCCGGGGTGAAAACTCTTGATCTCGCCTTCACTGGTTGGATCCAGCAACGACGTCGACCTGAGTGGCGTTACCTTCTTGAAGGCGTTGCTTTGGAGAACCGGCACTGAGCTTCAGAGTGAAAACTCCGATCCGACCTTATTTGGTTGGATCCGACGACGACGCCGTGAGTCGATCCTTCTTAGAGACGTCGCTCTAAACCGCCCATCATCACTTCTTTGTCGCGCAGCTACTGTTCGCGTGTGGACAATCTCGTGGTTGGTCCCGGAGGTGGGGCTTGGTGGTTTTTTTTATGCTAGCCTTTGCATGGCAATTTGTTTGTCATTGTTGGCTTTTGGTCGTTTTTCGTTTTAAGCTTTTAGCTGATGGTGGTGTAATAGCTGTGTGCATTCCTAGTTGGTGCAGAGTCAGAGAGTTGTACTTCCATTATCTAATATATATATATATATATATATATATATATATATATATATATATATATATATATAGAGAGAGAGAGAGAGAGAGAGGCACGCTAGATCGCCATAGAAAGGATTCCCTTTTAAAAAGGATCACCGTATTCCATCAAAACCTTTAAAAAAAATTGTGTTTAGTAAAATTTAGTACCATAGTTCTTTGCGTCCGGTGTAAAGTGCAAGTAACATTTGCTACTGTACCTGATATGCAAAAGGGTAAAGTCCATTTTACAACCTTAAACTATTTGAAAAGTCCGGATTTCAACCTAAACTACAAAACGGGTATAAGCCAACCTCTAACTCTCAAACGTTCATTTTACCCCCTCAACCAAAGCAGGCGGTTTTGGGTGATATAAGCCGACGTGTCAATGATTTTGACACGTAATATTATTTTTTGATGACATGGCAGTCACTTAGCAAATAAAACAAAAAAATACATTTACGGGCCCACATGTCATCCTCTCATTTCTTTCTTCTTCCTCTCATTTCAACACTATTTGACAACGCATGAAGCAGACACCAATCAGGAGCAAGCCAAGGCGGCAGCGACAAATACAACACACAAACATCAACGCGATAATCAGCAAGCAACAACAAGAACACAATAATATTAACTCAGTCACCCTCAGCAGCACAGTCAACTACGGACATTACATCCATTGTGCGCACATACTCATCCAGATTAAGCTTACAACGATATCTTGAGCAACTACGTCGCGCGACAATTAGTCTGAAACATAAATCGAAGATCACGGTTACACCTAAAGCTTACCACCGCCATCGACATGGCAAAGAAGATTCAAGAACGGAAGCCAATCAAGCCCGACCGCGCGGACCTCACCTTGGGGCGCCACGCCCACGCTGGCAAACACGAACCCGGCATGAGGAGCTGGAGCGGGCGCGCCAATGGGGGCTTCTGGCGACCTTGGCCTTCTTGGCGACATAGCATGCGGCTGGTAGCCTTGGCGACGCCTCGGCAAGGGGTCCTTAGGGCAGGTGGGCGGCATGGGGGCGGCAGGAGGAGGCGAGGACCGCGCCACGGCGGCAGGCGGGCGTTGGGGTCCTGGACTTAGGCGGGCGGCGGGCGCAGCAGGAGGCGGTGACCCGCATGTGGTGCAAGGGAGGCCGGGCCGTTGGCTTAGATGGCGGGCATGGGAGCAGCGGGAGGGGGTCCGTGTGCATGGCAGCAGCAGGTGCGCTTAGGGTCCTTGGGCTTAAGGCGGGCGCGGGAGTTGAGAGAGAAGATGGAGAAGGATAAAAGCAGAGAGGATGCCGAGAGAGATGAGTGAGAATGAGAGGAAGAAAAGAAATGAGAGGATGGCATGTGGGCGTAAATATATTTTTTGTTTTATTTGCTAAGTGGATGCCATGTCATCGAAAAGAATTTTACGTGTCAAAACCATTGACACGTCGGTATTATGTCACCAAAAACCGCCTGCTTTGGTTGAGGGGGGTAAAATGAACGGTTTTGATAGTTGGAGGTTGGTTTATACCCGGTTTTGTAGTTTAGGTTGAAATCCGCACTTTTCAATGGTTCAAGGTTGTAAAATGAACTTTACCCTATGCAAAATGTAAAAGGGCATAGCAGTCCAATAAAATATGAGAAATCAATTGAAACTCATCGGGATCACTAATCCGATCTACTACTTATTTGGAAACAACAATCGAGATTAATTGTGACATACTTAGGGTATGTACAATGGCATACAGATAGTGCTATCTATAACAACTCTCCATGCCATCTGTAGACAACACTAAAGACAGCTCATACAATGGGTTGTGGTGTTACAATCGGCTACATGATTATAGACGACACACAAACTTTTAATGCTTTTCTTGGTACTAGTGCTACAATCGCACTCTGTGATTGTAGACATCACATTTCTCTCTCTTTATTTTCTTTCATCCACATCAGCTTAAATCTTACATGGCAGAGGCTATAGACAACTGATGTAAGTCCATTGTACATGACCTTATTACTATGTGAATTTTGGACATTTCATATGTAAATTTTGGACATAAAATAGAAGAGAAGATACACCGTAATACAATACCCAGAGTAACAAATGTTGGATATTTCCATGAATTGGGTGGCAAATCATGAATTTCAATATTTGGAGTGGCAAATAATTGATTTTTCCATATGCAAGATGTAACAGGCATAGCGGTCCAATCAAATACGAGAAATCAATTGAAACTTATCTAATCACTAATCCGATCTAATTATTCAAAACAACCGAGATTAATTGTGACATGCTTATTACTGGTCCTACAACGAGTGGCTTTAAAGAAGAGACAAGACAAAAGGATAATCACATGGGGTACAGACAGCTGCTGTCTATAACAACTCTCCATGCCAGCTGTCGACAATTGAGTCGCCGATCTTACGAAATAAAATAGAGGAAAATGACACAGATTTTCTGGGAGAGAATGAGACTGCTCTTTATTGATATGAACTGGATGTTACAAGAGGTGTCTATGACCCGATAGTGGACTAATCCTAAGTACACTGAATATGATGCTTACTATGCTATTCAATCAGACTTAAAGCATGAATCTAATGCTGACTGCGTTGCTCTAATCTGATGCCAGATGATCCTCCTTCTGTCGTCCCTTGTGAAGCGTCGCGACTGGTCGAAGCAAGACGATGGTTGATAAAGTATCAACTGCTCCGCGGTTGAGTGTCTGTGAGACACCCAACCGTATGGTGGTTGTTGTCAGTGTCTTAGGATTATGTAACGTCGCGTGGTATGGAGTATACAGCACGTGTTCTATTCATCACACGGTAGATAATATACCTGGAGTTAGATCCAGATACCAGTTCATAGTTTTTCCGAGCAGCTACCTGATCGGAGACTAGGCACAGGATCTTGTTCGACTAGGGTACCCATTATGTAACCTCTGGAATCTTTACGACCAGTGAGGTCGTTAGCCTTAGGGGTTACGACCATGAAGACGTATGATCTTTTATTATGTATTAAAGTAATACATAGATATTTTAATCTTCGTCAACTACCTATTATTGTCGATATGACTAGAACTCCTACATGGTAATATGACAAGAAAATGGTGTTATATTTATCGTTACACACGCTATGCGTTTTACTCGATACACACACACTCCCGTTTCGTACTCCTAGGAGTAGATGCTCTCACTTTTAATATACCACTTAAACGAACATATTATATCCTCTAGCATCTCAACTAAAGAGGGGTAAATTATCAATTACCTCGGGAAGGAATGTATATGCTAGATTGCTATCAAAATGGGGTAAATAATCAATTCCCTTTTAAAAAAGATCACCGTATTCCATTAAAAAAATATAATGTGTTTAGTAAAATTAGTAGCATAGTTCTTTGCGTCAGGTGTAAAGTGCAAGTAGCAAATGTCAGGTGTAAAGTGCAAGTAGCACTTGCTACTGTACCTGATATGCAAAATGTAAAAGGGCATAGCAGTCCAATAAAATCTGAGAAATCAATTGAAACTCATCTAATCGCTAATCCGATGTATCGCTTATTTGAAAAGCACAATCGATATTAATTGTGACATACTTATTACTACGTGAATTTTGGACATTTCATATGTGAATTTTGGTCACAAAAAAGAAGAGAAAATACACCGAAATACAATACCCAGAGTCAAGGGTTGAAAACCCGTTACCGGGTTATTTCCCGCTAGGGGCCCGGTAACGGTAACTCTTCCAGTTCCTCCTCAGAGATGGCATCAACTACAATCTTGGATGGAATGGGGGGCTCACTTTCCTCGTCTAGTACGGGCTCTGATTCTATCACGGAGCTATCAAGCCACTCATGGATTGGGTTATTCTTGTCGTACATATTGGCATTAATTATATCGCCTAAAGGATCTACATCTCTATCCTCATTTCTAGTCTCATGCTCTTGCAATCGTAGCCTTAGATTGTAGTAGACATATACGAGCTTATGTAGTTTCTTGTACCCAAGATGGTTCCTCAATTGTGTATGCACCAAAGCGAATGTGCTCCAATTACGTTCATATCTACTGGAGGAAACACATTGTGAGATAATCCGCAAGGCATATTTTTGTCATTTTGGTGTCTCCGCATAAGTCATCCAACATGTAGCTACAAGTAACATGAAAATTACATTAAACTCATAATGACGGTTGATTTTCTATGTATATATAAATTGATAAAAACATACCTGCAGTATGACAAGATGCACTAATGTGAGCCTCATGTGAAGCAAATAGGCCTCGTCGATTACGATAGAATTCTAGCTCGCCTAGAGCCTGCACTGCCTCCTCGGGTGTATCGGCTATTCTTTGAATTGCCATTGTCACGGAAGCGACGAGGGCTGCATTCTTCGCCAAACCATATTGGTTGTGGTTCTGCGGGTTTAGCACCCCATTGTCCAAACACACTTACAATGTTAGAAAAAATACAACAAATATCATTTATGTGTTAGGATTTAGGAAACTATCTACTTGCTCGCAATCACATAGGTGCGGTTCTTGAGCATTGAAACTCTTTTATTCACTACCTCCATAACACGATCATAGGTCGCCTGATCGTTTGTCAATGTGTCTTCAAGTTCATGCTTGAGTTCATATGTTTTTCCAATCACCCCGCCACATTAAGTAGTCTCTGTTGGTACGCAAATCTTAGTAGTCGATAAATTGGTTCTACCAGTTTAATGACCCAATGCATAGAGGTCCACCATTGTCTACATGTGAGATAGGAATACATGTATTCTCTTCTTCTTGATCGTGCACAAATGGTTGGAGGTCCACACATCCGACACCATCCACTTCATAAATTTGTCTTTTCTATCCCAAAAACTTTTCAAGAAAACAAATGTCGCTCCAAACCTTGTATGCGTTTGGACTAACTATCTCTCCTCCAATATGTTCCCGCATTTCATTATGGAGGCGACCATGGTTGTATAGGAACCGACAAATCCTCTTGGCCGACTTGACAAGCTGCAAAGAACCTCGTGAATCGGGCCGACATCCTTCAACATGAGGTTGACGGTATATGCCGCACACGGCTGCCAGACTAAAGTTGGATACTCTTCAATTACCAGTTCACATGCTCTCTTGTAGTTTGCGCCGTTGTCAGTCATAATCTGCATAATATGTCGATGTCCAACTTCGTTCACAACTTTACGTATCTCACGATACAAAAAGTCAGCATTTTGCATCTCACCAGTTGCATTCACTGACTTATGGAAAAACATTCTTTCATTGCAAAGACAACATGAAGTTAATTATACTCATGTGTGTAGGTCCCGCCCATGAATCACACATGATGAGACTTTATATATATCCTATCATCTTGAACTGTGCTACATAACGCTTTATTTCTTGTTCGTTTTCATCAAGATATAGCCCATCGATTTCATGGCCTCTTGGTGACGCCCACGCCTTCACCAAGTTTTTGTGTCTCTTTGATGGCAAGACGAAAATAAGGACACTCGCCTTTACTCGTGAATGTCATTACTATGAAACCACTTAAACCAAAGTTTCCCAAGTTTTGACCTTGAGCCTCCACGTAGTGTTGTATCAATGCCGGTTTGGCGGGATGCCTCAGCTGCCAAAATATCTGAATCAACTCTCATGGACTGTGACCTAGAAATGCCACCACTTCCCCTGCCACTTCCACTTCCCCTACCACTTCCCCTACCACTTCCATTGCCACCACCATGTTCAAACGTTCCACCCCTGGCTGCTGCCCTTTGTAAACTGGATAAATATCTACCATAGTGAATATGCATTTGTAAACTGGATAAATATCTACCATAGTGTAGTAGTAGAAAAGAAACAACAAACATTGACTACCATAGTGAATATGCATTTGTGAATATGCTTGAGTTTTGGAGTTTCAAGCTACAAATCTGAAAGGGAGATACCATACCTGCACCTGCTGCTGGCCTGCTTTGCAGTGGAGGGAGGAAGGAAGGGAGGCAAGTGAACACGAGGAAACCTATGGCCTGCTTTGCACTCACAAGAGGAAGAAGGAGGGGGGACAAATGCTGGACAAGTGAGTCACATACTCTCTGGAGACAAAGGTCACATGTTGTCTAAAGTTTTGCCCAAAGCTAACAAAGGTCACATGCTGTCCAAACATTGAACTCCAAAGCATCCAATGCTTCCAATGCAAGAAGAGGGGGGGGAGGAATCGATTTCGCCAAATCAATGCAAAAACAAAATTCAAATTCAAATCGATTTCGGCCGGTTTTTCCATCCCGCCCGGGCCCCGGTATCCAGTTACCGGCCGGTAACCGCCGGTTACCGGCCGGGATTTCTATCCCTGCCCAGAGTGACAAATGTTGGCTATTTTCTTGAATTGGGTGGCAAATAATGAATTCCAATATTTGAGCGGCGAATAATTGATTTTTCCATATGCAAAATGTAACAGGGCATAGCAGTCCAATCAAATACGAGGAATCAATTGAAACTTATCGGAATCACTAATCCGATCTAATTATTTGAAAACAACTGAGATTAGTATGAGTAATCAATCAAAGTATCCCATTGACGGTCTTGCTGCCCAAGATGTAACGTATAGACTTGTGCTTGATCATCCGGAGCCCTGTACCAGACACCACCTCTACGCCGGTGAACACCGCGGACCTCTCAATTTTCTCATACCTGTAGCCTTTGTCGGGTGAGTATTCATCGTCCGTTTCGAAGAAAGTGGCGATGCAAAACTTGCCGGAGCCCAGCGGCACGAGGTAGGGGGTCTGTTCCTCTTCCGGAGGCACGAGATCGAACCACTCGTTCTGCAGCACCGGCGGCCTTAGAGCTGAGACAGCGGTGAGGTCAGACACGCAAAATTGACTGTAGTCAGATGAGAAGCCGAACCAGAGGCCGTGTTCGGGGACATACTCGGCGCAGCCACTGAACGGCAGCGCCCACTCACCGGCCTTGCTCCACACGCCGCTCGCCGTGTCGAAGGAGTAGGTGCCGGCGGCCGCCGTGGATACCCAGATGTGTTTGTCGCCAACCACCGTGTAGGCGCCGATACAGTAGGCCTCGTCGACAAACCTGTAGCCGGGGTCGTACACATAGGGAGGCGGCGAGAGGGAGTGCCAGTACCAGTCCGACAAGCCGTATAGGCAGGAAGGCAGGCGGCCGTAGATGAGAGCCTCGAAGCAGTGTTCGGACGGCTGGGGATTGCTGCTCATGACGTAGAGGCTGTCGCCGCCGACGGTGACAGAGATGGGGAACCGCTTGGCCGCGTGCAGCGTGGGCATGAGGCCGACGGCTTGCGAGTCGGAGTCGTAGAGGATGGTTCGGCCCTGGTAGTCCACGCCGACGAGGTCCTCGCTGTTGCGGCCAAAGGGCATGAAGCCCATCCGCCCGGACCGGTGGAAGGCCATGGCGGGGCTAGGCAGCTGAGCGTCCTCCATTGTTGCTGTAGCATCTGCTGCCGACCCGTTTGGCCTCGTTGGGTAGAAGAAGCTTGAGGGGTTGATGCGGTGCAGCGTCAAGGCGCTGCCGCCGCTGATAACGTTGTTGAGCACCAGATGCACAAACCGGCGGTTCATCGTCGCCGGATCTAGCTACGTCCACTCTCTATATATCTAATAGAGAAAGGAATCTGAATTCCTCTTGAAGCTTTTATCCAGACAACAAAAAGAAAAGGAATTAATTGTTGGTATCCTCTCCTCTCCACTCCCCGTAATAACATATGATGTGTGGAGAAATAGTATCAGGTATGTCCGACTCCGGGTCCAAGTGTCCTTGCGGCGTAATCCAGGTTACATCCGATGCTTAAAAATATCACAGCCAGCCGAAGCGGCGTCAAAAATTTGAGCATGTCCCGTGTGGAAAATGAAGAGAGAGAGAGAAACGCACCGACTGAAGTAAATAAATTAACAAAGAGCACACACGCACATCATAGAACAGAGAAATATCGCCTTTTGATATATCTGGACGGATGGAGGTTGAAAAGGGACCACGGCGGCGCTTCTTGATTACCGGAGAGGGCCAGGATGAGCGGCAGAGGCGGCGGCGGCGGCCACCGGATGGAGGCTTCGAGCTGGTACAAGAGGGTTTAGCCGTAGGTCTTCTTCTTTTTAAGTCTAGATCCGAAGCACCTAGATGAATCCTTGATCGAAAAGTCACAGGAAGGCACGCACCTCGTGGGCGCTAAGCCGCTAATCATGGCAATTTCTGGATTTTATTCCTTCTAAAAAATAAACTTGTCTGTGTTACACGGCCAATGCCCTGGCCCCTTATACGGCCGTCACGCACGCACACACTTCCTGGCCGAACCGACCGACTCCAGGAATTTTTTTGCTTATCTAGCACGTATTTGCGCTCTAATTGTATTTATGACAGTATAATTTATGTATTTGCAAAAGTAGCCGTCCGGACGCACGGTGGCTATGCGCCAAGGGCACTGGCGCGCTGCTGCGCCGCCACATGACCCACCCGGCCCCGGCCGCCACTCACCCAACACCCCCGGCCCTGCCACTCACACAGCTGGCACACGGTGGTCATGCGCCAGCCAATTAGCCCGCGGTTAGGTTAGTTAATCGTTAGGTTAGTTAGGTAATTAGTTATGTTAGTTAATTAGGTTTCGAAATTTGAAGGAATTTTAAAATATAGTAATTGAGTTCAAAAAATTATGAAATTTTTTGTGGAACCTTCTGACAGTGTGTACTTGTTTGTGTAAATTTTTCATAATTTTATTCGTTGAGAATTTTTGTCGCTATTTCATATAAGTGTTCTGTTCGTACGAATTAATAAACGTCTGTGTCATGTGTTGATTGTGGAAAGATTTGAACCAGGCCCTCCCTCCATTTGCCATATTTTTTCCACCGAAAGCATCCATCAGTCGTTATCCGTCGCATCCATCGAATCCTTGCCTGCCGACATTTAAGGCTTAATTAGCGCGCGGGATAAAGATTCACTTTGAGAGCAGTGGCTATAAATTCCTTCCAGCGAGCGCGATTTCATTTCGCGCTCGCTCGCTCTTCCGCTCATTCATTTCATTTCACGCGCGTGTGTGTAGAGATATATATTCTTTGCTTTTCTGATCGCCCGTTATGTTCTTTCACCTTGTCACACTTCTTACTGTGTTGCTTTTCTAATTGTTGGTGAACCCTGCACCCTCTGTAGAAAGGAAATGGCATAAGGTCCGTTGTCATATCAGCATTTTCCATCCTTCTAGGAACATATGGACAATAACATCATTCTTTGCTTGTCTTATCGAAAGTTCCATTTTTTTAGAAAATGCATGTGAACTTCATTGCTTGTCTTATCAACGCAATTTAGTGGATTGTCAAGTGGATAAAATCAACAAAGCTCCCGCATCACATACACAGGTCATATAGAAGTGTACTTCATAAACGATTAAAAGCGAATTTCCAAATAAACCACTAGTGTAACCAAAAATAAATATAGAACTCAAAATAATGCGTACGGAAACAAATGCTTACATGCACACATTCATTTCAAGTTTAGGACTTCCCATGTCCCAACAGTGAACTACATTTCAAGTTTAGCTCTTGTATAACATAGTCCTTTGAGAGCATAGAAGTATTTCTCTTTTCCAACACAAAGAGAATGTAACACTGATCAATGACTATTGAAATTTGCTCCATAAGTGTGCATTGGGTTTATTTATCGGTTTAGTGTAGATGATGTTCTTTAATACTGTATTGTACGATAGGCTAGATAAGGTTGTGCATGAACCAATCGAGGGAAATACGTGGCATGCAGATCATATAACGATGTACCGTAACCTCCGACTCATGTGCGTTTCGAAGGCTACGGTACATCGTTATATGATATGCACGCCACGCATTTCTCTTGGTTGGTTATGCACAATCTTATCTAGCATGCCGTATAATACAGATCATCCACGACAAAGAGTGTCCTATTTAACGATGTCTGCTAGTAGTCTCCGCGGTGCTATAGCAAGTACCCCTTGTCTCGGGGCTGCCCACGGTGGCGATGAGTGTAGAAGTTGGCGCTTCCGCAACATCCTCGAGTAGAAGTTTGCCGAATAGTCCATAGCTGGGTATCGTAGAATTTGACGATGTACATAACAAACAAGACGGAAAAACATTACATTACTAATTACAACTAATTAATTACCACTAAACTAATTAATTACTAGTCAACTAACTAATTACCACTAATTAATTACCCTTAAACTATCTAATTACGGCTAGCTAACTAAGATTGACTAATTACGACTACGGTAATAACGGCAAAAGCATAACACAAATTACCTGCCCTTTGAAGGAAGTAATCAATCATACGAAGGCCGAGCGATTTAGAAGCAACAAAATAGTTAACCTCCCAATAAAATTAGTTATGTTACGTTCTCGAGTTCTCACGACGAGCGCAAGAACGAGAATCAAACGCAATTGAGATGAGCGAAGAGCGAGTGCGAGTTCAAGATTTATAGCGAAAGCAGAGAAAGAGTCGCGGCGTTGGCGTCGAATTCGTAAGCATTGGCGCGGGTGGCTATGCGCCACGGCGGCCGGGCAAGATAGCCACCAAGGCTAACGCTTAGGAGGTGGCGGGCGCGGGGTTTGGGCGTGGATGGTCGCAACGCGCCGCCCGTGGCGCACGGCCGTCTCCGCGCCGGGTGAGGTGTCAGCGCTAATGGCTGGCGCATGGTGACTATGCGCTTGCGTTATATTTTTGCTTATATACTGTGCGCCAAATACATTATTTTTACTTATACATCCGTATACGATCAAAATCAGAATACAACAGCAAATTGTCAGACGGCCAAAAATTCCCGTCTAGGGTCTCCAACTATACTCTAGAGTACGTTTATCATTCACGTACGTACAAAAATCCTACTACAATTCGGAATTAATCTAGGAGTAAAACACCTAGTCGGACTACTAAAAAGGCGATCAATCTGGACTCTCCTAAATTAAAGGAAATGGAAAACAAACTTGGAAAGTAGCCCAATTAATAAAGAAAAATCCGAATAGAACCAATGTAGATTGATTTTTGCCCCCCTCCTCTCCTAATTTCTTAAGCAGGCATGGGATTTTTTTTTTGCTTTCTTTCCTTTTTATCTTGGCATGCATCCATCGAAAACTTTTTTTTATTAATTAACCACTTTTTAATTTTTATTTTAAAGTTAACACCGGCATATTTTATTTTCAATTCTGACCCATTTGATCACGTCACCACTCGTGGCATGACAAACCAACGTTGTCACGCCATAGGATAAGTCCACTAAATAGCACTTTTGGTTACGTCACTAGTCGTAGCGTGATCAAACAACACTGTCACGCCATGTGTGGTGGCGTGACAAGAGTTTACCCTAGATACGCATCGACGTGTGGCGTTGTTTTGTCATGTCACAGGTGGTTGCGTGACCGAAAGAGTCAGAATCGAAAATAAAGCGCACCAGAGATTAACTTTAAAATAAAATTTAAAAAATGATTAATCAATATAAAAATTCATGTATCGATCCTTTCTTTTATCGGCCCACGCAGCATGCATGCATGCATCACGCGTTCCTTTTTTCCCCTAGCGCTGCATATTCCTTCATTCCTTTCTTTGTTTGCACGCTGCATGCCATCGAGCCCAATCACGCGCACGCGTACGTACTGTTGTTCCCTGCGTTTGGTTCGGCCGACAAAGCACACAGCACAGTACCATCCATCCCACGGCTCAAACTGATTCCATGCAATAGGGATTTATCCCTTTTTCTCCCACATCGGCCAAAGCTGCCCTGAGTCCCTAGCGTCCACGCACCGCACTAAATGGTCTGGTATGGAATCGTTCATGATTTTGGGTTGTTCGTGCGTTTGGTTCGGTGGATCAAACCGATACATCTGGGAGGAACGCGTTCGACGTGTGCGAATATTCCTCTCAGATGCGGAACCGCAACGTTCGACGAAAACAAGTGAATCACTCGGTTCACCCTCTCCTCGGCCGCAACGCGCAGAGTGCGCTTACTCACCCTTGCCCTACGCATGCCACTCGGTTCGCTCGCTCTCTAGGAGGGCCCCCGCCGCCCCCCTATCATCGGCGACGTCTACAGCGGCTCCACGGCGGTTGCTTTACATCGGTGTGAACTTCTTGCGCGCCGGTGACGTCGGCCTTGCGATTTGGCGTTCCTTCTCCTTCCCATCCTGGTCTTCGCCCCCTCCCAGTCTTCATCCCCTCCGTCACCTTGGTGAGGATTTATCGCGGGAACCGAAGGTATGGCCCCAGATCTAAAATGTTCTCCTCCGATTGACATTTTTTGGTAGATCTAGCTGGCATAGATGTCTTTATGGGCAAAAATGTTAGATCCTCGTTATCCTGTGAAAGAAATACGTAGTGTTTGCTTGTTGTTCTTACCTCCATTCGTGAAATCTTGCTTGCTGCTGTTGGGCTGTGTGCTTCAGCATGTGCAAGAAATAAGAAATATTGTTTGATGTTCTTGCTTGCATTCGTGAAATACTGCTTGCTATTGTTGAGTCTAGGAAAAATAATGCTTCCACATGTAAAATTGCTCCCTCATCTACATGTCCAGTGCAATATGGTGTTGTTCATGGTTATTGTGCTTAGTTTTTGTGCAAGTTATAATTGAAATTTGTAATGCTGGCTTACTGTCAAAGTGGTTGCCCCTATGATGCCTCTGTTGGTTATTTTCTATGTGAGTAGTCCATCGTTTACTTACGATTTGAGTAGTACATAGTGCATACATATATGTTGCATATACTGGATGCTTGCTTTCATAATATTTGAGTCCCAGATGCCATAGTTCGATAGTCAGCAGTTATAATTATACTTGGCACTTGTGAATTGTAGATGGACAAGAGGACACTGAAAAGGCGAAAGATGTTGTTTATTGGTGCTGCTACATATGTGGCTATTTGCATGATTGTTTTGTTTGTACGGTCCAAGCTAAGGAATAAGAGAGACCGTATTACATATGGCCCAATCGAGGAAAGGGATAGGATTAGAATTGATTATCTAAATAATAAAATTTGGAAGAATGAAATAACTTGCACTAACACAATTAGGCTTAAGCGAACTCTGTTCTTTCGGTTGTGTGAAGTCTTGAGAGAGCGAGCTTTGCTTCGTGACACTTTACATGCATGTGTCGAGGAGCAAGTTACCATGTTCTTGAACAATTGGCCACAACCTAAGAAATAAGCTAGTTGGTACCAATTTTACTCGGACAGGTGAAACAGTTAGCCGATATTTTCGACGTGTCCTCCATGCTATAGGTGAGCTACGAAATGAGCTCATTAGGCCACCTTCTTTGGAGACCCCAAGCAAAATTGCAGGAAACCCAAGATGGGATCCATTTTTTAAGGTATCATACCTAACCACTATACCTCATAGAGACTTTTGGGGAACATTTGTTGGTTACTAATTTTTTTTCTATTTCTTGACCCAATAGGATTGTATTGAAGCCATTGATGGTACACATATAAGGGCGTCTGTTAGTAAGCCTACGGAGGTGGCATTTTGTGGTAGGAAGTCATTTCCTACTCAAAATGTCATGGCAGCCGTAGACTTTGATCTTCGTTTCACATATGTGTTGGGTGGTTGGGAGGGGACAACACATGATGCTACGGTGTTAGCCGATGCAATAGAGCGTGAGAATGGACTACGTGTCCCTAAAGGTAAATAGCATCTTCGTAGCAGTATATGTCCACATCTGATTATTAAAGAGCATTGTCATCTATGTTTTCCTCATGCTTTAGAGAAATTCTACCTAGTGGATGCTGGATATGGAGCAAAACCTAGTTTCATCCCACCTTTCGAGGTGTCAGGTACCACATGAATGAGTGAGGGAACAATCCTCCCCTAAATGAAAAGGAATTATTCAATCTTATGCACTCCTCTATATGAGTGAGCGTAGAGCACGCCTTTGGATCGCTCAAGAGGAGGTTCAAAGTCCTCAATGATGCCACCCCATTCTTCCCCTTCGCAACTCAAGTTGATGTCGTCATAGCTTCGTGCATCCTTCACAACTGGGTTCTTTCCCAGGGAAGTGACCATTTCGTTGTAACGGAGACTTCTTGGACACCCGACAGTAAGGGAGAAAGCTATTGACCATAGAGTCACGGTTGACCGGAGACAGACTATGGCCAACGAAATGTGGGAAGCCCGTCAAAACTACGAAAACCATTAAATATGTAATGTCTTTAAATAATTTAAGACTATGGCCACGGTTGTTACATCTGAAGAGTTGTATGCGAACCTTTCTTGTAATAACATTTTATCTGTGATGAGTTGTATGTGGAACATGTATGGACTTCTTTTACATGCTTCATGTCACTTATTTTTCATTGCTTTCTTTGGTTGGTAGGAAATGGACTCGGAACATGAGGATAACATGGTTGGTAACATAGTGGGGGAACACTGGTGGAAAGAGTTTGGACAAATGCAAGGTTCAGATTTGTCTTGAGCTACTTGGCTAATCTTGTGGCCAGTGGCAATAGAACGTGCACTAGTTTCAAGAAAGTTCACCACAACAATTGTGTGAGGGAATTGAATGACCATCTAAAGGTGGATGTTATTGGAGATCAGGTTCAAAACCACCTAAGGAAGTGGAGAAAAATTTGGGCAAAGATAGGCAAGCTCCAAAACCTAAGTGGTGCTCTTTGGAATGAAAACACCTGCACTATCAGGCTTGAGCATGGACATTACACTAGTCATTCAAGGTAATTTCTATACGTTCATGTCTATCAAACTTATTTTCCTATCATACCTAGTTTCAAATCTACTTTATTGTCTAGGATCACCGTGGTGATGCTGACTACTTGAACACTCCCCTTGAGCACTATCATAAGATGACCACTATATTTGGGAAGAGCATGGCTACCGGAAAGTATGCAAAGGGCGCAAATGACCCTATTGGTACAGATATCAACAAAATCTCAGATGATGAAACACCAAAGGCTCCAACTGATGATAAAGGTAAAAGAGCTGCTGGACATGGTAGTGTCGAAGAGGTGACAATGTCCGCCACATGTGGAGGTGACTCATCGGCAAGTAAACCACCAAAGAGGGCCAAGTTATCTACTGATGATAATTTGTATTCTTTCATGACCACTGGCATAGAAAGGCTTGCTAAAGCTATTGAGAAGGCCGGTACTGCAGATACTGATGTTCCTAAAGACCTTTGAGACAATATGATGGATCTCCCGGGATTTGAGGAAGCACATCTCACGCACTACTATGCTCATTTGTGTGAGAATGTTTTTCTTGCCCATGCATTCAACGAGTTGAGCTTGTCAAACAAGATTGTTTGGGTTACTAGGTACATTAGTAACAATAATCTATGAACAAGCTATACCCAATTGCAGTAGGACTTATTTTGGTGTCAAGGAGTCAACCTATGTATACGGTTGTAAACCTATTTATGTGGTTGAAGTATGACTAGTGTGATAGTCCCTATATGTATGGACTTCTTTTGTATGCCAATGTTGAACATCTCTGTTGTCTCTGCTTCTTTAAGAAATATATGTCTTTGTTGTCAGAATTCCTTTTTGTGTCAAATGTTTCCACTGCACACTATCTTAATAATGTATCCTTTGTTCAGTTGTTCTTTGGGTTCTCTCCATTCGGAATTCTGGATGGCTATAGCCTTATGTATATTGTGATACATCTGGAATGCATGAAACTGATGGCTATAGGTTCTATATAGTACCCTCGGCAATGCATGAAACTCATCTCTCCTGTGAATACTTACATTACAATTTTTTTCCCAGCTTGATGAATGATGGAGTAAATGCTAATAACCAAACATGATAAGAACAATTATGTCAGTCACTGCCTGTGTAAAAATACATTTGGTTTCTTTTTTGAGAAGGGATTCATTCTCTGTTAGCCAAACATGATAAGAGCAATTCTGTCTGAGTGCTTGCCTGGACTACTACTAATTGAAATTTTGGCATTTGTAGCCCCCTGCTCTTCTTTTTTTTTTTTTGCAAAACTAGCATGAATTTTCTACAATAGCTAGATGATGATTTTAGATGAAAGAATTATTCCATTTGGAGTTAGCAAGTGAAAGTTATAGTAGTTTGAAAATCAGGTTTTGCAAAAAGGCTGAAAAATACACTTCGGTTACAATTCATCCGATTTTAATTATTTAGTGAAATTTTGTAAAAAAAATGGTGGAGATAAGGATTACATAGATAAATAGAGAATAAAATTATAAGACCAAAATAACTTGGTTCACCTCAATTGGAGTTCACATGAATTAGTTATGAATTTTCAAAGTTAAAAGCATTTTCTAGTGTAAAAAATTAATCGGTTTTGGATTAATTCTTTCATCTAAATCCATCTAAAATCATCAACTAGCTACTGTAGAAAATTCATGCATTTTAGAGCTATTTGAATTTTTAGGTTTTTCTCGATGTTGTTTTTGTTTTGTATAGAATCCACATATTTTAAATGAATAAAATAAACTTAAATTAAATTCAAAAAAACTATTAATTTTTTATGTAATTTTCTTGAAATTTCGGATTTTTTATTTAATTGTTCTGGATTTTTTTTCAAAATAAGAAGAGTAGGGGGCTACAAATGCAAAATGGTGCAAATGCAGACACAGTAACCGTGCTCCTCCATACGGTGTTGATTTTGCATCTTCTAGTTGTGACTTTTGTTGCATTTCATAATTTCCAAAGGCTTAGCCTCACAATTTGCAAAGTTAAAAGCATTTTCTAGTGTAAAAAAATGGTTTTGGATTAATTTCCAAAAACTATAATTTCTGGGACAGAGATAAGTTTGAAACCTATTCCAAATTAAAGTTCACTTAAAAATAAAATTATCAAAATTGGTTTCACTTGATTTGGAGTTACTTCGAATTAGTTATGCATTTTTGAAGTTATTCTATTTTGGACCGTCCGATCGGAGGAGACGTTCGGACCGTTCGAACAGACCCTCTGTTTGGACAGTAGTTTTCATCCCCTTTCCAATTCCTAAGTTTGAGTTGGGTTACTGTTTGAAGTCTGTCTTGAAAAGATAACCAGAGAAAGATTTTTACTTTTAGCGAAATTCTACTTTTCCATAATTTCTGATTTCTCCTAAGGATGAACCCCCCCCCCCAAAGGGACCAATGTCTATACAAGGATTTTACAGAGAATTTTCCGGATTTCTCCAAACACCACACCACCTTATCTCTGTCATCATTAAGCTCCACCCCATTTAAAGCAGTTTACAGCCGAGTCCATAATTCCTCCTCCTCACTGCCAAACTGTCTACTAAAGGTAATATTCCACTCTCCATTCTCTAAACTATCTGCTACACTCACATCAGGATTCGAACTAATTTTAAACAGTCTATCAAAATTAATTTTCAATAAGCAATTGTCAAGCCAAACATCTTTCCAAAATAGAGTATCTCTACCATTTCCAATATGATGAGTAGATCCCCCCTTGAAAAGATATTTAACTTTTTGTAGAGATTTCCAAAACTGGGAACCCTGGTAGTCATGTTGTCTCTAACACCCCCTCTAGGGAAATATTTGGCCTTCAAAATATTAAACAATAACTCATCTTTGGCCTTGCTCATTCTCCAGAAACATTTGCACAAAAGGCAGTCATTCATCAACCTGGTATCAATCACCCCCAATCCCCCAAAACCTTTTGGTCTACAAACTACCCCCACCTAACCATGTGGTATTTAAAAGAGTCACTAGCCCCTCTCCAAAAGAACTTTGACCTAATGGAGTCTATTTTCCTATGAACTTCCTCATTTAACCTATAAAACCCCATAGTATAGATTGGAAGATTACTTAAGCAACTGTTTACCAGAATCAGTCTCCCTCCTGAAGAAATGAGATTATTTTTCCATTTTTCCAGCCTACTCCCTAGTTTGCTGATAACCTTCCATGTTGCATTCTTACTAATATTCCTATCTCCAATATCAATCCCTAGATAAGTCATAGGGAGCTGCCCCAACTTACAGTTTAGCATGTTAGCAATCATTATTGCTTCCTCCTTTTCACCCCCAAAACATAGACCTTACTTTTGTGGTTGTTAATTTTCAGCCGAGACATCCATTCAAAACAATACAAAAGAAATTTGAGATTTAGAATATATTTCTCCACGCAGTCAATCATACAAACAGTATCATCACCATATTGAAGAAGAGGCACACCCCTAGGAATTAAATGGGAAACTAAACCCTTAACCAAACCTTTTTTTTAGCTCTCTCAATTATAGATGCTAAAGCATCTGCAGCTAGATTAAAAAGCAAGGGGGACAAAGGATTCCCTTGTCTCAAGCCCCTATGAGTAGTGAAATATGGGTCAACCACCCCATTAATATTAATACTAACATTTCCCCCTTTAATAGAACTCATCATCCAATTTATCCAATGCCCTGAGAAACCTTTTCCTTTCATTACCTTTTCCAAAAAAAACCATTAAACCCTAGGCAGAACCTAGGGATCGGGCTTGATGGAGCTAGGGTTCTGATAGTCCTCCGGCGTCGCGAAGGTGACCAAGAAGTAGATCCGTCTCTTGCAATCTCAACTGAAGTGACGGCGGGGCTTGAGATGCACCGAAGGCAGAGAGAAAGCTCATCATAGTTCACGGTGGCACCTTGCTTCCTCGAAGAATTATGGTGGATAAGGCTTAGCTCTCGGGCTCAGGAAGCTAGCAATGGGATGCGGGAACTTCGAGCTACCCCTCGCCTTAAATACCCTTGGCTGCAAGAGTCCACAACACATACGCGACGAACTCGGGTGGTGGTAGAGTCCGAAGGTGAGACGATTTCGGGGATGAAGAACAGTGCCTTGGGTGGGACCCATGTGTCAGCGACACCAACTCAAAGAGGGACGCGTAACCAAAGGCGAAGCAGAGGCTGACGGGTCGGACCAAGACGGTGCGGCGTGGGAGAGAGAGAGGAAAGAGCGAGCTGCTCGGGAAATGGGCCGAAAGCGAAAATTAGGCCGGGAGGTTAAGAAATTAGACCCAAAGGTTTTTCAAGATTAATAATAGATTTTCTATTTCAGATATTACAGAGAATGCAAATAGCAAATAGAAAATAGCAAACGAACTCGGAAAAATTCTAGAAAAATCTAGAAAATATATCCAAGTACATAGAATCCAAATAAAATAATTTTGAAAATAGTTGATGTTGAGATTAATCATATTAAATTGTTTTGATTCTTAAAGTACACATTGAGCTTTATTTTAATTCAAATAAACTTTTGGTGAATTTTCCTACAGAGCTAAGCTACTCAAAAAAGATTTTTAAACTTCAGAAAAATTGGGATGTTACAAATCTACCCCCTTAAAAGGAATCTTGTCCCCGAGATTCGGGCTGACTAAAGAATAGGTTCAAACCAAATCTTACTCACTCCTCCACAAGATTTCTCTTACGAGTGAAACAAAGTTGCAACTAACGCGGGTCTAACCTAAAGACTTACCAGAAGTGACGTTCTGAACTGTTTGAACTTCCTCTGTAGTGACGTGATTCAGTTGTCCTCTTGTTGTAGTTGACGGAGTTCTGGTGGCTTGATTTGGAGTCTGAGGCATTCCTCTTTCTGCTCCCGGCAAAGAAGTCTTTGCTGACGTAGCTCCCAAATTGAAAGGAATTAGTGTCGGCCCTTGCTTTTGCGGACACTTGTTAGCATAATAATCTGTCTCCTAGCAGTTGAAACAAGTCACTCCTACAGCTGAATTGTTGGTCCTCGGAGGCTAATGATTATTGCTGTTATTGACAATGGAAATTCCTGAGTTTCCTACATTAGATACTGGTGCAGGGGTTCTGAATCCAGCAGATAAATTATTGGGATGAAAAGGCTGCTGAGCATTTGTTCTAGCTCTCTGTAGATTATTCTGATGAACTCTATGTTGTATCATCTTCCTTTTGCGAGATTCGTCCAACTCAAGACGAGAATCTTCTTTAAGTACGGCTTTATCCACCATATGCTGAAAATCCACATAATCATTCCCGATAACTTGCACTTTCAAACTGGGGTTAAGTCCACGCTTGAATCGTTTCTGACGTGCATTATCTACAGTAACATCTTTTGGAGTATAGCGAGAAAGTTGAGTGAACTTGTTGAAATACTCACCCAAAGACATGTTTCCTTGCTGTAGATCATGAAATTTATTCTTCTTCATTTTCACTATACCATTCGAAACATGAGCTTGACGAAAAGCTGTTAAAAACTCTTCCCAAGTAATAGCTTGTGAATTCTCATGAGTTGCGGTGTAATTCTCCCACCATTCTATGGTTGTACCTTCCAACTGATGTGAAGCATAAAGGACTTTCTCACGATCATTGCATTGGGCAATGGCGAGCTTTTTCTCAACAGAGCGAAGCCAATCTTTTGCGTCTAAAGGTTATGACAAATGAGAAAACGTAGGCGGACGAGTTCTCATATATTCTCATAACTTGGAATGTTGATGAGTCGAAGGCGAAACAACTGTTGTTTGATTATTCTGATTCAACAAGTTGACTATTGCCGCAGCGGTCTGATTCTGTTGAGCCATTATATTGTTCATATTTTGTATCATTGCACTCAAGAATTGAGTCTGAGCTGCTAGAAGTTGTGACATGTTTGGATCAACGGCTCTAGGGGCTGGTGACTGGCCACTGGCATTGACATTGGCATTAGCATCACATGACTGAGTACGGCTTGATGTGTTGCGAGTGTCAACCATCTGCGACGATTATCCACAGGTTTAATAGGTAAGATAGAAAAAACAACGTAGATGAGAGAGAATAGCAATCAGACGAGATAGATCAGGATAGAGAAGATAGAAACAACTTAATTAGGGAAAATATATTATACCCAAGGACAAAAGAAAAAAGGCATAGCTGGAACGCTATGAAAAACAAATAAACTTGTCAATTTAAAGTCTTAGTGTAACTACAACATAATGCTTAACGGCAAAACTGCAGCTCCCACTTATACACAACCCAAATAAAAACCTATGAAACAACAATCTAAAAACGCTACTAAAAGTTATAATTTGATGGCTTCTAATTTGAACTAGAGGGCAAAGGCTCTTCAAAAACAACTTGAACAAAGCGACGAAGATATTCTTAATGATTGCGGGTGATTTGACTTCTTTCTTCCGAACTAGAGAAATTAATGAGGCGAGAAAGTCAATTTAAAATTATAAAACAAAATTCAGCAAAGATAAGGAACAAGACTTCTAGGACAAGATGAGCAAAGAATAGAATAGGATAAGAATAGAATAGACTCATATGAGAAAAGAACAACTACTCAAGTCAAATTAAGTTGATTTGATTTAGAAAATAAGTTTTGAAGCTTTTGACTAAGACGACCATGCTAACTAAGGTTGTGTTCTACAGACAATATGACTATGGTACCACCTCTGTCGGGACCAAAAAATACGATTCAGAAACTCTCTGTATATTCTGAACTAGTCCCAGATCAGTAGCTAGCTCACACAAGAAACAGTGATGAAATGCCATCCATTTATTCGATTTAACTAAAAAGATCTCAAAGTAACAAATAATAATAACTGGACATTATGGTCAATGTTTACTTAACTTGCCACGCAAGGCTAAAGAAACAAATAGACTCTTGCAGCGGAATGGGAAAACTTGGAAAGGCCAATCAACATGCCCACAGGCAATCGAGTGGGGAACGCATCCTAATCCGCAAAGCCTTCATGGTACTCCTGGGCGAAAAAATATTGAGTAGCTTGATATTTTTCAACTGAGCAACAATGGCGTAAAGCCGTGAGTACATAAAGTACTCAGCAAGTCGTGGGAAAATGTATGCAAATAGTATTCGTGCAAGGCCTGAAAAAAGGTTAGCTGTATGGTTCTTTTGCATTAAGCAACATTGACGATAAATACAATAAATAATTTGAAATGCGTAATTGAAAAGAATAGTAAATAAGTAAACAATTACTTTGAAACAACCAGTGAACCCCCCATTCACTTCCCAAGACAAACCACCGAGTGAATTACCCATTCACCAACCAACACAAACCACCACGTGAATTACTCATTCACCAAACAAACATTATATTCATCAAGTGAACTTCTCATTCACACTCCGACATATTTTATGAAGAAACTCTACCTCTTGTGTGAAATCCCCGAGCATGTCCATAACCGCGGACACGGCTATTCGAATAGTTTTTAACACTCTGCAGAGGTTGTACAGCTTTACCCACAAGAGATAATCAAATTATAATATCCTCTCGCACACTTCCGTAGGTGTGCGACTAAAAGATTATCACAAGGCCTTTACAAAGCTCTACTTTGACTCAGTTCTACTCGCTAAGGTTTCGCCTACCTAGCCCCCTCTTGCGCCAAACACAACACAAATATAACCAAATCAAAATATTGCTAGTTAGTTAGCCAGACCCGTCCTATCAATCATGTGGTTGTACAGTTAAGGCTCAGTTCAATAGTACACAAGATTAAGTGTAACACCCTAGCTTAGCAAAGCCAACATGTAACACCAATCTACTAACTTCAACCTTCACTACAAAAAAAATCATCCACCATTAACCACTAGACCTCAAGGCCATACATTTGCAATCACTAGGTCATTATAAATTTCAGCAAGGAAATAATATTAAAATCACAACCAACTCAATCATAACAATTTATGTAGCATCATGAATAATACTCAAGTAGTAAAGACTAACCACCAGCATTGATAAAATTGATAGGGAATCAATAGAGACACAAAGTAACCAATTATTACAATGGGAGTTTCTATCATGGCAAAAGGGGTATTTAGGTAATGTGAAGTGCATAGGTGTGAAATCCTCCCATGAACTACTTCCACCCGATGCATGTCGATCTCAACGATCACCTAAAACAACAAAAGGCAAGAGTGAGTCCAAGACTCAGCAAGTACATGCAAGGTTAATAAAAAACAGCACTATAGCATCAACAATCCTTCCTCAGTATAAAAATATACATCTTCTGATCCGTGAATGCAATGCAATTCATGCATATGCCAAAACCTCTTCTCTTCTGCTTGTACCGGTATAGCCGAGTGTAATACTCGTCGGTGTTCACTCATGCCTGTATTATCAAATGCGGGGACTCAACCCCGTCCTTTCCAGACGGGGACTCATTGCCCATATCTTAAATATGGGGATCTCAAGCCCACTCCCGTTGGTACATCATGCCATCATGCACGCATAATATGAAATGACATGAACATTCCACAATCTCTTATCATAAGCATTCTCAACTAATGAACAACATATAAGCAATATGACATAAACATTCTCATCGTGATTGATCATATTAAGCTTGCATCACATCAAAGGTGTTACCACACACAACATCGCATTGGAATTGTACTTGCCTCAACTGTGATATGGATAATGACGAGTAGAGTGCTCTAACCCCAGATTCACACCACCACCTGACAATCGTACAATATACTAAGAATACCTTTCAAAAGCACACAACATTGCAATAAAACTAAATAGACATAACCGCTCCTAATCGCAACCCACAACTATACCATTCCTTCCCGAATACCATTCTGTCCAAAACAGAACAGTGACCTTAGAAAAAATCATAACTTTTATTCTTTAGCTCCAAAAGTCAAGAACTCAGACTTTCTAGAATCTACACAACTATATCCACAATTTCGCAGGCGATCTAAAGTTCAGATTATTTCGTCTAAACCCTTTTTTTAACTCCAAAGACCAATCTGTCATCTTCGGTAATCTCGACTTAGAAATTCCATATCTTTTAATTGGTTCATACAAAAACAGTGATCTAAGACATTTTGGAATCCACATGGAATTATCTTTCATAATAAATTTTATGCAAATTTTTCTATTCTGCGCTAATTTAGCATTTTCCCACGACTGTTCCCAACAGACAGTCAGAACTGAAATGCATACTTCAAAATTTCATAACTCCTATTTTATTTGTCCAAAAATTGTGTTTTGGACTCTCTAAAATCATCACAAAGCTATATATCTATTTCATTAAGATCAAAATCCCAAATTAACCAAGCTACTAAATTTAATCTATATATCTACGCGTGCTACCAGAAACTGAGGAACTTAACAGACAGTCAGATTGTAAAAATCATAACTAATTATCTACCCATCCAATTATCATGCACAAATACTCCGTGGAAATATATGGAAATTATCTACAAATATCTAGAATACGACATCATCAGATTTCGTACTGAAATTATCCGAAACTACATAACAACACAAACTGCAGACAAAACCGATCTACTAACGATTTCTACCAATTGGGAATTGGCTACACAGAAAGGAAGGGCAAATTGATCGTCACCCTTAGAGATCATGATGGCGAACGTGGAGACCCAACGAGGCTCCTCCCTTTCCTTCCGCTTTTCCTTCTTCTTCTTCTTCTCTTCTTCTTCTCCCTTGGCTGAACCTCGCTTTCTTCTTCCTTTGGCAAAGACCAAAGAAGGAAGATCACAAAGCAATTTCAAACGGGGTAGGGCAGCAAGGAAGGTGGCCTTAGAGGTGAGGATGACCAGAATTTCGGATGGGCGGAGAGGGGATGGAGCAAAGGAAGGGGAAGGGGTGGCGTCTTGGGAGGGAAGTGGGGAGAGGGGGCGCAAGGGGAGGGAGGTGCTAGGGTTTGCCCCCCTTGCTGGCTACCCCTCCAAAAGGCCCTCCTCCATGGGCTGAAATCCCACGGCCCAATATCCCTCTTTTTCGCAAAAATCCCCTCGTGGAACTTGCTAAAGCAAATTCCATCAAACCTCCTCTCTAAAACCCTTTTCTCTCTTTGCTAGAAACGGGATATTACATTAAGTCCTTGACAAGTAACTCAGGCGAGTCTACTACATCCTACAACGTGCTAATTGCACCCTCTTTACTACACGATCGCTCGTCCAAGCGAAAATCATTTTGTTTAACCAAGACCAATGACATACCCTATCATGGTATACAAATTTTAACAACAGTATCTAACCACCATAATTTTATATCTCATTAAGTCAAATTAATATTTATTGGACATGTGATAGTGAACCCATCGCAACTAAGCTTAACTAAGCATATGTATGATACCCATGTTGGTGATACAAATATATCCAACTAAAATTAACCATGCTATGGTGACAAAGGATTTATGGCATCCAAATATTCAATAGAGGCATAATGACAACAGGTGATAGCTAATGCCAAAACAGTTGATATAAAGATAGCATGCACTTGATATAAAACAATATACTTTTGAAATTATAGGTTTGATATGATCAAAGGACCATGACTTGCCTTGGCTTTGGCTTGGCTCAATTACCACACTTGGATCTTCAAAGTTGACTTCTGCTCCGTAAAATAGATCGTCTAACGAGAGAGAAAACAACAAGTCAAGCACAAATAAATTCAAAATAAATTCAAAAACAATTAAACCAAATCTAAAAGAAATATCTCAATTTTATATGAATTTAGAAATTTGAATGGGCTCAATTGGAGTTCGGATGAAGAAAATATGGCTTCTAGAAGATTTAAACTACAAGAAAAAGGAAAAAAGAACTGTTTATGATTTCCCCGAATTAACTTTCTATTGAAAATTCCAATTAATGTGCCAGCATGATGTCAGCACATGAATTCGGAATTAAAACGAAATTCGAAAAAACCTCACAGTGGTTGACATACGGGCCCGAGGTCCATGGACCAGGTCCACGCGATTGGTTCAAGGTCTACGGGTTCACGGGTTCATGGCATAGTGACCTTGACCGGTGGGGACCACATGCCAGAGGCACAGCTCACGGAGGACCAGATCTACCTAGGGTTCGGCCAAGGGTTTGGATCTGATGACACGCAGGCACTAACGCAACACACCATGTGGGTGACACGTAAGCATGAACGATGATGTGGCTGATGCTGCGGCGTTAACGTGGATGACAGCGGTGACGGTGGTGCTCCCGACCTGATGGTCGCCGGCGATTGCGGCCTCGGCGGAGTAAACGGAGGACTCCAGTGGGTAGCTAAAGCAGCGGTGAACTCGACAAGGTGCTTGCAATGACCAGAGACTAACCACAATGGTCGACGGTGAGGTTTAGGCAGAACCTAGGGTTCGGGCTTGATGGAGCTAGGGTTCCGATGATCCTCCGGCGTCGCGAAGGTGACTAAGAAGTAGATCTGTCTCTTGTGATCTCAACTGAAGTGGCGACGGGGCTTGAGACGCACCGAAGGCGAAGAGAAAGCTCACCGTAGTTCACGGCGGCACCTTGCTTCCTCGAAGAATTCCGGTGGCTAGGGCTTAGCTCTCAGGCTCAGGAGACTAGCAATGGGATGCGGGAACTTCGAGCTACCCCTCGCCTTAAATACCCTTGGTCGAAAAGTCCATTAACGATACTGTGATTTAACTCAGTGGCGGCGAGTTCAAGGCGAGACGATTTCGGGGGTCAAGAACAGTGCCTTGGGTGGGACCCGCGTGTCAGCGACACCTGCTCAAAGAGGGACGTGTAACCAAAGGCGAAGCGGAGGCTGCCAAGTGGGACCAAGGCAGCGCGGTGCGGGAGAGAGAGGAAAGAGCGGGTTGCGCGGGAAATAGGCCGAAAGCAGAAATTGGGCCAGGAGGTTAAGAAATTCAGCCCGAAGGTTTTCCAAGATTAATAATAGATTTTCTATTTTAGAAATTACAGAGAATGCAAATAGCTAATATAAAATAGCAAACGAACTCGGAAAAATTCTAGAAAATATATCCAAGCACATAGAATCCAAATAAAATAATTTTGACAATAGTTGATGTTGAGATTAATCATATTAAATTGTATTGATTCTGAAAGTCCATATTAATCTTTATTTTAATTCAAATAAACTTTTCGTGAAATTTCCTACAGAACTAAGCTACTCAAAAAGATTATTAAACTTCAGAAAAATTGGGATGTTACAGAAGTCCTCCTAACAGAACCACTTATTCTCAAAATAAAACCTCGCAGATTTCACCTTGCAATTGTCCCCTGAATCCAACACTAAAGGGCTGTGATCAGAACCCACCCTGATCAGACTATGTGCCGTACAAAGTGGAAATTTGGTTTCTGAATCAGTAGTTACTAGGATTCTATCTAGGTCCACCATGGTGGGACAAGATTGCTTGTTTGTCTAGGTATATCTAACACCACTCCTTTTTATCTCCATTAGCTTATTCCCTGTGATAAAATCATTAAACTGATTCATTAGGGAATAATTAACATAATTAGAACTCTTATCTCCTACTTTCCTAATCAAATTAAAATCCCCCAAAAACCACTAGAAGCCCTGACTGGGAACATTTGTTCTGAAGTTCCTCCAGGAACTCATGAGTCAAATGATGCTGAGTGGGACCATAGACATTGACTATTTCCCAGGTCATATGAGCTTTCAGTTATCTGATTAATTCGAGTCTTCCAACTTTAAAGTGATCGAGTGCAAAAGACATACAGAAACGGAAACCACTAGTTTTCTTTATTTTCCCTCTAATTTATTAGAATAAATTTTGGTTAGACAAAATAAGCTAGAGTCGAGACCTGATATGCAATGTAAGGTGATCGCTCTAAAATAAGGATGGTAGTTATGCGACAAACATATAAAACAAAAATATGTATCTATTAGGGTTGCTTTTGTGCTCTTAATATGTGGAGCACAATTCTCAACTATACTTGTCATCTGATGTGTACCCACATATACCTTTACTCCTTTAAATGACTCTAGTGGTGGTGAGTGATGCGTTCTTCGCACCCCCTCCAATTCTCGCAAGTCGCAACCCTCATCCCCTCGAGAAATCGTGTGTCGACATGTGGACCGGCCTCGTCACCCTGGATCCGTCACAATTCTTTGGAAATATTTATATGAGCACAGCCGCCGCCTCCCGAATCCCTCGCGAATGTAACATCCCAAAATTCTATTATCAAAATAAAATAAATAAAATTATTATTTTATTGGATTTTCTGAAATTGAAAGAGTTTAATTGCTTTATTTGAATTTCTGAAGTTTTAAAAGTCAAAAAAAAAATTAAAGTTTTGAAGTTTTATTTGAGTTAAAGTTGAAAAATAAAAATTAAATTAATTTGTGGAATTTTTCGAGATTTTAAAACTATTTTAAAGCCAAAACAAAATTATGTGTAAAAACTATTACCATTTAAGTTGGAATTATTTTTATTAAGTTCAAAACAATTCTAGGATTTTTGTGAATTTTTCTAGAATTTTGGACTCTATTTGCTATGTTCTAAAAATAATTGATTTATGGCGTAAAATCTGAATTAATTTCGAAAATTAATAAATAAAAAAAAAATTGAACTTCCCATCGGACACCCATACCATACATGCTTCCAATAGATGCACGCTTAACACCCAAAGCCAATGCAATGAGTCGCCAACTTCTTTCTTTCTTTCAATTGGCATTAACCATTATATTAATTCTTTATTCCTCTTATCTCTCTCTCTCCTAATCACCTTCTTCAACCTCCGTAACATTTCTTCTCTGTGTTCCTTTCTTCAAACCAACCTTCTCATGGCAAGAAGGGCGTGGCGCCTCCATGGCCGACCACCACCGCCGGCGCCCTCGCCACGCCCGCCACGCCTCCTCTCTTTGCTTCAACACCATGAATCAAACCATGGAGCTTCAAAACCTCCATTAATGGTCACGCCAATCATTCTCTTCTTTCTCCCCACTCAAAGCATTAAAACTCATTCCGTCTGCAGGCGAAGCGTCCGCACTAACATCACCCACGTTTCAAACCTTCAATTGCACGTTCGCTCCACTACATACAATCAATTTAATCGCTTGCGTTTCATCTTCAATTACAACCAAAGCGCCACCCCATGATCTCCTCTCCGGCCTCCTCCCCTATAAAAGGGAGCAGGGTGCGATTCTCATCACCAACACATTCCCATCACTCATTCCTCCTCTCCTCCTCGCTTGGCGAATTTGGAAGTTGAAGCTCGAGGTCCGAACGTCGTTCATCGGTCAATTCGTCCTCTACGGTGGAGCCCGGCACCATCGACCACACCACTAGCTTCGCCGACGCGTTCTACGCCAGGCTCCCTCGCTTCGTCGGATCATCGCCGAGCACCGCCGCCACCGCGGAGCCCAAGCCGCGCGACGTCGTCGCCCTCGTCTCCGGCCGTCCATACACGTTCCTCCGCAACCGAGGTGAGCACCAGCATCCCCATCATCCCTCTCTCCATTACACCTCGCCGATCGTTCGAACGCCGTCGTCGCTTCGGCAATGTCGCCATTTAAACCATAGACCGAAGCTTCCTCTTTTGTAAATTGCGTCGCCGTCGAGCTAGCGCCGGCCGCATCATCTCTACCCCTGGCTTCGCATCGTCATGCTCTTCGGGATGCTCACCTCCTCGTCGTTGGGAACTCACCAGAGCACCACCCACCATGGCGTCATTTTTTTCCCCAAAGCGTGCTGTTCGGCTACCTGGAGAAGATAGTGAACAGTGTCAAATATTCTATTCATGCGTTACTTTTGTACACACACATTTTATACTTCAAGAAATTTGTTCTCTCACATGCAAGCTCCAAATCCATTGATTCCTTCACCTAAATTCATCTAAATTCATCTATTATTCCTAGTATTTATTTCATAATTTTTAGATTTTATTTAATTTCTATTATTTTTTCGGTCTATTTGGCTAGCTGTCGCCACGGCCAATCAGGCGCTTTTCACCACAACCAAGGTGAGCGTGCCTGCCTCATGGTTCCCTCTTCAAATCGCCACAAACCTCATCCGCTAACTCCTCTCCGCTTTTCGCATAACGCCGACGTTCTTTGTCGTCCGCCGAAGGTTTTCTCTGTCGATCGCGTCATCATCGATGGTCGTTCGCCGAAGTCGTTTACACTATTGAGTTTGCCTCGACATATCGTACTTCCGTCACCATCACCTTGGTCATAAAACTCCTTCTTTGTTCCCAGTTATCCGAAACCATAATTTCCGATGAATAGTACAATTTTCGGAATTTTATTATTTCATGTAACATTCAACCTTCCGGAATTTTGTTCTCCCTCATACGAACTCCGATTTCGTCGATTCAACTTCCTAAATTCATATAAAATCGATACCTTCCTAGCAGTATTTATGTTATAATTTTTTGGATTTTATTTGGATTTTATTTGAATATTATTTGAATTCGGATCGTTTACGCCAGATAGATTTCAACGACTTTGACGATCGGATTTCAACGCCGCTTGAGAATAATCCATTAAGCAAGGCAAGTTACATTCTTGATCATATTTGCACCTATTATTTAAAATTATATAATTCTGTTTTAAATTATTATTGCATGCTTATTTACATTCAAGTAATTTAAATTCTGTTTTAAGCTTTATAGTTATTCCCAATGCCTTTGTATGTCTAATTATTGTCAAGAGAGGTGGTATGGATAATTTTATCGAATGCAACATATTTTTGAAGTTAGAATTTGATGGGTTTGGATAATAAAAGGAGATTGTACATGGATGTGTGAAGTTAGAGAAAGATTGTTAATAGATAACACATGTTGAATTACAGAATTAGGTGATTATTAGTATTGGATTATGGAAATAGATTGTTATTAATGATCGGATTGTGGTATTATTAGAGTTATATGATTGTTGGATATTAGATGTCAATCATAGACATAGATTATTATTGGATTATTGGATATTGGATTGAATGATGTTGGATTATTAGAAATACATGATTATTATGGTTGGATTATAGAAATAAATAATTATTGGATACCGGATTTTAGAGGTAGATTGTTGTTGATGTTGGATTAATAAAGATTGGATGATAGATAGATACTATAGTCAAATCTTGAATTGTTGATATTGGATTCTAGAAATAGATCGTCATTGGATATCAAATTATCTAAAATTTGATTATAGGATTACATAGTCATTGGATTGATAGATATCGGATTATAAAATTTGAGTATAGTTAAATATTTGGATCAATTGAAGTTGGATCATAGAAATAGACTTATACTTGTAGATTGGACTAATAAATTTTGGATTGTCAAGGTTGGATTATCACAATGTCGATGGATTACATATCGATCTCGTTCTTGACAAGTCTTGGACATTTAACCTCACCCTAGATAAAATCTAGTTGATACAATAGTATGAACTAGAACATTTTGAGAAAGATTATGCTTAGCAATGCTTAGACCCAAAAATGTTTGATTTGGGAAACTTTCAGCCAAAAAAACAAATATTGTTTAAGAATCTATGGCATTGGTTTGTCATGGAAGTTTTGTCGTAAATGAATTTGAGAAAAATAAAATAAAATTATGGTTTGTACTTGGGCGAAATGGTTGTTTGGATGGTGCATGTTAATGCACGGGATCGAGTCATTTCCATGATCGAGGCCCATGGGTTTTGTGGAAAGTCGCCCAAGTCGCTTGAGGACCGCCTCGAGCTGCCTTTGCTATGCCTATAATGGGCTATGCCTCATCAGACAACCACATGTCCTCGAATGGGGCGAGGACATGGCTAATTAATTTGTAAAGTTCCATCGCGGTTGACCTGTTTATGCGTGGGCGGTCTTTCATGGCCATTTCTTTTGACAAAGTCTTTCATGACTATTGTTCCCACCGCGCAAGAGGGGCTAGGAACTCATGATTTCTATTCCAAAGGGGCGAAACCTTAGCGAGGGAAATCATGCGGTGGAATGGCGATTGTAAAGGCCTTGGCACGTGTTTCTAGATCGCTTACCTAAGGTAGTGAGCGGTGGCATAGATATATGCCGGATAAACTAGAGAATTCGTGTCTTGTGGGTAAAGTGTACAACCTCTGCAGAGTGTAAAACTATTCGAATAGCCGTGTCCGCGGTCATGGACATGCTAGCAAAGCCACTCAAAGTTAGACTTGGAATTTGTTTTAAAAAGACTTTATCAACTGGTTTATCCAAATGGGAATTGGGCGGGAAGCCATGTGATAGGAGGGTATCCTTCACCATTCATGTGTGAATGTTATCTGACTATAAAATTTGATTTAGAAAATGAATTTTAGTTATGTAATAACTGCTTTGGAACTTAGTACAAGTATTTAAAGAAAATGCTGCTTTATGCAAATTCAACCATATTAAGCTTTCCTTTGAGATATCCATATATGCATGTCATTCTGTTACTTGACGGGTGTAACTTGCGAGCACGGTAGTTGTGCTCATACTTGCTTAATTGCAAATAATTTCAGAGGAGAAGGACTTTGCCACGGTGTGGATCTCGACGACTAGGCCGCTTCCTCGATCGATTGCTCGTGGCGCATTAACTGGACTCTACTATATCTTCGTCTTCATTTGTGTTTATTTTATTGTTGGCCTGTAGCCTCCTTTGTAATCAACTCTATTGTTATTTATTAATAAAGTTGTGATATGATTTTGTTACCATATTTGTTTCATTGTGTGGACTAGCTACTGATCATGGGACTAGTTCAGAAATACACAGAGGATTTGGGAGTGTTAATCCCGGGTCTTACAAAGTGGTATCAGAGCCATATCGACTGTAGGTCGTGACCTAGTTAGAATGGCCATTAGTTGAAAAACTTCAAAACTTATTTTATATAACGAGAAAAATAATTTGTTCTCTCCTCATCTTGGTCATCTATATTCTTTCTTACCAAATTCTCTTTTCACCATTTTGTAATGTAAAATGGAACCTCTTTCCCTAGAAAATTTCTATAGATGGTCGATACGATTATTAACCCTTACGTACAAGACTACAAGACATGGAGCTATCAAGGAAAGTATCATCGTCTCCATTATCCAAGGACGACGGACAAGATATACCGAAGATCGTTTTGTTAGTCAAGCCATATAGCTTAAGTTTGCCAGGACTCATTCTGTGTATTCAGTCGTTTCATCAGCTTAAGAATTTCAATCGATAGAACGTTGTATGAAGCTTTTGAGTTGGTTCTTTTGTTTGGGAGTATTGTTTTGCTCTATCCCCTTAGTCCTTCTTATTTGTCTCTTCCCTATCCTTTGTCTCCTTTCCTAAAAACTCTGGAATAACCAATAGATGGTGAACACTGTCGTCAAAAGTGAAAACAAGCAAGACAACAATGTTCCTGGAGGTGCCAACACTGAAGCCTACCAACCACTAATGGTAGAAACTCTTCGGAACTTGAACCAGTTCTTCGTCACCCAGGCTCAATTAATGCAACAGATGAACAACAACAATATTCCCACAGCCACTGCTCTTACAACACATGAACAATACTCCTGCAAAGAGTTACAAAGGATCAAGCCACCAGAAGTATCACATAATGACGACGTGAGCCACCTTCTTCCTAAAAGTCACCATCCATGGAAGTATGTTATCTGTTATAGATGTGGTAAACCGGGACACTTTGCCTATAGATGCCATCAAAAGGGAAAACCAAAACAGGATATTCATTGTGTTAGCTGCGAAAGAACCGGACATTATTTCACCAAGTGTTCCAAGAGGAAGGTGATCCAATACCAAGTCTGCAACTGTTGCGGCGAGAAAGGACACTTTGTCAAACAATGCCCCTTACAAGCACTCTTGGCACCTCAAGCAACCTCAGCACTGGAAGACAGATCAGAAGAATCCCGGACGACACATCAAGCAGCAAGGATATCTCAGCCCATCATAAAAAGCCAGGTGAACCAAGTCAGTACAGAAGGAGCTCAAGAGTCAGATGAACAGAATTCTAGCCGAATCAAACATAAGACGGACAATCTTCACAAAAGGAAGGTAGAAAATCAAGAGCAGAATGTTGCAAGAAACTTCAAGGCTCGTGTGATTCAATCTCAACCCAACCATGTACCAATGCCGACCGCACTCATAACTTTAGGATCAACACCACTTCCACCAACGCAGATAACCCTCGACAACAATGGTGGCCAATCTCAGCAGAACAAAAGATCAAGAGCAGGAATACAATGCTTCAATTGTCAGGATATGGGACATTATGCCAATAAATGTCCAAAGGAGCAGCGAGCAGCGAACCCAGTCAACTCTCAAGCCTCAAAAGTCAACACCATGCAAGCAAACAGGAAGCCGCAAAATGCCGGAAAAGGACATCTGTACAATATCACAGCTCAGGCCCCGTCCAACGAAGAGCAGGATGCAGACAAATGACAACTCTAGTTGAAAACCTTGTATACCTAGCTTTCTTTCTAGCCACTCCGAATCTCGGGGACGAGATTCCTTTTAAGGGGGGTAGATTTGTAACATCCCAAAATTCTATTATCAAAATAAAATAAATAAAATTATTATTTTATTGGATTTTCTGAAATTGAAAGAGTTTAATTGCTTTATTTGAATTTCTGAAGTTTTAAAAGTCAAAAAAAAAATATTAAAGTTTTGAAGTTTTATTTGAGTTAAAGTTGAAAAATAAAAATTAAATTAATTTGTGGAATTTTCTGAGATTTTAAAACTATTTTAAAGCCAAAACAAAATTATGTGTAAAAAACTATTACCATTTAAGTTGGAATTATTTTTATTAAGTTCAAAACAATTCTAGGATTTTTTGTGAATTTTTCTAGAATTTTTGGACTCTATTTGCTATGTTCTAAAAATAATTGATTTATGGCGTAAAATCTGAATTAATTTCGAAAATTAATAAAAAAAAAAATTGAACTTCCCATCGGACACCCATACCTTCTGTGCTTCCAATAGATGCACGCTTAACACCCAAAGCCAATGCAATGAGCTGCCAACTTCTTTCTTTCTTTCAATTGGCATTAACCATTATATTAATTCTTTATTCCCTCTTATCTCTCTCTCTCCTAATCAGCTTCTTCAACCTCCCGTAACATTTCTTCTCTGTGTTCCTTTCTTCAAACCAACCTTCTCATGGCGGCAAGAAGGGCGGTGGCGCCTCCATGGCCGACCACCACCGCGGCGCCCTCGCCACGCCTCCCCCCTCCTCTCTTTGCTTCAACACCATGAATCAAACCATGGAGCTTCAAAACCTCCATTAATGGCCGCCAATCATTCTCTTCTTTCTCCCCACTCAAAGCATTAAAACTCATTCCGTCTGCAGGCGAAGCGTCCGCACTAACATCACCCACGCTTCAAACCTTCAATTGCACGTTAGCTCCACTACATACAATCAATTTAATCGTTTTGTTTCATCTTCAATTACAACCAAAGCGCCACCCCATGATCTCCCTCTCGGCCTCCTCCGCCCCTATAAAAGGGAGCACCAAAAGATTCTCATCACCAACACATTCCCATCACTCATTCCTCCTCTCCTCCTCGTTTGGCGAATTTGGAAGTTGAAGCTCGAGGTCCGAACGCCGCTCATCGGTCAATTGCGTCCTCTACGGTGGAGCCCCGCACCATCGACCACACCACTAGCTTCGCCGACGCGTTCTACGCCAGGTCCCTCGCTTGCCGGATCATCGCCGAGCACTGCCGCCACTGCGGAGCCCAAGCGCGCCGACGTCGTCGTCCTCGTCTCCGGCCGTCCATACACGCTCCTCCATAACCGAGGTGAGCACCGCATCCCCATCATCCCTCTCTCCATTACACCTCGCCGCCGTCGAACGCTGCTGTTCGCGGCAATGTCGCCATTTAAACCATAGACCAAGCTTCCTCTTTTGTAAATTATGCGTCGAGTCGAGCTAGCGCCGCCGCATCATCTCTACCCCGCTTCCGATCGTCATGCTCTTGGGATGCTCACCTCCTCGTCGTTGGGAACTCACCGAGCACCACCCACCATGGCGCTATTTTTTTCCCCAAAGCGTCTTTGTTCGGCTACTGGAGAAGATAGTGAAAAAGTGTCAAATATTCTATTCATGCGCTACTTTTGTACACACACATTTTATACTTCAAGAAATTTGTTCTCTCACATGCAAGCTCCAAATCCATTGATTCCTTCACCTAAATTCATCTAAATTCATCTATTATTCCTAGTATTTATTTCATAATTTTTAGATTTTATTTAATTTCTATTATTTTTTGGTCTATTTGGCGTAGCGTCGTTCTTGCCACGGCCAATCAGGCGCTTTTCACCACAACCAAGGTGAGCGCCTGCCCCGCGGTTCCCTCTTCAAATCGCCACAAACCTCATCCGCTAACTCCTCTCCGCTTGCCTTCGCAACGCCGACGTCACTTTGTCGTCCGCCGAAGGTTTTCTCTGTCGAGATCAGCGTCGCCATCGATGGTCGTCGCCGAAGTCGCTTACACTATTGAGTTTGCCTCGACATATCGTATTCGTCACCATCACCTTGGTCATAAAACTCCTTCTTTGTTCCCGATTATCCGAAACCATAATTTCCGATGAATAGTACAATTTTCGGAATTTTATTATTTCATGTAACATTCAACCTTCCTAATTTTGTTCTCCTCATACGAACTTCGATTTAAATCGATTCAACTTCCTAAATTCATATAAAATCGATACCTTCCTAGCAGTATTTATGTTATAATTTTTGGATTTTATTTGGATTTTATTTGAATATTATTTGAATTCGGATCGCTTACGCAGATAGATTTCAACGACTTGGACGATCGGATTTCAACGCCGTTTGAGAATAATCCATTAAGCAAGGCAAGTTACATTCTTGATCATATTTGCACCTATTATTTAAAATTATATAATTTGCTTTTAAATTATTATTGCATGCTTATTTACATTCAAGTAATTTAAATTCTGCTTTTAAGCTTTATAGTTATTCCCAATGCCTTTGTATGTCTAATTATTGTCAAGAGAGGTGGTATGGATAATTTTATCGAATGCAACATATTTTTGAAGTTAGAATTTGATGGGTTTGGATAATAAAAGGAGATTGTACATGGATGTGTGAAGTTAGAGAAAGATTGTTAATAGATAACACATGTTGAATTACGAATTAGGTGATTATTAGTATTGGATTATGGAAATAGATTGTTATTAATGATCGGATTGTGGTATTATTAGAGTTATATGATTGTTGGATATTAGATGTCAATCATAGACATAGATTATTATTGGATTATTGGATATTGGATTGAATGATGTTGGATTATTAGAAATACATGATTATTATGGTTGGATTATAGAAATAAATAATTATTGGATACCGGATTTTAGAGGTAGATTGTTGTTGATGTTGGATTAATAAAGATTGGATGATAGATAGATACTATAGTCAAATACTTGAATTGTTGATATTGGATTCTAGAAATAGATCGTCATTGGATATCAAATTATCTAAAAATTTGATTATAGGATTACATAGTCATTGGATTGATAGATATCGGATTATAAAATTTGAGTATAGTTAAATATTTGGATCAATTGAAGTTGGATCATAGAAATAGACTTATACTTGTAGATTGGACTAATAAATTTTGGATTGTCAAGGTTGGATTATCACAATCGATGGATTACATATCGATCTCGTTCTTGACAAGTCTTGGACATTTAACCTCACCCTAGATAAAATCTAGTTGATACAATAGTATGAACTAGAACATTTTGAGAAAGATTATGCTTAGCAATGCTTAGACCCAAAATGTTTGATTTGGGAAACTTTCACCAAAAAACAAATATTGTTTAAGAATCTATGGCATTGGTTTGTCATGGAAGTTTTGTCGTAAATGAATTTGAGAAAAATAAAATAAAATTATGGTTTGTACTTGGGCTTAAATGGTTGTTTGGATGGTGCATGTTAATGCACGGATCGAAGTCATTTCCATGATCGAGGCCCATGGGTTTTGTGGAAAGTCGCCCAAGTCAGCTTGAGGACCAAGCCTCGAGCTGCCTTTGCTATGCCTATAATGGGCTATGCCTCATCAGACAACCACATGTCCTCGTAATGGGGCGAGGACATGGCTAATTAATTTGTAAAGTTCCATCGCGGTTGACCTGTTTGTACGTGGGCGGTCTTTCATGGCCATTTCTTTTGACAAAGTCTTTCATGACTATTGTTCCCACCGGCGCAAGAGGGGCTAGGAACTCTGATTTCTATTCCAAAGGGGCTAAACCTTAGCGAGGGAAGCTCGGTGGAATGGCGCATTGTAAAGGCCTTGGCACGTGCTCTAGATCGCTTACCTAAGGTAGTGAGCGGTGGCATAGATATATGCTTGGGATAAACTAGAGAATTCGTGTCTTGTGGGTAAAGTGTACAACCTCTGCAGAGTGTAAAACTATTCAATAGCCGTGTCATGGTCATGGACATGCTAGCAAAGCCACTCAAAGTTAGACTTGGAATTTGTTTTAAAAAGACTTTATCAACTGGTTTATCCAAATGGGAATTGGGCGGAAGCCATGTGATAGGAGGGTATCCTTCACCATTCATGTGTGAATGTTATCGACTATAAAATTTGATTTAGAAAATGAATTTTAGTTATGTAATAACCGCTTTGGAACTTAGTACAAGTATTTAAAGAAAATGTCGCTTTATGCAAATTCAACCATATTAAGCTTTCCTTTGAGATATCCATATATGCATGTCATTACATTTGCTTGCGGGTGTAACTTGCGAGCACAGTAGTTGTGCTCATACTTGCTTAATTGCAAATAATTTCAGAGGAGAAGGACTTTGCCACGGTGTGGATCTCGACGACTAGGCCGCTTCGACCGATTGCTCGTGGCGCATTAGCTGGACTCTACTATATCTTCGTCTTCCGCTGTGTTTATTTTATTGTTGGCCTGTAAGCCTCCTTTGTAATCAACTCTATTGTTATTTATTAATAAAGTTGTGATATGATTTTGTTACCATATTTGTTTACTGTGTGGACTAGCTACTGATCATGGGACTAGTTCAGAAATACACAGAGGATTTGGGAGTGTTAATCCCGGGTCTTACAGCGAACCATTCCTCCTATTTTTGCTATTTCTGATTGCGCAGCCTTCCCCGCTTTACTCGTCGTGACGCCCCCTTTTCCCAAACAAATCCCAACAACTCGTCTTCCCTCCCAATCAACACAGCCCCATACCATTCATCTACCTTCACATCCCTAGGAATAGCCCAATCACTGGACAAATCCCCAGTTCTAGGCGTCAATGAGGCCAACGTGATGTGGTCCCAAGGTGGCCAGCGCGGTTGCCTAGCGCCCCATGGTGCGAGGTAGCGCCAGCTCACGGTTAGCGAAGTGTAGACAGGTGCGACGCTAATACTCCAGCTCCATTGCACCCTGCACAACAAAGCTATCGAGTAGGTAGTGCTTTAGTTTAAGTAAGCAAATTCTTTGTCTAATTTTATTCTTTGATAGGCATTGTTGTTTTGTGATTGTTTTCCTTCAATGCACCTTGTGAACAACACAAAATTTGTCGCTAATAAATTATACTAATCCTGCCTACAAGATTTTTGGGAGAATAAGAAGTTCACATTGAAGCCTTATGAGCTGCTGCTTGGGCAAAATGCCTAAGAGAACAAGCAACAACTTTCTTCGTGCTAGAATCCATTTCTAATCATGACAGCGATAAAGCGGCCTTGAACTTGAACTGAGTATTGAGAAGAATTTGATTTAACTGATCTTCTACACGTAATGCATGTGATGCTGCTCTCATTTTTTTAGCTTTATATCTAATTCAAAAAAGTTTATTAATCTGCTTTGGGTTTATGTTCTAAAAACAATGCTTTGGGTTATACATATAAAGAATTGTTCGACGGTGTTAAATGGAACGAGTTCGGTCAAACGATTGCTTACTCTTTATACAATTTGTTGCAAACCCAGCCTATTATCATTTTCACTAATTTCTTGATTTCCCTTGTGTGGTAAACATCTTATCAGGTTTGATTACAAATAATTAAAGTTATGTTATTTGTTTTTCAGCGTGGAGACGTAGCCAAGGGTGCGTCGTAAGACAAACACAGTGCTGGAGGTGCAACGCGGACCACAATGGAGCTCAGCCAGGTGTCTTGACAGGTTGACAGCATGGCACAAGCCAAGCTAGGCAATGGTGGCGCGACGTGCTGGAGTAATATGTTTTTTGCTGGCTAAGTTTGTCATGTCTTCTGTTGAAACTACTTGCATTAATGCCGTACCAAGCAACATTCATGGAACCACTATCAAATCATGGCAACAACTCAATGAGTCTTCCGATAATGTGGGGAGCTTCAATTGTTGTTGAAAACCATATATCAGAGGGAGACGTCCCTAACAGAATGCAGAACAAATAGTAGCATACTCATCTTTTCTTGCACCATCTCTGTATTAGAGCTCACTAGGCGTCATGCCAGAGCCGCGGCTGTGCTGTAGGCTGAGGCGCTGAGCATGACAATACATGTGGACATACGACGTGGGTTGGCACGGATCTCAATAACAATGGCTCAACGTGCTAGAGTAATATGTTTTTTTATCCATAACAAAGCACGAACACTCAGCTAGTATTTATGATGAGTAGAGGGGTCACGATGAGGATTTTAGCCATAGGGCATGCTTGAAGGTATCAAGGGCAATTGCCAATGAGTAGAGGTCGTTACAGGGTCTATTGTCACTATTGCATCGTTAATCTCCTCCGTAGTCATCAGTGGAAGAGGCAGGACAGTTTCCACAGCCTACACTTATAAAGCATTGTGATGGGGTAATGTAACATTTCTATTTACTGGGCTCTTCGAAAAATTTCAAATTTTAAAAACAACCATTTGGTTTTATAAAATTGCTAAATCTTAACTTGAAATTTAAAAATAAAAAACAGTTTAATTTGAATTAATCAAACTTCAATTAATTCAAAAGTGGGTTTATTTAAGTTTTCTAGATTTTATTTGGATTTAAAGTCAAAAATATTATTTTAAGTATTTTCTTGGATTCTCTGGATTTTAAAAAGGGGGTTTTCCTTTTTCCTAAGCTAAAAATAATTTGTTTATAAAATTAAAAGCTAAAGTTAAGTTGAAAATAATTTTATTAAGTTCCAAATAATTCAAGTAATTTCTGTGTATTTTCTTGAATTTTTGCACTTTAATTACTATTTTCTAAAAAGGCTTTTCATTTTCTAGTATTTTCTTAAATCGAAAATCCTTTTAAATCTCCCTTTTCTCCTTGGGCCGAATCCCTCGGCCCATTTCCTTTTTTCCGCCTACACGGCCCAGCTCCGCTCGCCCCGCTCCCCCTCCCCTCTCTCTCTCTACTCGTGGGGCCCTCCTGTCAGCCACCGTCGCCGCTGGTCATCGTCTTCCTCTCTCTCACAATTCCACCACACCGAGCCTTGTGCGTCAACGCCTGCGGCTTTTTATGCCGACCTCACCTGCCACTCGCCCACTCCCTTCCACGCCGCGTCATCGTTTGTCACCACCACGCCCACTGTCGCCACCCACTCCCTCTCCCATGCCCTGCTGCCACCCGTTGCCTCCCCATGCCACGCCGGTCCAAAGCTCCACAAAAACCGTCGCTGCCCATCTCCTCTCTCAGCCCTCCCCACGCCCAATAAAGAGGAGCACTGGGAGGCCCTCGAGCTCCTCCCTCTTTCCCCATGCTCCCCCTCTCTCTCTCGCCCCCAGCTCGCCATAATTTGAGTTCCGTCGCCGCCGGCCGAGCTTCACTCCGCCGCCTCTAGCGCCGCCGACGAGCCTCCTCTTGCCTCTTGGTCTCCACCTCCGGCATCAAAAGCTCGTCGTCGTCCCTGTGCGCACCTCCCCGTCACCGAAAGCCCATTGGATCACCACCGCCACCTTCGGCCGCTGCCGCCACCGCTTTTCCCCGCTCGCCACCGGCCATCCCTTAGCGCCGCGTCATCAAAACCGTGAGCCTTAGACTCATCGTGCCCTCCTCTCGCCACTGGTGCCCTCGCCGCCAGCCAGCTCCCGGCCAAACGCCGGCAAGCCCTCGGCTCCAGTGCCTCCGCCGCTCGATTGCTGACGTGGTAGCCCCACATGGCGCCTAGTCAACACCACATCAGCCCTCCAGGCGGCGTGGCAGCCACGTGGCCGTTGACGCATTAAACACGATTTTCCTTTTGAAAAATAAATCAGAAAATCCCAAAAATCTAGTTTTCTTTATTTTATGTATTTTCAAACTTCCAAAGGCCATATCTTCTCCGTCCGAACTCCGATTTGAGTGATTCAAATTTCTAAATTCATTATATTTCTGTTGGTACTAATTTGGTAATTTTTGGATTTTATTTGGAATTGTTTTATTTATTTGGCTTTGTTCGCACGTATAGATTCCAGCGTTTCGGAAGAATTTGTGGACCCGACGACCGAAGCATCTCAACTCTTCAACGAAGGCAAGTCATAGACCTTTGATCATATTGAACCCAACTTATAAATTACATTGTTTTATATCAACATGCATTGCTAAGTTTATAGTAAATGGTTTCAGGAGTAGATAATTACCTAATTACCATTATGCCTCCTTGATAAATTGAGAATGACATGTACCATTGAATGACACAAATCCTTGGATACCATAGGATGGTCAATTATTTGTTGGACATTATACTACAAACTTGGGTATCGTTTATGCTTAGTCATGCTATAGTGATGCGATGTCTCTCGATCACATGATTCAATAATGATAAATTCGACTAAATGAAATATGAAATTGTGGCGCGGCCACTATTGTTAAAATTTGTTGTGTCATGGCAAGGGTTGCCATCTGCCCGGGAGGAACCAAGATGATTTATACTCGGGCGAGTGATCGTGCAGTAAAGGGGATGAATTTTGGGATGTGCTTGCCTTGTCTGAGTAGTCACTAAGGACTTAACTTTGTGCACCATTGATCTGGGCTATACCGTGCAACCACAAGTCCATTTATGGGGTGGACCGGGCCAACTAATTAGCAATGCTTTGAGTCGGTTCTGCTTGGGTTGATAAGTGGCGCAAGAGGGGGCCAGGACCACGAATCCTTAACGAGTAAAACTGAGTCAAAATAGAGCTTTTTGTAATAGTCTTGTGATAATCACTTAGTCTCACGCCTTCGGAAGCGTGTCATGTCTGACATTATAAGATGATTATCTCTTGTGGGTCAAGCTGTACAACCTCTGCAGAGCGTAAAACTATTCGAATAGCCATGTCCCCGATTATGGATAATGCGTGGTGATTTCACACGAGGGGTAGACTTTCTAAAAAATGTTGGAATGGGTTGGATGGATCTGAGTAGTTGGTTTTGGTTGACGGTTGGGAAGTGCACGGGGTGTTCACTAGTTGTTTCAAAGAAAATTGATTACTTATATATTAATCTTTTAAATTGCACTTTACAATCTACTTACTATATTTACTGTCAATACTGCTTTCTGCAAATTAGCCATAAAGCTATCCTTGTCAAGCCTTGCATGAATATTATTTGCATACATTTCCCTACGACTTGCTAAGTACTATAAAGTACTCACGGCTTTGCGCCACTTGTTGATCAGTTACCGAAGAAGAACCAGGAAACACCGAGTTCTACGAGGAAGACTACTTCGAAGACTATGCGAATTAAGTCGCGTCCTCCACTCGATTACCTGTGGGCATGTCGGACGGCCTCCACAAGATGTTTGGTTTCGGCTGCAAGTTACCTTTCGTTGCTAAGCCCTGCGTGGCAAACGTTGTAAGACTTGACCATAAGTTCTTTTTGCTATTAAATATTAATTTATCAGCTTCATTGTCACGCCCTGGGAAAACAACCCCCGGGACCTCCTGTGCAATCTGAACTAGTCCCATGATCAATAGCTAGTCCGCACAGTTCAACAACGATGAGATCACAAGCACACAACAAGTTAAAGAAAAAGCAGACAAATAAACAATAATAATAGCAAAAGACCTTATGGTCAAGATTGCTACAGGGGTGCCACGCAGGGCTACAACACAGCGAAACACAAAACACACACGGAAACCGCTCAACGCGCCCACAGGCTATCAAGTGGAGGACGTTCCCTAGCACGCCTGGTCTTCAAAGACCTCCGCTTCAAAGAGGTCGGAGGTCCCTGGGAGGTTTTCAGCTGTTGATTAATCAGAGGGCACAAAGCCATGAGTACTCTGAATGTACTCACAAGCCGTAGGGAAAAGAATGCAAATACCAGTCATGCAAGGCTTGACAAGGAGGTCTTTATGGTTATTTTGCAAAAAGCGATATTGACTGGAAATACATTAAGTAGATTGTGAAGCACAAGTTGAAAAACTAATACATAAATAATCAAGTTTTCTTTGAAACAACTCGTGACTACCCTGGCCACTGCCCAGACCACTCGTGATCACCCAGATCACTCCTAGACCACTCGGAACCAACCACGAACACCCATTTTGAGAAAAGTCTACCCCTTGCATGAAATCACCAAGCATGTCCTTGACCGTGGACACGGCTATTTGAATAGTTTTACACTCTGTAGAGGTTGTACAACTTTACCCACAAGACACGACATCTCTAGTTGGTTGGACATCCGTCGATGCCCCTGCTCATTACCCTAGGTAAGCAGTCTAGAGCACGTGCCAAGGCCTTTACAAAGCTCTGTCTTGACCCGGTTCTGCTCGCTAAGGATTCGCCATACAGGCCCCCTCTTGCGACATTTCCAACCCAAACAGAACCGACTCAGAACATTGCTAATTAGTTGGCCAAGTCCACCCCACCCTGGACTTGTGGTTGCACGGTACGGCCCGGATCAATGGCGTACAAGGTTAAGTCCTTAGTGACTACTCAAGCGAGACATCCACATCCCAATGTGCGCTAAGCACCCCCTTTACTGCACGATCACTCGCCCGAGTATGAAATCATTTTCGGTTCAATCCGGCCAAATGGCAACCCATGCCATGGCACAACAAATTTTATTATTCACAGCAACACATGCCGTGGCAACACATACCACAATTCCAAATATCATTAAGTCAAATTCATTATTATTGAATCATGAGATCGATAGCCATCGCATAACTAAAGCAGGTCTAAGCAATATACGCACCCTTGTTGGCTATCACAATAAGAATGTCCAACTAAGATTACCCATCTATGGTGTCCAAAGGTACATGTCAACATGTCGAACACAATTATTCAAGGAGTCATACTAACGAGTAGGTGTTTAGCTAATTCCAAAACCATTTTTATACAACATGCAGTTGGTATAAAACAAAGTAATTTTACAAACTGGGTTCGATATGATCAAAGGTCTACAACTTGCCTTCGATGAAGAGCTAGGATTCTTCTATAGAGGTCGCCGGATCCACGAACTCTTCAGAGAAGCCGGAATCTACACGTGCGAAAAGAGCCAAATAAATACAACAAATCCAAATAAAAACAAAAAAAAAATACCAAACTAGAACCAAAAGAAAGGCACAGAAATAGAAGCGGGCTCTTGGGAGGAGGTCCAATTGAGAGAGAGATCGAGGGAGGTCCTGAAGCAGAGGTCCTGAGGAGGACGTCCTGAGGAAGATACGACTACTCAATGTGGTCGTAGGAGAGTTGGGTGAGACTAAAGGAGGTGAAAGAGGGTTGCTCAGGCTTTTATAGCCAGGGGATGATTGAGACTCGGAGGCACCCAAGTTCAAGGGTTGGTGAAGGAGAAGATGTGAGCAAGTAAGGGAGGAGACAAGAGGGGAAAGTGGGTACTGCAGAAATGACAACATTTAATGCGACACAACATCATTTAATGCTCAAGTACTTTTGCGTCTACAGTGACGCGACTGGAGGAAGAAGAATGTGAGTAGGGCTGACAGGTGGGGCTAGTCAAAAGGGAGGTTATGACCAAAAAGGAGGTCGTGACCAAGGGGAGGTCGCGGCAAAATGACAAAAAGGGGAAGGTCGCGACCAAAGGGGAGGTCGCGGCAAAACGACAGAACGGGGGAGGTCGCGGCCAAAGGGGATGTCACAGCAAAATGAAAAAAAGGGGGAGGTCGTGGCCAAAGGGAAGGTCGCGACTAAAGGACAAAAAGGGGGAGGCCGTGACCCAAGGGGAGGTCGCGACTAAAGGACAAAAAGGGGAGGTCGTGACCCAAGGGGAGATCGTGACTAAAGGACAAAAAGGGGAGGTCACCAGGACCACCCAAGAGGTCTCCTAGGACCACCCAGGAGGTCGCCAGGACCACCCGGAGGTCGCGGCCAAAGTGGGTGGTCTTTGCAAAAAGACCAAGAGGGAGGTCCAACGAAAGGGAGGTCTGGATTGAGAGGGAGGTCCAAACGAGAGGGAGATCTGGACTGAGAGGGAGGTCCAAACGAAAGGGAAGTCTAAACCCCAAAAGGGAGGCCTAAACCAAGAGGGAAGTCTAAACCAAGAGGGAGGTCTAAACCAAAAGGGAGGTCCAAACAGAAGGGAAAGGCTAAAGAAGAAAAGGCTGGGTCGAGGGAAACACAGAGCGAACAGAGAAAGGGGAAAACCCAACACCAGAGAACTCCAACGATCTTAAAACAAACCAAACTCTTGGATTAGTTGAAGTTTGATTTAGTCATTTTAAACACTCTTAATTCCAAAATCTCAAGTTAAGATTTAGAACTTCAACAAAACCAAATGGTTCTTTTTATTTTGAAAATTTTCAAAAAGGCTCATAAAATTGGGATGTTACAAAGTGGGACACCTACTGGAAGTGCTCTATAGTGGTCCCTCGCACATGTGTCGTTGCTGAGTCAGTGCAGTCCCACCGGAACCTGTTATCAGGCTTCATCGCCCTTATGTACGGTGAGATCGTGGATAATCTAGATTTTGAGCCACGATCCATCATTCGGGTGATTGAGGCAATGTTCCAGTATACAATCAGCGATGCCAAGGCTTGGAGGGCAAAATAGAAGGCATTGACATTAAGGTTCGGCACGTTTGAGGATTCCTACCACAACCTCCCTGGGCTACTTCGAGTCGTACAAGACAAGAATTGTGGCACTCATATCGACATTCAAGACGCCACGCACCCGAAGTGGCCCAATAAGAGGGTACTATAGCGAGCATTCTTCATCTTTGGCCCATGCATCAATACATTCTAGTACTGCCGTCCAATCTTGTGCGTAGATAGCACATTCATGACTAGGGAGTACAAGGGCTAGATACTGACTGCAATAGCGATGGACGGGAACAATCAAGTTCTTCCCATGGTATTCGCTTTCGTCGAAAGCGAGAACACAGATAGCTGGTTGTGGTTCCTGAAGAATGTCATGATTTCTGTTGTACAAGGTTTTTCCCAACGAATGCGTCATACATGACCGACATGCGGGTCTACTGAGTGCAATAACTCGGCTACAACAAGGAGAGAACGTACCACTTCCATGGCCGGATCTACAGAGTAGGTGGTGCATGAGGCACTTGGGCGCAAGCTTCTATAAGCAGTTCCACAACTAGGATAGGATGAACCTGTTCAAGCGGTTGTGCAATTAGAATCAGCAACGGAAGTTTGAAGCACTCTGGAAGATTTTGGATGACCGGACCCAGACGCATGTAAGGGAGGCAAAGAAGAAGGGCCGCCCAAGTCTTGATTAGGCCCTGAAGCATTACCCTGACTACCACAGATGGCCCCAGTATGACGAGGTGGACGGGGGCGCAGGTGAAATGCTTCTCAGACTGGATTGAGCACGAGCCTAAGGAGAAGTGGTCGCTGCTACATGACAGGGGTGGCGCTCAATATGGTGTCATGGCAACCAATCTAGCCGAGGTGTATAACTACGTCATGCACAGTGCAAGGTGCCTCCCTTTGGTTGGTATTGTGGAGGCAATTCTCCGCGGTACCACAAACTACTTTGTTGACAGAAGCAACAACGCGTCGCTCGCTATGGCAAATGACAGAGTACTCTACTCTGCCATGATCACCAAGTATATGGAGGAGAAGAGTAAGAAGGGTGAGATACACTGGGCATTCAAGATGGGCACAAGGGAGTTTCGCTTTGAGATAATGTGCAGGGATAAAAGACGCCGCAGGACGAACTACGAGAGGATCACCCACGAGTGCACGCTACGTTGTGCTAGTTGCGTATACACTTGCAACAAGCCCCTTCTTCTACATAGGCTCTGCTCCCATGTCATGGGCGCATGTTCGATTGTGGCCCAACATCCCGGCCAGTACCTCTCTGACTATTACAACAAGGAGGAGGCGATGCAAACCTGGAGCACAGAGATGTATGATTAAACCGTGGTTGGTCATTTCACTGGCCATCCGACCTGGGAGCAACTTATCTAGGCCACGAACATTGATAGGTTGAAGATGAAGGTTGGTCGGCGACAGGTACGACGCATCAGGAATGACATGGACGAAGCAGAAGCCAGACATCATACGAAGAAGTGCTCCATTTGCAGGGAGTCTGGGCACACCTTCAAGAAATGCCCCATGAGAAATCCTCAGGATGAAGGATACATCAGCACTCCGGACGTCGCCGCGGAGACCTCATCCGGCTGCCCGACTCGAGGCAGTGCACATGGGGCACGTTGAGGTCGCGACCACGGGAAAGCATGAACAATTGTAATATGTGATTGCCAATGTTGTGTGTGTAGTGGTACTAATATTATAAATGCTAGCATGTTGTAACTTGTACTTTAGTTAGTATTTTGCTTGTTGTACGCAGTGTGAAACCAATTGTATCGTAATTGCAAACTTTAACTTCATTTGTAGTGTGTCAGGACTCTCTCGGAATGCCCCCGGAGAGATCTCCCAGGACCTCCCAGGAGGTCCGACCGGACCACCCGAAGGTCTGGGAGGTCCTCTAAGAATACCCTGAGAGGAGGTCCTCCAGGACCACCCAGGAGATCTCAAAGACCTCCCGGAGGTCCCAGCCTCTGTGCTCAGAGCTAGTCCCAGGATCACTAGCTAGCTCGCACAGATCAACGCAGGTGTAATCACAACCACACAACAAGAAATAAGATGAAGCAGACAAAATAACTTATATTAAACAAGGACCTTATGGTCAAGGTTGCTTACAGAGGTCGCCACCAAGGGCTTACAAAAACTGACAATAAAACTTTACAATGGAACCACCAAAATGTGTGAGGCCATCCGGCAAGCCCACAGGATGTCGAGTGGAGGACGTCCCTAGACGGCTGGATCATCAAAGAACTCCTCCTTGAAGAAGTCTAAACACCCTTGATCTTCTTCTACCACTGCTCAAACAGAGGGCTTAAAGCCATGAGTACGTTTGCATGTACTCAGCAAGTCGTAGGGAACAATTATGCACATAATATTCATGCAATGGCTTGGCCAGGGAGAGCTGTAAGGTTAGTTTGCAGAAAGCAAGATTTTAACGGGAAATAAACATAAATAGATTCGAAGGCTCAAGTTAAAACGATAATATATAGATACATTTGTTTGAAAAGGAGGGAGGTGAGCATCAACTCACTTCCAAAAACCACTCGTGGGAGGTCTGGCCGCACCCACGACCACTCTGGAGCACCCACTCCAGAGTTCCCAAAGACCTCCTCTGAGCACCCACTTAGGAGCATCTTGGACCACCCTAGGGTTCAAAAGAGCACCACGACCAACCATGGACATCACGAGCATTCAGAGCCACCCAGAACACTCGCCGACATCCATGGACAACCGTGGACCACAAATTTTATAAAAGTCTATCCCTTGCGTAATTTCACCAGGCAATGTCCATGACCAAGGACTTGGCTATTCGAATAGATTTTTCACTCTGCAAAGGTGTACAATTTTACCCACAATTCACGACCTCTTTAGAGGGTCGGGTTCCCATCGAAACCCTTGCTCACTTCCAAAGGTGAGCAATCTAGAGAGCGTGACAAGGCATTTACAAAGCTTTGAACTGACTCGGAGCTGCCCGTTAAGGTTTCGCTTCCGTTGGGTTGCAACCCCCCTCTTGCACTAGCAAATCAACATGCTCCACCACAACAGAACCGAGTCATCTCATTGCTAATTATTTGGCCCAGACCACCCCTATAAAATGGTCTTGTGGTTACACGGTAATACCCGGATCAGCAGAACACAAAGTTAAGTCCTTAATCCACTCAGGCAAGACAACCTCATCCCAGTGTGCACATGGCACCCCCTTTATTGCACGTTCACTTGCCCGAGTGTGAAAACATTTTAGGTTCGACCCAGCCAAAGACCACCCTAGTCTTGGTGCAACAAATTTTAGCAAGAGTGGCATCGCACCACAATCAATACAGCTGTGGCATCAGCACCTCAGCTGCTCAATAGTGGCACCAACCACAGTTCCATAGTTCAATTAGTCAAGATTATTAACGACGAAGCATGATTCTCAAGACCCACGGTTCTAAAGCAAGGCTAAGTATAAACATACGGTCTCATGTTGGCAATATCAAGCGATACTAGCTAAAATTACCCATTCTAAGGTGTCCAAGGGAATCATGTCAACATGTTGTGTACAATCACCCAAGGAGGCATAATTATCAAGTGGGATATAGCTACTGTCCAAAACATTTCTTATAAAAGTAGCCATGCATGATAATGTAAAACAACATATTTTTTAAATGCTGGGTTCAACATGATCAAATGTATGCGACTTGCCTTCGTGAAGGGTTGCGAGGCTTCGGCAGTGGCTGCTGGTTCCGAGTACTCCTCCACAAAATCGGGATCTACACGTTTGCAAAGAATCAAATAAGCAAAATAACTCTCGGAAAAGAACTTAAAAAGACTTTAAAAGAACTTTAATGAACTCATCCAGAAACCAGAAAATAGGAAGTCCCGATGGAAAAGAGATCCAAACCAGAGAGGGTGGTCTTTGCAAAAAGACCAAGAGGTGGTCACGACCGAAAGGAGGTCATGGCCAAGAGGGAGGGTAGTCTTTGCAAAAAAAACAACAAAGACCAAGAGGTGGTCTTTGCAAAAAGGCCAAGAAGGTCGTCTTTGCAAAGGGAGGCCTTCGGGAGATCCAAAGGGAGAGAAGGTCCTGAGGAAGACACAACTATTCCACGTGGTCGCGAAGGAGACATGACCACGTAACGTAGTCGTAAAAAGGATACGATCACGCGATGAGGTCGCATGAACAAGAAAAGATAGGCACCAAGAAACTCACCAAGGCCGAGAACTAGCTCAAGGATAGGACAAGATGAAAGAGCTGACCCAGTGGCTGGACAGCAACCAGCTGGCGGTGGCGGGGAGGTCATCGCAGAGGCTCCGAGGGACCCCCTTGATGACGAGGAGGCAACGGCGTCGCTTCAAAGGGCTCCTTGGCGAAACTTCAGGGACGGAGAAAACTAGACAAGGAGGCTAGGAATAATGAAAGGAGACTTACTTAGGCTATTTTTATAGCCGGAGATGGAAGAGAAAGAGAAAGAGGGAGTCACAGAGAGGCTTAGAACCGCACGAGTCAAAGATAGGTAGGAGTCAGGGCAAGTGTCACGACCGAACTGGTGAAGGACAATCAAAACATGCTTTGCTGAGAAGTAAGGAGACAAGGAGGGAGAATACGGTGCCACGCAAGTGACCACGTAAGTAACCGCATTTAATACGCCCAGATTTTTATGGCGGGGGAATTGAGAAAGTGAGTAAGACCGACAAGTGGGGCCAGCCAAACTCAGGTAAAAGATCGGTCAAAGGGATAGTAACGACCAAAGGGAAGGTCGGGACCAACAAGGGTGGTCTCAACCGCCAAGGTGATCTTTGGGAAAAGACCACAGGGAGGAGGTCACAGAAAAAGACAAAGGAAGAAGTCACGACCTCAGAGGGAGGTCACAGCCCAAGGGGGTGGTTTTTTGCAAAAAGACCAAAAGGGCGAGGAGGTCCAAACGAGGGGAGGTCTGGACAGCCAAGATCAATCAAAGGGAGGTCCTGACGGTCAAGATCAACCAAGGGGAGATCCTGACGGTCAAGATCTAACAAGGAAAGGTCCAAATGAACACAGGGAAGTCCAAATGAACCGAGAAGGAAAGAAGGTCAAATGATAAAAAGAGAAATCCGGAAGGGAGAAATCCATCCCGAATTTGAACTTTAAAATTCAAGAATATTTGAAACACATACCCGGGCTAGAACGCCTCAGGGGTGGTCGTGACCCAAGAGAAAACCAAACCAAAGGGGGTTTAAACTGGGAGGGAGGTCCAAACCACGAAGGGAGGTCTGGACCCTTAGAAGAAGTCCAAACATAAGGCACAAGGGGAGGTCCAAGGAGAAGCCAAGAGAGGTCTGGATCTACGGGGGAGATCCGGGTTAAAGGATAGACCAAGCACAAGGGATGTCTAAGAAGGAAAAGCTAGTGAGCACCAACACTCAAGATGAACCAAATGAGGTTAATTGCAGCTGGATTAATTCAAGTTAAATCTCCAAATTTCCAAAATTCCAAGTTAAGCTTGAGCGAATCAATAAAGCCGAATGGTTCCTTTTGGGTTTTGAAAACTGGCAGAAACCCTAGGACAAACGGGACGTTACATAGTGCCTAGAGGAGGTTGTGGGATATTCCAAATATGCTATACTTTTCCCTACTTCTGGAAAACGATCTTTGGCCGTTGAGATGGCCAATAGTGATTTTGACGACGAGGCACTGAACCAAAACTACATTACAGTCTACAGACAGAAACATGTTACACATGGGCACATGGCATGATTGTTCGGCTAATTGCTTGAGTCATCATCGCTACTAACATGGTACACTGCGACACAAGCATCCAGACCATGTAAGTATACATGCCTTCAGGGGATAGTAAAAAAAAACATGGCGGGTACGACTGGGGACTACTATGGAATGGCCTGACCTACTGCGTTGACCGGGGTCATTTGCCCTTCCTTGCGAGCTCGGTGTTGTACTCCTCGCCGACCGCCTTAGCCTCGGCCGTCATTTCCCTTTTTTCTCGCGCTTCCTCTCGCGAGCCTCGCGCTCCCTGCACCTGCACGCCTCGAGATGAGCTCGCATCTCGCGCCGAATACGCTCGTTGTACTCTTCGTTGCGATGCTCCTCCTCCCTCCTCTCGTGGCCCCTCTTAGCATCCCACTCCTCGCAGTCGAGATCCCATTGGTCGTGTGAGTGGATCTCTTGGTTGATCGAACAACACCACGTAGTCCGGGTACGACCCCTACGTAGTGATCGGCGTGTAGGTGACCTGTGGAAAAGAATAACAAAAAGTTAGCACACGAATGTGTGATTACATTATGAAAAAAATTTATCATGGAACTAACCCTTCGGTGGCACCACACCGTGCCCATGGTGGACCGGTCCACCTCGTCATCCTCGGCGTACAAGCTGACCGCGTACGCTCCTAAGTCCAGCTTTGGTCGTCCGATCTGGAAGTGCTCGAAGGACTATAGCTGTAGAAGTAGCGGGCATCCAGAGAGGATGGAGTTGTCCTGGGACCGGCGGCACGCGTCGCACAGTGCGTGATACGCTGTGCATAGCACGACTGGACCCCAAGCGTAGGGCTGGATCTCGTCCAACGGCAAGTCCACCAGCTCACGTGCGTACCAGACATAGTGCTTGTCGATGTTGTCACCGTGGGACCCTGGGAACATCACCCACCCGAACAACCACAACAGGTAGGCCTCGAAGTGCCTCCTAACAATCTCTTCGTCTGCATCCTGCGCCATACGCTCAAGCTGAAAGAAGACATATACACGTCAACAAGGTTTAGAAATTAATTGAAGCAAGAGGACAATAGTTACGAAGATTTACGTAGAACTGATAGATCCACCCTAGCGTCGGTCCGTGGGGGCTACTGAACTCCTAGTACTTTCAGATTGGCGAAGAAGACATCTCGAACCTCGCTAGGAGGTAAAATGCACTATGTGGCAGGATGTAAATGCGCCGCCAGATGGAAGCGGTGCGAGGCAACCCGGTTAGAAGCTTCAGTCTGCGGCGTCGGCGCCATCTCTCCGCACGGAAGGTAAAACGTGTGCATCTCTGGTCTCCACCAATCAACTAGCGCCATCAATAGGGTCCGGTCGTATGGAAAACGCCTGGACGTACGACCAAATGTCCCATGTCGCCTCAACCATTCTCGCCAGTGAAAGGAGGCCTGCCGCCCTCAATCTGCGCCGGATAAGATTACGAACGAACGTTAGTCCGCCCAAAGCAGTCAGGCTACAAATGAGTACACGGAGATTGCAAACGACACGTACCTCGGAACCCAACATGCGTCCACCCTCCCACACTACCTTTCTTCTCTCCCTCTCCTCTCCTCTTTTCTATTTTTTTTAAATTCAAATAATGCTGGGGCTGATTTTTCGGGCCTTTATAGAAGGACTCCTGTTGCCGGTTCAACTGGCGACAAGTAGAGCTGTTCAAATGCCGGGCCAGGCCACGCTTCGGAATAAAAAAAATATTATTTAATTCATTTCAGAATTAAAAAATGGATTTTCATTTTTTAATTGTTTTCACAGGGCTTTCGGGCCGGGCCTTCGGGCTGAAATTGCTGTCCCAAGCCCGTCCCTGATAGGGTCAGGCTCGGGCCGGGTCGTCCGTGAATAGGTCTAGCGACAGGACAACTGTTGACTTCCTGTCGTCAGTTCGACAACACAGGGTCAGCAGACCCCTGTCACCGGTTCGATAGAGACCTAGTTTTGTATTTTTTTAGGACAATTATTTATTTTTGTAATTATCTTTTAAAATAATATTATTTCAAAAAATTCTCATCCTGAAGGCATCCATATGGTTGAGCCATATGTGGGCTTCATGGCTGCGCCAGACCACTTAAGTACCAAACAAGTAAACCCTAGCACCAGACTAAGACAAAGCAAACAAGAAGCGGCGGCGGCGGCTAGGCGCAGCAGCGGACGGCTGGATCCAGTGCGTCGTCGCCACCTCCACGCCGCCTCCGTGTTGTCTACATTGAGCTCCCCCTCGCCGGATTCTGCCTCCATCCCTGTACGCCGCCGGATTTCCCGTCGATTCGCATCCCCTCTGTCGATTTCGCTGGACATTGACCTCCAAGGCTCCCCAGCCTCCCCCTCTAGGTTCTGCTTTGTGCTGCTGCTCTGTGTGTTGAAGCTGCTGCCTTCTGCTTCTAGCCTTCTCTTATGTGTTATGTACTTATGTGGTCTTGTGTAGCTCAACTGCTCTGTGCCTGTGTTGCCTGCCTGCAGACTCTTCCTCTTGCTGCCTGTGTGTGAGTCGGCCGCCTAGTCGGCGTCTAGGCAGGCTAGGCGCTAGGCGGGGGTCTGCCGCCCGACTAGCGCCTACCGCCTTGGTGAACCATGGTCCCGCCTCGTGAGTCCCTGACCCCTCCTTCCGATGCCATTCGAGTTCATCAGGATCCCAACTTACCGCTTACATCGTTGTGTTGTTTCGCATTTTTCATCATAGAACGCGCCCTACTTGTGCCAGAAGGAGGGGAGGGGATTACGCTGCACTGCCCTCAGGTGAAGTGTTCTTGTTCTCAGCAAGCATTTTGGAGAGTCGTGTTCGCGTCTGGAAATTTTGGTCTGAAGAATTTGCTTGTCTTGGGTGCAGACGAAGGAACCCCTCTCGCTGTGGGAGAATCCGTGTGCTGCCACCACGTCCTGGAAGCTCCGTGCAGAGCGCTGCAGCGATGAGCCCTCAGGCAAGTCCAGATCTCAAATTGCTTAAAGACAACAATGTAGCATATATTGCATCCTTTTCTATACATCTTTGGGGGAAAGGGGTAGTAGCCTTGCTGTCAATTAGTCACTGTAAGGTCACTTATTAACAACCTATGTCTGGTAACTCTCTGAACTCTTGTAGTGATTAGTGATTCCTGTTATACAGTACACAATTTGGTGGCAGATTTAAGAGACAGCATATGTCGAATTTAATCCATGCTAAATATTAAGAAATATTGCCAGCAAAAGTGTTGGGGTAAAATCATAATGCAGTCCCCATGAATGGACTTTTGTAAGTGAGCAAAATTGAGTCAGATAATAGAATAGGTTCCTTGTAAGTACTAGGCTAGTTTACTCTCTGGCTACATATAGCTTGGCCTTTATTCTAGCCATGTATTGTAATAACGCCTCTTAGAATCATAGCAGTGTGAGACATGCACTCTCTGTTATGTACATCAAATTGTGCCTTCAAGCATCATCAAACTTGTTTCCTTTCATGATGGAGCCCTGATGAATGATATCATATATTTCTATATCATGCAGATGTCCCACCTGAGAACAAAACCTCTGGGTATATTTTTATTCATGCTGAGGGTGGACTGAACCAGTAACGTATAGCTCTATGTATGCACTTCTGTTTCTCTCAGCCTTCCTCTCCTTATTGTGTGTTGAGTGCCAAATATTTGTTTCAATGTTGCAATGGTTTTTGCTGCTAAGCATTGATTTATTGCAACCTGGTGATGTCTCCAAATTTGTTACTTGAGAATTCTTTTCCTATGAGGGTGGCTGTTGCAAAAGCATATTTACAATGTGCCTTCAATACAATCTGGTAATTCCTTTTGATCTCATGTGTTTGCCATGATCTACTATAGCTGGTTTAAGAAAACTGATATTCTTGTGTCGTTTAATACTATTTAAGTTCCTCCCTAAGCAGATCACGCCAATTTCTTGAGCAGTGGTAATTAGTTTCCTAAAATGGCTTTGAGTTTCAATTGCAACAGAGATCCATCTGTTAATTTCCCTTATTTAGTGTTTTTGCAGATATGTAATGTTGTTGCAATTGCTACGAGAATGAAGGCAACACTTATTTTGCCAGTTCTGAAGCAGGACCAACCGTGCGCAAGGGGAAGGCACAGCCAGGCCAGCGCCGTGAGGACCACCAGATAAGATATTCATCTCTTAATTTATCTTTTAGATTTGGTTATTTCAAGCAAGAGATCAATTCGTGATCTATTAATTATTTAAAGAAAGAGATCAATTCGTGATCTCTTAGTTATTTGATTACTAGATAAGGTTTCATCTAGAGATTGATTGTTAGGGAGCCGGCCACATCTGTATAAGTGGCGCACGGCAGCATTGAGGGTAGCAAGCAATGGATTAAGAAAATCTCCAAATCCTAGTCTCTTCTGAATCCCGAACCTCCCTCTCTCTTGAAATGACAGTCGCCATCCAAAGACACTGTCTGGCTGGAGCTACTGGCCTAAACCCCTAGTTTACCACGATTATCCCCTACACAATCATGTTCGGCTCAGAAGCAGGAGATGAAGTCTCCATGGCGCAACTCTTGCAGGCCATCCAGGCGTTGACTGCTCGCATCGACGACATGCATGTTCGCAACTTCGCATCGACGACATGCAACAACACATGAGAGATGTCGCCAATCGCCCGACGGCCATGGAGAAGTGTCCTGCGGTGGAGTTACCGGGTCGTTTACCACCGCCACCAGGGTTGCAACCACCGGCTCCCCTGGCGATCGCTGCACCCGATGATCAGCCATCCTCAACATCACCAACCGCCAATCACCCTCCACTTCCGATGCCCACCGCCTAACACCACCTACCTACCGCCACCACCACTGCCTACATCGAGATCCCTCCCACACCAAGGTTATTAAAGCGATAAGGCGAGGCGCGACGACTCACCACCTTTTTACCGCCAAAGCGCTTAAGGCGCGCGACGAGGCGACGCCATACACACATCCTAACCTAGTATGGCAGCAAATTAAATCAGCAATTCTAGTAGCACATGCATGTCTTGATATTGCCGGTTCTTGAGCCCATGTAGCCCCTATCCTTTTTCCAATCGCTCCTCCCATGTAGCACACATCCTCTTTGCAAGTTCCATCAGTAGCTTGTTACAATACATTATAATAATTTATATTTCAATTAATTGAGTAAATATGGATTGAGTGACATACCTTGTTGATAATATCTCATCTCTTCCAAGCAACAAGCTACATGGAAATGGGACAACAATGAAGTGAAAAACTGAGAATTAAATATACGATTACATGAATAATGAACAACATAACAAGCACGACATAACAAACGTAAGTCCCGGACAATAAAATAAGTCCACGAGTTTAGAGTCTAATGGCATGACATAAGTCCACAACAATAACATGTCCAACTCTCCCATCTCTCAAAAGTCATCCATATGAAACTCATCTAAATTAGTAGTAGCATCCATGTTCTCTCCATCACCATCTTCGATTATTGTCACACTCACATGTCGGCTGTCCCAGAACTTGGTTGCACAACAGAGGCTTGGGACTTCTTGTCGGTTGTTGTCACACTCACATCTTCATCTTCTCTTTCATCATCATAATCTGGGAAGAGTGGTATGCCCTTCTTGTACTTCCACAAAGGCTCTCGCATCCCTTTCATGATTGACGTTGTAGTCTTGGCACATTTTTGAACATCTCCAAACCGACCCGCAAGATGCTCCTTAAACCTTTTGATTCCTCCCGATACCTTTCGGTCACAAAGCAAACATTGGACCAAATCTCGGTTGCCAATAACTGTCCAAAAACCATACTCCCACCCCGAATCATTAGACTCCACCTTCCATTTTGGATCGATCTTTGGATCATACACGGCCTCGGAGGATGCAATACTCGCACTTTCCATTTTTTTTTTGTGCTTGTGCGTTAGAGATTAGAGAGAACATAATTAGTAGCAGTGTAGCACAGTAGCAATGCAGAGCATCTTGCTAGTTCAACACAACAACAATGCCATTGTGAATTCAACACAACACGGAGCTGCAGAGCAATGCATAATTGTAGCAGAGCAAAGCAGAGTTCAGCACAGCGGCACAGCCCCTACAACATGCACTCTCCCGGCTCGGGCTCCCCCTCCCGGCGGCGACCCGACTTCCCTCTCTCGGCTCGGGCTCCCTCTCCCAACCCCTCCCGGTGGCGACCTGACCTCCCCCTCCCTCTCTGCTGCCCTCTCGCTCCTCACTTCCCCTCCCTCTCCGTTCTTTGTGCCTCCCGTGGGAGGACCAGTAGGAGGGGAGGCGGGGAGGCCGGGGAGTCTGGTCTGAGAGGAGGGAAGCGAAGGAGAGGAGGTGCAACAGAGGGGGGCGGCTGGGGACGGAGGCGCACCTGGATCTGGATCTGGAGCTCAACGAAGAGGGCGACGCCACGACAGGGATAGAGGCGCAACAGCAGATGGCCGTCGTGTTGGGGATGGAGGCGGCGCAACGCTAGGGTTCAAGTTCACGCACAGGTTGGACTCTCTTCCTCAATCTTTTCCCGTTGGCCCCCTCTGCTCCCATCTCCTTATCCCTGCTCGAGGCTGGATATGGCGTCCGCCTCAGCTGTCTCCGACGCCACACAGTGACGCCTTGGCCATGAGGCGGACGCCATAGACATGATCAGCAAAGGTGAGGCCGTGGCGTTGTCCTCCTTGATCGTCTAAGCGTTGCTTAAGCGACGCTTTAACAACCATGCTCTGTTTCAATAAAATAAACTCCAGCAACTGAGGGAGACATACTCAAGCACCTCCTACAGGCTGCAACAAACTTTTTCAATACAAATTCAGTAGCAGTTAACACGAGATTTATACTCAAGTATCTACTATAGCAAGATTGTGCAGGTACGCTTCATAAGCTTAGCGACACAGAGGCTCTCATACAAACATGACATAGTTAAAGGAAATTTCCCATAGATCAGCTTCCTCAAATCATCTTTTGAATACTCCTTCAGCTTGTTCTCAAATGGCATAACTAAAGGAAACTCCCTAGGTATCAACCAACACATACCATCATCATTGGAATACAGATGAGATTCAACACTGCGAACAAGCCACATGAAAGATCTTGGCCCGTCATTATACATAGGCTCATCAGTTTCAGCTTTAGGATTAGAATAGTCGAACTACTGTTTCAGTAGCCAATTGCTTTGCGCAATAGTCGTCCACTTGTCTTTCTTTAATCGAGTGTAGGCCAAGTCTTGAAGAATGGACTGTGAGGTTGTACTGTTCGTTGTGTAAAAAAGCAGATGGAACACATTCAGAAATGCTTGTGTTCCGCGGTGCTCGAGAGAGACCCGGGTAGGTGAATTTGCGGACATCATTTTCTCTAGGAGTTGAGCTATATCTTGTGGTAGCTGCTCAATCACCTCTGGGCCATAACAGCTATCAAGGACATCCTGGATAGATTGAGCACCAAAGAAATAATCCATGTTCAGGTTTACAGTCCCTGCGTAATGGCACACCTTTCAGAAACTCGTTACGTCCATGGTATTTACGACCAATCTAGATGGAATAAGATCCTCATACGATGAAAGTCCTTTTGAATAGTTGATCTCAAGCATATGAATGAAGGAGTGAAGCAACTCCTGTCCAGATTCTGTTACGACATATTGATCCTCCTCACCAAAAAGTCTGATTCGTTCCAACGGCTTGTGTAGGCTTCTGTATTCGAACAGATCCAACTTCTCACCAGGTTCAAGACGATGTTCCTTGAAACCAAAATCACCCGTGTGAAACTGATGCTCATCTTCCTATTGAATGCTGTTACAGTTTGGAGGCAACGTGAGTACATTGTTACAAATATTAGTTCAGTTTGCATCTTGTAAAAGGAAAAGCGCAGACAATTATTGTAGTCTTGAATTTTTTTTGTACAACAAAAATGATGCAAACTGTATGAACAATACCTCATTGCTGTCCTACAAGGCCACAACAAAATTTAATAGAGCGAACTCGAGGTTTTAAGCTTAACTTGCCTCACAATCATCCAATCAACTTTGGTGCTCAAACAGAAGCTGGATCAACAGACAGTTGCATTATTTTTGTTGTACAAAAAAAATGAAGACTACAATAATTGTCTGCGCTTTTGCGCTTTTCCTTTTACAAGATGCAAACTAAACTAATATTTGTAACAGTGTACTCACTTTTCCTCTAAACTGTAACAACATTCACAAGGAAGAGCATCAGTTCCACACGGGTGATTTGGTTTCAAGGAACATCGTCTTGAACCTAGTGAGAAGTTGAATTTGTTCGAATACACAAACCGTTGGAACGAATCAGACTTTTTGGTGAGGAGGATCAATATGTCGTAACAGAATCTGGACAGAAGTTGCTTCACTCCTTCATTCATATGCTTGAGATCAACTATTCAAAAGGACTCTCATCATATGAGGATCTTATTCTATCCAGATTGGTTGTAAATCACTATGGACGTATCGAGTTGTGTGCCATTATGCAGGGACTGTAAACCTGAACAAGGATTATTTCTTTAGTGCTCAATCTATCCAGGATGACCTTGTTAGTTGCTATGACCCAGAGGTGATTGAGCAGCTGCCACGATATAGCTCAACTCTTACAGAAAATGGTGTTTGCAAATTCACCTAAAGGTTTCCCAATGCTTGTGCACTCGAGTCTCATTCCCTGGCATTGTAGAACACAAGCATTTCTGGATGTGTTTCATCTGCTTTTTTTATACAATGAACAGTACAGTCTCACAGTCTATTCTTCAAGACCTGGCCTACACTCGATCAAAGAAAGACAAGTGGACGACTATTGCGCAAAGCAATTGGCTACTAAAACAATGGTTCAACTATTATGATCCCAAAGCTGAAACTGATGAGCCTAGATATAACGACAGACCAAGATCGTTCATATAGTTTGTTGGCAGTGTTGAATCTCATCCACTGCAACACAATAAGCTTGTAAGGAAGACGAATCATGAGAGAGAGAAGATTAAGCTGAAATATTTTATGGTTCAAAAGTTCATTTGAGGAGGTTGATCTGTGGGAATTTTTCTTTAGCTATGTCATGTTTGTATAAGAGCCTCTGTGTCGCTAAGCTTCTGAAGCATATTCACCCTGAAAGGAACTTTAGGTTTATGTAGCACCCTGCGGTGGAGTTACCGGGTCTTTTACCACCGCCACTAGGGTCGCAACCACCGGCTGCCCTGGTGATCGCCGCGCCCGATGGTCAGCCATCCTCAACAACACCAACTGCCAATCACCCTCCACTTCTGATGCCTGCCGCCCAACACCACCTACCTGCCGCCACCACCATCGCCTACATCCAGATCCTTCCCATACCAAGGTTATTAAAGCGATAAGGCGAGGCGCGGCGACTCACCACCTTTTTACTGCCAAAGCGCTTAAGGCGCTTGGTGAGGCGACGCCTTACACACATCCTAACCTAGTATGACAACAAATTAAATCAGCAATTTTAGTAGCTTATGCATACCTTGATGTTGCCGGATCTTGAGCGCATGTAGCTCCCATCCTCTTTCCAATCGCCCTTCTCCCATGTAGCACCCATCCTCTTTGCAAGTTCCAACATGCAGCTTGTTGCAATACATTATAATAATTTATATTTCAATTAATTGAGTAAATATGGATTGAGTGACATACCTTGTTAATAATATCTCATCTCATCTCTCCCAAGCAACAAGCTACATGGAAATGGGGCAACAATGAAGTGAAAAACTGAGAATTAAATATATGATTACATAAATAATGAACAACATAACAAGCACGACATAACCAACGTAAGTCTACGACAATAAAATAAGTCCACGAGCTTAGAGTGTAATGGCATGCCACAACAATAACATGTCCAACTCTTGCATCGATCAAAAGTCATCCATTTCAAACTCATCTAAATTAGTAGTAGCATCCATGTTCTCTCCGTCACCATCTTCGATTATTGTCACTCACATGTCGGCTATCCCAGAACTTGGTTGCACAACAAAGGCTTGGGACTCCTTGTCGGTTGTTGTCACATTCACATCTTCATCTCCTCCATCATCATAATCTAGGAAGAGTGGTATACCCTTCTTGTACTTCCACAAAGCCTCTCAAACCTCTTTCATGATTGATGTTGTAGTCTTGGCACATTTTTGAACATCTCCAAACCCACCCGCAAGATGCTCCTTAAACCTTTTGATTCCACATATCTTACGGTCTGGCGAACATTGGACTAAATCTTGGTTGCCAATAAGCGGCCAAAAGCCATACTTAGTCCCGGATCATTAGACTTCATATACATTTTGGATCGACCTTTGGATCATACGGCCTCGGATTATGCAATACTTGCACTTTCCATTTTTTTGTGCTTGCGTTAGAGATTAGAGAGAACATAATTAGTAGCGATGTAGCACAAGAGCAATCAGAGCATCTTGCTAGTTCAAAGACAAACCGAGCAATGCCATTGTGAATTGACCTGAAGACTGGCCATGAGCAAAGTAGAGTTAAACCTGTGGCACAACCCAGCACTGCACTCTCGGCTCGGGCTCCCTTCCCTCCGGCTTGGGTTCCTCCCCAACCCTCCCGTGCGACCGGCCTCCCCTCCCGATCCATTGCGCCTCCGCTCCTCTCGTCTCCCGCTTCCTCTCCTCTCCACTCTGGTGCGCCTCCCCTCCATCAATTCGAGTATGACCACAAAGAGAGGAGGAGACACGTCGAGGGAGGGAGTCTGTGAGGAAGGCGGAGAGAGGAGGGGGCTGAGACGAAGAGCACCTAGATCTGGAGTGTGGTGAGAGGCGGACGCATGACGGGGACAGAGGGCAAAGAACAGATGGCCGTCGTGTCGGGGATGGAGGCGGCGCAATGCTAGGGTTCAAGTTCACGCACATGTTAGACTCTCAATTTTTTCCCGCTGGCCCCCCTCTGCAACCATCTCCTTATCCCCGCTCGAGGCTAGATATGGTGTCTGCCGCAGCTGTCCCCGACGCCACAGCGACGCCTTGGCCATGAGGCGGGCGCCATAGACATGATCGGCGAGGCCGTGGCACTGTCCTCCCCGACCGCCTAAGCGTTGCTTAAGTGACACTAACGCGACGCTTTAACAACCATGCTCTGTTTCAATAAAAGAAACTTCAGCAACCGAGGGATGCATACTCAAGCACCTCCTACAGGATGTAACAAACCTTTTCAGTACAAATTCAGTAGTAGTTAACACGGGATTCATACTCAAGACTCAAGTATCTACTATAGCAAGATTGTGCAAGTACTATATGAACCTAAAGTTTCTTTCAGGGTGAATACGCTTTAAAATCTTAGCGACACAGAGGCTCTCATGCAAACATGGCATAGCTAAAGGAAATTTCCCATAAATCAACCTCTTCAAATCATCTTTTAAATACTCCTTCGACTTGTTCTCAAATGAGATAATTAAAGCAAACTCCCCAGGTATAAATCAACACTTACCATTATCATTGGAATACTCCAGTTTTGTCTTCATCTTCTCTCTCATGATTGATCTTCTTTACAAGCTTATTGCGCTCCAGTGGATGAGATTCAGCACTGCGAACAAACCACATGAATGATCTTGGTCCGTCATTATACCTAGGCTCATCAGTTTCAGCTTTGGGGTTAGAATAGTCGAACCATTGTTTTAGTAGCCAATTGCTTTGTGTAATAGTCGTCCACTTATCTTTCTTTGATAGAACGCGGGCCAAGTCTTGAAGAATGAACTGTGAGGCTATACTATTCATTGAGTAAAAAAGCAGATGGAACACATCCAGAAGTGCTTGTGTTCTGCAGTGCTAGGGAATGAGACTCTGAGTGCACAAGCATTGGGAAACCTTTAGGTGAATTTGCAGACACCATTTTCTCTAGGAGTTAAGCTATATCTTGTGGCAGCTGCTCCATCACCTCTGGGCCATAGTAGCTAACAAGGACATCCTGGATAGATTGAGCACCAAAGAAATAATCCTTGTTCAGGTTTATAGTGCTTGCCCTGCGTAATGGCACACCTTTCAGAAGCTTGATACGTCCATGGTGATTTGCGGTCAATCTGGAAGGAATAAGATCCTCATATGATGAGAGTCCTCTTGAATAGTTGATCTTAAGCATATGAATAAAGGAGTGAACCAACTCCTATCTAGATTCTGTTACGACATATTGATCCTCCTCACCAAAAAGTCTGATTTGTTCCAACGGTTTGTTTAGGCTTGTGTATTCGAACAGATCCAACTTCTCACCAGGTTCAAGATGATGTTCCTTGAAACCAAAAGCGACGCGTGGGCGATACTCATCTTCTGGTGAATCTTTATTACAGTTTAGAGACAAAGTGAGTACACTGTTACAAATATTAGTTCAGTTTGCATCTTGTAAAAGGAAAAGCGCAAACAATTATTGTAGTCTTCAATTTTTTGTACAACAAAAATAATGATTTGTTTTATTGTCATTACCCATGATAACATATGCTATGTAATTACACTTCGTTGTACACATGCAATCACTTTCTGTTTAGGCACCAAAGTTGATTGGATGATTCTGAGGCAAGTTAAGCTTAAAACCTCGAGTTCGTTCTATTAAATTTTGTTGTGGCCTTGTAGGACAGCAATGAAGTATTGTTCAGACAGTTTGCATCATTTTTGTTGTACAAAAAATTGAAGACTAAAATAATTGTCTGCGTTTTTCTTTTTACAAGATGCAAACTGAACTAATATTTGTAACAGTGTACTCACTTTGTCTCTAGCATTCACCAGGAAGATGAGTATCAGTTCCACGTGAGTGATTTTGGTTTCAAGGAACATCGTCCTGGTGAGAAGTTGGATCTATTCGAATACACAAACCGTTGGAGCAAATCATACTTTTTGGTGAGAGGGATCAATGTCGTAACAGAATCTGGACAGGAGTTGCTTCACTCCTTAATTCATATACTTGAGATCAACTATTCAAGATGACTCTTATCATATGAGGATCTTATTCCATCTAGATTGATCGTAACTCAGCATGGATGTATCGAGCTTCTGAAAGGTGTGCCATTACGTAGGGCAAGCACTGTAAGTCTAAACAAGAAATGCTCAATCTATCCAAGATGTCCTTGTTAGCTGCTATGGTCTAGAGGTGATTGAGCAGCTGTCACAAGATATAGCTCAACTCCTAGAGAAAATGATGTCCGCAAATTCACCTAAAGATTTCCCAATGTTTGTGCACCCGAGTCCCATTCCCTGGTATTGCAGAACACAAGCATTTCTAGATGTGTTCCATTTGCTTTTTTATACAATGAGCAGTCGAACCTCACAGTCCATTCTTCAAGACTTGGCCTACATTCGATCAAAGAAAGACAAGTGGACGATTATTGCTCAAAGCAATTTGTTACTAAAACAATAGTTCAACTATTATGATCCCAATGTTGAAACTGATGAGTTTAGGTATAATGACGGACCAAGATCGTTCATGTGGTTTGTTCAAAGTGTTGAATTTCATCCGCTGCAGCAGAATAAGCTTATAAGGAAGATGAATCATGAGAGAGAAGACGAAGATGAAGCTGAAGTATTCCAATGATGGTATGTGATGGTTGATACCTGAGGAGTTTCCTTTAGTTATGCTATTTGAGAACAAGCTGAATGAGTATTCAAAAGATGATTTGAGAAGGTTAGTCTATGAGAAATTTTCTTTAGCTATGACATGTTTGTATGAGAGCCTCTGTGTCGCTAAGTTTTTGAAACGTATTCACCCTGAATGGAACTTTAGGTTCATGTAGTACCTGCACAATCTTGCTATAGTAGATACTTGAGTATGAATCCCGCGTTAACTGTTACTGAATTTGTACTGAAAAATTTTGTTGCAGCCTGAAGGAGGTGCTTGAGTATGTCTCCCTCGGTTGCTGAAGTTTCTTTTAGTGAAACAGATTAACAGTCACTGAAGTGTACTTGTCCCTTGTGTTGAAATATAATTTTGTGAAGATTTGAGGAAATCAAATTGTGTTGCCCTCCTAATTGTCGATTCGTTTGGGAATGTACATACAAATAGTAGCTTACGTCTGGGATGATCTGTACATCAACAGACTTTATGTGTGTGTCGAACCATCCATGCTACCTTGCTCAATGGGGAGCAGCAGCCTGGTAGTTCATCTGACTTGGAGCATGATTAATCAAGTTGTCTTCTATGAATAACTGAATCAATGAGCTTGTAATGGCTCAAACAGTTGAAGGGCAATTTCACAAGTTTATGGAGGAGAGAAAAGAGTCTGCCTACTGGTGACCTGGAAGGTGATACAAATGAGCAGGACCACCCTTGCACCAATTAAAAAAGGTCAACGTCCTTGCAGCAATTTTTTTAAAAGTCAACGTCCTTGCTCTCGTGCGGTCAATGCCGGTGATATTGTAACTTTATATTGCATGGTAAACACAAATATGTACACAGAAAAGGGGACACGCAAGCCTTTTCCATCAACGCTTTGAATGCGAGAGAGGTTATCATCAATTGAAATTGCAACATCTATTTTTTCATTCCTTAACCTTTTATCAACATCACAGTTACTGCATAGGATCATCTTGCCCTGCTTTCTACTATTATCTCTACTAAAAAGGAGTTTACCGTCATCCGTCCTCCCACCATCGTTCACGTCTGTCCGATCGTCAGGTCACCAACGGATCAGATCAACGTGGGAGCAACCCACGTCACAGTCCCGCACCCACGCCCGCATCGTCCCCTCACGTGCGCAGCGTCCTCTTGCGTCCATCCACCCTCACGCTCTCAAAGAAACTGCCGCGCAGAACAACCCCTCCAACCATCGCACCAACAGTCCTTGCTCGCATCCGCGCCCCTTCTCTCCGGGCGCCCGCGTCGGCGATTCCCATGCTCGCGCAAGATCGCCACGCAAGCACCCATGCCACCATTGCCACTCCAGCGCCACGCCCGGCGCCTACTATGCGCGAGGCGAAAGCGTGTTTCGCTCAAGAAGTCTGCCGTGGTGGGAGTGGCGACGGCAAGAGCACGAGATGAAGCAACGGGAGGAGGACGCCCGCACCATGTCTGGGCCTCGGCGAACAACGACGGCAAGATGGAGACGGCCTCCTCCGGAGGCGGTGGCGAACCACGGGGTTTAGGATTGGTGGAGGTGCAGGCGGCGGCGACGCTGCAGCGGTCGGAGGTATTCCACGTCATGAAGGATGTCCTCGGCTTCGCCCTCTACATGCACTACCAGATCCCCTCATAATCCCCAATCTCTCTCTCTAATGTGTTGGAAAATGATTGGCGGCGAGAGGCGGGCGTGGGGCATGGCGGTGCCGTTCGGGCGAGGAGGCGGAGGCGGCGAGGCAAGGCGAGTGGAGGCGAGCAACTAGGTGCTGCAGATGATGCGGGTGCAGCAGTAGTGGGTGGAGGAAGTGGGTGCGGAGGTCATCGGCAGACAGGGAGCGGATGCCGCGAGCGGCGTCGGCGGCGACAGGCACGCTTCGTGTGGCGGCGGAGGCGAGGCCGAGGAGGAAGGCTGCACTGTCGGGGAGGACGAGAAGAACGATGCAAGGTGTTCAACCGCGCGTCCTTCTCGAGGCTCCTGAGGAAGGTGTCGCTCGGGGAGGCCAAGGAGTACTCCAAGATGTCCTACCTCTGCAACATCGCCTACATGATCCCCAGGATTCAGGTAGATCATCGCAGCAATACCAGTTGCTACCATTCTTCCACGCCTTATTCATAGTTAATCGTTGATGAATTACCTGTATGCAAAGGCGATTGCTTTAGGTAAATTGTTCATGTCGCGTTCTTGTTCATGCTGTAAATTTTCAACATCAATGCAGGCGGTGATATTTTTAGGAATGTTCAAGCTAAATTTAGTCTATTTTGTTTTACTATTCTGCAAATTGTACTTCATTTCTGGTCCCCTTGGGGTATTTGGCCCCGATTGTGGGGTCCTTCTGAAGAATATGATAAGTTAGTGTCAGGTCTGCTCGGTGTAATTTCCATAAGTTAACTCTTGGAATTTTCCATGTTTGAGTTCCATTTTGTCTTTTGATGTCCATCCATCGGTCACTTAGCTGGAGCTGCTTTTGCGGCTTATGGATAGATTATCCATGCTTTTGGTTGTTTATTTGGTACTGATGTGGTCATGATGTTATTGATTACACAAACACCTTATTGATCTATCTAACGTAACAAGGTTGTGGTTGCAAAATTTCCTACCTGACTCCAGTTTTCTCGACTTAGCAATTTCTCTACCTTCTCAGCCAAAATGTCTGTGAAGGTACAACTTGTGGTTTGTGACCTCATCAGTGCAAGAGAAGACCAGAACTAACCCTGCTCAGAAGCTGGAGCAGAGCACTGAGAAAGGTGAATCTCCAGATAAAAAATCTGAAGATATCAAGAATGTTGTGCCAGGGAGCAAGGAGGAGAAAGGAAGTGGCCTGGGGATCCTTTGGCGCATACCAAGTCGTGTCATCTGCTGCCTCGTATCTACATTCCCGGGCCATTGACATCATTCCCTTTGGTTCTAGGAATGATGGCAAGAATGACCCAACCATCATAGCCATTGTAAATGGTGAGAATGGTGAAGGTTTAACCTTGGACGAAGCCTCATTTGTGGCTGCGACGAATTCAGTAACCTCCATGGTTGCTTCCAAGGAAGAAACAAGACAAGCTGTTGCAAACGATCTGAATTATTCAAGATCCTGCCCTTGCGAGTGGTTTGTTTGCGATGATGATCAAAGCAGCACAAGATACTCTGTGGTTCAGGTAGAACTCGTGCCGATGTCTCATGATATCGGTAATTTTCTCTTTTCATACTGGTTTAATCCTGCAACTTGTCTTGTTCAATCATGGTTTGCTTACTTAATCAGTAGGGCTCGGAGTCAATCGCTTCTTGGCAGGCCAACCTACTATTTGAACCCATCAAATTTGAGGTATGCTACTAGCTGTTGCTCACATTTTCAGTTGCAGGATTCCTCATGTACATAGATGGAAATAAATCTCATGTCAGTAGTCAATCAATGTAGCGTCGATAGCTTCACTTAGTTTTGCATCATGGATACATCAAATGAATTCAATGATGCAAAAATGTTTGCATTTTTCAAATATTAGATGCAGATAGGAGCTAACACATTCATGTAATCTCTGTACATTTGCTATGTGGCCCAGGGACTCGATGTGCTCGTTCACAGGGGAATATATGAGGCAGCCAAGGGAATATATCACCAAATGTTACCATATGTCAAATCTCACTTGACAAGTAGTGGTAAATCCGCAGCACTGCGATTCACTGGTCATTCTCTTGGCGGGAGTCTGGCTTTGCTTGTGAATCTAATGGTACTGATGAGAGTAGTGGCACCTACTTCATCATTGTTGCCTGTTATAACATTTGGTGCGCCATGCATCATGTGTGGTGGTGACCACTTGCTGGATTTGGTGCACCATGCAACATACAGATTGTACTGCTAGATTTGATTGGTCAACCATTAAGTAATATCTGGATTGGTCAACCCTCTACACCTTTTACTGTTTTAACTTGCATAAAGGGAAGGTGTTGATGTCAGTATGTCACATAGTTTGTCACTGATGGCGTTGTTCATTTATACAGATGCTTTAGCTCAACTGGGGAGGCATCAAGTGTGGATGATTATTTATGGTTGATGGGAAGAGTTTGCTACAAGCCAGTAATTGAGTACTGTGGTGGCACATAAATTGGCGGCGGCTTTATTACTGAATCCGTGCTGCAACTTCAAGCATTGTCTGCATTCAGTACACCTGTCATGGGTTGTAACTTGTTTATTCTTGACAGCAGTGGAAATCCCTTAGTAAGTACTCCATTACCATGGAATCATTTTTTTCCTGGATGCACTTTAGTTTCATTCATGATAAATTATTACCTTTTCTTACCAATGTGCATAGATTAGTATGCTCTAGCTTAGACATGTACTGCAACTTATACGACAGCTTCAAATAACATAGGCGTCTCTACATGCATGTTAGCACTAACATAACATTAGGTCTTATCAGCTGGATGCACACTGCTTAAACTATGTCTGATATGAGGTCATGTTTAAGTGTTTTGCCCTGATGTCCATCTTTTGAAGCACATTAAGGAGCTTCTAAGAATTCTTGCATGTGCCCTTGTGTGTGTTTTTTTTATTGTATGACTCATGTATTAGCATGAACTTGAGATGCAAAGATGGCCATGGTGATGGATTATAACATTAACAGGTAAGAATCCTTTTTGTTTTTTTTTTCTTGGTGTTAGATTGCTAACATATTTTCACGTAGTATGGCAGCTAGAAGTTACATGTTTGCTCTTTTCTTATCCTATGGACATTGAAAGCTCAAAATATTCTACTTATCTACTACCTAACCCATTATTCCTGCCTTTATTACTTGGATATTTTTTTGTGTTTGTGTTTCTTAACATATCTGCCTTTATTATCTACTATCCTATAGACAGTAACAAAGATCTTGCTTTACACTTAAATAGGTTCCTTTGAACAGTTTGCAAGTCCATCTTTCAGACATGGATCATCAAGAACTTTTGATTATTTGTAAAACTGAAGGTCTCTTCTTATTGCTTCTGCTTCTTCCTTGCCAGTTTGCAAACAAATTAGTTCTTTTTCCTTCTTCTCGTCTCGGTAGGGAGAATGCAAATGAGAGTATGAATTGATCTTTTTATTTGTTTTTCGACGGTGAGGTGCTTCTGGTTACAAATATGTGAGATTAGCAAGCAAGATTTACTATATTTTTGCTTAATGATGTTGTGAGAATAATTATGTACTTTCCCCTGCTATATTACTCCACAGTTGTGCCAGGAGAATGGAGTCTATGGATACAATCTGGACATTATAAAAAATGATGCTTGTGTTCTGCTGCCTTCTACATCCGAGGTAAATCCCTGCCATGGAACTACATTGATAATATTTTGTTCTATTATCTATGAAGCTCTTTGTGCGAAACGAGGATCAATGAATGCAAATTCTAACAAGGTATAATTAGGAAACGATGTTGATTTTGAGTTAATTCCTCATCCTTTGGTATAGACAATCTGTTCAATTTTCGCTCTGTTCGGTTGTAGCCAGTTGAAACCTTGTGAATTCCCTATTCTATCAATGAAATACAATCCTGCATGTTGTTAGGGAAATGGCTTGTGTCACAGTGTGTCACTGTGGTATTAGTCTATGATTTCATTAAGTGATCTCTGTATAACTATGGTTTTGGTTTCGGAGAGTTTGAGTCGCGGGATGAGTTTGGGTGACTTGGGTTAGAGTTTATAGGTTGCATGAGATATATTACTGATAACGTGGGTCAAGTTGTGAATAATTTATGCCTGGAAACGATTTCTTTGTCTTTGGATGTGTATGGTTGCTTGGAGTCAACCACGGTCAACGGCAAGGATCGGGGCTAAGCTCATGGAGGAGCTGAGGTCTAGAACGATCGAAGATGCCGGGTGAGGTGCTGAGCTCAAACATGGCACGAGAATGGTGGGAAATATTGAAGAGAAGTTCTAACGATGGGATTGCACCATGTGACTTGGTCGATCCAAGTGAGGCGTGGTCCGGTGGAACCGGAATGGGAGAGACTTGCCGACGCGCGGCAAGCCAGTGGTGCATCTACACGTGGCAAGCATGGCGATTGCTTGCAATGGATGGAGAAGACCGAGTCAAGGAAGGGTATTTTGATAGTTTGACCAAAATACCGAAAACTGCTTCGGAAGAAAACCGCGGCGCTTGAGCGGCGTTTGGGAAGGTGGTTTAGATCATGGAGAAGCTGATATGATCAAGTTGGATCAAGGCTTAGGACTTAGCGGATTCGGGCTTATGCGTTTTGAAAAGCATGCATAAGAGTAGAGTGTGAGTAAAAACCCGTGTGCGAGGGGTTATCGGGTTTCCCCCATTGTGTTAAGTGGATAGTATCCACTAAGGGTTGGATGTGGCTGGCTAGTCCATTTATTTAATGGATTGAGATGGAGACTTGTGGTTATCCATCAACAATCATCTCTTGAGACCAAGGGATCATGAGCTCTAGGGTTAGGGTTTGAGAGAAGTTGAGTGATATGGTGTGCTCTCTTGTCCTCCAAGTGGATTGGTCGTAAAACCTTCATCCTCAAATAGCAATACACCAATCTTTGTTCATCTCCATGAATTTCTTTTGTGTTGATTGATTTACTCTTGATTTGGTTGGTTTTTCCCTCTCTCTTTCCTTCTTGATCTTGTTGTACCAAGGATGTGTAAGAGATGGAGATAACATTTGGAAATCAATCTCCACCCATCTAGGAACTTTCATGGCAAGTTCATGAAGAAACCCGGTTTTTGCTTTCTTTGGCCTCTCCGAGTTATTTCTTGATCCAACAATTTTTGCCTCGATTTCTTTGGTGTTCTTGTTTGCTGTGATATGTGAGAACACATCTAGAGCCATCTTGGTCACCACCCATTCACGAGCAAGTCATATTCGACATCTTTGGTTTTTGCCCCGTTTTTGTGCATCTCTCCTTCAAACAGGAAAATGTCATAACTTTGTCAACAATTTTCTTGATCGTTGATTGGAATTGGTTCCTGACATCCTAAAGAGGGTGCATACCAAATTTTAAGTGATTTGGAGCTTTGGATTGAGAGTTAGCTCATTTTTAGGTTTTGATCTGGTTTTGGTGCAGCAGAACTTCACGAACCAAAAGATCATATTTCTCTTAAGTTCTTTCAAGATTTTTGGATGGGATAGGTTCTTAAGGTTACCCAGCCTTGGTTCAAGTTTCAAGTCTTTTGGATCTACGGATCAAAAGTTTTATGGATTTGAAATAGCGTTGTTTTGCACTGTTCACGGTCTGGAATTATTGTAGCGCTTCGATTCTCAGAATTTTTGGTTCTTGATCTTCATAGTCTCTCATAGCTATTGGAGTGAAAAGTTGGTGAATACTTTAGAAAAAATTTGAAGACACCATTCACCCACCCCCTTTGTTGTCATACCGGTCCTACAGAGTCTGATACGTTTTCACCTTCCAAAACCTATCGGTGTAGATATGGAAACTGAAGGATATTGTATTCGGCTGTATTTACTATTCATGGTAAGATACACTATAAATAGATATGCCGGCACCATGGTTATGGATGCAAGAGCAGATTCAATCTATTCTGTCTTATCACAGATTGAGGTCCTGGATCCAACACTTATAGGCACATGGTATGAAGAGCAAATGCTGAAGGTGCTTGAAGTTGCTTGCAAGTGTGAACCGTGATCCTTTCAAGAGGCCAACTATCATGGAAGTAGTCTCCTGCATGGACAGTTAGATGCTGATCTGCAGACGCAAAATACGGCCAATATAGTCTATAGAGAATACAGTTAAACATGATAGATAATCTTGTAGTACGGTGCACACTGCAGAGTCCATGTAGTTTTCACTAGAACTACTATTGACCAATCTTATAGTTTGTTTTGTACAGCTGCTGACAGATTGCCATTTTGAGCTTTCGTACATTTCTAGGAAAGCATTTTTGTAATTCATCACCCTGTTTCTCGAGGTATTATGTACGATTAAGTTTCGCAAGTATAGGAAAAGGTATTAACAAGTAAACATGCTTTCCATTCAAACGCCGATAGCAAGACATCTGTGCTTTCAGCTGTTTGTTTCGGTTCATTGGGTTTTAGAAACCACTAGAGTTGGAGGTGGAATGGCAGGATGCCACAAATATTTGGTCCAAGAATACAAAATGCGAATACAATGTTTGGAATGTGGACTGAATAAAGTTGTCGGTGCTCGTCAGCGTGTTTACGAGATACAACCGCCAGCTGAACATGAAGAATGACGATCGGAAGTACCAACCATGTCAAAGGATTCACGGCGTTCACGCGGTGAAGAAACCACGGCATTGCAGCACGCAGTATGGCCCCTCCGGAACGTGTCCCTCGGCCAGCCCGACGCGCCCGAGCTTTTCAACAGCCTGACCGCGCTGCTGCCGAGACGGCGGCGTCTCGCCCCCAGACCCGCATTGCGTCGAACAGTCGGAGCGTGTCCCCGGCGCGCACGTGCGCGGATGGGGGCTGGAAACAATGACGCGGCCGCGGCGGCCGGCTGCACGTGGGAGAGACACTTCGCCTTCCAGAGTTTCTGTGAGGTGGAGAGTGTTTTTTTTTTTTTTTTGCTAAAGCGGCATAGTTTTGAAGCAAAAATAGTATTCGTTGGACGAAATTACAAAAATAGCACCTTCACCATGCAAAAATGCCACGGTATAGGACCTGGCCTTAAAAAATAGACACTTGCGGAAGATGGCTTACCACGGCGTTTTCGCACGGTAGATAGTCATTTTTGGCATTTTTTAGGAGGAGATTAGATTTGCTATTCCATTAAAAAAAGAAGAGTCAAAAACTCAGAGGTGGAGTTGCTACTCGCTGGACAGTGAGGCTCGATGGTGATAGTGTATTAGTATGAAATAGGAATAGTCCAATCGCATAAATACGAAAAAAATTACATATCTCAATCAGGTCTTAGAATGTCACTTCTGGTCAACACATAATTTAAATTCTCTTTTCCTCTAAAAACTACTTTAATTTAAGGAGAATAAATTGGTTTCTCTTTAGAAGAATATAAATTGGTTAAGCCACACCACATTATTAGGCAACAAAATATGTTATTAATGAACTAATTAACTAACAAGGGAACAGACTACAGAGAAATTAACCAAGATGGCCGCCAATGACCACACTGTAGCCACAGTTCTTGGTTTGCAGTAGCGGTAAATAACGTAGCCTTTCCGCTGTAGCGTTGGTCCTGTAGCAGTGATCTCTCGATCGTTGGCTTTAGATCCGACGGTGAGCGTGCATACCATATACATATCACTGTGCTTCTCATGCCAACAACAAAATAACGGCCACTGCTGACCACACCATCACTGAAGAATTGCTGCGATAAGTAAAGACTGTATTAGTAAAGTGGGTAAAAGAAGCCATGTCAAATCATATCATATCAGACTATGAGATCATCATGTAATTAAACAAATCATCATGTAACAACTCAATAATCACAGAATCAAGAGTGGCTGCTAAAATAACCATTTTTTTTTTCTTTTTGTAGAAAAGGTTGGACTTTTTCAATAGATTATGGCAGGCGGCCTCAACCGAAACGTGATGGTATGAACCAGGAAGCTGCTGTGGCAAGTGTGCAAAACACCAGCGTGGATGTGTGCCCACAGTTTATAATCCTTGACCCAATTCTCTTTTCCCTTGTGGTGACTACGACTGCAAGAAATCAAACAATACAGAAGAATCAAATCCTTCTTCCTCCTCATGCTCTTTCCTGGTCAGGGCCATTGTCTATACAGTCAGAATCAACTTTAAGCATCTGCTTTTCATGCTAGTTTCATAAGGAAATCATGCAGAAGCAGCAACTCGATTCCTCATGCAAGAAGTACAGCAATGGATTTCCCATACCTATCCTTGGCCTTGCTCTTGTGCTGCTGCTCACCTTGGCCTCTCCCACCAGTTCTTGCACCGAGCAGGAGATGAGCTCCCTCCTTCAGTTCCTCGATGGGCTATCGCCGGACGGTGGCCTCGCGGTGTCATGGCGGAATGGCACGGACTGCTGCACATGGGAAGGGATCACCTGCAGTGCAGATAGGACAGTCACCGATGTATTGCTGGCTTCAAAGGGCCTTGAGGGACGCATCTCAACGTCCCTCGGCAACCTCACTGGCCTGCTGCGTCTCAACCTTTCCCACAACTCGCTGTCCGGTGGCCTACCACTGGAACTGGTGTCGTCGAGCAGCATCATCGTGCTTGACGTCAGCTTCAACCGCCTCAAGGGAGACATGCAAGAGCTTCCATCTTCAACCACTGCCCGGCCTCTGCAGGTACTGAACATCTCAAGCAACTTGTTTACAGGACGGTTTCCATCCATCACATGGGAGGTGACGAACAATCTGGTCGCCCTCAATGCCAGCAACAACAGCTTCACTGGTCAGATACCGAGTCATTTCTGCAGTAGCTCGCCATCCTTCGCTGTGCTTGCACTCTGTTACAACCAATTTACTGGCAGCATCCCTCCTGGGCTTGGTAATTGCTCCATGCTCAGAGTGCTCAAGGCTGGTTACAACAACCTCAGTGGGACTCTCCCAAATGAACTCTTCAATGCTTCCTCATTGGAGTACCTCTCTTTTCCTAACAATGGTTTACATGGAGTACTCAATGGCGCACAAATAATCAGGCTCACAAATCTGGCTACACTAGATCTTGGAAGGAATAGGCTAAATGGCAAGATTCCAGACTCCATAGGTCAGCTCAAGAGACTAGAGGAGCTCCATTTGGACCACAACAACATGTCAGGGGAGCTGCCATCAGCCCTGAGCAACTGCACAAATCTCATAACAATTGACCTCAAGGGCAACAACTTCAGCGGAGAACTTACCAAGGTCAACTTCTCCAGCCTGCTCAATCTAAAAAATTTAGATCTTCTGTACAACAACTTCACCGGCACAATTCCAGAAAGCATATACTCTTGCAGCAATCTGACTGCACTGCGGGTATCTGGCAACAAGTTACATGGGCAACTTTCACCGAGAATAGGCAATTTTAAATCCCTTACTTTCCTATCACTTGGTTTCAACAATTTCACAAATATCACAAATACGCTCCAGATCCTCAAGAACAATAGGAACCTCACTTCCCTGCTTATTGGAGGGACCAACTTCAACGGTGAAGCCATGCCAGAAGATGAAATAATTGATGGTTTTCAGAATCTTCAGCTTCTTTCCATAGCTGATTGCTCATTGTCTGGAAAAATACCTCTTTGGCTATCAAAGCTGAAAAAGTTGGAGATGTTGTTTCTGCACAAGAATCAACTCAGTGGACCAATACCAGACTGGATCAAAAGCCTAAACTTACTTTTCCACCTAGACATATCAAACAATAACCTTACAGGTGAAATTCCAACAGCCTTAATGGAGATGCCAATGCTAAACTCAGAGAAATCTGCAGCCCATTTGGACCCAAGAGTCTTTGAGCTGCCTGTTTACAAAACTCCATCACTTCAATATCGGTTAACCAGTGCTTTCCCTAAAGTGCTGAATCTAGGTAATAATAACTTCACCGGTATGGTCCCTGAGGAGATTGGTCAGTTGAAATTGCTTGTTATACTCAATTTCAGTTCCAACAGCTTATCTGGAGAGATTCCACAGCAGCTCTGCAACCTGACGAATTTGCAGTTGCTAGACTTGTCTAGCAACCATCTCACAGGTGCAATCCCATCGGCAATGGACAACCTGCACTTCCTTTCTGCATTCAATATTTCTCACAATGACCTCGTAGGGCCAATTCCAAATGGAGCCCAGCTTAGTACATTCCCAATTTCTAGCTTTGAAGGCAATCCAAAGTTGTGTGGCCCTATTCTCCATCGCAGTTGTGGTTCAGCAGAAGGACCGTCAGGCTCCACAAAAAAACGCAGCAAGAAAGAAATTTTTGCAATTACATTTGGTGTGTTCTTTGGAGGAATTGCTGTTCTTTTCCTGCTGGGGTGTCTCCTTGTCTCAGTCAAGCATACTTGTTTCATAACCAAAAACAGGAGCAGCAATAATGGAGATGTAGAAGCAACTTCATTTGTGTCTGCTTCAGAACAATCATTAGTGATAGTGTCACGAGGCAAGGGAGAACAAAGCAAGCTCACATTCACTGACATCGTGAAGGCAACAAATAACTTTCACCAGGAGAACATCATCGGATGTGGAGGCTATGGGCTAGTCTACAAGGCTGATTTACCCCATGGCTCCAAGCTGGCCATCAAGAAGCTTAATGGTGAAATGTGCCTGATGGAAAGGGAATTCACTGCAGAGGTTGAAGCACTCTCCATGGCGCAGCATGACAATCTTGTACCACTCTGGGGTTACTGCATACAGGGAGATTCAAGACTCCTTATATATTCTTACATGGAGAATGGCAGCCTGGATGATTGGCTTCACAACAGGGATGATGATGCCAGCTCATTCCTTGACTGGCCGGTGCGGCTCAAGATTGCACAAGGAGCAAGCCCGGGCCTTTCTTATATCCATGGTGTCTGTAAGCCTCACATTATCCACCGTGACATCAAGTCCAGCAACATCCTGCTTGACAAAGAATTCAAAGCTTATGTTGCAGATTTTGGACTCTCCAGATTGATCCTTGCCAACGAAACTCATGTCACAACTGAGCTAGTCGGTACTCTGGGCTACATCCCACCTGAGTATGGGCAAGGATGGGTTGCTACGTTGAGAGGTGATATGTACAGTTTTGGAGTGGTCCTGCTTGAGCTCCTCACGGGAAGACGGCCTGTTCTGGTCTTGTCTTCATCAAAAGAACTTGTCAAGTGGGTACAGGAGATGAAATCAGAAGGGAAGCAGCTTGAGGTCCTGGATCCAACACTCCGAGGCACAGGGTATGAAGGGCAAATGCTGAAGATGCTTGAAGCTGCTTGCAAGTGCGTCAACCGTAATCCTTGCATGAGGCCAACTATACAGGAAGTAGTCTCCTGCCTGGACAGTATAGACGCCAACCTGCCGATGCAAAATTCAGTTAAGACAGAATGTGGTTAGACATGATTATCCTGTAATCGAGTGAACATAGCAGATGTAGTTTCCATAGAACTACTACTCCTGACTAATCTTTATGGTTCTTTTTGCACAGCTTCTGAGTTCTGACATATTACCATTTTGAGAATTTTTTGCAATTCATTCCCCATTCCCCTTTTCTCAAACTATTTAATAACATGGTAAACAAGTGTAAAGATTATGAGCTTTTCCTCAGTTCATTCCAGTATGTTCCTTGAGAATTCCCCGTAAAACAAGAGTTGAATTGAAGTGCAGAATCCCAACAAATTATTAGGAGTCGATTGCATGGGAACAAAGCCCTTTTACAAAAGTACTAGTGTATTGTGTACTACTAACTCAATACAACGCGAGAATAGATATGAATCATATCGTGCACCAAACTTCACATCGATGATGTAAAGAGTGTGACAAGTATGTGCTTCTTAAACAGCACATAAAAAAAGGAAAATGCTGAGAATAATTAAGAGATACAACAAAATTGTCACCAAACGTTAGGGTTAATTGCAAACCTTAGATTTGGGATTTTTGCTAAACCTCAGTAGGCCCAGGTCTGTATAAACATCAACATTAAGCCAAGAACCTGACTTGCTGGCCATGACATGTTTGGTTAATGCCCTTTTAGCCTCACCAAACTTTGGCAAGAATTGGCTAGCCAATTTTTTGGTGAGAGATTGCTATGCCCAAATTGTGAGGGGGATGACCAAATACTCATGGGCAGCCAAAATTTTGGTAACAAACCAAGCAATAGCCAAATACATTAGGCATGACCAATTTTTTGGTAGGGCAAGTGGAATTGAAACCCGCCCACATGAGAGTTTGCTCCGATTCTTTTTGTCTAAAAAAATGAGGGTTTGGTTTGGGCTAATCCTTGAGCTGCTGAGCAATCTGCAATCAATAATCATGAAGGACAACATCCCGAACCACACATCCCCCACAATCAGCATGTAAGAGTAACGAACAGGGGGCAAAGCGCGGTGATCAAACTGACCTTTGCAGTTGCGGCTGGCTCTCTGCGCGGCTGCTCGGGAAAGAGACGACGGCGGCAGCCGTTCGCCGGCACCGAGTTGTCGGGTTCACCTCGCGGCGCGCGCGCGCGACAGAGAGAGAGAAGAAACTGAAATTTTACAGCTTAGTCTCTGTTGGTTCCACAAATTACATTATTTGCTCAAATGTATGCTTAGCACTAACTAAAATTAAGGATACTTGGTTATTTGCCACAACAAAGAACAACCTTCTAAGATTTATCACTGCTAACATTACAATATATAATTTACGGCTTTAAAGATTGGTTGTTTGATAATTTGCCATTTTCGTATTTTAATTACATTTATTACCTTTGCTCTTTTTTTACCCACACGAAATGTCCTTATTGCCCATCTCTAATTTACATGTACGAATTTTACTCCAAGACCAACACTCCAATGACAAGGATTAACTTGATATTGGCTTCAATTGTCGTGCATCCTTCCAAGTCTGTAAAACGATGTTCTTGACAAAAAAAATGGATACCATGATGATACGGTGCGATCGAGCTGACATGCATGCTCACATGCATATACAAAAATCTAATCTAATCGATCAATTTTTGCAAATCAGACATTATATTTTTGACCAACTATGATCTAATAGAGAATCAGTCGAAACTGGGTTGCTGCGTTTGTCTCTACCAATAAGGACATTTCAAAGCCATATAGTTGTACCTAAATCCACACAAAGAGGAAAGCAACAGTGTAAGTTAGAGAGGGGGCAATAAGGACATTTCGCGTGGGGGAAAAGGGGGGAAAAGATAAGAAATGTAATTAAAATGCCAAAATGGTAAATTATCAAATAACCAATCTTTAGAGTGACAAATTATAAATTATAATGTTAGCAGTGATAAATCTTCGTCATTGTTCTTTGCAGTGGCAAATAATCAATTATCCCCTAAAATTATATCCGTATCTTGCACAAAGCCCCCTCCATGCATAAGCACAGGCTGCGCAGCCTTTCTTTGAACTTTCACCAGGCGGTCCAGACCAGAGCAAACCGCGTGGTGTCAGATTATTGATACTAGCGGTAGACCAGCGTTGCATGCAAAAATAAAAACCCGTGTATCTTTGATGATTTGGAAGTTTTATGTATATATATACATATATATATATATATATATATATATATATATATATATATATATATATATATATATATATATATATATATATATATATATATATACATATATGTGTGTGTATGTGTGAGTAAAATAATTAGATCGGGAATGGCACAATATACATCTATGTGGTCAAATAATACATAAGCCTTATCTGGATCCGTCAATATGGGATTTTAATTTGAGAGATTGTACATGTGCTTTGTGAGGAATCAAAATATGGATAAGCAGGAAAAGGTAGTATAATATAATAAAGAGTCCATCAATAAGTATGTAAAGTATTAAAAGCTCTAAAAAGTCCTGCACTAAGGGACTGTAGAATCATGCATCTCCTTTGGAACGAACATGTTTTGGCTGGTACTCTGTTTTTTTTTTACGAATAAGAATCTGCTATAAACAAAAGAGAGATAATCAGTGTGGAGGTTTTCATACAGATGAGCATCTATCATTAGGAATCGTTGAGGTAGCAGCAATCGGTAGGAATCATTAAAGTCAATCTGGGGCAAATACCTTCTCGTTGTAGCCTTGTTTAGTTGTGGTGTCCAGCTTTTCAAGATGGGCATTGTAGCCTTGTTTAACTGTGGTGTTCAGCTTTTCAAGACGGGCACGGTGTGTCTGGAAAACATAAAGCACATAAACAAAAGCTATCACTGAAATGGAAATGGTGATTCACCAACTGTAGAGGCGAGCTGCTGGCAAAGTATAATTTACCATTTTTTTGAGCAAGCTATTATTGTCCATACTGACATCAATTGTAATAAGCAGCCATTGCAGACCTATTGTCTGTAGTTAGCTAGACCGTCCATTAGCTCTAATCCTCTGCTGCTTCTGAAAGAAAAAGGAAACACTGTTATAACAATACATACATCAAAAAAGGAAACATTGTTATAACAATACAATACATACATCAAAAATATTAGAGGATGTTTTACGCTATTACACATTACATAAAGTTGGTTTGTAGATACTAAAAGACTGCAGGAACCGTCCAAAGTCTGTAACTGTAGTTTACAAAAGAGGGCTTATATAGTAGGCCATTAGTTTGGACTGGTGATGGGTAGATCAACTGGAAGCTCCCCTTTCCTGTTACAGATTACGTGAAGAGAGCAGCTTTAGAAGTCACATATAACAGATAGGAGGAGATAAACATCAATAGACAATCCGCTATACTGAAGCTCACATTTGTTAGTTGTCTGATGAACTGCAAGGTGAGCTACATAAAAAGAAAGATAAGTGAGGCTCTCATGAGGGCAAAAAAAGAGTAGCAACGTTAACATGTAGTCTCTATCGTTTGTAGACAGAATATAATTACAATACAATCTCTGTATGAACAGAGCAGAGATAGGTGCCGTAGTATGTGTTTTCTTATGTCCACTAAGATTAGAAAGGTATTTTTTTAGCACCACACAAGTCTCTGCTAGATCCTGCACACGCAGAATAACAACCGAACTAATGTACCTGCGAGGTGCATCTGTAAGGTAGGCTATAATGTATTTGCATGTGCTAATATGTAATCTGTGAGCAAAAAAGGTATATTATACATTCGATCAAAGTACTAAAGTAGATGTAAGAATGGTTGACATAATGTTATTTTATTGGAATCATAGTCTGAACAAGGGATCAATACTGAGGTGGTATGGAGCAAACTAAAAAGTTGGATATACAGGACGTAGAAATGGCACAGAGATCTAATATCGACCACAGTAATCTACAGGGTCATGACGGTGTTTAACTACTTATCTTGCGTTTTTTTCCCTCCAGTGGGATTGATTTCGTCGTCAGTAACGGCATGGGAAGTGTGCTCTTTGGTGGGAGGTGCATCCTGTACGCTAACAGCCTGCAAAAAAAATTGTATGATCCAAGCTAACCTATTCATAAGTCAGTAACAAACCACCTCATCATTGTATAGACAAAGATAGGAATGGTGTCGACCTGATCTGAAGTTGGTGCTACACCAAAGAGCCTCTTTTGTGCAGAGCTGGGTATATCATGCGCTGTCTCTAGGCTGAGCATATTACAGAACAAGTATGTCAGGTCATGACATCGTGTTTTATGTAAAAGAAGCATAACATTCAGTGTAAAGAACAATATACTCTTTCTTTTTTTTCCCCTCCGTGATAGACAGCCGAGCTGAAGACGGTGGGGTGTACTACAGCATCTAAAAAAAGCGAGATGTAGTGTTAGAATGTGTAGCACAGATCTTAATTATGATGCAAGACGTTACACAGTACTGAATATCTGCCCAAGATAATTACACAGTACCGAATATCTGCCCAAGATAATTAGTTAGCTATTTTGCTAAGATATCTATACAGCAATGTATGTTGTGCACCAAGTTTAGGTGGGCGTACATGGCTATCTCCGATAAGCATACCATTAAATAATTACATGTGTGACCGCGACTTGTGAGTTTGGTGTGTGTGTATATATGTTGCAGCAGTGTTATGTATAGAAAATACGCTAAATAATTACATAGGAAATGCTATTATATACATTTGTGTGGTTAAAGTGTAGCAAAACCTGATTTGTTTATGTCCATTCGATATATTAATTTGAAAGATTATACATCTATCTCGTGAGGAATCAAAACATGGTAGAGCAGGAAAATGTAGAAATATAGTAGCTGATACATCAATAAGTATCTAAAGCATTTAAACCAGCTAAAAAAGTTCGGAGCTGAGGGATCCCAGAATCATGCATCTCCTTTGGAAACAAAATGTTGTGTTGGCTGGTACTTTAGAAGCTTTTTATGAATAAGTATCTGTCAGAAACGAAAGGGAGATCATTAGTGTCGAAGTTTTGACCTATAACAGATGTAAAAGAAATATGCAAGACACGGCATTTACTCTCAGAAAGAAAGTTAATGTGCACTATTAAACGACATTCCACAGGTATCAAGAAAGGACCACAATCAGAAGAACACTTGTACAAACTTATTGCAATTGGTTCATGGCACCAAGGTGGATTAAATATTGTTTCGTGTGAGTTTCCTTCTTTCAATGAGGGGACGTGGCCTGAACTATAGAAAATCGGAGATTCGAGTTTTACACAGAATCACAATGAAGCCAACAGAAGCACATACATAGGATTTCAATTTTAAATTTCCGCAGATTCTAAAAGGGTCAAATTTCAGTTTTGGGCTTACCATTTCGAAACTTAATTGTGCATACGTTGTCTAAATGAAAAAGAAGCGCATATTAGAACCTTTTGAATTCGATTCAAATATACAGCTTTCTACTGTATCCAAAACATTGTGCTATCACAAACACAAGAAGTTACATTGGCAGCATGCTTCTGCATTGCTGAAAAGGAACTTGGTGCCGGTAAATTCCTTTCTAAGCTTTTTGAACTTCTCTACTTTGCTGTGTAGTAATATTATATAAATATCATTTGTCTTCGCCTTTTGGATTAGTTCACAAAGACGTACTGCATCACAAATCTAATAAACAATTGAATAAAGATCAATGCTGCAGCCATCTAAATATTTCTATAATTATTTCTTGCACCTTCCAGAACAATTCAAACAGATATAACAGATATTTGTGACATGCCACCACCTCAATTCATGTGTTTTTCCAATTCCTGTATTTTTGGATTCTGGCAGTTCATTATTCAATCAAGGCCGTTAAATGCCATCTAATGCACTACATGTGATGGTCTACCCAACATCAACGTCTATCAGTCTTAACATATGTTTACCCCCACAATGTTTAAGCCTACCCACTCATGCAAACATCACATATCACAATTGAAATTCCATATGTTGTACTTTGCTATAAGACGATCTATAAACACATATACAATGACCTATTTGTCTTCACCTAAGCTAGTGAATAGCCCTAGTGATTTAACCTCGTCAATTCATCATCAAAATACGTTACTTTTGGGCTACATTTTTACACTTGTCTTATCTTCGGAGAGCTTAAGCTAACATGTGACAGTTTCTAGTGTTTATATGCTGTAATTGTACCAAACAGGATATAGGAATTGTCTCATAAATTCACTTAAGCAGCCCAAGTGGCAATTGATGTGAATGGGAAACACATCCGAGGGGAATGGTCGATGTCAAGGCTTCCCATTTGTTACATGATATTGGAAGTGTGGTGGTTGTTCTGGTTCCTAAGAGGAAATATATCCCTGTGAAGTTTAAGATAACAGATTGGATGATGCAGTTTTGCCATTACCTGCCCATAGAAGGGAAATTAGAACATCCAGATTGTGGCATGTTGTCAAAGATCTTCCTAAGATAGTAGTAAGGTTGCCTTGACTGTCACCAAGTAAAATGACGTGCAGCTTAGGTTCCTTGGAACTAATGAAGTTAGTTGTATTCACCTGCTATTTGTGTTGGCCAATGGATTTTTTCTGCAACAAGGTGTTAGATAGAAATATAGCTCATTTCCTAAGGAATGGTAAACCTTGTCAAGCTGCTCAGCTGCAAAGAGTCTGTAAGAAAATAGCAATATAATGTTGTTAGATATCTCTCAATAAGTTGTAGTAAAAAAGTGGCAATAATCAGATTCAAGCAAGCACAGCTTTATGTCTCTCTTAAGTTTGTTGAAAAATCACAATATCATGCCAACCGACATTGGGCCTTACAACCTGCATAGCAGAAGATAGCAGCAGGTATGGTATCTTTTGTAAGTCACAAATTCGCAGTAAACTACACACATTTTTAGTAGCTGGCTGTAAGAGCACATGAGCTTTGGTCTATGCTAGAGAGTGGTGTATGTATAGGAAACATAGCAACAAATAGAGCAGCTACTAACGAAGCACTAAAGAGTAAAGTCTGCAGCAGTAACCAGAGCACTGAGTGAGATGCTGAAAGTCACCGTATATATTGGCGATACACCTACATCGCTGTAAAAGAGGCTGGATAATGTGTGCCACGCTAGTGTGTATAGATATCTTAAAAACGAATAAATAATATGTAATGAATAGAGAGGAAAGTCTGCGGTAATGAACTGAGCAATTCTATTAATGCTGTAAGTCTTTGTATATGCTGAATAGGACTATATAGAAGGAGCCTATATAGACAGCAACGTAAAAGAGGCAAGCTACGCAAACAAGTTAGAAGTGTAACACATTTAGAACCGCAATAATTTAGCGATGACCAACAGAAACATTAGCCTACAGCGATGACCAATAGAAACATTAGCCTGCAGCACGCTAGCGTGTATAGATATCTTAAAAGCGAATAAATAATATGTAATGAATAGAGAGGAAAGTCTGCAGCAATGAACTGAGCAATTCTATTAATGTTGTAAGTCTTCGTATATGCTGAATAGGACTATATAGAAGGAGCCTATATAGACAGCAACGTAAAAGAGGCAAGCTACGCAAATAATTTAGAGGTGTAACACATTTAGAACCGCAATAATTTAGCCATGACCAACAGAAACATTAGCCTGCAGCAATTTTCAAAAGGACTACTTCTTCGTATATGCTGAATAGGACTATATAGAAGGAGCCTATATAGACAGCAACGTAAAAGAGGCAAGCTACGCAAAGAATTTAGAGGTGTAACACATTTAGAACCGCAATAATTTAGCCATGACCAACAGAAACATTAGCCTGCAGCAGTTTTCAAAAGGACTACTTAAAGCAACCGTATATAGTTAACGTATTCGTATATCGCTGTTAGAGAGATTGTCTAAGCAAATAGTTAACTGAGCTAGAAAAGTGTTGTCGCTGGGTGTAAGCATGACTGCACTACGTTGTAAACTGAACAACGTATTCACAAGAATTTTACCTTTAACATACAAGGAAAATCCAGATATCTCTGTAGCGAACGAAACTGGATAGAGAAGCCTAATCAAGTGTCTTTGCCGATGCAGAGGCGGTGGCGGCCGAGGCGAGGCGGCGGCGGCGACCCGAGACCAGAGCGGCGGTCCGAGGCGGTCGAGCTCCTCCCTCAGCCCCCGACACCCGTATCTACCTCCCGACGCCGGATCCGGAGTGGAGGCTGGATCCGGCGTGGGCGGTGGATCCGGTCGAGGACGGCCGGAGGTGGTGTCTTGGCGGCGGCAGAGCTGCTGGCTGCGATGATGATGGCGAGTCGTCGCCAGATCCGGCGGGAGCGGCCGGTCTGAGGAGGTTAGGCGGGATTCGTGCGGACGAAGGTCGGGCGAGGCGCAGCAGCTCAGACCATGATCTTTGGGGCAAAGGCGGCCGGATCTGGCGGTGGCGGCACGCTGGCGAGACGGCGAGGCGGCGGCGGCTCGGGCTCGAGCATGGGAGGCAGGGCGAGGGGATCGACGTCATGGAGGGCCGACGGCGCTCGGGGAAGAAGAGAAAACAGTAGAGGGGAGCCGCCGTCGATCAGGGAAGAAGAAAACAGGATTCTCGTGGCGGAAACGCGAACCTGGCCTTGAAGGCGCGCGAGAAAGAGCTGGGGAAAAGAAGCGGCTAAGGCGGGAGTGGAGAGAAAGGGCGGCGAAGAAGGAGGGGGAGCAGGGAGCCGAGCCGGCGGGGACGGGGACGAACCAGCGGGAGCCAGGGAGAGAGAAGGGGAAGCGGCGGAGGACATGAATGGCGCACCTGTGGAGCGATTCGGAAAGTCCTAGACGGAGGAAACCGAAAACCAGAGAAGCTGTGCACGTCACGGGCTGCGTGGCGAACGGCGATGCGAGGAATCCTCAGGCTCGATCGAACGGGGAGGACGAACTGAGAGGAAAATCCAACGGCTAAGACAAATACGGTGACGTGGCCACCAGGCTGAGCTCAAAGTTGCTTCTCTTTTATATATAAAGATTTGACGACGGCCACCCACAGACCAATTGCTAAGTTAATCGCATCAATTAGAACTATGATTGGCTAACTGCAAAACAAAGAAAGTAAACAACGCCGGCTCTGCATTTTCTGAAATCTTTTAGTTCCTTACAATTTTGAGTGCTAGCCACTTGTGGAGTTGTGTTTTTTTTTCTCTCCTTAAACTGAATATCAGCCAACTGTATTGACGACTGACTGATGATAGCTGGAGAACAGGAATAAATTTTAAAGTACAATTACACCTATTCCATCAACATCAAAATATCACAATCTAGAATATATGAGAAAAAAATGCATACAACCTTTAGCTTTATTTTTTTACTTTTACTGGAACACCAACTGGCCTGCATCACCACCTGATTTCGTTGAACGGATCATGTCAACACAAGCATCAATCTGTCTCCTCAGTTATCAGTTTCTCAAAATATATACATTAACCAAAGATTACTTTGGTCTCTCGGATGAAGACAACGGCAAGAAAGTAGACGCCCCGGTTGAGCAGTGCAACAACCCCTCCATTAATGAACTTTTTTTATTATTTAATTCATTTTTAAAAAATATTTTAAAAATAATCTCTCCCTAACTTCATTTCCAATTCTGACTCCTTTGGCCACGTCACAACGCGTGACATGGCAAAAGTATGTTATCATGTCACGGACCTCGGCGTGGCAAACGAGTGTTGTCATATCACTCCTCTTGGCGTGACAAGCTTTAGCCTAAAAACATACGCGTGTTGACTCGGAAAGCTATCGTGGCAAGTTTGATCACGCCGCAGTCAGTGGCGTAACGGCACAGTTTGGTCACGTCACGGGTCATGACGTGACCAAAGAGGTCAAAATTTGAAATAAAGTTAGGGAAATATTATTTTTAAAATATTTTTAAAAAATAGATTAAAAAATAAAAAGGACTCTCCATTAATCTGTTCATCTCTTGCCCTCCACTTGCTCTTCTCCAAGTCATGTACACACATTGACCGCGACATCGATGATTGCTTTGAAGTATACAGTCTCTTTCTGAATGATGCTGCTTTCCATGTACATCAGCGATCACATCTCGAAGATCTGTGGGATCCGTTCTTTTTGCGAAAACGCACCTTTTCCTGCTCACAAAAAGAAATACATCAAGAAGTGAATTTTCAATTTCCTCTTCAGTTTTTTTCACTAAATGCCAATATAACAAGGTATAGTAAAACTGGTAAGAGAAGTGATATAAGATTTAAAAAAGTCTAAACTATGGCATGCTGCAACAGTTCAAGGAGGACTCGATCATGGATGAATATAAATTATTAATGCGCCATTTCGTGCATGGAAATCAGACTTACCAATAGACTATAGCAGGCGGCCCGAGCGAAATGCCATCGTGTGAACTTAGAAAATGTCGTAGCAAACAGACAATGGCAGCTAATCCTTGACCCAGAATTTTCTTTTTGTGACCATGACCTGGAAGGATTAAACAAAATGGAGACAGGAGCTGATTCTTCTTTTCCTCTCGTGCTCTTTCTTCATTAGACCATTGGAACTTTATCCTGGAAACAATACGAAAGCCTCTTGTTTCCATGCTAGTTTTTTGAGAAAACCATGCCGCCACTCCATTGCTTACACAGGAAAAACAGGAACGGATTTACAATACCGTTCCTTGGCTTCGCTCTTGTGCTGCTGATCTCCTTGGCCTCTCCTACCAGCTCCTGCACAGAGCAGGAGAAGAGCTCCCTCCTCCAGTTCCTTGCTGGGCTCTCCAAGGACGGTGGCCTCACAGCATCATGGCAGAGCAATATGGACTGCTGCTCGTGGGAAGGGATCACCTGCAGCCAAGATAGGATGGTCACTGATGTTTTCCTGGCTTCTCAGGGTCTTGAGGGGTCCATCTCACCGTACCTTGGCAACCTCACCGGCCTGCTGCGCCTCAACTTGTCCCACAACTCGCTGTCCGGTGGCTTGCCGCCAGAATTGGTGTCATCAAGCAGCATCGTTGTCCTTGATGTCAGCTTTAACTACCTAACAGGAGGCCTGAGTGAACTGCCATCTTCAACCCCTGCCCGGCGTCTGCAGGTACTGAACATCTCAAGCAACATGTTGACAGGAAGGTTTCCATCCACCACATGGGAGGTGATGAAGAGTCTGGTTGTGCTCAATGTCAGCAACAACAGCTTTACTGGGCAGATACCAACTTCGTTCTGTGTCAGTGCGCCATCCTTTGCTGTGCTTGAACTCAGTTACAACCAATTCAGTGGAAGCATCCCTCCGGGGCTCGGTAATTGTTCCATGCTGACACTGCTCAGCGCTGGCCACAACAACCTCAGTGGGACTCTTCCAGATGAGCTCTTCAATATTACCTTGTTGGAGCAAATCTCTTTTCCTAATAATCAGTTAGAAGGAGAACTCAGTGGCATCAACAAGCTCACAAATATGGTCACCCTTGATCTCGGAGGAAATGGGCTTAGTGGCTATATCCCACATTCTATAGGTCAGCTCAAGAGACTGGAGGAGCTCCGTTTGGACAACAACAACATGTCTGGGGAGCTGCCATCAACACTGAGCAACTGCACAAGCCTTGTAACCATCGACCTCAAGGGGAACCATTTCAGTGGAGAGCTCACCAAGGTCAACTTTTCCACACTACACAATCTAAAATCTTTAGATCTTGTGTGGAACAACTTGACCGGAACAATCCCAGAAAGCATCTACTCATGCAATGATCTAACTGCACTGCGGCTCTCTTTCAATAAGTTCCATGGCCAGTTGTCAGACAGGATAGGCAATCTGAAGTACCTCTCGTTTCTATCACTTGTTAACAACTCTCTTACAAATATGACAATTTCACTTCAGATCCTCAGCAGTTGCAGGAACCTCACAACCTTGCTTATTGGGCACAACTTCATGCACGAGACCATGCCAGAGGATGACAGAATTGGTGGTTTTGAGAATCTTCAGGTTCTTTTCCTAAATGATTGTTCATTGTCTGGGAAAATACCTCCATGGTTATCAAAGCTCACAAATTTGGAGGTGTTATTTTTACAGAACAATCAACTAACTGGACCAATACCTGACTGGATCAGCAGCCTAAACTTCCTCTTCTATCTGGACATATCAAACAACAGCCTTACAGGGGGGATTCCAACAGCCTTGATGGAGATGCCAATGCTAAAAACAGACAAGGTTGCACCAAAGGTCTTCGAGCTGCCTCTTTATACGCCTCAGGCACTTATATACCGCAGGCCAGGTGCTTTACCTAAAGTGCTCAATTTAGGCAACAATAACTTCACTGGTGTGATTCCCAGGGAGATTGGTCAGTTGAAATCACTCCTCACGCTCAATTTGAGCTGCAACAAATTATCTGGAGAGATCCCACAACCGATCTGCGATCTCACGAACCTGCAGGTGCTCGACTTGTCCAGCAATCATCTCAGTGGTACAATCCCAGCCGCACTGAACAATCTACACTTCCTTTCTAAATTCAACGTTTCTAATAATGACCTAGAAGGTTCTATCCCAACCGTAGGCCAGCTTAGCACGTTTCCGAGCTCTAGCTTTGATGGCAACCCAAAATTGTGTGATCCTATGCTTATGCACCCCTGCAGTTCAGCTGAAGCACCTTTGATCTCCAAAAAACAATACAACAAGACAGCCATTTTTGCACTTGCATTTGGTGTCTTTTTTGGAGGGATCACCATCCTTTTCTTGCTAGCTCGTCTCCTTGTCTTGTTCAGGGGTAAAAGTTTCGAGACCAAAAACAGGAGCAACAACAATGATGACATAGAATCACCGTCCTCCAACTTCAATTCAGAGCAATCCTTGGTGATGGTTCCACGAGGCAAGGGAGAACGAAACAAGCTCACATTCGCCGATCTCGTGAAGGCTACAAAAAACTTTGACAAGGAGAGTATCATTGGCTGTGGAGGTTATGGGCTAGTCTACAAGGCTGAGCTACCTGATGGCTCCAAGGTCGCCGTCAAGAAGCTCAATAGTGAAATGTGCCTAATGGAAAGGGAATTCAGTGCAGAGGTTGACGCACTCTCCATGGCACAGCATGACAATCTTGTGCCATTCTGGGGTTACTGCATCCAGGGAAACTCAAGGTTCCTCATATATTCCTTCATGGAGAATGGCAGCCTGGATGATTGGCTTCACAACAGGGAGGATGGTGCCAGCTCATTTCTTGGCTGGCCGATGAGGCTCAAGATCGCACAGGGAGCAAGCCGGGGTCTATCATACATCCATGATGTCTGCAAGCCTCAAATTGTTCACCGTGACATCAAGTCCAGCAACATCCTACTTGACAAAGAATCCAAAGCCTATGTTGCAGATTTTGGGCTGTCCAGATTGATCCATCCGAACAAAACTCATGTCACAACCGAGTTGGTTGGCACTCCAGGTTACATCCCCCCTGAGTATGGGCAAGGATGGGTGGCTACACTGAGAGGTGATATGTACAGTTTTGGAGTAGTCCTGCTTGAGCTGCTCACGGGGAGGCGGCCTGTTCCAATCTTGTCTACATCAAAAGAACTTGTCCAGTGGGTACTGGAGATGAGATCCGAAGGAAAGCAGATTGAAGTCCTGGATCCAATACTCCGAGGCACAGGATATGAAGAGCAGATGCTGAAGGTGCTTGAAGCTGCTTGCCAGTGCATCAATCGTAATCCTGGCATGAGGCCAACTATACAGGAAGTAGTATCTTGCCTGAACAGTGTAGATGCTAACCTGCAGATACAAAATTCAGTCAACATATAATATAGATAGCAAAATGTACTTCAGTGCACAGAGTAGATGTATAGTTTCACAAGAACTGCTACTTCTGTTCTGACTGATCTCATTATTTCTTTTGGTACAGCTTCTGACAGATTGCTATTGTGAGATTTTTGTATTCCATCTTCCCTTTCCCTTTTCACGAACTATTGTATTCATGAGAAAAAGGTGAAAATATCAAAATATTATGAACAATTGCTCAGTTCATCTCCAGCATGTTCCTTATGAGTTGCACATAAAAAGAGCTGCACTGAATTGCAGAATTTTCAACATTGTTAGAAGTCACTTGTAGGGGCACCATGGCAGGAACAAAAGTATCAATTCAGTACAAGGTGATTTTTTGCCAATTCGATTAATCAAGCAGTGAAATAAACAAATGCTTCTTAAATAGCACTCAATATGAAAGGAAAACTGGCCCTGTTTGGTAGAGCTCCAGATTTTGCTCTTGATTCTCTGAGAATCCACTTTTCTGAGAATCTGGAGCTGTCTGTTGAAAGCGTTTGGCTAGTAGGTTGGCTCTAAAAACTATATGAGGTAGGATTAGAGGCAAATAGACCATGTTACCCCTGGTTGTAATAATTCAATTGTATTTATGTCTTTCTCCTATGTATTTGTACACAAATTATAGAATTTTTTCTCTAAATTTGTTTAGACCATGTGAATGTATATACGTTGTATCTATACACAATGTCAGGTTACATTGCATTTACACTTCATGATGGATTACAACTGTGTATAAGCAAATTTTGTACTGTTCACGTTGCGATAGATGAAGCTGGAGATATCGCATTCATATCGTATAAGTGTTCAAATGAAAATTAAATGATATTACGTACAAGTATTTAAATGATAAATGAGTCATAACAAAAGACCACAAAAATTCACAAGTAATGTGTCCATCATCCTGAATGAACAATTGCACTTGCAAGGTCATCACGAAAACTATCTATGGATGTAGCACTTGTTCGCGACGTTGACGCATCTAGTGCATCCTGAGAAATAACATATTTCTTTACATACTATGTTGTCTACAATTTCACAGCTATTTTGCACACAGCTGTTAAGTGCCAAGACCATATATATACCATATCACCAAAATAAATTTTGGATTTCAATATTCATCTCTCAAGTCACAACTCGTTAGAACGTTGGCATTACTTTTCATTAAAACAAATTACTGGTAATACTAGTTATACATTCATTACTATGTAGATGACAGCTTATGAATGAACAACCGTGAATAGTTCTTTTATTCTATTCCTATGCAAGCTGTGAACATTGCTGAAGTAGTCAGAAATTCGGGAAATCTTCCGGCTAATACAACAGTAGATATTCAATTTGAATATCATATTCATGCATGATTTAAACAAGATCACCTACTCTAGAATCTTCTTTATTTTGGCAATGAGTCACCACAAGTGAAATTAGAATTGCAGTACATCATTCGAGCATCCATTTCTCGATGATCTACAAGAGTGTCTCTTTCCTTCCAATACAATAGTAGCTTGCTAGCTAGCTTACAAGTCCCCACTGATCTCAAAGAACATGACAAAATCTGATCTACACTTCACAACTTTGCACAAGCTAAGTGATGTATCTCTGATCACCATCAAGTTCATGTTTTTCTCTGCAAATTCAGCACACCCTCATCTTACGAAAGAAGAACCACACTATCATTCTCTCATCCTTGAATCCTCCTTTTCTTTAAGTGCACATTGAGACCAAGAATCCTGCATGAAAAAGAAGCAAAGACACATATACCATATAACAAATTAAGCGGAATTATGGCAAGGAACAAATCCTAATCTACAAAATGCATACAAGCATAGGTGAATTACATTGTCACATACCCGAGAACGCTGGATCTTTGCACGGCTTTCGAGATGCGGCGGAGCACGTCAACCTAAGTGCCCAGATGGACGACATAGTCCATGGCTTCGTGTAGCAGCGACACCTCATCCATGGCGTCCCCTCCGGGTATCACCTTCCTGAGCGCCATGGTCCTTCACCTCACCAGCCTCCTCGCAGTGTCACCACTGGTGCTACTACCAGTAGTACAAAGATATTGTTGCTGGCTGTCAGTTCCGAGTCTTTGAAGATATGAAACAAAAGCACTGTGAGCCAGATGCATACACATATACTATACTAATTAGAATGTCTGGAATTTGCTATACTACCAGTTCAGGTTCAGGGTCAGATAAGCATGAATTTTTTTTTATCAAGATTGAAAATCAACAACAATCATCAATCACTTACATCACAGGAAGGGGACTAAGCAATGTTCTATTATAGCTCAAAGGACAAAGCCTTAAGTCTCAATTCACAGATAACTGTCCCATGAAAAAATCATGGCAATCAATTCATATGTTAATTTGTGTCCACTGCATTTACAGATGCATGGAAAAAATCCTCAATCACTCGTTTCATGCCAAATCAGAGGCATTCACAGATGCATTAATAAAAGCATTCACAGATGCATGAATTCACAGATCATTCACAAAGGCACGAATAAAATCATGCATAAAACATTGACATCAAGCAAAGCTAACAGGGCAAAGAACATTGGCTTACCTTCGCCGGAGCCCGCCAGTGGTCCTCGGAAACCTACGATGGCGAAGAAGTCGGGGTACCCGGCCTCTAGGGTTTCCGGGGTCAGCGGCTCTCGTGCAGGCGGCGGTGCAGTCCGGGGCCTGTGTCGGAGCAATCGACGACCGGAGGTGGCGCAGCCTCTAGGGTTTTTGGGGTCGACGGCTCTCGTGCAGGCGGCGGCGTAGTCCGGGGCCGGCGGCAGAGCAATCGACGACCCGAGGCAGCTCTCACGAGAGGACCCAATGCGATTTTTCTGTCACGAGAGCACCGAGATAGACGAGGAAGCGAGGGTAGGCGAAGGGGTACGGGAAAGGGCAGCTCAGTGGGATTTGCCCAGGGGGTAATTGGATGGCATTTGCGAGTAAAAATTTCAAACTTCAATGGGTATTTTTGTTTATGCAAGTTGGATTCTCACGAGAATCTGCGAGAAGGCTACTTCTCGTTGCTAGTTCATTTTTGATACTGCTCCTCGTGAGAATTAGAATCAGGCGGTTTTGAGAAGCTGTGTATTTGGCATGGCTCCACAAGATCCAGACGAGAAGCTGGGAGTAGTAGTTGTACCATACAGGGCCTAAGTATGTCACAATTAATCTCGATTGTTGTTTCCAAATAAGCAATAGATCGGATTAGCGATTCCGATGAGTTTCAATTGATTTCTCAGATTTTATTGGACTGCTATGCCCTTTTACATTTTGCATATCAGGTACAGTAGCAAGTGTTACTTGCACTTTACACCTAACGCAAAGCACTATGCTACTAATTTTACTAAACACAGTATTTTTTTATGGAATACGGTGATCTTTTTTAAAAGGGTGAAAGCATCTAGGCCCCTAAAAATTATTTTGGTAATTAATGATAATATGTGAATATGGGATTAACGTGTTTATTGAGTATTTACAAGGTTTAATCCCGTTGGTGAACTTGTTTGACGCAAAGATGCATGCTAAAGGACAATATGGAGATTTACATGGCTTAAAGACAAGGTACAAGTAGTCTAGGATCCTTTTGTATTTTACCGGTCTTAGGTGAATTGATTAGAAGACCAGATTATAGGTTAAATGATGTACTATTAAGAGGGATCATGACTAGTAGCTTGATAGCATGTTCTTGTGTCATATGGATCAATTTAGGATCATGCATGCATTTGAATTTGAATTTGAAATTCAATTTGAAAGCCTTAAGTGCATTTGTCAGAAATCGGTATCCATGATTATAATGGTGGTTGTACTGCTTAGTGCTTGATATGACGCGCTTTATAGCGGTAAGTACGGATTTTGAAGGCATCGATAATCGGCGCAAATGCGGTATGACCGGCTCCTTGAGCGGTATTACCGCATTGCGGTCGTTTCGATTTTTAGTTGGCGGTTCAATAAAAACAGTACAAGTGCATTTTGGCTCAGAAACCCTCTTTTGAATCGGTCGTTCCGCTTCTCTGAAATGGTTGGACCGCGATGTGGTCGTACCGATTTTTGTATGGCGGTTGGATTTTTCTAGAGAGCATGTAATTTCGGCGTTTTGGAAACCATAAGATCGGTTGTACCGCTCGTCAATACGGTACGACCGGGCGATGCGGTTATACCAAAGTTTAGTTGGCGGTCGTACCGCTCGAAAAATTCCAACAGCTATGTCAGAGCATTAAATGCGACTGTTATAGCCGTTACGGTGCTCTGTCACAAGAGCGGTTGTACCGCAACTTGAACGGTGGTTGTACCAATTTTCTCTGAAAGTTTGGAGACTCCTCCCCAACGGTCATATTTGTTGGTGGGAGTTATAAATACCCCCCCCCAACTGCTCAAGGACAGGCAGCTAGTGTCCATTTAACATCTATAGAGCCTTGAGAGCCTTGAGCATTTACTCAACACCAAAATTCTCTTGTGCATTCATTGTGAGGTTGTTGAGTTTCATTCAAGTGTATCCATTCTCCTAGTTGATCCATTTGCACTTGAGTGCCGTCAAGCGAATGTTGTTGATCTATTACTCTTGAAGTGTTGTTGCACTTCTAGACGGTTTGGCGGTGGAGCACGGTGATCTCTTCAAGAAGATTGTGAAGAGGCCCGGTGCAAGCTTGTGAGTGGTTCAGTGTTCACCATCTCCGAAGCGGAGGAAGAACAACCATAGTGATCGAGGGAAGGCTTAATTCGTGGAGCCGACTTGAGGTGTCAAGCTTCCTCAACATGGACTAGTGAAGACCGGCAAGTCTTCGATACCACGGGAAAAACATTGTTGTATCTTTGTGGTTATTTCTAGTCTTTACCGTTTCCGCATTTACATTTCTAACTTGATTATTGTGTTGAATTGCTTAGCTAGTAGTGTAACTTGTTTAGACTAAGTTATTAATTGGCTAAAATTGTTAAAGTGTTAAAAAGTTTAAAAACCTCCTATTCACCCCCCCCCCCTTTAGTCGGTTATCCTTGATCCTACAAAGGGGAATTGATTATTTACCCCATTTAGATAGCAATCTAGCATATACATTCCTTCCCGAGATAATTGATAATTTACCCCTCTTTAGTTGAGATGCTAGAGGATATAATATGTTCGTTTAAGTGGTATATTGAAAGTGGGAGCATCTACGCTTAGGAGTACAAAACAGGAGTGTGTGTGTATCAGAAGTAAAACGCAACGTGTGTAACAATAAATATAGCACCATTTTTACTGTCATATTACCATGTAGGAGTTCTGTTCATATTGACAGTAATAGTTAGTGTATGTGATAGTAATTCTAACACCATTTTTACTGTCGGACTATCTCATAGCGTACTGCCTTTTTTTTTCTGGACACAGTCACATGATTCGCACACGCACGACAGTAACTTGCAACAGTGAGAAAAGTAATCGTGATAACCTTTTTTTGCTGCCCCATCACACCTAAGCGAATGCTTTTTCCTCGGGGCCACGATCCCACGCCCTCTGCGCTTAGCATGGCAGTAAATATCGTTGTAATGCTGCAGTAAAATGCACAATGATATCACACTAAAATCTCTTATAGTGCTACGGTAAAGACAGAATAAGGTTGCAGTAAATCATTTTGTAATGTTGCGGTAAAAGGTAGAATGAGGTCCCAGTAAATCTTTTATAGTACTGCAGTAAAGCACAAAGATATTTTGCAATGAAAGGCATAATAAGGTCGTGGTAAATCTCTTGTAGTGCTGTAGTAAAAGAGGGAACATCGGAATAGGTGGTGCGGTGGTGGATTGAGGGCAAGCGCGTGGTTTTACAATCTGTTGCGCCGCGCTCATACGATGCAGTAATTGATTGGCTTTACTTTTGTAGTGCTGAAGTAAAGCACAAAGATATTTGCAATGAAAGGCAAAATAAGGTCACAGTAAATCTCTTATAGTGTTGCAGTAAAAGGTAGAATGCGGCCGCAATAAATCTTTTTGTAGTGCTGTAGTAAAGCACACGGATATTGTAGTGAAAGGCATAATAAGGTCACAGTAAATCTCTCGTAGTAATGTAGTAAAAGGGGGGACATCAGAATAGGTGGTGGGGTGGTAGATCGAGGGCACGTGCGTGGTTTTACAGTCGGTTGAACCGTGCTTATATGATATAGTAATTGATTGACTTAGGTACAGTAAATTCGAATTTTTGGTGCAGTATTTTTTTTACAACATTAAAACATACTCATCATGAATCTCTTTTTCTTAAGTACATTTTTCCAGCAAAACACTTCAAACATATTGTAAATAATATAAATGGTTTTGGAGATATTTGTCGTTTAAAGTTTGTAATCAACCCACGCTTCTCTCTCCACCCGTCCTTCTAGACTCAGCATGGTAGTAAATATCTTGTAGTGATGCATTAAATGACACATGCAACATGCGAGTTTTACTGTTAGTTCCGAGGGGGTGCAGGAGGATCGTGGGCTTCGGCATGGCTATAAATCTCTTATAGCGATGCAGTAAAAGACACGTGTGGCGTGCATGTTTTACTGTCAGTTCCGAGGGGACATGGGGATCGTGGGTTGGCGCATTGCGTGGTCCATGATCCGCATCCAATCTCTGCCTGGTCTGATCCTCTCCAATAATTTGTTAACCTAGCTCAAGCGACAAAAAAACAGACGTCGGAGCTTCAGCCAGCAACACACGAACGGCAATTTCTATTAGGTTGAAACCCACGACTTATTGGGCCAAACCCAGCTTCCTTCACACATTTCCCTTTTTTTAACTCCAATTTATTTTCAGTATTTTCAGGCCCAAAAGCCCATCCTAACTCCTATTCTTTTTCTCTAGAATTTTCTTAAATCACGGCCCAAAGAGATCAATATTTCGGTACTAGGCCACACCGGCCTACTTCCCCTTTTTTTCTTCTTTCCCTTGCCCAGGCCCAACACCGCCGCTGCTTCTCTCCTTCTCCCGCACGCGCCGCCTCCATCCGCCGCGCGCCTTCACCGCCTCACTACCGTCGCCCTTGACTCTGTATTGTTTGATTTCTTACAGTCATAGTCACCACTCACCACAAAGGGAAAAGAGAACTGGGTAAGGATTATAAGCTGTGGGCACACATCCACACTGGTGTTTTGCACACTTGCTACAGCAGCTTCCTGGTTCATACCATCACGTTTCGGTTGAGGCCGCCTGCCATAATCTATATAAAAAGTACAAGCCTTTTGTACAAAACAGAAAACAAATGGCTGCTTTGGTAGCCACTCTTGATTACGTGATTATTGAATTTTTACATACTTACACGATGCATTTAAGTACATGATGATCTGATCTGATATATTATATAATATGGCATCTGATCTGATCTGATATATTATATAATATGGCATCGCTTCTTTTAGACAATCTTCAATGTTGTGTTTTAGCCGATTCAAATAAGGAGAGAGAATGTATTAAATCGATTCAATACATTAGAGGGGTCGATTCCAACAAAAAAAATGCATGGAACCGGACTCTACTTAGAGCATCGTTAGCATTTTTAGTGTATTGAACCGATATCGATTCAAAGTCATGTCACGTAAGCATTCTAGGAACTGAGCTTGTTTTTCTCTCATGTATTGAATCGATTCCTATTAATAACTAGGATCCACGTTACATTAAAAAACCACAAAAATAATAATATTTTCTCCCAACCGCACTCACTCCTATGTAGTTGTTTAATGTTTATATGAGTTGTTTAATGGTTTGAATCGACTCCTAAGTAGAGTCCGGTTCCATGCATTTTTTTTTATGGAATCGACCACTCCAATGTATTGAATCGATTCAATGCCTTCTCTCTCCTCATTTAAACTGGCTAAAACACAACATTGGAGATGGTATTAGTGTATTGAACCGATGTCGATTCAAAGTCATGCCACGTAAGCATTCTAGGAACTGAGCTTGTTTTTCTCCAATGTATTGAACTGATTCCTACTAATAATTGAGACCCACGTTACATTAAAAAATCACAAAATAATAATATCCTCTCTCAACCGCACTCTCTCCTATGTAGTTGTTTAATACCCATATAAGTTGTTTAATGCTTTGAATCGACTCCTATTACCAACTTTACTTATTGCAACAATTCTTCAGTAACTGTGGTCCAGTGGAAGAGCTTTGACTAAAGATTAGGAGAGGGGTCAATTTAATGCAATGCCCTAATACAATGGTACAGACAGCTGCTGTCTATAGCAACTATCATGTCATCTGTAGATAGCTCATACAATGGGTTGTGGTGATACGGTCAGCTACATGATTGTAGACAACACAATCTTTTAATGATTTTCTTGGTTCTAGTGCTGCAGTCGGCTACAAGATTGTAGACAACACGTCTCTCTCTTTATTCTCTTTCATCCACATCAGCTTAAATCATACGTGGCAGAGGCCATAGACAACTGATGTAAGCCTATTGTACAAGACCTTAATCTTTTGTGTAAAGAGTTAATTTATGACTTGATAAGAATCTATTCAATGAAATATTAATACATGATCACGGTTTTTCAATTTGGAAGGGGGCTAGAGCGCCTAGCTAAAGCTCCGCCAGTGGTGTGGTCAGTGTTGGCCTCTCTTTTTTTTTGTTAGACTCAGTGATGGAATTTTTTTTAAAAAAGTAATCTAGTCTTTATTCCAAAATACAGTAATAATGCTATCTTTTTTATTTTACAGGAATAATCATCTGTCGCTCAACCATTGGGCGACTAGTCCAAGTCACTCAACGGTTGAGCGACTTGGCCTAAGTAGCTCAACGGTTGAGCGACTTGGACACTTGTCGCTTAATGGCTGGTCCTAGTGTACAGGTCGCTCAGCTAGCAAGGCATGCATGTACACGGCTGGACGACAAGTGTCCAAGTCGCTCAACCATTGAGTGACTTAGGCTAGTCATTGAAAGCATATAGACCCCTAAAAGTTGTTTTGGTAATTAATGACAATATGTGATTATGAGACTAACATATTTATTGAGTATTTATAAGGTTAAGTCCCAGTGATGAATACGATAATCTGGAGATGCATGCTAAAGGTCAACATGAAGATTAATATGGCTCGAAGACAAGGTACAAGTAGTTTAGGATCCTTTTTGTGTTTACCGGTTTTACGAGAAAAAGGATGAAGGACCAGATTTTAGGTTAAATATCGTACTATTAAGAGGGGTCATGACTAGTAGCTTGATAGCATGTTCTTGTGCCATTTGGATCAATATAGAATCATGGATGCACTTAAAATTTGTTTTGGAAACCAACTATGCTTTTTTCTCATGGAGAGCGGTAGTATTGACATGTTGTTGGCGGGGCGGTACTACTGCACAGCGGTATGACCGGGATGGTGGCTACCGCAACCCTGTCATATCGAAGATTAGTTGGTGGTACGTATTTTTCAGAGTGACACCGTTTTTTATTTAGTTGCTCACCCGATGAGCGGTAGTTCCGAAATTTACTTGGCGGTACTACCGCATCGCGGTATGACCGCATTTCTTCAGTGGAACTACCGCACCCCCGGTGTTATCGAAATGATAGCGGTACGTTATTTCCAGTCAGTGCCCTTTTAGACTCAACGAGATGCGGAAGTTCCACACGAATTTTTCGGTATGACCGATAAGCAGAACTACCACATGTTCCATGGCGGTAGTAAAGCGTCGAATTTCCAACGGCTATTTTAGAGGCAGTTAATGCCTCTGCGCTAGCTGTTACTGTGCACTTTTAGAGGTGTGGTAGTACCGGCCATTGTGTGGCGGTACTACCGCTTGTGCTGATTTTTTCTGTAATTTGCCTCCAACGGCCGTATTTGTTTGTGGGAGGTATAAATACCCCTCCATCTGCTCAAGTACAGTAGTAGAGACTTCATTTAACATCCTTTGAGCTTTGAGTATTCTCTCTGCACCTCCAATACACTTGTTGCATTCATTGTGAGGTGGTTGAGCCAAATTCAAATGCATTCATTCTAGATTGATCTTTTGCACTTGATTGTCGTCAAGCGAAGATTGTGTTTCATTACTCTTGGTGTTTGCCAATACTTAGATGGCTTAGCAGGAACTCATACGGTGATCTCTTCAAGAAGATTGTAAACAGGCCCGGAGCCAAGATTGTGAGTGGTTTGGTGTTTACCATCTCCGAAGCGGAGGAAGAACAACCGATAGTGATCGAGAGAATGCTTAATTTGTAGAGCCGGCTTGATTAGTTCAAGCTTCCTCAATGTGGACTAGTGAAGATCAGCAAGTCTTCGATACCACGGGAAAAACTTCATCGTCTCCTTTGTGGTTTATTCTTGTCTTTACTAATTCCGCATTTACATTTCTAGCAATTATCTTGTGTAGAATTGTTTAGCTAGAATTGTATCTAGTTTAGACTTAGTTGTTTGTTCTATTAAATTGATAATTAGTTGAATAGTTTTAAAAACCTCCTATTCACCCCCCCTCTAGTCGGTTATCCTTGATCCTACAGTCGCCTAACGGTTGAGCGACAGACGATTATTTCTGTAAAATAAAAAAAATAGTATTATTACTGTATTTCATAATAAAAACTAGATTATTTATTAAAAAAAATTCCTCAGTGATGTCCATTTTGGTTTCTATGTAGTCTATTCCCTTGTTATTTCTCAGTACATTAACTATTATCCAGTGCTAGTGTGGTCAATGGTGGCCATCTTTGTTTCTCTGTTGTCTGTTTCCCTTGGTTGTTATTAGTTCATTAATAACATATTTTCTTGCAAGGAACCAACTTATTCCCTACTTGAATTAAATTAGGTTCTTTCGAGAGGAAAAACAAATTCAGATTAGGTGTTGACCTCCAGCTAATATAGTAAGGCTCTTACTGAATTGCGGGAATTTTTGCTGCCTTCTGAATAGGCCCAAAGCACATGTACAATAGTATAGACAACTGTTGTCTATAATATCTCTTCTTATCATGTATAGACAGTACTAAAGACAACTTCTATAAACAGTTCCTTTATGTGTTGGAATTGGGCCTATTTGTGTAAAGGTTCATTCATTCCTAAAATTCTAAAGCATGCAAATCCTTAGACCAGAAGTATTAGACTAGGGTGGTCGGAGTCTTAGGTCAGAAATCTTAGACCAGGGTGGTCGAAGTCTTAGACTAGAGATCTTAGACCAGTGTGGTTGAAGGCATAAACCAGTGTGGTCAAAGCCTTAGACCAGTGTAGTCAAAGCCATAGACCAGTGTGGTCCAAACTCAGTGGTTGAAATTCAATGGTCGAAACAGTGGTCAAAACTTAGTGGTCTAAGCTATAGACCATTGTGGTCGAAATAATCTAGTCGAAGCTATAGACCAGTGTGGTCGAAGGCCTAGAACAGGATGATCGAAATAATTTGGTCTAAGCCATATATCATTATGGTCGAAGGTATAGACCAGTATGGTTGAAATCATCTGGTCAGTTCCTTAGACCAGTATGGTCGTAATACACTAGTCAAAGCTGTAGATCAGTGGTTGAAGCTTTAGACTATGGTACAATCATGATCAATAAACACTACTTAATGACCGTTAATTGGCCTTGAATTAGCGGTTACCAGTGGTTTATTGTAACAGTTACTAGAGAGTAATTGTCTCGACTATAAATAGGATCTGGAGATGTCTAGACATGTGAGATCGATCTATTCCTTTTCCATCTTCCTATCTGATCAACTGTGTTAAAGATTTGAGCTGTCGAATCAAGCCGTCCCTTCTCCTCGACGTGCACCGAGAAAGAGGGTGAGTGTAACACCCTGGTTTTCTGAGCTTTTTGAAAAATTTTAAAATAAAAAGAACCATTTTGTTTTGATGAGAATTCCAAGCTTAACTTGAGATTTTTGGAATTTGAGTGTTTAAAATGACTAAGCCAAACTTTAACTAATCCTAAAGCTTGGTTCATTTGGAGTTGTTCGAGCTCTGGGGTAGTCTTTCCCTTCTTTGCTAGTTCTGATCTCCTCTTGGCTCTGCTCTTTCTGTCTAGACCTCCTCTTTGTTGGTTTGAATCTCTCTAGACCTCTTTGTTGGCTTGAACCTTTTTCAGGATTTAGACCTCCTTTTGGTCCAAGCCTTTCTCTCTGTTTAAACCTCTTTGTGGTTTAGACCTCCTCTTGATTCAAATCCCCTTCTCTGTTTAAGACCTCCTTGTAAGCTAGACTTTCTTTTATGTTTGAACCCTCCTTCGGTTTTGAACCTCCTCAGGTTCACTTGAATCCTTCTATTCCTCTTGAACCACTTTGGGTTCATTTCAATCCTTTTGAGTTCATTTGAACCTCCTCGGGTTCATTTGAATCTCCTTCTGTCCTTCATTTGAATCTCCCTTTACTTGGTTGAACCCTCCAGTGTTCAATTGGACCTCTTGGTGTTCAATTGGATCTCCTTGCGTTCAATTGAACCTCCCCTGTGTTCAGTTGGACCTCCTAGTATTCATTTGGATTTCCTCGTGTTCTTTTGCACCTCCTTGAGTTCATTTGGAGCCCTCAGGTACATTTGGACCTCTTTGTGTGCATTCGGACCACCTCGCTCGATCCTGACCTTTCTCTCTTGTGGCCCGTCAGATTTGTGTTGGACGACCTAATCTTGAGGGCTCGTTCGCTCGGTCTGAACGTTCCCATCCATTTTGGACCGCCCGATCCAGTTGAGCGGCTAGGATCAAGTGTAGCTTCAAATGGTCCGAACGGCCCAATCGTTTTGGCCCATTCAATTGAAATCCGATAGCCCCACTTCTTTGCGCCTTATCTCGTTACCACTCCCCTCCTTTGATCTCATCTGGACCATTCATACCTCCTTTGGTTCCATCTTGACCGTTGAGACCTCCTCTGTATTGGTCTTGACCGTCGAGATCCCCTTTGATTCCATCTTGATCGTCAGGACCTCCCTCGGGTTCATCCTGGTCGTCAAGATCTCCCTTTAGTTCCATCTCGACCGTTGAGACCTTTCTTGTGTTGGTCTTGACCGTTGAGATCTCCTTTGGTTTCATCTTGACCGTTAAGATCTTCCCTGTGTTGGTCTTGACCGTCGAGATCTCCCTTTGATTCATCTGAACCATCCATGACCTCCTTTGAGTCCATCTTGACCGTTGAGACCTCCCCTGTGTTGGTCTTGACCGTCGAAATCTCCTTTGGTTCCATCTTGACCGTTGAGACCTCCTCGTGTTGGCTTTGACCATTGAGATCTCCTCTGTTTCCATCCTGACCACCAAGACATCCTTGATATCCTCTTGATCGTCAGGATCCCCTTTGAGTTCATCCTGATCGTCAAGACCTCCTTTGGACCAATTTCTATGGTTCTCTTCCGTTGGATCCCTCTTCCTTTGAAACCCCTCCATCCAGACCTTCCTTTGTTTGGATCTGATGGTCCAGACCTCCCTTCGTTTGGATCTGATGGACCAGACCTCTGCGCCTCCGTTTGAAACCATCCGATCTGTATCGGACGATCCGATCTTGTTGGCACGTTCGGTTGATCCGAACGTCCCATCCCTTTTGAGACCTCCTTGGATCTCATCTGACCGTCGGGACCTCTCTCTGAGTTGATCCGACCATCAGGGCTTCCCTTGAGTTGATCTTGACCTTGAGGTCCTCTCCTGGTCCTTTTGCAAAGATCGCCTTTGTGGGTCAGACCACTCTTGTGGTCTGGACCTCGTGGTCTTTTTGCAAAGACCATACTTGTGGTCTTTTTGTGAAGACCACCCTCCTGGTTATGACCACCCCTTGTGGTCAGCACCCCCTCTCTTTTGTCGTTTTGCCGTGACCTCCCCTTGAAGTCGCGACCTCCTCCTCTTTTGTTGTTTTGCCATGACCTTCTTTGGTCATGACCACCCTATTAGTTTGACCACCTTACCCGTGTAGTTGACTGGTCCCACTTGTCAATCCTGCTCATTTCCTCCTTCTCTCCACCACAAAAGTCTGTGCGCATTGAATGATGTCACTGTTGTGGTACTGTGTATCCCTCTTTTTGTCTTTTCCTTTACCTGCTCCCATCTTTTTCTCCACTTACTTTTGGGACTCGTGCGTGCCTTGAAACTCACAGAAGCCTGAGCAGCCCTCCTCTCCTCACCTTTGGCCATTTAGCTCTCCAACTCTTTTCCATCTTCCTTAGTGCTTGAATCTTCGCCAAGGAGTCCGTTAAGGCAGTGATGTCGCCTCCTCGTTGTTAAGGAGCTCGCCGGAGTTTGCGCCGCCACCTCGCCGCCGAAGGAGTTCGTCGGAGCACCAGCGTCACCTTCAACCGTCGCCGCCGAGCCCTCGACCTCCCCCTCCTCTTCTATCTCCCTCTCGGCCTTGGTGAGTACCTCCGTATCCTTTTTGCATTCCCTGCATGACTATGTTGCGTAGTCGTATTTGTCTTACGACCACGCAGCATAGTTGTGTCCTTTGTTGAATCTCCTCCTTTGGATCTCTCGAGGATCTCCTCTTTGCAAAGATGACCGTCTTGGTCTTTTTGCAAAAATGACCCTCTAAGAACCTCCTAAGGATCTCTTCCTCAAAAACCTCCTTGACCTCTTCGGGACATCGTCCTCAGGACGTCCCTTGAGCTCCTCAAGACCTCCTTTGGCAAAGACCACCCTCTCAGTCTTTGCTGGTCTTTTTGCAAAGACCACCATCTCGGTCCTTGCAGGTCTCTTCGCAAGGATGACCCTCTCGGTCTTCTTGCAGAGACAACCCTCTTGGGTCCTCCTCTGGACTTCCTCCTCTGAGACCTCCCTTTTGCTCTCTCAGGACCCTCTCAGGACCTCCCTTTTTGCAAAGACCACCTTCCTTAATCTTTTGCAAAGACCACCTTCCTTAATCTTTTGCAAAGACCACCCTTTTGGTCTTTGTTGGCTCTTTGCAAAAGACCACCCTCTTTGGTCATTTGCAAAAGACCACCCTCCCGTGGACCTCCTCCTTTCCGTTGGACCTCCTCCTGAGAGCCCTTTCTTAGTTCATCTTGTTCTATTCTTTGCTGTTTGGGTTTGATTGGAGTTCATTTGGATCTTATTGGCTGTTATTTGATTTTGCTTTGCTTTGTCTCATGTAGATTGCGACTTTTCGGGGAGCCTGAGTTCTCCCAAGTAGTTCCTCAAGCTTTCGATCCAGGCAAGTTACACTCTTGATCATGTTGCACCCAGTATCTTAAATTATTTAAGTTATGTTTCAAAATTATTGCATGCTTATTTATGCTAAGTATTTCATTACCTGTTTTAACTTCATAGCTATGCCGAATCCTTTGTATGGCCCATGTAGACATTGATTCCACTCCATTGTCACCCTAGTTAAAATCTGATTGATGCAATAGTGTGAACTAGGATCTCTTGAAAAATGTATGCTTAGTCATGCTTAGACCAAAAACCTTGTTTTGGGAGTTTTTACTGCCAAAAGACTAATGATGTCTAATGTTTTAATCCATAACATTGGGTTGTCGTGGTAGCTTATAAATGTTTTCGAAAATTAAAAGAAAAGGAAAATGGATTTAGACTTGGACTTGGGCGAATCTGGTTGTTTGGTTCGTGCATGTCTATGCATGGGGGTCGTGTTATCCGATGCCCCAAGGTTAAGGTTGTCGCCCAAGTCAGTTAAGGACTGGTCTGCGAGCGATCCTTTGCTATTCCTATAATGGGCTATGCTTTACCGTGCAACCACATGTCCTGAGAAATGGGCAAAGAGACCTGGCTGACTAATTTGCAAAGTTATCATCGTGGTCGATCCTGTGGATGTAGTGGGAGGTATTTCATGGCCTGTCTTTTATGACTTGGTTTTTTTTCCCACCTAACGCAAGAGGGGCCTTTGATCTCTGCGGGTTTCTATCTATAGGGTGGGGCGAAACCTTAGCGAGGGTGGACTGCGGTGGAATGATGCATTACAAAGGCCTTGTCGTGAACTCTAGACCACTTACCTTCGGAAGTGAGTGGTGGCATTACCGGTCGCCAAACAAACTAGAGAAATCATGTCATGTGGGTAAAGTGTGCAACCTCTGCAGAGTGTAAAACTATTCGAATAGCCGTGTCCACGGTCATGGACGTGCTGGCAAAGCCTCTCACAGTTAGATGTTGGTTTTGTTTTCAAAAGGACTTGACAAATAGTTTTGGATTTCTATCCAATTGGGTTTTAGCGGGGAGCCTTGTGACAGGAGGGTATCCTTCACCACTTGAGATGAATATTATCCAACTGAAAAATGAGATTTTAGAAAATGAATTTTAATTATTATTATCTGCTTTGGAACTTAGTACTTGTATTTGAAATAAACTTGGCTTTATGCAAATCAACCATATTATGCCTTCCTTTGAGATATCTATTTATGCATGTCATTCTGTTATTTGACGGATGTAACTTGCGAGCACGGTTGTTGTGCTCACTCTTGCTTAATAACTATTTTGAGCAGGAAAGAAAGCTTGAGGAGGTCTTCGCAGTGGACCTAGAGGTCCTGGCCGATTAGGATGCGCCCTCCAGCCGATTGCCTATGGTGTATCGGGTGGTCTACTCAGTTATCTTTCGCTGTGTTTTGATTGCTGTCTTGTAAGCTTCCCCTTTGTAATCAACTTTGTTGTTAATAAAGCTTGCGTTTAATGTATGTTACCACTGTTGTATGCTGTGAAGAGCTAGCAGTTGATCCTTAGGACTAGCTCGGTTCACACAGAGGACCATGAGGCGATCCCCGCTCCCCACGATCACTCTCGGGATTGGTCGTGGGAGGTCTTTGGGGTGATCTCAGCCCTCCACGACCACCCTCGGGTCTGATCGTGGGAGGTCTTTGGGTCTCCTCTGGTTCCACGACCTCCTCGGGTTGGTCTCTCGACCACCACTGGGTTAGGCCGTGGCACTTGGGGTCATCTCGTGGCTGTCTCGAGCTCACATTGAGAACGTCCGGGTGGTCTTGAAGGACCTTTCGAGAGGTCTTGCTAGACCTCTCGAGTGGTTTGTAAGACCTCCCCAGGTGACCTCGGGTCGGGTGTTACAGTGAGCGAATATCTTTGAACCATTGTCACAGAGTTCACCTGCACAAGGCAGCAATAAGGTTTTTGGACGGCGATCTGCTTGACAGCTCATTCTTATTTGCATCTTTAACGACACGCTTCTGCTTGAGATCGCACTACATCCTGTTCTTCATCGAGCCCTTCCGTGAGTTAGTTGTATGACCATATTTTTTTTAAATACTAGGACCAGACTATTTTGTTGTAAATCTTTTATTGTGTATATTTAGAAGTGCAATGAGTAGCCTGCTGTTAGTATCGATTTATGCATAACTAGTTGTTTGTGATCTTTGCCTTATAATTAAATCTGGAATTACAGTGTTATCCACTTTTCCAACATTATGTATAATACAATTTGTTTCTCGTATTACAGCCAACCACTACACGAGAGACGATTCAATTCTCGATGCTCCTATGTCTTGTTCACATTGTCAAACGTGCTACGTAACAAGATTTGACGTCAAAGTCACCGTAATCACAAGACGGTGATTCATAACCCGGCCCAGTTACTGCAGAAGGCGCAGGCTGCCAGCCAGTCGCAACTCCACCTCTCAAAGGTGGAAGCGTCTCTCTGCCTCTCTCCTGCATCTACTAGCTCGCCGCGTCCTTGTTTCCAATCCCCGCGCCCGCGCCATCCGCGCACGTGCGCGCCGGCGACGCAATGCGGGTCTGGGCCTTTGGGGGAGCCGCCGCGTGGAACGCCACGCCGCTGTCTCGGGGCAGCACAGCGCGCTCGGCTGTTCGGCGAAATGCCGGCCCGAATGTCGTTTCTTGGACGGCGACTGTGGCCGTCGAAAAGCTCGGGCGGGCGGGCGGGCGGGGCGGGGGACTCGTTCCGCCGTGGGTATGCCTCAGGGAGATACTGTGTGCTGCAATGCCGTGGTTTCTTCAATTCCGGCACCGGCGAGGCCGGGCCAACTCGCGGGCAACCACCCCAACTCCACCGCATCCACCTCCCTCCATTAGTTCCACCACCCACAGAACCAGATCTGGCGCCGCCCTTCATCACCAACAGTCGTCGCCATCTCCAATCTCCGCCGCCAACGCCCCTTCTCACCGCCACCCTGTACCACCATCTCAATTCTTCAGTAGTCGGTTGTATCGCGTATACATGCCGACGAGCACCTACAACTTCATTCAGCCCACATTTCAAACATTGTAGTGGCATTGCATTCTTGGACCAAACATTTGTGGAATCCTCTCATTCCACCTCCAACTCTAGAGGTTTCTAAAACCGATTGAACCGAAACAAACAGCTGACAGCACAAATGTGTTGGTATCGACGCTTGAATGGAAACCATTTTTACCTATTTTCGGTGAGTAACTCAAGGAAGAGGACAATCTTTTCACTTGTTTATACCTTTTCCCATGCTTGCGAAACTTGATCATACATAGTACTTCAAGGAACAGGGGGAAAGGGTGATGAATTATAAAAATGCTTTTCTAGAAAGTATAAAAAGCTCAAATGGGCAATTTGTCAGGATCCGTACAAAACTAACTATGAGATTAGTCAGAACTCAGAAGTAATAATTCTAGTGAAAACTACATGAACTCTGTGCACCGAAAGTACAAGATCATCTATCATGAGTACAAGATCATCTATCATGTCTAACTGCATTCTATATTGGCTGTGCTTTGCGTCTGCAGATCAGCATCTATACTGTCCAGGCAGGAGACTACTTCCATGATAGTTGGCCTCATCAAAGGATTACGGTTGACACACTTGCAAGCAACTTCAAGAACCTTCAACACTTTCTCTTCGTACCCTGTGCCTCGAAGTGTTGGATCCAGGACCTCAATCTCCTTTCCCTCGGACCTCATCTCCAGCACCCATGGAACGAGTTCTTTTGATGTAGACAGTACCGGAACAGGTCGCCTTCCTGTGAGCAGCTCCAGCAAGACCACTCCGAAACTGTACATATCACCTCTTAACGTAGCAACCCATGCTTGCCCATACTCAGGGGGGATGTAACCAAGAGTGCCGACTAGCTCAGTTGTGACATGAGTTTTGTTCGGAAGGATCAATCTTGATAGTCCAAAATCTGCAACATAAGCTTTGAATCCTTTGTCAAGTAGGATGTTGCTGGACTTAATGTCACGGTGGACAATGTGAGGCTTGCAGACATCATGGATATAAGAAAGGCCCTGGCTAGCTCCATGTGCAATCTTAAGCCGCGTTGGCCAGTCAAGAAATGAGCTGGCATCATCATCCCTGTTATGAAGCCAATCGTCCAGGCTGCCATTTTCCATGTAAGAATATATGAGGAGCCTCGAGTTTCCCTGAACGCAGTATCCCCACAATGGCACAAGATTGTCATGCTGTGCCATGGAGAGTGCTTCAACCTCCGCAGTGAACTCCCTTTCCATGAGGCACATTTCACCATTGAGCCTCTTGATGGCGAGCTTGGAGCCATCAGGTAGCTCAGCTTTGTAGACTAGTCCATAACCTCCGCACCCAATGATGTGCTCCTTGTCAAAGTTATTTGTAGCTTTCACAATGCCAGTAAATGTGAGCTTGTTTTCTTCTCCGTTGCCTTGTGGCATCTTTACGAACAAAGGCTCTGGATCAGAGCTGAATGAAGCTGCTTCTACATCTCCAGTAGTGTCACTTTTGTTTCTGGTTTTGAAAGTTGCAGCCCAGAGTGAGAGAAGGAGACGCCCCAGCAGCAAAAGAATTGCAATCCCTCCAAAGAACACACTAAATGCTATTGCAAAAATAGCTTTTTTGTTGCGTTGTTTTTTGGATGCTGATGCTACTTCTGCTGAATCACAACTGCGATGGAGAATAGGGCCACACAACTTTGGATTCCCATCAAAGCAAGAATTTGGAAATGTATCAAATTGGCCTCCAGTTGGAATTGGTCCTTCTAGGTCGTTGTTAGAAACATTGAATGCAGAAAGGAAGTACAGGTTGTTCAGTGCACCAGGTATTGCACCTGTAAGATGGTTGTTGGACAATACTAGAACCTGCAGATTTGTGAGGTTGCTAGCTGATTGTGGGATCTGTCCAGACAAATTGTTGAAGCTGAAATCAAGTACAACGAGCATTTTTAACTGACCAATCTGTGGGGCAATCACACCCGTGAAGTTGTTGCTGCTTAGATTCAGCACTGTTGGGAAAGCACCAAGTACACGGTATTGAAGTGATGGACTGGTATAAACAGGCAGCTCAAAGAACATTGGGTCCAAATAGGTTTGATTCCGCGTTGATCGTAGCATTGGCATCTCCATCAAGGTGATTGGGATTTCTCCTGTAAGGCTGTTGTTTGATATGTCTAGATAGAAGAGGCGGTTTAGTGAGTTGATCCAGCCTGGTATTACTCCAGACAGTTCATTGTCAGACAAAATTAGTATCTCCAAATTTGTGAGCTTTGACAGCCAAAGTGGTATTTTTCCTGATAATGAGCAGCCACTTATTGTGAGAAACTTAAGATTCTTGAAACCATCAATGGTTTCATCCTGTGGAATGACCTCTTTCCTGAAGTTCTTCTCAATAAGCAGGGTGGTAAGGTTCCTGGAGCTCCTAAGGATCTGAAGAGCTTTTGTGATATTTGTAAAAGAATTGCTAGTAAGTGATAGAAAAGAGAGGTACTTCAAATTGCCTATTCCTGATGATAGCTCGCCATGGAAATGGTTGCTCGATAGCCGTAGCGCAGTCAAATTGCTGCATGAGTAGATGTTTTCTGGAACTGTGCCACTGAAGTTGTTCATGCCAAGATCTAAAACTTTCAGATTGAGCAGGGCGGAGAAGTTGACCTTGCCTAGATCTCCGCTGAAGCTGTTTCCCTTGAGGTCAATGGTTGTGAGATATTTGCAATTGCTCAGAGCTGATGGCAGCTCACCATACATGTTGTTGTGGTCCAAATGGAGCTCCTGCAATCTACTGAGGTGACCTATAGAATCTGGAATCTTGCCACTGAAGTTGTTCCCTCCAAGATCAAGGGCTACCAGATTACTGAGTTTTTCTACAAGTGTACCATCAAATTTTCCTTCTAAACCATTGTTGGGAAAAGAGAGGTACTCCAACAAGGTAGCATTGAAGAGTTCATCTGGGAGAGTCCCACTGAGGTTGTTGTGGCCAACCTTGAGCGCTCTGAGCATGGAGCAATTACCAAGCCCAGGGGGGACGCTGCCACTGAATTTGTTGTAACAGAGTTCAAGCACAGCGAATGATGGTGAGCTCTTGCAGAAATTCGTTGGTATCTGCCCAGTGAAGCTGTTGTTGCTGCCATTGAGCGCAACCAGATTCTTCATTGCCTCCCATGTGGTGGATGGAAACTGTCCGGTAAACAAATTGCTCGAGATGTTCAGTACCTGGAGAGGCTGAACAGGGGCTGAAGTTGGCGGCTCTTGCAGGTCTCCATGGAGGCGGTTAAAGCTGACATCAAGGACAATGATGCTGCTGGAAGACACCAATTCCCGCGGAAGGTAACCAGACAGCGAGTTGTGGGACAGGTTGAGGCGCAGCAGGCCGGTGAGGGTGCCAAGAGATGGTGAGATGTGCCCTTCAAGGTCTCTAGATGCCAAAGAGACCTCAGTGACCGCACCATTTCCATTGCAGGTGATGCCTTCCCATGCGCAGCAATCCGTGTCATTCCGCCATGACACGGTGAGGCCACCGTCTTGCGAGAGCCTGGTGAGGAACTGGAGAAGGGAGCTCTTCTCCTGCCCTGTGCAGGAACTGGTGGGAGAGGCCAAAGAGATCAGCACCACAAGAGCAAAGCCAAGGGAAGGTATGGGTAATTTGCTGCTGTATTTCGTGTATGGAAAATGGAGTGGCTGCATGGTTTTTCTGACGAAACTAGGATGGAAACCAGATGCTTAAGTTGTGTCTAATCAAGCAAGAGCACGAGGGGGTGATAAAGAAGCGGCTCTTGCTTGTCCCTTGTAGTCGTGGTCATCACAAAGAAAATTGGGTCAAGGATTAAACGCTATAGCCTTTAGGCGCTCATCAGGATTTCACACCATTGCCACATCGGTTTCTTAGTTCACACTTGACGTTTCACTAGTGGGCTATCTGCTACAATCTATTGAGAAGTCCAAATGCCACGCCTTCCTGACCGTAGAAAATATTTGCTCTTGTAGTAATCCTTGGTTCAATCCTGTTAGAATTGTTCCCGCATGCCTTAATTTACTTGATCTGACATCGCCTCTCTTGCCGGCTGCACTATAACAAACCTATCCTCTTGCCAGTAATACCGACAAAATTTCAGAGAGAGAAAAAACTCACTGCTTGATTATGGATCCAAGCTTAGAGTCCCACCCAAACCTTCTTGTTTTATGTATAGTCCCACCTCGCCTTTCACACCTGGCCACTTACGAATATAAAACGACGGCGAGACTCGGGGCGATGAATTGATGATTCGGATCGTTAGCGGCTTGCTTTCCCAGCGAACGCGTAGTTGATGTCTTCTTCTGGGGATTCCGTGTCAACGCCTGCAATGAATGCGGCGTCCATAACTGGGGGCTCCACCGGTGGTTCAGATTTTTGGATCATCTCCTAAGGCCTACGGGATCGGCTCACATATATCATCAGCGAAACAGTAGTAAACGTCCTGATGTGCATTTAGCTTGATTTAGCTGTGTACGACATTCAGGAATTTATCGTTCAGAAATACCCTGACTTGATCTAGTCGCTGTTGCACGTATCCTAAAGCGCTTCCTCCTCCTACCCTGACTTGATGCCCACTCGCACACACCATTTCTCTCGCTCTCTCTATTGTCTCCTATTAGGTTTCCAGCGTACGGGCGTAGCGACGAAGGTGAGCGTGTGGGGTGTGGCGAGCGAGCCCTCCTCTAGGTGACCCCTTCCTGGCCACCAGCGTGCAGGCCAACACGCAGGCGTGGCGACTAGAGCCAATGCATAGGGCATGGCGAGAGAACGCATCAACCACCCTGTCATCCTGGTGATCCCCATCCTTGCTATTGTATCTCCCCATTGCTCTAACATCGGCGACCCTATCCTTGCTATCATATCTCTTTCATCCCCATGTCCAGCGAGCCCGGCCGGCCGAATCCAGCCGCGACGCAGCTCGAGACCTCGAGATCTGATGGTGGCATGCTGAGCTCGGACCAATGGCGCAGAGCTCTAGCTCAGACCGACGCATGGGGCATGGCAAGTGAACACAACAACGACCCCGTCATCCCCAGCAATCCCCATCCTTGTTGTTGTATCTCTCCATTGCTCCAATACTAATGGGCCCCATCCTTGCTGTCGTATCTCTCTCATCCCCACGTCCGTCGAGCCGACGAGCCCGGTTGGCCGAATCCGACTGCGTCGCGGCTCGGGACCCCGAGATCTAACGGGGCGTGCTGAGCTCGGACCGACGGCATGAAGCTCTGGCTTGGGTCGACAGGGCAGAGTTCGAGTGGCAGCGATCGGCTCCATGGTGGCGGTGGTATGAGGTCAGAGTAGGAGAAGAGCCGTTGGGCCAAAGCCGGTGAAGAGATATGTTTTAAATTTGTTTCAATTTTGTTGGTTGTTTTCGTGGAAATTTGTTGAAACTTTGTATGAAATGGTGGAACTTTTTAAAAGTTGTGAAACTTCATGGGACTTAATGTTTGGGGATTTGAAACTCATTGAAAATTCAAGTTTTTGGTTTGAAACTCATTGAAACTTAAAGTTCTAGGATTTGAAACTTCAAGTTTCAGATTGAAACTTGAAGTTTCAGTTTTGAAATTCAGAACTCATATTTTGTATCTCCAATCAAAACTTCAAATTTTGGACTTGAAACTCACTGACACGTCAAGTTTAGGTTTGAAACTTGTTTAAACTTGAAGTTTCAAATTTGAAACTCAAATCTCATATTTTGAAACTTCAACTGAAACTTGTTGAAACTTAAAATTTCGGATTTGAAACTTCAAGTTCCAGATTTGAAACATGTTTTAACTCTCGTTTGAAACTTGTTGAAAGTTAAAGGTCTGGGATTTGAAAATCATTAAAACATGCTGTGAATTTGCATGAAACCTGAAACCCCGTGAAACTCTAAGAAATCCCATGAAATCGTAACAGCGTAAGCTAGCAGAACTCTTTTTTTTGGGTGAAACCATGCTGATGGTTAAACTTGAAAGAATCAACTAGAGCCCTTACGGCCCAACGTTTAGTCCTATCTACTCGCAGCCCAGTCCACCTTCCAAGGCCCAGTTCATCACCTGTCGCACGAACAAGTGAACAACCCTTTCTCTACTCCCACGCAAGCAACAACCGCTGCAGCGACGGGCCGGCCGTGAGCGGCAGATCGTCATGTAGCCTTCAGGTGTCCGGGCGCTAAGCGTGGCATCGGCTCATGCAGGTAAATGTCTAAGCCGCAGATTTTCTTGTAAAATCTGTGGAGTAAACTGCTTGGTTCGTGCAATCGTGCCCTTGTTGTTTCTGACTGGGGCGTGATTATGTGACTTCGCTAGTGTATGATCTTTATTCGATAATTTCATGGAGATTTCTGACTTTGCTTAATGCATTTTGTTCGTTGCAAATTTGCGATCCCTTGTGGCTGGCTAGTCTGGAGTTGAATGGCAATAGCAACTAGCTTAACTAGGTCCCATCTTGTTTGCTTGTGCATAGTGGCGGAGCCAGGAATTTTATGATGGAGGTACACACTTCAAAGATTTAAAAAAAAATCTTATACGACATATAAGTAATTTCACAAATTCAACACAATTGCACCAAAAAAAGTTCAAAAATAGTTAATAGTGCAATACAACTAGTTCAAATAAAATCTTACATGAATAAAATAGTCCTAAATAGCTAATAGAAATCACAATACCATACGACGCGATCTCATTCCTTAGAAACACTTGATTATATCATCATCACTAACCTTCGAGAAGATATCTCGCTCTATAAAGGTGACTAAACAATCATTCAATACTTGATCACCCATACTATTTCTCAACTTGTTCTTCACAAGATTCATCACCGGAAATACTCTTTCAACGCTCGCTGTTGCTACTGGTAGAAGCAATACCAATATGAGAAGTAAGTATACCAATTTATAAATGTCATGCTTTCTTATTTCAACAAACTTAGTGGAAAGCTCATCGAGATTCTTTAGGCTCTTAGAACTTTCATCGTTTCGTATATCATCAATGAAGTTATCAAGTTGAAAAGAAAGTCTCATTAAATCCATGCTTGAGAAATAGTATGGGAGATCACCGGCCCTACTCCCTCACAGCCCGGCCCGGCCCGGCTTTCCTCTTCTTTAATTCTCCCCAATCTCTCTCTCAGTCTCTCTCACTCTCTTCAATCTTCATTTCCCATTTCCCATTTCCCCCACCGGCCCTACTCCCTCACGGCGACACGGCCTCACTAGTTGGCCCTGCTCCCTCACCCAGTGCGGCCTCCTGGCGCCCTGCCCTGCTGCTCGCCTCGCCTTGCCCATCCGCGCCTCTGCTCCCCCTGGCCGTGGGCGGCGCCTGACCTGCTCCTCGCGCCTTGGCTCGGCCTCGGCCCTGCCCTGCCCAGCCTGCGTCGCCCCCTCCCTAAATCCAATCCGGGACCAAGGTGGATCCCATTCCCCAATCAATGTTTACCTTGGTGTTCTTGACTTGCCATGTTGGAGTTGGACTCGGGCGTCGGCGTCCTCGGTGGCGGTGGCGATCGGAGGATGGGAGGAGCAGTCACCAGGAGGAGAAGGAAGGAGCGAGGGCGGCGGCGGCGTCCAGACTCGGAGGAGAAGCGAAAGCCCTACATACTGGTATCTTTGAATCTTGATGCTTGATGGCTGATCTGAGCCGTGTCGTCGTCGGTGTGGGGTGAATTCAATGAGATAGGCCAAAATTAAGTATACTGCTGCATGCCTAAAAAAATTCAATATTTTTTGGGATGCACATGCACCAGGCACCCCCACCGCCTGCTTGTGCAGTTTGGTATATAGCATGATTTATCAACACATTGATCTCACTTAGACTTAGCCTCTCATATTGTTAGAATGTGTGCACATCGTTGCGATATGGTCTGAACTCTCAACTACATACTATTTACAAGCTGTACAGTAGTTGTATGGTGCCTCTAACAAATTTGTTTATCTTGGATCCACCCCGCATCACCCTTGCCAATGACCACATCATTTCACATATGTAACAAGGTAAATATCGGAAACTATGGTTATACATTCTCTAAGAGTTACCAGGCACTAAAATTTAAAAGAAACACCTAAATTATCACCAAATGTTGAGGCCCATCACCAAATCTTACAGTACTCTCTTCCACTTGCGTTAGAAACCTCAGATCTTGAGATTTTTTGCAAACCAATAATAATAAGTATTAAGACCAAGAACCTAGCTATGCTACGGCATTTCAGAATGCCACCATGAGAGTTTGGTGCCGGCCAATGAATCCTTGAGTAGTCCGTACCTCCGGTGGTTCGGTGCCTAGAAACAACCTATCTAGTCGTAGCCTGAATCACATCCACAACACACCGCACAATGAGCAAATTAAATGCCCAAATCAACATGTAACCAGCACTCCTGGAGTAAGGAGTAGCGAACAGAAGGAAAGCGCGGTGATTAACTGAACCTGGCAGCCGCGGCTCGCTGCCCGTTCCGTGCGGCTGCGAGACGACGGCGCGGCGCCGCCGTTCGCCGGTGTGGGAGCTGTAGGCAGGGACGGAATTAGAACAAAAATAACCGGACGGCACCGTAGGTAGCAACATATACCGAATTAACATTGTAATAAATAATTAACGTGTGTAATTTTTCTCAACAATTTAACATTAGTGTATATCTAAAATGTCAATGTATGATGATAAAAAATAGCGAACAAAGTGCTTACCAAAATTAAGAGACCTACTAATATTATTTATTATTTGTCAACCATAATTGAAACCCTAAGTCCCTAAGCCAATTGTTTGACAAAAAAAAGACGGACAACAAAAAGACCAACAATATCAAATTGAAGCCCTACCTCACAAATTTAGTCCATGGTAAGGGAAAGCCAACTAGGTGGCATGACACCAGCAACAAACCTCTCCGGCGAGGCCGATCGGCTGACGGGTGGCAATGTCATTGTCTCGTGCATCTTAGGTTGGACCGTCAAATAATCGAAGGATAATAGGGTCTAAGCCTAAAATAAAACTTTCTAGACTAGGTTTTTTCACTTCAACTAGTAATCAAAGTCTTTTAACAACTCAACTGATGTTTTTTAGGCACGATGTATTGCCTAATGATGTTGGCTTGGCCTGCCACCTGGGCCATGTGCTGGACTAGGCCATACACTGGCCTATTCGGTTAGCCGATTAGGGGGCGCAACACTGCTGCTTGCGCCAATTTCACTGGGCTTTTGGCACCAGGGTCGCACAATTGTTTATATGGATTGTACTAGTGAAAAAGTGAAGCTAACCTGGTGTCCCGTGACACATGCTGGCCCAACGTAAATCCGCCCCTGCAGGGTCGTCTCCTGAGGAAAAAAATGAAAAGAGGGAGAGGAGAAAAGGGAAATATAAGGGAACATAACTTAAGCTTGGGCCCTTAGCTCAAGAAAAACTTTTTTTACCAAGATTGGCAATAAAAAAAGGAATTATATATATATAAAATATTAGCAATAGCCATACATATGGGTTAGTGCAAAAAAAAATCTATTGTTTTGCATGGATGTGCCCCCCAATACCTGGGATTTCTAAAATTTATATACTCTAATATTAAAGGCAGTGGTAAAAAAAGTAGCCGTTGGCTACACTATTTACATTGAAATGAAGGCAGCCTTTGTTTAATTCCAAATCACAAGGCATACACTTGGGATATCTGGCAGATGATACAAAGATTTCAAAACTTCAATCTTCTTCTTTTTTTAAGATCAAAGCTTCAATCATATTAGCCTCGTATTACATGCATTAAGAGGGAGAAGAATTGATACAATTAGTAAGCACCAGGGTTGTCAGAATCACAATTCTAAATCGGATCGGATATTCTTCAGCGGGATCGCGAATTGTAGGATCGATGTAGAATCTAAAATTTTATTTTATTCTACCAAAGTTTTTTTAATCTATATTGTATTTTAACACTTCTACATTTTTAAAGCTACATTTTTAGAACTTTTGCTTACCAAAATGAAAAGATTGTTTCTTATTTATGCAAATTATAATGGACATGAAGAAATAAAATTAAAAGTTTACAACGAAAAGGACATATGCAAATAATTATTTATAATAAATTAGAAAAGGGCATATGTAAATAATTGTTTATAATAAATCACTGGGATCGGTAGAATCGAGTAGGGTCGTATGAAAATTTTGATTACGGTCGTACACTTTTTTTTGTTAAAATTGTAATGATATTAAGATTCTACTAAATTAAGACTTTACCATAGGATCGGATCAATCCAATAAATCTGAGTTGTTGAAACGTACTCTCGTATGACTATAATTGAAATTATAACAACCTTGGTAAGCATCACTACCTGTTGCAAAATCATCCAGTACTCCATTCCAGCAGTAGCCACGTTCCAGTGAAAAAAGAACTCACATTATATAGAATTTTTTTTAAATCAATCTATTTTTATTAGAAATTACAAAAATATTCCTGCGATCTTTTTTTTGAAATATCGTCGTCGCCGAATGATTGGCGACTAGATCGATCGCTATCGATTAAGCGATCGAGTCCTATCGCCCAACCGTTAAGCATTTATCTTCGCAGCGCCAACCGTTTAGCGTCATTATTGCGATCATTGAGCAGAAGCGACGACATCTTCGATCGCCGAACCGTTGGGCATTGGATGCCTCTAAAGACAGCGGTCCTCGTACGATCGAGAAAGAGAGAGAAAGCATTTACGTGAAGCGTGGCGTGGGAGAGGGAAAAATAGAGGGAGAGAAGAGGGAAAAATAGAGGAGAGGAGAGGAAAAGCGAGAATCTGCGAGGTAAGTCTGTTTTATTTTGTAGTGTATTTTTGTAGTAGGTAAATAGTTTATTTAGTACAAATTGTAGTATAAGTAGTACTCGTTGAAATTTTAGTTAGAGAAAAAAGTAGAAAATCGAAATGTTGTTGATTTGTATGTAAGTAGCGCGATAAGAAACTTTAGTTAGAGAAAAAATAGCACGTGAGAGAGTATTAGTGCTGTTTGTGAGAAGTATTGTAGTTATGTGGTTGCATGCGTGGTCGACTATTATTAGGTGAATAATGCGTGACTGAGCGCATAAGGAGGATGAATTATTTGTATAAACTATAGTAGAAGTGAATTAGTATGAACTAATTGACTTAGGTAATAGGTATAGCTCAGAGAAGATGGGCATACCTATAGCATTTGGATTGCAAGTTAGCATCGAATCGGATAATACTGCTATGGAATAGCTCGGTTTTGATGTTGAATCTAAATATCGTACTACACGTTTATTGTGGCCTCTGCCGTAGGTAATGAATGACGTCTTGATTATGCTGTCGTGTAGTTGTCGATGATAGGCGAAGGGCCTTAGAAATGTAAATTACAATGTAGCAGTACTTGCATGTCGTGCGTTGCGATCTGACTAGTTGCAATGTTGGAAATATTTGCAGCCATACAATAAGTCATGCCTGTACCCACTACATTGAAAGTGCATTACAGTGTTGGCACCGTTCGTGAAGGTTCGTGCGGTGTTGACTTGAGCAGTTTTCGGCAAGCCACTCTGGTACATCCGGACGGCGAGAATGCACAAATCGAACATGTGAAGCATTGGCTCACCCGCAGCTTCTTTTTGAACCCTGAGGTGTGCAGCGTCGACATACAAGGGCTTTGGAGCCGGTCTCCCACGAACATCAGATGGGAGTTGAGAAGACTAGCAGCGCGGCGGTGTGGAAGGGCTTTATAGAAGGATATCGTGGCAGTGGATATGAGTGTGTGATACTTGTGCAACCATGCCGAAGAAGTCAGGGGGCCCCACATGGGATATCATCCGGGTGGTGCAGATTGGTGCCCAAAGCATGTTGGTGAAGAAGAGGGACGGAGGGTGTGTTCTGAAGAGTTGAGAGAATGTTGCTTGTGACGAGCTCGGCGTGGTAGATACAAGAGAGGAAGATCGATCACCGCATGGTGAGCCTCTGAGACGGTGATGAAGGAGAGTATAGGGATTACATCTTGCATCAAATGGAAGCGATGACCGGATGGCCTTGGTCAAGAGGAGAGGCTTTACAAGAAGGCGAGCGAGGACGATTCGATGAGGGCGGAGCTCCCATCCCGGGAATGGAATAGATTGAACGCCGAGGTCTATCTCGCATGACGAGCACGAATCGCCGTGGGAGTACCATGCCACGGAGGTTCGGTTGCACTCAATGTTTCTTGATAAGACATCCTTGCGAGGATGCCATTAAGGTATGGGCTATGTCTATGCAATGGACGTTTTGGGTCATCAAATCTAGCCAAGAGCAGGACACCGTGAAATGCGAGCAGGGCGGTTGTCCTTGGCGAGTGCATGCACATAGACCGAAGTATGAGACTCATTGGATTGTCTCGAAGGTGGAGTCGCACTCCTGCATGCTCAGCAGTGTTTTGTGCAGACATCGTAACCTAACGTCGACCTTCATAGCCAATTTGATGTATGGAGAGATAGTGGAGAAGAAGGATGTGGAGGCCAAGCACATTATGGTGGCTATTGAGAAGAAATTCAAGTACAAGGTCACTCTGCGAAGGCGTGGCGTCGCAGCGAAGGCTTTGGAAAGACGGTTTGGATCTTTTGGCGGCGACGATAACCTTCCTCGTATGCGAGATCTTTGCAGAGAGAAACCCGCACGTACATCTGCTTTGTAAAGGACATGCCATCTAAAAATCGGTGAGGTTTTTCGATATTGCATAGGGCCTTCATAGCCTTGGTCCCTATATCGAGGCTTTTAGGCATATCTGCCGTGATCTCGATGGGCCGGGACCTTTTGGTCGGGAAATACAAAGGCAGATCCTTCATCGCCATAGGCGTTAGCGGAACAATCAAATTACGCCATTGGCCATTGCATTTGTCGAAGGTGAGAATTTCGACGGTGGTTGTGGTTCCTTCGACATCGAGGTGGGAGTTGTTCGAGCTCGTCTGGTGTGTGCGTGATCCATGATCGCCACGCAGGGATCTTGAAAACCATAAGAACACTTCAGAAGACCGGAGGAGCCGTTTCCTTGGCGGATATAAGGAGTAGATGGTGTATTCGCCACTTGGGGCCAACTTCTTCAAGAAGTTCCCGAAGCAACCCTTGGTGAAGCTATTCAAGAGGCTAGCTATGTAGAACCAGCAACGCAAATTTGATGCCTTATGGGCGCTGCTGGATAAACACAGCAGGAAACACGTGGATGTGAGGAACCAGGGAGCAGAGTCGGAACCTGCTGGTCCGAGGCAGAGGACCTCGAGGAACATCGAGTACTTCTCCTACTAGATCGAGGCCGAGCCATTGGACAAGTGGTCTCTGCTGCACGCCACGGACGGGGCAAGGTACGGCATAATGACCACTAACCTTGCAGAGGTATACAACTGGGTTCTTAAGGTCCTTCGTTCTCAGCCCCTCGTCGTCATCGTTGAAGGTGTTCTGCACAGCACAATCGGGTATTTCAGGGAGAGGCATGCAAATGCCGCACTTCATGCAACCAACCCTCAAACACCGTACTACTCGAAGATTACGGCATACATGCAGGCGAAGACAGAGAAGGGCCAGTCGCACATGGTGTACGCGATGGGCAATATGGAGCATCGTTTCGACGTGCTCCTCCGGGATAGAGCCGGATTTGGGACGGCTCGTTCTCTTATCACCCACGAGGTATGCCTTGGAGATCATGTGAACGAACCTAGCTGTACGTGCAACAAACCGAAGCTCTTACACAAGCCATGCTCTCATGTGCTCGCCACATGCGGGACTGTGCGCATGGACCCTTTGAACTTTGTGTCCGAGTACTTTTTGAAGGAGAGGTTGGTGCAGGCATGGACTGGCGAGCTTAGGGGCTTTAGGGTTGTGGGTAACTTCACCACTTTGGATATTGCAAATAGGATCTGGATTCCGAATATTGACATGCTGAAGGGTGGCAAGGGTCGTCGGCAGAGTCGTCGTATTACAAATGATATGGACGAAGCACAAGCAAGGCGTTGGGTAGGCGCTGGTAGGCCATGCGCGAGAGAACCACATCCGAATATGCAAGGCACCGGTGAGGAGTAAACCTTTGCCATGGTTTGCGTTAACACTTCTTGCAGTGTGCAAAGTGGGACCAAAATTGCAAATCAATGTAGATTGTCATCTGTACTTTCTATTTTTCATGTAACTGTTCTGGTACTACCCAATTTTTATTTCATGTACGTAATGCTGTAACACATGTATCGTATGTTGCACGTAATGTTTATTTAAGTGCTGTAGTACTATCCCTTTTTCGTTACTTTTGAAAAACTGTCCTGCTAGCTAGTACTTTTTGATTTGTTTGTTCGCAAGTTAAATGTACTATTGTTTACATTCAATTTTTTATTTCCGCATATTTGCTAACTTCAAGTTGTGTTGCAGGTATGGCTCACGGATCTGTTGGAGTTTGGCCTCTGGAGGCGCATCGGCAAGCTTCATCGCGACGTCACGTCGTGTCCCTTATCCGAAGCCTGTTGTGTTGGTGGTGATCCGTCTTGCGGACACCTCGGGTAACTGGAGGTGGACCCACATGGACAGTGAGGTTATTATATGTCGACACTATCTTCTCGCCATACGTACCTTCGTACTAACCTTTTGTTGCTTCGCAGCTCGGCTCGTGGCTTTGGTCTACTACCTATCGCCGGATGGTGCAAGCCACGGATGAGGACGAACCGCGACACCATGATCGGTGGCGATGGAGACGTCCCATGCGGGCGGGAGGTCACGGCGCTTCCGTTCGACCGCTCCTGGCGGCGCTTGTGGACCGGTGGCGGCAGGAGACTCACACTTTCCATCTCCCATTCGGGGAGATGGCCCCTACCCTGCAGGACGTCTCCCTGCTTCTTGGCCTCCCTATCGCGGGAGGTGTCGCCTTCCCGCAGGAGTCTCCGGACGGCGCTCGAGACCTTCGGCGGGTTTGAGAGTCCTACACTGCGGTCGCAGCCGGGTACTACGTCTTCCTGGAGGCACAGAGGCACGACCCGCCCTTGCGGTGGTTGTCGCAGTTCCGGGTACGTGTTCGACGCCGTTCACATTGGAAGTGCGGCGCTCTCCTTTTCATACTACGGTCTTACTAGCTTTTTCCTTGTGCACAGGTCGAGTGGATGGAACCTGCCGCGGACGACCAGCAGGTGTCACGCCACCTCGAGGCATACTTGTTGTGTTTGTTTGGTTGGGTGCTGTTCACCAGTAGCCACGGCGACACCGTCGACGCGAGGCTCATCGCATCGCCAGGAATCGCAGCGAGGAGGCCCCCAGATCACCGGGTTTGGTGATTTGCCGCCACCTATCGCGGCTTGTGCGACGCGTGCTTCAGGTCAAGGCCGAACTCCGTCCTCACGGGGTATCCTCTCCTACTGCAGTTGTGGTCGTTCGAGCGCTTTAGCCTCGGGCGGCCTGATGGGCAACGGCGCTCCGTCTGGCCGGAGATGTACAACGCATGACGAGGTGGACCGGCCGACGATAGGCTCTCTTTGGTGCGGCGGCGGTGCGTACTCTTTCCGCGACTAATTTCTTCATATTACCGTCGTTCTATCTAATATGTTGTGTTCCTTACAGTGCGATTCGCGCCGTGCAAGTGACGCAGGCGTCTGAGCCGTTCGTGGAGCAGTTCGATCGGCTCACGGCGGATGACGTTCGTTGGGAGCCATACTCGTCTTAGGAGTTACTTGCCTGCGCTCCCCACGGGCTGTCCTTGCTGTGCCTGCGAGACCGTAGGGCGCTTGTCTTCGACGTCTTCGTCGAGGACTACGGGGCGCATCTTGTGATCGCCCGATTCGACTTCTGGCGAGAGGTTCGATACCGATTAAGCGTCCGATGCGCGGCGGCGTGCAGCGTGAGTGTCGGCATACATGCGTTGTTTGTCTTTGTTGTCTCTTCGCACGACTTCTAACTACATGTTACGTCTTGCGGCTTGAGAGGAAGGAGTCCGTCGCGACCTGGCGGGTGAGTAGGATGGACTCGTGGGTAAGGCAGTGGGAGGGCACACTACAGGATCATGTGCAGGAGGACACCCCTTACGACCAGAGGACCTCGGCGAGTATATTATTGATGCGCTCCTCGACACGCGTACGGGCTCGTGCTTGCCGCAGCGAGCCCGCACCCGTCTCCGGCAGACCGTCGACCGTACCTGTGCATTTAGCGCAGGACGTGCACCACGCGGTACGTTATATCCAACTTTGAAAACTTCACTTCTGGCATCCGCCATTACAGTTTTCACCGTGTTTTGTTTTCGATGTAGGCGAGCATGGCTTCTGAGATTGCGACGGACTGCCGCTCCTGGCTTCAGAGGTTCACGGATGGTGTGGAGGGCACACACGAGGAGACGACCCAGGTTATCCGTCATGTGGCACAGCAAGCCACACGTATTTTCGGCCTGATGTCGTGCACCAGGCTCCCGGAGGTTGGGACGCTCGAGCCTGGTCCACAGTCCGTACGTCCGTCGGCGCCGGCCCGTCCGGCGGCAGACAACCTATGGCGGGAGGTCGGCCGGACCACGTCCCGACACCGACGCGCCGATGAGGCGGATGCTCGACCGGACCACGCCCGGAAATCGCTGCGAGGCTGAGGAGGCCGGAGGGTCCGTCTGGGCACAACCCCGTACACCGGTAGCGTTGCACTATGTCGGTCCTCCACACCCCTTCGCCTTCCACACGCAGCACACGCAGGGCGCGTACGACGTGCCACACTTCCCTGTGGACTCCTTCGCGCACGCCATGGCACTAGCCGAGGGTACGTCGCGTCTCTGTTTGTCAGCACGCATCGCGTCTTTTATTAACTAACAATATTTTGCTGTGCAGGTACATTGCCCTATGACGGAGGGGCCTCCTCAGTTGACGTGGACGCGCAGGAGTTCTTGCTGGACGACGACCCGACACCTCAGCCCACACCCGCTAAGGTTCTGTCCGAGTCATAGCTCCTCGGTCTTGATACCCACCTGGCACCAGTCTTTGTCCACCCCTTCGCCTCTCGGTCCTCGTCAGATCAGGGCTCCTGACCGTCTTTCCCTCGGCCCCGACACCCAGCGCAGAGGAGGGTGCCCAAGCGAGCCCGTAGGGGAGGACACGGAGGTGGAGTGGGCGGTGGGGGCGGGAGGATCTTTGAGGGGTGCGGTTAGGGAGGGCTAGTAGGGGCATCTTGTTGCCTTTGGTGTACATTTTGCACTTAATATATGATGCATGTAATACTTTTGCGTTCTTGTGTGTACTCATTCATATAATGCATACTTGTTCAATGCATATTGACGCCTATAGCTTAATGCACACGACACCTCGATGCAACAGTCAACTCGATAAATGACAACCGCAATGACGCGTCCACCATTTACTTACATGCGTTACGAGATTGAACATAATTGCGTACAAAAGGGGAGACTACCTCACGGACGCGAATTTCCTTCAACGCTGCCACACGATCCCTCCTCGAGCCCGGTACCTCGCGGACGCGAATTTCCTTCAACGCTGCCACACGATTCCTCCTCGGGCCCGGTAGCTCGCGGACGCGAATTTCCTTCAACCCAATTGCAATTCAGCTGCATGCTATATATAGATGTTTTGGCTATCATTCACCTCACTCTTCATTTCCTTTTCTCCTTTCTTCCAGTCTTAGACAGGATGTCTTCGGCATCATCTAACTTTCGAGTAAGCAGATAATTACAATCACTGCGGCAGCAGCTGGTTTGCCCTCGCTGCAGTGATCCGGTGAATGTGTTTACCTCACCTACGCCAACGAATCCATCTCGAGTGTTCATGAGGTGTTCAAATCTTACGGTAACTTGTGCCTAATCACCCCGAATGAATTTCATTCGAAACAGCATGTTGTTTTTATTTCACTTGAAGTTGCAATTCTTTTTAAGAGCACAACATGTCGGTTTTGGCGATGGGGTGACGAAAGTTGTCGATGGTTCAAGATATTGCAATGCAAATTCTTTGCCTTGCAAGATGACTCTCGTAGTATTCTTGCATTTAGTCCGATGACTCGACCGTCTGAGCCACCAACGCAGAACGAAGATAATAGACTTAAAAGACTGAATGAAAGGATGGAAAGAGTTGAGAACATGCTTCAGAAATTAGTTAAGCTAGTTAGTTTTGTGATCTTTCTTCTATTATTTCTTATTGTTGCCAAGTAGAAGTTCAGTTGTAATGAGATGTAATGTCCACTCTTTACTTATACATCGCAGTCCATCATGAGTGAGAATAAACCAGTAACATTACCTACCCATGAATGAGTTTGTTCGATGCATATAACTTAAAGCACACGACACATCGATGCAACATGTCAACTCGATAAAAGGCAACCGCAATAATGCGTCCACCATTTAGTTACATGCTTTAGGAGATTGAACATAAGTGTGTACATAAGGGGAGACTACCGACGTACAAGCTTCTCCGCCCGTGCCTAATTGTAGAAGGTGCCTCTCGCTACCCACATAGAGTGTTCTCGATTGGGCGCCTCGAGCGTAGGCGGTCGTCGTTGTAGTGGCACGCACACATGCAACTAGGGTTGGCACAGCAGCATGTGGGATCATAGGAACTTCCTATGTTCACGACCTCCTCATTGCCCTCTCACGCTGCATCTGTTGGCAGAGGTCATCATTTTACTCCTTGAGATCGTCAATTTGCGCCTCCAAATCAAAGATTCGGTTCCACAATACATCCACGTACCTCACAACATGTCGTTCATGGGGAGGATCGATCCAGCGGGTGAAGTTGCATTTCGCCATCTGCTACAAGGGATGGTTAGTACGGCGGATGTATTAGCAGTAACATGAACAAGACTATTTATCCCAGAGTATGGGCATCAGAAGAAACGCCGTCCACTATCGAAAGGGTTGTCTATGACCTGCACGATAGCGTCCTCCCCGTGTCCGCATTTCGGCCATACCGGTTGAACACGCTTCTTCGGCATCAACCGGTAGTTAAGGCCGAAGTCCTCCCTCCTTTCGACGAGAAGGCCTGGCTTCGGCGACCCCGGTTGGATTGGTACCTGGGCGTCTGCCATCATATATTACTATAAGACGGAGAAGGTTCTTCTTCCTACGGTTTCAAGGGTCGAGTGGTCCTAATTTCGGAGCGTGAGACATGCATTTTATAGCCCCGCGGGGGGAAGCTAACAAAGCATTTTATACACAAGACCAAACGGGGCAGGTTTGCGCAGTGACAAGACAAAATAGGGGTAGCCTTGCGTAGTGACAAGACAGAGCGAATTTGGCGGCTTTCTTGATGACAAGACCACACCGGAGCGACTTTTTGCGATGATAAGACCAAAGGAGACGACTTTGCGCGATTTAGGGTTTAGGTTTAGGGTTAGGCTTTTGGATCGACTTGACAACCCCGGCCGCCTCGCGACTTTTAAGACCGAAAAGACAAGACTCGCAAAGAAAGACGTGACAACACTCGCCTCGCCGACTTTTCGAGACCGATAAGACGGACACTCGCAAAGCAAGACATGACTTCTCCTTTGCAAAGTAAGGCGTGATAACACTATGCCTTATGACTTTCGGATCGACATGACAACACTCTACCTCCTCGGCTTTTGTAATTAAAAGACAGGACTCTATACTGCATGAAATTAACCACACCATGCCAACCATAGGGCTTATAAAAGGGGTTGAACCAAACCCAACACTACACAATAGATACCCGACTATGGACTCTTGACAAACTTCTATGTGAGGATGTTGCGAAGCAAAAGTAACAAGAAGAAGATGAAACAGACTATAATACCCGGATAAATTAATGAAAGATGCTCTAGTACCACCACGTTTTACGATCCCACGCAGTGTATACATGGCGAACCGCGAGATCATTGATCCACACACCAGAACACATGGCGGGCGTACTACACATGCGAGCACTATCTCGTAAGCGTTTCTTTTCGTGCGTGTCGATTTTCCTCTCCCAACATTGAATTCTTCAAATTTTAACTTCATCCCCACGTAATGGCAGCCGAGATGTCTGACGGGTCATTCATTCAAGAGAAGTACATCTTTGAACTACTCGGTGCGGGCGAGAACTTCGTCGCGGTGGAAACCTTACATCTGGGACCTGTTGAGGAGGCCTTGAAGGAGCCCAAGATACGCCGGGCGTAATCCATATCGACGGCGTGAGTTATGAATAATTTACATCCTTATTACGTAAGGTTTCCTGCACGGTGTACTTACATCATACAATCGCGGGGCGTGGGCGACTTGACATACCGGCCGGCGTGGGCGGTCCGCGACAAAGGCAAGGAAAGGCTCATGCGGTTGAGCTACGCCACAGCGTATCCGATCGCCCGGCGAATCCGTATGGACGGCGTGAGTTATCAAGAATTTATATCCTTCTTACGATTTTCACTATACGGTGCCCTTACATCATGAAATCGCGGGACATAGACGACTTCGACATACCAGCCCGACGTGGACAGTCTCGCGACAAGGGCAAGGAAAGGCTCATGTGGTGAGCGGCCGCCTAGCGTATCCGATCGCCCAGCGTAATCCGTATCCACGACATGAGTTATGAAGAATTTACATCCTTCTTACGATTCTCACTATCGGTGCACTTACATCATGGAATCGCGGGACATGGGCGACTTCAACATCTGGGCCCGACGTGGATAGTCCGTGACAAGGGAAGGGAAGGGCGGCGAGGAGTTCAACGCCGAGCTAGCAAGGAAGGAAAATAGCCGGTCCACGCAGAGGTTAGGTCATTACGTAGTAGTCCCCGTCCTACCCCCATGTTTTTACTATCCCTAAAGGCATGCAGACTTATATGGTCAGGATGCTTATGTCATGATGTACCCTAGTAGTAGTGAGTATGACTAAAGCAATTAGCGAACCATCATGCCATGTGACTATGTGTAGCGATGCTTCATGTCCGCGGACTCTAATGTAGTTTTGGTTCTGTGTCTCCGCTAAGCCATCAAAGCAAGCCTATATTGCAAGTATACCTCTTCTAGTGGAATCCCAGATAGAACCATTCGCACCGACATCGAATCCTCCATGTTTTAGGGCATCTTAATAATCACAACGAGCGTTCTCAGCCTCTTCAATCATATTCTGTATGAGCTTCATAAAGCACGATATCGACTACCTACCTATATACGCGTATACATTCAGACGACTTCATCGAGCAGATAATCCCTGGCACATCATAATATCACTTACCTTTCTACTTACAACTCATCACTATCTCAATCGTCCTCCCAAAATTCTACAGAAATTTTGCGCACTACAACAATATACGATGATCACAAAATGTTATTGCGAGTCTGACAAATTTCGTACCCTTGATATTCTACGAAAATAACAAACAGACCAACCAACATCGTCACAACACTATTATTTTCAAAATAAATAACATCATACAATCAGATTTGCTAAATGTAATTAACCCACAAAATGTAATATTCATTACAATGCAATTAAACAATAATTAAATAATACAAAAGCAGTGAGCCCTGTCGCTTACGGTTTGGCGACAAGAACTGTCGCTTAATCGCCGGACGATGAAGTGCTCTTGCTTAACGGTTGCGATAGCACTTGATCACGCCCATCAGGCATGTAAATCGATCGCCCTAAGCGTAAGCGATTGCATCGATCGCCCAATCATTCGGCGACAAGCGTATATTTGTAAAAAAAAAAAAAGAACGCAGGAATATTTTTGTAATTTCTAATAAAAATAGATTATTTTAAAAAAAAATTCCATTATATAGCACTATCCACCTTATTACAGCACAACTTACAAATCAATTGACCAAGACAAAGAACTTTACAAAAAGAAAGGTATGTGGGAAAAGAAAGAACAAAAGGTTTATCTTCAGTATGAAAGACAGTACTGATCACCATGAGATCCAACACAACCTTCGTCGCCAACTTTGCAGAGATAATATGATTTCGCAAATGTGCTATCCTTGTTGAAGCTCTTTGTGCAGCCAAATGGCTTCCAAGCTTTGTTGCATCATATACTCTTCTTCCAAAAATTTACATCATATACAACTAGCTATCCCATTTTCCAGTATGCAAAGAATGGTTCTATGGCCCAGATATACTATCTGGTAGGATTTTTCTGAACACAGCTCAGGAAGTCTGTTTGGGTTCTGGCTTCTGGGAGCTACTGTTGTCTGGCAAGAAGAGATACCGGAATTTCGAGTCAAATGCGACAACAGTAAAACTGCGTGCTCCAAGAAGCCGCTGCTTCCGCTGTGAAGAAGAATCTCGGATGGCTGCAACTTGATCAGGTGTGAGGTGATGGCAGATCCAGTCCGCGAGCAGAGAGTCTTCGACAGTCCCCTTGGCGTAGCTCTGCAGTAACTTTGGGATTAGTAGCTTCCCTCGGTCACTTATACCAACAGATGCTTGGATATAATCTCTCAATGATTCCTGAAGCTCCTGTCGAACATATGCTGCAGAGAAGATCCTTACCTGTATGACAACAGATCATCACCTCAACAATATGAATATAAAGAAAATGCATACTTTATGATTCTTATAATCGTGTTTGATACGAATATATGTATTTCAAAGAAATCATAAGGACAGCTCAATGAGGCTCAAATTGACTTGATATGTCTAAAGACAAGGTAGATGTTCAAATGTCCTAGACAGAATATGTTATAATGGCACATGAGCAACGGTTTGAAGAAACAAGCATGGCGTATCAGTCTAGGGGAGTTCAAGAAAGGGGCCTGGTAGCAGTAGTTTCTGCAAAAACTTGCCAAGTGGAATACACATGTTTCCGGGAAAACTATGATAAGCTCAGATACTTACAGCAGGTGAAGAGAACATTCCGCAACTGAGTCCAAACAACACAAGGGGCTCAGGTTCTTCGATCGAATACTTCTTGTGCTCCTCGGTAATTTTGAACTTATTAAGAGCCAACATCAAAGACTATAAAAAGGTAGGGAGAACAATAAGAGGCATTATCAGCAAACTGAAGGCAAAGAAATGGATTAAAAGAAGAGTTATACAAGTTGGGGCCGGTGCACTGGAGTCTTCATCTTTAGAATCACAAACTCTATTTCAGCTGCACTTAAGGACTGGCCACCAACTGTGTAACAGGCCTGCATCGCTAACACACTTTAATCGACAGCCTCGTTGAAGAAACATGACATGTATTTTGTTCAACACAGAAGAGATAATGGTCAAACCTTTTGCATTAGAGAAAAAAGCTTGATGTCATTCCGGGGAACTCCATATGCTAAATATGCCTGATAGACACAATTATAGAAATGTTAGTGCACAACATTCAACATGCAAGTGATAGAGAGTCAAAGCAAAACAAGGCTTTTAAAGAAGAAAGATGTGGAATGGAAAGAACTGAACCGAGACGTCTTATTTCCAATTATATATGGGAACACTGAAGTAGATACATATAATCAAGGAAATGAGGAAAGTATAATTCATGTCTGCAAAACCAGCCTCTGAAGTAACAAGTTATACTTACATGCATTATCAAGGCATTGTATAAGTTAATCCAAAAGGCTAGCTGCTCATCAGAGTTCATACAATTAGGGTTAACCTTCGATAGCTGCTCTACAAGAAATCTGTCAAACATTGAGAAAAATACATGCTTTAGCACATATATTATGTTGTAAATATTAAGAACTAAAACACGCTCTGGAATGAGGAACATCATCATCCACGGAAATAACACCAACTGGGAAAATGTTGTGGAGAAAATGTTTCTTGTGACATGTTAAGAGTTCTTTTAAATGTATTGACTTTCACTAGCACTTGAGCAAAACCTGGGGGTTGTAAATGCAAGATAAATCAAAGATATGACAAACTGGAGATGGAAAAGTGTGTTTGCTAACACGTTCAGATAGAGGCAAGTTGCATGCTGACAAGAATTCCTTGTGGGGCGAACAATGATAACAAGCAGCCAGATTCCAAATAAATTTTAAACTTAGTTCGTTTCCCGCAAACCAAAGATTACATGGAGCATCCTATTCTTTCCTCAGTCCAAACCTCACACTGGTTCAATTGTTTGTAAATTCACTTAGGGCAGGCATCAATGGTAAAATGAAATTAGAAATGTAGATTGTATGCTAACAGTTTCATTCATATGAACTAGTGTTTCATGTCCCATGCTTGAATTGCAAGTCCACTGTTTCATACATCAGTAGTAATGTTTGTAAACATGCAATATATCCACATTAGGGCTGGTAGCTTTAGCCGAGGTTGCAGCAGCAAACCTGAACTTTTTTAGAGCTTCAGAAGCATATTCAAGTTGGTCCTTTCCAACAGACATCCATGATACTTCAGCTGCTGAACGATAGTTACCAATATATCTTCGGGTTTCCTTTCCATTAACTTTATATGGATCAAAGTTTCTGGCTTCATTCATCATCTCATCATTGTGATTTGAGTCAACTGAAGGACTCCGTAGCATTGAGGGCATTATGGACGAATCTGATAAAGATGCCAGCGTAGAGCCAGATAGACGCTCCGCTGAGGAAGATGAACAATCAGAAGATGCCTTTGGTGATATCTTGGAGGATTCAGATAAACGGAGGAAAATGTTTCTCATGCAGCGCACCATCTCCTCTGAGAGCTGATTTGGATTGTTCCAAAGATTCCCTCCTTTCATGCTAGTTATCTTTAGAATGGACTGTTCAAATGATAAAGCATCAATCTTCTCATCTTCCTTGCCTTCTTTTTCCGTAGAGCACAATTCTTCCATCTGCAGAAAGATAAATTAATCTTTGATTTACTAATATGTCTAACAACCTCAGTTACTTGTTAAAACTATACAAATAGGCATGAAAAGGACCTCTTCATCACGGTGCTTTTCCAGCAGTCTATTCAAAGAAGTATCTCGGTGTTTTTCCAGCAGCCTATTTAAAGAAACTATTTGTCTATCTTCAGACTCTTCTCCAACATCCTGCTCGTATTCCAGTTCAGGGAATAAATCTTGTTGCGTTGTCCTCATTGACTCAGATCCTCCGAACTTCAAATCTCTCAATGATGATATGTGCTAAGAAAGATAATCAAGGAACCGTCAACAACTCCCATATCAGAAAGAAGGCACTCTGAGATATTTACTCAGAGAAAACTTACTTCTTCCCATGTACACGTGCAAGTTGACAATGACTGGTCATCTGGGGATGTAGATGGCAGACATCTTGGATTATTTTCAGCAAGTAACCTTTCATTCCTTTCATGACAAAGCTGATAATACAAGTCATTTAACTCCTTTTCGAGCTTTGAAACAGTACTCTCCAAGGAGGCAATGTTAAATAGTAGCTCCTGTGCCTATAGAATGAAAGGTTAAAACAAGATTAGTGAGTGCATTGATTGGTTGGGAAATGACAATGCAATGAATAAACACAAGAAAACACGAACACTAGTAGCCCCTGCACCTTGTTTGGAAGCTTCATAGAAGACTTCAATATAGGCGCAGCGTTTTGTGTAACAGCATCTGCCAACGCCGCATGCAGATCAATCTCTTCTTCGAGCTGCCTCTGCAATTTCTTGACCTGGACATTTTTTGACAAGGATAAGAGGTGTTAAGAACACGCATCCAGGCACCAACGTTAGACTGAAACAAAGGACATAACTCAGGAGAATCGCTCACTTCCTGCTCGAGCTCCGACCTATACCGCCGCATCCTGCCCCCGTGGCTCTCTTCTCTCCTCCCACTACCATTACTCTCACCATCCTACAAAAGAACGACGGAATCGATCGCGCGACATTAATTCAATCGAAACAAAACAATCCAGGTAGCAAGAAGCAACAAGATTGTCGGTTGACCATACAGTCTGCTGTAATTAATGGAAAGTAGAGACAAATGGGGTATGGGACAGTTCATCAGGGGCCCCCATGGAAATTTGCAGGCAAGCAAACAGCTCGGTCGAAGCCGACAGCGCCCTGCGCACTACGGCACCCGCAAAAAGGCACCACCTTTGCGGCATCTGTCGTTAAAATTTCGCTTTTCTCTACCAAGAATTTAGCTTTTCCCAACATTGTTGTCCCAAATCCAAACAAAATTTGTGGTTTTTGTGAGGCGTAAACGATGGGTAACCAAGTCAACCGAGAGCTAACCCCGGAGCAACTGGCCGCCGGCGCCGGCGCGTCCCCGCCCCCTGCCGACAGATGCGCCGAGCGCTGCAGCGCGCGACCCGAGCCGCCCGATCTCCGGTCGCCGCCGCCAACCTTCTGGATCAGGCCGCCTCTGAAACACAAAGAAACACACCATTATCAGAATTCAGAAAGATTCAGGGAGAGGAACAAATCAAGAAGCACATCAATCAATCGCAGAAAAGATTCGAGAGCAGCAACCAAAAAGAAATCAAACGAGCCAATGCCAGGAAAGATTCAAGACCAGCGACCCAAACACCTCCTAAGAGGTAGGTAAATTACACTCACACCGGGGTGGAGGCGGCGGCCATGTCGGCGGCGGCGGCGGCGGACGGGAGGGCGTCCTCAGCGCGCGCGCACGGCATGGAGCTCTTCGGCGTCGCGGAAGCTACAGCCTTGACGAAACAGGAGGCGAATGCGAAATAATGCTCATGGGGAGACGATGATTTGCTGGTCCTAAATCACAAGTTGGCGCTGGATTGATGGCTCATGGGGGTGGGAGAGGAGATGAGACGGGGGGGATGTGGTGACGCCGAATCGCCATTGCATCGACGTGGGGGGGCATTGAAACGACGGAAACGACAAGGGCGTGTGGGTGCGCCAAGGAGGCTGGCTTTATGGCATGCGAGCGTGCGGGCGTAGTTGCAGCAAGGCGAGGTGGGATGGAGTTGGAGGGGAAGGAGTGGGGGGCGAGTACGAGTAGGGGCATTAACTGAGCTGACGACTGTGGATGCTGCCGTGACGACAGCCGTCCCTCACTTCCCAATGGAGTGGAGTCTCATGCATTACGGCTTTCTTTTTTCCTCAAAAGATGTTTTCCTTTTTCTTGAAAGATGCCTTTCTGGGGTTAGCTTCGAGGGTGCTGGGAGTATTCTCGTGCTCGCAGAAAAGTGTAGTTCTCATTAAAAATAAGAGGAGCACCTACATTCCTACCAACTAAGCTAGGTTCAATTCCTGTCATACGAAAATCAACTAAGCTAGGTTCAGCTTCTGTCGTACGAAAATTTGACGGTCAAGGATCCGTAGAGTCTCTACGGTTTGAAAAAAAGAGGGAAGGGTCGGCTTCAAGATCAAAGAACATACTAGCAAGAGAAAATGACTAGTAAGAGAGCCAAAGGACATCAGCAAATGGATAATAATACCTTAGCCGGCCGCTTGACGCTTGTCAGTGCCCCTGGTGTCTTCTTCGTTTCTCACTCTTATCACAACACAGCCCAGACGGCCAGACCCCGTTCCCCCCAAGCCAACTCTCCTCTGCAGCTGCAAGGTAACCTTAATACCCCCCTCGCTGTGCTTCCTCTGTATGTGCAATCCGGTTCTAAACGACTCCACGTTCTGTAATTTTCTTGTCCAGACCACTGGTTAGCTAGTTCTTCTATCTGCACTAGCTAGCTACAGCGTCGGCTCTATAATTTCAAGGGCCCTTGGGCAAGCAAGAAGATAAGGCCCGTTGAACTAGTTCTTAATATAAATATTAAAGTATATATATAGTACGAATAACAAATTACTTTGCAGTACACGTTTAGTTCATGGAACATAACTATAGTGTAATAAAACACTAAAAATAGAAACCATTATAATTACCTCAAATAAAATGTAATGCTTGATTGCCTTGTAAAAACCGTCTATGGGCATTTCTTGATGCAAAATCTTCAAGAAACGATGTCGAGATTAATGTCGTCCAAAATATCCTTCTCAATGGTGCACATAGCTAAGCCATTCAATCTTTCTGTGACATAGTTGACCTCAAATAATTTTTCAAAAGTTTCAATTTGGAGAAACTTCTTTTACCGATATGCTATCACATGGAATAGTTAAGAGAATTCGATATGCAACGGAGGCATTTGGATAGCAATCTGCAGACTTTAACAAATCGAAGAATCTCAATCACGACATCAATTCTTACGCAAAGATGCTCGCAACACTTTTAGTTCAGAGAAAAATCATCCAAATCAACATCGACTTGTTTTCATGAGAAAAAGATTCTACAAAAGTAGTGCAAACACTTTCAGAGATCATTATCATCCAAGGATTTGATTTTACGAGTTGAATAAGAAACCAAATATTTTCTCAAATTTCTTTAGTCGCTCAAATCGACTAGTCAATGAAGCAATTGCATTATCAACAATAAATATATGTACTAATTACCTATATGGTCTTGGGCCCACCAGCTCCATGGGCCCCGTGATCGCCTGCCCGCCTCTAGAGCGGCTACAGCTAGCTACTACACATCATGCCTCCACTTGCCACAATGTTTGCGCCAAGTTCGCTTCTACTGCCCGCTGCGTGCCAAGGGATTAGGAGAAATCGAGGAGGTTGGTACTGCTCATCCATTGCCTTGCAGTTGCAGATTAATCGGCTTCCCTTTGTCTTATCCGAGAACTTAGGGTGCTTCGTGCATTTGTGTTTTAAAGTTTACATAAATAATTGAGAATATATTTATGTACATGATAGATTATTTAGATTTTTAAGATATCATAAACATTGGAAATGACAACATAAGCTTAGAAGGAAAATACAACTTGAAGAACGTAGTTGAAGTATGAGCTTTGATGGAAGAAAAACACTGAACATAATAAGTTGTTGGGGTTGTTAGAAACTAATCACTCTCTATCATTCATAAATCATGTAGCTGCATGTCCATATTATTACTCTTTTAGTAATTAGTTACATTTTTTTTTAAATTGTATTCATGCACATGTACCTATATTTAATCTCAAGCAATGTGTTCTTTATATGTACGGCAAATTATCTTATTAGTTTACATAGTATTAGAGCACCTTACTCACACATACATCAATGCACCATAGGCAACCTACCTTAAACTTATCTTCCCTTACATGCTAGTTGTCCCACCGAACCGTATGTCTTCTATCTTTTCTTATCATCACGGTTTTTTTGCTTAATACTCCAACAATAAGCTCAAATCTTGATCGACCCCTCTCAGTTGCTACCATTTTCAACACAATACTTTATCACACAACTATCTTCTACCTCTTCCTATTTACTGCTTAATGCTAACCATTGCGGCATCAATACGTATACACATGCAACTGTTGCCGATCCTAGCTGGGTACACGTGTCACGCTCTCTCCGGTGACCCCGAGCCTATTCCCTACGACTGCGACATCTCTACTCCAAACTTTTTGCTCTTCTACCTATGTACACATGTGCTTCTATTCGTATAGATGCATGCATGATATTATACATGCTTGATGTGATCTTTTCTCGTGTTGGTCATTTCTCTTCTTCGACTTTGTCCAACTCAACGTTGTGGCTTCCTCACTAACCGCGACAACCTCCCATCTTCATTGATGCCGACATGTCTGCTTTAATCGTTGTCTAATGATATGGAGAATATTTTTGTCATCGCCGGCGACGATATGCCCCCCACCAGTAATTGCACGCTCCTAGCTACTTGATGACCTCCATATCGTCCATAACTCGTCTTCAATGCAAAGCTTCATCTCCTCTCTGCCAGAGCTTCCCTATCATTGAGCTTCTTTGGTCACTAAGTTCTTCAACAACGCCGACGCTTACTACTTGTCATTGCAACCCTTTGCTCCTTCGACACTGAACTTTCTCTTGGTTTCGGTGAGCAGCACGACATTGTCCTTGTTAACGGCTAAGGTGAGCACCACGATATTGCCATCGTCTCCGTCATCGCCGCCTCAACTTTTCGCTTCCCCATGGATCAATGTCTTATTGCAGGACATATCGATGTCATTGCACTCTTCGTGTCATCGTTTGATACCATTTGTGTCATCCTCGTTATAACATTTATTTTTTATTCAAAACTACAGCTATTTTTAATTTTTATTCCATAGGAAGTAACAATAGAAATATATGACCTTGAGAGCAAATGTGGTAACTTCTTTTGTGTCTCCTCCAACGTCATCCGTGCCATCATCGTTACAACTTTTATTTTTATTCAATATTTAGTTATTTCTATTGGAATTTGTATACAAATCAAATTGCTAAATTTATTTAATTTATTTAGAATTTTAGTTATTTAGGGATTTTACTTTGGAATTCATATGGAAATTAAATTGTAAATTTTCTTTTATTTTTATTCCAAATTTCAGTTCTTTTCCATTGGAATTCATATATGAATCCAATTTATGTTTTTATTTATTTTTATTCTGAATTACAATTATTTAGGATTTTGCTTTAGAATCGCATTGAAATAAAATTGCTAATTCCATTTTATTTTATTCCGAATTTCAGTTATTTTTTGGTTGGATTTAGTATACAAATCTAATTGATAATTGTTATTTAATTTATATTCTAAATTATAGTTTTTATAATGTATATCAAAATCAAATTGCTAATTTTATTTTATTTTTATTCCAAATTTTAGTTTTTTGTTGGATTTCATATACAAATCCAATTGCGCTTTTTTTTTATTTTTTTATATTCTTAATTATAATTATTTAGAGAGTTTACTTAGGAATTTGTATGTAAATCAAATTACTAATTTTATTTTATTTTTATTGCAAATTTTTGTTTTATTGTACTTGATATGGACTCTTTTACTTAGGAACTCGTATGGAAATCAAATTGTTGATTTTATTTTATTTTTTATTGTGAATTTCAGTTTTGTTGTAATTGACATGAACTCTATTTTTTAATCTAGATTGTTATAATCTGGACTCACCACAATCGACGATATAGATCTTTATCTTTTTCCACCGATGAAAGTGAGAATTTCTAGCTTTTGAGAGCGAACGTGGTAGCTTTTTTTGACTTTGATTTAATAAGATAATATATAGATTGCTTCCGTTTGTTCCCCTCCGAAAAAAGAGATATTTTTTTGGAGACTTTTTACGATATATTATACTGGTAGTAGAAATCATATTTGACCATTGATTTCTTGAAGGCATTTTAGACTTTTTGTTGTAAATCTAAATATTTTTTTCTAAGAATATTAACGCCATTTTTCCTAAATCTAATCTCCCATGCCGCCACCGCCGAAATCACTTTTATTCCATGCATTCTCTTTACAATTTTACCCCTACTGCTCACACTGTCATATGTAGTATTACTAAATCGTAAGTAATCTGAATCATTGGATCAAAAGGAATGAACGGCTTATATTGAATTAGGTGTACCTTAAAATAGCTCATTTTTTAAGGAAAAAGGAACAAGTATTGCTTTGTTTCTTGGCAATTTTGTTTTTCATTTAATTAATTTCATGTTTTGGAACTCATAGTACCGTAGCACGAGTGCTTATTCACTACCGGTTGCTGGAAGGTAGAGCATGGCTTAGTTAGATGATGACCGCAATGCTGGACTCGTGAAGAAGCATGGCCTGCCTGACTTCGTACCTGTATACACGTTGAGTTAAATTGCAGGAATTATGTCTTTGTGCACCTCCTGCCCGTATTCAGAATAAAAGGAGATCATGTCGACATAGCAAAGGAGATCAATTTAGTTGGAGTTGAGCTTCTTGCACTGCAGCACCGACCACCTGGCCCAAAAAGTTTTATGGAAGAGAAGCATTTCTAGTTGGATTGTAAGAGCATCTACAATAGTTTGTGTTTTAACTTGTTACTAAGATCGAGGAGAAAGCACTCAATCTAATAAAAAGAAACAACAATTCCAATGGATTGTTTCTTAAGCTTGTATCTAAGACTTTAATTGCTACAAGCTTGTTGATAGGCAGTGGGACCCACGAAATGAGTGTTTAGGTAACAACTAAGCCTCAAATAGAGTTTTTTTTGTTGTTTCTTATGTCTTGGTATTAACAATCTGATAGTTTTTTCATGTAGAAACAGTTTCACCTTCTCCCCTCATCTTCTTTCCTCCACATCATCTAAAAGCTGATGTGGCAACCTCTTAGTAACAGCTGAGGTGGATTGTTGTAGATGCTCTAATACTACCTTACATCTGAGCTTTGGCAAAGACTAACATTTGGTGTTGGGGGGATGTGCACTTTGATGCCGAGTTGAGTTTCATGCACCGATGTCGCTCAAAGGCTTACCCTGCCAAGAAAGATGATCACTTCGATTTAATATTAAGAAATGGTGCTTACTGCTTAGAATAGTATGGCTTTTGTTTACCAAAGTTCATGCAGATCTTGTATTATTCAATGTAGGACAAAGCCGGGAAGAACCATCTACCTCGGGTTCGTGATCTCGGAGGACTAAACTCAGCGCCATTATTTCTGCCAAAGCAATGTCATGCGTAGCTTCCATGGTAAGACGTGCCTACTTGTTTGTTCTTGTGGTCAAGTGGAATATTTCTAGGTATAGCTATGACATGCTTGCTCGTCTTTTTTTTTCTTGCTATTGTAATTTTACCTGGTCAAATCCTGTACATATTAAATTTAATTTGTAAGAGTTTCCAGAAATAGTTTATCTTCTCTCGGCAATCTAATAGCTTGACAAAGTTCAAGGTCTTCAAAATTTAGTGCAAGACACGGTTTTTGAACCTGCAATAGTTCAGCAGGAAAAATTCTTGAAGCAAATATGTCAGAGATCACCGCATATTGAAAATATTTAATGTATGCATCAAAACATAACAAATATCTTGTATAAAATTTTGTAGCTGGAAGAATATTTGGGCTTGCAAGCAGAAGGGATAAGTACATTCTTGTTATGGTACTGTGGTCCATTCTCATGTATCACATACTATTCATGTTGGAGCAATAACCCCTGGGAACAAGGACAATGGAACTATTTAACTCTCGTTGTTTTCAGACTTTAGCTGGATAAAAAGAATGTGAAAAGTGAAATTTGAAGGGCTTTGTTAATTTGAAAGTTCAGGTTTTAACTTGGACCTAACTTAAATTCCAAGGATAGAAAAGGCGGCTTATTTATTTCTAAACAAATATGTTCTTATCTCTATGCAAAACTGAATTCTTGCGATCACCTGATTAGTATATATGTGGCACATGTACTGAAGTTACTGCAGTCTGTAAATCTGACATGTTAATGTTGCTGCGGCTTGTAAATTAAAAGTAACAGGGTACATCATACACATGATCTATTTGTTCGGTTCTAAGGTCTAACCAGCAAAGCTGAAAGCATCTCACACAGATTGCTTCTGGAATTTTTCCTGCAGAACATAGCATGTGCAAACCAGACACAAACTGTGCGCCGCAAATTGTTTTCCGGTCCCACCTCTCCACCATCAGGTTCAGTTTTTTTTTAGATAATGGAAGAGAAAAACCACTCCCGGCATCAGGTCCAGTTAAAGGTAATGGAAGGCATTTGCACAACCATTCTGTTCCTCCTATCCTCCTCCTAAATATGAAGCTCGGTGTACGGCAATGTTGTGCTTACTTCCTACTTCTTACTTCGATGATATCTTTTTTTGACGTAAAAGATAGAGAGAGCTCTACCTTGTGACCATTGTATTAAATGGTGTCAGAGAAATACAAATAAAGTGAGCAAAACTAGGACAAAAGATATATGATTATAGAGAAAGTGAAGGGGCCAAAACTTGATGATGGAGGTGCTGGGTTCCCGCCGTTTCGGTTCGGTGGAGGAGGAGGTGGTGGCGGTGGCAGCAGCTCTTCCGGTGGATTCATCCTCTTTTTGATCGTTTTGCTTCTGGATTACCTGAGGGAGTTCGAGAGAAACCTGCAGAATGGACCACGGAGGGGTAGTGACTATGACAACGGGGGCTGGCACCATAATAGCTTCCTACAGACATTCCAGTGATGATTGATGTAATCCCCTGCTAAGGAATGTATCAAATGATAATTATGCTTAAGAAATGATAATGAGAAGTTGCAACTTTAGCTGTTCAATTGAATGTGGAAGGCTAAGATCAAACACCAAAAGCCACTTACACTAATTATCCCACTTTCTACGTATATATTTTATTGATTTGTGATTCCAATTTGGTAATTCGGATGGGAGGATGGTTTGTGGGACTACAGGGCGGGGCCTCTGTGCCCCTATATATACCCTCTATAGCCACAAGGGATAAGCTGAGGTCTCATTGTAAAATCTCTTATTTGTAACTCTCCTCATATGTTGATCATTGTTTTTGTTTGCCCGTGGATTTTTCACGATTTGGATTTTCCGTGTGAAATATGCGCCTTCCACTTTTTTATTGTCTTCTTTGTCTGTCGCGTGTTTTCTAATGTACTCTTCCACCCTCTAGTGATATAACACAATACTTCTTCATCTATATTATTCAAAATTGTTCTAATTGCTACAATCATAGTCCTTACTAATTTTTTTTCCTAAGGGTGGTTTGTACTAGATATGCCCCCATATCTGGATGATCTCATACATAAATGTAACATCCTGATTTTCTAAATCTTTTTCAAATGTGTAAAATAAATCGACACTATTTTATTTTAATGAAAATTCCAAGTTGGTTCGGTTGGGAGAGGTTTGAGCTGTTGAGACTTCTTTTTTGTATGCTCTGTAGACTTTTCCCTAGCATATCTTCTTTGGATACGAAGGTTTAGACCCTCTCTGTGGTCTAGACCTCCCCAGTGGCATGTGAGGTTAAGCCTCCCGTAAGGCTTAACCTTCTCTGGCCTGGACGTATCCTTACGTCGGGCTTGTTCTTTTGAAATTGGTCACTTGGACCTCTTTGTTGGTTTGCATCTCTTAGGGTTCAGACCTCTTTTCTGTTCAGACTTCTCTTAAGTCTGAACCTCTTGCTGTCTGGGCACCTCTCTATGCCCAGACCTCCTTTCATTGGGACCTCCGTGTGTTCCAGTGAGCTTCTTGTTCGCCTGCGGACCTCCTGAATTCATATAAACCCCTTTGATATCCTTTCTTGGCCGAAAGGACCTCCCTTGTGCTGGATCTAGCGGTCCAGACCTCTTCCCATTTCCAATCCAAGGGTCTAGACCTCCCATGCGTTATGTCCCTTTGTGGACCTCCCCTCTGTATTAAATCTAACGGCTTGGACCTCCCCTCACTTTGAATCCGAGGGCCCAGACCTCTCCGTGCGTTATTTTTCTTTGGGGACCTCCCCCTGTCTGGACCTCCTCAACCTTTAGACCTTCCTGTCCTTGGGCTTAGGACCTCCTAAGCCGCTCGGACCTCCCTGAGGACCTCTCCTGTGGGGCAAGACCTCCCCTATTTTGACCCGACTGTTTCAAAATTGACTGGCCTGTAACATCTTGATTTTCTAAATACTTTTTAAAATGTGTAAAATAAATTAAAACTATTTTTGCTTTAGTGAGAATTCAAATTTGGGTTCTGTTGGAAGAATTTGGGTTGTTGTGCCTCCTTGCTGGAAAGCTCAACAATTCCTCTGTAACCTATCTCTTTCGAGTCTTGTAGGTTTAGACTTCCTCCAAAGCTTAGACCTCGTCTCACCAGGAGATACTCGTATGATCAGGCCTTCCTTCCTTTGAGCTTGGTCATTTGGACCTCTTTGTTGGTTTGAATCTCTTAGGGTTCAAACCTCTTTTCTGTTCAGACTTCTCTTCAGTCTAAAACTTCTTGTCGTCTGGACACCTTTTGATGCCCAGACCTCCTTTCATTCGGACCTCTAGGCATCCCAATGGCTCTCTTGTGTGCCTTCGATTTTTCCTAAGATCATTTGAACCATTTTGGCTTTTGCTCTGGACCAAGATGACCTCCCTTGAGTGAAATGCCTCTGGAACCACTTCGCATGGACCTCCTTTGTACTTGATCTAGCGGTCCAGACCTCCTCCCATTTTTAATCCAAGGGTCTAGACCTCCCATGCGTTATGTCCCTTCATGGACCTCCCTTCGTTTCGAATCAGGCGGTTCAGACCTCCCTTGATCTAAATCGGACGGCTTGGACCTCCTCACTTTGAATCCAAAGGCCCAGACCTCCCAGTAGCGTCTGTTCTCTTTGAGGACCTCCTCCTCGCGGCTCTTGGTGTTGGACCTCCTCTCGGAGATCCAACCGCTTAGACCTCCTCGCTAGACCTCCTTGGTGAGATCTCGACCGTCGGGACCTCCCCTGTCTGGACCTCCTTAACCCTTAGACCTCCTCGTCCCTCGGGCTTAGGACCTCCTAAGCTGCTCGGACCTCCACGAGAACCTCCTCTGCGGGGTAAGACCTCCTGTGGTTGACAGTGTTGTCAATTTGACCAAGCCCCACTTGCCGGCCTTAGACGTTCTCATTTCTTCCGCCACGTATGTACCTGGGGCATTTAATGTAGGTCTTGTCACGTCTAATACGTTCTCATACGTGGTATTTACTTTGAAGTAAGTCACTAAGCCGTACATGGATATTTTTCTTTGTTCCTTCCCATAGCAGCTTACGTGTCTTTTAATGTACCTTTCACCCAGGGTGGTGGTGACACCTGCCCTGACAATCACCAACTTTTGACTTACCTCTATACTTATCCTTGGCACGTAAGTACCTAGTTTTCTTCACCACTTTGACTACACATAGACTGAAACGTTCGAACACATCATCCTTCTCCTTCTCCACACTCTGTTGTTTTGGCTCTCGTCCAAGAACTCTTCCCGGGAAAGCTTGGCTCCTACGACCTAAAAAGACCTCCCCTTTCACCCGTTACTTCCTTTACCTGGTAAGTTCCTTTGATGATCTGCTCCACCCTTGTTTTCGCCAGTGTACTGAGCTGATCTTGTCCTTCACAGGACCTCCTTTCTGTGGACTTCTTTTGAAACTCTGAGGTGCTCGTGTGAGGACCTCCTCTCTGGACCTTGTGCAGGCATCTCTGCTCTCTGCCTAGGTCATATCTTCGGTACCTTCTCTAAAGACCTCTTTTTCCTTTGGTAAGCTAGACCTCCTCTCTAAGAACCCAATCTGGAGTTGAAACCTCCTCTGTTGAATATGTATTGGTTGTTCTTTTGAGATTCTTTTGGTCTTCTTATTGTTCTTAATTGGATCTTTATTTGAATCTTCTTTGAATTTGCCTTCTATATATATGTAGATTGTGAAGATTCCGGGGAATCCGAAAGTTCTGAAGAAGAAGAATCTCTGAGTAGTGAGCAAGGCAAGTTGCATTCTTGATCATATTGCACCCATTATGTCAAATTAATTATGTCCAGTTTTAAGATGCACTGCATGCTTATTTTTATCAAGTTAGTTCAATACCAGTTTTAACTTCATAGTTATACCCAGTTCCTTTGTATGACCTCTGTTGGTTTGGTACAGAACACATTGTCACCTTTAGGACAAACTTGGCTAATACAGTAGTATGAGTCAAGACCATTTCAAAGACATATGCTCAGTTATGCTTAGACCAAAACTGTTGATTTGGGGAAATCTTTACCAACATAACCAAATAATGTTTTAAATGTTTTCACCATGGCATTGGGTTGTCATGGAGGTATGAAAGTATTCTTTGGGAAGCAAAGTTATGAAAATAGATTTTTGATAGGCGAATTGGTTGACTTGGTTGGTGCAAGTTGATGCAGGATCGTGCCTTATGGTAGATCGATGCCCTTGGGTTTGTGGAAGTCGCCCTAGTCATTTGAGGACCGTCTTTGAGCGACCAATGCCATGCCTATAATGGGCTATGCCACAATCGTGCAACCACATGTCTCGAGAATGGGGTGTGGGACTGGTGAATAATTTGCAAAACTCCACTACATCTTTGCTCCATTGGTGGTGTGGGAGGTCTTGTTGGCTAGTGGTCTTTGATGACCCATTGTTCCCATTGGTGCAAGAGGGGCTTCACGGATGGCTATCCATAGGGGGTGAAACCTTAGCAACGAAAGGGTGGTGGAGCAATGCATTGTAAAGGCCTTGTCATGAGCTCTAGATCTCTTACCTTTGGAAGTGAGAGGTGGTATTGACGAATCTTGGGACAAACTAGAGTACTCATGTCGTGTGGGTAAAGTGCACAACCTCTGCAGAGTTAAATCTATTGAATAGCCGTGTCCACGGTCAAGGACGTCTTGGCAAAGGCCACTTGAAGTTAGTTGTTGACTTTGGGAATTTCGAAATGATTTCCAAATCTGTTTTGGGACCGCCGTCCCATGGGTTTGGGCAGGAGCCTAATGTCAGGAGGGTATCCTTCACCAAATAATGATGAATGCTATCCAACTGAAAAATTACTTTGGTAAAATGAATTTTATCTATTGAAAGACCTGCTTTGAAACTCAATAATTGTACTTAAAAGAAAATTTGCTTTGTGCAAAATAACCATATTATGCCATCCTTGATTATCCCTTATGCATGTCATATTGTTAATCCACAGGTGCAACTTATGAGCACAAATGGTAGTGCTCACTCTTGCTCATTACAATTTTTGCCAGAGAAGACTTTGGCGATGATGAAGATCGAAGCGCCTAGGTTATGCTCTCCCAATCGATTTACGTGGCGTGTTGATGGACTCTCGTGCTTCCTTTTGCTCTCTTTTGCTTTTATGTATTTATGTTTGGCCTAAGGCCACCTTGTAACCAACTTTGTTAACATGTGGTATAAATAAAAGATTGTTCGGATATCACATTGTGTATTTTTCTTTGTGAAGGGCTAGCCATGATCCTTGGGACTAGCTCAGTTTCACAGAGGACCTTGGAGCAGCTCGGTCCATCCATGTCTTCATGATGGTAATAACATGTGGAGTTCAGGAGGTCCCAGACCTCCACGACCTCCTCTGGTGGGTCGTGGGAGATCTTGGTACTCTCGGACCTCTTCACTTATTGTTACATGGGGACGTGGCGGGCCTTGGGTGCTCCTCGGTTCAAAGATCCTTTCTCTTGGGTCATGTTCTCTGGACTTCAGGAGGTCTTCTTCAGACCTCTGGGAGGTCTTGGTGGACTACCCGAGAGGTCCTTGCTGGACCTCCTGGGAGGTCCTGGTGGACTTTCTAGAGGTCCTGGAGGATCTCTCGGGTGCCCTAAGATCGGGTCGTCATGGCCCCACTTGTCAGTCTTAGTCATTCTCATTTCCTCCGCCACGAAAATATCTTGGGCATTTAATGCATGTCTTGTCACATTAAATGCATCCATATACGTGGTAGTTACTTTGAATTGGTTCACTTAACCGTACCCTGACATTTTTCTTTGTTCCTTCCCATAGCAACATACATTGTCCTTCCTCGTACCTTTTGCCCAGAATTGTAGTAACACCTGCCCTGCCACTACCTATCTTTGACCCATTTCTATACTTATCCTTGACACGTATATTTCTAGTCTTCTTCACCATTTTGATTACAATTAGACTAAGAAATTCTACCACATCACTTTTCTCCACCCTCTATTATCCTGGCCCTCGATCAGTGGCTTTCAGGGAAGACCTTGGCTCTTACGACTTTCCCTTCCATCCATCACTTCTTGTCCTTGGTAAGTTCTTTGATGATTTGCTCCACTCTTGTGTTCACCACTACACTAAGTCGATCATGTCCTTCACAGACCTTCTCTTGTGGATTTCTTTTGGATTCCTATGATTCCGTGTGAGGATCTCTTCTCTGGACCTTGCCCAAGAACCACTTGGGACCTCCTGTCAGATTGCTTAAAGTCATTCCTTGGGGTCTTTTGCCAAAGACCATTTCCTCCGTAAGTTTAGACCTCCTCCTTAAGAACCCAACTGAATTTAGACCTCTCTGTTGGTTGCGTTTTGGACTTCCTCTGGGATTCTTTTGGTTTCTGTTAATCTCGGTTGGATTTTTATTTGAATCTTCTTTGAATTGTTCTTTCATATGTGTAGACCGTGAAGACTCAGGAGTCCGAGTGTAATCAAGAGGAGGATTCTCGAGTAGTGAGCAAGGCAAGTTACACTTTTGATCATATTGCACCCAAGAATTCAAATTATTTATGTCTGTTTTAACATGTCTTGCATGCCTATTTCTATCAAGATAGTTCAATACCGCTTTTAACTTCATAGTTATACCCATTTCCTTTGTATGACCCTGTTGATTTTGGATTGAGCTTATTGTCACCATTAGGTCAAACTTGGTTGATGCAAGAGTGTGAGCCAGATCATTTGAAAAACATGTGCTTAGTTATGCTTAGACCAAACTTATTGATTTGGGGAAATCTTTACCAACATGACCAAATAATGTTTTAAATGTTTTCACCATGACATTGGGATGTCATGGAGGTATGAAAATGTTGCTGGGTAAGCAAAGAAAATGAAAATGGGTTTTGACTGGGGCAAATTGGTTTGCTTGGCTAATGCAATGTTTATGCACGGACTCTATCCTGGCTAAGGTGGAGGTCCAGGGGTTTGTGGAAGTTGCCCTAGTCATGTGAGGACCGGTCTTTGAGCGACCAATGCCATGCCTATAATGGGCTATGCCACAATCGTGCAACCACATATCTCCAGAATGGGACGTGGGACCTGGCTCATTAATTTGCAAAACTCTACCATATGCTGCTCCATTGGAGGTGTGGGAGGTCTTGTTTGGCCAATGGTCTTTTATAACCTACTGTTCCCACTGGTGCAAGAGGGGGCTTCCCGCCGGATTGCTATCCACAGGGGGGTGAAACCTTAGCAAGGAAAGGCTGTGGTAGAGCAATGCATTGTAAAGGCCTTGTCATGAGCTCTAGATCTCTTACCTTAGGTAGTGAGAGATTGTAACATCTTGAATTTCTAAATCCTTTTCAAATGTGTAAAATAAATTGACACTATTGTATTTTAATAAAAGTTCCGAGTTGGTTCGTTTGGAGAGGTTGAACTGTTGAGATTTTCTTTTGGTATGCTATGTAGACCTTTCCCTAGCATACCTCCTGTGGATATGTGGGTTTAGACCTCCTCTGCGGCCTAGACCCCATTAGTGACACATGAGGCTAAGGCTCCCCTGAGGCTTGGATCTTTCCTTACTGGACGTAATCCTACGTCCGGGCTTGTTCTTTGACTTTGGTCATTTAGACCTCTTTGTTGGTTTGAATCTCTTAAGGTTCAAAACTTCTTTTCTGTTCAGACTTCTCTTAAGTCTAGACCTCTTGTCATTTGGGCACTTTTAATGCCTGCACCTCCTTTCATTTGGACCTCCATGTGTTCCAATGAACTTCTTGTATGTCTTCGGACCTCCTGAGTTCATATGAACCACCTCGACATTTCTTCCTGTCCGAAAGGACTTTCTGTGGGTTCATCTTGACCTTACCTCATCGGAGTGAAGATCTTCCTTGAGTTACTTGGACGTTCGCGTTTCCATTTGGAACCACTCGCATGGACCTCTCTCAAGATTTGATCTGGCGGTCCGGACCTCCTCCCATTTCCAATCCAAGGGTCTAGACCTCCCATGCGTTATGTTCCTCCGCGGACCTCTTCAAGACGTTGATCTTGGCCGTGGACCTCCCTTTGGAGATCCAACCGCCTGCACCTCAATTCACTTTTAATCTCAACCACGGGACCTCCTTAGAAGTTCCTTGGACCTCCTGTCCAAGACCTTCCCGTGGCTTTTAGAGAGCTGGCTTGGGACCTCCTCGCCAGACCTCCTTTGATGAGATCCTAACCGTCAGGATCTCCTTTGTTGATCCTGACCGTCAGGACCTCCCCACGTTCGGACCTCCTTGGTGTACATCAGGACCTCCTAGCCTTCGGACCTCCTCAAGGACCTCTCCTGCGGGGCAAGACCTCCCTATTTTGACCCGACTGTTTCTAAATTGACTGGCCCCACCTGCCAGTCTTAACCATTCTCAATTCCTCCGCCACGTTATTATATTGAGCATTTAATGTGGGTCTTGTCACATTAAATGCATCCATATACGTGGTGTTTTACTTTGAATTGGGTCACTTAATTGTACTCTGACATACTTCTTTGTTCCTTCCCATAGCATCATACGTGTCCCTTCTCGTACCTTTTGTCCGAATGGCGGTGACATCTCGCCTCGCCACTCACCTACCCTTGACCCATTTCTATACTTATCCTGGACTCGTGTATTTCTAGTTTTCTTCACCACTTTGACTACAACTTGTCTAAGAAATTCCACCACTCTACCTTCTCCATTTTCACCCTCTCGGTTTTGGATCAGAGGCCTTCCCGGGAGAGCTTGGTTCTTACGACCTCCCCTTTCATCCATAGCTTCTTGCCCTTGGTAAGTTCTTTGATGATCTGCTCCACTCTTGTTCTTATCACTGCACTGAGCTGATCGTGTCCTTCACATGACCTCCTTTTGTGGACTTCTTGTGGATTTCTATGGACCTTGTGTGAGGACCACCTCTTTGGACCTTGCGCAAGAACCATTGCTCAGGACCTCTTTGCCCTCTTGCTTAGGTCACACCCCTAGGGTCTTTTGCCAAAGACCACCCTCCTCTGGTGAGTTTAGACCTCCTCCCTAAGAACCTAGTCTGGAGTTTAGACCTCTTCTGTTGGTTGCGTTTTGGACTTCCTCTGGGGTTCTTTTGGTTTTCTTATTGTTCTTAATTGGATCTTTATTTGAACCTTCTTTGAAATTGCTCCTTCATACGTGTAGATCGTGAAGACTCAGGAGTCCGAGTGTATCAAGAGGAGGATTCACAGGATAGTGAGCAAGGCAAGTTACACTTTTGATCATATTGCACCCAGTAATTCAAATTATTTATGTCATGTTTTAACATGTACTGCATGCCTATTCCTATCAAGATAGTTCAATACCAGTTTTAACTTCATAGTTATACCCATTTCCTTTGTATGACCCCTGTTGATTTTGGATTGAGCTTATTGTCACCATTAGGTCAAACTTGGTTGATGCAGTAGTGTGAGCCAAGATCATTTGAAAAACATGTGCTTAGTTACGCTTAGATCAAACTTATTGATTTGGGGAAATCTTTACCAACATGACCAAATAATGTTTTAAATATTTTCACCATGACATTGGGATGTCATGGAGGTATGAAAATGTTGCTGTGTAAGCAAAGAAAATGAAAATGGGTTTTGACTGGGGCAAATTGGTTTGCTTGGCTGGTGCAATGTTTATGCACGGACTCTATCCTGGCTAAGGTGGAGGTCCAGGGGTTTGTGGAAGTTGCTCTAGTCATGTGAGGACCGGTCTTTGAGCGACCAATGCCATGCCTATAATGGGCTATGCCACAATCGTGCAACCACATGTCTCGAGAATGGGCGTGGGACTGGTGATTAATTTGCAAAACTCTACCATATCTTTGCTCCATTGGAGGTGTGGGAGGTCTTGTTTGGCCAATGGTCTTTATAACCCATTGCTCCCATTGGTGCAAGAGGGGCTTCACGGATTGCTATCCACAGGGGGTGAAACCTTAGCAAGGAGAGGTCGTGGTGGAGCAATGCATTGTAAAGGCCTTGTCATGAGCTCTAGATCTCTTACCTTTGGAAGTGAGAGGTGGCATTGACGAATTGGGACAAACTAGAGTACTCATGTCGTGTGGGTAAAGTGCACAACCTCTGCAGAGTTAAATCTATTGAATAGCCGTGTCCACGGTCATGGACGTCTTGGCAAAGGCCACTTGAAGTTAGATGTTGGATTTGGGGTTTCGAAATGTTTGCTAAAACTGTTTTGGGATTTTATCCCATGGGTTTGGGCAGGAGCCTAATGTCGAGGGTATCCTTCACCAATTCGTTGATGAATGCTACTCAAGCTGAAAAACTGCTTTGCTAAATGAATTTTAGCTATTAAAGATCCGCTTTGGAACTTAGTAATGGTATTTGAAAGAAAATTGGCTTTGTGCAAAATAACCATATTATGCCATCCTTTGATTATCCATCTATGCATGTCATGTTGCTAACCCACGGTGTAACTTGCGAAAGCACGGTTGTTGTGCTCACTCTTGCTCATTGCAATCTTTGCCGGAGAAGATCTTGTCGATGAAGAAGATCAAAGCGCTAGGTTGTGCCCTCCACCACCGCATTGCGTGTTGATGGACCCTTTTGAGTTCTTTTGCTTTTATGTATTTATGTTTGGCCCAAGGCCACCTTGTAAACAACTTTGTAAATACTTTGTTTGAATAAAGGTGTGTTCGGATGTCACCACCAATGTGTTTGTCTTTGTGAAGAGCTAGCCATGATCCTTGGGACTAGCTCGAGTTTCACAGAGGACCCCTGAGCGGGCTCCGACCTCTATGTCCTCACAAAGGGATGGCGTGTGAGGTTACGAGAAGTCCCAGATCTCCACGACCTCCTCCTGGAGGGTCGTGGGTGGTCTTGGTGAGCCCTCGGACCTCCTCGTTTGTTCCTAAGTGTGGCTATGGCAGTCGTGGGTGCTCCCGGTTCTAAGACTCTCTCTCGGGTCATGTCCTCCTGGACCTCCGGGAGGTCTTGGCTGACCTCTGGGAGGTCAGGTGGGCTGTCCGAGAGGTCCTTTATGGACCTCTGGGAGGTCTGGTGGACTTTCCAGAGGTCATGGAGGACCTCTCGGTGCCCTAGAGTTGGGTCGTCACAGAGATGGCATTGACGAGTGCCGGATAAACTAGAGTACTCATGTCGTGTGGGTAAAGTGCACAACCTCTGCAGAGTTAAATCTATTCGAATAGCCGTGTCCACGGTCAAAGACATGCTGGCAAAGGCCACTTGGAGTTAGATGTTGATTTTGGGGATTTCCAGTAATGATTTTCAAATCTGTTTTGGGATTGCTATCCCATGGGTTTGGGGCAGGGAGCCTATTGTCAGGAGGGTATCCTTCACCAATTTGTGATGAATGTTATCCAACCGAAAAATTGCTTTGATGAAATGAATTTTATCTATTAAAAGACACCTTTGGAACTTAGTAATGGTATTTGAAAGAAAATTGGCTTTGTGCAAGATCACCCTATTATGCCATCCTTTGATTATCCATTTATGCATGTCATATTGTTAACCCACGGGTGTAACTTGCGAGCACAGTGGTAGTGCTCACTCTTGCTCATTACAATCTTTGCCAGGAGAAGACATTGATAGTGATGACGATCAAAGCAGCTAGGTTGTGCCCTCCAGTCAGCTGCCTGTGGCGTGTTGATGGACCCTTTTGAGTTCTTTTGCTTTTATGTATTTATGTTTGGCCCAAGGCCACCTTGTAAACAACTTTGTAAATGTTTTGTTTGAATAAAGGTGTGTTCGGATGTCACCACCAATGTGTTTGTCTTTGTGAAGAGCTAGCCATGATCCTTGGGACTAGCTCGAGTTTCACAGAGGACCTGGAGCGGGCTCAGACCTCTATGTCCTCACAAAGGGATGGCGTGTGAGGTTACGAGAAGTCCCAGATCTCCACGACCTCCTCTGGAGGGTCGTGGGTGGTCTTGGTGAGCCCTCGGACCTCCTCGTTTGTTCCTAAGTAGGGCTATAGCAGGCCGTGGGTGCTCCCTGGTTCTAAGACTCTCTCTCGGGTCATGTCCTCCTGGACCTCCAGGAGGTCTTGCTGGACCTCCTGGGAGGTCTTGGTGGACTGTCCGAGAGGTCCTTTATGGACCCCCTGGGAGGTCCTGGTGGACTTTCCAGAGGTCATGGAGGACCTTTCGGTGCCCTAGAGTTGGGTCGTCACAATAAACATTCCTTCATTCTATCCCACCATCTCGCTTCTGGGATTTGTCCTCTTTTCTCCCACAAGGATTCCCACTTGATAGACCATAGCGTCCTCTAGAATCCCAACTATTTCTTGTCTCTTCGAAGAAGCTGAACATAACAGAAACAAGACAAAGTGTATTTTAAAGTTGTCCTGCTTGGAACGCGGTAATTTGTAGGATCAGTGTGAATTGCATTGTTTACCACAAGATTAATACAAAATTACTTTGTTTCAAACATGTAAGTGTATTGTAAACTAAAATCATAAGTAATTAAAACAGTGTACTAATGTTACATAACTAACAATAACATTCAAAGTAGAAACATAATATAAATGAAAAGTAGGTTTATTTTAAAGTTGGCCAACTTGGAACGTAGTGATTTGCAATATCTCTATGAGAACTGCTGCTGCAATATTAATACGAAATTACCTGTTCCAAACACATGTGTGTGTATGTATGTATGTATGTATGTATGTATGTATGTATATCATAAGCTAAAATGACAAGTAATTAAACAAATTATATACCATAATGATGACATTCGAAGCAGAATGTAACATAAACCAAAACCGGGTGTATTTTAAAGTTGGCCAGCTTGGAAAGCAGTAACTTGCAAGATCTCTATACGAACTACAATTGCAGTAACTTGCAAGATCTCTATACGAACTACAATTGTTTCCTACAAAATTAATACGAAATTACCTCGTTCTAAACACGTATGCATATCGTGAGCTAAAGCGACAAGTAATTAAACGGATTATATGACATAAAACTAAAAGTACGTGTATTATAAAGTTGGCTAGCTTGGAACAAAGTTGATGAGGATGCAATAATCCTCAAATTATTTATTTATTCGTAATTCTTATTATAGATAATGAAACCTTTATACTGCTCTTAAGCATACCTCTTATGTTAATAAGGGATAAACTAAGCTATGTAATCGTAAGCCTTTCTACGATCACTCCATGATCATAAGTCTTTCCACGACCGCCTTGTAGTAGTAGGTCTCTCCCCGACTAGGTCAACTATGACCACCTTGTACTTGATAAAAGCCGACCTAATCAATCAAGGAATCTTATACACTGTGTTTAAGACATAGAACGGTTAGCCCACACTGTTATTCTCCAGAATAATTACATTACACCCCTGTCTCTGACAGTAACTATCAAGTGACGTGGTGGTATCATAATTCACAGTAACTACCATCAACATGTGTGGTACACCAAACGATGAGACACCTCTTCGCCTAGAGGAACTGCCGCCACTACATGCACTATATAAGGGCTAAAGTCAGCAGACAGATGGAGAGAATGAAGGGGATAAGACATTACACATAATTCTGCTTTTTCTCGCTTGTAATCTAGACAGTCAATACAAAAACATAAGAGTAGAGTTGTTATTCTCCTTGGAGAAGGCCTGAACCTGTCTAAATCTCTGTATCATTCTCTGCGTGGTTAATTTCTAGGAGACCCCTGAATATTTTCATACGTAAGATCGATACTAGATCATCGACAGGAGTAATTTGTAGGATCTCCACGATAACTATTGTTTTATGCAAAATTAATATGGAATTATCTCGTTCTAAGCACATATGTATATCGTAAGTTAAAATGACAAGTAATTAAATGGATTATATAGCACAATAATGTCATTCGAAGCCGAATGTAACAAAAATCAAAACTAGGTGTATTGTACAGTTGGCCAGCTTGGACCACAGTAGTTTTATAATATCTCAATGAGAACGGTATTATTTCCTGCAAAATTAATGCAAAATTATTTCTTTCGAATTGACAAATAATTAAAGGGAGATTCAATTATTTATCACTACCAAACATGCATAATTGATTATTTGCTACTAATATGAGTATGACATGTGGTCCCGAGAGCTATATATCATACTCACATGTAGTAGTAAATCATAAAATTCACCGTTTTTCAGTGACAAATAGGGCCTGTTTGTTTCGGCTGTGCTTTTTTGAAAAGCGGCTTCCTACTTCTTCCGCAGGCTTTCGTCGTAAATCTAGCAGTTTGCTTTTCTGATTTGGTGTTTGGCTGTCTGGCTTTTTGGTAGGCTGGCTGCAGCTTCCGAGATGTGAAATGTCTGAAATGCCCATTGAGGACAATAATAGCTTGTTTGATGCTGTTTAACGCAATTAACAACATTTAACAACATTTAACGACGACAATTGACGATATTTAACGATATTTGACAACATTTGACGATATTTAACGACATTTGACAATATTTAACGACATTTAACGATATTTAACGACAATTGACGACATTTAACAACATTTAACGACAATTGACAACATTTAACAACATTTAACGACAATTGATTTATTTACTAACGCAATTGACGAGGCATTGACAATAAGAGGAACATGCATTAATGGATATAATTATAAACTACTTCTGAGCAAGTTTCACTGATCCTCTAGATATCAAGTACACTTTACAAACCTCAATTAGATCATAAAACTGATCAAGCACCGAATTGAAGCATGTTGCACGAATTTCTCCACCATGTGAATTGAGGATTAGCGTATTTAACGACAATTATTACGGTAAACATTTATTACAACAATTATTACATAAATAATTATTACAACAAATAATTATTACAAACAATTAATGCCCCCTCCACTTTTTTCCGGGCTTGGGACCGGCATCGGCAGTGTTAGGCATTTTGTTTAAGTCTATTAATGTCTTAATGAAACAACATCAAGTACACTAATTGAATGAATGTGTGTCATCATCAAAATCAACCGAGGTGCACTTACTGGTGTTCAACCACCTCAAGTTAACAAATATACCGAATGCTTATAATGCTACATTGGATCAACTAGTAATTCTGGCCAAATACTATGGATGTAAATCACTTGAAATCTAGAAAGAGTGAAGAGCAACACGCCGACACTAATTGAAAATTTTGATGTTATCAGAAATTAAGGAGAACATTAAGCAGAAAATATGACACTGGCTCACATAAAGAGGACCAAAATGTTTACTTGTACATAAAGATGCTATCACTAAATTGCTACTTTTTTCACAAACACCATGAAATAGATAATGACAGTATGATGGACAATAACTTGCTTGTAGTACAACTAATGTACATAGATAGCATTTAATTCATATAACTAGCAACAACTAGAAACTAAAATTATGCTAATCTAATTCCCCCGAGAAAAATAAATATGGTATCCTTTCTAAAGTCAAATGCTAAGTAGTTCATCAAACCAATCATCATTAGGAGCAAGCATGTCATCATCACCTACAGCATTAAGCAGCAATGTCATCATCACCTGAAATCAACCTCATGAAATCAACCTCATGAAGCATAGCATGTTCAGATTACTGAACCAATTTATGATCTGTATGTTCCAATGAATGGGCAACCCCCAGGTGCAGTTAAATAAGTAGGAGATTTTAAGAGGTGGATCAACAGTGTGCCCTTCTCTCTGATTCCCTATTTATATGCAGGCATTGCAATATTTGTCTGACCAATCAAAAATCATTCACCATATTGTCTGGGAGACCAATAGGCATTAGGTGACAAGTGAAAACCCAGAATATACACATTCACAAGTGAAAACCCAGAATATACACAAGAAACACATTAGGTGACTATCAAGTAGCAATAATAACGATTTGCAAATGGAGCGACATATTTATTTGACAAGGTGTTTGTTCTTCATGTCCATTTTCAACAGAGGCAACCATTCCCACTATGTTTAACTCTAAATGAATGCTCTAATAATGAAAATGTTGTCTTAGAATTGCATGAATATCTTGCAATATGAATGACAATATACTCAAATCAATGTCGAAATAAAACTAAAATTTGCACCTAACAGACAAATGAAATGGGTTCACATTCAACCATATTTGATTGAGCGATTGGAGGAGCCCGAGGAAGAGGCGCCGGGAGGAGTCTGAGGAAGAGGCGCCGGAGAGAGGCTGGCGTCTAGGGTTTGGGCCGAGCCATGAAAGGAGGAGGGCGGCAGGAGGAGGAGGAGGTGGAGGAGGCCGAGTGGCGTGGGGAGAAGGAGGCCGTGATGGAGGAGGTAGCCGGGAGGAGGAGGATGGCGTTGAGCCGGTGAAAGGAGGAGGGCGGCAGGAGGAGGTGGAGGCAGTGGGGAGAATGAGGCCCCATGGAGGAGGAGGAGGAGGACGGAGCCTGGGAGGAGGCGCTGTGGAGGAGGTCTTGGGCGAGGAGAGGAGGAGGAGGAGGAGGGTGGGTGGGGAGCAAAGGAGGCTGGGGGTATCAGATCCAGATCTGGATCTGGGAGGAGGAGGGTCTTGGGGAAGCCGTGGGGAGAGGGGAGGGAGGAGGAGGGCGACGCCCAGGAGAGGTGGGGCCATGAGGAGGAGGAGGAGGAGGAGGACGGGGTCGCAGGAAGAGAGGAGGAGGAGGAGGGGGGGCACGAGAAGAGGAAGGAGGAGCGAGCGAGCGAGGCGACGGCCGTGGGGAGGGTTTTATGTAATGGCATTCGGCGGGTAATAATCTATGAAATCAAAGGGCAAATGCGGAATAGAGGGTGGTGGGAAGCCGCGGAAGCTGGCCCGTGACGGCTTTTGGCTTTTGGCTTTCTAATGTGTATTTGAAAAGCGGCTTTCTCAGAAGCCGCTACGGAAAGCCCGACCGTTTGTTTCGGCTTCCGGCTTTTTCGGCCGAAAGCCAGAAGCCGAAGCCGAAACAAACAGGGCCATAGTCAATTATTCCAAAATTAAACCGATATTAGATACAAGAAACGCAGGAAGACAGGAGGGTCCAGCTGGGATCCACCCGCCAGCCTCACCATCAAAAGTTAGTTCCGCGGCATTAAGGTCCGCCGGTCAAGCCAGTCTCTCGTCTCCCAACGGCGAGGGCGCATCAATCCCCACTACCGAACTTACCCACAAGCACAACACCTCCCGCCGCCAGGTGGGTCCCATCCGCCGTGCCCCACCGGCCAGAGACACCGGCTCAGGCGCTTGGGCCGCCGCAAGGCTCGGGCGGTAACCTAACCTGTCACCTGCGCAACACACCGCCTCCCCTCCCATTCGTGTCGCCTGCTGGCCTCTGACCTCCCCGGACCCCGGTTTCCCCACACACGCCAACGCCTCCACTACCACTCCTCCTACCTCTCAGTAAAGCATCGCCTTCTCGGCTTCTCCGAACCGCACTAAACCCTCCTCTTCCCCTCCGCCTCCGCGTTAGGGTTTTAGCGGCGCCGACGGGGAGGGGGCAGCGGTGGAGGACGGCGGCCACGGCGACCGGGGGATGCGTTTGGTAAGTGTGGGTTTTGACCTTGGGCTTCGACCCCGTTTCAGCCAATGTGGGCTGGGTTCCGGCGATCGGGGATTGGGCGGTGGCTTGTGCGGTTTGCTCCCCCTGGGAATGGAGGGGTTTTGGGGCGGGTTGTTTGGTCGCCTCGGGTTTTGGGTTGTTAATGTGGTTGTATGGAGTGTGGTTTTTGCGGTGTTTCCGTTACTTCTGATGGTTTTTGTTAGGAAAAGAAACGGTTTTTTGCGGCCAATGTAGGACAAGAGGGAGTCCGAATGGTCCTGGGAGGATTGACTAGTTGTTTTTTTGGTGCTTTGGTTTGATTTTTGGCCTTTTTTTAAATTTCTTCTTGTAAGGAAAAATGGTTTTTGGTGGGCTAGTATAGGACTACATGGATTTAAAACTTCGTGTTTGTGAAATTAGATTTGGATACATGCCACTCCAAGTGTCCGATGCAGTGGACTCCATGCGATCTTGTTGCTCCACGGCCGTAGTTGTCACCGTAAGTACTGCACTGATGAGCATGGGATTGGATTCGGTGGGAGCTGAGCACAGACGTGCGGTCGCTCCACCGGGGCAGAGGTGGATGCCGAGGTGTAAGTCGATGCATACGTGCACCACCAGCTCCGGTGAGAGCTCGTTGCACGCGCCGCGCGCTCATGCCACCTTCTTGGGCTTCTTGATCCCGGGGTACTCGAGGAAGCTACCAGCCATCCTGCTACAGTGCTGCTTTTCTTGATGGCTACTTTTCTTCACCGATAAGAATTAGCAAACACCGCAACTTAATTACTCATATTTCTAGCTAGTGGAATTGTGTGTATAGGTAGCCAAGCACACGAGCTAGCTGGGTTACTAGTGTGCTAATAGAGCATGATCTATATTCTAGCATGACATCCTCGGATGGCATTGTTGGAGACATAACGACGGAGAGGGCGTCCACAGCAGCTGATGACCTGATCAAAGCGTGTGGGAGCATGGCTAAGCTCAGCTTGCTGCAGGAACAGTTGTCGCCGTGGATAGAGCCGATAGACAGGATGGGACATTGTGGCAGGAGGCCAGAGCTTGGCAACCAGCTCTGATGGGATGAGGTAGTCGGTGAGATTGAGAGCAGGGACAGAAGGAAACACAGCTTCAGGCCTTCAGCAGAAGGAGGAAACCTAATTAATTTAGCAGCTCTGGTTTAATTAACTTGCTCGTAGGCAGAGGCACTCCCCAAGGGAATATCGATCAGCATACCTCATGGAAAACTAAAAAATCCAAGGAAATGAGGAAAAGGAAATGACAAAAATTGAAGCAAATTTGATTTGGAGTGGCATTTTTCAAAACACCAGCATTTACAATGGCTTGTATCTAAAATTTGGGCGTGTGGGCTTGCTGTTTTGTGTTTGTTTTATTAAGAGCCCTGTGTCTTTTTTTGGTGTTGTTTAATTTGTTTCATGTTTTGGTTTTGCTATTTCATGCTGTGTGATTTGAACCAACGGTTGGTTCTAGCTTGTTGCTGTTCTTGCTGCTTCTTTTTTTTCTTATACTTTTCACAGTATCTGTGACACTGCTTTCTGCCTTCGTCTGTTGCAGAGAGATGGAGGAGGACCAGTCGGCAATACTGGTGGCTGAAGGTGCTATCAAGAGCATCGAGCTTAGCCTATCCACCGAGGATGAGATTGTAAGTTCTCTGATGGTTTTACTAGCGCTGCTGCTGCATAGAGATGCATGCAGAATTAAAAACATCATGGGTTTGATCTCTTAAAGATACTGCCTTCTGATAAGAGAGACAGAGTGTAGCTTCATAGTTCAAGGGAGCACAATTGAGAGAACCGCTCCTGATGCTGACACATGCCCTTCGGGAAATCCTTCCTTTTATCTTTCATTTATTTTTGAGACCATCCAATGAGATTGACCTACAAAGCATAGCTTGAACTGTGCAATTGCAGTAATTACTTTGGATTGGCAAGCTTATTTTTCGCAAGATGAATGTTGCCACGAGAGCTCCTTGTGGGCTCTGTGATATGGATAAATATTGAATTCCAACATTTTTTTCTCTTTTGCTTTTGGATGACTGATACGGGACATCGTCACTTATTAGCGAAGCTATGAATGTGCATTTTACGGACTGAAGTACTTAATGTTGCGTTCTCCTCCTCCATCTATATGGGTTTAAACCTTTTCTTTGCCATTTGTTTTGTTTCACATAATTATGGCAAGGCTATATTCTTCACAATTCCCAATTCTTTTTTCATTATATTTGTTATTTTCAAACATGACTAATATGCACATTTTTCTGTTCTGCAGTGTACTTATTCTATAAATGACTGCCCTGTTACTCATCCTAGTCAGCTTGGAAATCCTTTCCTTGGGTTACCACTAGAAACAGGAAAATGCGAGTCCTGTGGTGCCTCGGAAAACGACAAATGTGAAGGTTCTCACACAATGACTTTTCATTAGTTTTCTTCATGTCCCAAACATTGTGCTCTAGCAAGTGACTATCCCTTTTCTCTTGTTAACAATCAAATTTATCTGCTTATTTAGGGCATTTTGGGTACATTGAGCTGCCTGTACCTGTATATCATCCTTGTCATGTTAGTGAACTTAGGCAGATACTGAGCTTGATATGTTTGAAGTGCCTTCGAATCAAGAAAGGCAAGGTACATATAGGCCAAAACAGCTTAATCTTACTTTGTACTTTGTTATTGTTCTATACAGGTTTCCCTGTTCTAATCTAAATCTAGATGTTTCACCTTGGCTTATAATTTATGAGATGTTTTCATGTCTCAGGTTAAACAAAGCAGTGGTAAGGAAAACGTGTCGGCAACATCATGTTACTACTGTCGGGTACTTGCCAACCCCAACATTTTTATATTCCTCTTCTGCCTTGAAGTAGATAGACTCAATACTTCACTGTTGGTACTGGTATATGTAGCTTTGGAAATATATACCTCAGCAGAAACCAAGTATGTCAGTGTTTTAAGTTTAACCTCATTCGTATATAGTCCAAATAATATAGTTCAATTGGTGTTTAACTTAACCAAAAATATGGTTGGTTGGAGATTTATCCAAAAAAATGGTTAGAGGAAACATAGCCAACATTACTAATATAGTAGTGTTGACTTTAGTAATCTCATGTATACATATGCTTCCAGGTTCTTTGTTCTTGTTGTCAAATCCAAGTTATGAAATAAGTAGGTAGATGGTGGGTTCTTTTGCAATAAAGTCATTGATTGGGAAGTTATTTTCTCTAGATAGAGGACGAATAACATAATAGTACTGGATTCAGTTTTATGTTTGGTCGATGACGTGTCGTCGTTAAGACGTTAAAGCTCACAGAATGCATAATCGAGTAGTACTGTCTGATGGAGTACTGTTGGGACTTGGAAGATATGGCCAACCATAGCATCAGCAGTTACTGCTAGTCTGGTGCCAGCACTGACACTACAGCATGTGCAGTCTGGATGAGTGGCAACTGATGTTTCTCATCATTTATTTCTTATAGGATCTCCCAGCACTATCTTTAAAGGAAATCAAGACAGCAGATGGTGCATTTCGTTTAGAGTTGAAAGCACCGCCTAGGAAACACATGAGAGAAGGCTCATGGAATTTCCTTGATAAATACGGATTTCACCACGGCGGAGCCTCGCACTGTAGGACATTGCTTCCAGAAGAGGTTATAATCTCATTAGTTCTGTTTTCAAGATTTTTTTGTAGCATTTGTGAACTCCCAAGTATCCAACAACCTACTATTTCATCCCTGTATTATTTGCTAGGCTCTGAATATCTTAAAGAAGATTCCGGGTGACACGAAGAAAAAGCTAGCTGCACGGGGATACATTGCTCAGAATGGATATGTGATGAAATACCTTCCAGTACCCCCTAATTGTCTCTATATTCCAGAATTCACAGATGGGCAGAGCATCATGTCCTATGTTAGTTTTCTTCTTTGCACTTCCTGGTTGTTCATATTTTACTGACTGGTTCAAGGCTATATTATGCCCTATTCTAATTGTTTCTCATTTCAGGACATCTCAATAGCTCTGTTGAAGAAGGTACTTCAAAAGATAGAGCAGATAAAAAAATCAAGAGCGGGCTCCCCCAACTTCGAATCACATGAAGTTGAATCAAGTGATCTGCAACTTTCTATCGCCCAATACATACGTTTAAGGGGCACTACAACGGTATGTCACATGATTTTAAAGTAGATAACTTAATTAATCATATTTATATGGTGCATGAAGAGCACAGTCAGAAGACTTGTGGCTCAATTAGAGAATAGCTCCAAACTAGTTCAAGCTCCAATGAACCAAGCATGAGTCAAACTGTTCAAGCTTGTTTCTAAATTATCACCAAGTTAACAATTAGGATTGATTACAATCAGCTCGGTTGAACTCAGCTTGGCACTTGTTTGTATTCGACAAAAGATGATAGGAACTTTAACGATAGGATAGTGTCCATCCTCCTGACTGTTTTAAAAACTTGACAATGTGGACTTTTCATACCTAAGAGATCTTTCGGAGCACACAAGGCCAGATGCATGCCTTGCTTTTAGTAATATTTGACCACACCCATATCATTTTGAACCATTAGAATTAGACAAACCCCTGCACCTTTGCGGTGTTTTTTAGAGTGCCGATCAACCAACCATCCGTTAATGATGATTTAACAGCTGATTAAACTTATTTATGTATAATCGTGCTTCCTAGGATCCATTGTAACCTCTATCTCTTGTTTTGAAGGGTCCTCAAGACAATGCCAAGAGATTTGCAATTAGCACTGATTCATCTCAGTTATCAACAAAACAGTGGCTGGAGAAGATGAGAACATTGTTTATCAGCAAAGGTTCAGGTTTTTCATCACGCAGTGTACTTACCGGAGACCCCTACATTGGAGTAGATGTAGTTGGACTGCCTTCTGAAGTGGCAAAAAGAATAACTTTCGAAGAACAAGTAACGGACATCAACATCAACAGGTTGCAAGAGGTGGTTGATAAAGGATTGTGTTTGACCTATAGAGATGGTCAAATAACCTATGCCATCACTGTAGGATCGAAAGGACATACTACACTGAAAGTCGGTCAAACGATCAGTAGGAGAATCGTTGATGGCGATGTTGTTTTCCTTAACAGGCCACCTAGTACTCACAAGCATTCTCTCCAGGCATTCTTTGTATACATCCACGATGATCATACAGTCAAAATTAATCCTCTTATATGCTCTCCTCTTTCGGCAGATTTTGATGGTGATTGTGTACACATCTATTATCCACAGTCACTTGCTGCAAAAGCCGAAGCGTTGGAGCTTTTCAGCGTGGAGAAACAACTGACTAGTTCCCACAGTGGGAACATAAATCTCCAGCTAGCTAACGACAGTTTGCTAGCTCTGAAACATATGTCTTCCAGAACCATGTTAAGCAAAGAATCAGCTAACCTGTTGGCAATGTTTGTGTCGTATTCACTTCCCGCCCCTGCTGTGGTCAAGTCAAACCCGTGTTGGACAATCTCACAAATAGTGCAAGGTGCGTTGCCAGCAGAATTAACTTGTCAAGGGGACAGGCACCTAGTCAGGGACAGCACTGTTATAAAACTGGATCTTGACAAGGAATCTGTTCAGGCCTCATTTTCAGATCTAGTATCCTCCATTCTTTGTGTGAAGGGTCCAGGAGAGGCACTACAATTTTTGAATGTGCTGCAGCCCTTATTGATGGAATTTTTACTTCTGGATGGCTTTAGTGTAAGCCTTCAAGACTTTAATGTCCCCAAGGTTCTGTTGGAAGAAGCACAGAAAAGCATTCAGAAACAGACACTTATTCTTGAGCAGTCAAGGTGGTCGAAAAGTCTATTTGTGGAAATGCGAGTTGACAGCAATCTGAAGGGAGTAAAGCAGCAAATTTCAGATTTTGTCGTGAAACACTCTCATCTTGGGCTGCTGATTGATCCAAAAAGCGACCCTTCAATGTCAAAAGTGGTTCAGCAGCTTGGGTTTGTTGGTCTGCAACTTTACCGTGAGGGGAAATTTTACTCTAGCCGTCTGGTGGAGGACTGTTTCTCAACTTTTGTGAGTAAACACCCAGCTGTTGGAGATGAGCATCCTCCAGAGGCCTATGGTCTTGTGAAAAGTTCATATTTTCATGGTCTCAATCCTTATGAGGAGCTGGTACATGCTATATCTACAAGAGAAGCTATTGTCCGCTCCTCAAGAGGGTTAACAGAACCAGGAACTCTGTTCAAGAGTCTAATGGCCATCTTGCGAGATGTAGTTATATGTTATGATGGAACTGTGAGAAACACATGCAGCAATTCAATCATGCAACTTAAGTATAAGGAAGATGATATCACAGATTTTCCTAGTGCAATAACTCCTGGAGAACCAGTGGGTGTCTTAGCTGCCACTGCTATCTCCAACCCTGCATACAAGGCTGTGCTGGATGCTTCTCAAAGTAATAATACTTCATGGGAGTTAATGAAAGTAATGATATTGTAAATTACTTTATGCATTTGGCTCAGGTGATCTTGTAAGTACTGTTTAACAAGTTTATTGTATTCTTTTAACCTAACAGGAAATTCTTCAGACCAAAGTTGGCTATAAAAATGATATGAAAGACCGAAAAGTTATCCTGTTTCTGAATGACTGCTCTTGTGCCAAGAAGTTCTGCAAGGAAAAGGCTGCTATTGCAGTACAGGGCTGCCTAAGGAGAGTTACATTAGAGGATTGTGCTACTGATTTCTGCATTGAGTACGTATCCATAAATTAACACCGTCAATAGTAGAGTTACCTTCATTCCTTGTTTCTCTTGTTATAAAATCGATGGAGGATCTGGTCTTGTTTTTGTGGTGGTTAATCTCAGTTCACCGATTCTATTATGCTAAAGTCAAACTCAGATTTCCTTTTCTGTTTGATTGTCCAGCATAGTTTCCACTTTAGAAATGTGAAAGTCTAGTGGATATGGGATGTGGATAGTTGGCAAATGTTCGATATCTACGAAATGGACCGATAAATCTGTGGACATAGCAAGAAACTTAGTATGAACTTCCCCACTAACATGAACAGTATCTTTTTACTGTATTAGGTGTATCATATTGGGAACTTCTCCATCTGTTTAATGCTGAGAAACCGGATATCCCTGTTCCGTTCTGTTGCCCACTAAGCTGTAGTGTTGAGCTTGTTCAATCCTTTGGTTTACCTTTCAAATTGTGCAACATTATGCAACTGAACTGCCATAATTCTACTTAGAAATTAGCCACGACAGTTAGGGACGCAACTGGATCAGGCAGATCGGGGAATCCCACTTACCCAAGCTAAGATATTATGAGAAAGCATAATGGGCTGGCCCCATTAGCTGATTGAGTCAAGTGGGTAATGCGTGATCTGACCATTCTCAAAACGGGAAGAGAGATAAAAGGATCCTTGTTGTCCCACATCTGGTGTAGGCTTTTAGGATTCATTGTCATTTGAGGTGAACACCACGAATGTGACATCTGCATTTTCAGGTATCAGAAGCAAATAATTTTAGATGGAATTTCAGAAGCCACCGTAGCACTTGTAGGCCATATTCACCTGGACAAGGTATTATGAGTCATTCTGGCTTTTCGCATGTATATGTGTGTGTGTGTGTACATATATATAGGGAAATGTTGTTGCATGCTAGTGAACTCTAGTACCACATATCCATACTATCAATATTGCATGTGGATGTGTGTAGTGGAGAGAGAAGGTGATGGGAGTTAAAGGTTGCAATGCCCATGCTAGATGAATGGTGGAGATTGATGGTACTAGAGTTCCATGGCATGTCAAAACCCCATCCTGTGTGTGTGTATATACATGTATTTATGTCTTTCTTGCAGGCACAATTAGAAAGGATAAACATTAGCACTCAAGATATTCTCCAGAAATGCCAAGAAGTTTCTGGGAAATATGGGAAGAAGAAAGGACATCTTAGTCACCTGTTTAAGAAGATCACTTTCTCTACTTGGTAAGATATATATTCTCTACTATATTGCCTGCATATTGAAGCCTAGATGTCATGCTTAGGACTCATGTTGGATTGGTTCCTTCTAGTAGCGGCTACTGGATGTTGGTGACATTATAGTTTTGGTAGAAGAGGGTTGTAGACTGCTGTGGTCATTCATGGTGTTGTATTGTTCTTGATCTAGATGGGTAATATCTAATATGTCAATATGAGAACTAAATGCTTGATGATGTTTTGCTTATTCATTTCCTTTATGTTTTGTTTGCTGGATTGTTTAATGTGCGCACACACGTGCCTGTGATGCAAACATATACTGTGACAAAGGGGATGGGAATTCCCTAAACAAAGACAGGTGGGAGAATATGTTAAGATGTAAAATATTGCAGAGGATGGTTGTGTTGTGGATTAGAGGAGGTGAAATCCTACTTTTGAACTGTGGTTAGTGGTTACAGTATTTTAAAACAAAAACAAAAATCCACCCTCCTACACGCATCCCAGAACTAAGATTGTCACTTGTTTGTAGAATATACCTGTATGATTTATATTCAACTCAGAACGGAATACCGAGGCAGCAAGATGGTTAACCACAATTGTAGCCATATGCCATTCTTTGCCGCCAAATTATTCTAACTTCGTTGAAGTAGTACGCTCATAAGAAAGTGATGGGGAAATTGGTACTGTAATGATGGAAAGATTTTCCAATTATTTGATGATACTTCCTCCGATTGCAAATATAAATCTTTTAGCTTTGTGCACAAGAATTAAGGAGTACATGAAATGACTTTAGTGCCCTTCAATCATTCCCAAACACACTAGCTTTTCTCTTTGATACATAATAAATTCTCTCTCACTATTCAAATAATAATAATTTAATTGCAACACTTAACAATGACATTTTGTCACCAGGTATAGTAGTAAGGAGTAAACTGCGCTTGAAGTTGTAGAACGGCATATATCTACAGAAGAGTTTAAACAGCTAGAATGACTGAATGACTTATATTTGTAATTAGAGGGAGAACTTTGAATTTTGTCTGTCTTATCTTCACATGGTTTTGCATTAGGTTATCTGTTCCATAGCAATGATAGTATAATACTAGAGCGTGCTAAGTTATGATTGAAATTTGGTCTTTACTTGGTTGCAGTATGTCTAATCTCTATTTGCTTCCTAGTTCCTAGAATGCCCAAATCAGTTTTGGCACCCCTTGGGCATAGTTAGTTAATGTAATGATGCGGTTTTTTGTCTGGGCAGAGAACATCAATATATTGGTGATTTTGATTGGGAATCATCACTCTTGGGAATATGTACACTTAAGCATATATTTCAGTGTTGCCATTGTTTTATGAGTCACTGTTGTCTGTTTATTATCTTTGCAATATTTGTATTCATTAGAGTTAAATCTAATGGGTTTTGATTTTTCATCCTTACTCTTGGCAGCGATTGTTCATTCACACGGAAGCCGATTGATGGGCTACCTAAGGCTCCATGTTTGCAGTTCTCTTTCTCTGATGACAACACTATGTTATCTGAATCCGTTGAGAGAGCAGTGAATGTGTTAGCTGATTCTGTCTGTGGAGTGCTTTTGAATACAATTATAAAAGGTACTGTAAGTTGTACAAACTAGGCTTCTTCAATTGAAATTTCATTCACTGGATATCTTCAAATTAGACATCATTCTTAATGTTCAAATGAAAATTTGTTGTTTTTATCTTATTGGAAAGAAAGCTTGAGATTAAGGCATTTTTTATTTTCTCAATATTGGCACATATATAAAGTAGAGAAAATTCATCGGTACGTGAATTTTAAGACGTACTGAAAACGTAAGAAGTGGCAGAGGTCGACCAAGACTGACGTGGGAGGAAGCAGTTAAAAGAGATTTGAGGGATTGAAATGTAGCTAAAGAATTAGCTTTGGATAGGACTGCATGGAAGTTAGCGATCCACGTACCGAAACCATAAGAAGGTTTAGGGGTGGTGTTTTAGGCTCTCGGCTCTTTGACCTCGAGGAGATTTCATTTTTAGCCTACCCCAACTTGTTTGGGACCAAAGGATTTGTTGTTGCTGTTGTATATAAAGTAGAGAAAATTCATCAGTACAGTAATATCCATCAAGGCATATAACTTTCTTCTCATCTGAAGCTTGTTGTTTCCAATGGACCATGGCTCCTTATTTTTATCCCTATGGCTAGCATGAACTTTGGCACTGTGTCCTGAGTTCCTGCCCATAAGATGATTAGGGGGTATGTTGGCAGAAAGCAAAACCGAGTAACTCGGCAGAATTGGTGAAAGGTGTTGGGTAAGAAATAATTTTTTCCTTGTTAGAACATGGTACTCAATTCTGAATTTTCTCTGTAAATTCTGTTGAAATGTTTAAGCCTTTTTTACCCCTCTTGGTTAAATTTTGTGTCGCCAGCTTTGTTGCTACATATTTTACTCGGCAGAATTACAAACTGTTTCGTTAATACACAATCTCTTTACTGTAACAACAACTGAACACAACGTTTGCGTATACAACCACCGAAGAGATATACAGTGAGGAGAGCTGGAGAGAGAGAGAGAGAGAGAGAGTTATACAAGGCCTAATGGGCTATGGGCCTCATGGGTTATACAAGGAGAGAGACTACCCTTAACACCTCCCCTCAAACTCAAGGTTGATCTGACACATTGAGTTTGAGAACACGAAGTCTATGTTCTCTAGTTTGAGCCTTCGTGAAGAAGTCTACCACTTGAAGCTCCAAAGGAACATATTGGAGACAAATAGTTGATTGTTGGTAATAAAAACGTGTTAATGAAACATCCACATCAATATGCTTGGTTAGCTCATGCTTGACAGAATCATTTGCAATTTGAATAGCAGCGATACTGTCACAAAGAATGGATGTGTGTGCATCACACGGAACACCAAGATCAGCCAAAAGCCACCGAAGCCACACAATCTCTGAGGTGGTAGTGGTAAGGGCTCGAAGCTCAGCCTTAGCGTTGGAACAGGACACTGCATTCTGTTTCTTGGACTTCCAGGCAATGAGAGAGGTGTCAAGAAAAAGATAATATCCAGTGACTGATCGACGGTCAACAGGATCACTGGCCTAGGTGGAGTCGGAGTAAGCATGAAGCTGAAGCTGATTAGAGTGAGGATAGAACAAACGACGAGATGCTGTCCCCCTCAAGCATCCAAGTGCACGAAGTAAGTGACTATAATGGACTGAGGTAGGAGCACTGACAAACTGATTGAGAACATGTACTGCATGAGCAATATCAGGCCTAGTCATAGTGGGATACACAAGGCTGCCTACAAGATGCCTGTAGCGAGAGGGATCCTCAAAGGGGGTGCCATTAGTTGGACGCAGCTACAAATGGAGCTCTATAGGTATAGCAGCAGTGCATGTATCAGTAAGACCTGAGCGAGAGATCAAATCCTGAGTGTACCGATGCTGAGAGATATAATAGCTATCATCAATATGATCAACCTCAATTCCCAGAAAGTAACTGAGGGACCCCGGATCTGACATCTTGAACTGCTCACTCAATTTTTGCTTAACAAAGGTAATGTATTTTGAATCATCTCTAGTAATCAACATGTCATCCACATAGAGCAAAAGTAATGTACGCCCACACTTAGGGGTGTGAATGAAGAGTGCAGGGTCATGTTCACTAGGAGAGAAACCAGCAACCCGAATCACATAGCTAAATCGCTCAAACCAGACACGAGGGGCTTGCTTGAGCCCATAGAGAGCCTTTCGAAAGCGACATACATGCCCAGATGGAACCTCAACACCCGGAGGTGGTTCCATGTAGACTTCCTCATGTAGATCACTATGAAGGAAGGCATTCTTAACATTCATTTAAGAAATTTTCCATGACCGAACAGCAGCTACAACAGTCAAAGTGCGAACTGTCGTCATGTGAGCAACCGGAACAAAAGTCTCATCATAATCTCGACCATGAGCCTGCTGAAAACCTCTAGCAACAAGTCGAGCTTCATAGCGTTCCACAGAACCATCCGACCTAGTTTTTACCTTGTACACCCATTTGCACGTGATAGGGACTGACTGAGGGGGGTAGTGGCACCAAATCCCATGTACCAGTACCCTCTAGAGCTGCAAGATTATCAAACATAGCTAGCTGCCACTCAGGTAGTAGAGCTGCCTCCTGATAAGTACTAGGCTCATGAGCTACGCTTGCACAGAAACAATATCTGTCTGGAATCTTAATGGAAGAACGATCACAAAGAGCATACCTCGATGTATGAGAGGAGTCGTCAGTGCAGGGATCATTATTACTTGTCGGAGGAGCAGAAGTCGAAGGAATAGGAAGCTCAGAATCAGATGAAACTCTAGGACGATGACTATAATGGAAAGGAAGTGTATCCGAAGGTAGAGCTAGTGAGGGAGAGGAAGGAACCTGTGAAGGTGACTCTGGCGACAGAGATGATGATGGCAAGTCAGAAACCGACTCATCTGGAGAGAAGATAGGTGGAAGAGAAAGAAATGAGGTAGACTCTAAGGAAGTTGAGGATGATGATTGAGTGGAAGAAGAACAGAAGAAAGGTCGATCCAAAACACCCTGATGAGCTAAAGTGGACAAACGAGAACCACATAGATAGCCTAAGTGATGATGCCACTGGGCAAAAGTGGACACTGAAGTGGAAGCAGCGGAAGTGGTAGATGACACAGAAGCTGGAAGGTGTAAAGTGTCAAAAACGTAGATCCTCTACGACGACGGCCAGTACCAATCACCCTTTTGCTCTAATGATCCTGCACATAACAAGAGATGTCATCAAAACCAATGAAATAATTCATATCAGCCAGCTGACTAACAGACATAAGATTCATGGACAGCTGTGGAACAAAAGAAATAGCAGGAACAAAAAAATTAGATGTGGAAAGAGAGGAAAGAGAACCCTGATTGGCAGGACACAAGCTGAGAGCAGTCAGTGGTCACATGAAAAGAAGCACCTGAATCAAGTACCCAAGGCTGAATAGCACCGGAAGCAGATTGGGAGGCAGCTGAAACTGAGGCACTCTTCGCTGAAGGCCTTGACTCAAGGACTGCAGTGGTGGAGGACCTCCTAGTAGATCCACGATGCTGCTGCAAGGGAAACCTCTTACGGTACTCAACCAACATCTCAGGGTGAAGGGCAAAGCAGCAATCAAACGTATGTCTAGACTTCTTGCAATAGGAACAGACTACATCTCCTGAGGAAGAACATCGGTGCTGAGAGGCAAGAACACTGGTGTGAGTCATCAATGCAGTAGGTGTGACAAGGGAGCGAAGACGTATCTCCTCAGCAATCAGACGAGCAAGTGCATCATCCAAGGTATGAAGAGTTGGGCAGCCAAGTATTTGGGTTCAAACTCTTGCCTAAGGCCCATCACAAACTGAAACATGAAGGTCTGTTGCTCATGCTTTTCTTTAGCCATACAAGACTCACATCCAGAGTGTCTCTTTGGAGTCACAGAGACAAGATGACTGGTGATGCGAGTGAAGGCTCCATAGTACTCCTCTATGGACATGTCCTGCTGCTGAAGATTGTGCAAGCTTTGCAATAAGGAGAAACGAAGTGCTTCACTAGGCTGAAGATATCGTTGCTCAAGATATTTCCATCTCTTTGGTGGAGTGGTGATGCTCAAGGCTCATCCGAAGTGAAGGAACAACACTCAGAACTAGAGCTCCCATCACCTTAGCATCAACCTTTTTCCAAGCCTTCTTGGTGGCATCATCAGCCTTTGAATCGAGAGGATCATCGTTCAGGTGATCCTCAAGACCGACTGCCCTCATAGCTGTCATGGCCAATAAAGCCTACTGCCTGTAGTTGGAGCCATCTAGCTTGATGTCAATGGCCAAGAGGGAGCTATCTTTTGCCATAGCAGTAGAGAACAACAGAATAAGGCCACCATAGCAGAGAAGACGATAGCGGAAGGCGAAGTCGGGCTCCTCTCAACGATGGCAACGAAGACGGGAAGTGAAGCCCCAAACCACACAACTCTTTCTGCAACTCTATTTGCCTTCTAGTCACCTCTGCCCCTGGCAAGTCGAGCACAATAGCTCCCAGACTAGCCGAGCCGCAAGTGAGGCGAGGGCAAGAAGCGATAAAAAGCTCACGGCGGGAAGCGTGGCAAGCGGCTCGGCCAAGCGGAAGCGGTGATGAGATAGGCAACCCGTCGTGCGGAGGAGGGAGGCAAGGAGCAACAAAGCAGGCGGCTCTGGTCGGCGAAGCTGCATGAGGCAACAACGAGAGCTGGGGAGGTTGCTTACCGTAGAGACGGTCGTGAAGACACGCGAAGTAATCCCAATCCCACCTCTCGAACTCGTACTTGGGGTGTTGTAGCTTCACCAGCGGCTCAAGCATGTCAACGGCGAACCCCAACTCTGGGCTCCTGGGAATGGCAAACCCCAACTCCGGGCTCCTGACGCAAAGAGGCGGCTGGGGCGCGACGACGTGGGGAGGGCTGGCCGGGGCGCACCGACACGGAGAGGGGTAGGCCGGTGGCCGTGGCGGGATCCGGGGAGGAAGAGCGCTGGGGCGACGGTCGGCTCGGGGTAGGCACAATGGCGGCGGCAGCTCTGATACCATGTAACAACAACTGAACACAATGTTTGTGTATACAACCAGTCAACCACCGAAGAGATATACACTGAGGAGAGCTGGAGAGATACACACTGGAGAGAGAGAGAGTTATACAAGGCCTAATGGGCTATGGGCCGCATGGGCTATACATGGAGAGACTACTCTTAACATTTACAAGTAGTTGAATTCTGACCTTACTGAAGAATCAGAATAGCAAATTTGCGACTATTGGCTTCTAATACTCATTCCTTTTGGGTGTTGCTCAGGTGCACTATATATACTTGCACATTGATGCATGCCATTTTGCTGAGAATATGGGATAATTTTATTCTATATTTATAGCAATTAAACTATTCTATATTTGTAGTGTTTCATGGCACATTTTTTTTTAAAAAAAACTGATCACTATCTGTAGTGCACTGTGATTAAGACATACTCCATTACAATTTTGTGACTCGACTGATTTTGTTGGTGCAAATTTATGCCTATGAAATTAATATATGTACTCTTGTCAATTCATTAAAAATATTAATTAACAATTTAGGTGTTCTCCAAATAAGGGGGGAAAGGACTTTCAGCTCAACTATTTGTTGTTTGTTTGCTATGCAGGTGACCATCGAATTCAAGAGGCTAAAATTATTTGGATCGGATCTGATGCAACGTCTTGGGTGAAAAACACACGCAGGGCATCAAAGGGTGAACCAGCAGTAGAAATTATTGTTGAAAAAGATGAAGCTTTACACAATGGTGATGCCTGGAGAACAGCAATGGATGCCTGCATACCAGTTCTTAACCTCATTGACACACGAAGGTCCATCCCTTATGGTATTCAACAAGTGCGAGAACTTCTTGGCATCTCATGTGCCTTTGATCAAGTTGTGCAGGTTTGTCACCTTCTGTTTGTTTGTAAAAACTGTAGAGGAATTTTATTCAAGATCCACTGTTTGGTGACTAAGGTTCCAAATCCTGGGTAGGGCTTCAAGTTTTTATTAAAACAGAATATTTGGAAACAAAATGTATTCCCAGTATCCACTGGGGAAAGGACAGGAATCGGATGGTAGCTGCAAACAGCTGACCTCCTGGAGCAGGTTGACCTCCAAGATCTGGATCCCTTGTAGCACTGATTAGTTCCTTAAAAAGAAAACAAAAGGGAAATTCAATCGTTCACAAATGAAGTTGTTTTGACATTGCAAGGTGACCAGGGCACATCTTTGATCATTAGTATGTACAAGAATTTATTACCTCCGCTTTGCAATATTTATCCATTTTTTTGGGAATAGTTGTTTCACAATGTTAGCCCCTTGCCATAATCTAGGTGTAGTTATTCCATGTCTGCCCATGATTTTAATGCTGATAGAGAATGTTGAGTGGTGGAACATTTCATTTAATAGGGCTTGTAGATTTGTGCAGCGCCTTTCATTTTAATCTGCCACAACAAATTCTTTTCTACATCAGTTTTGTGCTTGGAGATTTGTGCAGCACCTTTCAACAGATTTATCTTGCATCCCATTTCAATAAATAATTTTATGATTGCTGATTTATGCAGCGCCTTTCGACAACTATAAGGATGGTTGCTAAAGGAGTTCTCAAGGACCATTTGGTACTCGTGGCAAACAGCATGACATGCACTGGAAACTTGAATGGGTTCTACACTGGTGGTTACAAGGCAACGTTCCGTTCATTAAAAGTTCAAGTACCTTTCACAGAGTCCACATTGATTGTAAGTTCATTTCTGATATCTCTTGATTTGTTTTTATTACCACATACATTTTGTTGATATCTTGGTTGTTTTTGTAGACCCCTATGAAGTGCTTTGAGAAGGCTGCAGAGAAATGTCATTCTGATTCATTGGGATGTGTGGTTTCATCATGTTCATGGGGCAAGCATGCCGCAATTGGCACTGGATCATCTTTTCAGATTCTTTGGAACGAAAATCAGGTAAGATGGTCTTTCTACTCACAGAGCTTATTGTCTATCTCAGTAGTGGAGCCTGGGTCATTAGTGGGTCTAATCCAATGAATTGTGCTTTTAAAGATGTTCAGAAGATGGGGCCAATCCAAGAAATATGCATTTTAAAACCCTTAATATAGAAATTGCTAGAAAGCTCTGCTACTGCTTTATGTGGTCTAACCATATGGAAGGACACTTACGTGTTTTAATTTGATTGTTGCAGCTGAAAAGCAATAAGGAGTATGGTGATGGGCTGTACGATTTCTTGGCCTTGGTGAGGACCGACCAAGAAAAGGCAAGGTACACATTCTTGGATGATGTGGATTACCTTGTAGAAGAGAATGAAATAGATGATGCATGCTTATCTCCTGAGTTGGATGGGACCCTTGGTAAGCCCACATTTGAGGATAATTTCGAAGAGCAAGATATTCAGAAGGGCAGCTCATGGGAAAATGGCACAACAATGAATTCGAGCTGGGAACAAAATGCAAGTGCTGGGAATGATTCTGATAACTGGGGAGGCTGGAGTAATGGAGCTAAAGCAGCTGACACGGGAGCTGCAAAACCAGCAGACCAAGATAATTCATGTTGGGACATGCCTGCAACGGTGGAGAACAATTCCACTGATTGGGGAGGCTGGGGCACTGAAAAGCCAAAGGACAAGAAGACTGTATCCGGAGAACCAGCTGAACTCGATACTTGGTCTGATCAGGGTGCTAAAAAGGAAACAGATGGAGGTGATGGTAACTGGGAGAAGCAGCTCAGCACTTGTGAGGAATTGAAGAAAAATGTGGATCAGGGTTCGTGGGGCAACATGTCAACATCAGCATCACACAAACACAGTACATGTGGCAAAAAGAAATTAGATGGAGGTGATGGTAACTGGGAGAAGCAGGCCAGCTCTTGCAAGGAACAGGAGATGAATATGGATCAGGACTCTTGGGGAAACATGTCAACAACACCGTCAGGCAATACATGGGGCAAAAAGAAGTCCGATAGAGGTGATGGTACCTGGGAGAAGCAGCCCAGCACTTGGAATGAACAGAAGAATGTTGATCAGGACTCCTGGGGCAAAAAGAAGTCAGATAGAGGTGATGGTACATGGGAGAAGCAGCCCAGCACTCGGAATGAACAGAAGATGAATGCTGATCAGGACTCCTGGGGCAATGCACGGGACAAAAATAAGTCAGATGGAGGTGATGGTACATGGGATAAGCAGCCCAGTAATTGGAAAGAAAAGAAGACAGATGAATCAAATGAAGGTTCCTGGGAGAAATCTAATGCACTGCAGGATTCATGGGGTAACGATGTAGCTCATAATAACAGTGCACAGCAGGGTTCCTGGGACAAAGCGGCAGTAAAGGATACTGATATGCAGCAAGACTCATGGGGTAGTGTGGCCACCCAAAATATTGATGCCCAGAATGATTCCTGGGAGAGAGTGGCAGCAAAGGCTCAGAATTCTACTACACATCAGGGTTCCTGGGACAAAACGGCAGTAAAGGATACTGATATGCAGCAAGACTCAAGTGGTAATGTGGCCACCCAATATATTGATGCACAGAATGATTCCTGGGAGAGTGTGGCAGCAAAGGCTCGGACTTCTACTACACAGCAGGAGTCCTGGGGAAATGTGGCTGCATCACCATCAGACAATGCATGGAATGCTTCTCCAATTTCCAAAGGGAACGGGGATTCAGATGCAAAGCAATCAGGCTCTTGGGATGGCTGGAATTCTGCTCGAGCTGAGGACTCAAGTACTGATAAATGGAACAAGACCAATGATTCTGGCAACAACAAAGGCTGGAAATCAGATGGATGGGGTGCCAAAACTGGCAACTGGAGAGGTCAAAGAAACGATCCTGGGAGGCCCCCAAGGAAACCTGATGAGAGGGGTCCACCAAGACGACGGTTTGAACTAACATCCGAGGAGGAAAAGATTCTAGCAGAAATCGATCCCATTGTGCAGAGTATCAGAAAGATCTTCCGTGAATCATGGTAAATTACCTCACGATTTACTTGTTAATTTGGTGTGCTCCATAGTTCATAGTGTGAAGTCAAGTTTTTAAGTTGCTTCGAACAGGGGAAGGGTTGTGGCTTGGCTGTTATATGAAAACATGCGATATGCAACAGTTAATTGGTTTATATTGTATTAAACTTTTAATTTTATCCTTGTCTTAAAATTTTGCAGTGATGGCGTAAGTCTTTCTCCGGAAGACGAAAAGTTTATCAAAGAGAATGTTCTCGAGCACCACCCTGAAAAGCAATCGAAGGTGTCTGGTGAAATTGATCATATGATGGTATGGATTCTTGTGTTATTTTTTTGGGTTCTACATATACTGTGTGATCATCTGATTTGCCATAACGAAATATCAGAAATCTTAATTTGGCTTATGGTGTATGATGGCCTCCTTTAATCTGACAGGTTGACAAGCACCAAATTTTCCAGGAAAGTCGGTGCTTGTTTGTGGTGTCGTCAGACGGGACACGCTCAGATTTCTCCTACTTGAAGTGCATGGAGAATTATGTGAGGAAGGCCTACACGGAGCATGGTGACTCATTCTGCAAAAAGTATTTCAAGAGGCGTCGTGAGCAAGCAGCGGCCATTGATGGAGGTACAGCACCAGTCACTCCAGCTGAGGCTCCACATTCTACCACAGTTGAGACCGAACAAGGCACTCAACAGGAGATACAACTAGGGACTCCAGCCCCTCCAGCAGTGACTCCACAGGAGATTCCAGCCCCTCCAGCAGCGACTCAGCAAGAGACACAAAAGCCAGATTCAGTGGCGGACCCAGGGATTCTTGGGAAGGGGCCTGGTCTGTCTGACTGATACGTAGGGTGTGTAAAACTGTTGTATATACATGCCTGACTTGTGCTCTGAGCATGTCCCATGCTAATTGTCTCCTTGCCCTGACTTCGAGTAAAGAGGTGACAGTAGCAGTCTTCAGATCTCATGGGCCGCATTTCCTGCTGTATGCATCTTCCAGACAAACTCTGTAAATTGTGGGGGATAGTTTGCTGCCTACCGTTCGCAACTAGTTTTGACCCTCTCTATAGGTGGTTGGTGGTTAGCATATGCTGCTAGTTTTGAGAACTTTTTTTATTAATTAACCTTTTTTAAAATTTTATTTTAAAGTTTACCCTCGGCGCATTTTATTTCCAATTATGACCTTTTTGGTCACGTCATCACCTATGTCACGGTCACGCCATCACCTATGGCGTGACAAGAGCATGCTCTAGTGTGACAGTATTGTTTTGTCACGTTATGGGTGGTGGCGTGACCAAAAGAATTAGAATTGAAAATAAAGTGCGTCGGGATTAACTTTAAAATAAAATTTAAAAAATAATTAATTAATAAAAAAAATTCTAGTTTTGACCCTTGCTTTATATGTGGTTGGTGCTTAGCATGTGCTGTGTCGATGGCTCAATGCACTGTGATTGCCTGCCTTGTATGATTATATCTTGTGACTGCTGGTTTTGTAAGGCGTAGGCTCACTTGAAATGATGCCATACTTGGAAGCCTGCTGAAGCTCTGCTTGGTGCTGTATCAATTTTGATTTTGTGACACGGCTCTGAAACTACCTTGTGAATCTGCAAGGAAAATTCCTTGTTATAAACAGGCAGGCAGCCCTCTGCCTAAACCGTGATTGTTGCGGCAGAAGTCATATTTTTTTGTTGTTTGATATTGTCACCGGAGGTAAACCAATTGGTATGATTATTGATCCACTATTTTTCGGCCGTTATAGTTCTCATTGTCAATGTATGGTTCATTTAGTTTCTAGCAATTTGCTTTTCCTAATTTAATCTCTCTCTTTTTTATTGCTGAGATCCTGAGTTTATAGTTAAATTGAGGTGATTGCCACTGTGTTGGTGCCGCTTTTGCATAAATTATGTTGTCGGGAGTTCATTCTAAGCTATTTCGTTGATGACAGTCATTAGTCTCCGATCAATATCGATCCGTAATTCTACATTTTTTAGAAGCTAATTAGTTCAATGCTCATGCTTTGCTAAGAACTTACAAAATTATAGTCCAATTATGTCAGGTTATCAACTGTTATTATGCTCAGCGATACGATCTGGGCTGTCGGTGCTCTGCTCGACGATCGACGATCTAACAGACGATGAAACGAGTAAGGAGAATGAACGATTACCAACTTCAATTTTTAAATATAGTAAAGGTAAAATGTCCCTACTGGGATTGATGTACACTCCAATAATACTCCATCACACGAATTTTTTTTAAATAATATTATTTTCAAAGATAATTACAAAAATAAATAGTTGCCCTAAAAAAATTTACAAAACTAGGTCCCTATCGTCGGTTGACCTGGCGACATGCTCTTGTCGACAGGGACTCTCTTGACCCCATGTCGCTGGTCCAACTTCCTGTCGTCGACAGGTGAATAGTCGTCCTGTCGCAAGTTCAACTGGCGACAGAAACCTGTCGTCAGTTAGGTCCTTCTATAATGACCCCGAAAAATTAGCCCCAAGCTCATTTTAATTCCAAAAAAAAAAGAAGGGAGGAGGAGAGGGAGAGAAGAAAGACAGCATAGCTCTGCAGTTCGTAGCACAGGACAGAGAGAAGAAGAAGCATCAGATCTGGTCGGCCATCTTGCAGGTACAACTTTTTGCAACTTCATACATTATGTCAAAACCTTGTCGGTTAGCAAACAGAAATAGCGACATAGAGCACAATAGGTTTCGTGACATAAGTAGCGACATAGAAAATCCAGAGTAGCTTAGTAGGGTAGGTAGAGAGTAATCTAAATAATCTCAGCTTTATTTAGCTCTCCATTTGTGCGCGGTAAATATATTGTTAATGCTGAAAATTCATTTTAAACTAGGAAAATTGCATGACATATTTTAAAAATGTAAAAAAAAATGGAGTAGCTAAGTAGGGTAGGTAGAGCGTAATCGGAGTAATTCCAGCTTTATTTAGCTCCCCATTTGTATGCGGTAAATATATTGTTAATGCCGGAAATTCATTTTAAACTAGGAAAATTGCATGACACATTTTAAAATTGTTTAAAAAAATCCGGAGTAGCTAAGTAGGGTAGGTAGACCGTAATCAAAGTAATCCCAGTTTTATTTAGCTCCCTATTTGTGCGCGGTAAATATATTGTTAATGCCGGAAATTCATTTTGAACTAGAAAAATTGCATGACACATTTTAAAATTGTAAAAAAAAAAATCTAGAGTAGCTAAGTAGGGTAGGTACAACGTAATCAGAATAGCTAAGTAGGGTAGGTATAACCCAAATAATTACAACCTAAATTTGGTTTCTATTTGTGGCTGGTAATTATTTTCTTAATGTCACTTCCTATTACCTTATGTACATGTTTCGTGGTCTTTAAAATTTATGCATTGAATTTTCAGGTATGGCGGACCCAGACCACGCTACGCAGTGGCCGTACGAGTTGCTTGAACCGGTGATTGACGTGTATCACCTTAGCCGCCTCAGTACCATCCTCCCCTAGGAGGGCGAGACGACGATTGAGCTGGGCGCGTTGCGGCTGCACACGCCCATCAGGGCATGGAGGGTGGACCCGCGTTGGGTTTCGAGGTACGTGTCGTTGTGATCTTCGTGTACTCATTTGCAGTTTGACTACTTCGGGTGTACTAATGTTCTTTCGTATCCTTACCCGACACAGGTTGAGGACGACAGGCCTCCTTCCGCTGGCGAGGATGGTGGAGGCGACGTGGGAGGACGACCAGGCGTTTTCCGTACGACTGGGCCCTACTCACAGCACTGGTTGACCATTAGAGGCCAGAGACGCACACGTTACACCTTCCGTGCGGGGAGATGGCGCCGACCTTTCATGACGTCACCTTCTTGACCGGGTTACCCTGCGCTGGCTTTCCTCTAGCGGCGTACGACATCTCGGACACATGGCGCACAGAGTTGTTGGCGAGGTTCTAGGATGTGTTGTCACCGGGCAGCGGGTACAGGGAGTTCAGCAGACCCCACGGGGCGACGCTGAGGTGGATCTGCCAGTTCTACGTAAATCTTCGTAACTATTGTCCTCTCGCATCAATTCATTTTTGAACCTCTTCTTGCAGCCTGAGCATATGTCGGTAGATGCACCCGAGGACATTGTTAGGAGGCACTTCGAGGCGTACCTGTTGTGGCTGTTCGGGTGGGTCATGTTACTAGGCTCCTACGTCGGCAGCGTCGACAAGCACTACGTCTGGTACGCAAGTGAGCTGGCGGAGGTGGACGAGATCCTGCCCTACGCCTGGCGTCCAACCGTGCTATGCGTGACGTGTCGCGCACTGTGCGACGCGTGCCTCTAGGCCCAGGACAACTCCATCCTCTCTGGATGCCCTCTACTTCTACAGCTGTGGTCCTTCGAGCGCTTCGGATCGGGACGACCACAATTTGGACTTGGAGAGTACAGTCGGCTTGTATCTTTGAGGGCGGCGATGCGGACCGTGACCATGGGCACGGTGTGGTGCTGCCGATGGGTTAGTTTCATGAACACTTACTATTTTTTGTAATGTAATCGCTATTTCGTGTGCTAAGTTTTCGTTGGTCTATTCCACAGGTCACCTACACGTCGATCACTACGCAGGGGTCGTACCCAAACTACGTTGTGATATTCGATCAGCTGATGGATGACCGCATCATCTGGAGACCGTACACTCGGGAGAGTGTACGCGCGCGCGCCCGGAGAACTGTCGAGCCTGCGCACGCGAGACTACGTATATTGGTACACGCGGAGGCCCTTGGTGCATGAAGTCTTCGTGGAGGAGTACCAGGTGTAGCGGGTCATGCGCCAGTTCGGTCTGCGATAGGAGGTCCCAGCCCCTAGGGGCAGCGGGTGCTAGCCCACATCCATGGGTAAGTTCACGCTTTACTTCTTTCATACAATCTACGTTACGTACAGACCAAATAATTGTCTTGCCGTCCACACGTACACTAGGTAGGGGGTACGTGCTATGTTCCCTTGGGTTGATGCCTGGATCAGCGCCTACCGCGACGTCATCTTGGAGGGTGCACACTATGACCCCGGGGAGTACGCGGAGTACATGGAGTGATACGCCGGTCGGATGAGGCTTCGCTGCGTCCGGGTCGTGGACGACCCACCACGACACAAGGATGCGACGTCCGACACGTACCCTACCCAGTCGGACTCCGCATTCAATTGCGTGGTACGTATTGAACGGTCCGTACTTCATATTTATTTATGAAGATTCAGGTTTCCAACTTGTTTATTACGTGTATAGGTGGATCTACACCGGGAGGTCCTCGAGTTGACAGCCTCCGTGCAGCAGATGACGCTCAGGGACACCAAAGGGGTCCTACAGTGGATTGCGGAGAGGGCGAGGCGAGCGATCCAGATTGTGACTTGTCGCAGGCCGAGGGACCCAGTGGACCCACCAGTGCGTGGACGAGAGGTCAGCCATGGTGGTTTACAGCCACAGGCTCCTCCCCCGAGAGTGGCGGGCGGGTCCTCGTGGCATCGTGGTGGGAGCACCTTGGGATAGTTTGCAGGTGAGCATCAAACATTCACTTCCACTTCTTTATTTTGAACCTCACTAGTTACTAACAGCAATCTTCTCTTGTAGGCCCTGAGTTGCACCGGTACATGGGGTAGGAGTACACGGAGTCGTCGGTGCCCGCCTTCATGCCACTAGGTATGATTACCTTGCTTGCTTGCGTAAAATCCTATTTCATGGTTTTCGCCATGATTATATGCGTAACGTAATGTTTAACAGCTCCTACACCGCCTTGGGATGAGGGGGACTTGTTGCACGACGAGGCAGTGGCCGGGGACTACTACTTGGATCAGCGTGGCACCCAGGTCTCCGTGGGGACTTCATAGTTGAACGGTGCGCCGGGACCGACCCAGCCGACGCAGGACCACCTCTGGCTACTCGTGCCAGTCGGGTACCTCGACAGCCTGACCCTCTGATGTACTTGTACCAGTGCCTGCAGTGGCCCCGTCAGAAGGTCACATCTAATCCTTGGGAATGTAAGACTATTAAGTCGACCAAGAAAGATACTCCTGATGTCTCCAAGGTGAGGTTTGGGCATAGAGAACTAGTCCTCATTTTCGAGCTTGGGGAATGGATTAATATACGGTTAATTAAGGGAGAGGTAGATAACCCATATTTTTCCACAAACTTACTTGAAACAAAAGAATGTGAAGCTTCTTAATCAAACAAAACTAACGCTGGTACTGAATCGACAAAAAACATACCAAGAACCACATCCGGTGAAGACTGAGCTTCTTTGGCGGTTATGTGGCTCACTTTGCCTTTCACAAACTGATTCAACTTCTTAGCAACGGAGGTGTTTCTAGCAGTTTGAACTCCTATCTTGGGTGCAGCTGGAAGATGCTTTTTAGGACACTTATTGATGAAGTGCCCCTTCTCCTGGCAGTGATAGCAAGTGACTACTGACAAGTCCTTCTGAATCTGACCTCCTGAAGAAGAGTTGCAGAACTCCTGGCGGGGTGCAGAGGTGGGCATCCTTGAAGAGGAAGAAGACTGAAACCTGCTGCTCTGCGGTGGCTGAGATGAAGTAGTGCAGGGCTTCGGGAGACTTCCAGAGTTGAATATCTGAGCTGCCATCCTCCGTTTGTGGTTCTCCATCTCCTGATGTTTGCCCTCCTAGGGGATAGCTTTGTTCACCAATTGTCGAAAGTCGGTGCAGTCTTGAGAAATCAGACGGACGGAGAGTTCATCATTCAATCCTTCCAAGAATCGCTCCTACTTGTCTTCATCCTTGGCCACATCCTCTGGTGCGTAGCTAGCAAGCTGATTAAACTTGTGTAGATACTCGCTCACCGAGCGGTTGCCTTTGCGAAACGAGCGGAACTCTTTCTTCTTGAGGGTCATTGTGCTTGCAGGAATGTGTGCATGCCGGAAGGCTCGCACGAACTCAACCCAAGTAATTGACTGGTCGTCTTCGTTAGCCAGGCTTTAGTTATCCCACCATTCGGAAGCTGGTCCTGTGAGCTGGTGAGAGGCTAACAGCACCCTCTCGCGATCAGTGCACTGAGTAATGTCCAGCTTCTCTCCAATGGCCCAGAGCCAATCATCTGCATCCATGGGCTCCTGTTCTGCTTGCAAAGGTTGGCAGACGCATCCTCATGAACTCGGACATACTAGCCCTCTAAGGTGGTGGAGGTGGTGGAGGAGCATGGGGTGCTGCTGCTGCTTGCATATTCTGGTTATTGTTAAGAGAGTGAGCTAGCAGGTCAATCAGATTAGACTGATTGGCCATCATCTGGTGCCAATCAGGTGCTTCGGTCGGAGGAGGTGATGGCTGTAGAATTGGGTTCTCCTGGTAATCAACGTTTTCGTTTCTTTGTCCTCTGGCCCTGCCACTTCCGGTGCAAGTAGTCACCATCTGCTAGAACTTCAAGGATTTAGGAAAGAAGAGGGGAGAGCTAAGGGGGATATATTTAGAACAACCCAAGAACCAAATAAACACAATGCAATAAGAGCACCTTTTAAAAATAAAACTCACTTTATTTATTTTATTAAACTATTGTGGCTGTCACAGAAGGAATTAGCAGCTCACAATTTGCGTCTAAACGATAATGCTAATAAAAAGAATCTAAGCAGTCCTAGGGGTGTAATCCTTAATCTGAAACTGTTTGAGGTACTCCTTGTTCTTGCCCGTCTTGCGCTTCTTCGGCGCAGGCTCAAAAGGTTCCACTGGAGTATTGGAACTAGCGTCGCCTTCCTTGAGGCGGACCAATTCCTCTTCAGCTTTCTCCAATCGCATGTAGACAGTGCGCAAATCATCCAGAGCCATGTTGTAAGTGTGATCCATCGTGATCGTCAGGTGCACCTGGTGCGTCAAGTATGGAAGATCCTCGTCCTGAGCAGAGCGGAAGGTGCTGGCAAGCGTAGTGGGAACATGGATCGGGTAGTAGTGGAAAGTCGTGTTGTCGAAATTATGATCGTAGATGTAGCGGAGTCGTCATACGGCTTCTCGGGCTACGTCTTGGATGCTGGCGGGGAAGGAGTCGCGCTGCATCGGGGCATCAAATATGTGGAAGGGGGTGTCGCACCGTATGTTGGAGTAGAGTATCACTTCCACCCTCCAACGTTCTTGTGTCCCCACCTTGTAGGTGTATCCTTGGTACGTCGGCCTTTGCTTGAAGAGCAGGTGTTGCATCACCTTCCACAGAGCAGCTGGCCATTTTCCCGCGTAAACTCCGTGGGAGATGGCCTTCGGGGATTCATACATCTACAAATGTTTGAACGAGATAAGAGTTAGAGATCTTTTTAGAGAAAAAGGGTGAGTAAGACTCTAGAAGGATAAACAAATATTTTAATTTTTATGAAAATATTCCTTAAAGGTTTGCATATTCTAACTAAGGCCACGACTTACATTCGATATGGCTCTGATACCACTTTTGTCGAACCCGAAAACGAAGGATCCCAAATTCTCTGTGTTTCATATACTAGTCCAGGAACAGCCAGCGTACACAGTCAAATAAAAATGATAGCAAAATCATATCACACATTTATTAAATAGCAAAATCATGTATTTCTAATTCCCTAAAGGCATGTGTGTACCGTCATTGCTTCGTTAGCCTGCGTGCTATGTAACCCCCTTGTCGGATCAACTGTCGTGTTGTTATCGTCGCACCATTTCTCCAAAGTTCTCCACTGTGTATGAATTCCCTGGTGCGTCGCAATATCACTTACCTTCCTACTTACAAGTCATTGCTACCTGAATCGTCCTACAAAAAAATCTTTAGAAATTTACCGCACTATAACAACATACGACGATCATAAAATGTTATTGCGAGTCTAACAGATTTCGTACCCTTGAGAATGTACAAAAATCACAAATGGACCAACCAACCTTGTCACCACCCTTTTATGTCCAAAAAAATTAACAACCTACAAACAAGATTTGCTAAATGTATTACCTACAAAAATTACCACACACTGTTCACTCCCTGTAGGAAGGTAAGTGATATTGCGATGACGCAACGATAACAACACGTCCTACTTTGCAAAGATAGGTAACAATGACAGATTGACACTGCAAGTGAAGTTTAAGTTTGTAATTACGATATAATTAGTTCCACACTACGTACAACAAGCAAAGTACTAACTAAAGTACAAGTTACAACATGCTAGCATTTCTAATCTTAGTACCACTACACACACAATATTGACAATCACATATTACAACTGTCCGTGCTTTCCCGTGGCCGCGACCTCAACGTCCCCCATGTGGACTGTCTCGAGTCGGGCGGTCGGATGAGGTCCCCACAGCGACATCCGGAGTGCCGATGTCTCCCTCGTCCTAAGGATTTCTCGTGGGGCATTTCTTGAAGGTGTGCCCAGACTCCCTGCAAATGGAGTACTTCTTCGTACGACGCCCGGCTTCTGCTTCATCCATGTCATTCCTAATATGTCGTACTTGTTGCCGGTCAACCTTCTCCTTTAGCCTATCAATGTCCACGACCCAGATAAGTTGCTCCCAGGTCGGATGGCTAGTGAAATGACCAACCACGGTGTAACCATACATCTCTGCGCTCTAGGTTTGCATCACCTCCTCCTTGTTGAAATAGTCAGAGAGGTACTGTCCGGGAAGCTGCGCCACCATCGAACATGCGGCCATGACATAGGAGCACGGCCTATGCAGAAGAATGGGCTTGTTGCAAGTGCATACTCAACTAGCACGGTGTAGCGTGCACTCTTGGGTGATCCTCTCGCGGTTCGTCCCGCGGCGTCCTTTATCCCTGCACATGATCTCGAAGCGAAGCTCCCTTGTGCCCATTTTGAATGCCCGATGCAACTCTTCCTTCTTGCTCTTCTCCTCCATGTACTTGGTGATCATGGTGGAGTAGAGTACTCTATCATTTGCCATGGCGAGCGACGTGTTGTTGCTTCTATCAGCAAAGTAGTTTGTGGTACCGCGGAGAATTGCCTCCACGATACCATCCAAAGGGAGGCACCTTGTGCCGTGCATGACCCAGTTGTACACCCTGGTTAGATTGGTTGTCATGACACCATATCGAGCACCACCCTTGTCATGTAGCAGCAACAACTTCTCCTTAGGCTCGTGCTAAATTCAGTCCGAGAAACATGTCGTCCTCGTCACACTGGGACCATCTCAGGTAGGTGTGGCAATGCTTGGGCTCGGTCGGTAACGCTAGCGACCCTTTCGCCGCCTCCCTACGTGCGTTTGGGTCCGCTCATGCGAATCTTCCGAATGCTTCAAACTTCATTGTCGATTACGGTTGCCTGTACCGCTGAACAGTTCATCAAGTCCTTGTTGCAGAACTTCTTGTAGAAGTTTGCACCCAAGTGCCTCATGCACCACCTGCTCTACAAATCTGCCCATGGAAGTGGTACGATCTCTCATTGTTGTAGCTGAGTTATTGCACTCAGCAGCCCCACATGCTGATCATGTATGACGCATACGTTGGGAGGGCCCTGTACAACAGAAATCCTTACATTCTTCAAGAACCATAACCAGCTATCTGTGTTATCGTTTTCAACGAAAGCAATGCCACAAGAAGAACTTGATCGTTCCTGTCCGTCGCTATTGTAGTCAGCATCTGCCCTTGAACTTTCTAGTTAGGAATGTGATATCTACGCACAAGATTGGACAACAGTACCAGGATGCATTGATGCATAGACCAAAGGCGAAGAATACTCGCCGCAGTACCCTCTTATTAGACCACTTCGGATGCGTGGTGTCTTGAATGTCGATATGAGTGCTGGGATTCCTGTCTTGTATAACTCGGAGTAGCCCAGGGAGGTTGTGGTAGGAATCCTCGAACGTGTCGAACCTTAATTCCAATGCCTTCTGTTTTGCCCTCCAAGTCTTGGCATAGCTGATTGTGTACTAGAACCTTGCCTCAATCGCTCGAATGATGGATCGTGGCTCAAAATCTATATTATCCACGATCTCACCGTACATGAGGTTGGCAATGAAGCCTGATGATAGGTTTCGGTGGGACTGCACTGACTCAGCGACGACACATGTGTGAGAGACCACTGTAGAGCACTTCTAGTAGAGGGACCAGTATAGAGCACTTCTAGTAGGTGTCCTACTTAGGCTAAAATATGTGCACTCGCTAAGGGCATCACTCTATGCCGCACTTCATGTCGTAGCATATTGGGGTAGACTTGGCGACTGTGAATGTGCGTCGCACCGACAAGGCCTAGAATTTGACCGCCTCCTGCATAGCCTCCTTGCATTTGTACATAGCTCCTTGCCTGACATTGCTCTGGTCGTACTCCCACGGCACACGAGAGCATTTGTTGACTACGAGGTTATATGTGTTCCACTCGGATGGAACCGCCCGCTGGTCCACGTCATCCTCTTGTCGGATCCTTTATCTTCTGACAATGCCATGTAGTCTTGGTCTTCGAGATCTATCCTTTGCACTACGGCTTTCACCTCCTCACCCTCGTCAGCAAGACCAGTAGCTTGACTGAAGGAGCTCCTTCCGCAGGGTCTTCGTCGACAGTATCAACAACCCCGAGAGCTTCGGCCACTGTGTGCGCCACGCTGTGGCTGGAGTTCCTGACTTCTTTTTCGGCATCACCACCCCCTTATTGTTCAGTCGCGGATGCAAGAGTGGGCTTGGCATATGCCTGGCCAGAAGGACAAAATCCCACCCTCCCTCCCTCGCCATGCATACATATGATTGCCATGACCGTGTTCCCTTCAGCTGCACTAACTCCCAATATGTGGGCTGTGCTGCTCGGGGGCAAGGCAACTCAATATCAGATCATACACATCATGGTCCAATTGGAATATGTGAAACAACTACCGCATCACATCGTCCCATATACACCCCTTTGCTCTTGGTAGGGGTATGGTCGCCGATTGGAAATAACGCAAGTCAATCCCCTCGGAACCCTCCATAATAGTCCTCGGACCGTAGTAAATTTTGAAATTGATGATGTCTGACATATTTGATGCACTGCACTATAAAGAACATTCCCACGATTAACCACATATCTAAAACTAGACTACCCATCGAAAAGTATTATGTACAACATACTACACTACGTAACCCTACATCTAAAACTATGTAATTCATTCGGTTAAAAATATTACCTGACAGGTGGGCAACCCGACGAGCAGCGCTTCGCTAGCTTCTCCCCCCACCCCCTCCCCTCTCCTCCTCTCCCTTCCCTCCTTCTCTTTTTTCTGAACAAAAGTGAGTCCTGTGCCAAATTTTAGGGTTTCAAGGGTGTTTTATAAGGAAAATGGATTCCCGTCGCCAGTTGAACTGGCGACAGGTACACTATTCACTCCCTATCGCTAGTTGAACTGGCGACATGGAGTTAGACCAGTGACACAGCATCAACAGGGTCCCTGTCGCCAGTTGAACTGGCGACAGACACCTAGTTTTGTAATTTTTTGGGGCGACTATTTTTGCAGTTATCTTTTGAAATAATATTATTTAAAAAAAATTCTCCATCACACGGGGGGAGAAGAGAACTGAGTGGCCCTTGTATTGGCCATATTTGAAGAAATTATTGTGATGCTAGTTAGGGAATCACCCAAGAACCATAGGCTTGAAGCATGGGGGAGGAGTACACGATGGTGTCGGAGAATGGCCGCACATTGGAAAGCCGACGATACACGCCATATCCACATGGGAAACAAAAGAGATTTTATTTAGAGCAAGGGGAGGAACCTGGTCATCACCGACGTCGGGGAAGAAGGCCACCACCAAGCTGAGAAGTAGGGCGACAGACGACGCCATGGCCGGCAAGCAAGTTCTCAAGCTGTAGAACTAGAAGAAAAGGGATCTAGGGGCAGAGGACCTCCTCCCAGATCTAGGAACCAAAGAAAAGAGGAAGAAAAAAGATTTAAAAAACATGAAGGAAAAGTACAGCGGGGTGGGTCCCCCTCCCCTCTCACCAGCGATGAGGTCACCAGAGCAGTGGGGGGAGGGGGGCTGGTCAGATCTGGCAGCTCAAAGAAGTAACAGAGAGTGGGGGTAGAGTGTGGAGAACGAGAGGCACCGGCACTGGCGGCACGACTCATTCGAAGTAGTTTGTTTGCTCAAACTTCATTTTTCCCTCGTAATTCTGCATTGAAGTTTCAGTGAAACTAGTGCTGGCCAAATGGGCCACTCGGCCCAGCACGACATGGGCAAGACCGGGCACGGCCCATCTTGGCATAGCCTGCTCGCAGCTATTAGATGGGCAGTGTCGTCTTGCCGCCCATGTGCCAGGAGGCGGCAGCACGGCCGTCGGAGGTTCGTGGTCTTTATCTTGGTAAGATGAGCCCATTTGGCCCAGTGGGCCAAGTCTGGCCATTTAGCCCGACAGAACAAAAAAAAATCCAAAAAAAATTAGAAAAATATGTAGAATTCAGAATAAGACATGAAAATTGAAAATTGAAACAATCATATTGCAAATGTAATAAAAAACTTTATTAATGTCCAACTAGCTGCCTCGTTAAAACCTTAACCAAGTAAAAACTCAAAATGAGAAAACATTGGCAAAGGGAAAAGAGTACATCATATAGCTCTACAAATATGATACATCCTTGTTCTACGTGTCGGTGTCATTGTCTAAGTATATATTTTCGAACACCTTCGACAACTCTGGATTTTTCACAGAGTGTTATGTTCGTGAATCAGCTTGTTCCCAGTCCTTCACAATTAGAAGTATCTCCACCATCTCACTTGTGAGACTTGTTCTTCTCTCCTCTAATATTCTTCAAGAAAGACCGAAAGCAGACTCGGAGGAAACCGTCGAGATAGGAACAGTTAATACATCACGTGCAAGTATGGATAGCACGGGATATGTTAACTTATGAGCTTGCTATCATTGCAAGATTTCGAAGCCTTCTGAGTTGAAATCCATCGTATCGCTGTCCTGATAGGCGGATAGTTCTCCGCTCCTTGTGGGTCTTGGTTGAGCAGGCTCCGTTGTAGAAGAAGAAGACCTGGACCTAGAGAAATAGCCACTGAAGATCTTGCCCAACATATTTGTCTTGCTACTTGAGGCGGGGGCTACTAAAGGTTGTTGCGAGCGGACTCTCTAGAACTTATTTTCATACCTTTGGTAAACCCTGTATAACCGAGAACGAACTTCTGCAAAATAGTCAGTATAGTTTAGCCTTGTAGCCTCACTAAGAAGATCAAGTACACCCTAGGATCTAAAAGAAATGCGAATGCATATAGGTAAGGGATTTCTCTCCAATATTTGAGGTATTTAGATTTCATGGAAACAATAGCATCGCGTAAAATTAAGTTATTTTCATACATTTTCAATTGAGTAGCAATCTGTAAAATACTATGCACAATGATAGGAGATGTTGGATAGTAGACAGTGGACAAAGCAACAGCGTCCTCATAAAAAATTTCTAAAAATGACAGTATCTTCTCAACAACAAATCAATGTTGGTCAGTCAACAGTGGACTACCGTCAGTGCTATGATAGTTCGTTCGAATAAAAACAAAAAAATGCTCTTGTATGGTAAAAAACTCTTAAGCATGAGGTAAGTAGAGTTCCACCTTACCTCTATATCCAAACCGAACTTTCTTGGACGTACACCCATGGCCTGGCCCTGCATAAGTTCTTATATTGTGCTATTCTTACGTTAGAATTATTCAAGAAAGAAATTGCATCGCAAAAAGCTTTAATATACAGACTCAACATCTTCAAACCACATTTGACTATAAGGTTGATAATATGACAAGCGCATCGTTGATGTAGCAAGAAGAAATCGGCGTACGTACTCGACACTAGAGTAAGAATGTCCATGGCCCTAGAGTTTGAAGTGACGTTGTCTAAAATAATTGCGAATATTTTGTTTGTAAGACAAAATTCTTCCACGACCAAAGTTCGCACCGCCGTCGCCTCCTCGGCTCCTCCCTCCTCCTCCCTCCGTAATCCACGCCGTCGCCACCTCCTCGACACCTCCCTCCGCCTTGGCGTCGCCTCACTCAGATTCATGGCACAAGAAGACTGCTGTCTCTCTAAGCGCCACAGGCCAAGACACCGCGCCTCGCGCGCCTACCTCTTCCTCTCCTCCCTCAAGCCTCAGCGTCGGTGCTAGGGATGAAAACGGATTCGGATTGTCTCGGATCGGATTTTTCTCGGATAATTTTCGGATCGGAAACAAATTCGGATTTTTTTTTGTCGGAAACGGGAACGAATACGGTAGGCATGCTATCCGGCGGATACGGATACGAATACAGATTATCCAGATAAGACCGGGTCCGAATTTTAGCCCAAAAGAGAAAAAAAGAGATTTTAATTGATTTCTAAATTTCAGAAAATGCAACAAATCAAATAGCCTTTTAGAAAATAGCAAATATAGTTAAAAAATTCTAGAAAAAATCACAGAAATTCCTTGAATTATTTTGAACTTAATAAAATTAATTTCAAGTTAAAGTTGGTTTTTATTTTTGCACACAAACTATTTTTAATTTAGAAAAATAGGAAAAACCTTTTAAAATCCAAAAATTCAAGAAATTAATTATTTTTATTTTTCACTTTAAATCCAATAAAATCCTAGAAATCTCAATAAATTTTATTTTTGACATTAAAAACTAGGAAATTAAATAACTGACCTTATTTTTTTCTTTTTAACCAAGAAAACTCTTTTAAATCTAATAAAATAATAACTTTATTAATTTTATTTTTGGTAACATACTTTGGGATGCTACAGTTATTTGCGTATAGATTAACCATTCAACCTGATCGATGTTAGTGTGAACTAAGTTTTATGTATGTGATGAACTAAGTGTGAATGTGTGATGATTTGTGACTTTGTGAGTTATGACTTATGAGCTAAATATGGTAAACTAAGTGTTATGTTTGTGATGAACTAGTTAATGTAGCTTGCTAGTGCCAATGTTATGTGTGATTGCTGAAAATATGAACAATTCATGAATGTTTGCATCAAATAAACTAGTTATATATTTTCGTTAATTTTTGGCATACAATTTAAGGGGTTTTCATGTTCCAAAAAATATCACGACCGTATTCGTTTCAATTCGTATTCACTCCATATTCGTATTCAATATTATTCGTATCCAGAGTATTCGTATTCATATCCGGATCCGAAAAATGTGAAAACAAATATGGCAGAGCCATTATCCGTCCGTATTCAATCCGTTTTCACCCCGCTACACCGAGCCCGCACCTCGCCTCTTGGCTCCTCTCCTCTCAAGGCCGCCACCCGTCGCCTCTTCCTCTCCTCCTCGCCTCTCGTGTTGGCGCCGCGACCACGCCTCGCCTCCTCCACTGCCCATGATGGCCTTGCACACACCTGATGCTCCCGGCCTCCCGGCCTCTAGCTCTCCCTCGGTGGTGGCGCTACACCGAGCCCGCACCTCGCCTCCTGGCTCCTCCTTCTCCCTTCGCGCCGCCACCCGTCTGCCCTCTTTCTCTCCTCCCTCACCCTCTGTGTCGGCGCCACACCAGGTCTCGCCTTCTCCTCCCCCCGCGGTGGTGCCGCCCAACCCGATGCTCCCGGCCTCTAGCTCTCCCTCGGTGGCGGGCCAAGTAAAGGTCTTGGGGCTAGTCAGACTCAGGTTGCGTTTAGCATGGCCCAAAGATCGTCTTTGTCTTTGGGCTAGCCCACCATGCCAATGTAGCGGCTCACGTACGGCATAGGCCGTCGTGCCAGGCCGACACGACCCATAAACAGTGCGGGTCGTGTGGTGCCTAGGCCAGGCCTACAGTGCCATGCCACGAGCTAGCCCGGCAGGCACTGCTGGTATGGAATAATCTACTTCTAAGAACTAATCTTATCAATTCCGTTCCGGTACCAGCTAGAATGGCCTAAATGTGCCATTCCGCCGCCCAAACCGATACAGAGGAGGTTGCATCCAGTATCGGCCTCGATTACGGTCAATTCCGCCGCACGGACTAAACAAAACAGCGTCGGCTCCCCACTCTCCGAAGTCTTGTCGGTGCCTGCCTCGCACCACCTCGCCGCCCCCGCCGCCTTCCACGCCGCGACTCCCACCTCGCCACCGGCTTCCCCACCATGCAGGCCCGCGTCGTCGTTTTCCCCGTCAAAGGCCGCGCCTGGTGCTTCGCCCGCCCGCGCGCCATCGCCCCAGCCGCCTCCGCCGGCGGCGGCGATGGCGCCCTTCCGCCGGTGACCCTCAAGGACCTCTGGCGCGGAATCGCCGGCGGCGGACGCACGGCGTCGGAGAACGCCGAGTCCGTCGTCGACTTCGTCGCCGACAAGGTCCTCCGCAAGCCACATTGATCGCGCACCGGTTTGTCTGGCCTGCATTTGGGGTTTTTCATTTTTGGGTTTCTGATGGTGGGGTTTGGCGACGCAGATGAACCGGGCGTGGATCGGGTTCGGGAGCGCGCCTGAGGGGTCGGTGAAGAGCCGGATCCACAGGTCGGGGGTTTAAGGTTTGGGATTGGGGTTTGTGTGTGGAAATGGCGAGATGCTGAGTCGTTGGGCGTGTGCCATTTCGCTTTGTTGTGGTGCAGCTTCGGGCTGAAGCTGCTCTCGCGGGTGCGGCCGTCGGAGGTGCTTTTGAAGTCGGTGACGAAGGACGTCTCCATGCTCGAGATCGTGCACCCGGCGAGGTGAGCTCTGTGATGATCGCTTGCATTCCTGCTTGACTTGGCTATGTAATGTGCGTGTATTTGTGTCGTATTGTTTTGTTTTTTGGTGTTCAAATGGTTGGAATGTGCTAGTACTTGTGAGTTTGGTTTTCAAATCAGTGTGTCTTGTATTGAATATTTTCTGAAGTTCGCGAACTCTGAATGTAAATGGTATCTGCTGTTACTTGTTAGTGGAAGTACAAAAGCAATATATCATTGGCAAACCTACGTTTTCACCAATGAATAGAACTAATTTGCTACAACGAGCAGAAAATAAAATAGGTATACGAGGCTGACTATGTTTCCTAGTGAGATAGATGGGTTCTGCACGATCAAGTTTGTGCACCGACTTTCTGAGCTTCTCTATCATCTGGTCTCAATACACATTACACACACCGGTTCTTTCTGGATGTGGCTGTATGGTTCACGATTCTCAAACTAGGACGGACACAAAGTAGTTGAAATCCTTGTTTTGGAAGAAATTGTGTATGTCGTAATGGAAGTGTATCTATGTCTTCAAGTCTGCTTTTGTTGATCTTCACCATGTCATAGCTTCACAGTCCTGTCTTACTGAAATGGTAGTGTCTTTCACGAAGTTTTGTTTTCTTTTGCGCATGACATAGTAATCTTCTATGCTGTTTTCCTTGTTCGAAAATAGCATGGTGGTTCTGATGTCCAATTAGTACAAACCTAATCTGTCTTGAAGAACCTTGGTTATTGCCTTATAGGTGTCATTTAATATTTTGGCTTCAGGATCCAATTGTTGGAGTTTTGAGTTTGCAATACTTCCGTACGTATGTTTAGATAGATTAATTAGCTATTCGTAAGTACTCACAAATCGAAAATTCACTTGTTCTAGTTTGTTTTTCTATGTAAATTGTTTGAATATGGTATTTGTGAGTTACAGTTTTATTTGTATTTTAAGGCTTTTAGGATGTTCATACAACTTGTCATAGTCCGAGGAAGGATGTTGACATCTTTAACTTGCTAATTTGCTATAATAGAGCAAGTTTATGCTAAAATTCACTTGTATTGTTACTTTTGCTTTCTTACGTGTAAGGTGTTTTATGTTGTGTATCTACTAATTTATAGGACTAAGATCCTAGTAGTGAGGAATTTGTACTTTGTACTTTTGTAGTATGATCTTCTTGTACTGACTTTGGTTGTACTTGAAAAACCTCGTATGTGTGTCACTAAATCATATGCTTGTTGTACTTTCAAAGATAGCTATTGAGCTTTAGGAATCGCTATGACACTATCAAGCATCACCAAACAAACTCTTCCCACTGCCAATACAGTTGGTCGATAATTTTCTTACTCACGTGCTTCTTTGATCTTTGCGCTTGTTTATTCTAAATCATGACTTCTCACTGCAGTATAAATCCTCGTCTTGTGCGTCGACGGTTGCGTCACATTGCTGTTTGGTGAATGCATGATGACCACACCCCCGGAATTGGGTATTGTTTAGTTCAAATCTGATCTTTCCTGACCCCTTTGCTTGTACATTATTTCTGAGAATCAGGGGTGCATCAGTTCACAGGAAATTTCTTTATGGATCAGTTTGTTTGCTTCCAGTTACTAGTGTTTTCATGGTAAGTTTCTGGTCATTTGCTTTCGAAAAGGTGGTGTCAGCTAGCAATTCATAACAGTGTTTTCAGGATTATTTAAATGTGTTAGAATAAAACTCTTTTATATTTCCTTATCTATATATGGAAACCCCCCTTGTACATCCCTATATATATTGCCCATTAGGCCCTCTTGAATATACACACAATATTCATAACATGGTATCAGAGTATAAGGTACTAACCTAGCTCGCTCCCTTCCGCCGCCATCCCGACCGCCACTGCCTTGCTGTTCTCGCTGACGCCGTGTTTTCCGCCCGACGCCGCTACTCCACTGCTTCGCTTGAAGCGCCATGAAGTCATTGCCAGTGTCGCCAGATTGCCACAGCTTATCTTCTTCGCCGAAGACGACGCTGTCGTTGAGTGAGCGCGCCTGTGTCGTCTGCGCCACCGTGATGACACCGCCGTTGGAGCCGCTGGCTTTGTTGTTATCGCCGCTCGAGCCACCGCCATTGCCGACACTCGCTCCGGCGGCCAAGACGCCATCATTGGTGAGTCGATCGGTGCATTCTTTGTTGCCTGCTGTTGCATACCGACGTCATTGTCGCCGCCGCCGACATCAAGCCGCCATAGCCACGACGCCGGACCGACACAAGCAGGGAACGCTAGTTCTCACAGACTCTTTCAGTCTTTGCAGCCTTATTAGCGTGAGACAATTCGGCCCGCAAGAAAAGGAAAAAAAACAGTACGTTGATCTAACCGTCGTGCCGCTTGTTAGACTTTTTTGCCTTGGTCGCCGCGCCGTCCAGCGCCGCCTACCGATGGCTTCCGTTCCATCAGCTGTGATCCCATTTTCGGGAACCAAGCTTAATGGGACGAACTACAGGTTGTGGTCTTCACTCATGGAGATCACGCTCGATGGTCTCCGCCTCTAGGGACATGTTACTGGTGCCCGACCTTGTCCGCCGTCGCTGGTTCAGTCTCCTCCCAGATAGCCTACTTCGGCACCTCCTGCAGAAGACGAGGCCGCTGAGGAGGCGGCAGAGGCCGCTATTGTTGCTACTGACGCTGCTGATGAGGCCTTTCAGTATGCCATAGACGCTTTTGAGCGCTGGTGTCTTGATGAGGCCGTGTTCGAGCCATCCGTGGTCGGCGTTGATGACTCCATCCAACCAGCATTGTTGGTCTGCGTGCCACTCGCCGATCTGGGAGTACTTGCGCGAAGCGATACCGTGAGCGGCGATGCTTTCGCTTTTTTTTCGCCGGCGTGAGTTGGAGACGCCGCCAGAGGACTCCTCCGTCGACGTCTTCTTCGAGCCCCGCCAATCTCGTGCTAGTCTTTCAGTGATTCTTTGGCGAGAACTGCTACGGCGCTTTTAGAGCGGTAGCTTTATGAGCAGGCACTCTTTACGATCTTCTTGTCCGGTGCCCATGCTCGAATGGGGTTGCCGAGCGAACATCGTCATCCGATTGAGATCGCCAGACTCTTCTCCTTGCCTCTCACGTTCCACCACAAAAATGGGCTGAGGTTGTTTCTACGGCTGCATATCTCATCAATATCTAGCCTTCCACTGCTCTTAAGGGTGTCAGTCCTATAGAGCGTTTCTACTTTCGAGCCCCCCAACACACTCGCCTTCGTGTTTTTGGCTGTACTTGTTTTGTTCTGCTGCAGCCTCATGAACGCACTACTATCAGCCTAGTCAGTTGAGTGCGTGTTTCTTGGTTATAGTTCTGAGCATAAGGGTTATCGTTGCTGGGATCCTTCTGCTTGACGGATCAGGATTTTACGAGACGTTGTCTTTGACGAATCTCGACATTTCTTCTATCGAGATTCGGCCCCTCCTGTTTCCACCGTTGAGTCAATTTCATAGTTGTCTTTTTCTGACTCTTGACCAATTTCTCCACTATCACAGTCTTCCCCTGGTCTTTTTCTGACTCTTGACCAATTTCTCCACTATCACAGTCTTCCCCTGGTCTGTCTCCAGTGGTTCCTTCTATACCTCCACATCCGGTGCTGCCTCCTGCAGCACCGCCTCTTGTTCCTGCAGCACCACGTGTTCTTCGCTACTTGCGTGGGACTATCTCTCGTCGTTTGTTTTTCCCTAGCTCTATCTCACTCTGACTTCAGCGCATTCGATACGACTTGGGCTAGTGATCCTTCTTATCGCCGTTCTCTTCGCTTCATCGTGTTTTTTCTTGGCTCCTCCCTGATTGTCTGGAAGACTAAGAAGCGATCGCAGCTGCTCGAGCGCAGAGGCCGAGTTGAGAGCTATGGCGTGATGATCGCAGAGGTTACTTAGTTGAGGTGGCTACGTGCAGATTTTGGAGTGTCTGTGATGGGACCTACGACTCTTTTGTCCGACAAAGACAAGTGCTATCAAGATGCGGGACCTAGTGAAGCATGAGCTCACCAAGCACATTGGTGTGGATGCTTTATACACTTGCTCACAGGTGCAGGAGGGAGTGCTTGCTTTACAGTTTGTGCCATTAGAGTTACAGGTTGCTGACTTCTTCACGAAGCCACAGACTAAGGCACAACATTTTTATTTTCTCTGCAAACTCAGTGTATGCGATCCACCATGAGTTTGTGAGGGGGGGGGGGTAGAATAGAACTCTTTTGTATTTCCTTATCTGTATATGGAAACCCTCTTTGTACATCCTTATATATATTGCCCATTGGGCCTTCTTGAATATATACATAATATTCATAACAAAATGTATTATGAAGATATTTTTATTTTACATTTTTCTTTGATTTTACTGCCATTAAGTGTTGATCAAAGACTCAAAGTATTAGGTCTATGTTTGTGCTTGTTGTATCATGTTTAGTTGTGCCTGCTGTCCATTCTATGTTGCACACAGCTCAGCTGATTGAGGTCTAATACTTGTTGGAACAACTCTCCTGTTTGGTCTACTTTGCAACTTAGTGTTCCTATTTCAGAAAAAAAAAGATGATAAGTACATTTGCATATTTTAAAGATCAGGAAACCAGGCTTGCTTGTTGAGATTTGTCGGAGTACAATTTATACTAATGCTGATTCAGTTATCATGTAATAATTGTTTTTGTGGAACTGTGGTCTATGTTGTCTAGTTAATAGCTTAGTACATAACTGTATCTAACCATTTACAATGTAATTTTCCTAATTTATTATGCTGGCTACCAGTTTATATACATCCTGATGACTCAATAGGTTGTTATGTTTTGATCATTTACCACAATATCATTATGTGGCTTGTTATGTTTTGATCATTTACTACGATATCATTATGTGGCTATGTGCTTAATCAAAGGATGTGATTGTATGTTGCATTCTTGCTCTTTAGTCTTTACCACATAAGATTCATAATAGCAAAGAATGCCGAATAGATGATATATCTTGGAAATCTACATATTTATACATGCAATTCAAAATGTATGTAATAGGTATTATTAAGTCAGTAGACTATGATGAGATGCCATCATTCCTAAACACTGTTTATTCATTTGCAGGTACTGCCTTTACCAAACATACCATTTTTTTGGGTGCTATTTCGTGCTTATTCTCATTGGAGAGCTCTACAGGTTTGTGAAGTCATCCAATTATTCTGAAGAGATTTTAGCTCCATGATTGAATTATTCTGTTTGAACTTTTCTCTAGCGTTGCGGTTTTTCTAGAAATGCAAATCATGTAGAACATTATCCCAATTTCTTTGAATTTCTACTTGTGTGCTTATACACTCCGAGTGCTTTTCTTTTTTAGAAAAAAAAACCCTCCTCCAAATCTGGTTTGTGGTATGTAGTGCATCTAAGGTATATAATTATGCAAAAGTTTGTTTTTTCAGTGCATATAAACTATAAAGGGGGCACATAATAGTTCTTGAGTTGACAATGGAAGCCACTGTTTGAGGGACCTGTACTTTGCATGTCTTGTTTTGTTGGTAGAGATGACGCTATGCCATATCGAGAGTGCAAAATGGAAAATCCAATATAAAAGGGTGAGCAAAAGTATATATAGTAAGTCTCTTTGACATGCCAAGCTTGTGTTGCATTATCTTCTTAGTTGTCCTGTGTTCTTTGAGATTTCATGCACTTCCACTGTACAGGCGTGACCTCCTTTGTTGATATTGCACTAATCACTGGCAAGTGGCAACCATGGCTGGTAAGCTGGTTTACCGACCCGTTTGTCTTAAAGTTGCTATAAGCAGAAGGCTCTGCAAATAGACTACTTTTGGAAAATTTTCTACTGCATTGAAATTTGAGTCTTGTTCTTAATGAGAAAGTTGTAGCTGGTTTGCCGGTTGCCCTTTCTTGGTGTATATGGAGAACTAGAGCGCTATGCTGTTTTCTGGTTAACCGTATCGCTTTTTTTCTTAGGTTTGTCTGATATTTATTTTTACGTAGGGAAGTGAGAGGCTCCAGTTGCTAGTTTCTGACTGCTCAGGTCAATGGAAAATCCTTCTCAAAAGGAAGAAAGAAACGAGTTCCAGAAAGGATGGCAACCCTTGCGAAAATGCACAATATGCTCCTTGGGTAAGTTGACCATAATTCCGAAATGATTGAAGCTTCAGATTATTGTATCCTTGGGGCAGTTGGGGACTGACTACTGAGGCAATTTAGTGGACCTTTTTAGATGTGTCCAATCAATGTACCACCTTTTAGATGTACGGCCTCTAGGAATATGCACAAATGAGTCATGTCAGGAAGTAGGTCAACCAAAAGAATTAATCTACTTGCACTTTCATGTATATCAGAATTCTTTTATTTACTAGGCACAATTTGTTTGACCTTGGGGGTGTATGGCATGTCAGCATACGCCCTTACATACCTTCATGCACGCATTGCATGGATGACCATGACTTTATGTGGATGGATCTATTGTTATTGCTTTTCTTAGTAGTTATTTTTATACAAATGATGAGTATATCCTGGCGTGCGAGACCTTTATATAACAATCATTGCAATCAGTTATTTTAATATATCTTTCTGTGGGTTTTATATGTTTACTTGTTATACATCTGATGAATGATGGGTGTATTCAGGCTTGCCTGACATGTACGACAATGATTAGGCAAGTATGTGTGTGTTATGTGGTAATCCCAACCCAATGATAAATAGGGGGTATCCGTGCATCTTGGCCTTCAGAAAAAGGTTCCCAATTTTTCATGTTTTCATGATGAATTTACAGTTTTTGTACCAATCCAACTTGGCATCCTTCATGATGAATTTACAGTTTTTGTACCAATCCAACTTGAAATCCTTAATTTCTTTGCCACATGATGTAATAATTTTGCTATTGTAATCTAAACATTACATGCTCTTTTTTACTTCAATAGACCCTGTCCTCTCCTGCATAGATTTTTATTTTTTATTTTTCTTCATTACTTTTCATGCAATTTTGTTACTTGTAGCTTTTTGTTAATACCCAAATTTTTCTGTTTTTGTCCTTTCTCTGGTATCAAGTTAAGATGAACTAACACGTGGCCACATCAGTCCCCAATCCTTCATGAAATGGACCCATTATGAATGGGCAAAAATATCTTCATAGTTCCATATTTAGTGCCATAAGATGTTTGTGTTTGGCATGTGCATTTCTTAAAACATAATTTCCTTGCAGCGGTTCGGCGGGAATAAGAATTGTTGGGTTGTGGGGTAATAGTTGCTTAACGCTTTGCACTCTACTTGCTTTATTTACATGAGCTCGTTAGATTTTAACGATTTATACCCTTATGTTTTATTTCCTGCATGTGTACTTTGTTAATGCTTATTGTGTTATTCCTTCAATAGAGTTTGCAGCCATCGAAAAAGCTTGATGGGTTTCTTGAAAGGAGGAACTTGGATGAAGGTTTGGATTGTGATACCATTTCGAGCATATGCCAGGCGTATGATTTGGACAAGATCGATGTTCTGAAGTACAGGGATCTGGAGTAACCACATTCAATTTCTTACGCTACTTAAGGTATTTTGGTCCGGTGATATTTATACGGTAGAAACCAATTCCTCTCCTGGAGAGCAAGCTGAGGGTACAGGAGTGGCACGGGACTACTAACATTGACGATTAAATCTGGATTATTTTTGTGAGGTAAATTTTGAAAATTTTTAAATAGCATCCCAAATTTTGTTGTGCTTCAATCTGCTGCTAGTTTAGAAAGTTGAGAAACAAAGAGGACTTCTAAAACTGTAGTAACTAGTAACCCTTGGTGGCTTTCTGTACCGACTTTGTAAATAGAGGTGGAGGTAGCCTTTTGCTGCTACTTCTTTCGTTTCAGCACCGGTCAGTAAGGAGATTGCTTTGTTTATGAACTTGCAGCTATGAAGTCAAAAGGTTGGGTTGAGATTAATTGACCATTACTTATTTCTGTTTATGGATCTGAATCTATCTTTGGGTACTAGATCTGAATCTAATTTTGGGTTCCAAAGCACAATCTTCTCTCTGCAAAGTAAGTAAAGATTTTCTCTCTGAGCCTCTGAGGGCACTCCCAATAGTCAGTTGTGCACTTGGGCTTGATACTATAGCTACGCCACATCAAATTTTTGGTGAGGTGGAAGAGAGGTAAGAGAGAATGAGCTTGATACTTATGCAAGCATCAAACTTTTTTGGAAACCAAGAAAATAGTAGCAACAAATGGTGTATTGGAAGTGCTTGATACTATTTAATGTGGACTATCCCTCTCTCCAGAGATGAGAAATCTATACAATAATGTGGGGGTCCTTTAGTATCTATGTTCAGTATCAAATCATTAGGGTGGTTGTTTCTAAACTTTTATCTAACCACTCTCTTTCCTACAGTATCAAGATTTAGTATTAAACCACTGTGAGCGTGCTTTCAGCGAAATTTTTTGTGATTGCCATTGGATAACCGGAAAGCCGCCGGTTAAGCTTTAGAAAAACCATCGAAAATGACAAGAAGCCGCCACAAATTTATTGCATTTTTATATCCTTGAAATCGACTCATAATTTGGTGTGGTTGTTTTTATACTGCTAGGATTGGAGCAAATCAAGATGGGACCAGCCGTCTGCCTTGAAGCTTATCCATACAGTAGTAGTAGTACTACTAGTGCCTCCCGAAGGCGACATTTCTGTAGCGATCTTTAACGCAAAATGTGTTGGATGGGGATCGCCCAGAATTGACACGCCAACTTGTGACGGTCTAACTCTTAACCGGTGAAGCGTTGCATTCAATTGCTCCCTCAAGGAGCGCATGTTCTCAAGTCTCAACCCACATGCACTCTAGCGAGGAGGTTTGGGAGCCCCCAAAGTGTACGGTGGGGTGCGCCAGATACGGAGTTTTTCTCTCTCTAATATAACATAATTGATGTGCGAGTTAGCAATTATATCCCTCTCTTTGTGTAAAACATAAAAATGACGTCAAATCCGTGTGTCTAGGGCACAGTACCACCGTGTGTCTAGGGCACGGTACGTTAGGGGCACAGAGCTCCCTCCTACACCCCTCCTACACCGTGGTTCGTGTCGGTGCAGCACCGTGTGCCAGGCGCACAGACTTGGCGCCGTGTCGTCCGCGCGACGGCTCCAGTCCTTTGGTGTACGCACTCGGTGTCATTTTTGTATTTGATGCGGAGAGAAAGTTAGAATCGCTAATTCACGCATAAAAAGTGTTATATTAGCCAAAAACTCCCAAATACGCACTTCTTAATTATGTCTTACGCCTGCACGAGTAGTATCTGTTACTAATAGTGGAATTTGATCCTGTAATCTCTTGACGGTTATTCTGTATTGCGCGGTTGTATACGATGTTCTTATACGAACATATGATTTTTTTTTCAATTCTAATTCATGTTAATTGGATTGTTTCTTACGAAATCAAGATCGCCGCAAATAGCCACGGAGCCACGCTACAACATTTTGACACGTATCGACTCGTAGAGGGGCGAGGGAGTGGATGGAGGGCTCTGTGGTGGCTGCCTCTGCATATGACTCGTGGAGGTTAGTTTTTTTCAACATGGGTCAGACTCGCACGGGTGGGCTCCTAAGTCCATGCCCGATTACCCATCAGGCAAAGGTTTTTTCCCACGGATATACCCACAGGCAACATATGTAAAACATAGTCATCTCTATTAGAGTTTTTATCTACAGGCAATCGGGTTGTCAGCTCTTGATTGTGGGGTTCGGCTCGCTCAGTTTTGAAAAGTTTGAGCTCTCCTCGGACAATATTGTCATCCCTAGTCACATCGCAGTATCCATCCATACAGGTTCTGTGCCACACAACAGAAAACGACGCCTCCAACCCAAGCACAAGCAGAGCAGGAAATGGTTGGGGCCTGCCTGATTCGGTGATGCCAATGCCATGCATCAACAGGCGCACCCACCTCTCTGTGTCACGTACTAGCTGCTGCACATTTTTCAGTATTCTATGCTGCTAGCTACTCTACAGAATCATGTTACTACTCCTATAGCATATCATAGGCTTTTTCAGTATTCTATGCTGCTAGCTGCTCTACAGAATCATGTTACTAGTCCTATAGCATATCATAGACTAATGGTGCTTGTCTTTCATGTATTCACCGCGTCTTTTTATACTTATAATCAAGTACTCTGCTCTGCTATAATAGAGTAATGCTCCCAGAAGATTGATGTTTTAGATACCAATACGGTTTCCAAAACACAATTTGGACACTAATTTCTAATACAATATATTAACAAGACTTAATAAAATTATAATTTCATTGCAGTAATTTTGTATACTAATCTATGCATATAAATTTTATATGTTCAAACCCAAATATTTACAATATAAGGATATCCATAGCCAAAGTTTGTAAAAACTGACTGCACGCATCCCAAAACATTCTTTTTGTGACTGTTTAAAGGCATGTTCAATAGTTTGTCATTTAGGTTGTCTCTAAGGGCATCTCCAATAATGTATTTATTATCGTCTCTTAGCTATGCCACGTCGACAAAATTCTATGTAGAGAAGAGAGGGGAAGGAGAGAGAGCACAAATTGTCTCTTCCTGAAGAGACGGTCGTACACGCGAAACAAAGACATGATACATTAATCTACTCTAGTTGACATGTAGAACCGTTTCAAAGGAAAATTATAAAATACAAATGTTGGAGAGTGTGCTAGACACTATCTATTGGAGATGTTGTCTCTAAAGATGATGTAGCATATGTTAGAGACAAGTTTCACCCTCCATGTCATCTTGAGACAATTTTAGAGACAACAATTCCAATATATTGTCTCTTGAGCTGTCTCTTTAAAGTCTCACAATTATTTAAGCTTTATATGAATCAAGTGCCTTGTTTCGCATAAATAAACAACGACTGGACTCCAACAACAAAAAAACTCCGTCGCTAGTGCCTTGTTTCGCGTGATGCATCCGTTGCTTCGTGAAAGGACGATCTCATTCTCTCTTCTCGTTCACTCCCCTCCACGTCACCAGAAAACCTATATAACAACTTTAGAGAGAGTTGGAGTGATACTATTGAAGATGCTCTAAAATAAAGTAAAGTACTTCCTCTAATTTATATTAGTAACATATATTTAGTTTTCAAAAAGGAAAAAAAAAGAAAAGGTATTTTAGTTCACGCTACATTACAACGTTGTAATGGCAATCGAGAGCTCAGCAGCCATGCACCAACCGGCAGCGCCGGTCGAGTGACCAGTGGCCACACGAATCTTGAAGCGTCGTCGTCGCGCGCGCCACGGCATGGAGGGAGGAAGCCACGCGTTCGCAGCCGCCTGATCCTCCTCTCTTCCCAGGGTGCCCTCTTCGGTCCTCGGCATCATTAAGTACTTAATTAATTAAACAAATAATTTGCTCTCTCTCCGGTCTCCACCCCCACGTCCCCACAATTACTACCCTACCCTGGTATATTTTATAAGTATAGTACTACTACTGTACTAGTAGTAGTATGCGTTTATACTCCACTTTATTATAGCTTGGGCTTGATTATGATTTGTGATTAGGATGATGGTGGTGTTTACCAAATGTACCCTCCCAATGTTACGTTTTATTATATTTCATCCCCAATTATTACGCAGCTAAGGGCATGTACAATGGTATAGACTGTCTATAACAACTCTCCATGTCACCTGTAGACGATCTTAAAGACAAATTCATCTGATAGTGCAGACAATGCTATCTTTTAGTTGTCTTTATAGAACACACAGTCTTTTAATGCTTTTCTTGTTTCTTGTGCTATAGTCGGCTACAGGATTGTAGACATCATCTTTCTCTCTCTTCATCTCTTTCATCCACATCAGCAAAAATCCTACGTGACAATAACTATAGACAGCTGACATAAGCCCATTGTACGTGCTCTAAGTGCAGACGGTTGTTTTGTACACTCAAGAGTCTTTAATTAGCAGATGTGCTTTTGTTTTTTTAATAAGAAATCAGTTTTTATAGAAAGCTAATACCGAATTTTACAAACAGATCAACAACAGTAACTAGCTGGGAAGACCAGCTTAACCATGAACCGCAGAGTAGCTACCAAAACAATCTGAAGATAAAGACAAACCGATAGACAACTAACAGCAAAAGCCCCTAACAAACACAACCAGAATACCAAAAAAACTAATCCAAACTTAGGCTTCATGCGCAGTGCAAAAGATCTTCAATCAGTCTTTAGCCAGGCTCATCAAACTATCTAACTCCACACGCTCAGTTTCTTTGATCAGAATTCACCATCACTGTAAACATAACACAAATTTGAATACAACTTTAGTTGGTTGCTTAAGAAAAGTCTTCTCAATTGTCATTTTATTTCTAATTTTCTAGAGCGTCCAAACAAAAGCTGTAAAATTGAACATACCAATGTGGTAATTGTTAGCACCCCTATTATCTAACCAAAATTGGTGGAAATCATCTAAAGACTTCGGGTACTTCTCCCACAGCAAGATTGTGATGACCAGAAACTCTCCGGGGTCACCTGGGAGATCCTTAAAGACCAACCGAGAGGTCAGGTCCACCCAGAAGGTCCGCCAAGACCACCCAAGAGGTCCACTAAGAATTGAAGTCAAATTAATAACTTTATCCTAGCCCCCGACTATTTGCTAGTTTATTTAGATAAACTAAGTAAATAGTGTTAAAAGGGTTTCTGAAAACCGAGAGGTTTGATTAACTTGTAGTTTTTTTTATCACGATTGTTATGCACTGGTCTAAAGAGTAGTAATGAATCGACTCTAGGAAGTTCCTTCTAGTGGGCAGGACCACGTGCAGAGAGGAAAGGCTTCGACTAGGTGATATTACCATCTCTGATCAGATTAATTAAATCGAGAACGGCAACTTGAGTTAGGCAAACGTCAAGAGAACTTTAAAAAATTCGTTCGTCCTTCTTTGGTGGACTCGATAGGTCTGTCCTGGTAGCAAAAGTAGGAAACTGAACAATACTAGGAAGTTCCTTCTAGTGGGCGGGACCACGTCTTGAGAGAGGAGAGACTTCGACTAGATGTGTTTCTTCCTCCAGACCAGTTGGGACGGAACGAATACACCAAAGGCGGTTGAATAAATCTAAGAAAGTGCACTCGCTTAGAGTATTTTTCAAAATAATCAAGAAATAAACTAAGGTGAAAAGAGTGGCTTTAAGAATATTTCACCAAATGAACCCGAGCTCTTTGTATTGGCAAAGAAAAGTGAGTAACTAGTCGACACTAGGAAGCTCCTTCTAGTGGGCAAGACCACGTCAGAGAGGAGAGGCTTAGTAGGTGATGTTACGCCTTTCAACCGGTGTATAGAAAAGCGGGTGTTTGGAATGTAGTCAAAAGATTATGAAAGCACTACTCAAAAATAAGACAATAGAGGTAGAGAGAACACGAGGTTTTATTTGTTCAATGGTTTGTTACATAAAACTTGTGTAATCGGGTCGATGTTCGAATTCAAGAGAACTCGCCGTCTTCCATTGCCAATCGTCTCGACCGACCGTGTAATCTCGACCATCGTAAGGACCTTCCCACTTGGGAGAAAGTTTATTCGATTAGACTTGGATTGGCATAGCCTCAATACTAAGTCACCTCTGACAGAAGGTGCGAGGTTGGACCTTACAATCGTAGTATCTGCGCAGAGGGCTTGTTGGTAGATTCTTGAGCGTATTAAGGCCTAATTTCTCTTTTCTTGAGTAGGTTAATGTCATATGCTCGAAGTTGTTCCTGGTTGGAGTCTTTCAAAGTTTCGACTCATGTGGACCGTATCTTTGGTTCCGGAGGAAGCATGGTTTCGGCTCCGAAGACTAGAAAAAAGGGTGCTTCACCAGAGTCTGACTAGTAGCCATCTGAATCGCCCATAATACGGAGGGTAATTCTTGTACCCAAGCCCCGAGCGCTTGACGTGGTCAAGACTCGGTTTTAATTCCTGCATTATTTGACCGTTTACGTTCGACTGCCCCATTGCTTTGGAGATGGGCAACAGAAGCATAACATAACTTGGTACCCAACTCGTCGCAAAATTCCTGAAATTTTGCGCTCGAAAATTGTTTACCATTATCTGTGATTATTCGACTCGGAACTCCGAATTGAGTAATTATGCATCTCATCATGAACCGTTTTGCCGCTTCCGTTGTTATCCCAGTTACAAGTTCGGCTTCGATCCATTTTGTGAACGTATCAATAGCCACAAAAAGGAACTCGAAACCTCCTAGAGCTTTGGAGAACGGTCCTAGGATATCGAGACCCCAGGTCGCAAAAGGCCAAGACAGAGGTATCGTTTGTAATGCTTGAGCTGGTTGGTGTATTTGCCTGCTATGAAACTAGCATTGGACACACTTTTTAACCAACTCTTTAGCATCGCATGTATTGGCAATACAAATCTTGTCGAAAGGCCTTCTGAGCCAGCGTTTTGTAGGAAGCATGAGTTCCACAGATGCCACCGTGTATGTCGTGAAGGAGTGTTAATCCTTCGCTCTGCGGAATGCATCGCATGAGCACCCCTTGAGTACCTCGTTTATAGAGGACTCCTTCAACCAAAGTATACATTTTGGCTTTTCGAGATAAGCGATCTGCCTCGGGATCGTCTTCGGGTACGGAACCCTTCTGAAGATACTCGTAGATGGAAGTCATCCAGGTATCCTCGTATTCTAGAGAGGCCGTCTCAATAGGAGGTGTCTCTGGTTCTTCAACCAGGGACGACTTCTTGAGTTGTTCCAAGAAGACTCTTTTTGGTACTACAGATCGGGAAGAAGCCATTCGAGCAAGCTGGTCTGCGAGGAAATTATCCTTTTGAGGGATGAATTGTGCCTCGAAACCGAAAAAATGCTTTTCTAGCTTATGCACTTCCGATAAGTACCGAGACATTGTCGGGTTAGAGCCCTGATACACTTTCCCGACTTGATTCACGACTAGTTAAGAGTCTCCCCTCACGAGTAGTCGGCGAATCGAGAGCGCTTCGCGGCTCGTATGCCGACTAGCAAACCTTCAGATACGCCGCCACGTTGTTAGTGGCACGAAAGTTTAATTGTATGGCATACTTTAAGGTCTCTCCGTTAGGAGATATCAGACCACCTGACCCCGAGCCACTTAAAGTAAGTGACCCGTCAAAGTACATCGATCCCCATCGGTCGTGGAAATCGTACTAGGGATCTGAACAGTTCAGATTTGTCCATTCGGCGACAAAGTCCGCCAAGATCTGAGATTTAACTACCGTTCGGGACACGAAATGGAGGTCGAACTCCCCAAGTTCGACTGACCATTTTGCCATGCGTCCCGCTGTTTCCCTATTCTAGAGGATCGCTCCCAAGGAAAACTCAGAGGGTACAGCTATTTTGTGCGCCTGAAAATAATGTCGCAGTTTCCTCGAAGGCATAAGGAGGGCATATAGAAGTTTTTGGACCTGAGGGTAATGCTCCTTAGGCCCGTGGAAAACTTCACTAACGTAGTAAACCGGTCGCTGTACGTTTTCACGTTCTACGACCAGTACTGCACTCACTGCCTGTGGCGTGGCAGCTAGGTAAATTAAGAGCATCTCTTCTGGCCTCGGAGAAACCAAAATAGGAGCACTCGTAAGATACCTCTTGATATCTTCAAAGTCAACGTAGGCCTCCAGGTTTCGATCTAGTTGAGATGAAAAAGTCGATTGCATCAAGCGTTGAAAAGAAGCGCCGGTATTTTTTTAGATCAAATGATATTTTGACATAGCAAAATATACCAAATGGTGTAATGAATGCGGTCTTTTCTTCATCGTCTAGACACATATTGATCTGGTGGTATCCAAAATATGCATCTAAAAAACTTAATATTTCACAACCTGTAGTAGAATCAACCAACTGATCGATACGAGGTAAAGGAAAATCATCTTTTGGACAAGCTTTATTAAGATCAGTGAAGTCTACGCACATACGTCATTTGCCATTCGATTTCTTAACCATTACAGGGTTAGCCAACCACTCTGGGTGGTCGACTTCTCTTATAAAGCCAGCTTTAAGTAACTTATCCAATTCTGATTTAATAGCATCTCGTCGATCAAGGGCAAATCTCCGTAATTTTTGTTTTACGGGTACTTTATCAGGCCGTAAAGCTAGCATGTGCTCGATCACCTCCCTGGGGACTCCGGGCATGTCGGATGCTTGCCACGCGATCTGCGTTAGCTCGAGGAAGGTGATGAGGGCGTCTTCCTACTAGGGGTCGGAAGTATCCCCGATGCGAACATTCTTCGAGGGCTCCCCTGCGTCCAGAGGAACCTCTTTGACCTGGTCGTTCGGCTTTGGTGCAGCTTTAGGCTTCGACTTGTTAGTCGAAGCCGACTTTCTTCTCGAGTTGGTATTTGACCAACCATCTCGAGGGATCGACGGTCGCAGGTATGCGCCATCTTCTTGTCACAATGAATTGTGATCACTCCTTTGGGACCTGGCATCTTAAGACATTAATACCCGTAATGAGTAGCCATTAAGAATTTTGCCAAAGTTGGTCGTCCGAGTATGCCGTTATATGCCGTATCGAAATTGACCACATTAAAGGAGATTTTCTCTGTCCTGAAATTACTTGGTGAACCAAATGTTAAAGGAAGAGAAACTTGGCCAATAGGTTTGGCTGAAGACCCCGGTACGATCCCATGAAAAGAGTATCATATCGGTCTTACCTTAGTCCTGGGTACTTGCATCTCGTCCTGGGCACTTGTAAACAGGATGTTTAACGAGCTGCCACCATCAACTAAAACTTGATTGACCCGACAATTGTTGATAGTGGGTTCGACCACGATCAGATATCGACCTGGTCGAGTTGAAGGAATCGGGCAGTCACCCTTCTCGAAGGAGATGGTGACTTCCGACCACTTCAGTAATTTATTGACGAGAGGAGGGTCTATGGAGTTTACCTCACGTTCGGCAGCTTTAAGCCGTCGCTTTGACTCATATGCCGACGATCCCCCGTAGATATGCTCGACGGTATGTTGCGGATCCTGGAACGACATCCCCTCATCGTCATCCGACGACTTACGACCACTTGTTTGCCCTACTTACTCGAGAGTGGGAAGTGGTCCTTTGCCGTTGTAGTAGTCCTCGAGCTTTCGTTGGAAGACTCGGCAGTTGCGAAGGTCATATCCTTCCTTTTTATGGAAAGGACACCACTTAGGCTTGTCGTTCTTCCGATCAGGGCGCTTACCTTTGCCTCGGTCGGAGTACGGCTTGGAGGTTCATGGCTCTTTATCGTTTACAGTCAAGACCTTCTTGGAACCGCTGGCTTGGGGTTTTTGACCATTCGCCTTGTTCTTAGACTTCTTTGATTTCTTATCCTTCTTCTTGCTAACTTCGCCTGGCTCTCGAGAGGTATTGTCTTCTCGATCAATTGTGTTGTTCCACTCGACCGCCTCAGAAACAGTCGCATATCGATTGGCCATCTCAAAGTGTTCGGCGACAGTAGTGGGAGGATTCAAAGCGATATCCTCTGTTATCCTTCTACTACGGACTCCTTGCTTGAAAGCCCTGATGACAGATGAGTCAAAAATTTCTGGAATTGAATTACGAAGCTGACTAAAGCGCTTGATGAATTGGCGCAAAGTCTCGTGGTCGTTCTGTCTCATTAGGTGCAAGTCGTCCTCCTTCCTAGGGCGATTGTAGGTGCCTTGGAAGTTCGCTAGTAGAAGGTCGCAGAGGTGTTGCCAAGAATAGATCGACTCGAGTGGTTGGTTTAGTAACCACGATCGAAGCGAACCTTCCGAACCGCAGTTGGAAGGTAATTCGCCATTACATGCTCTTCTCCTCCTGTTGCTCGGACAACTGTTGTATAAATTTGAAGGAACTCGATGGGATTTTGGGAGCCATCGAACTTCTCCATGTTCAGCGGTCAGCGAGGTGGCGATGTGAGCGGCTCGAGGTCGGTGAGAATGCCCGACATCCGGTAATGACTTCTTGACGCCTCCTTTGTAGGAAAGAAGGGTTGATATCACCAGGTGATCATATTCGACGGTACCCAGTAACAGGTTGACCCGATCTATAGTAGGTCTCGGTCCTACGAGGGAGATACTCCTCGTATTCCATCTGCTGTTGCAGATTTCCATGTCGGAATGGTGAGCGATCACCTCTCCGAGGGGCTTATTGATCATCAGACGTTTGAAAGACATTTCTTCGAGTAGGTGATCGATGCGATTCGCCGTTGCGCCGATTTCTATGCGGTGATATGTTGAGCAGTAGGCGAGGAAGTCGTATTATTCGACGACACGATTGATGTTGGCGAGGTGCATCCAGTCTTGCCATCGTGGTCCGAAGCCTTTGTGCGATCTCTTCGACAAAGATGTCGTAGCCTGGCGCTCGGGCGAGCTCTCGAGTAGGGTTCTCGAGCAAGTCGTTGATGTGCTGGAGCTCGTAAGCTTCCTTTGATTGATATTGGATGCGCCCAGGCAGATTTTTCTGGGCTGCAATCTTCTTCCGTCGAATAGCCTCAAGATTTTCCATATCAGATCCTTGAGACTGTCTCAATGGAGTGCGAGTATGTCGAGGATTTCCCTCACGCTCATCAAAGTGTTGGTTCTGTCCGTCACCGGTGGTGCCCTTGCCATTGCAACGAGGGCGCGTAGTGCGTGATCTTCGGGGAGTGTCCCTAGCTCGGTCTCTAGAAGAGTGACCTTGAACTGAGGGAAGGACGAAGACCTCCCGTTGATGATTCTTACTTGCGCTCGAGGCCTTCCCGCTTGAGGAGTAGTTGAGAGACACCATCTGGCGACTTGGAGTAATCCCTTCCAGGAAGGGGAACTCTGGGTTATAACCGTCTCCGTCCGCAGGTGTGATCTGCGGAGAGATGGTCGAATTTGTAAGAAAAACATGCTTGATCCCGCTCTCTCTGGAGTTATCCGGAGAGAGAGGACCACCAGATGCTGGTGAAGTCCTGGAATAGTGGCTTCCAGAACTTGTCTCACCAAGTCAGACCGCCTTGGGGGACTTGAACACTTGGAGGAAAAACTCTCGTCGTGTTGTGAGCACTTTGGGTGTAGTCCGATTGTGGTCGGATTGACCCTTGTCCTTTGAGGGAATTGATTCCTCTGTTGGGCGTCTTGTTGTGGGGATAAGGATCCTCCTCAACTCTATCGATGGCATGGTCTCATGGATCTGCGCAGAAGATCTCTGAGGCAAGAACACCAACGGATGAGTCGATACTCGGTTAAGAATCGAAAGCAAGCATCCATGTCGACGTCTGCGTAATTTGCCAAGTCAAACCAGTTCTCCTCGTTCCATTCTCCTGCCATGAGTGCATGAGATTTGGGAAAAAGAGAGTATGTTGACAAGAGATTACTGGAAGCTCCCCACGGTCGGCGCCAACTGTTAGTGTTTTAGAGCCGATCTTACGTAAAGATTGTTTGATTCGGAGGATCTCCTAGAATGGAATCACGTAGATAGATTGACACGGTACTTTTATATATGTTCAGGCCTTCTCCGGGGAGAATAACAACCCTACTCCTGTGTGTGTATGGTATTGAGTGTGTCTCGTACAATCGGGAGAAAAGACTAAGACTATTACAGAAGATAGTGTCTAACTGTCTTCCTGATTGCTTGCTGTCTTCTCCGATTGCCCCTTTCTCCTCTCTGATCGCTGCTTTTATATAGTCGTGAAGGAGTAGCCGTTTCCTCCTGGTGAAGAGGCGCCTCATCAAATCCAGTAACGGGCGCATGTTTGCAGTAATCATCGGAGTGTTAACCCCTTCACGCCACCTGACAGTTACTTGTCAGAGATAATGGAGTATTACGTGCTATTACTTCGTAGAGTAACAGCGTATGTTAACTGCTTAGATCCATTAATCAATTGGACCCACTCGTCTGTAGGTTTTATTGATCATAAAGTAGTCGTGGCTGACCTGGTCGTAGAAGAGCTTACGACCATGGGGTAGTCGTAGAATAACTTACGACTGGATAGTGATCGTAGAAGAACTTACGACTATAAGGTAGTCGTAGCAAGACTTACGACTATGGGGGTGGTCGTAGAAGAACTTACGACCACCTGGTAGGCTTCTCCCTTGTAAATATAAGGGGTGTACCTAAGGACCACATGACATGATATTTTTCCATACTGAGAATTATAGATAAAAGATAAAATGAGGATTATTAGATCCTCGTCAAAACCCACATAGTTCATGGCCCCCCTCTTGTGCTTGTGGGAATGCATGTACGTAGGTCATGAAGGACCACCCAACTCAACCAAATGGACAACTATAGTGGAACTTTGCAAATTAATCAGTCAGGTCCTGCCGATACAGGACATGTGGTTGCACGCTGAGGTATGGCAAAATACACTCAAAGACCGGTTCTTAATTGACTAGGGCGACTGCCACAGAACCCCTGAGCCTCAACTCTACCCAAGTTGAGCTCGTGCATGGACATGCACCAACCAAGCAACCAGTTTGCCCCAGTCTAAACCAATTTTCTATTTTTTTGCCCTTCATAAACCTTTTTGCAAAACTCCATGACAACTCAATGCCATGGCTTAAAACATTTGTCTCATTGGACTTTGGCAGTAAGATCTCCCAAAACAAGATTTGATCTAGGCTTGGCTAAGCATTAAATTTGCAATATCTCCAGTTCATACTATTGTATCAACTAGGTTTTCATCTATGGAGTCAAAGATGACAGGACAATAATAAATTTGGCTGTACAAAAGAGTGTAGGCATAACTAAGAGCTTAAAAATAGGGATTAAATTATTTGAATTGAAATATGCATGCCATATTTAGTTGAAATCAACATAATTAACTTGAATTACTAGGCTCAACATGATCAAAGGCATGACTTGCCTTGCTCACAATACTGAGGGTCTTCCTCCTCAGGACACTCAGGCTCCTCGATGTCGTCACAATCTACACGGGGAAAAAGCAAACTGAAACAATGACCACATAAAGAATCAAAAGAGCTCCAAAAGAACCTCAAAACTAAACTAACAGGAGAACACTACACTTAAAAACAAGTTCTTTGAGAGAGGTCCCAACTCACAGGGAGGAGGTCCAACGAGGGTGATCTTTGCAAAAGAGTCCAAAAGGGTGGTCCTTGCGAAGAACCATAGAGGTGGTCTTTGCAAAGGCCGAAGGAGTGACCTTGGCGCAGGGACCAAGGAGGTAGTCCTGCACGAAGACCACAGAGGTCCAGAAAAAGGTATTGAGGAGGTGGTACTGAGGAAGATGCAACAACTTCAATTGTGGTTGTATGAATCAAGAAAAGAAAAACAAAGTACCAATGAGTTCACCAAAGGATGGAGGAAGGAGGGGAGGTCGTGGGATGGCCGTGGCGGTTGAGGCCGGTGCAACCACCCCAGTGGAACCTTCAACGGCGAGGACACAGCACTGGGGTCCCTGGCGAAGTTCTTGGCAACAAGGTCTCACCACAGAGCAACTAAGCAAAAGCCAAAATGCTAAGTGTGAAAAAAGATGATGAGGCAGGACCACTCGGGCTAATTATAGCCTAAGTAGGCAAGAAGACACTGGAAACATACGTGTCAAGGGTATGTAGAAAGATAGGTCAAGGGTGGATGATGGATAAGATAGGGTACGGTCAAGCTTAGTGAAAAGATAATAAAATAATGTTTGCTGTGAAGGAAGGGGACAAGGGAAGAAATCAAGGTGCCACACAATGTGACCACATTCAGTGTATGAGCCACGTATATGGCTGTATTTAATGCGACGCAACATGCAATAAATGCACAAGGTACTTATGTGGCGGAGATGACAAAGAATAACAAGGCTGGCAAGTGGGACCTGTCAAACTTGGGAACAGCTTGGTCAAAAGGAAGTGGTCACGGCCAAAGGGAAGGTCATGGCCGGACAAAGAAGGTTGTGACCTATTAGGGAGGTCTTATAAGGAGGTCCAAAGAACTAATAGGTCCAAGGGACGGGGAGGTCTTGACGGTCAGATCCTCAAAGGGGAGGTCTTGACGGTCAGATCCTCAAAGAGGAGGTCTGAATGGTCAGATCCTCAAAGGGGAGGTCCTAGAGGGCATGGGGGAGGTCCAAATGAACTCATGGATGTCTAAGAAACTCGGGGAGGTCCAATCATGGTTTTGAGAGATCTCGAGAAACGGTAATACTGCGAGTTGGATGGCGGCAATACCGGGTTGGCACGAGAAGGAATTTTCAAATAGAAGGTTACAAAGATTAAGGCGAAAAGGGAGTCCAAGTGAACGCCGAAGGGTCCCAAAGAACACAGAAGGAGCTCAAATGAATATGAGGGGAGACTTAGGCCTGGGGAGGTCTAAGCCAGAGATGCATCAAAGAGGGAAGGTCTGGACCAGGGGAGGTCCAAGCACCTGGGAGGTCTAGACCTAAGGAGGTCTGGACTAGAGAAGGACAAGACAAGCACAGAAGGGGAGGGATCGCCAAAGCTCTAACAAACCCAACAAACCAAAAAAGAGTTTTAGTTGAAGTTTGATTTAGTCAATTGAAATCCATACTGAAATTTTCAAGTTAAGCTTTGAACTCTCATCAAAACCAAATAGTTCTTTTTATTTTGAAATTTTCAATCAGGCTTCGAAAACCAAGGTGTTAAAAAGATTTTATTGACACACACCCAAGAAAATTTTGTTGTAACACATTGAAAGAGGACATGATTTGTGTCCTCAACAACCCCACAAAGAATGCAATTTTCATTCCCTTTTCGATTCCTCAATTTGAGTTGGGTTGCAGTTTGAATCCTATTCTGGTAAGATTGCCAAAGAAAAAATTTTACTTTTAAGGGAATGTTACTTTTCCAAAGCTTCTGGTTTCTCCTGAGAATAACCCTCCCCCCCTCAAAAAAAAAAACCAATGTCTATACAAAGATTTAACCGAAAACTTCCCAGAATTCTCAAAACATCACACCATACTATCCTTATCATCATTAAGCTCCACCCCATATAAACAAGTCTTCAAACTAGTCCACAATTCCTCCTCCTTCCTACCAAACTGTCAATAAGGTTAATATTCCACTCCCCATTCTCCAAACTATTTGGCACACTAACATCAGGGTTTGAACTGATATTAAACAATATAGAAAAACTGATTTTCAGAGAACAATGTTTTGCCAGATGAGCTTTTGTTGATAACGAATCAAGCATACAAATTGTGATGTCATGGGCAGCTGCATGATGAGTCTTTTTTATTGACAACCACACGATGATGAAGATGAGATGACATCCATCTGTAGTGAGTAACCTCTGAAGGGCATATACAATGGAACATATAACTGTTGTCTATAGTATGATCTTCCCCTCTCTCATCTACGTCATATCGTGTCCTACGTGGTGGCTGAAGACGCATCATATCATTTCTTGGCTTGCAAATTGCATGCAAAATTCAAAACTGCCGGTACTGTATGATTTTAAAAAAATATCTATATCATTTCGATGCGTTTTACGCGCTCTTTGGTTTTTCATTTTATGGATGCTGTTATTTTAATATTCACAATTGGCAGCTGTCCAGGTTTTATCATCACATGCAAATCTCCTATGCTCTCGTGACACAAAAAAACAGCCAGCATTTATCGAGACTTTCTGCCGATAGTGGTGGTACAACATTTTTAAGTTGACACGTGCAATAGTAGCTTTCGTGCCATTTCTAAGCTCGAGAACAACTCCCCGGTTCAAAAAAAAAACAAGTTGCTATGGTCATCTACATGATGCATAAAATGTAATTTTGATAACTAATTATTATTTTAATATATTTATAAAACATAATTGAAAAAAATAATATTATAAAAGTACTTTTTTAGACGAATCTATATATATAATTTTTATGTATCTAATATAAATATATTAAAAAAATATCGATAGCTAAAATTTTCAAAGTTTGACTTCACATATTAAAGTGTTTTACTGATGGTCACAAATTGACAGCCGTTTAATACGATAATGACCGTCAATATTTTCCACGGAAAGTCATTACGCGGCATTAAAGATGACACGCGTGGAAGAACAGGTCAACTGTAGCGTTGTTTCCGCAAGAGCTGCAGCTTGAAAAGTACTTAAACTATCTAGTAATTCTCTTTTGGTCAGCCACGGTTCTCTCTTCTCCCTCTACCAGCATGCTTCACTATTCGTTACACGTTGGTTCACAGCCAGCACGCTGTCAACACAGGTAATTAAGCACGCGACTATCATTTGAAGTAAAAAAAGGCAATCCCTTATAAGCCTTTCTGTCAACAACTACACGTAAAGTAATGCGTATAAACTGACGCACGATCACGAACAGTTGTACAAATTAATATCGATCGGTTCTACGTCATTCCATACAAATGGAGGGAAGATGCATGATACTCTTGGTTTGCTTCACCTAACAGATCTCGAGAGAACTCTAAAAAAACAAGCCGCGCGCAGCACGGTGGCCACATAACTAAGGACATGTACAACAGTTTGTCTCGTAAATTATCTTTAAAGCCTTCAACTCATTTACAGACAACCTTAGAGCATCTTTACACAAGAAACAACAAAATACTCTATTGGAGACTTACTTGTTATCTAAAAACGCGTTTTATAGGTCCCACTGTCTTAAAGTAAAATATCCACCAGATCATTTGTGCAGCCCGACTTCATTATTGATATGATAAATGAGCTAAAACATGTAGGCCACAAAGTTGTACTTCATTATTAATCATCAAGAATCATGCACACTTGTAGCAATTAAAGTCTTAGACACAAGCTCAAGAAACAATCCATTGGAAGACTTGTTTCTTTTTATTAGATTAAGTACTATCTCTCTTCTTAGTAACAAGCTAATAAACAAACTATTGTAGATGCTCTTATATAAGAGATGGTACATTCTCTCTCTCCAGATAGACTTTTGAGAGCATCTACAACAATCTACCTCAGCTGTTACTAAGAAGTTGCCACATCAGCTTTTAGATGATGTGGAGGAGAGAAGATGAGGAGAGAAGGTGAAGTTGTTTCTACATGAAGAAACTATCAGATTGTTAATACCAAGACATAAGAAACAACAAAAAACTCTATTGGAGGCTTAATTGTTACCTAAACACTCATTTTGTGGGTCCCACTGCCTACCAACAAAAATCTACCGAATCTTGTGCAACTCGTCTTCTTGGCTTACCCCGTAGATGATATGATAAATGAGCCAAAACATATAGGCCATAAAGTTGTACCTCATTGTTGATCATCAAGAATCATGCACACTTGTAGCAATTAAAGCCTTAGATACAAGCTTAAGAAATAATCCATTGGAATACTTGTTTCTTTTTATTAGATTGAGTACTCTCTCTCTTCTTAGTAACAAACTAAGAAACAAACTACTGTAGATGCTCTGAGAGCATCTACAACAATCCTTAGGTTATTCTTAAGAGGGTTGTCACCAAACTTTTAGATGATGTGGAGGAGAAGATGAGGAGAGAAAGTGAAACTATTTCTACATGAAGAAACTATCGATTATTATCTAAAGACATAAGAAACAACAAAAACTCTATTGGAGACTTAGTTGTTTCTTAAACACTCATTTTGTGGGTCCCATCGCCTCCCAACAAACTTGTAGAATTAAAGTCTTGAATCTGAGCAAGAAATAATCTATTGGAATAGTTGTTTTCTTTTATTAGATTAAATCTTGTCTTTCCTCTTAAGAATTCAGTTAAACAAACTATTCAGAATCTTTCTGAGTGACGTAGCAGCTAGAAGATGCCCTAAGAGCATCCTTAATTTATAGGACCATTTAATTCCAAAACCGCAGTGACGTGAGCTAGCGTTGTTTTCTATAATATGTAAGACGGGTACCGAGATGAGACCCACGTCTTATTAAAATATCATCTCCTCCTCTCTCTCTCTCTCTCTCTCTCTCTCTCTCTCTCTCTCTCTCTCTCTATATCCCCAACCTTTATCTGACATGCGGGACCATCGGCTTTTTTATTGCTTGAAACCGGGCATCAAGCCTAGGAGCCGACCCTTGTATTTTTCGCTGGAGCCAAGTCACGCAATGGTAGGTGGCGACCCCAAGGGGCCACGTCACCCTTACGACCCCTCTTCTTGCCCCGTCTGCGGATGCCCTAACCAACCAACCTCTTTGACCGTAACCGCTCCTTCTAATCAGTCGGGGAGAGAGCTGTTAGCGAATACGCGGGAACCAGGGGGCGACACCGCAAAAGCGGAAGGCTTTGATATGCGTGCGGGAGGTGTAAGGCTGGGAGTTAACTTCGCGTGCGCGGAGAGAGAGAGAGAGAGAGGAGAGGCAGACGAGTCCACGTGAGTGAGAGGGAGAAGAGGAGCGAGAGATCTCTCCCCCCTCCTTCCTCCGCCTCGCCGTCTCCGATCCCAATTCGCCATGGATCCTCCCTACGGAGGTCAGCGCCGCCCCCGTCCCACGGTTTCCCCGCGGTTTCCCGGTGTTTTTCTGTGCTTTTTTTTGGGGCGGCGATGGGGGCGCGGCGATGCGCCGCCTCGATCTGTTTAATTCGGCGTCTAATCCGCGATTCAGTCGGCGCGGATTGGGTAATTGCGCGCTCCGCGGTGGGATTCGTGGGTGCTGCTGGGTTGGGAGTTTAGGGGTTCGTGAGTCTTCGCGTGCAATCGCGCAGTGTTCGTCTCTCCAATCCGAGATTTAGCCTTTTTTTTGTAGAGGGTTTACGCGAGCGATACGTCTACTTAGCGCTTTATACTGTTTCAATCATTGATTAGTGTTTGCTGCTGATGCGTGGTTCTACTTGTGGTGGTGGAGTGGAAGGCACGGAAGAGGAGGAGACGTTGTTGCCGCCGCTAGTGTCAGATTCAGTGCTGCATGCGGCGATGGCTACTCGCATTGCGCTCCTTCTCCTGCGGGGAGGTGCCAGCGACACGGTTTCCTGGCTTTACGTCGTTTTCCTGGGATGTACGTGTCCATGGTTGGTGCCCCCCAACGTTGGTAGTAGTATCTCCTTTTGGGATGGGGGAAGGCTCGGTCAGTGGTTCGGCTGTTGGGACCCCCAATTGGTGCATTGGACGTTGGTTGCATTGGTGGGATCGCATTGGCCGAACGGGGTTTCTGTTCACGTGTATGGGGTTGTTTGTTTTGTGGATTTGCTTGCTTTGGGTTGGTAGGGTTAGCTGGTAATTCGCTTAAGTCTGTTTGGAGAGTGGCATCTTGCTTTCTATGTCAAGCTACTGTCTTCTGGTAGAGGCTACTAGGTCAGGCAAGTAGAAGGTTCCATTATGCCAACCTCGATTTATAGCGTTGATGATAGTTTTTCTGTATAATGATCATACTATGTACAATGCATCTATTGCTCCACTAAATCTGCCTCATGTGTGGTGCCAAATTCTGAGTTTTGTGGAAGGAAGGGCATGCAAGTCTTAGCCCAAATGATTGGTTACAGAAGGGCCTGCAAATTTAGAAGCATTGATGGGTGCATTTCTAGTGATTTGAACATGCATTCATTCAGAAAATCGCAAAGAATCAGTTTTCTAGTGTTTTCTATCGTATTGGGGGGCAGGTTTTTAGGCAGTTTTCTTCCAGATTGGATGACCCTAGGTTACTTTGCACCAAATTGCATCATAAGTGTCCTTTGATATCAACCCTTTAAGTTATGCGATCTGGAACATTTGGTGTGCCATTTATTCTTGATGTTTCTGGTGGAGTATTTTGCATGTCTTTCTTTTGTTTCAAGCTATATTAACCAAAACATCTATGCTTCTCTTGGGTTAGACTTGTTTCATTGGCATATGTTGTCATCATAACATTTTGACATTTATGCCAGTACGCCAATCACAGTATCTCAATTCAAATTAACAGAATATCTTAGGACTTGTTGCATTTATGACACTTTGAAATTCGAAATCCCTTATTCTTTGCAAAATATACTAATGTCCTTTGTATCAATTGTCACATAGTTTTGATTCTTTTGCATTACCTGCTTCGCTCTTAATTTTAGATAGGAGAGTTTGAAAAGAGAACGTTGATAGACACTTCCCCGAGGCTTATCTTTTCTTAACAATCACACGCACACACAAAAGATGGGAATATATCATATTTGAAACCTCCCTATAAGTTTTTTTTCCAGAGGATGTATATCATTATCAGTATAGTCAAGAATTTTGGCATTGACAACACAAGAAACTTTTCGTTGGTACTTGGTAGTGCTGTGCACTGCTGCACTTTTGATGCAAATGCACAAAGCCACAAACTAACTTCTCATCCTATCTAGTTTAGTTTAGTTGTGAAGAAATTGCTTATCATCTGTAAAGATTTGAAGGCCTTACATTGAATCTTTTCATGCATGTTACCTATTATGCCCGCTAGTAACCACTGGCAACTTGAAATGCCATCTCTTATTTGTTCTGCTATTTTCTAAAATCATGTTGGGAATGATGCCCCAAAACCTTGACTAGTCACTCTTGATTCCTCTTTGAGACCTAATGAACTTTACATTTTCCATTCTGGGCTTGAACATTGTTGATACGTTAATGCAAGTTGTTAAGGGTAGTAATGTATTAGTCTGGGTGTGTAAAGGGTAGTTGTGGTATTGTAGCGGTAGTCTAAGGGTTTAGTCTATTGTACTCTATATATATGCCCTTTGGGCTCTTGCAATATACAATACAATTGAGCCATCTTACCTCTCTTCCACTAAACTTAACATCGATATCTACAAAGTTTCTTTGGTACATGCTTCTTGGCCTTCTGGATTTCGAAGCATGTAAAGTCTACTGGTGCAAAATTTTGGCTTTAGTATCTATCAAATGGATAGTAATATGTGTTTTCTTGCTCCAGGGATTACTATTGATCCTGCTAAATGCCGATTGATGAGTGTGGATGAAAAGCGAGAACTTGTTCGTGAATTATCAAAGTGGCCAGAAATTGCTCCCGACAAACTACAGTCATGGAGTCGCCGTGATATTGTAGAGATTCTTTGTGCTGATTTAGGAAGGGAAAGAAAATATACTGGATTATCGAAGCAAAGAATGCTGGATTATCTCTTCAGGGTGGTGACGGGCAAATCAGCTGGCCCTGTGGAACATGTGCAAGAAAAGGAGCCAACTCCTGAGCCCAACACAAGTAACCATCAGTCCACTGCAAAACGACAAAGAAAGAGTGACAATCCATCACGACTACCAATTGTTGCAAGCAATCCAGCAACAGCTGATGTACCGCCAACAAATAATGCACGCTTCTGCCAAAATTTAGCTTGCAGGGCAACTCTTAACCAGGAAGATAAATTTTGCAGACGTTGTTCATGCTGTATTTGTTTCAAGTATGATGACAATAAGGATCCTAGCCTCTGGTTGTTCTGTAGTTCAGAACAACCCTTGCAAAAAGATTCTTGTGGTTTTTCATGCCATCTTGAATGTGCACTCAAGGATGGAAGAACCGGCATTCTGCAGAGTGGGCAATGCAAGAAACTTGATGGTTGTTATTACTGCACTCGCTGTCGGAAGCAGAATGATTTGCTTGGGTATTTTTCTGAAACATCCTTTTGTTTATGCAGGTTTTGTGTTCTCAAGTAAAATATAAGTTACATAAATTTTCTATGTAACTTTACTTTTTGTTTCCGCGCTTCCAGTCTTACTGCTTCACTGCCTACTGCCTTAGTTGTGCTTCCAGTATTTCTTGCACTGATAACAGCTATAAATAACTTAGTTTGATTGTTGTGAGACTTGGCTTTGATAATTTGCACGTTCACTTGGTTTCCAGCCATTTTTTATTTTCTGGAACTTCCGTGCGGAAATAATTAAATCGTTGCAAGACAAGAAGTGCCACTGCTTACCTTACTGGTTCCATGTTTAGGGATTCTTCTGCAAAGATCCTTGTGATGTCATCATCATTAGTCCAAAAACATATAATGGGTATTTTACATTGGTATCTTTAGAAATGGCCTGCTGCTGTTGCTTCTGAACTTTATGCTATGAGCTGGCATACTGATTGGTTTGTGTGCTCATTTCTACCTGGTATAATGTTGGATCCAAGGGTCATGTAACCGGAACCGGGATGGATCCCGCCCCCTGGCCGGTACCGGTAACCGGCCGGTTACCGGTTTCCCGGTATGAAATTCGCTAAAATTTGATTAAAAACCATCCGAAATTCAAAATTTAGAATTAGAATTTGAAAAAACCGAGAAAACCGGCCGGTTGCCGGTAACCGGCGGTTACCGGCCGGGAATTTGATCCCTGGTTGGATCCATCCATTTTCCATTAGGAGTAAGATTTGTTCATTGGGATAGACTGAGGCTTGACTATACAGGTTGCCGGCTGTGATAGCCCCCTAGCCCTATTTTTCAGGTCTTTCTTGTAGTACATCCCTTAGGGTTCTTGCGGTTCTAGTTTCAGGGGATGGAGTCAGGTTCTAGTTCGTTGAAATTTGGCAAGTTAATAAGGTGGAGTATCTGTGTAAGGATGAATAGAGCATGAAGAATTGAACGTTGGAAATGGTTATGCTATGCATGGAAGGTCATATTTACGAAGTGCAAATTTTTAGAAGTTGTTTGAATAACTTGAACTGTGGCGAGATTGCTGGGCAGTTTTTTTTTTGTGCTGAATGCTAAATAATATATATTTTTTCTCCCTTCATGCATGAACCTCTTAGATCATCACCTTAGTAGTATTTCCTGAAGTAGTTGTGTAATAAAATAGCTTTATAAAATGATTTTTTTAGCAATCCAGTACAATGCACTTTATTATATTCATCAAGTTTGCTGGTTCATTTTTCAAAAGGTAGCTCATCTCAGGAGTTCTGATTGATTTTCCACTGGTGTTGCTCTATTTGAATATTCAGACCATAATTAGTAGGGTCCTTTTGGTAAATTAGCTTGCTGAGTGATAACGTGACTGTTTAATGCCCTTCCTCAGGTCCTGGAAGAAACAACTGGTGATAGCTAAAGATGCTCGGCGGTTGGATGTATTGTGTCTTCGGATTCTTTTGAGTCATAAGGTCCTCATCTCCACAGAGAAGTACTTGGTCTTGCATGAAATTGTTGACACAGCGATGAAGAAACTGGAGGCTGAGGTTGGTCCTATATCCGGAGTTGCAAATATGGGTCGTGGAATTGTCAGTCGGCTTTCTGTTGGTGCTGAAGTCCAGAAACTTTGTGCTCGAGCAATAGAGGCTATGGAGTCTTTGTTCTCTGGTGGATCTCCTGCTTACTCACAATTTCAACGTAAGTTTCCATGCCCTTCACATTAAACCTTTCATATGCAAATGATATTGACTGTTCATGCATGTTTGCATTTTCAGGATCCAGTATGATATCATCAAACTTCATAAAGTTTGAAGCTATAACCCAAACATCTGTCACTGTAGTTTTGGATTTGGTTCAGTGCCCTACATTTGCCCAAGAGGTAACTGGTTTTAATGTATGGCACCGAGTGGCTGGTACAGGATCCTACTTGTCAAATCTGACTGGCATCATACTTGCACCATTGAAAACATTAGTTGTCACTGAACTTGCACCAGCTACAAGCTATATCTTTAAGGTAGTTGCATTCAGCAACTCCAACCAGTTTGGGTCATGGGAAGTCAGAATAAAGACAAGCTGTCAGAAGGAAGATGATCCAAAGGGTTTGATGCCAGGTGGTGCTGGGCTAGAACATAATAACGGAAGCCCAAAGACAAACAGTGGTGGTCAGTCTGATCCTTCTTCAGAGCGTGTGGACTCAAACAATAACACTACAGTGTATGCTGATCTAAATAAGTCACCAGAAAGTGATTTTGAATATTGTGAAAATCCTGAGATCCTTGATTCAGATAAAGCATTTCATCACGCCAATGAACCTACTGATAACTCGCAGGATGTACAGATGGTTGCAGCTAGGGTAACAGAAGTCACTGAACTGGAGGAGGCTCCTGGGCTCTCAGCGTCAGCTTTGGATGAGGAGCCCAATTCAACTGTTCAAACAGCATTACTTAGGGAGTCCTCAAACTCAGTGGAGCAGAATCGAAGAACCGAAGTTCCTAGATCACAGGATGCATCAAATGCACCTGCTGGCAATGCATTGGTGATTGTTCAACCTCGATACTCCGGCTCTATGCCACCCACTGCACCAAGAGGTATGGAAAACGGTAAGGATATTGGAGGAAGGAGCTTCAAAGCAAAACCTGGCGGTAACATTCTTCAAAATGGCTCTTCAAAGCCTGAAAGGGAACCAGGGAATTCATCAAATAAAAGAAAATCTGGTAAATTTGAGGACATTGGCCACAACGATGGATGTCAGGAAGCATCTTATGAGTACTGTGTCAAGGTCGTCAGGTGGCTGGAGTGTGAGGGCTATATTGAGACTAACTTCAGAGTGAAGTTTTTGACATGGTATAGCTTGCGTGCTACCCCACATGAGAGGAGGATAGTAAGTGTCTATGTGGATACTCTTATGGATGATCCTGTAAGCCTTTCTGGCCAGCTTGCTGACACTTTCTCGGAGGCAATCTACAGCAAAAGGTCACCTTCAGTCCCCTCTGGTTTCTGCATGGAACTTTGGCATTAAGGGAAGAGAAGCTATTTTTATTCGCTTTGTAGGGAGCATATTTGGTCCCATTCTTTCGTAGCAGATCGTTGCATTGATTCTTCATTGGAAATTTCATTGAAGTAGTTAACTTATACAATCCGTTCATTGGGACTTCTTCGCCATGACAGTAGGATGTTTAATTTATCGGGCAACTTATTTCTTTTAGCACTTTGTAGTCATAGTTCACAGTTGTGTTCGCATCGTCCATGTTAGAGCATCAGGAGCTGTACAATTCGGCCCGGTTAGGTCATGGAACCTGGAGTTTCTGTTGCTAGCTGCTCGGAGGATGATTGTCAGGCTGAGTCAGGGTAGAACACCTGTGTGGGATGAAGCAGGCATCGCATTGACGTTTGACGAATCCGAGCTAACCATGTCTTGTAGGATGATGTTGCTGTATCTGGGGGGAAAATGCAATGTGTTGCTAACTTTTATGAAGAATGGGAGGAAAACATGATGTTTAAGATATGAGATTCAGCAAGCCTGGATTAATGTTATGCCTTATCTATCTACTACCGCATTTGTTTGTTTACTAATGTACTGTGTGATATTTCCATTCATGTGCACACGGTTTTTTTGTTCCGTTTTGCAGCGTTTACTTGTACATGGCCAATATATCCGGCCTTGCATTTCTGCAGTGTGTGTATGAAGGTCAGGTTGGGCATAAAAGGATAGAGAAACGCCAGCAGATCCCATGATGACCAGTGTCATTTGGTTGCTTCTCTCGGTTGTGCGATTGCGCTGAGTGGATCTACCAATCGAGGCAGGCACCGTGGCTAACTCAAATGCAAGACTTGTCAGCAGGCTCATAAACCACTTGTGTGCTAGCTCGGTTTGACTCGGCTCGAACTTGGTCTCTTAACGAGCCGAGCTGAGTCGGCAATTTAGCTCGTTTTCTTAACGAGCCGAGTTTGAGCTGGCTTGTGGGTTGCTCGTTAAAAAACCAGCACAGTAGAGCAGTAGTACCAAGCTAGCCCAACTTAGCAACCCTTAAGCGGCCCAGAGAGGCACACGCTCTAAACTGTGATCTCTTGACTTTCTAAAATTTTTATTAGGCTAATTTTCCTTTTTAGCGAGCCTAACGAGCTTCAAGTTGTGATCTCTTGACTTTCTTAACGAGCTTAACAAGTCGAGTTCGAGCTTTTTAACGAGCCGAGCCGAGTCTGGTATTTTGCCCGTTAGCGTAACGAGCCGAGCCGATCTGAGCTTGTTTTCTTAACGAGCTGAACCGAGCTGGTTGGTTATCCACTCTACTCGCAAGTCACAAGCAATAACACAAGCACTCCTTATGATCATGCCATGTGATGTGACAACATTGCAAGGTTCGATCGAAGGCAAACTCATCATTATTATTACCGTCATCTAATCCATGCATGCATCTCAAGGTTGAAGTGAAAGCATCAGAGCAGAATAAACTGGGGAGAATAGCCAGGTAAAAGGTTGCACTGCAGGCAGCATGCATGAAGAAGAGGGCTTGGATCAAGCGGCGGCTGGCGAAGGAGAGGAGGAGGGCGGCGGCTTGTGGACGACGAAGGACATGGACTGGCATTGACGGCTACTGTCGAAGGCGATGAGGCGGATGTAGGCGCCCGGGTACTCGTTCCTGCACTCGTCCACCTCCCGGAGCACCTGCGCCGCGTCGCTGCAGCCGAACATGGGCAGCTTCCACAGCGTCCAGTACCGCCCGTCGTAGTACCCCGGCATCTGGCTGTTGCTCCGGTGGATCCTCGCCTCCTGCAAACCCAAACGCAAATGCAATTATGCAATCAATTTCTCGCTGTTGATTAGAACGAGAGAGCAAAGGCACAAACTATGCATTTGCATTTGCATGCAAGATACTACTGCTAACCTTGTCAAACTCGAGGCAGGGAACCCAGCCTTTGGACATGATGTAGTCCACCTCCTTGGCGATCGACTCCTCGCTCAGCGGAGGCAGGTACGACAGCGCCTCGTACCTCGTGTTGGTGAAAGGGTTCCATGTCTAGTTCATCACCATCATTGAAGCAAATTTTACAGGCAAAGATTTGTTATTACAGATAGATTCCATTATGCAAACATGCAGAGGCATCTGAGGGGGCAAAAAGGAAGGAACCGCATGCATCTCTAGCTAATTAGGTGATGCATCTCTATGGTCAGTCATAAAAGGCCCTACTTGTGGTTACTGATTACCACTACACCGTTCTACTCCATGCAGAACTTGCTAAAATTACCACAAAAAATCATACATAAGGCTCTTGCCCTGCAGTTAAATAATTTAAGTTTGGTCACCTTCATGCAGTAAGTCCTGAAGCCATTGGACGCGGTTCTTGCCCTGCACGAACCGGACAGCCTCCTCTGATCCCGGACAAGCTTGGCCGGGGACTCCAGCCGCAGGCCGCTGATGCCGGCGCCGGCAACCAAGCTGGCTGTTGTGTTGATGAACATGTTCTTGAGAGAGAGAGAACAAATCAACACAACACAAACTAAAATGCTAGAGTGAGTGAGTTATGGGAGATGATGGTCTTGAAGGAAGAGAGCCTGAGCAAGGAGACAGGAGCAGAGTGCGGTGGCAGCAGGAGATGCCGAAGTGGTGATGCCACCATTCCATTTCTTAAAGAGGATGCCGTTTTTGTTTTGTCTTGGTGGCAACCTTGCATTTTCTTTTATTGACAAACAAAGTCATCTTTCTTCATGTACTCATGATTACGTGATTATGTAATATGCATGCATGACCATTAATACTCATTTTCTCAATTTATCAAATAGAGTACATTTGTGGAACGGGGTAATTATGATTGGCCCAACAAAATATCATGCATCTTTAACTCCAAAGCTAACATAAATGTTCTCAACTAATACAACATTGCAACATTTAGCAATATAGTACTCACAGAGCTATAGTGATCAGCGTTTATCTCTCTTGTAATAATTCAGCAAAACTATGACTCAGATGAAAACAAAACATTTTGCTGACTATTTGACCCATTGGTCGAGAGAAAATGGTTGCTCCAAGATGTGAGTTTTATGTGTCTCTAGTGGACGGCATTTTGCTGACTATTTGACCCATTCGTCGAGAGAAAACGGTTGCTCCAAGATGGGAGTTTTATATGTGTCTCTAGTGGACGATGGTAACAGAGCAGAGCAATGGTGATTTCTTTCTTTGGTGTCATCGCCAACCTTTTTCCCTTTCCACTAGCTCGCCAACAGAAATTTTTTAATCGCCCATGGCTTGATTTGCTGGTGGCATGCATCATCATCATTGAAAATAGTAAGTTAATTGGCCTGTAATTGTCAACAAAAACATTAGGTTTTGTCAGTTGTTATAGCTGTGTAATTGTTTAGACAACATGATACTGCAATCAAACTCCTAAATTCTCCTTTATAACAAATATAACATTTCAGGATAAAAAGAAGATATGATGCCAAGCTCTTGATCAAAGCAGTTCGCAGTCACGGAGAACAGGAGAAGAACATGGGATTGATCCGGTTTGCAGTAAGTACAAGTGTTCAGCAATACCAGATGAGAGCTACAAATTGTGTTTTTAATTTAGAGGTTGATTAATACTAGTATCACACATTTCCAAAAATGAACTAAAACAGCCTGAAAATTGCTGGTCTAGGGCAGTATTTACAACAAAATTAGAACAACTGTAGATTCCAGTATGATAGACAGGCCTATTTCTGGTCCTTATATTGCTATGCTGCAAATGATGCTCCCTTCACACTTCCATCGTTCAGAATCTCGGACAAGTCATTATACAAAGGCAAATCCTGCATTCATAGTAGAAAAATATAAGCCCACATGAAACACCAACTTTAACCAATTCCAGCTGATGCCTGGATGATCAAAAGTTCAGAACACCTATAGAAGATGCCTTGATGCATTCACTATATAATTTGCAAGTTCCATTGGAAGCAAGAAAGGATAACTGGTTAGTTTTACCTTGTCACTAGATGAACGCTGATGGCCTTGATCTATGGAAGAAGAATCTTCAGATGACACAGCGAGCGCGTGCAGGCGTATTAGCTCAGGCAGCACGACGGATTCCAAATCAGGACGGTCTCTGCGCCGCAGCTCGCAGCATTTCAGTGCAAGCTCAGCAAACTTCTGAGCCTCCTCCACCGGCCAGCCGGTCACATTAGGATCCAAGAGTTCCTCAAACGTCCCTTCTTCCAGTGCATCAGATACATTGTAAGCAAGCCCCATTGCGTCCTTTGCAGTGATCATCTGAAGATAGATGATACCGAGTGCATACACATCGGATTTTGTGCTGACCAATCCGGTCTTCTGGTACTCAGGATCAATGTAGCAGAAGGTGCCCGCAGCGTCGGTCATCCGGTACTGCGTGATGGTGTCATCCATTGACCGGGGAATGATGCGGGCGAGACCGACATCGCCGATCTTGCTAACAAAATCTTTGTCAATGAGGATGTTTCCAGGCTTGAGGTCTCGATGGACAAAAGCTTCAGGTTTCATCTTGTGTAGGTAGAGCAGGCCGGTGGCTATCTCCACTGCAATCTTGAAACGGAGCTGCCATGGCAGCGGCGGCGTGCCTGACCGGCAGAAGAGACGGTCCTCAAGGCTGCCGTTCGGCATGTACTCGTACACCAGGCAACCATACTCGGGGCAAGCACCCACCAGCTGGACCATGTTTGGATGGCGAATGTTGTTCAACAGCTCAACCTGATGATAACACGAGTTCTTTAATCAGGATTCACAAAATACAGTATTTACATCACTAATGCATGGTGTATTGTGGGCAAAGGACTAGCTTGAAATCATCATATTCCTTTCTTTTTCCTTTCCTATTGCACAAAAAATACTCATTACTGTTAAAGTTAAAGTGTTGTACATACTCTCTCTCTAGCCCATATAGCTCATATGGCTATGTAGCCATGAGGCCTATATAACATTGTCTATTTAAACTCTCTAAATTAATGAATACGATGCATGATTGTGAATATCAAATCCTAGCTTCATCTTTTCTTTCAACCCTAAACCTAATTCCATAGCCGCCGTCGACTGTGCTTGAGCTTCCTCTACCGTGGGCCAGCGGGCCCGAGCCGTTGCTCGGCCGTGTCGTCGTCGCCTGGAGCTTCTTCTCTGCTCGGCCGTGTTCATCGTCGCCTGGAGCTTCCATAGCCGCTGTCGACTCGTCGCCTCATCGCTCGGATCCTGGAGTTTCCCAAGTGGAGTTCCTCTCGTCGTCTCCGGATCTGACGTTGTCCTTGTCCTCGACGCACGCCTCTGCTTTGACGTGCTGCGCCTCCGAATCGTCACCTGGACTCCTCTCGTCCGGATCTGCAGTCATCTTCGATGCCTGCCCCTACCCCATCGCCTGGAGCACCTGGATCTGCACTTCCTCTTCGGCTGGAGCCGCCGCCTCTGCTCCAGGCGGGGCCTCCACCGTCTGGATCCGAGCCCCCTTGGCCTGGATCCACGCCCCCTCAGGTGGATCTACGCCGCCTCGCGTCGATAGCCACCGCCTCTACTTCGACGTGGCTGCAGCCGCTTCCTTTGCTTCAAGGATGAGCAGATCGGCAGGGCAAATTTGGATATATGCCACTCAGAAACACCGCGTTTCGAGATATGCCACACAGGATCTTGAAATTGGATTTATGCCACTCTAAATTTAGTTGTCTTTCATATATACCACTCTAGGACATTTTTACCCCTAGCTCTTTTTCTTCCTCCCATTTTCATCCACAAGTCAGAGCCGAGCCGAGCACGAAGCCTTGACGCAAGACGCCTTGACAAGACGTAGAAGCGCACAAGACGGAACCAAGTTTATTGGCGATTGGCTAAGTTAGCCGTGGCGAGGACAAAGACCGGTAGGCGAGAATGAGGCGAACAAGATGCGCACGGTTTGAGGAGCGGCAACCTGGGTCAAGGTGGCGGTGGCGAGAAAGCGGCGGCGGTGTGGCGGCGGTGGCGCTCTGGTGGGGCTCCGGCCACGAGGAGGCGCGCATGAGGAAGCTCTTGGCGAGGCTATGCCGGAGGTGTAGGAGATGGCGGCGGAGGAGGCTTGGTGGCGGCGCAAAAGGCGGCGGCAGCTCTTCGCGAAATCCGACGAAACCAGAGCGAGAGGGAGAGAGTGAAGTGAGGGGAAAGTGGGAGGAGGTCAAGGGGCTCCTGGTGCGCTCCTTAAATAGGCCCGAGGAGAGCTGAGATAGGAGGACGACGATGGCGTGTTTCATGGAGCTCCGGCATGGGCAGCGACATGGCTGAAAAAGGCGGAGTGGGGCGACACAGACGTCGTGGGCGGTGGCAGCGGGCGCGGAGGTTGTGGGGGTATTAAATGTGAGCGACGGGAGCAGGTGAGGGCGTGCCAAGTCGGCGCAAAACGCGCGCACGGCCGCACGGTGCTGACGCGAGCGACATGGCGAGAGGTTGAAGACGACCACGGTGAGGGTGGTGGCTGACAAGGGGGCCCCACGGGTCAGTGAGAGAGAGGGAGAAACGAGAAAAGCGCAATGCTTGAGAGCCGTCCGATTGAAATCGGACGATCCACAAAGGATTGAACTTTCAGACCTCCGAGCGTTCAACAAGATCTTGACCGTCCAAAATGATCGGACGGTCCAAATTGGATTGCATGTTCGGACCTCCGAGCAAGACGCGAGATCTGGGGCGTCCATCCTAGATCGGATGGTCCAGATGAGGAGGCGCGGGCCTTTCTCCTCTCTCTCGGCGACGTGGGGCCCCTTGTCGCCCACCGCCTCACCGTGGTCGTCTTCAACCTCTCGCCATGCTGCGTTCAAGATCTCTTGGCGTGCTTGCTTTTGCCGACTTGGCACGCCCTCACTTGCGCACTAGGAGCCCCTTGACCTCCTCCCACTTTCCCCTCACTTCACTCTCTCCCTCTCGCTCTGGTTTCGCCGGATTTCGCGAAGAGCCGCCGCCGGCCGTGAAGCTCGCCACCGCCTTTTGCGCCGCCACCAAGCCTCCTCCGCCGCCATCTCCTACACCTCCGGCATAGCCTCGCCAAGAGCTTTCCCGTGCGCGCCTCCTCGTGTCCGGAGCCCCATCGGAGCGCCACCGCCACCTTCCTCGCTCGCCGCTGGCCTTCCGGTGACGCCGCGTCCTCCAAACCGTGCGCATCTTGTTCGCCTCGTTCTCAGCTACCCGGTGCTGTCCTCGCCGCCGACTAACTCCTAGCCAATCGCCAGCGACGCTTGGTTCCGTCTTGTGCCGCTTCTGCGTGGCGCGCGTGCGGCTCGGCCCTGACTTGTGGATGAAAATGGGAGGAGGAAGAAGAGCTAGGGGTAAAAATGTCCTAGAGTGGCATATATCAAAGATAACTAAATTTAGAGTGGCATAAATCCTATTTCAAGATTCTGAGTGGCATATCTCGAAACGCGGTGTTTCTGAGTGGCATATATCCAAATTTGCCAATCGGCAGTGGCCAGATTCTCTGCTTCTTGGATAGCCGCCTCCTCTGCTTCTTGATGGTATGGTCTCCTCTGCTTGAGTGCCTTCGTTTTATTGCTTGGCCTGGTGAACACTCCGAACTAGTGTCTCCTGTGTTGCTCTTCGGTACCAGTTGTTGTTTGGTATTGCTTGCCTCCTAATCCTTCCTACTACTGCTACTGTGCTGTCTACTGTTGATTGTTTGCTGCTGTGTGGTTGTGGTCCATCGAGATGGCAAAATCTGACTCAATGTTTGGGGACAGTTCATCTCTAGTGTTCACAGACATCAAGCTCGATGTGTTGAATTACCGAGCATGAGCTTTCTTAGTCAAGACTACTTTGAGGGGTTATGGTTTGGCCTCTCACTTGACTGACGATCCTCCTGATCCGAAGATGGTTGATGTTGAGGCAATAAAGGATTGGCAGAAAGAGGATGATCGTGTCATGACTGATCTTGTTCTGAGTGTTGATGTCTCTTTGAGGATGAGTCTTGAGTATCATACTTCAGCCAAGCAGATGTGGACATACTTTGAGAAAGAGATATGTTCAGTCCAGTGGTGCTCTTCGCTTCACATTGCTCAAGAACATTCATCGTATTCAGCAGCAGCCGGATCAGTCAGTGGAGGAGTATTATAGTGCTTTTACTCATATCACTAGCCCTCTAGAGTCTATAACACCGAAGGCTGCTAGTGCTTGTCAATCTTGTGCTGCCAAAGATGAGTATGCTCAACAGATGCTCATGTATTAGTTTGTGATGAGGCTTCGATCGGAGTTTGAGCTTGTTCATACTCAGTTGCTCAACTATCCCATTGCACTGATTTTGGCTGAGGTGCTCTCTAGTTTGATTGCAGAGGAGACTCGTCTTCATTCCCTTATGCCCGCCTCAGGATCCTCACCACATGCTGTCCTGAGTCTCTCACAGCGGTCTGGATCTACCAGAGCGACACCCCAGGAGTGTTGGTATGTTCTCATTGCAAGAGGACTGGTCATCATATTGACAAATGCTTCAAGTTACATCCAGATTAGCTTATTGCTTATCGTGTTAGACAGCCATCTGACCGTCATCGTGGAGCACCTACTGGGCCTCCCAGAGCACTTACTGGACCAGCCACTGCTGTCACATCCACATCTACTTTGACTTCTGGATCAGTGTCTGCTATGACATCAGTTGCACCTTCTGTTCCTAGCGCTGCTCATCCTTGGGTTCTGGACTCAGGTGTCTCTTTTTATGTCACATCTGACAGCTCTCAACTTTTTGCTCATAGGCTCGTGATCAATGCTGCATATGTTCGCACCGCTGATGGTACACCTTGCTCTATTACCCATCAGGGCATTCTCTCTACATCTCGCTTTGCTGTTCCTGATATGTCTTTTGTTCCTCAGCTATCTATGAACCTTCTTTTTGTTGGTCAACTCACTGATATGAACTGTTTCATTGGATTTGATGATTTTTTTTGTTTCATTCAGGATCGTCAGAGCAGAAGAGTGATTGGTTCTGGCCATCGCCGTAGAGACTCTCCTAGTCTCTATGTCTCGGACACCTTACATCTTCCTTCCACTAGTACGTCGAAGGCCTTAGTGCCTTCTGCTATGTCATCATCTCAGTCTCCTGTTGGGTCTTCCTTCAGCAAGTGGCATCATAGACTTGGTCATCTTTGTGGAACTCGCCTCACCACTCTAGTTCATCAGGGTTTATTAGGTCATGTTACTTTTGAGTCTAGTTTTCATTGTACGGGTTGTAAGCTGGGAAAACAGCTACAACTTCCATATTCCAGTAGTACCTCTTAGTCCTCTTGTCCTTTAAATTTAGTGCATTCAAATTTATAGGGTCCATCTCCTTTTGCTTCAAAGGGTGGTCATAGTTATTATGTCATATTTATTGATGATCACTCTCAATATACTTGGATCTATTTTATGAAACATCGCTCTCAATTGATTTCCATTTATCAGTCTTTTGCTAAGATGGTTCATACACAGTTTTCTTCTTCTATTCATGTTTTCCGTTCTGACTCTGGGGGGAGTATCTTTCATTAGCCTTTCGTCAGTTCCTTTCTTCTGAGGGTACTTTTCCTCAGCTCTCGTGTCCTGGTCTCATGCTCAAAATGTTGTTGCTGGGCGCAAGCACCGTCACATCATCGAGACTGTTTGTACTCTTCTCATTTCTTCCTTTGTTCCCTCTCACTTCTGGGGGGAAGCGGTCTCTACAGCGGTTTATCTTATTAACTGTCAGTTCTCTTCCAAGCTTCAGGGCAAGTGTCCTGGTGAGGTCCTGTACAGAGCACCTGCTCACTATGTTCATCTTCATGTTTTTGGTTATGTCTGCTATGTCCTTCTAGCACCTTGTGAGCGCACAAAGCTGAGCCCTCAGTCAGTTGAGTGTGTTTTTCTGGGTTATAATCCTGAGTATAAAGGCTATCGTTGCTATGATCCATTAGCACGTCGCATTCGCACCTCTCGTGATGTGACTTTTGATGAGGGGCGACCTTTCTTTTATCATCCTTCTACACATCCCACTTCTTCCACAGATTCCACTATTTTTTGTGTCTACCTCCCAATTCCCATTCCTTCATTAGACTTGCCTTCTCCAGATACACCTTCTCCACCAGTTTCACCTTCTAGTGTGCCTCCTCCACCAGCTCCACCAGTTTTTGACACTTCCACTTTTCCCTCTCACTATAGTCGCCGACAGAGAGTTCCTTCTGATCCTCAGTCCTCCTCTCCTCCACTTGATCCTCCGGCCAGTACCACCGACTCTGACGATCGTTCTACTATATCACGGTATGCCCTACGTGATCGTTCTTCTATTCAAGCACCAGAGATATGTGTTTTTTCTCGTGTAGGTGTAGTAGCTGGGCCGAGTACCTATCAGGAGGCTGCCAGTGTACCTGAATGGCAGTTGGCTATGGCAAAGGAGCTCACAACATTAGAGTGTACATGCACTTGGGATCTTGTTCCGCTACCATCTGGAGCTGTTCCTATCACTTGCAAGTGGGTGTTCAAAGTAAAAAACAAGTCAGATGGGTCAGTAGAGCGATACAAGATCCGTCTTATTACAAGAGGTTTTCAGCAGGCTTATAGTAGAGATTATGATGAAACTTTTGCTCCAGTTGCTCATATGATCACAGTCCGTACTCTTATTGCGGTTGCAACGGTACGCACCTGAACTATATCTTAGATGGATGTCAAGAATGCTTTTCTTCATAGTGATCTACATGAGGTCTATATGCAGCCACCCCTTGGTGTTGAGGCTCCTACAGGCTATGTTTGTCGACTTAGGCGTGCTCTATATGGTCTCAAGTAGACTCCTCGTGCTTGGTTCGAGCGTTTCAATTCTGTAATTCGAGCTACTGATTTCACTCCAAGTGAGCATGATCCTGCCTTGTTTATTCACATTTCTCAGCGGGGTCGTACTTTGCTTCTGCTGTATGTAAATGATATGCTGATCACAGGAGATGACATGGACTATGTGACTTTTGTCAAGAAGAAATTGAGTGAACAATTTATGATGTCCGATTTGGGACCATTAAGCTATTTTCTAGGGATTGAGATTCATTCTAATGGTGATGACTACTATCTCTCTCAGCATCGCTACGTTCAGGATCTGATTGCTTGCTCTGGGCTGACTGATACTCGTACTGCTGCCACACCCATGGAGCTTTACTTGCAGCTTCGACCTACAGACGGTGTACCCTTGACAGATCCTTCCTGCTATTGTCGGCTCATTGGAAGCCTTGTCTATCTCACTATCACCAGGCTAGACATTGCTCATGCTGTTCATATACTCAGCCAGTTTATCAGTGCTTCCACATCAGTCCACTATGGTCATGTTCTTCGTGTGCTGAGATACTTGAGGGGGACTGCGTCCAGACGTCTGTTCGATGCCAATTCGAGTCAGCTCCAGCTCCACGCTTACTTTGACTCCACTTGGGCGAGTGATCCTGCTGATCGCTGATCTATCACTGGCTATCGTATCTCTCTTGGTTCTTCGCTCATTGCCTGGAAGTCCAAGAAGCAGACTACGGTGTCCCGCTCTAGTGCAGAGGCTGAGCTTCGAGCTCTTGCTGCTACCACCTCAGAGATCATTTGGATTCGATGGCTCTTGATTGATCTAGGTGTCCATTGTGACAATCGTACACCTCTCTTTTGTGACAATATAAGTGTCATTCAGATCGCCAGTGATCCAGTCAAGTATGAGCTTACAAAGCACATTAGTGTTGATGCATCCTTCACACGTTCTCATTGTCAGCAATCGACTATCGCCCTCAAGTATGTTCCCTCGGAGCTTCAAGTTGCAGATTTCTTCACTAAAACTCAAACTCGAGAACAGCATCGGCTTCATCTACTCAAACTCAGTGCATCAGATCCTCCTGATCCACCTTGAGTTTGAAGGGAGGTGTTAAAGTGTTGTACATACTCTCTCTCTCTCTCTCTCTGTGGCCCATGTAGCCAATGAGGCCTATGTAACATTGTTTATATATACTCTCTAAATTAATGAATAAGATGCATAGTTGTGAATAGCAAATCCTAGCTTCATCTTTTCTAACAATTACAGTGTCACACTGCTAAATGTTAGCTCCGTTCTACACTAAACAGCAGGTTCAAATTTCACATGCCCCCCCCACATTGCCCAGATGATTTTGTCTTCAACAATATCTTAGTAATGATATTGACAAAGTAAAACGTGGATGTGGCCGTGCTGTTCTTCAAAATTATTGTAAAAGATCGCAATGCCAAAATTTATCCCAGCAATCATTTTATTAAGTTAGGAAAAGAGAAATGGTAGTGGCAAAGGATACTTTGTAAAATAAAATTAGCTACGGACATACCTCCTGTTGAAACTGTTTCAGTCCTTGTGTTATATTAGAGTGGAGAATCTTGGCTGCAACAAGAGTATTGTCAAGTGTAGCTTTGTAGACCGGTCCATAACCTCCTTCCCCAACCTTCAGTTCCATTGAGAAATGATTGGTCGCATTTGCAATCTCTTCTGGCGTGTATATTCTGCAACTCAATCTAGTAGGGAGACCCTCTAGCATTCTTTTTGTCTCAATTGGCCTCGGCAAGGATTTACACTTCAGTTCAAGTCTGTAAGTCTCTTCTGAAGCAGATCCATGTCTACCATCATTTTTAGGTGAGTAAAATTTTGGTGGCAAGCGTCTCAAGATCGGGTTAACTGCTTCCGGGGAATTATAATCTGTAAATTCCTCTATGATTCTTTCACTGCGTTGAATGTCAGAAGAGAAAGTATCTGGGCCAAGAACTGCTGAACTCGGTTCTGCATCTTGTCTGTCTTTGTAGGGAGGGTTTATTTCAACTGTTCTTTTCTTCTCCTTGAGTTCTTGTAAAGGTTCATACGAGTTTTCTATCCCGCCTTCAGTCCCAAGAGGAAACTGTAGTCCCAAAAGAATATTTCGTTTCAGAATGAGCCCAAATTTGGAATTGGAGACAAAAATAATTGTATGAGATAAACCATAATCAAGACTGCACAAGATATCACCAATACCTCTGTGTAATTCCACGGAAGCATATCGCCATTTTTTTGCTTCGTTTCAAGCTTGAAGTGCCTTAGTTCAGCTTCCACATCTTCCTGCAAATGAGATGATGCTGACAATACATCTATATATATCTGATAATAATAACAGTAATAATAGTTCTGTATGTCAATAAGAATTAAGAAAAGAAACAGTAGGCAGGAATGATCGAAGCATACTGATTGATAATTAGAAGTTGATGCAGTACATTCTTCACTTGGAGGTCCACAGGCATTGTATCCAGGACTAAGTGCGCTATCATTAATACTTGGTTCATCAAAGCCCAAGTATTTTCTATGTGGAGCATGGCATTCGCGCTCATTGTCCTTATTTGGCAAAAGCAATATATCTCTATGGTACCCAGGATATTCTGGAGACAAATAATTGCCTTGTTGATGAATGTTTCTTAAGAATTCAGTTGGACATGAAGATGTTTTTAGATATGAACAATTGGCATATCCTTGTTGATCAGGTAACATGAGGCTGCCCTCTTCTGTTGATTCATCAGAACTGGCATCAATGGGCATAGCAGCACGTATTGACATAGGCCTGATCAGAGTTCAAATAGAAAGTACAGGCACATACGGAAACGAATTAATGCAAAAGTATTGCAACATTGAAGAAAACTTCAAAATTATAAATAGTTAAAGCGTTATCAATATGGGAAATAAATGAAGCTATCTGATATGGACTTCAATCATATAGAAATAGCTTCATGGTTGTAATTCGTGAAGGCATGCATCACTTTCATGTATATAGCTCACCTGGAAGAATGAGGTCCTTCAACAGGTAGCTTGCGTGCTGGTTCACCTGTAAATTACGCATGCACTTCATGAGCATTCAAATAATAATATACTAGAGATAAATGTTGTACATCTAATAGAATAAGAGTGTCACAGAAACACAAACTTTTTACAGCTAGCAGTCGATTCCCAGGTGCATCAGATTTCAAATCTCCTTTGCCGGTATCATTTACATTTGCATGAGTGGCAGGCCTAAAAGACGATAACTTCCCTTTCGCTATCACATACACTGAACAGAAGTTTGGTGCAGCTTTTGTAACAGATGTAGGCACATCCATTTTCCTTATTGTCCTGCAGTAGTTAAGGAAAACTATTGAACTCACCAAAGTATGACAAAATTGTGCTAAGAAAGAAGACCATCAAGAAAAATTCAGGAAAGAAATGGTGCATAGAAGTTGTTCTAAATTAGATAGAGCACCTTGTAAATGCATTCCTAGATGACGCACCCAGCACCACCTTGTCAACATTCTGGTGCACAACAAAATCCACAATAGCTTTGGACACATCAGTTCCATCAAGAATGATTTCCCTGCATTGTAACTGCAGATATTAAAGTAAGTCAGCCAAGACGGGGTTAGTATGGCACCCAGTTGCTAGATTTATACATCTGCATGCCCTTTTTCATATCTTGACATTCAGCCAAAACAATTGAAATTCTGAATGTAACGAAGAGAAAAAGGCACATTTAAAGGATGAATACCCCTCTTCTGCTGCAGAAGCACTGGAACGGAAGCAGCAGCTCTTTAGTCTGAAGATCCATCTGAGCAAGAAAAGAAGCCGCGACATCATCCTGCACGTGTGATATGGAGAACTGCTTCCCAACTGCATGCATACACATGTTACGATTGGAAATCTGTTAGTCGTATCAAGATCATTGCATCACGCAACCAATCGGGTTTAATTCAAGAATCGCATCCATGATATATGTTACCGGTGGTGTGGAGGGATGTGTGCTTGCGGCGGACGTGGAGGAGGAAGAAGGGGTGGGCGCGGGAGAGGACGTGGTCGGCGGCCCACTTGAGCGCGTGCTGGCTGCTCCTGTCGCCGTCGACGGCCACCGCCACCACCCCGGCCTTGTCGCTGCCACCGCCGCGCTCCATCGACGCCGAGCGCCTCATCGCGGACGCGGCTGCCTCCTTCTTGTCCCCGTCCTTCTCTTTCTTCCTCGCTGACACGAGGAACGGAGGGTGCGCAGGGAACGTGGGCATCGCCATCTCCAGGAGAATGAGGAGGAGGAGAGCATCGGCGGCATCAATGGGCGAAGGCGCGAGAATGGAGGAAGCCGCGGATTTGGCGGGGAACGTCCCACGTTGCCTGGCTACCTCCCTCTCGGGTCGCTCGCGAGAGGGGTTCGGTCTGGACTCGAGTCCTGGTCTGGCTGGCTCGGTCTGTTTGGCTCAGTGACTTAGGTTCCATTTGGAGCTACGGTTTTCCTTCTTCTTCTTCTTTCCTGAAGAATTAAACTGTTTACTAGGAAGTTTATATGGACTTCTTGCACTCCAAACGTTTTGTCAGGGGTTGACTGGTTCCTTGCATCATCTGATAGCTGGGCTCTCTGATGCAAAATCTTTTGTTGGAGAGGGTGATTGGTTGGATGACTTGAATGGGCTACCCAGTCCCAGGGGTATATGCATGCCTCTGCGTTACCGGAGGAGTACTGTAGCAGTAGTGCCATGAGAAAATGCACAGATTTTACTGTGCGCAGAAAACACTGTAGCAACTTTACTGTTTGTTACTGTGGCAAGGTACTATTCACTGTCGATCTAAATCGTTCGTCGGTGATTTGATGGCCCAAATAAGCCCAAGTACGTGTATATTGTATGTCTCTGCCGTAGCCGATCCGCGTCCGTCTCAGGGATACAAAAAGTGCATGTTTGGGTCTAGCTAGCTAGGAGAGAAGTGAGATTTGACATTTGGTTGTACGAGCGAGCAATATCTTAGTATGAATCAAGCATGATAACGCTCACTAAAGCGCAAAGAAAAATAATACACTTTCTACCCGCATCCCTTGTGCAGCAAAACAAAACATCACCTATCACTATGTATGATCTCGTGCAGCCAAACAATCGCTCCTAGGTAAGGGTGGGGAAAAAAGCTCGAAACTCGCGAGCCAGTTTGGCTCACTAAGAACTCAGCTTGACTCGGGTCGAACTCGGTCCCTTAACGAGCCGAGCTGGCAATTTAGCTCATTTTCTTAACGAGCCGAGTTCGAGTTGGCTCGCGAGTTGCTCGTTTAGCTCGTTAAGAAAATCAAGCCAAAAGAGAAGCCCATGCCCACCACTGAGAATGAGTTCACCATGCCCAGCCCAAAACAATTGCCTGTTTCACCCGCACCGCAACCCTAACCCCCATTCCCCAATCCCCACCCCGAGTCGGTGTTCCCTACCAAAGCCATGACCACGCTTCGACGGCCGCACCTCCACGAGCAAGGGTCTTGCCCCTTGATCGCCCCGCTGCTCGAGCCCTAGTCGGTCCCGGGCTCCCGCTTCCTCCACCTCCCTCTCTGGTCCTAGCCTCCCGCTTCGGTCCTAGCCCTAGGCCTCCTGCTCCGGCTACAGCCTCCCACACCGGCCTCCCGCCTCGGCATCCAATCCCCTCGGTGAGTGTCTGCTCTCCTCTAATTTGGTTTGAATAAGCGGTTGATGTAGTTGTTTGAATGTTTGAATTCTTAGTACTCACAATGAACCAGTGATATGTCAAGATAAGACTGAAGTTTAGTATTATGATCTATGTGGTTTACGGAAATGGCGATGTTGAGACTTGCGGAAGATATTTTGAGGATATCATGGGGATATGCTCATGATTTTAGGATGATAGTACAATTGGCAATAGCGTTGAAGGTTTGTCGAATCATGTGTTTTCGGCAAAGTTCAAAGTGCTGTCAAGCAAGTGGCGGTCTGATCAGCCAAAGCGGCGGTCTAATCGGCCATGAGTGGCGGTCAGACCGACTTTGGAAGATCGGTCAGACCGACCATAAAGTGGTGTTGAGTTTTGGAGCTGGGCCAAAAATAGAGGGTTTAGGTAAGAGAGGAGATTCTACTACACTTGGTCTCATATTTTTTGGAGTTTCCAGGCAAAAGTTCTATTGGTTTAAAAATTCTAGTAGGTTTCGGATTTCCAGAAAGGAAATTTGGCTAAGTCCTAGCTGGGCGGTCAAACCGGCCAACAGGTGGCGGTCAGACCGGCTAAAGTGGCGGTCTGACCGGTTTTGGTTGTTCATCGGCCAACTCGGTGGCGATGATTGTTTGGTTAGGTTAAGTTCATGGGTTTCAGTGCATATGTGTTGCATGATGCATGTTTTGACTAACGTGGGTCAAGTTGCGAAGAACTTATTCCCAGAAACGATTTCTTGGTCTATTGTTGTGCAGGTTGCTTGAAGGTCAATGACGGTCAACAATCGGGACTAAGCTTGGAGAGCTGAGGTCCAGAACGATCGGTGATGTCGGGTGAGGTCAATGGATTCAAGCAAGGCGCAAAAAGGACAAGGATGACCGAACGGGTAGTTCGGTGCGACGGGTTGGATCAAGCGGCGCGGGGGTCGGTGCAAGTGCCATGGTGGTTTCTGTGGGAGCCGGATGGGAGAGACTTGCCGACATGATGAGAGCCGTTGATCAACATACACGTGGCGAAGCATGAGGAGTGCTTCACGAAGATGGGACTCGATCTTTGCAAAAAGATCGAGAAGGGGTATTTTGGTAATTTTACCAAATACCGCCTTGATGACCTTTTGCTAACCCGCGGTGCAAGATGGCACAAGGTGAAGCGGATTAGGTCAAGAGGAGATGAAGACGACACTTTAGAATATGTGCGTATGTGACCCGTTTGTGTGTGGGTCTTAACAGGAGCCCATTAGGGTTTACTCTTCTAGAAGGTCTAAGCCTCCACTATAAATAGAGGAGGGAGGTGGCTGCACCCCCTTTAACCCTTGAATTTGAAAACCCTAGCTTTGGTTGTTAGGGCTTGAGGAGATTAGTGGGAGGTTAGGGTTCTAGAGAGATGGATTGATTTGAGTGCTCATGTGTTGAGCTTTGTCCTCTACGGTGGAGTGGTTGTAAACACACCATCTATCCAATCAATCCATGAAAGATTTCACAAGATGAGTTCTTTTGTGTTCTTACTCTCTATTTTGTGATTTTGGGTCTTTCTTTGATCCGCGAGTTTTCTATTGGTTTTTTCTCTTGATCTAGCTTGCTGTGACATGTGGGAACCTATCTAGGATCATCTAGATCATCAATCAACCACGAGCAAGCTTTTGGATCTAAATTTTGTTTTTGCCCGGTTTTTGTGAAAGAAAGAGTGATTTTAGGGGGTTTTGTTCTTGAGGGCTTTTGGCTTGATTCTTCCTGTGATTGAGGATGCTTGGACATATGGGAGACTATTCTTAGCCATCTTGGATTGATTCCTCCCACGAAATCATCTCAATCACCGTTTTCATATTTGGCTCGGTTTTGAAGCAACCTTCACTAAAACGGTAAAGGTCGGAACTTTGGCAACGATCTTCAACGTCGTTGATTGGAATAAGTTCCTGACATCCTAAGGAAGGTATGTTTCAAGTTTCGTGAAATTTGGAATCACGAATCAAAAGTTAGATCTTTTTGTGTTTTAGAAGTTCGGACTGATTTCACTGTTCATCAGGTTGGAGGTCAGACCGCTAGGCTGAGAGGTCTGACCGCCCAACTCTTTGTGAATTTAGTTTTTGGTAATTTTGGTTGTTTTGCTTCGGGGTTCGATTGGATTCAATACAAGTCTTCCACTGTGCTTGTATATTGATCTTCATAGCTATTGGAGTGAAATTAGTATTGAATTCAATTAAGGTGAAAAGGTGATTGTGCTCCTATTCACCCCCCCTCTAGTCGCCGTTTCGGTCCAACATATTTGCTGGGAGACATGGATAGTTGTTTGGGAGACATGGATAGTTGTTGCATGCTGATGATGTTTGTGCCAAATCAAAAGCATTTGTTTTGTTGAAGTGGCTAATTTTGTTGTAAATTCCTTTTCCAATGCTGTACATTAGCCTTCTGTAGTTGTGCTGACAAGGATGCTATCTGCTGGATGATGTTACCGTGTTACTTGTGCATTCATTCATTCATCTGATGTGATTAAGGATGTATATGTTTGGAAGAAATCTTGTACTGTGTAGAATGGCAATTGCAGTGAAAACAATGACTTTTGGTTGTGAATTCAATAACGAGCCTAACGAGGTGAGTTCGAGCTTTTGAACGAGCCGAGCCTGGTATTATGCTCGTTAGCTTAACGAGCCGAGCCGAGTCGAGCCGAGCTAGCTTGTTATCCACCCCTACTCCTAAGCGTATCACTCAGGCTCGACAAACGAGCATGCCACATGGGCCATGGTTGAATACAAGCAACCCCTTCGGCGAGGAAAAGGTAAAATGGTTCGATCATGTTGGAGAAATAGTCTTCTAGCATTCAGTGCTACCTGTCAGTTAACATGCATACACACTTAATCTTTAGAGTTGCTTTCTGGAGTTAAAGTTTGATTTCACTAGTTTTCATGGAAAAGCATTCCTATTAGGGTGTGTTTGGTTGCCTGCATAAGGTCTGGCTCGCATCTGTGCACAGGGGTGGAACTAGAATGAATTTGATCGAGGTTCACAACTTCACCATGCATGTAACCACATATAAATTTTTTAAGTAATATTGTACTAAATAGTAACGCGTTTGGTTGTTTTAACATCAATAATTTGACATAACCGATGACAATGTACAATGATAAAGAATTAGTGATCAATATGTGTCGGGACCCCGAACATGCAACTCCGGGACCCTCTGTGTATTCTGAACTAGTCCCATGATTAGTAGCTAGCTCACACAGTTGCAACATTGGTATAATCATATCCATACAACAAACTATAGATGAAGCAGACAAATTAATATTACCTAGTAGCAAAATGGCCTTATGGTCAAGTCTTACAACGTTTGCCACGCAGGGCTTAGCAACAAAAGGTAGCTTGAAGCGAAAACAAAACATCTTGTGGAGGCCATCTGACATGCCCACAGGCAATCGAGTGGAGGACGCGACTTAATTCGCATAGTCTTCGAAGTAGTTTTCATCGTAGAACTCGGTGTTCCCTAGTTCTTCTTCGGCGACTGATCAACAAATGGCGCAAAGCCATGAGTACTTTAAAGTACTTAGCAAGTCGTACGGAAATGTATGCAAGTAATATTCATGCAAGGCTTGACAAGGATAGCTTTAGGGCTATTTTGCAGAAAACAGTATTGACAGTAAATACAGTAAGTAGATTGTAAAGCACAATTTAAAAGATTAATACATAAATAATCAAGTTTCTTTAAAACAGCTAGTGAACACCCCGTTCACTTCCCAATCATCAACCCGAACCAACTACTCAGATCCAACCAACCCATTCCAACATTTTTTAGAAAGTCTACCCCTCGTGTGAAATCACCAAGCATTGTCCATGACCGGGGACACGACTATTCGAATAGTTTTACACTCTGCAGAGGTTGTACAGCTTGACCCACAAGAGATAATCATCTTATAATGTCAGGCATTTCACGCTTCCGAAGGCGTGTGACTACGTGATTATCACAAGGCTTTTACAAAGTTCTGCTTTGACTCGGTTCTGCTCGCTAAGGATTCGCCGTACCGGCCCCCTCTTGCGCCACTTATCAACCCAAACAGAATCGACCCAAAGCATTGCTAATTAGTTGACCCGGTCCACCCCATAAATAGACTTGTGGTTGTACGGTAAGGCCCAGATCAATGGCACACAAAGTTAAGTCCTTAGTGGTTACTCAGGCGAGGTAACCTGATGAGGACATCCCAACCTTCAATGACTACGCTGAAAAAGATCACCTCCGCGACCAAGATATTCTCAAGGACCAATCACGAGAAGACGTGCTAAACAAACACTTGATCAGGTGAACGCTAACTTAGAACTTATTCCAGATCTCAATAACTTAGTAGTGCTTCCAATGTCCTCTTCTTTGATTGAACTCAGGTGCATTGGAGAGGAACAAGGAGGTCAAGAAAACCAACAAGTTTTGCAATCATTATCTGCATATATTATAATGTTTCTAGACAGCATACACCAGACCATTGGATAGCTTGTCAAGTCTATTTTCCTACGCTTCAAACCGTGCATTATTTGGAGTTGTGTAATGAAAGTTATGGTCATTTTAGTAACAGCTGCACATGCTGATAAATGCTGCGCGAAAGCTGAAGACTTCTTGAGTGCTTGCGCACCAACCTGGCATGTTTCACTGTGCATATCCTATATGGATGGAAATATAATCAAGTCTATTTTCACCTCCAACAAACGGTTCGTCATTTGGACTTCCGAGGAGAGAGTTATTGCTATTTTACTAAAGACTGCGTGGATGTTGAGCAGACACGCGAGAATTCGAGAAGACTCCTTGAATGCTTCAACCAGTTGGCCTTCCACCTTCCAAACATGGTGACTTATGTTCATACCCAGCTAGGAGGGTTGTTCCTAGTATATATATCCCTCTACTCCCATCTATGGAGGTACCTTTGATATTTCAACAAACCAATATATGAAATTGCAGCAAGACTACTGAGTGCCTTGCTCCTTTTGTTCTTGTGAGTTCTCTTGGATTCGCAAGGAGATTCCTCTGGGATCCCCTAATTCGTGCTCTTCGCTTCCAGGCGTTTTGTGTAGATTAGTTCCGGATTGTGGTTCTGTGATTGTTCGAATAGCGGGTCGGAGTCCAGAAGGCTTCGGATCGTCTCTCCCCAACACTTGGTCGCATCCAACCTTGGCAGGTTAAAGCTGGTTACCCTTTTCCGCTGCTCACAACTAGTTATCCCCACTGTCCACAGCAAGATTCGCTTTGTTCTTCAACCTACACCGTGAAGATCGGGCCACCCCTAGCGTGTATGCATCATATGGTATCAGAGCTTTCGTTGACACGATAGGTTTCGCCATCCATATATTAACTCTGCGTTCCATTGTGTGTTCTTGTTATTTTGTTCCCTTCCTAGAGTACACAAATCACCCACACAAAACAAATATACCAAGCCTTTGTTTAGTACTATTAATCTTGTGCCGTTCGTGCTCATCTTGTTTCTAGTCACCATCGATATCTTGCACCGTGTTTTTTTTTTGTTGTTGAGCTTGTTGTTTAGTGTCAAAAAAAAAGAAAAGAAAAGGAGAGAAAAGAACAGAAAAAGAACAAAAAAGAAAAAAAAATAGAAGAAGAAAACGAAGGATTGTGTTACCGTTGTCAAATTGCAAGTTTCAGATTCATGCTTCGAATTTTTCGGTGTTTTGGACCGGTGACATTCACGTATCCATTGCGTGGTTTACGACACTTGATTCCAGTACTACAACCCTCCTTGTAGGATCTTTCTCTTCGTGCGCCCTGGGGTTTTAATTTCGGCCAAATTATTTTCCAATGGGAAAAGAATGGAAATTCCACAAGGGCGTGACTGGGCGACTACGTCAACGAGGGAGGCTGAGGTGGCACTGACGGAGCGCCACGGTGGTGGCCACGTCAGACCCGAGCCGGCGGCGCGCAAGGACCAAGGGTTGCCGGCGAATGGCGGCGAGTTGGCCGGCGGCGAGGGCACCAACGCGAAGAGGGAGTTGAGGTGGTCCCAATGCTCACAGTCTCGACGACGCGGCGCTACGGGACGGCCGGTGATGAGGACGAAGAAGCAGCAGCGGCGGCGATCGAAGGTGGCGATGGCGGTCCGGTGGGCTTCCGGCGACGGGGAGGTGTGCACAGGGACGGCGGCGAGCTTGCGATGCCGGAGGTGGAGACGTGGGTGACGGAGGAGGCTCGTCGACAGCGCTAGATGTGGCGGAGTGAAGCTCGGCCGACGATGAGGAAGCTCGAAATACGGCGAGCCAGGGGCTAGAGGGGGGGGGAGCAGAGGGGAATGAGATAGGAGCTCGAGGGGCTCCTGGTGCCCCTCTTTATAGAGCTCAGGAAGGAGTGAGGGAGGGGATGGCGGCATGGGCTCACGAGCGGCTCCGGCCAGCGCAGGACATGGGCTCCCAACGGGTGGCAGCAGGGCATGGGAGGTGGAGTGGGTGGCGGTAGCGGGCACGGCAGTGATGGGCGGTGATGCCGCGCTGTCAGGGAGTGGGTGGGGAGCAACAGGGGCAGGTGAAATCAGCGCAAAACACGCGGGCATTGACACCGCACATGACATTGGTATGCAATGGGCGGGAGGAGGACGAAGAACAGCGGCGGCGATGGCTGACAGGAGGGGCCTACCTGTCAGCGGGGCGAGAGGAGGAGCCACGCGTTTGGGACCGTTCGACTTTGATCGGACGGTCCAAACCGATTTGAACGTTCGGACCATCCAAACGTGTCAACACGATCGGGCCGTTTAGACTTGATCGGACGGTTCACAATGATTGGGACGTTCAGACCGTCCGAACCTCCCATCTTGATCGAGCCGTCCAATCTTGTTCGAACGGTCCACAACGATTGGGAGGCGAGGGCGTTGGTTTGGCGGTCGCATGAGCGAATTTGGGAGGAGTTGGGCGTCATGGATGAGCGAGGTGTCGAGGAAATTCGGCCCAAAAGCCGAAGAGGGTTTTAAAAGGTTTTTTATTTATTTAAGAAGATACCATAAAATGAAAAACCTTTTTAGAAAATAGAAGATATGGTCCAAAAATTCAAGAAAAATACACAGAAATTACTTGAATTATTTGGAACTTATTAAAATACTATTAACTTAACTTTATCTTTTAATTTTGCAAATAAATTACTTTTATTTTCGGGTCAAAAGGAAAAACCATTTTTAAATTCCAGAAAATCCAAGAAAATACTTAAAATAATACTTTTGACTTTAAATCCAAGTAAAACTAGAAAACTTAAATAAACCTACTTTGAATTTAATGAAGTTTGATTAATTCAAATTAAATTGTTTTTTAATTCTAAAATTTTAAGTTAAGCTTTAGCAATTCAATAAAAACCAAATGGTTAATTTTAAAATTTGAAAATTTCCAAAAAGCCCAGAAAATAGGGTTGATACAATATGCTTACCAAACTGAAGGAATTAAGGAACAAAAGATGGTCATATTTAGGGGTGGAAACGAGCCGAGCCGAGCCGAGCCAGCTCGAGCCAGGCTCGTTCCGGCTCGGGTAAACAGTGGGCTTGGCTCGGCTCGTTTCGGAAACGAGCCAAGAGAGGGGCTTGGCTCGGGCTCGGAATGAAGCTCGAGCTGGCTCGAGCGGCTCACGAGCCCTAGCCAAAAACAACATCAGTTCGGCATTCGCGTTCCAATCAACTAATCCATTCATCCATTCACAGATCAAGAAATCTTTTCTATCATCCATTCATCCAGCGAAACTAATAAACATGCACAGAAGCAAGCGTTCATTGCAAGAACAAACAAGCAAATCGCAAGATCAAGCATTCAAGCTCCTTCTTGATCTCCGCCATCCTCTGGCCTTGGTATTTGGCGTCCCGGACGGCCTTGATGGAAAGGTGGCGGTGGCGGGCTGGAGCCTGGAGGACGGCGGCACGGAGGAAGGGACAGTGGTGACGACCACCTCGCCTCGATGGCCTCCGGCGACGGCGGCGGTGGTGGGGGAATGGGCGGAGGTGGAGGCGTGGAAGCGAGACGGGTGGCGACTCGGAGTGAGTCGGAGGGCAGGCGGGAAGCCAGGAGGTGGGGAGCCTGCGGTGGGCGGGGTGGCAACTTGGATGAGGGCGGCGAGGGGGAGGCGACGAGTAGAGTTGGTAGAGGTGGTGGGTGGAGGCTGGAGCTGGGCGAGGGGGCCGAGGGGGAGGCGACAGGTGGAGGAGGTAGAGGCGGCGAGTGGAGCTGGGCGAGGGGGCCGAGGGGGAGGCGACGGGTGGAGGAGGTGGAGGCGGTGGCCGGTGGGTGGAGGTCTCAAGTCAAGGAGGGGAGAGTCGAGAGAGGGGGAGGCGGTGGAGCTACTCTGGGGAGGCGGTGGGTGGAGGAGGTGGAGGGCTGGAGGCGATGGGGGATGGGGAAAGGGAGGCGGCGGGTGGAGGGCTGGAGGCGATGGCCGATGGGAATTTATTCGGCTGACTGGGCCTGGGCGGTTGGGCCGAGCCATGTTAGGCTCACGAGCTAGCTCGAGTTCGGCTTGTTTGTTTGACGAGCTGGACAAGCGGCTCGGCTCGGCTCGGCTTGAAAATTAACGAGCCTGAGCCGAGCACGAGCCATGACTAGCCCGAGCAGGCTTGCAAGCCTTGAGCTATTTTTTTCTAGCCCTAGTTGTATTGACAAAATACATCATTTGTTGGGATAGTCCCACATCGGTTGTGGGGGAGACTGAGCACAATTTATAAGGGTGAGGGTGTACCCACCTATCAGACTAGTCTTTTATGGGGAAATGGTCCAATACCCCTTAGTTGTTGTTCTGTAGTTGGGTTTGCGGGTTAGCGGTCTAACGACCTAGGGCTAGGACGCTGGTTTAGCGGGCCTGGGATCTAACGCTGGTTTAGTGGTTCGATGGCATTGCACAACAAATGGTATCAAAGCCCGGGTATCTCGGATACATCTCAAGCCTCACGGTTGCCAGGGAACACACCCGATGTATGAGGGGGAGATTTGTTGGGATAGTCCCACATCGGTTGTGAGAGGAGACATAGCACGATTTATAAGGGTGATGGTGTACCCACCTATCAGACTAGTCTTTTAGGGGGAGATGGCCCAAGACCCCTTGATTGTTGCTCTGTAGTTGGACTTGCGGGTTAGCGGGCTAACGACCTGGGGCCGGGACGCTGGTTTTGTGGTTCGATAGCACTGCGCAACATCATCCAACCCCAATGACCAAAAAAATAAAAGAACAAAATGTCCTAGAATTCTCAAGTAAAAAATAGTAGAATGATCAAATGGAATTAGTTAAGTAAATAAATTACTTTTTAGTACCTACGTTCTTTCAAGTTCATGAAGCAATGAACTACAATATCATTAGCGATGAACCACATCAACATTAGCATCATTAGCGATGAACCTAGGTCACGTGCCCGTGTCACCGCATGGGCACGTGCTCACGCCGCCGTGTGGACCGACTCTGGGTGCACAATTTTTCAGTTGGGGTGCACATGTGATATATATAAGCTAATCCCCACTAAATATTTTTTTGGACCCGGTGTCCTGTGACACCAGGTGGGACTCTTTGCTTCTGCCCCTATCTGTGCATGCAATTTTCATGTTGTTTGGTTGCTTGCACCGTCCTCTAGGCCAGGCCACGAGCGTGCAAAAGGTCCCTCTCGTGCCTGGCCCAACGGAAACGCGCGAGGTGAGCTTTGCTTGCAAGCTAGGCCCGTGGGATGCAGCTGCGCTCCCCTTCGAGTGCACCCACTGCATATGCGCATGCAAAGACCGAGCGCTAGGGTTGCCCTCCACCTCCAGTTGCCTCCTTATTTGCTCTTGCGTCCTCTTGCTTTGACCCTCGGGCTCACCGTTCAAAGGCAAGGCGCAAGGCCGCACTCATCCTCACTGCTCTCATCGCTCTCTGCATCGACCTTGCTCTTGACTCTAGAGGTAAGACCGGAGACGATGGTCCAGCGGGGTACCTGATGCTGCAAGGCCCCAGTGCCCCCTCTCCTCCTATTCCTCCCCCTCTCCCATGTTGTGCGCTTTCGTTGGAGATTGTTGGTACTGTGATTTTCTTCCTCCTTCTATTTCTTTGATCTGTTCGATGGGCATGGAATCATGTAGATCTAGCCGGCACTGTGATTTTCTTCCTCAGATTCATGATGAACAAAGAGGTTTCTATTTCTTTGATATGTTCGATGGGTATGGAATCGTGTAGATCTAGCCGAGATCCTGCATTGGACCATGAACTGCCTAAATCTATACTTTTTGCATGTTGGAATGCCTAGATCTATAATTTTTTTAGTTGATTCCACCTTTGTTAGTTCCAGATTTGAGACATAGTCATTGTTTTTGCTATGTAGTACCTATGATCCACCCTTGTACTGCTCTAGTTATATGCTGGCCAGAACACCTGTTTTCAACTGCCCTCAGTCCTATTGTCTATCATTCTCAGAAATCTGCATTCTTATTTTAGTTCTTGCATGTTGATTTGTTGACATGATAAGTAAAAGAACATTTGCATTCTTGAATGCCTAGATCTATAAGTTTTTTAGTTGATTCCACCCTTGTTAGTTGCAGATCTGAGGCATCAGGCATGGTTGTTGTTTTTGCTATGTAGTGCGTATGATCCACCCTTGTTAGTTCCATGAACTACTCTAGTCATTCTTGGTAATCTGCATACTACACCTGTTTTCAACTGATTTCAGTCCTATTGTCGGCCATTCTTGGTAATCTGCATACCTATTTTAGTTCTTGCCTGGTGATTTGTTGAAATGATAAGGAAACAAGTACTCTGATCACATGCATGTACTCTATATGCGATGTTCTTCATTTTAATCTGAAGCATCAATTTTTTTCTTAGCATTGCATTCTTGGTCGATGATGGTATGCCATTGGGGGAGCATCCTTAGGATGCGGCAACCGTGGCATACATGCATGTAATCTTGCTGCATGCAACTGTGATTGTGAAAGTATCAAGTTGTATTTGTTATACATTAGCACTGGGGAACTTTGCATTGTATTGTTTGTGGGCTCGGTATATGCTCGATGAAGAATTGATGTCAAATTGAGATTGAATACGACAATTGGATATAAATTGGTCTTGAGCTTGTAGATTACTTGTTGTTTTCTATTGTGTTAAGTGATTGATCCATTCGGTTGTCTATTACAGTTCACTGTGATTCAGTTTGGTTAATGCTTTCAGTTCACTGTAATGCATTCTGTTGCAGTCTTTTGTTCACTGTTATATATTCTTGTCAATTGATATCTTGTGTAGTTAATTCAATTGTTTGCTGTCAGTAAATATCTGAGAGCAATAAACAAACAACTAAAATAGAGCATTATGCTGATTTTGTATGTTTTCAAGTTCTATCTTTTGAATCTATTACCCTGTTAATTAACATGAGAATTGTGCCTTTGGGATAGTGGTACTTTAAAACAAGTTGACAGAATTGAATTAGCAAGTGGTATTTTAAAACCCCTCCAATTTTGTAAGTACATTGAGCTATACTTCCATCACTCTCCTATGGAATCCTGTACTGTTTGGAGGAGAATTGTGTCTTTGGGATAGTCTTTTGAGGGTTCAACTTATTTGTTGGTTGATAATCTATTGCTAATGCTGTGCTGAGATGCTCCTTGACATTCCTTGGGTCTGGCATTCCTTGAGCTTGTTGGGAGAATCAAGTGAGGTATGCTCCACTTTACTCACATTCTTGTTTCTGGCAAAAATACAATAGTACATTGATGGTTCATGGCTTATATTTAATTTTGGGATGAATGACCAAGGTATTTGTGACTCTCTTAATTATTTGTCAGGAACAAGAAATAGATGATGAATTGGAGTTTCATTTTGGATACTAATGGGCTGTGGGACGTGGTTCCAAACGAGGTTAGTTTGCAATCTACATCACAGTAGTGTTTTTAACAATGATTTTAACACTGTTTCAAGATATTTCTTGTGGTAGTGAATGAACAATGTTTAATTAAGTGCACAGGGCAAATTTCATTGTTAGTTGAACTAGAAAGGTATACATACATATTTTTTCTAGATTGAAAATCTGATTAGTTACAATTCCAAGGCTTCCGGTTTGTATTTCCTCAATCAAGTAATTGTTTTGTGATTTATTGTGCTCTTTTTAACTCTGGAATGGTCTTGGGATTTATGGAGTTCTTTTTTTACTCAGGAATGGTGCCCAAAAGTTGCTTGGCATCCTGATTGCTATTGGGGAAGCAGTGGCATATGTTCTTTTTGGAAGGCTTGTATGCCTGTTTATTTCAAGGATTTGTATGACTGCCATTTCGTACTTAGTAATTTGCATCTGGTTTGGCAATGGTCCTTGTCATTTCGCATAGTCTGTATAGCGTGAGTGGCTCATTCCTCCATGTACTGGAACCCGCATTACTAATCTTTGATTTGTAAAAATTCATTCTTACTTACAAAATTCATTGTTGTATTTGTCATGATATCTAGTCAGATTTGTATGATTGACTATTCATTACCTAATTGTGACACTAAAACTAATCAATTTGTCATTTTTTTTCTCTGTTTGAATATCTGAGCTTGTTGGTACTCGGTGTTGTGACTGTAATAGATACACGAGCTTGTTTTGCACCGACTAAGAACACACTTGATTGTTTAAATTGTCAGTACTTTGTTCAAAAGGCTTAAAAACAACTAACGAGGAATAGAACTACAGATGAGCATATTCATGATCAACTAGGGGTGTGGGAGAGATTAGCGACCAACACTGTTCACCATATTAACTTTGCCTACCATATTAACTTGCTAGTTGGCGAATGCGCAATCCACCTGTGAAAATCTTATATCAGCCGATGCTGAATAAGTCATTGTCGAGACTAATGATTTTATGACAGTCGGACTCCAAATCATTTTGAACAAGCACAATACATATTAACATGGTCATATCTTAGGTTCATTTCTCAATAGTTTGGGAGTGAAGTATGTCCTTAGCCATTTTTACATCCAACTTAAGCATCTTATCAAAGGGGTATTCTCACCACCCACTAGAAGATATGAGCACACTCTACCACATGCAGCCATGCAGGCAACCAAACAACCAAACATTGTATGCAAGCATGTAACCACTCTCCTGATGTAGCCAATCAAACAACATCTCAGCACAACCTATCCCAACAGAAACAGGCAACCAAACAACCCACTATTGCATCCACTCAACCTGGCTGACCCGTACAGGACATGCTAGGGGCATGCAAGCAACCAAACACATCCTTAGGGCCTGTTTGGTTGGGCTAAAATCCCTACTCATCCCCATGGATGGACCGAGATTTTAGTTCAAATTTCTGATCTATCCACATGTATCCCGGCTGGTAATAGACTTTCCAAACAAGCCCTTACTGTCTACAATCCTGGAACGGAGAACATTTCGAGGGGTCAATCTCATTTCCTAGATGCTTTTGTTTAGGCATCCGTGCATTTCAATTGCTAATTAAAAATACACCTTCTCTAATTTCTCCAGTGCCCAATCTCTAAAACTTGGAAACAACAAAGAAAATGCACAAGCACCTGACGTACTTCATTCCTGTAGACCAGTCGACGCAGTAGCTAGCAATGGCATCTGCTAATGTATACTTGCTGGTGAAATGCAAATCTAAATCTGGAATTTTTGGCAGATACGACGCTTTTTCGTCGCGTATTTGCGGATCTGACCACGGCGGTGAAGTATTTGCAGATGTAGCACCGCTGGTGCACGGCCACCATGTGCCACCGCCGGATAGCGCGGCACCTGGCGTTGGTGCACGGCCACCGTGCGCCAATGCGCGCCTGAACCCATGCCCACCACCCCGCCACCTCACATTTGGCGCATGGTATAGCGCCTTGACCCCCCTTGGCGCATGGCCACCATGCACCACACACACAGTAGGTTAATTAGTGAATAGGTTAGTTAGGTTAGTTAATTAGTTAGGTTAGTTAGTTTTAGGTTGAAAATTGGAGGAATTTTAAAATATATAAAATGAGTTCAAAAAATTATAAAATTTTTGTGGAGCCTCTCGACATCGTGTACTTGTTTGTGTAAATTTTGCATAATTTTATTCATTCAGATTTGTCATCGCTATTTCGTATAAGTGTCATGTTCGTATGAATCAATCAATGTAGAAAATGAGCTCAAAAAATTATGAATTTTATTTTGAAGGGTCCTTACGCAGTGGACTTGATTGTGTAATGTTTCAGTAATTTTATATGTGTTCTAGTATTGTCTTGAAAATTTAGGATTTAGGTCGTGAAAATTTCGATTTTAGGTTTCGGAAATTAGGGTTTCCGGATTTCATGTGACTTGGAATGCGTCGTAGCAGGGCCCCAAGGGGTGCCCAGCGCCCTAGGATCGTCGGGACTACCAGTGTGCCATCGGGAATGTTGTATATATGTAAACCTAGTTGGTATAGTGTTTTCAGGCAAATGTACCCAAAATACCCTCACTCTCTCTCTCTCTCTCGCCTATGGGGGCAAGAAGGTAATTGTCCTTCTTGCCCCCTATAAGTAAGACCCCAAGGGCACATGTAAGGGGGGGGGGCTCTCCTCATTCAACACATATGAGCAATACATACAAACACACTTGCCTTTGGCTTCTCTCCATCCGGTCCCTCACCCATGACAAAGGGTACGGAGGGTCTCCACTGTATGGAGGGTCCCCGTACCCATCTGTCTAGCTTTTTAGCTACGACAGTTGGCGCCGTCCGTGCGGACCGAACAAGAAGCTACATGAGAGGAGCCGAAGCCATCCAGCACAAAAAAAAATGCCGAAGCCCTCCATCCCACCTTCGGCCACCTACGCAGCCACCCCTGCACCTTCGGCTCAAGACCGAAGGCCACCAGACGCCTCTTCGTCGCCCAGCCGCTAGGAGCCTCCGCCTTCGTGACCACCTGCGAAGCCACCACGAAGACACTGGCCGAAGCCTCTGCATTGGTCGAAGCCCCCAACAGACGCATGCACTTCCACAAAACCAAAGGCTCGCATCACCTTCGGCTCACCTTCGTTCAAAAACACACACACACACACACACACACACACACACACACACACACACACACACGAGACCTTTGCGTCGACCTTGAGCCATTAAAGCCTCAGAGGACCCCTCCGTGCTTGATTTCCTTGACCCGGCTCATCTTCACCAACTCCTTCGAGCGCCCCTCGGGGCACTTGCGGCGTCACCCCGAAGCAGCCTGGGCCGAAGCCCCCATCGCCGAAGGAGCAGCTCGGGCACCCTTCGCTCGGCCCCGTCCAAACACAACACAAGAAAAGGAACTACAAGCTTCCATCCCCTTGGTGCCACCCCACCTTCGGCCCCCCGCCCGGAGCCCTAGCGAGCGCAAGACCCCTCCGCGATGCGACGCCGACATCTTCGCCTCCGGAGCAGCCCGCGCCTCGAAGCAAGCCTCCCCCGCCTCGCTAGCGGAGTGCCTTCACGGCCACTTCGGCGTCGAACCAACCCCGCGCGGTCCCATCGATGTCGCCGCCACCTCAGGAGGCCCCCCGCCACCTTCGGTTGCCCGTGGCCACCCCTCGCCCCTCGAGGCCCCCCTCGGAGACTCCTCCCGCGGGCGCCTCCTCCGGCCAACCATCGCCTCCACCGGATCCACTTCGACCGTGGGACCGCCCCCTCGGGCGCCCTCGCCTCCAGCAAGACCACCACTCCGTGGCAACCTGACAGCCGGCATCGCCCATTGCTAGCTCCGATCGCCGGGACCCCTCGGGTCCACGGCCGGCCACCTCAGGCGCCCTCGGGACGCCTCGCCGCCAGCCAGTGAGCCACCTCAGGTCCCCTCGCATCAGGCCGCCCGCCCCAGCTCGGGTGCCCACGAGCTCCCTCGGGTCCCCTTTGCATCGCGCTAGCTCCATCGCGTGCCGAGGTCGCCGCCGCGTGCCCACCGGCCTCGGCGGCCACGCCATGTACCACCGAGGGCCGCCGCGGATACGGCCGAGCTCTAGCCTCGGGGCATCTTTGCGTCCGCCTCACTTCGCTGCACGTCGCAGCCGCCCAAGACCAGTACGTCTCCCTCATTTCCATTTGGCGCTCTAGTACTTCACCTATAGAGCGCAGCTGGTAATTAAACAGAGCTAGTGTAGCTAGGCAGCACGTGAATAGGAGGGCCTCTACATTAAAGGCTATCTGCCAACCGGTCAAGGGAGCTTTGCTACTACTAGTAGTACCACCTCCAACCACTAGACACGCAATCACGTGGACAGCAGGGCCTCGCATTTAATATTTGACACGGTTCAGTAAGCATGTAAAAAAGAGGGGTGTTTCTAGCTACATAGCATTAGGTATTATTTCATATCTCGCTTGTATAGGGAAGACTTCAAAACATGAATAGCTAATCTAGTACATGCTTATAGTTGAACAGAGGCAATGAAAAAAAAAGACGTCGCACATGGCTCTGAGCCCCGGTGCACACTAACTCACCCCCCGGGGTGTGAAGTGTATAAACAAAGACGCCACGCATGGCCCCGAGCCCCGGCGCACACCGATGCCCTCCGCAGGCACGCGTGTATAAACAAGACGCCGCGTATGGCTCCGAGCCCCGGTGCACACTAACTCACCCCCCGGGTGTGAAGTGTATAAACAAAGACGCCGCGCATGGCTCTGAGCCCCGGTGCACACTAACTCACCCCTCGGGGTGTGAAGTGTATAAACAAAGACGCCACGCATGGCCCCGAGCCCCGGCGCACACTGATGCCCTCCGCAGGCACGCGTGTATAAACAAGACGCCGCATATGGCTCCGAGCGGTGCACACTAACTCACCCCGGGGTGTGAAGTGTATAAACAAAACGCCGCGCATGGTTACGAGCGGTGCACTAACTCACCCCGGGGTGTGAAGTGTATAAACAAAGACGCCACGCATGGCCCCGAGCCCGGCGCACCGATGCCCTCGCGAACTGCGTGTATAAACAAGGCGCGCGATGGCTCCGAGCCCGGTGCACTAACTCACCCCCGGGGTGTGAAGTGTATAAACAAAACGCGCGCGCATGGCCGAGCCGGCGCTGACACCGATGCCCTCGCGACGCACGCGTGTATAAACAAGACGCGCCGTGCATGGCTCCGAGCCCGGTGCACACTAACTCACCCCGGGTGTGAAGTGTATAAACAAAACGCGCGCGCATAGCCCCGAGCCGGCGCACCGATGCCCTCGCGAACGCGTGTATAAACAAGACGCCGCGCATGGCTCCGAGCCCCGGTGCACACTAACTCACCCCCCGGGGTGTGAAGTGTATAAACAAAGACGCCGCGCATGGCCCCGAGCCCCGGCGCACACCGATGCCCTCCGCAGGCACGCGTGTATAAACAAGACGCCGCGCATGGCTCCGAGCCCCGGTGCACACTAACTCACCCCCCGGGGTGTGAAGTGTATAAACAAAGACGCCGCGCATGGCCCCGAGCCCCGGTGCACACCGATGCCCTCCGCAGAACGCGCGTGTATAAACAAGACGCGCGCATGGCTCACGAGCCCGGTGCACACTAACTCACCCCGGGGTGTGAAGTGTATAAACAAAGGCGTCGCGCATGGCCCGAGCCCCGGTGCACACCGATGCCCTCGCGCACGCAGCGTGTATAAACAAGGCGCGTAGCGTGGCTCCGAGCCCGGTGCACACTAACTCACCCCGGGGTGTGAAGTGTATAAACAAAGACACGCGCATGGCCCCGAGCCGGCAAGACACCGATGCCCTCGCGAACGCGTGTATAAACAAGGCGCGCGCGCGATGGCTCGAGTCGGTGCACACTAACTCACCCCCGGGGTGTGAAGTGTATAAACAAAGACGCCGCGCATGGCCCCGAGCCCCGGCGCATACCGATGCCCTCCGCAGGCACGCGTGTATAAACAAGACGCCGCGCATGGCTCCGAGCCCCGGTGCACACTAACTCACCCCAGGGTGTAAAGTGTATAAACAAAGACGCCGCGCATGGCCCCGAACCCCGACGCGCATCAATGCCCTCTGCAGGCACGCGTGTATAAACAAGACCTCGCGCATGGCCCCGAGCTCACGCATAGCCCTAGTCGCTCCGACGGCCACGCCTCGGCGACTAGGGAGTCTCCCGCCTTGAGTGCCTTGCCTCGGCGGAGAGACCTCACACATTCACGCAAAACCTAGTCGCTCCGGAGGCCCTGTCTCAGCGACTAGGGAGTCTCCCGCCTCGAGTGCCTTGCCTCGGCGGGGAGACCTCACACATTCGCGCTCATTCGCGCAAAACCTAGTCGTTCCGGAGGCCCTGCCTCAGCAACTAGGGAGTCTCTCGCCTCGAGTGCCTTGCCTCGGCGGAGAGACTTCACACATTCGCGCTCATTCGCGCAAAACCTAGTTGTTCCGGAGGCACCGTCTCGGCGACTAGGGTGTCTCCCGCCTTGAGCGCCTTGCCTCGGCGGGGAGACCTCGCACATTCGCGTTCGTTTGCACAAGACCCCTTCAATGAAAAAGCAACAGGATGCCACAACAAAAAACAAAGCCACTATGCATGGTCTTTGGCCTCGGTACAAGCCAATACCACCCACAGACGTGATTGCCTCGGCGAAGGCGACGCGCAAAGCTAACCCTGGTCCTAAGACCAAAACATACCAGGGGGGACAGCGTCATCCTCGCCAGCACAACAAAGCATCAGGGGCCCCGAAGCCCTACCTAAAGAAAGTTGGGGGACGGCATTCACGGCTTCGCCTCCCTCTCGCTAGCCTTGGGCTCCGCAAGCGAGCCCAATCAAAAAGAAAGTTGGGGGACGGCGTTCTCGGCTTCGCCTCCCCCTCGCTAGCTTTGGGCTCCGCAAGCGAGCCCAATCAAAAAGAAAGTTGGGGGACGGCGTTCTCGGCTTCGCCTCTCCCTCGCTAGCCTTGGGCTCCGCAAGCGAGCCCAATCAAAAAGAAAATTGGGGGACGGCGTTTTCGACTTCGCCTTCCCCTCGCTAGCCTTGGGCTCCTCCCCCTCGCTAGCCTTAGGCTCCGCAAGAGAGCCCAATCGAAAAAAAAGTATGGGGGACGGCGCGAGGCTTCGCCTCCCCCTCGCAACAAAGCGTTAGGGCTCCCCCGAGCCCTATCTAAAAAAGTAGGGGGGACGGTGCGAGGCTTCGCCTCCCCCTCGCAACAAAGTGTTAGGGCTCCCCCGAGCCCTATCTAAAAAAAAGTAGGGGGGACGGCGCGAGGCTTCGCCTCCCCGTCGCAACAAACCGTTAGGGCTCCCCGGAGCCCTATCTAAAAAAGTATGGGGGACGGCGCACCTGCCTCCCCCCGTCGGACAGTCCAGTCTCGTCGCAAACGGCGGCAAGGTCAGCGAAGGTCAGGTGGCAAGCTCTCAAAAGATCCCAATCAAAGAAAGTCGGGGGACGGCATTCGACTTCGCCTTCCCCTCGCTAGCATCGAGCTCTCAAGCAAGCCCAACCAAAACAAAAAGAAGCACAACCCCTTCACACCACTCCAAGTCACGGGCACGCTTGACAAGAAGCGGACGAAGGGGGGGACGGTACCAGGCCCCCAGCAGGAGCATCTCGAACGGTCAAAGCAAAGAAGCAATCAAATACGAGGGTAGCGACGATGGCCCTGACGCGCCACCCGCCTCGAAGGCCATGCCTCGGCGTGGTGGCTCCGCGTCGACTTCGCCCCCACGGGCTCCGCCGCTGCTCGCCGCCCGCCTCGAGGCTGTAGCCTCGGCGGGGTGTAACCTGACGCGCCACCGCCTCGAAGGCCATGCCTCGGCGTGGTGGCTCGCGTCGACCGCCCACCGGCTCCGCCATTGCTTTCGCTGCCGCCTCGAGGTTGTAGCCTCGTGAGGCGGCCCTGACGCACCACCGCCTCGAAGGCCATGCCTCGGCGTGGTAACCGTGTCGACTTCGCCCCGCGGGCTCCGCCATTGCTCGTCGCCCGCCTCGGTTGTAGCCTCGGTGGGGCGGCCCTGACGTGCCACCCGCCTCGAAGGCCATGCCTCGGCGTGGTGGCTCCGTGTCGACTTCGCTCCCACGGGCTCCGCCGCTGCTCGCTGCCCACCTCGAGGCTGTAGCCTCGGCGGGGCGGCCCTGACGCGCCACCCGCCTCGAAGGCCATGCCTCGGCGTGGTGGCTCCGCATCAACTTCGCCCCCACGGGCTCCGCCGCTGCTCGCCGCCCACCTCAAGGCTGTAGCCTCGGCGGGGCGGCCCTAACGCTCCACCCGCCTCGAAGGCCATGCCTCGGCGTGGTGGCTCCGCGTCGACCGACCCCGAGCTCCGCTCACGCCGCCGGCGTGGCCTCGAGACTGTAGCCTCGGTGGAGGGGCCTAGACATAGACCTCCCTCTGGCACACCCTCGGCGCCCCTTCACCGACCGTCTCCAGAGCACCCTCGGCGCTCTGCCTTCGGCCGGCTCCGGAACCCCTTCGCTGGTTCACCCATGTCTCCCGGGGTATCCCGACTCCCGAGGGGCCGGGGGCGGCTGGATTGCGTCCGCTCGCCGCCCGCCTCGATTTGTAGCCTCGGCGGGCGGCCTGACGCTCCACGCCTCGAAGGCCATGCCTCGGTGTGGTGGCTCCGCGTCGACTTCGCCCCCACAGGCTCCGCCGCTGCTCGCCCGCCTCGAGGCTGTAGCCTCGGTGGGGAGGCCTAGACATAGACCTCCCTCTGGCACACCCTCGGCGCCCCTTCACCGGCCGTCTCCAGAGCACCCTCGGCGCTCCGCCTTCGGCCGGCTCCGGAACCCCTTCGCCGGTTCACCCATGTCTCCCGGGGTATCCCGACTCCCGAGGGGCCGGGGGAGGCTGGATTGCGTCCGCTCGCCCCTCGGGACCACGGGATCAGCCCTCGTGACCTCGGACCACGCAGACGAGGGAGTTGTCGTAGCAGGGCCCCAAGGGGTGCCCAGCGCCCTAGGATCATCGGGACTACCAGTGTGCCATCTGGAATGTTGTATATATGTAAACCTGGTTGGTATAGTGTTTTCAGGCAAATGTACCCAAAATGCCCTCACTCTCTCTCGCCTATGGGGGCAAGAAGGTAATTGTCCTTCTTGCCCCCTATAAGTAAGACCCCAAGGGCACATGTAAGGGGGGGCTCTCCTCATTCAACACATATGAGCAATACATACAAACACACTTGCCTTTGGCTTCTCTCCATCCGATCCTACTTTAAGACAAAGGGTGCGGAGGGTCTCCATTATCTGAGAGGTCCCGTACCCATCTGTCTAGCTTTTTAGCTACGACAGAATGTATAAAAAAAGCTACATTGCAACTTCATTAGAGATGTCGATATACAATATGGCACTGGAGTACACACGTAACAACCAAAATACGCGTACAAATATAGCAAAACAAAATATGAATACAAATATACCCAAACATAATCACGTAACACGGAATATACCAAAGTCTAGATAAGCTTGTGCATGATCCGGGATGAAGGAGGAGGGGTATTATCACATGTAACTCGATCAAATAGGATACTCTTTGTTTATTTATCGGTTTAATGTGGATGATATTCTTTAATATTGTATTGCACGACATGCTAGATAAGGTTGTGCATGAACCAACTGAGAGAAATACGTGGCATGCAGATCATATAACGATGTACCGTAACCTACGACTCATGTGCATTTCGAAGGCTATGGTACATCGTTATATGATCTGCACGCCAAGCATTTTCCTCGGTTGGTTAATGCACAATCTTATGTAGCATGTGGTACAATACAGATCATCCACGGCAAACTGATAATTTGACAAAGAGTGTCCTATTTAATGATGTGTGCAACTAGTATCCGCGGTGCCATAGGGAGTGCCCCTTGTCTCGGGGCTACCCACGGTGGCGGTGAGTGTAGAAGTTGTCCATGTGCTGCGATTTCATGATGTAAGTGGATCGTATAGTAAGAAATGTAACAAGGATGCAAATTGTATATAACTCATGTCTTCGATACGGAGCGCGCCTGGTCGGCCTGATACGCTTTGACGTCGGTCGGTCTTGATCGAAAGAGCCTTCGCCTTTCCCTTGTCTCCGGACTCTCCACGTCGGGCTGGTGTGTCGAAGTCGTCCATATGCTGCAATTCTATGATGTAAGTGCACTGTACAATGACAAACGTAACAAGGATATAAATTCTTCAGAACTCACATCATCAATAAGGATTACGCCCGGGTCACCAGATACGCTATGGCGGCCGGGCTTAGCCGCATGAGCCTTTCCCTTCCCCTTATCGTGGGACTCTCCACATTGAGCTGGTATATTGAAGTCGTCCATGTCCTGCGATTCTATGATGTAAGTGCACCGTACAGTGAAAAATGTAACAATGATGTAAATTCTTCATAACTCACGTTGTCGATATGGATTACGCCGGCGATCTTGGGCTCGCCGGTGCCTCCTCAACGAGGTGCAATGCGTATGGTTTCCACCGCACGAAGGTCTCGGCCCGCATCGAGTAGTTCGGCATGTATACGCTAGATGAATGCCTGTCGTACATCTCATTTGTCGATCCTTTGGAAGAAGTGGCGGCGCATCTTGAAATTGCTATTACGTGGGGATGAAGTTAAAAATTTAAGGAATTCAACGTAGGGAGAGGAAAATCGATGCGTGCGAAAGAAACGCTTACGAGGTGGTGCCCGCACGTGTAGTATGCCCGGGCGGCGGTGTCTGGGTGTGTGGACTGAATAATCTCCGTCGGCTCGCCACAGACACACTGCGGGATCGAAAAATGTGGTGGTACTTGAGCATCTTTCATTAAAAAATCTGGGTATTGTAGATGTTTCCTCTTCTGTGCAAGCCACTTGCGCTTTTGCAACACCCTCGCGTAGAAGTTTGCCGAAGAGTCTATAGCTGGGTATTGCAACACCCTCGTATAGAAGTTTGCCGAAGAGTCTATAGCTGGGTATCGTAGAATTTTGCGTTGTACATAACAAACAAGGCAGAAAAACATTACATTACGACACTGAATAATAATCGGACGAGCTGGGTCTGTTGGGACAATCCTTCATTGAGTGCCTAGGGGTTTTGCATATCCTGCACTTGATTGTGCGGCTAATACTGGTATGTTGACTAGCATTCATGTCATTCTGGAAGTGCCACGTCTACCGCCGCCCCTTCCCTATTCTCTTCAAGTCCCTATTGGGACCCCATTGCACCATGTCCGGCCAAAGATCCTTGTAGTTCATTTCCAAACCGTACGAGTGAAACTCTCCACTCCATGTACCAGATAGGTGTTGCATGTCGTAGTACTCAGAGATGTACGGCGTAGACATCTGCCTCATTTGCGCACACGTCTTGTACACATGCGAGCATGGCTTATGGAGGAGTTTCGGCTTGTTGCAGGTGCATGTCGCCACACCACCCAAGGTGCATGCCTGTTTCCTTTCCCCCCTGGCATGACTGTTGACATATTTCTATCGAAGCTTGATCTCGTGCTTCTGCCTGAGGCCGTCGATCTCCCGGATGTCGTGCATTCAGGTCTTCTCCATCTTCCGGTCCATGTGCCTCTGCATGTTCTCGGACCACTGCTTGCCTTCGTCCATATGTCGCTTGGCTGCGGTGGCTCTATTGATGAAAGAACCAACAGTGTGAGTTCATGTCTTCTAGATGATCGCGGTGATAGGGAGGCACCGCACACCTTTGAGGACGCTGTTGTAGACCTCGGACATGTTGGTTGTCATAATCCCATACCTCGCACCGTCTGTGTCATAGAGGAGAGACCATTTCTCCAATTCAGGAGCATGGCTATTAATCCACTAAGAGAAGCTTACGACACTACTGGGTTGCTCCCCCTCCGGAGTGGACTCCCTTGTATGTCTCATAGTACGGTGTTCGAGGTTTCTCCAAATAGACTCAAACTTCCGCCTCTGGTTCTGCAGAGATGATGCCTTGAACGTCTTCATGAGTTCCTGACTGCGGAACCGTGTGAACAAGTTAGATACAAGATGCCTCATGCACTACCTGGATTGCACGTCGTTCCATTGGTGAGACGGATCCGTCCCACGCTGCATGGTATTGATGGCCGCCAACTACCCGGGCGTAGTGCGTGATTAGGCGAGGCGTTGGGTGGTCTCCCACCGCTCTCTTCACGTTCTCCAGAACCACGGCCGGTGGATGCGTTCTCGCACTCCACAATGGCAAATGCCATCGAGAGAAGCTGGTCATTCGCATCGGCCGCCACTAGGGGTGCAAACGGAGCGGATAGTTCCCGACCGACCGAATAAATGTGGCAAAATCTGGGATTTTTTTTTGCGGATATCCGGATGGTTTTTCGGATTCGGATCGGATTCGGGTATTTTTATCGGATATAAATTCGGATTCCGATAATTAGGTATCCGGTTTTCCCGGAACTATCCGAGAAAAAAATCGGATACAACCGCACAAGTATCCGAAGACTATCCGATTTTTTTCGCTCCGCGCCATGCATCACGCCTAAAGCTAAAGCCCGCGTCCCGCCCGCCTGAACCCCAAAACCAAAACCCAAAAGTGCTGCTGCGCCGCGCCCGCCGTCGCCTCCTCCTCTCCTCGCCCGCCGCCGCCTCCTCCTCCCTCGCGGCAGCTGCGCCTCCCTCCCTCCCTCCTCACCTCCCCTCCTCATCTGCCTTTTCCCCATCCGCGCCCTCCTTGCTGCGGCCGCCATCTCGCTTCGCCCGCTGCGGCCGCCGCCATCTCGCTTCGCAGCTGCATTGCCGCCTCCATCCTCCTCGCGCTGCGCCACGCAGCCCGTGCCCTGCGACCTCTCCTTCGCGCCCATTGCTGCGCCCGACCTACCAATGCCGCCCTTCGCCCGTGCGCGTCCAACCCGGCAAGGCGGCAGCAAGCCAATTCAACCCCATGGCCGGCAGCGAAGACGTCGTCCTCTCCGACGTCGGCGAGGACCCCTTCCTCCCTCTTCCTCCCACAAAACCCTATCCCCATCACAAACCCAATCCCAACCCCAATCGATCCGATGCTCAGCGCAGTGCAACGCTGCTTTCGACCTGGCAGCGGAGTTAGACGAGAGCGCCGCCACGCGCGGCGGCGAGGATGCCCTCGTGACTCGAGTCGCCTCGGCCACCTCAAGGCCTTCAGCGCGGGCGTCCTCGCAAGCGACGACCTCATCGGCGAGAAGAAAGAGCACATTGGGGTCTTTGCTCGGGCGTCTTTAAGCGAGCACAAGTGAGGTGTTGATTGTTGAAGGTTCTTGAGGATGGGTGAGGAAGCCGGATTGAGATAGGGCTCAGCGACCACGGGGAGCATAGGCTAGGGAGCGTGGAGAAGGATGAGGTCTATACTACTGTAGCGAGCACTATAATATTATTGTGTTGCAAGTTCATGAGCCTCTTGATTGCACTAAATTTAAATTGTTTGTTATACAATCAACATTGCGAGCGGGGGCATTGGAGAATACCATGAAGGAGTCTCGAGGTTAAGATCGTTGGTGCAACATCTTGTTGAAGCACTTAGGTAGCTACCGTTATTGGCCATGCATTCGCTACCATGAAGGAGTCTCGAGGTTAAGATCGTTGAGAATGAAAGTGTAAGTTCTTGCCTCTTATGGAGCAATGGATAGTTAGTGCATGAATTAAGAAAAGTTTTAGAGAATTGCGTGGCCAATTTTTTCTTCTTTTTGGGGATCATAGAACCGAATAAGCGAACTAGTTTATTACATTGATCTTTCATAATAAGTTGAATAATTTTACTAATGCATCACGAAACATATTAGGTGTATTATGCTCTTGGTATACTATATTTGTAAAGGTGAGAGCATAATACATTTTAAATCCTCTCAATTTATGAGTTTGATGAATGTCAATGTGTTGTGCATTCTTAAAATCTACTAAATTTAGGCAAGCAATTTAATTCAAATTGGTACTTTTGCTATTTCGTTTTTGAAATAAAAAATTGAACCAAAGGTAAACTAACGAAATAGTCGCAAAACTTAGTTAAGTTTGGTTAACTTGATTTAGTTTGGTTTTGTCACCATAATGATGCTTGTGACCTAATACTTTGTCGATTCGGGACTCGGGAGGATGACACTTCTCTTATTACAAATGGGAGGTTAATTCATAAAACCCATGCAGGTTGGTGTGTTGTCCTTCCTCGGCCAGATTGGATTGTAATGCCTAGATTGGATTGTACTAGGAGTATTTAATCGGATCAAGATGTCGTTTCTCTCTACGTGAGAATGTACCATGTGATGCTACGATTATAATTGCTCGTTCTTAAGCGGAGGCTATCTTGGTGCGAAAGCTAGCGATCGGTTTTACTTGTGGATGGGAAAAGTGGCAATCTTGGGCACTTAGTTTGACCATTTTCTTTAGAAGGAAGAAGCGCTTCTTGATAGACATCTTTGCAAAAAGTTCATTAGTTTGTTTTGAATGATCATTCTTGATTCATGTTAATTCGCCTAGAAAACAATAGGATCATACATGGATATATTAGAAAGGTTTGCTTATCTCTTACGTAATAACTTTAAGAGTAAAGTCCATTACCGGTCCTTAAACTTTTTATCTTTGTGTCATCGGTCCATAGACTTTCAAAGTGTGTCATCCGGTCCCTAAACACCTTTGTTTGGGTCTCAAATTAGTCCTTAAACTTTTTATCTTTGTGTCATCCGGTCCATAGACTTTCAAAGTGTGCCATTCTTGTGCCTAAGCAAGAGGGCTATGTTTGAGACCCAAAGCAGTGTTTAGGGACCAGGGATGACCAAAGATAAAAAGTTTAAGGACCGTAATGGACTTTACTCTAACTTTAACTCTTGTGTTTTGTACTTTCATAGACATCTTTGTGAGACAAGTTCATTAGTTTGTTTTGAATTACCATTCTTGATTCATGTTAATTCGCCTAGAGTCATACATGGATATATTGTAAAGGTCCACTTCACATTCATGGACCTACGATAATTTAAAATTACTCTGTCTCTTTTGTACTTTCATAGACATCTTTGCAAAAAGTTCATTAGTTTGTTTTGAATGACCATTGCCGATTCATGTTAATTAGCTTGAAAACAATAAGGTCATACATGGATATATTAGAAAGGTTTGCTTATCTCTTACGTAATAACTTTAATGCTTACTTGATTATGTGCGGCAGATAATGATCTAATTGCACCATCTAGGGAATTCGAGAAAAGATATCAAGGTAATTTCTTATTGCAATTACATACCGGTGGGATCCGGACCGGGGAGTTCTAATGCGGATTTTTTGTTTCATTAATTATACATTCAAGGACTACAAATTTGAGGATGGGCTATGGTGTCATGTTCTAAACATTCAAATTGGAGAGTGGAGAGTCAAACTTTCTTCTTCTTTTTTACAAAGAGAGTCAAACTTTACGTGCAATCAAGCATCGACATTGGGCTTAGGACAAGTTCATCGTTGACCCCACTACTTGGGGTTGATTTCAAATTATCCACTTTATACACCATTTCCAACCTTGAACTTTTGTTATGGGGGCAATGTTCATGTGTTGAAAAGCTATATTATACATGCGATTATTTGAACCGAGAATGGAATAGAATGGCCAAAGTTTGACTTATCTCCAGAGATATGTATCAAAATTGGATAACTTACGTGTTGGACCTACTTTAGATTGATAGTGTATTTTTTGGGTCTTTGCACTAGTACTCAAACGACTAAATAGTGTCTTGTTCTTTTATGAAAAAAGTAGAAGATCTTTAGATCATGCAAGCGATGGTTTACCAATCTTTGCATCAAGTTGTGTAATGTCAATGATAGATCAATTATACAAACAACACAACTGTTATATCTATTTTATTCATTCATTTTCTTGTCGGCCACTTATGCATTGGCGGATGGAAACTCCTACCGAGCACATCATCGATCACTTTGCTTGCTTTGTTTTGTAGAGCAAATGTAAGAAAATCAAGCACTTAAAGTGCTCCAAGCAGCCATCATTAATACAACTATTGATTTCTTCAAATAGACATGTATGTATCAATGCCAACTCTCTTTGATCCACTTAAAGGCTTGCACTAAATTTAAATTGTTTGTTATACAATCAACATTGCAGGCAGGGGCATTGGAGAATACCATGAAGGAGTCTCAGGTTAAGATCGTTGAACTGCAACATCTTGTTGAAGCACTTAGGTAGCTACTGTTATTGTTGAGTTTTGGTTCTATTTACTTCCGATCTTCCATAGGTTTCATCATTCCTAGTTCCATGGGTAGAGCAAGCCTTGGTTCAAGTTTGTGTTTTTTTTTTTGCTGCCTTTTGAACATTTAGAATAACATTTATCAATTTAGGAGACTACCCTATAGGTTTGGTGTGAAATGGCCATATGGATTAAAGCATATCCTTATTTGAACTTCTGTGTAACAAAAAAAGAGCATATATGATTGCTAATAGCCATTGTTAAATGTCACATTTTGAAATCTCAATATGGGAGCTGAAACGGCAATGTTGTTTCCTATCGCCGATGTTTTGAATAATTGAATGATCCTAATTTGCTTCTTGCTTGTTCTCATCTATGTACTTTGGCTTTAAGGGCGGAGTCTGGTCTACTTAGAACAAGGCTGGAAGGGCAAGAAAAAGAGATTGGCCAGCTAAGGAAGCAAATAAGGCATCTTGAAGAGAAGGAAAGGGTGGCAAATGAAAGTGTAATTTTCTCCTCATGCCACTACACTGACTGTAAGAAAGCACAAAGGATGATAGGAATGCTCGCAACACCTGAAAGAGCATATATATATTTTTTATGATAATAGCATTTAACATATTGACCTGCACATATATTGCAATTTAGCAAAAACATCATTACTTCACAAAATTGCTAAAATAATGGACATATCCAAAGTTGCTGTTGGCTTTGATAATGTCTCCTCAAAATTGCAACATAATGTTGAGTCAAGAGCTCTGGTCGTTCAAATGAGCATTATTCTATGTTGCCACTGCATCGCGACTTATTTTTGAATATCACAGTTCATTGAGGTGTCATTTGTGTTTATTTCTCAATTGTATCTAGCTTGAATGTTCATGGTAGTCAGTGATGATTAAACATTTTTTGAAATATTATATGGATAGTTAGTTGCTAGAACCATCTATTTTCATTTTGTAACAATATGATTTATGCTTTCTTATATCTTTGGTACATGATCATTTTGTAACAATAGGATGCACATCTTCATACAACATAATTTATGTTTTCGGTAGTGAAATTGACTTGTTGAAGGTATGGCAAATCACTTTTCCATTGGAAAAAAGCGCATGTCTCTTTCCCTCTTTTTACGGTAAATTTTAGTTTTCCTATATTAATTGGTGGTATATTGTAGGCTTAGAATGCAAATTACAAAACTATCATTCTTAATCTTGAAGATGAAGTAAAAGCTTACCCGACAAGATAATCTTCAGCTGCGAATTAATCACCATGTCAAAACAAAGGTATTGAACTATTTATTACTTTTTGAACTTTCTTGGTACTTCTGAATATTACTGTTTGGTAAATCTGGGAAGGGTGTTTTGGTGGCGATGAGTTGTGATTTATGATTTGCGAACTTGTGACTTGCTAGTTAGTAGTTACACTTGCTTACTTAGCCTTGTCATGTACTTGCTACTTGCTAGTTAGTAGTTAGTAGTTACTACTACTTGCTTAAATAGCCTATGTTATCGTGTGATATATTTAAATTTGTTTGTTAAACTACTAATCTAGTTGCATTTTGGACATGTAGTATGGTTGATTGATCTTTATTTGTGCGATATATATGGTTTATGTTTTCGCGCAATATCCGAATAAGTATTCGTGACCGAGACAATCCGTATTCGGCTTGGCATGTATTCGCTCCGTATTCGTGACCGAGACTATCTGCATTCATATTAGATCCCGACCGCCTTTGTCGTGTCCGATTCCGAATCCGAGAAAAAATATGGAAAAGGATACGGGATGAGCGATATCCGTCCGTATCTGCTCCGTTTGCACCCCTAGCCGCCACCGCGGTGAGGATGGTGCCCTTGTACCTCCTCGTGAGGAAAGTGTCATCCATCGTTAGCACGGGACGGCAGAACTTGAAGCCCCCGATGGCCTGAGGGAAAGCCCAAAACACCCAGTCCAGTATGAAGCGGTTGGGCCCTTTCTCAGCACCTTCACAGTCAAGCTTGTTTATGTACGTGCCGTGGTTTGATTTGGCAATCTGGTGAAGCAATCTCGGCACAAGGTTGTACGCCTCTTCGTATATCCTGTACATGGTCTTGATGACCTTCTGCTTGGCTCGTCAGACCTTGCTGTAGCTAACTGGATAGCTAAGGTGGTCCGGATGCAGCTTCGCAGCTCGTGAATATTCATCACATGGAGCCCCTCCGCCCGGACCACCTTATACTGGCATCTTGACAGGTCCAACCTATCGGGTCCAGCCCGTACGAGACCATCGCCATAAAACACAAACAAGTCTTGCATGTTCGAAAATACCTAAAGCCACGACAACTAATTCCTACTTAACTAATTACGACTGAATTATGCCCAACTAATTCCTACTTAACTAATTACGACTGATTAATTACCACTACATAAATTACTGGTAGTTCATTTCCACTAATCATTTCTGCAAACAACTGATTACGACTTATTAATTACCACTAAAAAAATTACTATTACTTCATTTCTACTTATTCAATATGCCGTAATGATGACTACTAAACTAATTACAACTAATTAATTACCACTAAACTAATTCATTACTAGTGAACTAACTAATTATGACTAATTAATTACCTCTAAACTAACTAATTACGATTGATTAATTACCACTAAAAAATTATCAGTACTTCATTTCCACTTACTTAGTATACCGTAATGATGACTGCTAAACTAATTATGACTAATTAATTACCACTAAACTAATTCATTACTACTGAACTAACTAATTACGACTAATTAATTGCCCATAAACTATCTAATTACAACTAGCTGACTAAGACTGATTAATTACGACTACGGTAATAACAACAAAAGCATTCGACAACTTATCTGCCCTTCGGGGGGAAACTAATCAATCAAGGTCAAGCGCCGAGCGACGAGAAGCAAGAAAACAGTTAATCTTCCAATAAAAGTATTTATGTTACATTCTCTGAGTTCTCAGCGATGAGCGCAAGAACGAGAATCGAAACGCAAATGAGATGAGCGAAGAGCGAATGCCAGAGTTCGGTATTTATAGCCGAGCGGAGGAGTCGCGACGTTGGCGCTGGGAATTCCGTAAGCGTTAGCGCCAGAATTTTCTGGACGAGGCGACAGATGTGCGGAGGAGGGAGGAGGGACAGTGGGAAAGATGGCCACCGTGAGGTTTTTTAATTCTCCGTAGAACAGTCCGGGTGCGTGGCGGGTGTTGCGGGCAGGAGGGAGGACCGGAGGGGGCGCGAGTTGGGAGGGTGTTGTGAGAACAATTCTGAACGAATAAAATTATGGAAAGTTTATACAAGCAAGTACACGGTGTCGAAAGGCTCCACAAAAAATTTTATAATTTTTTGAACTCATTTACTATATTATAAAATTCCTCCAAATTTTACCCTAAAACTAACTAACCTATTCACTAATTAACCTACTGTGTGTGTGGTGCACGGTGGCCATGCGCTAAGGGGGGCTAGCGCATGGCCACCATATGCCAGCGGGTGAGGTGGCGGGGGTGGCAGGCCAGCGGATGAGGTGGCGGGGCGTGGCAGGCACGCGTCGGCGGACGGCGGGTGGTGCATTGGCGAACGGTGGCCCTGCGTCAACGCTAGGTGCTATGCTATCCGGCGTTGGCGCATGGTGGTCGTGCACCGGCGGTGCTACATCCGCAAATACTCTGTTGTCGTGGTCAAATACGCGACAAAAAAGCGCCGTATCTGCCAAAAATTCCTAAATCTGATTGGATATGTACAATACAATACATGCATTGCAGTGACATCTGCCTATGTTGATCTAGCTCTGCGCGTGATGCTCACCTGGCAACTACAGTTGTTATTACGTTGCTGACAAAAAGGTGTCCATCTGATGCGATGTTCCCTGAAGCCTCTGTGTGTGTGTGTGTATGTATGTGTGTGTGTGTGTGTGTGTGTGTGTGTACGAGATGCCTGTTTCGTACTCTTAGGAGTTTGTAGTCCCAATTCTAATATACCACTTAAATGAGCATATTATACTTCTTTATCACTTTCGGTATACTTAAATACTAATTATAAGATACTCCAATGCGGCTTGACTAAAATTTTTCCATTTGAGCATTTTATTATATATATATACCCTTTTCATATATAAAAGAAGTATATACATAAATTTTACTATAAAAAGTGGACTTTAATGAAATTTTTCATGAAACTCGCTTTGGGGTATCTTATAATCATTATTGGAGTATACTCAAATAGATACAGAGGTATCATCAAACGATTTAAGTGGTATATAAGAAGTGGAAGTACCATACCATTTTCATATACAAATCTGACCCTCGATGACTCCACCTCAACCTTCACTTTAGAAGGCCACCTCATTGGTTCCCGTGAAGAAGACGCCGAAAGAACAAGAAAAGTGTGCCGCTGTATCGGTTCTTGAGTCGTCTCACAGGAAGACGTGTAGCGGGCCAGTCGTTAAGACCAAATCGAAATCGAAGAACATTAAGACGCCTCTGTAGGATCAAGGATAACCGACTAGTGGGGGTGAATAGAAGGTTTTAAAACTTTTCATTAATTATCAAACTAAGACAATTATGAGCTAAGTCTAAACTAAATACAATTCTAGCTAAGCAATTCTACACAAGAATATTACTAGAAAAGTAAATGCGGAAATAGTAAAGATAAGAATAAACCACAAATGAGACGATGAGGTTTTTCCCGTGGTATCGAAGACTTGCCGATCTTCACTAGTCCACGTTGAGGAAACTTGAACCAATCAAGCTGGCTCTACAAATTAAGCCTTCTCTCGATCACTATTGGTTGTTCTTCCTCCGCTCCGGAGATGGTGAACACCGAACCACTCACAATTGGCACCAGGTCTCTTCACAATCTTCTTGAAGAGATCACTGTGCGAACTTCCACCAAACTGTCTAGGTGTTTGACAAACACCAAGAGTAATGAATTCCAATCTTCGCTTGACGGTAAACAAGTGCTAAGGATCAATCTAGAGTGAATGCACTTGAATTTTGGCTCAACTATCTCACAATGAATGCAACAAGTGAATTGGAGGTGTAGAGAGTGTGCTCAAGGCTCAAAGATGTTAAATGAAGTCTCTCACTCTGACCTTGAGCAGGTGGAGGTGTATTTATACCCCCCCCACAAACAAATACGACCGTTGAGGGCAAAATCCCCAACTTTCCAGCAAATGCGGTAGTATCACCATGCAATGGCCGGTACTACCGCACCTTCCTAAAATGCACAGTAACAACTAGCGCAGACGCATTAATTGCTCTGACATCGACGTTAGAAATTTCAGCGTGGTACTATCGCCAAGTATTATGCGATAGTTCCGCTATGCAATCATACCGAAATACAGGAGCGGTACTACCGCTCCTCTTCGAAATCCAAAAGGGTATTCTCTGGAAAAAACGTACCGCTCCATTTCGGTAACACTTGGGTGCGGTAGTTCCGCAGAAGAAATGCAGTCATACCGCGAAGCGGTAGTAACGCCAAGTAAATTCGGAACTTCCGCTCATCGGGTGAGCAACCAAACCAAAAACGATGTCACTTTGAAAAATACGTACCGCCAACTAATCTTCGGTACGACCGGGTTGCGGTAGTACCGCACCACCATCCTGGTCATACCGCTAAGTGGTAGTACCGCCAACATCAAGCCGGTACTACCGATTATCCTGAGAAGTGCAAAGTTGGCTTTCAAAACAATTTCAAAGTGCATGCATGATCCTATATTGATCCAAAAGTCACAAGAACATGCTATCAAGCTACTAGTCATGATCCCTCTTAATAGTACGACATTTAACCTATAATTCAGTCTTCCATCTATTTCTCCTAAGACCGGTAAAACCAAAAAGGATCCTAGACTACTTGTACAATTGTCTTTGAACCATATTGATCTTCATATTGACCTTTAGTATGCATCTCCAGGTTGTCATTCTCATCATTGGGACTTAACCTTGTAAATACTCAATAAACATGTTAGTCCCATATTCACATAATGTCATTAATTACCAAAATAATTTTTAGGAGCCTAGATGCTTTCGGCCTCCCAAGCCCTAGAAATACTCCATCGGAAGTCCGTTGGCCCCCGACACAGTATTAGCCCGCACTAGAGTAGGTTGTCAGGCTTTGCATGTCTGGTACATGCGGAAAACCAAAGAGAAGGGGTGCGATACTGGAATCACGTCAGATAAACGAAGGGGCATTTCTTCCATGAGCCAGGTCACTTCGTTGTGGGCTTCAACGACTTATTCGACCTATTCAACCTCGATGCCCTCGACGCCTCGCTTCTACGATGCTAGACACTGTAAGTGTGTACAATTAAGTTCTACATTCACGTAATACCGATAAATATCACAACTCATTGCTTATGTATAGATACATGATGAAAAATGCCCGGGGATGGTAAGAACTGGTGGGTTTCCACGACCCACATGTGGTCTCTAAGCAAACCATCAACGAAGACGCATCCTACGTCGAGAAATATATAACGACGGGATTGCTTGCTCAGGACGACAACGACTACATACTGGTGCCCTACAACCAGAAGTAAGTGCTTCACTACTTACTATACAAATTTTATTTGTACTTTATACGCAGCACGAACTTAGGCTTAATGACTATAGCGACATATATGAGTAGGTACCACTGGATCCTTTTAGTCATTATACCAAAGAGGAACAAGGTAATATACCTTGATTCCCTACTCAACAAAACCCATGACTTCACCCTTGTGAAAGAAATACTCAACAGGTATGCTCATTTCCTCCATACATAACTCTATTATAGCATTCCTTCGTTTGAAATGGCCGAGGATAACTTTTTGGAATCATGTAGGTCGTTCATCGCCTATGTTGCCGAGGGAGGGGCATACAAGGGATCGAGCGCCACACTGCAACACAAGATGCGATTTTCGGTACGTGCTATAACACAATAATCCTATATCATACTTCGTAATAATGCATCTCGAACTGACTATACCTATATATGTAATTCTATTTTTGCAGTGCCACCAGCAAAAACAAGATCACCTATATGCATTCTACGTTTGCCATCATATGCAGCAAATCATGAGTGCTAAGCTGAAGGATCCCGATGTTTGTTAATCTCGCAATAATTATTTCCTAATTATAAATTTAAATATATATGCTTATTACTTTACTCCTGCTAGCGACAGAGCTTGAGCATAGATTTAGATGCACTCGTTGTGAGAGAGATCTAGGAGGTTCGAGGGAAGCTCTACGGCTTCATCAAGACAGGGATTATTAATGCCGACGGAGAGTTTCACTCCGTCGACAGCTCTGAACCACCTTCAAACAATTGATTCAATTGTAATTCACTTTGAGTAGTTGTAATTCAATTGTAACTGATTTTGAGACAATACTTGAACATATTCTTTTGTAATTGATTTTGAGTTGTAAATGATCACTTTGAGTTGTGATTCATCTGTGATGTATTGTTTTTTGCTTGCTTGTTTTCAGAGGGCATGGTTAGCAATTCCTGAGACTAGCCAAAAATATAAAAAAATTAGTTAGGTATAAAGAATTATCACAGACGGTTTTTTGTTGAAACCATCTGTGAAGGGCTAGTATCACCGACGGTTCTATTTACAAACCGTCTGTGATACATATCACAAACGGTTTGTATCCTACGTATCTCATAGACGATTTTTTATGGAAACCGTCTGTGATACTAGCCCTTCACAGACGGTTTCAACAAAAAACCGTCTGTGTTGTGCCTTATCACAGACGGTTCACAGACAGACAAATTCAGATGGTTCAAAAATCGTCTGTGATGATGATTTCGAACCGTCTGTGATGCACAAGCACCTGAAGCACTTCGTTCCTGTAGACCAGTCGACGCAGTAGCTAGCAATCGCATCTGCTGATGTATACTCGCTGGTGAAATACAAATCTAAATCTGATTGGATATGTACAATACATATACATTGCAGTGACATCTGCCTCTATCGATCTAGTTCTGCGCGTGACGCTCACCTGGCAACTACAGTTGTTATCACGTTGCTGACAAAAAGGTGTCCATCTGATGCAATGTTTCTCTTAGGTCTGAATCTCCTCAACGAACTGGCCGGCCAGCTGAAGAAGACAACGCAAGAAACCAAGTCATATTTTATATATGTATATAAATATATAAGTGATCGCCTCACCTTACCTTACATGCTTGCAATGTCCTTCAATTAATTAAGCTAATTAAATCCACCAAACACACGCAAGAAATAAAACAACGTAAGAACGAGTGCATGGACATAATGTACTCTCCTTTCCACAGATGCCGACCGGTGGTTCGGAAGGGAAAAGAAAAGGTTAGGCCTTTTTAGGCAGCTCTCTCGCTCTTTCTTTCTACCATCCTTCCTTTCTTTTTTACAAGCAAAGTCAAACTGTGCACACAAATATTTATATATGATTTATATATGAAAATGGTTGTGTGCTCCTACTCCCACTCCTGATAATATACCACGTACTTAAATGATGTCGTTATACTTCTCTGTCAATCGGAACATACTCTAATAGTAATTGTAAGACTTCAAAGTGAGTTCAACATCAAAAAAATCATCAAAGTATACCTCGCTACTACCAACACAATCTTCTTCTTCTTCTTCTTCTTTACATGTAATTAAATACACAAAAAGGTCGTGTAGATATATTCAACCTTTGTGTTCTCCTTTCTGCATAACAACGCAAACTTTGGGTCTGAATATACGCGCGTGTTGGATTGTGATCATACAAGAAAGTTGCATGTAGTACGTCATCTTTTACTTGCACTTTGTCTGCATGCATGTATGTACCTATATATCTTTCTAGCTTGGAATTCAATCAACCACTTGCTTTGAGATTGTGAGAATAAGATAGGTAGCAATTGGACCTTGACCAGGTGATGCATGCATGCCTGCCTGTTTGATTTGTTCACAGGCTGCCATCCATCGTCAAGGTTCGGCGTTGAACATCAGTACGTGTTGCTTCAACTGATTGTAAACTAGCAATGCTGACGACACGAACGTTAATTTGGAGCTTTTGGCTGATTTAGCCCTTTTTGATTGGTAATTGCAAAATAGTCTCCGCTCGTACGAAATTGCAAAAAATTATACCGCGGCAGGTTAGGCAGGTCACTTGTAGTGCTCCCTGGCCATGGTAGGTTCTTTCCGCGCTCTCGGAGCACCTGCCGTGTTTCTAGATTTTTTTTTGTCATTTACTGATTAGGGTTTTGTCCTATAAGGATTAGTATGTTTCGTGCATAGATTTGGGGCCTTCAACGGACTGTGTGCGTGGCAGGAAACTTTCCGCGGACTGTGTGCGCGGCAGGAACCTGCCACGCTTGTGGAGCGTGGTACATGGCCATATCCAACAGTTCCGGACCGCGACAGCCGTATCCAGCAGTCCAAATCCGTGGCAGACCATTAGATCCTGCGGCCCGGATACGCGGCAGGCACGCGCAACGATCTGGGTGCCCGACAGGGCAGCCGCCGTCCAGGAGCACAGTAGGGGACACATGGCGCTGCATAACATATTGCAGTGTCATTTTTGCCATTTCGGATATGCAGGCTACATGTGCTAAATTATTTCAAAAAGCGGTCAAATGAGAGAAAACACTCCGTTAATTTGCATGTACACCAGTATATTTATGTGCCAAATCTTTTGATGACGAATGGATGTTGCAGCGCATGCACCGACTGGGGTGTGTGTGTTTGATGCGGTTTTGTTGCGGGATTTTTTTTTAAAATAATCTTGTTTTTATTTCAAAATACATTAATAATACTATTTGTTTTTTTTATTTTACTGAAATAATCATTTGTCGCTTAACCGTTGGGCGACTAGTTCAAGTCGCTCAATGGTTGAGTGACAAATGTCCAAGTAGCTCAACAGTTGAGCAACTTAGCCCAAGTAGCTCAACGATTGAGCGACTCGGACACTTGTCGCTTAACGGCTGGTCATAGTGTACAGTTCGTTCAGCTAGCAGGGCATGTATGTACACCGTTGGATGATAAGTGTCCAAGTAGCTCAACTATTGAGCGACTTGGGTTAGTTAACCAATGGTTGAGCGACAGATGATTATTTCTATAAAATAAAAAAGTAGAACTATTATTGTATTTCAGAATAAAAACTAGATTATTTATAAAAAAATTCTTTTGTTGCGTGTCCCATATGATGGATTGGAATCTTAGAATGTTTCCTAACGACGGGTTGTGTTCGTCTAGAAATCGCATGAGGTTAGTTTGATTTGATATTGCAACGGTATATACGACAGGTCTTAATATTGCTCGAGTCTTAATCCACGGAAATTATTAGGACATGGAGCTCGATCACTATATATATGGCTTCAATTTTACAGGCAGTATAATTCCGGCCATGAGATAGTTCTTCGTGCAAATTAAGTACTCTTAGGACTTGTTTGGAAAACCTAAATTCTCGGCACATTCCAAACACAAGGTTTTATGAGATTGGATGAAAGGCGAAAAATAGAATAGATCGAGCTGCACCATAAATTGTTTCTCTCTAGATGCTCAATTTCTTGACGTACTTAACACTACTAGGTACTAATCGATCGTGCAAGAGCATGAGTCTCCAGTGGGTTTCCTCTTCAAGGTCTATTTTCGCCTAACAGTGCGCTAATTAATCTTGTTCTAAACGTGGCCTTCCTTTCCTTCTCCTGCCAAATGCAGAGGCAAGCGTCAAGTAATATACCAATTTTTGGATTCTCTCCAACCGAAGCATCCTCCTGCGATACTACTGGCCAGTCACAACTCACAACTCACAAGTTGATTGTGGTGTTACTTACTAACAGCAACCTGACAGCAACACGGCAACGAACTGGCCTGGAACAGCCACAAGTACATACCAGCTAGGCAAATCAAATATCTTTCTTTATTTACTTCTCTCTCTTAGTTTATAGGTAACTAGCCGAATTTTCCCGCGTAATTGCGCAGCTAGCTAGTACAAAACATATGCTTTTATTTGAACACAAACTGTATTTGTTAAGCAACTCTAATGCTGACGATTGAAATTAGAGTCGCACTTCTTATACAACTATAACAGTTTTAACATATATCCGATTAATCTGCAGCGTTATAACCTGGACCCACTAAAATAAGCGGTATAAGTCTTTCTCTTTTTTTGTTCGATTAATGTATGAATTTCTAGCCCTTAAAAGCGATTATGGTAGCTTCTTTTTTAATCGTTTTAATAATATAATAGATAGATAGCCAGACAGACAGACACACAGATTAGATTTGTTTTCTCTTCATGTGTGTGACTTTTCATCCCAAATTCGTCGCCTTACTAATTGAGAAAGACTGGTCCTCCGTGACAAGCGAGCTAATCACCCTTCCCTGCATCTTCTCTTATAATGGAGTAATATTCCAACACCAAACTAAATTGCTTGGCACACTTCCAAGCCCACTGCCGTTGGATCAATAACCAACGAACTCGATCAAACATAGTGGAAAAAAAATCTAGAGGGGTGACTCTTTTCTCTCTTTTTATCTGCGCCTTAATCTGAACCGTAGATAGCGCGATCGGACCGCGCCCGAAAGGGAAGCACCCCTTTCTTGCCACGTGGACTGTGCTGGACCAACCAGGTGAACAAGGTGCGGGGCCGGGTCAACCAGAACAAAACTCAGCATAGGAAAGGAACACGAGGAGTTTGCCAATTAAGTGCCTACTCCCATTGTGTCTGTCTGACACCAGATTGCATGTTCCTTCTGGGTCCGGCTCATAACGCCGAGTAACAGCGAGCGTGTGAACGCTTTACCGCAGCGGAACACTGTAGCTATTGATACAAAACCTTCTTTCTTGATTGGGAGGTAAAAATCGTCTTCTAATGTGTGGCAATATAAATCCTACGTAACAGACCTTCAATCAGTACTTAGAATTTCGGTTGAAAATCAGTAATTTCGGATTTACTAGTGGAGTCGGTAGGAATATAAACCGATCTCAAAAAATCAGTTTGGATGAATTTTGTTCAAATTTGATTTTTTAATTTAAAATCCAAAAAATTCATTTTTTTTATTTGATTCGGCCGAAATTTTCGCCTCCTTTAAAAAATGTTTCCGGGTTGAAAAACCCTGCCTTCAATGCAGAGTATCTATTTCCGTTCTGTCCTCCTCTTGTGATCTTGCACACATACAAGCCATACATGATCGATACACCTTTAAATTCGTACCCCCATTGATTGATTTCTTCCCTCCCGGCCTCCATTGAAGCCCAGAATTCTCCAGCCTCGGTCTCTTCTCTCTTCTCTCTTCTCTCACACATTACACGAGCAGCATATAAATGCGTCATATTGATACCCCTCCTCAAAGGTTTGCTGTGTATATGAAGCATCATTTATCTTCTTCTCAAGGAGGAGGAAGAATCGATCCCTGCTAAAGCTGGCAGTAAATCATTCAGCCATTACTCAGTGCAATTAATCCCTTCAGTTATCAGTTTCCGTTCCAAGATCAGGAGGAGGAGCTGGTTTTAACTGTTTGGAGGAGAAGCGAGGCGCATGCGTTGCTAATTTTTGGCAGTCCAGGGCGAGGGAGCCGGCGTTTAATGCTCCTGGCTGGACTGCGGCGGGCGAGCACATTGGTTCCGGCTGGCCGGTGGGTTTCCATTTGAGATATATCGAGCTGCAGGGCAGGGGCGAGGTCGATGCGTTGCGTTGGAGTAGGGGAGGATCGAGGAGGAGTGTAGGTTCTTGGATTGAAATGAGCGACGTCTCCGGCCGCTTCGTGGTGGCCGCGGCCGTGATCGCCGTGTCGCTGGTGATGGCGTCGGCGGCGCACGACTACGGGGAGGCGCTGTCCAAGAGCCTGCTCTACTTCGAGGCGCAGCGGTCCGGCCGCCTCCCGTACAACCAGCGCGTGCGGTGGCGCGGCCACTCCGGCCTCACCGACGGCCTCGAGCAAGGGGTACGTGCGTCTCCGTCGCCGGCGGGCGAGCTGTTCTTGACGCGCGCGCGCGCATGGCTGAACGGTTGCTGCTGTGTGCGTGCAGGTTGATCTGGTGGGCGGGTACTACGACGCCGGTGACCACGTCAAGTTCGGCCTCCCCATGGCGTTCACCATCACCATGCTGTCGTGGGGCGTCCTCGAGTACGGCGGCGAGATCGCCGCCGCCGGCGAGCTCGGCCAAGCTCTCCAGGCCATCAAGTGGGGCACTGACTACTTCATCAAGGCGCACACAAAGCCCGACGAGCTCTGGACTCAGGTGACCATGGCCTCCTCCTCCTCCTCTCCTGTCCGCACGTACGCGTATATGTATACATACGTGTAGAGTACGCATACACCTACTCCGTATACATACGTACATGTCTGTATATGTATGTGACCGATGTGTACTTATACTGTGCGTACGACGGTGTGTACGTGTGTATGGCAGGTCGGGGACGGCGACTCGGACCACTACTGTTGGCAGCGGCCGGAGGACATGACGACGTCGCGGCACGCGTACAAGGTCGACGCCGAGAACCCCGGCTCGGAGGTCGCCGCCGAGACGGCCGCGGCCATGGCCGCCGCGTCCGTCGTGTTCCGGCGAGCCGGCGACACCCACTACGCCCACCTCCTCCTCCACCATGCGCAGCAGGTACGTACGTACATGCACGTCGTCGTTGTCACAAACAAAAAAAGTGTCACCGAAATTAAATTAAAAACTAGCTTGATTTTCCTTTAAGCTCAATTTGCTTTCACCACACAATTAAATTTCGCATAAAAAACGACTCTACTAGCTGGTACTTGACGGCAAGCAGCTCACCATCCATCGTACACGCACGTTATAATACAGTATTTTGTACGGTGTATAATGTACTTTTATACGTATGCAGCTGTTTGAGTTTGGGGACAAGTACAGGGGGCGGTACGACGGGAGCGTGCGGGTGGTGAAGAACTTCTACCCGTCGTCGAGCGGGTACAAGGACGAGCTGCTGTGGGCGGCGCTCTGGCTGCACCGCGCCACCGGCCGCCGCGACTACCTCGACTACGCCGTCGCCAACGCCGACGACTTCGGCGGCACCGGCTGGGCCGTCTCCGAGTTCAGCTGGGACATCAAGTACGCCGGACTCCAGGTCCTCGCCTCCAAGGTTGGCCCTTCAATTCTTCATTGTAATCGACACATATGCATGCACGCATGCCTAACCTGCATAAACCTACCTACCTTCCTTCAATTGGTCAAAGCTGTATCCCCTTTTTCTGATTGCATCATCAGCTTAATTCTGGCCTCTGTCAGTGTTAACATCGATCATTTTTTTCCACCGCCGATTGCGCTGTAACCTGTTGACATGCAATGCATGAAACCTGAATCAAAGGTGATTAGTAGTAGTAAATAGGCCATGACAGAGCGATCAATGGTTATTTGTTTGGCCCACTTTGATGTAGATAGACAGATTGATAGATGTGTGTGCAGCAGCTGCAAGGCTGCAACAAGTGAGTACCACCGGTTCTAGCCAGCATGAGGAGCAAGCCTGTTTGGTGCACCCTTCTGCTTACTCTTAACTTACAAGCATAGCTACCAACTTACAAGCATAGCTACCATGAGCTTGCTTGCTTGTGTTGGACTTGATGGATGCGCCATGCCCAACCAACTCCATCTTGTACAAGAATGCATGGCCGGCATATATATGTTTTTCGAGAACACGCGGGAGATCTGCGAACCTTTGTATGCATAATTAAGCAGCATATATGCTGATTTTCTTTCAGAAATCATGAACAAAATCTAGTTAATCAAGCAGATGTGATTCTTAACAAAAAAGAAGCTAATTATGAAAAAGCAGATGATGCTCAATTCATAGAGGAAAGAAAGTGAGATCGATGCCTCAGTTTTTTATGGACCAGGCTGATCTTTCCTCCACATGTGCCTTGTCCTTTGCCAACAATTTCTAATTTTTTTTCTCATGTGCTCTAGGTAGCATTTTTCTTCAGGGGACAGACTGTTTTCCTAACCTTGGGTTTTTGTAAGGTGTAGACTGGTGGCATTACTGGGGTCTTGTAGAAATGGACTGCCTTCCTAACCCTAACTCCATTGACCATGCCATGGTTCCCTCCCATGCTTAGAATACAAGGCAGCTCTTACCATGCATGCCCATTTCTTTATTCTTCCACAAGCTCTTTTCTCTCTCTCACCTTCCCTGGCAGGCTGGCATGCTTGCTTGGAATGTGATCTTTGAAGCAAGCAAATCAACTAATCCTACATATTATAGCTAGCTAGCCACCATCTTACTAGTCCAAATTGGACTAGAGAACACAATGGCCATTTCTTCAATTATTAATGAAAGCACACAATTGACACTATATAATGTATTTATCTTGGACTCCCATTGGCGAGGAGAGAAAAAAAAATTGAGAGCATGAGGCATCTCTTGCTAATGTGGACAACACGAGTGCCATGCATGCATTTCTGAGGTAAACAATATCATATCTCCATGAGACATTCAACAAACAGTAGTTACATGTTTGGGAAAGGTGGCAGTGGTTGGATCACAACCAGAGCCCTGACAACTGAACCCAAGAAGGGTGGTCATGTGGCCCAGATTCTTTCTTTTTTTAATGTTGTCTTACCTTAATCTAATTATACTATGAACCTCTACAATTAGTTTTGTATGACACTAAAATTAGGTCCATATATCCATGGATGGTTCACATGCATCCACATAGCCGGCAAATGAACAGTGTGGTACTCCGGAAGTCAACCATACTATTGAGGTTTGGCGCAAAGTGTTGACTCACAGGAGCTATAAATAAAATAAAATAATGCCGATCGATGTCTCCTTGATAAGTAGCCTGAGATCCTACTTGTAATACTCGGTCTCTAAATCTTAAACTTTGCAGCGGTATGCAAGATTTGTTTCATATAATCTCTGATACACGGTGATCTTCGTCATAAAAAATATCTCATCATCTAACTCCTATTCAGATTGTGAACCTGAACAATTAAACAAGATTTTACCATTTAATTAGTGTTTAATCTGTGGTTTTATTTCTCCTCGATCATGGATCAGCTACTGCTTGAGGAGAAGCAGCTGAGCGACAGGCAGCGAGCGGTGCTGGAGCAGTACAGGTCCAAGGCGGAGTACTACGTGTGCTCGTGCCTGAACAAGAACTCCGGCGGCGACGAGCACAATGCCCGCCGCACGCCGGCGGGGCTGCTCTTCATCCGACCGTGGAACAACCTCCAGTACGTCTCCAACGCCGCCTTCCTCCTGACCGTCCACTCCGACCTCCTCGAGGGGCTGGGCCAACGGCTCCGGTGCGGCGCCGGCGAGGCGTCCCCCGGCGACGTGCTGGCGTTCGCCAAGTCCCAGGCCGACTACATCCTGGGGTCCAACCCCATGGGCATGAGCTACCTCGTGGGCTACGGCGGGCGGTACCCGCGGCGGGTGCACCACCGCGCGGCGTCGAGCGCGTCGTACCAGCACGACAAGGCCTTCATCGGCTGCCTCCAGGGGTTCGACTCGTGGTACAGCGCGCGGCGGGAGAACCCGCACGACCTCGTCGGTGCCGTCGTCGGCGGGCCCAACGCCAAGGACGTGTTCACCGACCACCGCGGCGCGTACATGCAGACGGAGGCGTGCACGTACAACACCGCGCCCATGGTCGGGGTCTTCTCCAAGCTCATGGAGCTCGAGAGGCAACGGCAGCGAGAGCCCCCTGCGAGCACGGTGGATCTCTAGTTGTTGTTAGTAGTAGGATTAATTGAGGCACTGAATTAATAATAATAAAAAGATATGGTAAAAAAGAAAGAAAAGAAAAGAAAAGTTGATATTTAGGATGGATATGATGGGTGTACACATTCTTTTTGTTGATTCCTTCATTCAATTTGTTTCCTGTTTTGAACATATATAGAAAAAAATGTAGGAAAGGAATTAAAAAGAAGAAGAAAAAAGAATAAACATCGCATTGATCCCTCTTCTCTCCTCTTCTTCATCTGCATTGTCACTTGCTCCATTTGATGTTCCATTGCATCTCATTTTTGGTCTAATTGGCTTGTACATTCCAAGTTGCATTGGCTTGGGAAGATGGAGAAGAGAGGAGAAAAATATTATTTTTCTTTCACTGACATCGGGCCTCTTGGTCAGTGACACAGTGGTCACCAATGGAGAATTAGAAACTAGGAACTGCCACTACTTGACACAAGCGTTGCTCCATAGGTGTTCTACGAAATGCCAACGCCAATTCCGATGCCTCTCGCGCGCCGGAGAAGTTCGGCGCCGCACCTTCCCTCTCACCCTCTCGGTGTGCGTGATGCGCACGCTTGCCGGAGGCGATGCCCGTGGGCGTTGGTTCAGGCGCCGCTTCGGCCGGCGTGCCGCGCACGTAAGGTGTTCGGCGTAATGAGTATCCTGTTGGCCGCCTCTACGTGCGTGCCCAAGGCGTTGGGCCGCCCGCCGTGCTGGGCGCTGGACTATACTGTGCGTGCTGCAGCTCCCGCGGTGCACGCCGACATGCCCACTTAGACTGAGGAGCGAGGGCTGAGGTCAGGGGGGGGGAGACAAGAGTGAGTGCTTGCTGCCATCCACCCGCTGGTGGAGTGGTGGTGCCTGACGGCCTCATCTGACCGTGATCGTTGACGTGACGTCGTCGTTGGGGAGGACGGGTCAGGCACGCGACGGCCTTGTGCGTGCCGACCTCAGGGTCTCCGAAGTCTCGCACTATCATCTTGTGATCTTGTCCAGGTACGAAATTGCTGTGCATTATGCGAATGTTTGCTCTGTGATACTGGTAGGTTCCATGATCCATCTCAGTGTTAAGGATATAAGGATATTTGTGGTATTTCCTATTATTCTAGGGTTTAGACTTGTGTCCCTTTGTATTCTACAAATATTGCCTATTAGGCCTCATCAATATACACACAACATTCATAACATGGTATCAGAGCCGAGTTAGATTTAAGGCTTACTCTAGCTGCCGCCGCCTCTGGGCTCTCGTCATTCTCTACTACCGCTGCCCCCGGGAGGACCCATCTTTGCTCCCGGTGGGCACGATCGGCAGCGCTCGTTGCGGGTCTCGACGGCGGCGCACTGACTTACTCGACCCTTCTGCCTCGACAGCCGCAATGCCTGGCCACCTTGTTGCCGTCGCTCAACCGTCTTCCATGTTGCCGGGATGGTGCTCTCTCTCTCTGGCGGCCACGTCGTGACCGCCAGACGCTAACTCACTCCACCGTCCATCGACCACGGATCGCTCCTCCCGACGACAGTGCCATCGCATCGCCGCCCGGCCACTCGCGCCGCGCCAGGCTGCGCCAAGACGCTTTGCCGGATCCGATCGCCTCTCGCGGCCGGATCCGGCTTCCCCGCCTCAGATCTGGTGCCGATGGTTTCCTCGCACTTGCAAGGCAGATTCAGTCTGCGTCTGCGCCAGATCCGCTACGCTCAAGGCCCGACGCCTCCAAGGCTCGCTTCCAGATCGGGAGGAGCAGATTCGCTCGCATCCTTCGGCTTTGGGAGCCTTCGACTCCCGCCACCGCCGGGCCTCTCAAGCAGCCGCCTCCCTCCTCTTGCTTCGGCTGCTGTGCGTGGCTGCCCCGTCGCCGCTCATCGTCTTCATCACCACTGGTCCCCGGAGCCCCGGCTCCTCTGCTTCCTGGACTGCCGCCGCCTCCCTCCTTTGCTTCTTGGGGAGAGGTCTATGGAGATTGGGAAGGGAGGAGCTGCTGGTGGATGTTGGGCATAACGCCGCTGCTCATTGCTTCGCGTACAACGTGTGCATGCTGTTTTGCCTCTGCCCTGTAGTGCATGTGTGTGATGCTGTGTTTATGGGTCTCTTTCACCGGCATGGGAGTTGGTGCAATAATAAAGGGGCTCAGGCTAGTGGTTGAAGGCATGAACATGCGGGTGCTGTGTGCTGAAGCTGTTGGTGGAGATTAGAAGTGGGATTTTCTTTGAGCCGCTGCAGATCCGTCGTCCCAAGCTTTTAAGACCGCTGCGCTTCTTGAGCACTGCGTCTTTATTGTGCTTTCTGTGCACTGCATCCCTATTGCGCTTCCTGTGCACTGCGTCTCTATTGCGCTTCTTGTGTATTGTGATGCCGCCGTCTTGGGCTTCGATATGTGCCACCATGCTTCTATCTATTCTTATTCGGCTTGATTTGACAGTTTTTTTTCTATTTTTGTCGGTTTCATCACCTTCTTCGTCATGTTGCCGCCATGGGCGGAACTACATTGGCCCACCCGGTGTCACAGGACACCGGGTCCCCCAGAAAAAATAGCAGATATTATCATGTTTATACTATGCGTGCACCCCTCTAGTCTAAAAACTGTGCACCCCGATTCAGCCCAACCTCCGGTCTCTTACAGTCTTTTGCCGCATAAATTACTATTTAATATAGTGTTGCTTGAAAATTATATATGTTGTTATATGTATGGTGAAGTGGTGAACCCCGGTTATTTTCGTTCTAGTTCGGCCCTACTTGCCGCGGTCGACTTTGCTCCCGCACCTTGTGCTTTATGGGCTGTCGCACGACCCCAGATAGGATGAGATCTTTTATCGATATATTTTCTCAAAGCTGCATGCTATGATGACATTACCAAGACTCGGACTTCGGTTTTCCCTATTTTAGTGTCAACCCTTTTCAAATGTAATGCTATTGCATACGCCTTGCATTTGAGGGGGGGGGGGGGTTGTTAAGGATATAAGGATATTTGTGGTATTTCCTATTGTTCTAAGGTTAAGACTTGTGTCCCTTTGTGTTAGACAGGATTTCTGCGCTGGACCTTTCTCCTTCCATGCATGACCTTTCTCCTTCCATGCATGACCTTTGACCTTTCTCCTTCCATACCGGTGCCTCGGCTTCCTGTATGCATGACGCTTTCTCTTTCGAGGGATCACGTGTTTACATGATAGCTGTAATCTATATATGTGTAACCCTTGTACTCTGATTTCTACAATCAAAGATAGCGTAACTTTCCTCATTTACATGGTATCAGAGGTGTTCGCATCCTGCGACCACCACTTCTGCTAAAACATAGCTGCCGCTACACATCATCCACCCAAGATCATGGCCAACAATGACACCACAACACGCCAAATATGAGGAGGAGGTACTCATGAACGTGAGGAGGCCACGACGTCGTGTACAGAGGTCGAGGTTCGCTCTCGGCGAGGCGGCCCGTTCGCCAGAGGCCGGCGCCGTGAAGAGGAACTTCACCACGTGATGCTCCTCCACGAGGCCACCGCCATCGCCAACCTGCATGCACAGGCCGTCGCCGTCCAGAACATCCGGGCCCTTGTGACCGTGGTTCTCGATCTCGTCACTCCCAACTACAGCAAGTGGCACAACCGTTTTCTCACCACCCTCGGCAAGTACTCACTCTTCGACCACGTCCTCACCGACACCGTTCGCATCGACTCCACCGACTGGTGCCGGATGGACTGTGTCGTTTGTGAGTGGCTTTACGGCACCATCTCCCCCGATCTCGTTGATATCGTCATGGCGCCCCGCACCACCGCACGGCTCATGTGGCTCGGCCTCGAATAGCAATTCATCGGCAACAGGGAGACGCGGGCCCTTATCCTCGACGCCGAGTTTCGCTCCTTTGCCCAAGGAGATCTCAACATCACCGACTATTGCAGGAAGTTGAAGAGCATGGCTAATGCCCTCGGGGATCTCGACGAGCCTGTCGCTGACCGAACGCTCGTTCTCGCCGTCTTGCGCGGTTTGAACGACAAGTTCGCATACATGGCAGCCTCCTCAGCGCGGCCGCCGTTCCCCACCTTCCTCGAGGTCGATCCGATCTCTCCTTGAGGAGATGACCATGGCCTCACGCCCATCGGGACCGTCCACCGCCTTCCTCGCCACTTAGCCGCGACAGGCCAATCAAGCAAGCCCCCTGGTGGCACCACTGGCGGTGGCTCCACGGGTGGCCCAAACGGCGCCACCCGCCCATCTACCCTAACGGGTGGGTCCGCGACTCAAGCGGCGCGTCGCCGCGGCAAGAATGGCGGCAAGCAAGAGCGGCAATGGGGCGCCCCGACCGCCCTCCTTCTACAATCCATGGGACGGGACCATTCAGATGTGGCCATCCCCCACCCCCGCAACCAACCCAGCGGGCCGAGGCCTACAAGGCGGGCGGTCGCGATACAAGAAGCGATCGCACCGGCATCCCTCACAGGCATTCTTCGCAGGACCGCCTCCCGACCTCTTCTTCACACCGCCACAACCGGCCTACCCGCCCCTACAGGCGCTTGCACCACCGCCAGCTACGCAGCCACCTCCCGGCACCTGGACTCCACTGACCGGCTCATAGGACCAGCAGTCCCCGGCGAACGCGTTCAACACCATGACCCTTGCTCCGCCAGCCTCGACTGATTAGTACATGGACTCCGGGGCATTCTCGCACATGACATCCGATGCCGGTAACCTATCCTCCGCTCATTCGCCACGATCCTTTACTCCTTCATCAATAGTTGTCGGTAACGGGTCCCTTTTGCCCGTCACCTCTACTGGCTCCACCGCTCTCCCTGGTCCCTTTCATCTTCATAATGTTCTAGTTACTCCTAGCATTATTAAGAATCTTATTCGATCCTTGGTTTACCATCGACAACAATTGCTCTGTTGAGTTTGACCCGTTTGGCCTCTCTGTGAAGGATCTTCGGTCTCGGAACATTATCGCCAGGTGCAATAGCTTCGGTCCGCTTTATCCTCTTTGCCTACCGGCGCCGTCCCCTTGTGCTCTTGCGGCTGTTGCTCCCCCCACCCTCTTGCATCGTCGTCTCAGCCACCCTGGACACGAAGCCATCTCCAAGCTTTCCAGTATTTCTGCCATCCCGTGTAACAAACGTGCTGATGATCTTATATGCCATGCTTGTCAACTTGGTCGTCATGTACGGTTGCCATTTGCCACTTCAAACTCTAGAGCTGCCAACATGTTTGATCTAATTCATTGTGATCTTTGGACATCGCCCGTTGCTAGTGTGTCCGGCTACAAATATTATTTGGTCATTGTTCATGATTGTACTCATTTAGTTTGGACATTTCCTTTACGCCTAAAGTCCAATACCTTTTCCACCATCTCTAATTTTTTTCTCTTATGTGGCAACTCAGTTCGACACGACAATAAAGAGCATCCAATGCGATAACGGACGAGAGTTTGATAACTCTTCCGCCCGCACTTTCTTCCTCACGCATGGCGTCAACCTCGCATGTTGTGTCCCTACACCTCCCAGCAAAATGGCAAAGCTGAGCGGATCATACGTTCCATTAACAATATTGTGTGCTCTCTTCTCTTTCAGGCAAGCTGCTCACCATCCTTTCGGGTAGAAGCACTTCACATCGCCACATACTTGCTCAACCGTCTCCCAACAAAAACCCTCAGCCACTCCACACCTTACTTTGCCCTCTACGGAGTACAACCAACTTATGATCATCTTCGTGTGTTCAGCTCCAAGTGCTACCCCAATTTGTCCGCCACCGCTCCACACAAACTATCGCCTCGCTCCACCTTGTGCATCTTTCTTGGATATTCCTCGGACCACAAAGGTTATCGATGTCTTGATCCTTTGTCCAATTGAGTCATCATATCTCGTCATGTAACATTTAATGAGACATCATTTCCCTTTGCCGAGTCGAACACTCCATCCACTAATGATTTTGATTTTTTGTCACCTCTTGAGAACGTACTGGTGCGGATCGGACCAGAACATCCTTTCTCTCCTGCAGGTACCCTATCTCCTGCAGGTACCTGTAACACCTCCACCCTCAGGAGCACTCATGGAGGTGTACACTGAAGACAACACAGCTGTTGGCGTGAAGGAGATAGACCAAAGGAGGAAGAAAAGCATTGGCCCAACTGTCGGGCCAAATGAGTCGCATATGTGCTGTGTTAAGACTGGCTGCGTCCAGGGTTGAGTCGAGTGAGCCGAGTGCATGAGCCGGCGTCCCCACTCGTCATTGTAAATGAGGTTGTTATATACGCACTGTAGCCAAACTGGCAAAGGCAGAAAATGACAAAGTGAAAATTCCCCATCCTCTTGTTCTTCTCGTTCCCCTATGATTTTACAATTCCTCTGTGATCTCACCCCTATTCTGATCAAAACACGAGAGAACTCAACACAGACCGATTGTAATTCTCTGATTGCTGGTTGATTCTTCATAACAACATCAGGATATTACAGTTTGGTATCAGATTCACCGACTCCTGACGAACTTATCTCGCTCGCTCGATCTGTTAAATTCCTGGGAACGGGTTGGTCACCATTCTGGTACCATAAATCCCTTTGCTCGGGTTTGATCGGCAGCACGGAGCACCACGGCGCCACAAAAGCCTTCTCTGCAGACCCGGCAAGTGATCATGGCTGTCGAAGAGAGCACCGGTCATCTTCAGGCGACGCTGGGAGAGATTCTTTCTCGGTTTGATACTCAGACCGAAAAGTTGGACCAACTGACGGCAAATATGAAGCATCTCGGTCAGCAAGTAGAGATTCAACAGGAAAGTCTCAATGAGGTAAAGCATGGGCAAGCAGAGTTCGGGAGACCCGTTCATCCACCGTAGCCGCCACATCCACCGCCACCACATGATACTGGCCAAGTCGTCACTGTTCGCCCCTCGGGCTCGTTAACAAATCATGGACCACCTCTACTCCCACAACCACAAGGATTGCCTTCTTCTTATGGGATGGTCACCACAGCAGCTTTACCCTCTGAGACTGGAGGTTACATGAAACCCCCAAAGCTCGATTTTCCGAAATTCTTTGGTGAAAACCCACGTCTGTGGTTGGATCGATGTCGTACCTATTTTGACATGTATCATGTGCCAGTAGGGTTGTGGGTACCGACTGCCACTTTGTATATGGATGGACATGCTGCGTTATGGTTGCAGGCTTACAAAATGCAGAACATATTGCAAGGGTGGGATACCTTCTGTCAAGTAGTGGAACAAGAATTTGGTTCCGATGAATACAACACTCAGATGAGCACACTCCTGCATCTCAAACAAACTGGTACTGTCACAGAATACTGACTCGCTTTTGAGGCCAGTATGTATCACTTGTTGTCGTTGGATGCCTCATTGAATAGCAGATTTTTTGTCACCTAGTTTTTGTTGGGCTTGAAGGACGACATCCGTGGGGCAGTTCGATTACAAGCACCCACAAGTGTCACCCGAGCGGCGATTACACACGATTCAGAGGAGGAAGTTGAAGCAAGTCGATCATGCACCGCACTTCAGGGTTCACAAGATCATTACTACCATGATGGAGCTCCGACAAATGGACCAGTACGCACTGAACAAAAACGACCAACGGGTGATGAATTTTGGCGTGAGCGTCAATTACGTGACTACCGACGTGCAAATGGACTGTGTTTTAAATGCAGCGATAAATACAGTAAGGATCATGCTTGTAAGAAGCCAATACAATTGCTCACCATTCAAGTTGGTGATTTTGGAGAGGTCTTACCTGACGATACGATACAAGCATTGGATTCAGCCGATACACCACAAGCGGAGGAAGAATGTTTTCAACTGTCCATTCATGCGGTAGCAGGCACAGAGGAAGGAGCCACCGTCCGTCTTAGGGCGCTGGTTAAGAATCAAGTGATGTTAATCCTCGTTGACTCAGGCGGTACGCATAGCTTCGTTAATCGCCGTTTCTAGCACCGAACAAATCTCAACACGCAACCATTACCGCAAGAATAAAGATGCTTGATGGCAAATGGTGAACAACTTCGGTGTGATAACATGGTGCGGGTTTGCCTTGGTGGATTCAGGACATACATTCCAAACAAATATGCGTGTCTTGGATTTGGGAGCCTATGACTTGATGCTAGGAATGGATTGGCTTCAAACAATGAGCCCCATGAACTGCCACTGGACTAACAAAACATTGTCGTTTCATTATGAGGGCAAAAGCATATGCATTCACAGGGTCCGGCCAAAGCATCAATCATCATTGTGTGAATTGACCTCTGAACAATTGCACAAATGGTATCTTTGGTAATGACATTTGGTCGATGGGTCGTGTTGGAGAAATCCTCGGTTCCAACTGAGCACGCTACAAACGTGCTGACTACAGTACAGTCTCTAATCCGACAATACGATGATGTCTTTGCTGAACCGAGGAGTTTGCCTCCTCATCGACAGTACGATCATGCAATCACTATCACCGCGGGTGCTGCACCAATGAATTCACGACCTTATCGTTATTCTCCCTTACAAAAGAATGAAATCGAGAGCAGTGGTGAAATGGCGAGCATTGTGGTACCCAGTATGAGTCCGTATGCATCACCGGTCCTCTTAGTTCAAAAAAAGTATGGGAGTTGGCGGTTCTGTGTAGATTACCGGAGGCTAAATAAAGACACAATTAAGAACAAATTTCCCCTACCTATCGTGAATGAACTTCTGGATGAGTTGGCTGGCACTATGTTTTTCTCCAAATTGGATCTTCGATTCGGGTATCACCAGATTCGCATGAAGGAAACGGATGAAGATAAGACGGCGTTCAAGACCCATCAAGGTCATTATCAATTTCGAGTAATGTCGTTCGGATTGACAAATGCATCAGCGACATTCCAATGTTTGATGAACTCCATTTTCGCGCCTTACGTCCGCAAATTCGTGATTGTATTCTTGGATGATATCTTGATATACAATCGCTCCCTTCCAGAGCACCTTGAGCATTTGCGTCTGGTGATGGATGTTTTACGACAGCACAGATTGTTTGCCAAGATGTCCAAGTGTTCATTTGCCCAAAGTCGCATGGAGTACTTAGGACATATTATTTCACAAGAGGGCGTTGCTACTGACTCGGAGAAAACACAAGCAATGGAACACTGGCCAAAACTGACAACTATCACAGAGTTGCGTGGTTTTTTGGGACTTACTGGCTATTATCGCAAGTTTGTGAAACACTATGGTCTAATTGCTAAACCATTGACTAATTTGTTGAAGAAGAAAGGCTTTACATGGGATGACTCTACCGACTCAGCTTTCATTGCCTTAAAGCAAGCCATGATACAAACTCCGGTTCTTGCCTCCCGATTTCGACCTACCATTCATGGTTGAAACGGATACTGCACTTATGGGATTGGCGGTAGATAATGCAACAAGGGCACCCTATTGCGTATTTGAGTAAGTCTCTAGGTCCACAAAATAAAAATTATCCATTTATGAAAAGGAATTTCTTGCGGTTATTATGGTCATTGACAAATGGAGAGCTTATCTGCGCAATGAGGACCTTTCATCATACTCACGGATCATAAAAGTTTATGTACATTAGATGATCAACTATTGGGAACAGAATTACAACGCAAAGCAATGGCCAAACTGGTTGGTCTCCAGTTTCGTTTTCAGTATAAAAGAGGAATTGAAAATGGCGCCGCTGATGCCTTATCACGTGTTAGTAACTTGCTATCCTTACATGCAATTTCAATGTGCCGGCCCGACTGGGTACAAGAAGTGATCAATTCTTATGCAACTGATGCAGCTGCACAACATCTATTGGTTTCGCTGGCAGTCAAGAGCCCTGACAATAACGGTTATCACCTGGAACATGGGTTAATCAAATACTCAGGAAGGATTTGGATTGGTGCAAATTCTGTTTTTCACACAAAATTGATCAGTAACATTCATGCATCAGCAATTGGCGGTCACTCGGGAATTCTGGCAACATATCAGCGTCTAAAAAAGCTGTTTTATTGGCCTGGACTCAAGATGGCAGTAGAAGAGTTTGTGAAACAATGCCAAGTGTGTCAACAGGCTAAGCATGAAAATCAGTCCCCAGCCGGCACGCTGCAACCATTGCCGATTCCGATGGGAGCCTGGCAAGACCTGACGATGGATTTCATTAAGGATTTACCCAAATCCGATACTTATGATGTGATCTTGGTGGTAGTGGATCGTCTCACCAAATATGCTCATTTTCTCCCTCTTCGGCACCCATTTACAGCAGCTCAAGTTGCAAAAGTATTCTTGGATAACATTGTGAAGCTTCATGGCGTCCCACAATCCATAGTGTCTGATTGCGACAAGATTTTCACAAGTAGCTTTTGGAAGTGTAGGACCGGAAAGGCGACTAGAGGGGGGGGGAGTGAATAGGAGCTCAAACAATTTTTGCAATCCCCAAAAGGCAACAACAATAAATCAGAACTTCTGCTGCAAAATATCGAAATCGGTACTACCGCCATTATATGTGTGGTATTACGCGTATGGCGACTACTACATTGTTCATGATGTGGTATGTCCGATTATCCTGACGAACTTGCCGACAGCAGAGTTTCAAACCTAAAATCGACACAACTTTTGATTCAACCAACCATAACCTACTAAACTTGAAACATGATCTCTAGAGGATATCTCTAACCTATTCCAATCATCTATTCAACAGATCCACGTCAAAGTTGAGACCTTTTTCAGATTTGATGAAGAACGGTTTAAAAACAGGCCAAATACCCAAATCTGATCCTAGCCTTGCTCGTGGGTTATGGATGATCAAAATGATCTTAGATGGTTTCCCACAAGTCACAGCAAGCAAGATCAACAGAGGGATTCAAGGAAAAAACAGTGGATCATCAAAACACCAAAACATCAAACAGAATGCAAGAACAAGTAAAGGAACAAAGAAAGCTCATCTCATAAAACTTGCATGGATTGATTGATGATTGATGATGTGAGGTTTACAGCCACTCCATCTTGGAGGACACAACTCAATACATGAGCATCAGAACAAGCAATCCCTAAACCCTAGCTCTCCAAAAACCCTAACACCACACAAGGGCTTCTCTCACGTTCTCCTCTATTCTCTTGCACAGCACACAGGTGCTTATATAGTGGAGGCTAGATTCTAGGAATATTCCATTAGGGCATCCATTAAACCCTAACACACAATGGGTTAACTCACGCACGCATCTCAAATCGTCGTCTTCGTCTTCGATTGACTTAAACCATTTCTCCAGCGCCAACTCGGCGCGCCATGTTTAGCCTAATAAGTCACAAAGGCGTATTTGGTGAAATTACCAAAATACCCCTTCTCAATCCTTCTCCATGGACCGAGTCCAATCCTGTCGAAGCAATCACCTGCTCCGCCATGTGTAGGTTGATCAACGGCTCTCATCATGTCGGCAACTCTCCCGTCCGAATCCCACCGGAACCTCCAAGGCACTTGCACCGACCCCCGCGCCGTTTGATCCAACTAGCTGCATCGAACTGCCCGTTCGATCAACCTTGTCTATTCTGCGCCATGTTTGAGTCACTTGACTTCACCCGGCATCCATGATCGTTCTGGACCTCAACTCTCTAAGCTTAGTCCCGATCCTCCTTGCCGTTGATCGTCGTTGACCTACAAGCCACCTGCACAGCAATAGACCAAGAAATCGTCTCCGGGAACAAGTTCTTCACAACTTGACCCACAATAGCTGAAAACATGCAATATGCAATACATGTGCAAAGGCAAACAAAGATATGACATATCCCCAACTCAAACTTACAAAAGAATCAGCTTTTAGTCCACATGCGGTACTACCGCCAAATAAAACTCGGTACTGCCGCTTCACAGTAGTACCACTTCCAGCTATGCTCTCGAAGAATTTCCCAAAACATCGAAAAACAACGCTTCTGGAATTTCCATACCGCAAAAACCACGGTCATACCGAAGTGCGGTATTACCGCCAAGCAAGTTGCGGTCATACTGCTCCACAAGAAAATCCAAGACCATTTTGCACTCGTTCTGGTTTTTCCATACCGCTTAACACCCAACGGTCGTACCGTTACGCGGTAGTACCGCGGCTTCTAAGCCGGTACTACCGATACCAGAAAATTTGCCACGCTTCTCACAAAGACCTCCGGTAGCGCCGCTCTACTTAAGCCGGTCGTTCCGCCAAGCGGTATTACCGCAGTTAACACGCCGGTACTACCGATAATCCTAACACTTTGCTGAAACTTTCTGAAAAACAGGAAATCCAACAAACTTTCAACCAAATTGCCAATTGTTACATCACTAAGGATCATGAGCATATCCTCATAGTATTCACAGGAAGGAACTCTTTCATGCTGTGGGTACCAAACTTCAATACAGCACGTCCTACCACCCTCAAACGGACGGCCAAACGGAACGCGTAAATCAATGCCTCGAGATGTATTTGCGTTGCGCTGTGCACAATTGCCCTCGCAAGTGGAAGTCATGGTTGGCTATGGTGGAATTCTGGTATAATTCCAGTCATCATTCCTCTCTCGGTTGTTCGCCGTTCAAAGCATTATATGGTGTAGAGCCCAATTTTGGCGCAATTCCGAATGTATCTCTTCAGATAGCTCCTGACACAGCAAACGTTCTCAATGACCGCTAGGCTTACACAGAGATGCTCAGATCACAATCAGCCCGAGCACAGAACTGTATGAAATTACAAGCTGACAAGCATCGGCAAGATCGTACTTTCCAAGTTGGTGAGCAAGTTTTGCTGAAACTGCAACCTTATGCACATCAATCAGTCGTTAATCGACAGTTTCCCAAACTTGCATTTAAATACTTTGGTCCATTTTCGGTGTTGGAGCGAATTGGGGCAGTGGCTTACAAGCTTCAGCTGCCAAGTGATTGTTTGATTCATCCTGTGTTCCATGTCTCCCAATTAAAGCCATTTACACCCAATTACTCTCCGGTTTTCAAGGACTTATCAGTATTCATAGATTTGAAAACGTGAACTCCACAACCAGTGGCAATTTTAGAGCACCGCTTGGTCAAGAAGGGAATTCGCACATCAACAAATTTCGTTATGGTCTTCTACCGCTTGAGTGTGCCACTTGGGAAGACTATTCAAGATTTCACCATCGCTTCCTGAGGCGGCGATTTGGGTTTCATCTCAAGCAGGGGCGAGTGTAACACCTCCACCCTCAGGAGCACTCATGGAGGTGTACACTAAAGACAGCACAACTGTTGGCGTGAAGAAGGAGATAGACCTAAGGAGGAAGAAACGCACTGGCCCAATTGTCGGACCAAATGAGTCGCATATGTGCTGTGTTAAGACTGGCTGCGTCCAGGGTCGAGTCGAGTGTGCCGAGTGCATGAGCCGACGTCCCCACTCGTCATTGTAAATGAGGTTGTTATATACGCATTGTAGCCAAACTGGCAAAGGCAGAAAATGACAAAGTGAAAATTCCCCATCCTCTTGTTCTTCTCGTTCCCCTATGATTTTACGATCCCTCTATGATCTCACCCCTATTCTGATCGAAACAAGAGAGAACTCAACACAGACCGATCGTAATTCTCTGATTGCTAGTTGATTCTTCAGAATAGCATCAGGATATTACAGTACCCTACCGCTGGTCGCTGGGCCAACGACCACGCCAGGCCCCGCGCCCCCGCACGCTGGGACGCTCGCGCCTCTGGCTTATGGACCGATCGTCACGTCCCCGAGCGCTGCGTCGCCGGCACCTCTAGCTGCTAGGCTGGTTCCTGCGCTTGGCCCTACGCCCGCGTGTAGTAACTCGTCGGCCCTCTAGCACTGGGTGGGATCTCGCCCGCGACGAGGCATCTCACCCAGACGATCGTCGATCACCCGGGGGCTACACTCGCTCTTGCTCCCGTGGTACACACAGTCCCGACTGTGGGTGCTCTCCCTGATGGTGCGGTTCCGATCCTGTCAGTGAGCAACTCCCACACTATGGTCACTCGTGGCAAGCACGGGTTTCGACAACCAGTTTATCGGTTCACTTCATGCTGATGCACTGTCGCCAATCCCAAAGACCTATCGGTCTGCCCTGGCCGATCCAAACTGGCGGTGTGCCATGGAAGCTGAGTATGCTGCTTTGCTCGCCAATAACACATGGGATCTTGTTCCCCGACCTCCTAAGGCGAATGTTGTTACTGGCAAATGGATTTTTCGGCACAAGTTTACTGCTGATGGCACTCTTGATATATACAAAGCTTGATGGGTTCTTTGTGGTTTCACTCAGCGTCCAGATTGATTACACTTTGTACCCTATATATATTGTCCATTGGGCCTTATCAATATACACACAACATTCATAACACTGAGCACCTAGCGTCGCCATCGAAGTTGCTGGTAAAGCACGAAATCTGGGTAGAAGTTTAGGAGATCAAGGACCAGGACTTATCTCCAGCATATTAAATGTGGAATTTGTTAACTACATATTTGAAGCCAGCAATTAGAGTGCTTTATTTTTCCCTAATTGTATCTTTCTGTAGTGCCACTTGTAAGGTTCGTTAGGATCATCTCATTAGTGTATTGTATTAGGTCATTAGGTTGATGACAGATAACAATTAAGTTATGCACCACAAGTCCATGGCCACAAGATAACAACAACAGATATCACGCGTCACGATGAAGTAATGGCAGTGTCAAGTGTCTGATGCATCAAATTTGCTGAGTTAGAATGTAATTAGTTCCACTTTATTTCAGGCCGGTTCCATTCCAGTGAGGCACTAGCTTAATAGTTGCCCTTTATTTTCTGAAATGCCTGAGCCTTGGGATTTAGTTGCCCTCCTGATTTATTATTCTACTATGAGATAACCACATCATGGTTAGTGTACAACCACATCATGGTTAGGTGTACATGTGTATTCCCTTGTCTTCATGATGACCATGAGAATTGAAACCCCGTGAACAGATAATAAGACAGCCTTTTGTCTAATGAAAACGAGTGTCAATTAAAAAGTTGGAAGAATGTCATAGCTGTATCCTTTCTATTGGTGGGGCATAAAACATCATTAAAAATAACTATTTTTAATTGGAGCATAGCATAGCTGACCTAGTTTTTTGTACCTTGACTTTCTTGCCCTATAAGTGCGGAGTAGGACAACCATAATGTGCATGCATAAGTATTTGTTAGTCCCATGAATATATATGTGCGTACAGTCTCTGTCTCTCTCTTAGCTAGAAGGCTCTAGTTATGCTCACAAGAGTGGACAGGAAGCATGAATATATGTGTTTCAATTATCATATTCTCCATCTTTCAATTTATCCATGGCCAGCCTGATAACCGAGGTGCGTTACACCTAATTCTTACAGCTCTTTATGTTCAGACTATATACAATGAAAAGCACTTGTATGCTCATATCTGCCATCCAAAGGTATGTTTACATTCCCTAAAAAAGGGGGTATGTTTACTTGGTTGATAATATGAATGCACGATGCATAGCCATTATTGTGTAAAAGAGAAAAAATGATCCACTCCACAAAAGCATGCTCAAACATCAATGCGTGTGAAAAATCTTTGTGAAAGCTAGCAAGTTCTTGATCATGCTCGATTTGGCAAGGAGTACTTTTGACTTGTATTTTGTTTTCCAGGTTTCATAAGCATCGATTAGGCATCCCGGTGAACTCTTCCTACCAAGATCTCACCTCAAGTATAATATATGTCTCAGACTATGGTTTCATCACCACAGGAGAAAACCACAACATCTCCTCAGATTACATTAAGCCGTCACTGGCAAAGCGCAATTTCGATGTCCGGTTCTTTCCGCATGGCGCACGGAATTGCTACACCCTGAGGTCCTTGGTGGCGGGAAACAAGTACTTCGTTCGTGCTGATTTCTACTATGGAAACTATGATGGCCTGAACAAACCTCCTGTCTTTGATCTGTACCTGGGGGCAAACTACTGGCATGAAGTAAACTTCAGTGATGCAGGTGCAGTTAATTGGATGGACCTCATAGTTGTGGCTCCTGCCGATTATCTGCAAGTTTGTTTGGTGAACAAAGGGATGGGAAATCCATTTATTTCTGGGCTGGATTTGAGGCCACTGAAGACTACTCTTTACCCAGAGGCAAATACAAGTCAATCTCTGGTGCTGATCAACTCCAATCGGTACAACTTGGGACCCACAGACAATTCGATAATCAGGTGAGTTTTTGGATTTAGCATTGTCTTGTTGGATGGAGAGGGGGAGTGCAAATGTGAAGAGTTGAATTGTATTGCACAGTCCAAAGGGCTATATAGAGAGTACAAGGACACATAACACTAAACCCTAGAACAATAAGGAAATACCACAAATACCTTAACACCCCTCTCAAATGTAAGGCATATGTAATAGCATTGCATTTGAAAGGGTTGACACTAAAATAGGCCAAAGTCCGAGTCTTGATAATATCGTCGTAGCGTACAACTCTTGGAAAAATATGTCGAGTATCAAAAATCTCCTCTCATCTGGTCGTGCGACAGCCTATAAAGCACAAGGTATGGGGCTAAGAAAGTAGAGGCAAGTGGGAGTAAAGTCGATCGGCAACACGATTTAAGAAGATGAAAACGATAATAATAGAGAGCTCTCAAATCAAGTTGAAGGGAATGGATAGAAGCATGGCAAATACAGATCGGGCCCGAGACGGTGGTGGCACAAAGGCACAAGAAGCGAACTGAGGTACAAGGAAGAAGCGTGGTGGTCTTAGAAGCTTGGGGCGGTGGCTTAGAGAGAAGCAATGTCATCATAACGACTTCGACGATCTACAACGGCTTGGAGAGAAGAGCGATTGTCACGCCATGCTAAAAGGAGATTTAAGAGGGCCACACTCAATCCAAGAGGACTCGACCGTGGCTAGCAAAGCAATCAGCTGACTGACAAGGAATTTGTGGACTCACACGGCTTAGACTAACTCAAAGGTAGAGTGTTACGGACTTGAATGGACTCAAATGGAAAAAGGACTCAAAGGAGCAGCAGATACTAGCAACAACAAGCTTTAACAGCAGAAGAAACTGCTGCAAGAAGCCGGAGCCGAAGAAACCGAAGCAGAAGCCAGCTGTACCTAGAGAAGAAGTCGGAGCCAGATTAGCCAAGCAGAGCCGATAGAGAATCCGGAGCTGAAGCCGAGTGGCTCCCCGCCAGATCTAGTTAAACCATATCGGCTCTTCTTCTTTGCTCCCATCTCTTTCTCTCTCCCTCTATCTTCTCTCTCTCCACCAAACAGAAGGCGACGGCGATTAGCCCGCCACCAGCCGGCCCGGTGCAGGTCAAGGTGGCGCCGGACCCAAGCGGCGACGCTGAGGGGGGGGGCGAAGCAAAGGAGGGAGGCATGGCGGTGCGGTGACCATCTTCGGCGGAGATGGAGGGGCCCGAGTGGAGGCGGAGGGCGAGCGCGGCTGCTGTGGGGCGCGGGAGGTGGTGCGCGCTGTTAGTCGCTGGACTCTTGCACTTGGTGATAGCAAGATCCTTACTCTCATCGGGAGGATGACACTTGGAGATGGGGCAATTTTTTTTTGTTTATTTCTCACACAATGCCATGCCAACCTGAGGGGTTGGGGATACAATTTATAGGCTGCTAACCAGCCAAGCATATGCTAAGATGCTAGTCTAAGATGCTAGTCAAAAGCTGCTAAGATGCTGTCCTAGATGCTAGTCAAAAGTCGCTAAGATGCTAGTCTAAGATGTCTGTCCTAGATGCTAGTCAAAAGTCGCTAAGATGCTAGTCTAAAGTCGCTAAGATGCTAGTCAAAAGCAACCAACACAAAAGAGACTTAAGACTTATCCATCACTCTCCCCTAAGTCTTGTGTGTCTCCTTGTGAGAATCTGAGCCATCCCGATCCGGCGCCAAGCTCCTCGAACTTGATCCGCCCAAGAGACTTGGTCGAGGTCGGCGAAATGGTCTTGGGTGTTGATGTAGTTGGTCTTGACGCTCCTTCATCCAGCAACCGATGAAGTGATACCTTACCCGGACAAAGCTGCTGCGCCATGGAAGATGTGGTTCTTTGTTAAGGCCAAGGTGGACTTGTTGCCCACCCTTGAGCTCCACCGCCTCTGCGTCTCTACCAAGGAGATCGCCATGTACCGTGCTACCACAGAGCTCGAGTAGAAGCGGTAGTGGCTGCAATGTACTCTCGCAGCCTAGACAAAGCCACTACCGCCGCTTGACCGATCGCCACCGACGGACACTTGCCGAGGAAGTACAAGATTCCGCCGGTGCTCTTGCTCGTGTCGATGTCGCCGGCGTGGTCATTGTCGCCAGACTGATGAAGATGAAGCCACGGGCACCTTGGGTAGTGCAAGCCGAGGTCGGAGGTGCCCGCGACGTAGCGGAGGATCCTTTTCACGGCCTTTGGTGCTCCGTCGCTTGTCATTGCATGAACCGGCCGACGAGCCGACGGCGAACGCTAAGTCGATCGGCGTGTGGACAAGGTAGCTAAGGTCGCCCACAATGCGCCGCAGATCGCGTCGCGCCCACCTCCTCCGCCGTACTCTCACGACTTAGCTTCACCTCTCCTCCATAGGAGTGTGGGTGGGTTGCGTCGGTGAGGCCGCCACCTCCACGATGCGCTTGGCGAGGCGATCTGGCGAAGAGAGATGCCGAGTTGTCTCGTGGACCTCGATCCCGAGGTAGAAAGAGAGGGCCCGAGGTCGCTCATCCGAAGGTGGCCTTCATCTCCGTCTTGAACGCCTCGATCTCCTTCTCCTTGGTACCGGTGATCACAAGGTCGCCGACGAGACGCCTATCGCCAGGCATTGCCTCCTTGCCCCGCCGGTAGACCATGACCTCGTGAGCTTCTCGCCGAATCCCATTTGCTTGAGGGTGGAGTCCACCTTGGCTGTTCGCAAGCTCGCGCCGCCGAAGTCGTAGAGGGCCTTTGCGCAGCGGAGGACCTTGCTTTTGCCGGGATGATGAATCCGTGGTCAAGGACGAGACCTCCTCCTTCAAGTCGCCTGAGGAAAGCAGACTTGACGCCCATGTGATGGACGACCACTCTCCCGAGCCGCGAGGCGAGGAGGAGACGACGGACTCCATCCCGCAACAAAGCGAGAAGGCATCGCCGGTCGACTCTCCGCCGGCGAAGCCTCGTGCCACGAGACGCGCTTTGTGCTTGATCACCTCTCCGGCCTCGTTTTCTTGAGCTTGAAGACCCACTTGAGAGAGATGGCGTGGTGGCTTACCGAAGATTGGCCAGCCCCACGTCTTGTTTCGCCGACGGCGCCCATCTCTCCTCGCATCGCGCACGCCATGCCGCGTTTTCTCCGCCTCTGGCGAACGAGGCTCGCCGCCGCCCTCTGGCGAGGCTGCGCCGAGGTCGCATGCTGCGCCATTCAGGACCGGCCGCCACCGAGGAGGTCGCCCATGGTACGCAGAAGGCAGAGGCTCGCCGCCGGTAGGCGCTGGCGCGATCTCGCTCGTTGACAGCGGAGTGGCGAACTCCACCGTGTCGCCGCTGTCGTCGTGGGCGGCCGCCGGTCGAGCCTGAAGGAGTAGGCGCCGTGGGAGAACGAGGCGTGGCGGCGGGCCGGGCGGTGGACTCGCCGGAGCTCGTGGGCTTGCCGAGCCGCGCGGCGACTCGCCGGAGGTGGTGGCGAACGAGGTGGCGGGTAGGCGAAGCTTGGTGAAGACGAGCCGTTGGCTCCCGCCGCCTCGGCGGACGAGTCGACAACGAAATCGCTGGTCGTCGAGTCGAGCCGCCATCCACCATCTTGTCCCATGTCCACCGCTTCGCCGAACACGACGCCACGCGTGATGCGCACGCCGCCGTGTCGAGGATCGAGGACGCGTAGGCCTTGGCGCCCCCGCGAGCCGGCGAAGACTCTGGCGTGTTCGGCCGTCGAGCTTGCCGACGTGGTTGAGCTCCTTGACGAAGGCCAGCACCAAGACACGGAGGTGGCTCATCATGGCTTGCGCCGTGCGTGCCTCGTGGCGCCTTGCCGCCGAGGGCCTTGGTGCGGGGAGGTTAAGCAAGTGAACGGCGGTCATCATCGCCACCTCAAGAGAATGCCGCAGATCCTCTCGCTGAGGAGGGCGCGGCGGCGGCTACCACCGCTCGTTATGGGCGCCGACGACGCCGTTTCGCTGCGGGGTGTACGGCGCGAGAAGTGACGATGGATCCTCGTTGGCGCGAAGACGCCGCGAACTCGCCGCCGTGAACTCACCGCCGTTGTCCGTAGGACCCGGCTTGCGGTCGACTCGCCTCCGCAGCAGTTTTGAAGGCACTTGATGGCGCCCGCCGCGATGCCTTGACGCCGAAAGCGTGACAGCCCACATGTAGCGGATACGCTGTCGACGAGGAGGAGGAAGTAGCGCCGCCTCTAGGTGTAGCCGTGTTACAGGCCACAGAGGTCACCGTGTACGAGCTCCAGCCTTCTCCTTGGCGCGAAGCTCGCTTCTGGCGAGGGAAGGAAGCCGCCGCAGCTTGGTGAGGACGCAAGTGTCGCAGAATCGCTTCCACGTGGTCGACGTGCGCATGCCCCGCACCATCTCCTTGCCGCCGAGCCGTCTCGTGGCCTCAAAGTTGAGGTGCCCAAAGCGCCGTGCCACCTCCAAGCGCCGCTGCCGCGGCGGCCGCAAGACAAAGAGGTTGCGCCACCCACGCGTGAAGGACGAGAGGCGGTTGTTCTGTTGACCTTGACGAGGAGCCGCGACTATGATCCCAGATGCGCAAAGACACCCGCGCTCAATCTCCACGCTACGATCCGTTTCATCCACCGTCCTAAGTCGATGATGGAGTTCTCAACGCTGGATGTAGTAGACACCGGTGAGCGGCGGTGTTTCGCCAGCCTTGGCGACGAAGACGACAGAGCCGACGCCCTTGATCTCCACTTCGCGGAGGCGTCGAACTTGACGGTGCCTCGAACGCCTAAGTCGAGCTCGGAGAAGAACTCCGCCGCCCGGTCATGTGGTGGGTGGCGCCGGTGTCGAGGCACCACCCGTCGGTCTTGTCGTTGTTTTAATTGTCGCCGAGGAGTATGCGGTGCTTTTGGCTCGTCAAGGTGGAGGAGAGAGCTGCGGCACGGTGTCACGGAGGTAGTTCGATGCTCGTGATGAGCAATGAACAGAGCGGCCGCTCCTCCTCCTCCTCGCTGACGTGGGCTCGGCAGCTGTCGTGGTTGTCGATAATCCTCGCCCAATGACCAGCTTGCCGCAGCTTGTGGTAAGAGTCGCCTCGTCTTGGCTTTTGCTTGCCAGACTCCGCCACCTCGACCGATTAGTACATGGACTCGGCATTCTCGCACATGACATCCGATGCCAGAACCTATCCTCCGCCATTCGCCACGATCCTTTACTCCTTCATCAATAGTTGCTCAGAACGGTCCCTTTTGCCCGCCACCCCATCGCTCCACCGCTTCTCCTCGTCCTTTCATCTTCATAATGTTCTAGTTACTCCTAGCATTATTAAGAATCTTATTTCACCGCCAGCTTACCATCGACAACAATTGCTCGTTGAGTTTGACCCGCTTGGCCTCTCTCGTGAAGGATCTTCGGTCTCGGAACGTTATCGCCAGTGCAATAGCTTCGTCCGCTTATCCTCTTTGCCTCACGCGCCGCCCCTTGTGCTCTTGCGGCCGTTGTTCTCCCACCCTCTTGCATCGTCGCCTCACCACCCCGACACGGCCATCTCCAAGCTTTCCAAGATTTCGCCATCCCGTAACAAAGCGGTCGATGATCTTATATGCCATGCTTGTCAACTTGGTCGTTATGTACGGTTGCCATTTGCCACTTCAAACTCTAGAGTCGCCAACATGTTTGATCTAATTCATTGTGATCTTTGGACATCGCCCGTTGCTAGTGTGTCCGGCTACAAATATTATTTGGTCATTGTTCATGATTGTACTCATTTAGTTTGGACATTTCCTTTACGCCTAAAGTCCAATACCTTTTCCACCATCTCTAATTTTTTTCTCTTATGTGGCAACTCAGTTCGACACGACAATAAAGAGCATCCAATGCGATAACGGACGAGAGTTTGATAACTCTTCCGCCCGCACTTTCTTCCTCACGCATGGCGTCAACCTCGCATGTTGTGTCCCTACACCTCCCAGCAAAATGGCAAAGCTGAGCGGATCATACGTTCCATTAACAATATTGTGTGCTCTCTTCTCTTTCAGGCAAGCTGCTCACCATCCTTTCGGGTAGAAGCACTTCACATCGCCACATACTTGCTCAACCGTCTCCCAACAAAAACCCTCAGCCACTCCACACCTTACTTTGCCCTCTACGGAGTACAACCAACTTATGATCATCTTCGTGTGTTCAGCTCCAAGTGCTATCCCAATTTGTCCGCCACCGCCCACACAAACTATCGCCTCGCCCACCTTGTGCATCTTTCTTGGATATTCCTGACCACAAAGGTTATCGATGTCTTGATCCTTTGTCCAATTGAGTCATCATATCTCGTCATGTAACATTTAATGAGACATCATTTCCCTTTGCCGAGTCGAACACTCCATCCACTAATGATTTTGATTTTTGTCACCTCTTGAGAACGCATCGCGGATCGGACCGTAACATCCTTTCTCTCTCCGCAGTACCCTATCTCCCGCAGTACTGTAACACCTCCACCCTCGGGAGCACTCATGGAGGTGTACATCAAGACAACATACTGTTGTTGGCGTGAAGGAGATAGACCAAAGGAGGAAGAAAAGCATTGGCCCAACTGCCTGGCCAAATGAGTCGATATGTGCTTTGTGTTAAGACCGGTCGCGCCTGTGGTTGAGTCGAGTGAGCCGAGTGCATGAGCCGGCCCCCACTCGTCATTGTAAATGAGGTTGTTATATACGATCAGAGCCAAACCGCAAAGGCGTAAAATGACAAAGTGAAAATTCCCATCCTCTTGTTCTTCTCGTTCCCTATGATTTTACAATTCCTCCGTGATCTCACCCCTATTCTCGATCAAAACACGAGAGAACTCAACACGCATCGATTGTAATTCTCGATTGGTTGATTCTTCATAACAACATCGATATTACGCTTGGTATCGATTCACCGACTCGACGAACTTATCTCGCCGCCGACCGTTAAATTTCGAACGGGTTGGTCACCATTCGTACCATAAATCCCTTTGCTCGGTTTGATCGGCAAAGCACGGAGCACCACGGCGCCACAAAAGCCTTCTCTGCAGACCCGGCAAGTGATCATGGCTGTCGAAGAGAGCACCGGTCATCTTCAGGCGACGCTGGGAGAGATTCTTTCTCGGTTTGATACTCAGACCGAAAAGTTGGACCAACTGACGGCAAATATGAAGCATCTCGGTCAGCAAGTAGAGATTCAACAGGAAAGTCTCAATGAGGTAAAGCATGGGCAAGCAGAGTTCGGGAGACCCGTTCATCCACCGTAGCCGCCACATCCACCGCCACCACATGATATCGCTGTCGCCTTTGTTTCCCCTCGGGCTCGTTAACAAATCATGGACCACCTCTACTCCCACAACCACAAGGATTGCCTTCTTCTTATGGGATGGTCACCACAGCAGCTTTACCCTCTGAGACTGGAGGTTACATGAAACCCCCAAAGCTCGATTTTCCGAAATTCTTTGGTGAAAACCCACGTCTGTGGTTGGATCGATGTCGTACCTATTTTGACATGTATCATGTGCCAGTAGGGTTGTGGGTACCGACTGCCACTTTGTATATGGATGGACATGTTGCGTTATGGTTGCAGGCTTACAAAATGCAGAACATATTGCAAGGGTGGGATACCTTCATCAAGTAGTGGAACAAGAATTTGGTTCCGGCGAATACAACACTCGATGAGCACACTCGCATCTCAAACAAAGCTGCATCTTCACGAATCATCGACTCGCTTTTGAGGCCAGTATGTATCACTTGTTGTCGTTGGATGCCTCATTGAATAGCAGATTTTTTGTCACCTAGTTTTTGTTGGGCTTGAAGGATTTACATCCGTAGGCGATTCGACACAAGCACCCACAAGTGTCACCCGAGGCGCTTCACACGATTCAGAGGAGGAAGTTGAAGCAAGTCGACCGCGGCACCGCACTTCAGGGTTCACAAGATCATTACCAGCTACAGTGACAGCTCCGACAAATGGACCAGTACGCACTGAACAAAAACGACCAACGGGTGATGAATTTTGGCGTGAGCGTCAATTACGTGACTACCGACGTGCAAATGGACTGTGTTTTAAATGCAGCGATAAATACAGTAAGGATCATGCTTGTAAGAAGCCAATACAATTGCTCACCATTCAAGTTGGTGATTTTGGAGAGGTCTTACCTGACGATACGATACAAGCATTGGATTCAGCCGATACACCACAAGCGGAGGAAGAATGTTTTCAATCGTCCATTCATGCGCGTAGAGCACAGAGGAAGGAGCCACCGTCCGTCTTAGGGCGCTGGTTAAGAATCAAGTGATGTTAATCCTCTTTGACTCAGGCGGTACGCATAGCTTCGTTAATCGCCGTTTCTAGCACCGAACAAATCTCAACACGCAACCATTACCGGCAGTAACAGTAACAGTGGCAAATGGTGAACAACTTCAGTGTGATAACATGGTGCCGGGTTTGCCTTGGTGGATTCAGGGACATACATTCCAAACAAATATGCGTGTCTTGGATTTGGGAGCCTATGACGCAGTGCTAGGAATGGATTGGCTTCAAACAATGAGCCCCATGAACTGCCACTGGACTAACAAAACATTGTCGTTTCATTATGAGGGCAAAAGCATATGCATTCACAGGGTCCGGCCAAAGCATCAATCATCATTGTGTGAATTGACCTCTGAACAATTGCACAAATGGTATGCTGGTAATGACATTTGGTCAGTGGCTGTGTTGGAGAAATCCTCGGTTCCAACTGAGCACGCTACAAACGTGCTGACTACAGTACAGTCTCTAATCCGACAATACGATGATGTCTTTGCTGAACCGAGGAGTTTGCCTCCTCATCGACAGTACGATCATGCAATCACTATCACCGCGGGTGCTGCACCAATGAATTCACGACCTTATCGTTATTCTCCCTTACAAAAGAATGAAATCGAGAGACAGGTAGCTGAAATGCTGGCAGCAGGCATTGTGGTACCCAGTATGAGTCCGTATGCATCACCGGTCCTCTTAGTTCAAAAAAAGTATGGGAGTTGGCGGTTCTGTGTAGATTACCGGAGGCTAAATAAAGACACAATTAAGAACAAATTTCCCCTACCTGTCGTGAATGAACTTCTGGATGAGTTGGCTGGCACTATGTTTTTCTCCAAATTGGATCTTCGATTCGGGTATCACCAGATTCGCATGAAGGAAACGGATGAAGATAAGACGGCGTTCAAGACCCATCAAGGTCATTATCAATTTCGAGTAATGTCGTTCGGATTGACAAATGCATCAGCGACATTCCAATGTTTGATGAACTCCATTTTCGCGCCTTACGTCCGCAAATTCGTGATTGTATTCTTGGATGATATCTTGATATACAATCGCTCCCTTCCAGAGCACCTTGAGCATTTGCGTCTGGTGATGGATGTTTTACGACAGCACAGATTGTTTGCCAAGATGTCCAAGTGTTCATTTGCCCAAAGTCGCATGGAGTACTTAGGACATATTATTTCACAAGAGGCGTTGCTACTGACTCGGAGAAAACACAAGCAATGGAACACTGGCCAAAACTGACAACTATCACAGAGTTGCGTGGTTTTTTGGGACTTACTGGCTATTATCGCAAGTTTGTGAAACACTATGGTCTAATTGCTAAACCATTGACTAATTTGTTGAAGAAGAAGGGCTTTACATGGGATGACTCTACCGACTCAGCTTTCATTGCCTTAAAGCAAGCCATGATACAAACTCCGGTTCTTGCCCTCCCCGATTTCGACCTACCATTCATGGTTGAAACGGATGCCTGCACTTATGGGATTGGGGCAGTATTAATGCAACAAGGGCACCCTATTGCGTATTTGAGTAAGTCTCTAGGTCCACAAAATAAAAAATTATCCATTTATGAAAAGGAATTTCTTGCGGTTATTATGGCTGTTGACAAATGGAGAGCTTATCTGCAGCGAGGACCTTTCATCATACTCACGGATCATAAAAGTTTATGTACATTAGATGATCAACTATTGGGAACAGAATTACAACGCAAAGCAATGGCCAAACTGGTTGGTCTCCAGTTTCGTTTTCAGTATAAAAGAGGAATTGAAAATGGCGCCGCTGATGCCTTATCACGTGTTAGTAACTTGCTATCCTTACATGCAATTTCAATGTGCCGGCCCGACTGGGTACAAGAAGTGATCAATTCTTATGCAACTGATGCAGCTGCACAACATCTATTGGTTTCGCTGGCAGCCAAGAGCCCTGACAATAACGGTTATCACCTGGAACATGGGTTAATCAAATACTCAGGAAGGATTTGGATTGGTGCAAATTTCTTTTCACACAAAATTGATCAAGAATATTCATGCATCAAGAATTGGCGGTCACTCGAATTTCGCAACATATCGGCGTCTAAAAAGTTGTTTTATTGGCTCGACTCAAGATGGCGAGAAGAGTTTGTGAAACAATGCCAAGTGTGTCAACAGGCTAAGCATGAAAATCAGTCCCCAGCCGGCACGCTGCAACCATTGCCGATTCCGATGGGAGCCTGGCAAGACCTGACGATGGATTTCATTAAGGATTTACCCAAATCCGATACTTATGATGTGATCTTGGTGGTAGTGGATCGTCTCACCAAATATGCTCATTTTCTCCCTCTTCGGCACCCATTTACAGCAGCTCAAGTTGCAAAAGTATTCTTGGATAACATTGTGAAGCTTCATGGCGTCCCACAATCCATAGTGTCTGATTGCGACAAGATTTTCACAAGTAGCTTTTGGAAGTGTAGGACCGGAAAGGCGACTAGAGGGGGGGGGAGTGAATAGGAGCTCAAACAATTTTTGCAATCCCCAAAAGGCAACAACAATAAATCAGAACTTCTGCTGCAAAATATCGAAATCGGTACTACCGCCATTATATGTGTGGTATTACCGCATGGCGGTACTACCGCTGTTCATGATGTGGTATGTCCGATTATCCTGACGAACTTGCCGACAGCAGAGTTTCAAACCTAAAATCGACACAACTTTTGATTCAACCAACCATAACCTACTAAACTTGAAACATGATCTCTAGAGGATATCTCTAACCTATTCCAATCATCTATTCAACAGATCCACGTCAAAGTTGAGACCTTTTTCAGATTTGATGAAGAACGGTTTAAAAACAGGCCAAATACCCAAATCTGATCCTAGCCTTGCTCGTGGGTTATGGATGATCAAAATGATCTTAGATGGTTTCCCACAAGTCACAGCAAGCAAGATCAACAGAGGATTCAAGGAAAAACAAGGATCATCAAAACACCAAAACATCAAATGTAATGCAAGAACAAGTAAAGGAACAAAGAAAGCTCATCTCATAAAACTTGCATGGATTGATTGATGATTGATGATGTGAGGTTTACAGCCACTCCATCTTGGAGGACACAACTCAATACATGAGCATCAGAACAAGCAATCCCTAAACCCTAGCTCTCCAAAAACCCTAACACCACACAAGGGCTTCTCTCACGTTCTCCTCTATTCTCTTGCACAGCACACAGGTGCTTATATAGTGGAGGCTAGATTCTAGGAATATTCCATTAGGGCATCCATTAAACCCTAACACACAATGGGTTAACTCACGCACGCATCTCAAATCGTCGTCTTCGTCTTCGATTGACTTAAACCATTTCTCCAAGCGCCAACCCGCGCCGCGGTTTAGCCAATAAGTCACAAAGGCGGTATTTGGTGAAATTACCAAAATACCCCTTCTCAATCCTTCTCCATGGACCGAGTCCAATCCTGTCGAAGCAATCACCTGCTCCGCCATGTGTAGGTTGATCAACGGCTCTCATCATGTCGGCAACTCTCCCGTCCGAATCCCACCGGAACCTCCAAGGCACTTGCACCGACCCCCGCGCCGTTTGATCCAACTAGCTGCATCGAACTGCCCGTTCGATCAACCTTGTCTATTCTGCGCCATGTTTGAGTCACTTGACTTCACCCGGCATCCATGATCGTTCTGGACCTCAACTCTCTAAGCTTAGTCCCGATCCTCCTTGCCGCTGATCGTCGTTGACCTACAAGCCACCGCGACAAAGAATAGACCAAGAAATCGCCTCCGGAACAAGTTCTTCACAACTTGACCCACAATAGTGAAAACATGCAATATGCAATACATGTGCAAAGGCAAACAAAGATATGACATATCCCCAACTCAAACTTACAAAAGAATCACTTTTAGTCCACATGCAGTATTACCGCCAAATAAAACTTCCAGATCGCCGCTTCACAAGAGTACCACTTCGACTATGCTCTCAAGAATTTCCCAAAACATCGAAAAACAACGCTCGAATTTCCATACCGCAAAACCACGGTCATACCGAAGTGCGGTATTACCGCCAAACAAGTTGCGGTCATATCGCTCCACAAGAAAATCCAAGACCATTTTGCACTCGCTCGTTTTTCCATACCGCTTAACACCCAACGGTCGTCAGATTCTGCAGTAGTACTGCTGCTTCTAAGCCGGTACTACCGATACGTAAAATTTGCCACGCTTCTCACAAAGACCTCCAGAGCGCCATTTACTTAAGCGGTCGTTCACTAAGCGGTATTATCATAGATTAACACGCCAGATTACCGATAATCCTAACACTTTGCTGAAACTTTCTGAAAAACAGGAAATCCAACAAACTTTCAACCAAATTGCCAATTGTTACATCACTAAGGATCATGAGCATATCCTCATAGTATTCACAGGAAGGAACTCTTTCATGCTGTGGGTACCAAACTTCAATACAGCACGTCCTACCACCCTCAAACGGACGGCCAAACGGAACGCGTAAATCAATGCCTCGAGATGTATTTATGCTATACAGGCACAATTGCCCTCGCAAGTGGAAGTCATGGTTGGCTATGGTGGAATTCGGTATAATTCCACCATCATTCCTCTCTCGGTTGTTCGCCGCTCAAAGCATTATATGGTGTAGAGCCCAATTTTGGCGCAATTCAATGTATCTCTTCGTGATAGCTCTCGACACAAAGAACGTTCTCAATGACCGCTAGGCTTACAGAGATGCTCAGATCACAATCACCGAGCACGTAATCAGATGAAATTACAAGCTGACAAGCATCGGCAAGATCGTACTTTCCAAGTTGGTGAGCAAGTTTTGCTGAAACTGCAACCTTATGCACATCAATCAGCCGTTAATCGACAGTTTCCCAAACTTGCATTTAAATACTTTGGTCCATTTTCGGTGTTGGAGCGAATTGGGGCAGTGGCTTACAAGCTTCAGCTGCCAAGTGATTGTTTGATTCATCCTGTGTTCCATGTCTCCCAATTAAAGCCATTTACACCCAATTACTCTCCGGTTTTCAAGGACTTATCAGTATTCATAGATTTGAAAACGGGAACTCCACAACCAGTGGCAATTTTAGAGCACCGCTTGGTCAAGAAGGGGAATTCGGCACATCAACAAATTCTGGTTAAGTGGTCTTCTCTACCAGTTGAGTGTGCCACTTGGGAAGACTATTCAGTACTTCACCATCGCTTCCCAGAGGCGGCGATTTGGGTTTCATCTCAAGCAGGGGCGAGTGTAACACCTCCACCCTCAGGAGCACTCATGGAGGTGTACACTAAAGACAGCACAACTGTTGGCGTGAAGAAGGAGATAGACCTAAGGAGGAAGAAACGCACTGGCCCAATTGTCGGACCAAATGAGTCGCATATGTGCTGTGTTAAGACTGGCTGCGTCCAGGGTCGAGTCGAGTGTGCCGAGTGCATGAGCCGACGTCCCCACTCGTCATTGTAAATGAGGTTGTTATATACGCATTGTAGCCAAACTGGCAAAGGCAGAAAATGACAAAGTGAAAATTCCCCATCCTCTTGTTCTTCTCGTTCCCCTATGATTTTACGATCCCTCTATGATCTCACCCCTATTCTGATCGAAACAAGAGAGAACTCAACACAGACCGATCGTAATTCTCTGATTGCTAGTTGATTCTTCAGAATAGCATCAGGATATTACAAGATACCCATCACTGGTCGCTGGGTTAACGACCACGCCAGCCCCGCGCTACCAAGACGCTGACGCCTCGCGCCTCTGGCTTATGGACCGATCGTCACGTCCCCGAGCGCTGCGTCGCCGGCACCTCTAGCTGCTAGGCTGGTTCCTGCGCTTGGCCCTACGCCCGCGTGTAGTAACTCGTCGGCCCTCTAGTACTGGTCGGATGTCGCTTCAAGACGAGGCATCTCACCCAGACGATCGTCAGATCACCCCGGTGGCCACACCTGCTCTTGCTCCCGTGGTACACACAGTCCCGACTGTGGGTGCTCTCCCTGATGGTGCGGTTCCGATCCTGTCAGTGAGCAACTCCCACACTATGGTCACTCGTGGCAAGCACGGGTTTCGACAACCAGTTTATCGGCTCACTTCATGTCGATGCATCGTCGCCAATCCCAAAGACCTATCGGTCTGCCCTGGCCGATCCAAACTGGCGGTGTGCCATGGAAGCTGAGTATGTCGCTTTGCTCGCCAATAACACATGGGATCTTGTTCCCCACCTCCTAAGGCTAATGTTGTTTGGCAAATGGATTTTTCGCACAAGTTTATCGCTGATGGCACTCTTGATATATACAAAGCTTGATGGGTTCTTTGTGGTTTCACTCATTCAGATTGATTACACTTTGTACCCTATATATATTGTCCATTGGGCCTTATCAATATACACACAACATTCATAACACCGAGCACCTAGCGCCGCCATCGGTTGCTGGTAAAGCACTAAATCTGGGTAGAAGTTTAGGAGATCAAGGACCAGGACTTATCTCCAGCATATTAAATGTGGAATTTGTTAACTACATATTTGAAGCCAGCAATTAGAGTGCTTTATTTTTCCCTAATTGTATCTTTCTGTAGTGCCACTTGTAAGGTTCGTTAGGATCATCTCATTGGTGTATTGTATTAGGTCATTAGGTTGATGACAGATAACAATTAAGTTATGCACCACAAGTCCATGGCCACAAGATAACAACAACAGATATCACGCGTCACGATGAAGTAATGGCAGTGTCAAGTGTCTGATGCATCAAATTTGCTGAGTTAGAATGTAATTAGTTCCACTTTATTTCAGGCCGGTTCCATTCCAGTGAGGCACTAGCTTAATAGTTGCCCTTTATTTTCTGAAATGCCTGAGCCTTGGGATTTAGTTGCCCTCCTGATTTATTATTCTACTATGAGATAACCACATCATGGTTAGGTGTACAACCACATCATGGTTAGGTGTACATGTGTATTCCCTTGTCTTCATGATGACCATGAGAATTGAAACCCCGTGAACAGATAATAAGACAGCCTTTTGTCTAATGAAAACGAGTGTCAATTAAAAAGTTGGAAGAATGTCATAGCTGTATCCTTTCTATTGGTGGGGCATAAAACATCATTAAAAATAACTATTTTTAATTGGAGCATAGCATAGCTGACCTAGTTTTTTGTACCTTGACTTTCTTGCCCTATAAGTGCGGAGTAGGACAACCATAATGTGCATGCATAAGTATTTGTTAGTCCCATGAATATATATGTGCGTACAGTCTCTGTCTCTCTCTTAGCTAGAAGGCTCTAGTTATGCTCACAAGAGTGGACAGGAAGCATGAATATATGTGTTTCAATTATCATATTCTCCATCTTTCAATTTATCCATGGCCAGCCTGATAACCGAGGTGCGTTACACCTAATTCTTACAGCTCTTTATGTTCAGACTATATACAATGAAAAGCACTTGTATGCTCATATCTGCCATCCAAAGGTATGTTTACATTCCCTAAAAAAGGGGGTATGTTTACTTGGTTGATAATATGAATGCACGATGCATAGCCATTATTGTGTAAAAGAGAAAAAATGATCCACTCCACAAAAGCATGCTCAAACATCAATGCGTGTGAAAAATCTTTGTGAAAGCTAGCAAGTTCTTGATCATGCTCGATTTGGCAAGGGAGTACTTTTGACTTGTATTTTGTTTTCCAGGTTTCATAAGCATCGATTGTGGCATCCCGGTGAACTCTTCCTACCAAGATCTCACCTCAAGTATAATATATGTCTCAGACTATGGTTTCATCACCACAGGAGAAAACCACAACATCTCCTCAGATTACATTAAGCCGTCACTGGCAAAGCGCAATTTCGATGTCCGGTTCTTTCCGCATGGCGCACGGAATTGCTACACCCTGAGGTCCTTGGTGGCGGGAAACAAGTACTTCGTTCGTGCTGATTTCTACTATGGAAACTATGATGGCCTGAACAAACCTCCTGTCTTTGATCTGTACCTGGGGGCAAACTACTGGCATGAAGTAAACTTCAGTGATGCAGGTGCAGTTAATTGGATGGACCTCATAGTTGTGGCTCCTGCCGATTATCTGCAAGTTTGTTTGGTGAACAAAGGGATGGGAAATCCATTTATTTCTGGGCTGGATTTGAGGCCACTGAAGACTACTCTTTACCCAGAGGCAAATACAAGTCAATCTCTGGTGCTGATCAACTCCAATCGGTACAACTTGGGACCCACAGACAATTCGATAATCAGGTGAGTTTTTGGATTTAGCATTGTCTTGTTGGATGGAGAGGGGGAGTGCAAATGTGAAGAGTTGAATTGTATTGCACAGTCCAAAGGGCTATATAGAGAGTACAAGGGACACATAACACTAAACCCTAGAACAATAAGGAAATACCACAAATACCCTTAACACCCCTCTCAAATGTAAGGCATATGTAATAGCATTGCATTTGAAAGGGTTGACACTAAAATAGGCCAAAGTCCGAGTCTTGATAATATCGTCGTAGCGTACAACTCTTGGAAAAATATGTCGAGTATCAAAAATCTCCTCTCATCTGGGGTCGTGCGACAGCCTATAAAGCACAAGGTACAGGGGCTAAGAAAGTAGAGGCAAGTGGGAGTAAAGTCGACCGCGGCAACACGACGAAGAAGATGAAAACGATAATAATAGAGAGAGCTCTCAAATCAAGTTGAAGGGGAATGGATAGAAGCATGGCAGCGCAGATCGAAGCCCGAGACGGTGGTGGCACAGTGCACAAGAAGCGCAACGGAGGTACAGTGCGGAAGAAGCGTGGTGGTCTTAGAAGCTTGGGGCGGTGGCTTAGAGAGAAGCAGTGTCATCATAACGACTTCGACGATCTACAACGGCTTGGAGAGAAGAGCGATTGCTGCTGCCATGCGAAAAGGAGACGAAGAGGGCCACACTCAATCCAAGAGGACGGACCGTGGCTAGCAAAGCAATCAGCTGACTGACAAGGAATTTGTGGACTCACACGGCTTAGACTAACTCAAAGGTAGAGTGTTACGGACTTGAATGGACTCAAATGGAAAAAGGACTCAAAGGAGCAGCAGATACTAGCAACAACAAGCTTTAACAGCAGAAGAAACTGCTGCAAGAAGCCGGAGCCGAAGAAACCGAAGCAGAAGCCAGCTGTACCTAGAGAAGAAGCTGGAGCCAGATTAGCCGAAGCAGGAGCCGATAGAGAATCCGGAGCCAGTGAAGCCGGAGTGGCTCCTGCCAGATCTAGTTAAACCATATCAGCTCTTCTTCTTTGCTCCCATCTCTTTCTCTCTCCCTCTATCTTCCTCTCTCTCCACCGAAACAGGAAGGCGACGGCGACTAGCCTGCCGACCAGCGGCTCCGGTGTGTCAAGGTGGCGCCGGACCCAAGCGGCGACGCTGAGGGGGGGGCGGCAAAGGAGGAGGCATGATCTTGGTGACCATCTTGGCGGAGATGGAGGGCCCGAGCGGAGGCGGAGGGGCCAGGGCTGGGCCGGGCGCGGAGGTGGTGCTTGGCTGTTAGTCATTGGACTCTTGCACTTGGTGATAGCAAGATCCTTACTCTCATCTGGAGGATGACACTTGGAGATGGGGCAATTTTTTTGTTTATTTCTCACACAATGCCATGCCAACCTCGAGGGTTGGGGATACAATTTATAGGTCGCTAACCACCAAGCATATGCTAAGATGCTAGTCTAAGATGCTAGTCAAAAGTCGCTAAGATGTCTGTCCTAGATGCTAGTCAAAAGTCGCTAAGATGCTAGTCTAAGATGTCTGTCCTAGATGCTAGTCAAAAGTCGCTAAGATGCTAGTCTAAAGTCGCTAAGATGCTAGTCAAAAGCAACCAACACAAAAGAGACTTAAGACTTATCCATCACTCTCCCCTAAGTCTTGTGTGTCTCCTTGTGAGGAATCTGAGCCATCCCGATCCGGGCGCCAAGCTCTCGAACTTGATCCGCCCAAGAGACTTGGTCGAGGTCATGAAATGGTCTTGGGTGTTGATGTAGTTGGTCTTGACGCTCCCTTCATCCAGCAACCGATGAAGTGATACCTTACCCGGATGTGCTTGCTGCGCCATGGAAGATGTGGTTCTTTGTTAAGGCCAAGGTGGACTTCTTTGCCCACCCTTGAGCTCCACCGCCTCTGCGTCTCTACCAAGGAGATCGCCATGTACTGCGTACCACAGAGCTCGAGTAGAAGCGGTAGTGGCTGCAATGTACTCGCCGCAGCCTAGACAAAGCCACTACCGCCGCTTGACCGATCGCCACCGACGGACACTTGCCGAGGAAGTACAAGATTCCGCCGGTGCTCTTGCTCGTGTCGATGTCGCGGCGTGGTCATTGTCAGCAGATTCGATGAAGTGCGCCACGGGCACCTTGGGTAGTGCAAGCCGAGTCGGAGGTGCCCGCGACGAGCGGAGGATCCTTTCACGGCCGGCTTGGTGCTCCGTCGTCCGTCACGATGAACCGGCCGACGAGCCGACGGCGAACGCCAAGTCCGGCGGCGTGTGGACAAGGTAGCGAAGGCGCCCACAATGCGCCGCAGATCGTCAAGGCCCACCTCCTCCGCCGTACTCTCACGACTTAGCTTCACCTCTCCTCCATAGGAGTGTGGGGTGGGTTGCGTCGGTGAGGCCGCCCACCCACGATGCGCTTGGCGAGGCGGTCTGGCGAAGAGAGATGCCGAGTCTGTCTGGTGGACCTCGATCCCGAGGTAGAAAGAGAGGGCCCGAGGTCGCTCATCCGAAGGTGGCCTTCATCTCCGCCTTGAACGCCTCGATCTCCTTCTCCTTGGTACCGGTGATCACAAGGTCGCCGACGAGACGCCTATCGCCAGGCATTGCCTCCTTGCCTCGCCGTGAGACCGCGGCCTCGTGAGCGCCTCGCCGAATCCCATTTGCTTGAGGGTGGAGTCCACCATGCGTTCTGTTGCGGTGCTCGCCCAAGTCGTAGAGGGCCTTTGCGCAGTGAGGACCTTGCTTTTTGCGGGGATGATGAATCCCGCGGTCAAGTGACGAGACCTCCTCCTTCAAGTCGCCGCTGAGGAAAGCAGACTTGACGTCCATGTGATGGACGACCACCTCCCGAGCCGCGAGGCGAGGAGGAGACGACGGACTCCATCCGCAACAAAGCAGAAGGCATCGTCAAGTCGACTCTCCCGCCGAAGCCTCGTGCCACGAGACGCGCTTTGTGCTTGATCACCTCTCCACCTCGTTTTTCTTGAGCTTGAAGACCCACTTGAGAGAGATGGCGTGGTGGCTTACCGAAGATTGGCCGCCCCACGCCTTGTTTCGCCGACGGCCCATCTCTCCTCGCATCGCGGCACGCCATGCCGCGTTTCTCTCCGCCTCGGCGAACGAGGCTCGCCCGCCGCCTGTCGGCGAGGTGCAGCTACGCGCCGAGGTCGCGCGCCAGCCAGTGGACCGGCCGCCACCGAGGAGGTCGCCCATGGTACGCAGAAGCGCAGAGGCTCGCCGCCGTGGTAGGCGTCGATGCGATCCTCGTCGTTGGACAGCGGAGTGGCGAACTCCACCGTGTGCTGCTCGTCGTGGGCCGAAGCCGCCGGTGCCGAGCTCAAGGAGTAGGCGCCGGTGTGGGAGAACGAGGCGTGGCGGCGGTCGCTGGCGGTGGACTCGCCGGAGCCTGTGGGCTTGCCGAGCCAGTGGCGGCGACTCGCCGGAGGTGGTGGCGAACGAGGTGGTGGGGTAGGCGAAGCTTGGTGAAGACGAAGCCGCTGGCTCCCGCCGCCTCGGCGGACGAGTCGACAACGAATCGCTGGTCGTCGAGTCGAGCCGCCATCCACCATCTTGTCCCATGTCCGGCCGCGCCTTCGTCGAACACGACGCCACGCGTGATGCGACGCCGTGTCGAGGATCGAGGACGCGTAGGCCTTGGCGCCCCGCGTAGCCGATGAAGACTCTCGGCGTGTTCGGTCGCCGAGCTTGCCGACGTGGTTGAGCTCCTTGACGAAGGCGGCGTACCAAGACACGGAGGTGGCTCATCGCGGCTTTGCGCCGTGCGTGCCTCGTATGGCGCCTTGCCGCCGAGGGCCTTGGTGGGGAGCGGTTAAGCAAGTGAACGGCGATCATCATCGCTTCACCTCAAGAGAATGCCGCAGATCCTCTCGCTGAGGAGGGCGCGGCGGTGGCTACCACCGCTCGTCATGGGCGCCGACGACGCTGCTTCGCCGCGGGGTGTACGGCGCGGAGAAGTGACGATGGATCCCCTCGTTGGCGCAGTACGCCGCGAACTCGGCCGCCGTGAACTCACCGCCGTTGTCCGTGCGTAGGACCCGAAGCTTGCGGCCGCACTCCGCCTCCGCAGCAGCTTGAAGGCACTTGATGGCGTCCGCCGCGGATGCCTTGACGTCGAGCAGGACAGCCCACATGTAGCGGGATACGTCGTCGACGAGGAGGAGGAAGTAGCGCCGGCCTCTAGGTGTAGCCGGTGTTACGGGGCCACAGAGGTCACCGTGTACGAGCTCCAGCTTCTCCTTGGCGCGGAAGCTCGCCTGGCGAGGGAAGGGAAGCCGCCGCAGCTTGGTGAGGACGCAGGTGTCGCAGAACTGCTCCACGTGGTCGACGTGCGGCATGCCCCGCACCATCTCCTTGCTGCCGAAGCCGCCTCGTGGCCTCAAAGTTGAGGTGCCCAAAGCGCTCGTGCCACCTCCAAGCGTCGTCGTCGCGGCGGGCTGCAAGACAAAGAGGTTGCGCCACCTGCGCGTGAAGGACGTAGAGGCGGTTGCTCCTGTTGACCTTGACGAGGAGCCGGCGACTATGATCCCAGATGCGCAGCACCCCGTGCTCAATCTCCACGCGCGATCCGTTCTCATCCAAATTGCCCCAAGTCGATGATGGAGTTCCTCAACGCGGGGATGTAGTAGACACCGGTGAGCAGCCGGTGCTCGCCAGTCTTGGCGACGAAGACGACAGAGCCGACGCCCTTGATCTCCACGGCGGAGGCGTCGCCGAACTTGACGGTGCCTCGAACGCCTGAGTCGAGCTCGGAGAAGAACTCCCGCCGCCCGGTCATGTGGTGGGTGGCGCCGGTGTCGAGGCACCACCCGTCGGTCTTGTCGTTGCCGGAACTGTCGCCGAGGAGGGCGTGTGCTTTTGGCTCGTCAAGGTGGAGGAGAGCCGCTGCGGCCGGTGCCGCTGGAGGTAGTTCGATGCTCGCATGAGCAATGAACAGAGCCGGCTGCTCCTCCTCCTCCGCCTGCGCGACGTGGGCCTGGCCGCGTCGTGGCTGTCGACAATCCCTGGCCCAATGACCAGGCTTGCCGCAGTTGTGGCAAGAGTCGTCTCGTCGTCGCTTTTGCTTGCCAAAGCCGCCACTGGCGCCCACGGTCATCACCCCTAAGACGCCCTCGCGCCGCTCGGGCGTTTTACGCTGCTTGCGCGCTTGCCACGCTTATATCATTGTCGGAAGAAGGCTCCCCTTCTTCCAGCCACCTTGGCCGGCACCCCATCGCTCCCGAGCGAGGAGGAGCTTCCCGCCAATGGTGACGGGTCCCGAGAGACGCGTGGTTCATCGCCGCAACGACCTTGAGGCGACCAACGCCTCCTCGATCGTCATCGTGAGAGGTCCAGCAGAGACTCGACGAGCGAGCCATCCGCTTGTACTTCTCGGGACGCAGCGGAAGAGCTTCTCCACGCTCTCTCGCCAGAGGTGTCGCCGCCGAACCGCACTAACTTCGCAACAGAGTGTTGAGACGGAGAGCAAAGTCATCAACGCCCTCACCGCTTGAAGGCCGATTCTCCCACTCTCCTGCGTAGTGCCCGCAATGTAGACTTGCGGCGCGCCGCCGCCCGCGCGTCGCAGCGATGGCGCCCTAAGCCTCTTTGGCGATCCGCTTGTTGTAAGCGCGAATCGCATCTCGGCGGATCTGCGGCGATGAGAGCATCCAATACCGCCGATCCCGGTCGAGTCAACGCCTCCGCACGGATCAGATCCCACATATGCCGCGACTGGAGCTTTACCTCATCACCGCAGCCCACTCGACGAAGTTGGTCTTGGGCGAGGTAGGCCACCGCCGCCGGGCCGACGCCCTCGACGACACTGGTACTCGTGGTGACCACGGTATCAACGGGAGAGAGAGCGCGTCGCTCGTGGAAGGCCGCGCTCTCCGCCGACCAGACGCCGCCGCCGGCACGCTCTCTCCAGAGCGCCACGGCTCGCCGCTTCTTCGCCGCCGCCGCGTGGCGCGGCGCGGTTGCTTCATCGCACTACTCTCGCTACGCTTCCTTCTCCGCGGCTCAAGGTCCGCTGGCGTTGCTATCGCAGAATGGAGCTGCTTTATTCTTTGCCGCTGCTGAACCTCGACCTCCGCCTTTGCCGCCTGACGCGATTCGCCGCCGCATTGCCGCTTCACTCTCCGCTTGCTTTGCCGCTACTCCGCTGCTTGCTAGCCGACGCTTTTTTCGCCGCCATTAACGGCTGGTTGCCGCCGCTGCGCGTTCTCGCCATGCCAATTTGCTTCTTGCCGCCAGCGTTTCGAGGCGATCGAAGGCCGAGATCGCCTCTGCGGACATGGTGCGCCACCGGGAATCGCTACGTGGAGAGAGCTTCACATCTTGGTTGGGGTCTGCGGGCCGAAGCGAGGCCGAGAAGGGATTGAACAGAGATGCTCAAAGTTGCAGGATAATACGGCTCTGATACCACTTGTTAGTCGCTGGACTCTTGCACTTGGTGATAGCAAGATCCTTACTCTCATCGGGAGGATGACACTTGGAGATGGGGGCAATTTTTCTTTGTTTATTTCTCACACAATGCCATGCCAACCTGAGGGGTTGGGGATACAATTTATAGGCTGCTAACCAGCCAAGCATATGCTAAGATGCTAGTCTAAGATGCTAGTCAAAAGCTGCTAAGATGCTGTCCTAGATGCTAGTCAAAAGCTGCTAAGATGCTAGTCTAAGATGCTGTCCTAGATGCTAGTCAAAAGCTGCTAAGATGCTAGTCAAAAGCAGCCAACACAAAAGAGACTTAAGACTTATCCATCACGCGCCGCCTCCTCTGCGGGCCACCAGATCAGCGATCGGAGGGTGGCCGGGGCAGCATCGAGGAGGGAGCCAAACCTGCTGAGGGAAACAGATCCAGCAAGAGAAGACCCCGACAGTGAGCTATAGCGACGCCGACGAGCTGGGGCGTGGACAAGCCGGATTTGGACGAGAGACGGCCAGCGGCGGCGTATCCATTGGGATCGAGCTCGGAGACGATGGTGTTGCTTGACAATAAACTACAACTAGGAGGTGGCCGCCCCCGGGAGTGGAGATTGCTCCTCCCGGGGGCAGCGACAGTGAGAAGCGATTTCAGAGCTAGGTTTTCGAAACTGGCTCTGATACCATGTTAGATGGAGAGAGGGAGTGCAAATGTGAAGAGTTGAATTGTATTGCACAGCCCAAAGGGTTATATATAGAGTACAAGAGACACACAAGACTAAAACCCTAGAACAATAAGGAAATACCACAAATACCTTTAACATGTCTGACTCGAATTAACTAACCAACCAAGTCAGTGTTATCACTATCTTGGTTGATAAAAGTAAAATTGATAGGATGTCAATACCTAGGTGGCTGGGTATCTTGCGGGCTTGTTGAACAAAAAGAAAAAATCATCTTTATAAATGAGGGTAGCTGCTTATTTTAGCCATATTTTTTATGGATTATGTCTCTGCAAGCTATACTTTTAGGCAAAAAGATGGTTGTTTTGACTCTAACTAATTCAATGAACTATAATACTAGATCACACAAACATATTTCTTTGGCCCAAACAGGTACCCCTTGGATCCCCATGACCGCATCTGGTCGACATATGACACGATCCCAAACTGGACTGAGATATCTGCAACATCTGTCGTTCGGAATTACCTCACTGATGTTTACGATGTACCATCAGCTGTCATGCAAAATGCAGCAACTGTCAACGGCTCAAGAATTGATTTCTCATGGGATCCATCTGATCCATCGGTGAACATCAGCTCCAAATACTTCTTTGTTTTCTACTTTGCTGAGTTGCAGAATGTACCGAGCAATGCGCTGCGGCAGTTTGATATCATTGTCAATAACAGGACATGGAACACACAGCAGCCTTACACCCCACCATTCCTATTTGCCGGTTCTTTGTCCGGCATTGTACAGGGGCTGGCAAGTTATAGTGTCTCACTTGTTGCTACAAACAATGCAACGCTTCCACCTATCCTTAATGCCATGGAGATGTACTTGGTGAAACCAGTAACTGAGGTTGCAACTGATACTGGAGATGGTACGAATTTTCTTATGCAATATTAGTACAGAGTGTATGTTTCTTATAATCAACTACTGTTACTATGTTAAGTTTTCGTACAATTTCAATATGAGACGTATTAAACTGACAGTGCTACAGTGGTTGTTTATCACATTCGAGGTGTAGTAGCATCTTTAAGCTTGTCTGCCTGTCTGTTCATTTGTATTGGCTTGTCCATTTTCCTTGTTCTTGCAAACCAGCTAGAGCCATGATGGCAATCCAAGAAAGTTTTGGTGTGACGAAAAATTGGATGGGTGATCCATGTGCTCCAAAAGCTTTTGTATGGAGAGGATTAAACTGCTCCTATCCTCCAGCTAATCCCTCTAGAATAACAGCATTGTAAGTCTCACAATCATGTTTGAAAGAAATAAAGAAAATCCATTGTTATAAACTGAGTATTTTGACATTTCAAAGAAACGTTAGGACATTCCGACAACATAAACTAACTGTTCTGGATTTATTTTTGGGCAGAAACTTGTCTTCCAGTGGGTTGGTTGGTGCCATTTCTACTTACTTCGGAGATTTGAAAGCACTCCAGTACCTGTAGGTTCTCGTCATCATGTCTCACTAGAATTTTAATATGCTGCGACCTTTTTCCTTGATACTGCTGGCAAAATGAACCCATGAGGATCCTTTCCCCCCTCTGCTTTGTGTTTCAGTATACTTAGTGACTGCTGTGCTGTTACTAAAACTCTATTTCTTCAAGGAAACTGAACTGTGTATTAACCAATAGAATTTGCAAGCATGTTAGCAAAATGCCAAAACAAAAGGGATCCTTGCACAGCTATTCCTAAGATGATTGACAATGTTACACATGTAGCCGAATTACTCAACAATATGTGAAACAATTTACACATCAGTACAGGGACAGACTGTTTTGAACTTCACAGTAGATGGCACATGGCAGTACATTTCTTGAATTGTCTGTATCTCCATGCTTCCGGGAAGAAAAAATAATTGTCTGTATCTCGATGTAGTTTGGAACTCTGGATACTTCAAGAGTTATGTGCTTCCTCGTTTGTCTTCAGTCTTCACTACACACTAAAAAAATACTGACAGAAAACTATGTGAAATGTATAGTCATGAAGTGAAGCCGAAAAACAGCACTTCTGAACATTGTATTTCCCCATTCCTTACTAGTTGTAATTCCTTAGAGCTGTTAATTATTTCAGGGATTTGTCACACAACAGCTTGTCTGGCCCTATTCCAAATTTTCTTGGGCAACTTCCATTACTAATGTTTCTGTAAGTCTTATTACATATCTGCTCCAGTTTTGAAATCTTGACAGAACAGTTTTTTGGTATATCATGATTTTTCTTTATAGGGATCTGTCCAGCAATGATCTCAGTGGACCAATTCCTTACAGTCTTCTTCAAAAATCCCAAAATGGGTCTCTGTCACTAAGGTTTGTTTTATGTTACCAAAAGATAGAGTGCACCAGAACTAAATTCCAATATTCAAACTATTAATATAGAATATAGATGCTTAACATGCTTGGAGGATGTCATTAATAGTTTGAAACTGTTGATTTAATATCATACTAGTTGTTTTGAAAATTTATGCTATTCTATATGTGCTTTTTTTGTTTTTTGTTCTTCAATTTCTTTGACTGTCCATTTAATTAGGTATAGTACTTTTGGTTAATTGGAAGGAGAAAGTATCTAATTGTAATAGCCAGTAAAACAAGGACAGAAAACTTTGGAAGTAAACAAAATTCTGCATTTACGGTTGGATTTCTCATCTTCACTAGGAAGGCATGGAAGGAAATGTTTTTAGACCAGGAAGGCATGGAAGAATTTTTCATATCAGTTTCTCTTTTCGTGAGTGATTCCTACATAACATCCCTTTCTTTTATCAAGGGTTCTAGCAATTGATACCCTTTGGCAAATAATTGAAATACAATTTCGTGATCTGGATCTTTAATTGTTGGAAACTTCTCAAGTTCTTCTGCCAAGCCTTGATTAATGAACCTAAAAGTCCCCTCGAATTGGATCTGACTAAACCCGGGCAATACATTTTTATGGGTAGTTTCGTTTTTTCTATGGCATTTATTGTAAAAGCACCTCTTAAAATAGTAGAGTATCACATTTGCCTAGTTAACAGTTAGATCTGATTGATACCTGAAATATAAAGAGGTACTGGTTCCTTCTAGTGCCGTCTCATTCGAACATCTCTCTTTATTTGAAATACCATGGAAGCACATTCCTAATGTGAATTATTGTGTACATTTTGATACTACCAGGGTTGGTAACAATGCAAATCTATGTGACAACGGTACTACCTGCGGATCAGGTCGAAAGAAAACTAATGTGGCACTTCTCGCTGCAATAATCATTCCAATAGTTGTTGTCTTTGCTCTATTTCTCATCTTATTTCTTCTGCTGCGCCAAACGCTCAAGGGAAAAGGTAATACAGTCAGGTGGAAATAATGGTTTCTGTTTTGTGCATTACACACAGTATTTCTTGCCTTTTGTTCTAAAAAAGTATTTATTGCCTTTAACTACGTTTCACACATGTATTCAGCTAAGAGAAAAGCTACTGGTCCTAAAGATGAGTCAGTGTTACTTGAGAATCGAGAATTCTCTTACAGAGAACTGAAGCATATCACAAATAACTTTAGCCAAGAGATTGGCAAGGGTGGGTTTGGAGCTGTCTTCCTTGGTTACGTGGAGAATGGAAACCCAGTTGCTGTGAAAGTGCGTTCAGAGTCATCTTCACAAGGGGGTAAAGAGTTTCTGGCTGAGGTAAAAAAACAATTCAAATAAGTTTTATGTGTCGCAATTCTTTCCCTCGCAAACAAAAAAAGTGTCGCAATTGTTTCATACTCTCCCTATGAAATACCGGCAAAAATGCAGTATGTTTTCCTTACATCTGTTAGATATGTATATAGCTTAGGGTGCTCTTTGTATATTGCCTCACCGTGTACATGATATATTGGCATTTGGCTCATTGGAATAGATACAACGTGTTATTCCAATATGGTATCAGAGCATTGGAAACCCTAACCCTAGATCCCACTTGATCGCCGCCATTGCCGCTTATGCCCTCCGCTCGCGCCGGAGCGCACCTCCTCTTTTTACGCTGGCGCTCAATACCGTCGGTCGACATCGCCACCTCCGGATCGACGCTCCCTGCCGCCGCCGCCTCCGGATCGACGTTCCCCTGACGCCAGATCGCCGCCGCCTCCTCCGGATCGACGTTCCCCGCTCGGCTTTGCCCGGATCCCACTGGATTGAGCACGGCTTCGCCCAGATCCCTTGATCCCGTGCCGCTGCCACCCCCGATCGAGCCTCCCACATCTGAATAGGGTCGCCACCTCCAGATCCCGCCGGATCGACATACCCATACGCTAATGCCTTCGGATCAAACCCGGTTGCATAGTAAGCTAAGGAACATGAGAGACCGCAAGAACATGAAAAGAAGAAGTGGAAAGGTTGCCTTGGCCCGCAACAGGAAGAGAGGTACCATCTGCAGTCTGAACAACAGAAGGAAGGGCTGTGGGACTCACAGAAGTGAGGTGGTTAGAATCTGGTGTCATGTGAAAAGGAGCACCAGAGTCCAAGATCCACGGAGACAAGATACCTAATGAAGGAGGAGGCGGAGGTGAGGAAGACTGCTGAGAGGCAATAGCCAGACGAGCAGAACCCGAGGAATTCGAGGGCGAGCCGACACCGAGGCGCTGGACCAGGGAGAGGACCTGCTGCGTGGCATCACCGGAGGAGCCCTGGCGAGAGACGTCAGCTCCTGAGCGGGAGGAACCTCTAAAGTCCTTAGGAGGATATCCACCCCAGCGACCCTGGTCCCTCCTCCGCTTGTACTAGTCCTGATACCTGTGACCGTCACGCTGGCAGTAGGTGCAGGAGAGACCCGCAATAGAGGCAGCAACCACTATTGCCCCGGGAGCTGGAGGGACAGGTCGGTCTTGAAGCAAAGGCCAAGCATACAAGACAACTGATCTCGAGCAGCGCCATGATGACGAGTCTTCTGAGCACGAACACCCGTGAGAGCCTCCACCAAGCTCGGGCTCGGGTGGCGAGTCAGGAGCTGAGCACGCCCAGTTTCAAACTCGGGTTAGAGACACGTCAGAAAGTCGTAGAGACGGTGAGTCTCCTGGTGAGCACGGAGCCGCACACAGCAGGGCAGGTTCGGCAGACATCTGCCCCCAGAGAGTCCAATTGACGCCACACCTCAGACATCTGCTGGTGCGATTAGCATTGCTCGAGATACAGTGAAGCATGAGCTCACCAAATACATTGGAGTAGATGCTTCGTACATGAGATCGCAGGTGCAAGACCAAGTTATTACTCTTCAGTATGTGCCTTCGGAGCTTCAGTTAGCAGATTTCTTCACCAAGGCACAGACTAGAGCTTAGCACAGTTTCTACCTCTCTAAAATCAGTGTTGTTATCCACTATGAGTTTGAGGGGGGGGTGTAAGATATGTATATAGCTTAGGGTGCTCTTTGTATATTGCCTTTGTGAAGGAGCGTCTCAATGAGCAGTTCTTGATGTTTGAATTGGATCCTCTTTGTTAATTCCTTGGGATTGAGGTCACTTCTACGCTTGAGGGCTACTACCTCTCCCAGAAATAGTACATTCATGATATCCTTGCTCGCGCTTGTTTCACCGATCAACGCATGGTGGATACTCCTACGGACCTTGGTGTTCACCTTCGGCCTACTAATGGTGAGCCTCTTGAGGATCTCACTCGCTACCGCTATCTCGTCGGGAGCCTTGTCTACCTTAGGATCATTCGACCTGACATTTCTCACCCAGTTCACATCCTAAGTCAGTTCGTTTCTGCTCCCACTCAGCTCTATTACAGTCACCTTCTTTGTGTTCTGTGATATCTTCGCGGGACCATCACTCATCGCCTTTTCTTCCCTCGCTCTAGTTCTCTGCAGCTTCAGGCGTACTCTGATGCGACTTGGGCTAGCGATCATTCTGAACGCCGTTCTCTTTCTGCCTATTGTGTTTTTCTTGGTTACTCTCTAATTGTCTGGAAGATCAAGAAGTAGACTGTCGTTTCCCGTTCGAATGCTGAGGCTGAGTTGAGAGCCATGGTATCGTTGATAGCTGAAGTTACCTGGCTTCGGTGGCTACTTGAGGATTTCGGTGTTTCTGTTTCTACACCGACTCCTCTCTTATCAGCGGTACTGGTGCGATTAGCATTGCCCGAGATCCAGTGAAGCATGAGCTCACCGAATACATGGGAGTAGATGCTTTGTACATGAGATCGCAGGTGCAAGACTAAGTTATTGCTCTTCAATATGTGCCTTCGGAATTTCAGTTAACAGATTTCTTCATCAAGGCACAGACTAGAGCTCAGCACAATTTCTACCTCTCCAAATTCAGCGTTGTTGATCCAGCATGAGTTTGAGGGGGAGGGGGTGTTAGATATGTATATAGCTTAGTGTGTTCTTTGTATATTGCTTCACCATGTGCATGATATGTTGGTCTTTGGCCCATTGGAATAGATACAACGGGTTATTCCAACAGCATTTGCCTTTTTCTTTGTCTAACCATCTGTTTCTGAATTCTGATGAACGAGCAGTTTCAAGAATTTTTTTTGTGGTTTCGCAGATAAAATTATACTTACGGACCATTCTCATGATATGCTCTGCTTTGCTGCAGGCTCAACACCTGACAAGGATTCATCACAAGAATTTGGTTTCCTTGATTGGGTACTGCAAGGACAAAAATCATTTGGCCCTGGTCTACGAGTACATGCCCGAAGGGAATCTGCGGGATCATCTGAGAGGTTGTTCATCTTAGCTGTTCAAACGTTGATGCTTATATCAGCTAATCCATGTTTTTTTAGGTGTCCTATACTAGATCAGTTGTGTGCTATTTCTTGAAATTCAGATTATACTACATTCTCAAATGCAGTGTTCCGCTAGGCGCTAGTCGGACGGCAGACCAGCGCCTAGCGCCTAATCGCTGCCTAGACGGGATAAATAGGCTAGACGGGCTAGGCGGGAGGGCTGCGCTGGCCTAGGTGGACGTTTAGGGAACACTGCTCAAAGGAGAACTGCGTAGACCTTAAAGCAGCCGTTGTTACTAACTGCGTATATGCATATTTATGTTAGGAAGTATTAAGCCCATGAATTTCTCAAAAATCTTCTTTAAACTAACTATGTTGAATTTCTGTTTACGCGCCAAGCCACTTCTACTAGTAAACCACTCACTTGGGAGCAACGTCTTCAGATTGCCCTTGATGCTGCACAAGGTTATGTTTTAACCATCTACTAGTTTATGAGATTTCCTTATACCTGTGCTGCTGTGCGTTGTTACAAAAGTTAGTACTTACTCTACTGCAGGTCTGGAGTATCTGCATGTGGCGTGTAAGCCAGCATTGATTCACAGAGATGTGAAGAGTCAGAACATCCTCTTGACGACAAATCTTGGGGCTAAGCTCGCTGATTTTGGTCTGACCAAGGCTTTCAGTGACTCGAAAACACATGTGACCACTGAACCAGCTGGTACCCCGGGCTACTTAGATCCGATGTACGTCCTATACAACATTTCTTCTCCCATATATTCCACTTGCTTCTTCAACATTGCCTAAAGTGGCGCTGTTTTGTCAGAATTAAGGACCTCTTTATCTACCAAGTAACCAAACTCTAGCGTTGTGTTCTGTGGATCTTGTGCAGGTACTTCCGCAATCATCAGATCAGCGAGAAGAGTGACGTGTACAGCTTCGGTGTCGTTCTCCTGGAGCTCATCACAGGCCATCCTCCTGTCGTCCCAGTCAACGAGAGCGTGAGCATCCACATTGGCGAGTGGGTGCACCAAAACCTCGACCACGGTAACATTGAGAGCATTGTGGATGCAAGGATGGCAGGAGACTACGACATCAACTCTGTGTGGAAGGTTGCCGACTTGGCATTGCAATGCAAACAAGAAACCTCCAGGGAGAGGCCAACAATAGCAGAGGTGGTCGCACAGCTTAAGGAGATCTTAGAGCTCGAGACCCGTCGCGACAGGATGCAAAACTTGGCTTCGACTGGTGATGATCATGAGGTACAAGGTCAGGTTGGGGAGATATCAGGAGTTGCTGCTGGTCCTGCAATGAGATAGGTTTGTTCTTACGTGGGTACTAGAGACCTCTTCCCTTATCCTTTCGATAAAACTGGTGTCGTCTCTCTTTGCAACTTCTCAAATCTGTGGCAGCTAAGTGATTTTAGATGAAAGGTCTTCCTGTTCTTGAGAAAAGATATGGTGTTCAAATGGGAATATGGGATCAATAATGCATGTGATGATCCTCTGTCTGAAACTGAAACTTGAAACTAACACTTCAATTTGCTCCATGTCTTTTCTGATTTTGTGTGAGGTGACCACACATCTCGCTGAATGTAATTATCTAAAAAAATCTCGCTGAATGTGGTGATGATGTAAGTAGCGGTAGGCATGTCCGGATTCTGAAGTCGCGCGCTGAGGCAAGAAGAAGACCACTTGGAGGGCATGCATGCAAGCATAATTTTTTTTTTAATTATTATAGAGGCTTGATTTTGTACATAATCAAACCAAATTAAATATCAAACCCTTGGGTAAGCTTCTAGCCCATTAATCATTTCTTGCACGCAACTGTAAACATTTTACAACTGAAGGAATGCTGCATCTGCAACTGACTGATCAATTATGTAATAACACATTTGTGAGCTAAATTAAGACTTTACCATTGTTATGTAATATACAGAGGTGTCGAGTTTGATTCTTCGAAGCTACCAGTGGATCTATATATACTCTGAAGAAATAATTTAACACATGGGCATGCTTGACGCGTGTGTACGTCTGTTTTGAGAAACGTGTAAGCTCGATCGATCGATCGATGTACGTACCAACCATGGCATGGCATGTCATCGTTGAAATTTTGTAGTCAAGACAACACGTCGGCACACGCCAAACGGCGATGATCTGACCTTCTATCTTACTCGTATATATATACACTAGAAGATCACCTGCGCCCTGGGGCAGGCGCACACACGTGTCGAAAGCGGGGCCATCGGACTCGTGTGTCTGAGTTGCCGCGCGCGAAATGCATAAAGCGCAGGCACTCGAATCGGACGGATGTGCTTGAGGGCGGAGGCGATCCGGACGACGCGTTTTGGGGCAATGGGCGGAGGGGGCCTTTCCACGAATTTTTTTTTAAATAATATTATTTTAAAACATAATTACAAAAATATATCGTCTCTCCAAAAAAATTACAAAAATTGAAATGGCGATAGGTCCCTGTTGCCATTTCAACTGGCGACAGGAATACATTTCTGTAATTTTTTAGAGAGACGATATATTTTTGTAATTATGTTTTAAAATAATATTATTTAAAAAAAATTCGCCTTTCCACTAAGAATTAATGCAGGTAATATATCAGGTGTGCTCGATTTTAATGTGTAGTACGAATTAAATGAGGATGGTAACGTCGGATCAAAGGGTACTAGTCTCGTTCGATCTATAATTTAGGTAGGCAAGTGCGACTTAGCGTTGTTATCAGCTAATCTATTTGACAGGTGACATGTATCAGAATTCAGACAAAAAAAAAGAACTAGGAAAACAAAAACAGAGTTAATTGACAAAAGAAAAAAAAGGAAGAACAAGCGCAAACATATTGATCTCAGCATTGTGGAAAATGAAATGCCTTATTCAATTCCAATATCAGTTGGAGGTAAGCCTATATATGACAGTGTTAACCTGTCGCGATCGATCTCCATATCTTATTCAAACCTAACTAAGGTGCTATTGTCTTGTTTGATATTATTGCTATTATCATGTAGCATGAAATCTCTTATGAAACATTATCATGAAAAGCTGATGCCGCTTGCTTTTCTAAGAAAGAAAGCAAGGACGTTAGGTAATTAGTCATCACATTTTATATACGCATACTTGTTCATAAATGGCTAGAAAATGGGGGAAACCAAATGTTGCCCCTCCCCTCTCTCTTTTATTGGCGACTTATATATGTTCTAAATTTCTGATGTATGCTACTCTTTTTTTTAGATTGATGTATGCTGCTACTAGATCTCTTCTTTTGTACTACTAGTTGTGCAATTACATGAACCTGCTATTATCTCTGCAATGTTCCTAGCATGAGAAATGCAAAGTTCAAGGTCTTTGATATGGGTAAAATTGAAATATATCATTTGGGTTTGATTAATTGTAACTTTGAGATCGACCAAATCATGCCCCTGAAATCAACATATATGTTGTAAAATAAATAAATAAACTATATAAGTGCAACAAGTTTTTGACGATTTATTCCACATGCACAGTAGAATATCAGAAAAAGAAAAGAGCAAATAACCTTAAAAGAGAGAGATAAATAATTAAGGAAATGTTTGGTTCATGGCCCTAACGAACCAAGCTAAAATTTGGCATATCCAAAACTTGGGCAAAGATTAAATTTGACAAAAAGAACGTTGTTTGGATCGCGACCAAGCCAAATTTTGGTGAGCGATTTTTTCGTCATCGGATTGTCCTCATGTGATATTGGATTTCGTTGATGTTACAAAATTTTTGTTAGCGTTAAATATTGGCATCAAACCAATCGATAACAATTTTTATTGACGTTATCAAATTTTGGTTTAGTTCACATAGGTAATAAACCAAACTTACCATATGCCACTTTTCTCAAGGGAATTAATTCACACAGTGACTTACTCCATAGATTTATATGCACAAGCACAACAGCACAAGCGCATTAAAAAAGGATATATAGGAAAGTGGCGGACTTTTTGCCCTCCTCGTTGACTCTGGGAAGCATCGTGCTAAGCATGCAGGCACACACGCAATTAATGACGCAGTGCATGTGTCAACCCACCCGCCTCTGCTCCATTACGTGCGTGCGTGCCACGTGACCAAGCGCAATACTGCTCCAACACATGCATGATCAATCCATTGACCACGGATCGGCAATTCACAAACGTCCAAATGTTATTACTATTACTAATTAATCTCGTCAAGTAAGTCACATGCGTGTTGGTAGTGTCTAAATATCTTTTAATTGGTGTGCATGGTTTATGTGTCGAAACTACATCTTTGCTTTGCGACAAATACATGTCAGATTGAGATAACACATGTTTGAAATGCAGAGAAACAAACAGAGAAATAGTTGCTAGAATGCAAGAATTTATCAGAGCACATGGCTACATGAAATGCATAGCTTTACAATTATCATCATCTTTTGCTGACATCGATCCCTTTGATTCTTTCCACGTTGGTCACTCTCTTTTTCTCCCTTTCACCTTTTTTTCGTCTTTATAATATGGCAAAAATGGCTACAAGACATCACAATTTTATTTCATTGCTTGTAGGACACCTAATTTCGTATTTGTGCTGAAAGACACTACAAAAATGTGGTTATTTGTTGTGAGACATTGAGGTTATTATTATATCATTTCAGAGCGAAGAGGACAGAGAAATTTTCGGAAAAGACTCTAGGTGCCCCTAACCAGTCCCAGTGCAGTCGAACCCTAAATGCTTCACTCACCGACCGAAGCCCACCTAGCCTTCTCCCTCTCTCTCTTCATCGCTTTCTCTCACCGGCCAGTGGGCTCGGGCCCCACACCCTTGTCAGACCAGCCTACTATGCATCTTCCTCACAGTGTCCGCCCCGGACTCTGTGCGCAACCACCTCCACCTACTTGGTAGTTGGCACGCACGCCAAGGAGACATAGCCGCCAACCGGCCCATTCGTGTCGCCTCCTCGCACCACCCTCGAAAAACCCTAGCCGAGCCTCGATGCTGTCGCGAAATCGCCGAATCTGACGAAGATGAAGTCGCTGCCATGGGAGTCGACAAGGGGAGCTCGCCACCCCATCGCGTCATCGTGTCCCCACCGAATCTGAGCATGTCACACCGTGTTCCCAAGCCCCGCGTCGTTCCCCCCCCCCAACCGATCCCACTGATAACCGTGGATGTGGAAATCGAGGCCATCTCCCTCAAATCTGACCGTGCGCTGCCATTGTCAAATACTCCGCCCACGGTAAGCTCTTGTCATGATCAATCTCACCATCGTCTTCCCCATGCCGCGTTTGTTAAGAATATATGCACTTTTGTGATTCTTTTAATTTATAAAACAATAATCTATGCAACAGTAGCATATATACTAGGTATATTTGAAACTATAAATAGTAGCATGATCATGAACTCAAATACGTTTATATCATATATATGCGCTAACAAGGCAAAGCATAGAATAATAACACTACTAACAGAAGTAGGAATCATCATCATCATAGGACTAATTTCTAGGGAGCAAGACCTAGACATACGAAGTGTAATCACCACGCCTTACAGAGATCGCTCCAACGAAAGTCGCAGTAGAGTCTGATGCGAAGAAGATGACGCAAAGCAAATGACGGAGGAAGGAGGAAGCCGTGAGCAGTTGTGCGAACGCTCCCCAAAAACCTGGTTCGCCCCAACCTGTGCAGGATCACGGGGACACCGGTTTCGGAGACATTGCTCTCCCAACGTTAGTGCACGCCAACGAAGGGATGGAGTAGACAAGGCGGTGCAGCACAGAGGAGGACAGGGTAAAAGTTCTCAGGTTGTTCTGTTCCGTCTGTGGTATGAGTAGGGACCTCTCTCCCTCATATAGAACCAGCAGCAACAAATTAAACTGTCAAAATTACTCAATTTTAAACGTAGTTAATGCGTGCCATAAAAGGCCCATTGAAACAGTGTAATTCAAACTTTCGGTTTCCAATTCGTATACATGTATTGTATGGTTTTGAGGTACAAAAAGAAGCAGCACTCCACATCCAACCGGACACAAAATCGCTAGACCATTCAACTAGGTAAGACCAACTCCACCTTATATATTGGTCTCCTCCCACCTAGACTAACAATATGGTACAAATTTTTTTACCTTTCATCATGCATAAGTAGGCCTTTAGAATTTTCCTAGGATCTATTTAGAATATTATATGTGTTGGGTCGCAGGTAGGCTACGATAGCTACAAACAAAAATTTCTACCACGCAAATCAGGAAGCCAAGCAAGTAGATGATCATAGATCGTTACCACCAGACACACAGAGCAGCGGAAGAACGGTTGGAGCAGCCTGGTCCAACATCGAGCGCGTTGATGTAGTGGTCATAGTCGATCGTCCAACGTCCTCACGAGTCAATCGTCTCTTCCAGCAACGTCTACAGTTCCTTGTGAAGATCGCGGATCGTCCTCAAGCGCAACAATCGCAGCAGCGCCTCTACGGTATCCACACGTCCAGGGCAGGAACAACCATACGTCGGTGTGTTAGCACCAAGTCGCACGGCAGAGCTCTTAAAAAGATGGCGGCTAGGGTTTTGGTGGTGTTTTTCACGCGTACCTCCCAACAGCCTCATGCATCTCCTTATATAGTGCTCGTGACGGATCCTATCCGAACACATTTACGAATCGTATTCGTACTGGTTTGTTCCAACCCGTTAAATGTGTGACCCTGTAGGTTCATGTGTAATCGGTTGTGACTCGAAAACCCTTTCCGATCACTAGTCGTAGCGGCTCCTAGCAGAACATAGCGATTCCCGAATACACACAAATTATATCGGACGAACCTTAATACAATATGATCTACGACCAGGTCCTCATCACTTACAACCAGGTCCTATCTCTATACGACCAGTTCAGATGTGGTCACGACGATTCATAACTCCTTACGACGTGTTACAACCACTCTGGATTACATTCGACCAGTCTCACGACCAGCTCAGATCTCCATACGACGATCCAGAATCGTCGAACTAAGCGACCTACTCGTGTATACTCCCTTTGCCTCACGATGTCTAGTTGAACTCCAGGTGAGATGTTGTGTCATCCATGGACTGTTTAATACTTTCTCGATCGAGTGTCGGATAACTTCACGTGGTCGAACACTTCGACTACTAGTGGCATGACCATGCACTTTCTTTATCCGATCACAACAAGGGGCCCAGAGACATCTCTCCTGTTATGTTAGGAGGGGCAAATCCCATATCCGACCAGTCACATTCCTCTCCATGTTTCACAAAGCATACTCGAAAGCTACCTTTATAACTACCCGATTCACGGTGTAACGTTTGGCAACCCCTAAGAGTGCTATTACATATGTAGGAAACCATGCCGATCTCAGTCTAAGGATTATACATCATCATTGCTTGAGACCAACTAACGACACATAGAATCATAACAATCAATAGTGTCTCAAGGTGGGTCTAATCCAACATCATGTTCTCTAACATGTGTCCATATTATTGGTTTGATATCTCCATATCTATGACTCGTGAAACATAGTCATCAACCAATACATATGCTAGTCTATTCATATGTGTCCTCATATGTTTCCGACCAGGGATCGTATAAGAATAATTATCACAGAAATATAGAGTTTCACAACCAAGTCATATACTTGGTAATAAATATTAACAATATTATTCTTAGAACAAGATAACACATTATCCAATATAATGAACATAATGAAATATAATCATCTCCATGATTGCCTCTAGGGTATATTTCCGACCATGCTCGTCGCGAGCGCCACCGCCGCATGCAACCATCGCAACACCGCCACCCATCTCCTCCCTGAGGACCTGCCAACCCATTTTGGGCATTGCCTGTGCCTCTCGAGTTGCCACTCGTCGGAGCTGATGCCATCCGGAGCCATACGCCATGGCATGTGTTTCTTTTGTTCTTTCTCTACTAACTGCCAAGGTCCGATTGAGCCAACTATGAACGGGTCCGATCAGAAGTGCAAAATGGACTTTTCACTAGCCTTTTCTCGCCTCTTCAGTCCAAAAATGATATTATATTGGCCTCAGTGTCCCACAACAAATAGCCACATTTTTGTAGTGTGTTTCGACAAAGACACAAAATTTATGTGTCCTACGGCAAATAATACCAAATTATGATGTCCTGTAGCCAATTTTACCTGATAACATACAACTTGAGAGGAAAGGAAAAGGTAGGATTAATGACTTTATTTTAGTCGGTAGGGTTAATGACTTTAACTGCACCTACTTTTACGAAGGGCTTACATATCGGCCATGAAGATAATAAATGAGAATTTTTGGCTTATATGACACTATTTGAGCTCGAAATAGCAAATCTAGTCTCCTCTGGAGATCAAAGTAAAAAATGACACCACGGACGAGGATACGTGTCGCGCTGCTGGTGAGTCCGCGGTGTCATTTTTTACTTTAATCTCCAGATGGAACTAGATTTGCTACTTGAGCCCAAACAATGGCATATAAATTTTCACAAACAGACTATATATCGGATTTTTTTTTCGAGGACTATATACCGATTTGATGCTCGAATAAGGTAAATGGCACCGATCAAACCGTCGACATCATTTATAAAAACTTATGCTACATTTTTTTAGGGAAAATTAATTTGAGTCGCCACTTTTTCCTCTCTTTTTGAAGACTGCAGATGCTTTTACATGACAGTGAATTATCGATGTAGACATTGTCGACAACATTTTTTATTTTTCTATCAACAAGCTGCAGCTATCTTGTCTTTCGTGTTAATTAATGTAAATACGTGATCATGCAAGACAACAAGCTGCAGCTATCTTGTCTTTCGTGTTAATTAATGTAAATACGTGATCATGCAAGCTCAGATTAGGGAACCAGAGTTTTTGGTCTAAATGGTATTGTCGTGGGCGTTTTTTTTTGCAAATGTAGTTCCTCTTGCGCCATATTGCCAAAAATGGTAGCACAAACGTGCCTCCTGCTACCACTGCCCGCACTTCGCCTCTCGCCGGACATGCTCTGCCCGTGCGGTCTTGGCGCTTCGGACGCGCTAAATTTCAGCCTTAGCTCGGTTGCTTATGCGCCCGACACGTGCCTTGTTCGCACCCCCCCTCGCCCGGATAAGCCCCCCTCCACACGCCCGCCGACATGATACGCCAAGACGCCTACGGCCGGACAACCACCGTCGCGACGCGTTCACCCAAACGCAGCCGCTGTCACATGCCCATGGCCCGAACGCAGGCTGGCACGCAGACGTGTCGCTGGACAACGGCGCCGCCGCACTCTGGACAACGATCGATGCGTTGTTGTCCTCGTCCTCCTCCTCGCTTCAGTGCGCCACCACGAGCCCAATTCTGCGCCTGGATGTGCTTTATTCCATGTCGCCTATCCATCGCTGTCTTGGTTGTGCACGTATGCAAACCGCGCATGAGAGGGAATCTGATTCCTCCCGTCGCTTCACAATCAGACGCGATTAGCGTTAGGCGGCTATAAATTCGGAGGCGACAGCGAGACGCTTCGCAAAATACCATCCTCGCTTGCTCGCTCTCTCATTCTTGCTCGCTCTGTCGATTTCGTTTTCGCAGACAATTAAGGATTGTTTAGAGCCGTCATTAGCGGCCATACTAGCAGGTAATTTTTTCTCGTACGCATTTTCTTTATTAAATGTGTATTTAATTAGTTGTACTTATTTAGGCGTAATAAATTTAGTCATTTTCATTTTTGTAATTAAATTTGTGTTAGTTAATTAGTTGCAATTAATTAGGTCATAATTAATTATTCATAGTTAAATTAATCTTACATAATTATTTATAGCATAGTTAATTAGTTATGAATTAATTAGTCATAATTAGTTAGTGTTTGGTAATTAATTAGACGTAATTAATTCGTTGGAATTAATTAATCGCATTTTAATTAAGTCTTAATTAATTAGTCGTCATTAATTAGTAGTCTTTAATTAGTCGTAATGAATTTAGTGCCCTTATTAAGTCATAATTAATTTAGTGGCCTTATTATGTCGTAATTATTTAGTTGTAACTAATATGTGGTAATTAATTAATCGTAATTAATTTAGTTTTATTTAATTCATCGTAATTAATTTAGTACTAGGATAATGTAGTTGTAATTTTTAAGTCGTAATGATTTATTTGTAATTCATTTGTGGTAACTAATTATTCCTAATTATTTTAGAGATATTGAATTACTCGTATTAATTTAGTCACAAGTAATTTAGTCGTAATTATTTTGTCGCAATTAATTAAGTATTAGTTAATTGATCGTATTTAATTAGTCGCAATTAATTTGGTCATAGTTAATTAGTGTATATTAATTTGTTGCCTGCATTTAGTCGTAATTTTTAATTTATAGTAATTCATCATCATGATTAATTTATTCACTAATAATATGTGTCTTTCATGTCTTGTAAGTTATGTCTCTACTGGAGCTACTGAAACTCTTCTACGACGAGCATCACCGGTGCAAGTTGTGGATCACTAGGGACACGGATGGCCCTCCACCCCTCGTGCTTCGGTTCGAGAGGCATTACTGGGAGCTCGACGCTCGCTACGTCCCGATCCTTGGGACATGGGCTTGTTGCCTTTTGCGAAGCTGCTCTCGGTCGGACGCTACTTCACCCTGGACGACAGTCTGATGTCGACACTTATCGACAAGTGGAGATCCGAGACGCACATCTTCCACTTTCAGTCAGGAGAGATGATGGTCACTCTCTTGGACGTCTCATTATGGGCTCTGGGTGGATCGCCACTGTGCACGTTGGGCCAGGGCGACGCCGTGAGAAGGTGCCTTCGTTGTTCTACAACGAGTTCATATCGTTGCACGACAACGACAACATAGGGGTTCCATGGAGCCCAGATTTCTTGAACACGGTAGCGCCACATGGGTTGACTGGAAACGCTATGACGACCACCGGTCTCAGAAGCAGGAGCCTTCCCATTGTCTCGGGACTACCCACGTCGGTGGCGAGTGTCGAAGTCATCTATGTTCTGTGAGACGAGCTAGACGATTGCGTGATGTTAGCAGAACGAAAGATCAAATACATAATCAGGATATAGATTGTACATAACTCACCTCTTCAATATGGAGTGTGCCCAGGAGATGGGAAAAGCTACGATGGCCGCCAGTCTCAGTAGCAGGAGTCTTCCCCTTGTCGTACTCAGCTTCCTGTTCGAGGGTCCTCCATCACCACCCTACTGTCCTGGGCTCCTTCGGTGCCTTTTCAGTAGGGTCCGGTACGTAAGGTTTCCATCGCTGGAAGGTCTCGACTCGCATCGCGTAGTTCAACATGTACTTCTGCTGGATGAACGCCCTATCGTACATCTTCGAACCGTCGATCCATTGGAAGAAGTTGTAATGCATCTTGGGCTGCCATTACTTGTGAATGAAGTTAGAAATTTATGGAATTCAACGTAGGGTGTGAAAAATCAATGTGTGTGTAAAATTCTCTTACGAGGACATTCCCGCACGTGTAGTACACCTGGGCGGCGGTGGCCAGGTGTGTGGACAGAATGATCTTCGCCGGCTGTTCATTTACACACTGCGAGCGTGGAAACTCTGGTCGTACCGGCACATCCTTCATAGAAAATCTGGGTAGGGTTTATCCCTCTTCGCAAGCCACTTGTATTTCTACAGTATCTTTGCATAAAAGTTCATTGACGAGTCCGACACATTCAAGGCTGGCCTAATGTTTTGCTGTTACGCACAAAACAAGCGTGAGTTAGTTTGGAACAAATATAATGTCGACATACGTACGTAATAAGAAAGAATAACATAAAGATATGCACAAATATGAGCATACTACCCATGTACATGACATGACGGTCCCCGTACAGGCAGACAATACAATAAATTACGACACAGAATGACGACTAGATGAACTCGGTCTGTTGGGGCAATCCTCCATGGAGTGGCCCAGGGTCTTTCATATCCTACACTTCATCATGCAGCTCAGGCCGCCACGCTGGCTATTATCTATGTCGTTTCGGAAGCGCCGCTTCTATCGTCGTCCCTTTTCAATTGACTTCAAGGCCTTGTTCAGGCCCCGTTTCACCCTGTCTGGCCAAAGATCCCTATAGTTCATGTCTACGCCATACGAGTGAAACTCTGTACTCTATGTACCGAAAAGATGATGCATGTCGTAGTACTCAGAGATATACAACATAGACATCTGCCTCAGTTGCGCACACGCCTTGTACACATGCGAGCATGGCTTGTGCAGGAGCTTTGGCTTATTGCAGGTGCATGTACCCATATCACCCAGGGTGCATGCATGTTTCCTTTCCCCCCTGGCATGACTGTTGACAATTTTTTGCCTCAACCTGATCTCGTACTTCCTCCTAAGGCCATCGATCACCCGGATGTCGTGCATTTAGGTGTTCTGCATCTTCTAGTTCATATAACTCTACATGTTCTCGGACCACTACTTCCCTTCTTCTAGTTGTCGCTTCACTGCGGTGGCTCTATTGACGAAGTAATCGAGTGTGCGAGTCAATGTCTCCTCAACGATCGTGGTGATAGGGAGGCACTGTATCCCTTTCAGCATGCTGTTGTACACCTCGGACATGTTAATCGTCATAATTCCGTACCTTGCACCGTCTGTGTCATAGAGTAGGGACCATTTCTTCAACTCTGGAGCATGCAGATTAATCCACTGCGTGAAACTTATGGTGCTCCTAGATTACCCACTCGCGGCCTGATGTCCCTCCTATGCCTCCAGAGGAACTCCCTTGTTTGCCTCGTAGTCCGATATTCAAGGTCAATCCAGATGAACTCAAACTTCTGCTTCTGGTTCTGCATGCACAACGCCTTGAACGTTTTCATTAGTTCCTGACTGCGGAACCACGTGAAGAAGTTCGGTGCAAGATGCATCATGCACCACTGGGTTTCCATGTCATTCCACCGTGAGGGTTCCATCCCATTCTTCATAGTATTCAGAGCCAACAACAACCCATAGTTGTGATTAATTAAGTCGTAGTTAATTAGTCATAATTAAGTTATTCATTACCATTTAGTTGTAATTAATTTAATATTAGTTAATTAGTCACAATTAATTAAGTCTTAATTAATTAGTGGTAATTAATTCTCGTAATTAATTTAGTCGTAGCTAATTAATCATAATTAGTTAGGATTAATTAGTGTAATTAATTTAGTCATGATTAATTAGTCGTAATTAATTAGGCATAATTAATTTAGTCATTACCATTTAGTCACAATTAATTTACTCTTAGTTAATGAGTCACAATTAATTAAGTCTTAATTAATTAGTCGTACTTATTTAGTGGTAATGAATTTAGTCATAGTTAATTAGTCGTAATTAATTTAGTCGTAGTTAATTAATTGTAATTAATTTAGTTGTAGTTAATTATTCATAATTAATTAGTTGTAATTGATTTAGTGGTAATTAATCTATCGTAATTGATTAGTCATAATTAATTTAGTTATCGTTAATTAGTCGTAATTAGTTTAGTCATTATTAATTTGCTCCTTTCGTTTTGTTCTGAACTGACTCGACATTTCATCTCTTGCAAGCCAAGCCTCTACAGGAGCTACTCGAACTATTCTACGACGAACACCACCGGAGCAAGTGGTGGACCACCAGGGATGGGGATGGTCCTCCACCCCTCATGCTTCGGTTGGAGAAGCATTACTGGGACCTTGACCCTCGCTATGTCCCAATACTTTGGGATACGAGTTTGTTGCCCTTTGCGAGGATGCTCTAGGTCGATCGCTACTTCACCCTGGGCGGGAGTCTCATGTCAGTACTTGTTGATAGATGGAGATCTGAGACACATATGTTCCACTTTTGATGGAGAGAGATGACTGTCACTCTCTAGAATGTCTCCTTATTGATTGGTGTCCTAATCACGACACACACACTTGTTCCACCCTGTCCATCGGCGAATTGGAAAGCCCGTTTGGCGCAACGGTTCGGCCTAGCTGTGCCAGGAAGGGCCTATGGTGTCCCTCGGATATGGCTTAAGCATTTCAGTCAATGCCCTGCGGATGCACCGGACGAGGTTGTTAGGACACACCTCGTCGCGTACCTTTTGCATATTTTTGGTTGGGCCTTGTTTCCCACCACACAAGGTGATTGGGTGTACCCCGGCTTCATCCGCATCATCGAGTCTTTGGCCGATGCCGAGCCTGGGGATGCCCCATTACAGCCTTGGATCAGCCGTCCTTTGTGCCACATACAGGGGGTTGTGTGATGCTTCGCGGCACGACACCGGTTTGAAATCGGTCCTTGCTGTCTGCTACATACTCCTGCAGCTGTGGAGTCGAGAGCACTTCCCCTGTGTTGAGAGCACTTCCTTGTTGGGTGGCCCACCATCCGGAATGCAGCGCACCCGTATGCTGAGTTCCACAACCCCATAGATAGGCCCACTATGGGTACACGGTGGACTGCTGCCAAGTTACTCTAGGCCAGAGATAGGCCGGCGAGGTGCTACCCCGTGTTCCACAACGAGTTCAAGTGGTTGCACGATGACAACATCATACGGTCTCTATGGAGCCCATATTTCTTGAACACGGTGGCACCGCACGGACTGTCCGTGCATTGCACGTAGGACATCAGATTATGGGCGACGACCTACCACCTTGTGTTTTCCCATATGGTGGAGCCTTAAGCGTTGCAACACGAATGCGACAGTTCAATCTCTACCAGGTTGTGCCCCCTCTCGACGGGAGGATGCTCGAGCGAGCTATCCACTTGTGAATGCAACTCTATCCAAGTAATGTTAACCGTCCATACCTATATCTGCTCTTCTCACATAAATCATTCTCGAATCTAGGCAATCGAGGATGGGCTAACATTATGAAGACTAACAGGCAGCCCAGCATCAATGTACTACGACTTGGATGAAGATGGCGTACAATGAGGTTCTACAGGAGCAGAGGTCGTACAACGTTCGGACTTACCTTGAGTACATCGAGTGGTACGTACCACGGTCGCACATTGGACTCACCTGTCCTTCGCCAGAGTGTCTGAAGTAGGTCACACATGAGGAGAGGCTTCGTCTCTCATTCTATCAACACAACGTTTCATGGCGTGACGACATTGTAATATACTCACAACCAATGCTTGCTTCTTTCATGATATTTTTATTGTTTGGTATTGAACAGCTGTTGTCTATCACTTCAGTTTGACAGGATCCAGCGGATCTCATGCACAACAGATTCTGCCATCTACAGCCCAGATCACACCATTCTGGGGCTTCCTAGTACTCTCAAGTCCATCTTGGCGGAGTACAATCAAATAATCAAGAACATGAGTTGCAGTCGGTCGAGAGATGACGTCCATCAGGCTGCACATCGAGTGGGCTGACCGTGCTCACCTGCTAGGTCGGCACGACCTAGTGAGACTGGCGGGCATCTTAGCGCTCCCGTCGATCATCCACACTATAGACCAGGGATATAAGTTATGTTCAATTTATGTCTTAATTATTTATTGTGCCTTAGGTTGTGCTAACATCCGTCTCCCAGCCGTACGTCCATTAGGATGCATCACTTCTGCGATCAATGTCCATACGACCTACTCATACTGGCGGTCGTCCAAGTGCTCCCCGTCGGCCATCCGCATTGCACATCGGGGAGGTATGTGATGTTCAGCTTATGTCCTGATTATTGATTTTGCCTAACATCATCCCAACTTACAACCTTCAGTTGATCCTCCATAGTTGACATTTTTTGTCTAATTTTTTTAGATTTATTGAATCTCGTTTGTCCAAATTTTCATCCCTGTTTCAAAGCTCAATTGGTTTGGCAAAATCTGAAAACCTGAAACTTTCAGTTTTCTGAATCTTTATGATTTTCATATCTTCAAAATGGTTGGGATGTGGGTGAGCCTCTTAAAACCAAACTTGTGAGTATTTACGTTTACCAGCTCCATGATTTATATCAGATTTGTTGGAGCATGTCTATCTCAAGTTTTTATACGCATAAAAGAGTTTTTTTACTTTGTTTTTTTTTCAGAAAATTGGGCATTCATCTTGAATTTTTTCAAGTGGTTGAAAATATGAGCTTGGAATCTTCATAAAAAATGGTTCATAAGGGTATTTCAAACTTATTCATGCGAAAGAATGCTCAAAATACCCTCATACGCTCATTTTGGCAATTATGGAGACAATTTAAATGAAAATGAGTTTATTTTGCCGAAATAAGTTTAAAAATGTTTTCAAATATTGATTCTTGATTCAAAACTCTGTAATCATGCTTCTATTTCAATTTGATAAGATTTGGAGTTGTGTAGAATCCCCCTCGCTCAAATTTCTCAAAAATCAAAATTTGTTGAATCCTTGTCAGGCGTAACCGATCTGACCATTTTGTATCCCCAGTCTGACCTCTGTTGGTTCTCCGGTCTAACCTCCCCTTGAACGCTAGTCTGACTAGTCATTTTTGTCAGCAACAGTAGATGTCATATTTGTCGATTTCTACTTCTTTCGGCCACCTTGTTAGCTTCCTTTGGTCAAGTTATTTATTGCTATCTTTGCAAGTTACCCTCTAGTTTTTCCTTGATTACAAATGCAATTTTATTCTTCAAGTGGTTTTCTTTCAAGTGGTAGCTTCTTTTGATCATCTTGACATCGACAATTGCTCTGTCTATCTTATTCCTTGCTGAGCATACTTCTCTTGACCATGCTCAAGTACTCTCCGTGTATGAGTGGATTCTCTGTTTCCCTCTTCTCTTTGGATGATTTCTTTGAGGGTCTTTACGAGAGAAGTTCAAACACTTTGCAATTTGAAGTTTTGTCGACACGTGGTATCTACAAGTGATGTTTAATGACTATCTTTCAAGTGTGATCCACATATAGACAATTTTTTGTGCTTAATGTCAAAGGGGGGAATTTAGTTGCAAATAATGGTCAAAGGAGAGAGTTTGAAGTCATCATGAGTTTTGAATAGATATATTTCAAAGAGATGACAAAGAGAGAGATATTGGTTGGATGGAGAAAGCATTTGCGTGTCAAAAGAGTACAACCTTTGTGTAGGGGGGGGGTTTCCTAAAAATGGGTTTTTCTTAGCGAAAATAAAAAATGTTTTGGGATTGATTTAAAATAGGTAAACTATTATATGAGAAAGCTAATTTGCATTTTCCCCAAAATAGTTTATGGATTTTTATGAATGCATGTTTTTTCATGAGTATGAGCTAAATAATCATATATTTCAATTGTTGCATTCTTTGGATCCAAAATATGGATTGAACTCCACCAAGAGTCAAACATGAATCTGTGCATTTAGTTTCATTCCATATATTTGTATGCATACATTTAGGGGGAGTTCACTCTATGTTTTGTGATTTCACTAGCACTGATCCTATTGTTCTATCCACTTATATTAAGGATCTCTACTTTGAAATATATCATTGAGTATGTAAAGCTTTTGTATTTGATATATACTCATGTTAATTCAATTTCAATTATTTGCAATTGGACTGTCATCAATCATCAAAAAGAGGGAGATTAAAGAATCTAGACCCACCATTATGAGTTAATAGAGTATTTTAGTAATTAATGATAATCGTCATGTAGACTGATATTTTCCATGAGTTGGTGAAACAGGTTGAGTCCCATGATGATGAAGACTTTATGTGGCATCGTGAGTTGACTGTCATCAAGTCAAGATTCGGGATGAAGGATACCATCATGTGTTGATGAGCATCAAGACAAGATCCCGAAGTAAACAAAATCATCATGTGTTGATAATATTCAAGACAAGACCCCGAAGTGAAGAAGTTCATCATGTGTTGATGATATTCAAGTCAAGAACTTGGAGTAAAGGAAATCACCATGTGTTGATGATTATCGAGTCAAGAACCCGGACTTATAGTGGAGATGTTCGTCATCAAGTGATCACTCCAAGATGGATGCTCAAGGCAAAGGTATGACTAGCACATGCTAAGGATGTATTTCTAGTCTTTTATCGGTCTCGGTGTTTGATTAGAAGACCAGATTGTTAGTATAGGTTGTCGTACTATTAAGATTGGTCTTGTCTAGTAGCTTGAGCCTCGTCATGTGTTGATAGCTCAATCCCGCTTGCTTTAGCTCTTCTAGGTATGATGCTATTATTTACGAATGTGTTTTGCAAATAGTTGAAGCTCATGTATTAACTCTTTATAGCATGAGACTATAATTTACAAATGTGTTTTGCAAGTACATGCACCTACTCCTTGTGGCATGATACTAAAGTTTGTAAATATGTTTTGCAGATTGTTGAAGTTCATACATCATTCATTGTCATAGTCTAGATTGTTTGTTGCCCTTTTCTTGGACTTAGGCCATGTGTTGGCTCTTTAGAGTTGTCCTTCTTGATTTGATCAAATGTGTTTGAGATCAATCAAACATACATATTGTGTAGCTCTCTAAATAAGCTTTCCGTAGAGCCTAAGATCACTCAATTCTGACATCGGAGTCAAAAGTTATGACTATTTTTTTGAATGTCGTTTGTGCTGAAATTCCAGCTCGGACTGACCGAAAGTCCGGTCTGATCGTCCTTATAAGGCTGGTCAACCTTTTTCCTAAAGGGCATGCTTTTGAGTTTTCTTCCTCCCGGAAATCCGGTCCGGATTGACTAGGGGTCCAGTTAGACCGGTCCCTGTGAGGGAGGTCTAACCGGGAATTGTCTGTAATAGCTAATTTTATAGTTGTTGCATTGTAGCCCTGTTGGTTGGCGGTCTGACCGGGTTTCGCTGTTTTCAGCACATTTAGCCTCCAACGGCTAGCTTTTGGTGTGTGGGCTATAAATACCCACCATGGTTAGTTGGGTGGCATCTCTTGGCATCTCATTTCACTCTCTTGAGCTAGTGTGAGCTTCTTCTCTTAATTATGCATGTGTTACACCTTGTGAGCAAAGTGAGATGTTCTAGTTGCATCTGTTGCAACTAGAATTGAATTGAGAATCCAATTGTGCATGTGTTACACTTGGTGAGAGTCAAGTAAGATGCTTAGCTTATTCTCTGGGTGTTTACCGACATCTAAATGATGTGGATGCGTTGTGGTTCGGTGACCTTCTCAAAAAGCTTGTGAGAAGGCCCGGCCCGGCATGTTGTGAGTGGATTGGTGCTCGCTATCTTCGGAGTGGAGGAAGACTAATCCCAAGTGGATCGAGGTGTTAGTTCAAGGTGTGAGCCGGTCCAATTTGTTTGGGCTCACCTCGGAGGTGTTAGCTTAATTCGTGGAGTCAGTCCAATTCGTTTGGGCTTACCTCAACGTAGATTAGGAGAGACCGGCAAGTCTCTGAACACCACGGTAAAAACATCTTTCTACCATTATGGTTTGCTATCTTGTGATTTACTTTGTGCAATTTACATTCATAGAATTAAATTGATTGCATGTCAAACTAGGATTACAAACCTTGACTTAGACTTAGGGTGTTGGTGCACTTATGAGAAACTAGAATATTTAGGTTTTATTTGTGCAAATCCGAATTGACTTTTGTTTCCGCATTAGAAATTTGTTTTAGACTTAGAGATTTTTAGAAAAGACTATTCACCCCCTCTAGTCGGCCTCCTCGACCTTACATCAGTACGAAGTACGGTACCAAGGCCAGAGCTCCTCCAGAGTCGTTGGTACATTGTACGGTCAAGACCAAAGCTCCTCCTCACTGAGGGTCGTTCATACAACATACCTGGGGGCTGTGGCTGCGGGGGCGGATTCATGGAGTTGTTCATTACGGATATGATTGCAAGTGGCAGCCAGTTTGGCTTGACTCAGCTGGACGACATTGATGTTGGACAGAGTTAGCTTACGAAAGCACCTCCACCCACCCAACGGTCTTCATACGCCTTCTGAACCGATACGCACTCTCCAGATCAGTTCACGTATCCCACGGGACATGCTCAAGCAAGACCAGGGTGCGCACGCAGACGCAGATGTAGCGAGCAGAGAGTGTCTCAAACGAGTGAATCATATTGTAGCCCGTGTGTAATTATATTGTATAGATGTTGTGCGTTTATGTTGTACTATATTTGTATACATATTTTGCGTAACATATTTGTATACATTATGTGTGTATTGTCGGAGTACATCGGTTCCGGAGACGACTGCAACGTCCGAGATTCATATGAAATCATAAAACACCCGAGGTTCACATAAAATCATAAAACACCCTAGGTTCACATAAAATCATAAAAACAACCGAGATTCACATGAAATCATAAACACCTCCTGGGTGGGGGAGGGGGAGTCTGGCCCCTAGGGCCACGGCATGGTGAAACCGTGTCCCAAGGGCACTTCACTTGTCATCACCGTGCCCTAGGGGCACAGACTAAGGTGCTTGCCCCTGGCAGGGCGCTTATATCCCCAGAGGCGGATTTATGCGTGGTGGCGTGGGGAAGTCCGCCTCACGGTGCACCGTAGAGGTGGAGTCCATCCCCCTAGAGACCGAACTTAGCTACGTATCAGCCGTCAATAGCTCTCTACTATCTTGGTATTACGGCTGAAAGAAGACTAAATTTGGCATTAAACCTGACAATAGTGCCATATCATAAATAAAAAAACTCGCTCCGTCGCTCGGGCCTGCGAGGGTGTTTTTGTAAATTTGAATAAAGGGAGAAGTAAAGTAAAGCGTTGAAAAGGGCCGACCGAGGAGAGGGGAGAGAGACTGCGCTAGACGAAACTTTGGAGAGTTGTCTGCGTGTCATCTTTCTCTCTCTACCCTGACCGCGAGTTCCTTTCCCTCACTATTCACTTTCTCTCTCATTTCACACACCAAACGAAATAAATAAAACAACGCCCACAAAAAATTGATTTTTATTCGCTTTCCTCACAGAGGCAGAGAAAAAGTTGGCGTTTTTATACTTGCACTTTGATTAGTAGTGGTGGTACGAGCCCAAGAGAACGAACGATAAACTAAGGAGAGGGAGGCAGCGAAATGGAGGAGACGACTCAGACGAGCGCCCCATGAGAAGAGATAGAGAGAGGAGAAAGGTAGACAGAGATTGGTTGGGAGGCGACGACGTCCCATCTCCTTCCTTCTCTGGGGTTCATTTCCTCAGCTCCCTCCACCGTCACGGCGCCACCGACCCCCGAGGTCGCAGCTGCTGCAGCGGCGGTGCGTCTCTCTCGCCACCATCATCTCTTCCTCTGATTCTTGCTCTCTCTCTCTCTCTCTCTCTCTCTCTCTCTCTCTCTTTTGTAATTTTGATTTTTTTAGTGGTTTTCATTGACGGCTCCGCGCCGATCTGTGTGTTCTTTTGGGGGGTTTGTTTCTATCTGTGATTTTTGTATGCTGTTTTCCAGCAATTATTTTTCGGTGGTGTTGTAGCATCTGCTTCTTTGAGCGTTGTATCTTGTTTTTTTTTGTGGCGTTCGTTCGTCGATTGAACTTTAAAATTTTGGCGTTCAGGGGTAAAGTTGTAGCGCAAAACTTTTGGGGGTTTTCTATTCTAATTTGTTTTTTGCGTGTTTGTCTTTGATGGGTTTAGTCGCTGGGTTTTGGTTAGTTTCCGCGTCGACTTTAATTAACTTCGCGTGGCAAATCAGTTCCAGTTTTTGTTTGGGATCTGTATTAATTTACTACTGCACCTGATTTATCATGTCATGTGATGTTCCCTTGTTGTTTTAGGATTTTAGATCTCCCCCCCTCCCCCTCCCCCACGCACGAACTTTTAGCCCTGTGTGTATACGGAATTCGATTAATTGGCTAAAGTGGTAGGTTGTGATCGAAACGGTTAATCATTACGACCCATAATGTTTTTTTCTTCACAAATGATGTGATTGCCATCATTTGGTGTCGCGAACTAGATGGAGGCACTTGAAAACTTTAGGTACATCATGACTTGATCAAGTGAGATGCTAGATGTGAGGACAATTAATTGGAACCGTATCTAGTTAACTGGGCTGTTCTGGAAAGGTGATACTGTACCATGTTGTAGTCTCGTAGGCTTATGATGATTTTGTGTAGTGATAGAAACACAAAGTCTTTGTTGCTTATGGAAAATCGATATGATGTGTTAAATTATGGGTGTGAGACTAAATTGACTTGCTGCTTGATGATATGCAGGCTGTCATGAAAAGACAAACTTGGTAGCGTCAGACTACATTTTAGGAAGTTCAGCATGGGTTCAGGAAATTTGGTGATGAAGAAGGTGGTGAAGCCCAGCTCTTTCGATCTGGACATACAGCTTGATAGAAGTTGGATGGAGGATGTTACTTGCCCAATCTGCCTAGATTTCCCTCACAATGCAGTCTTACTGAGGTGCACCTCTTACGAGAAGGGTTGTAGGCCGTTCATATGTGACACCGACCAGTCTCGTTCAAACTGCCTTGAGCGGTTTAAAGGTGCTCATGGACTGCCAGCCAATGTGAAAGTCTCATCTGTTACCGTGGCTCCTCTTGATAGCATTCATATCATCTCATCTAATGCAAATAACCGCCCAGCTTGCCCGTTGTGTAGAGGTGATGTTATTGGGTGGATTGTTATTGACGAGGCTCGTCTGCATCTTAACCAAAAGAAAAGATGCTGCGAGGAGAGTCGCTGTTCGTATGTTGGCAACTTCCATGAGCTTCAGAAACACACCCAACAAAAGCATCCAAATTCACGCCCTTCAGAAATTGATCCTGCTCGGCGAGTTGATTGGGAGAATTTCCAGCAATCTTCTGACATTGTAGATGTCTTGAGCACAATACATGCACAGGTTCCTAATGGTATAGTTTTGGGAGATTATGTCATTGAGTATGGCGATGATGAAGCTGGAGATGACTACGAAGTTTTCCACAGGGTTAGGGGGAACTGGTGGACATCCTGTATTTTCTGTAAGGCATTCTGTAGATCTTCAAGAGGCCGAAGAAGAGCAAGAGCAAGAGAAAGGAGAGGTAGTGGAAGGAGGAGCACCAACAGGTCTAGTCATGAAAGCTTTACCCTCGAGGTTCCGACAAGATCTGTGGACATAAGAGAAATCAGATTTGATGAAATAGATGATGAATATATAGTTACTGGGGCAATGCCGAGTGTTGCTGCATCCAGGAGAATGGCCAATCATTACAGGTTTGTGTATATACTTTTCTTATTTCGTCTTCTTATTTGGCCAATCATTACAGGTTTGTGTATATACTTTTCTTATTTCGTCTTCTTATTCCTGCTCTGTTGTTGCTAATACGTTATATTGTTGAAAGGACATACAGAATCTTACTCTCAAAGGACGCACTGTAGTCACATACCAACTGATATGAAAACATGAATACACATACAGAGTTACAGACACAAAACAATAAAAATACGATGATGGACATAGTTTTCTTCGATAATTCTCCTTGTTGCACAATTCTGTATAATATTATGTGTGAATATTGGCTATTACATGGCTGCATCCTTCTCAGTATGCATGAAATTTCTGTCACATGAGGCTGTACAGCCTATATATTGGTTTACTGCTTGTGGACAGTTTACTGATTTCTGTGATCTTTGCTTGTCAAGATTGAGACCAATTTGATTGAAACTTTGTGGCCCCTCTTACACCTTGTTCCCTGTTGCACAATATAAAGTGTGAACTGTGGACATGACACTTCTTTTCTGGATAGCTGATAAAGTGTACTTGTTCAGTTAGGATAACAGACATGACAATGAGCACTCGTGCACTGCAGCACTTGATACCTGCTAAAATCAGAAGTTTTTGTTACTAGAATTATAGCAAATCGTGGCTGTAGAAACACAAATACGACTGTAGAAACAGTTTTTGTTACTAGAATTATAGCAAATCGTGGCTGCTTATTTTTTACTTTGACACACACTGACACGCAATATATTATTGATCTATCCAGGGATCCCAGATATGGACGCCGGCGTTCGCACTCCTAGGATGAACCAGCCAGCTGATATACAATGCAGCATTAATCAGAAGCGCTGTACCTCTGCTCATTTCTTTTTCCCCCCTTCTCTCTCCAACCTCTGGAAGGTGCTATCCCAGCCCAAAATTTCGTGTGCATATAAGATAACAGCAAACCTTTTCTTCATTGTTCATTCACAGCAGGTTTGACCATTTTAGGTTCTTTGTGTAAATATTTAGCCCCCTACCTTACAGTAATGTTGATCAAGGTTTCTGTCCGGGAACCCTTGTATCTCAAAATGCTGCTCTGAAATACAGCAAACTTTACAGGAAATGGCCAACCGAAACTTTTGCCCGTCGATTAATTTCCATGCTGCCCTTATCCGATAATTGTCAGAAAATCATGGAACGCGAATGTTTCACATGGTAAAAATGGAGGTTTTGGATTGTGAGAAGCATGTGGGAGAAGGTTGTGCTTTGCTTCTGCTGCTGGACTTGTAGAGGAGCTTTCGTGTTGGAATGTGTTGCCTAAGACTGCTACTGGCCATTGCTGCCGAGTTGCTGTCACTGGCCTCGTGAAGAGCATTCGTGTTGAACCGTCTAATTGTTGCTGCTCGTGAAGAGCCTTTTCCGTGCAGAAGCAGAACTGCTAATGTCTGAACCCTGATTGCTTCAATCTTTCGTCTTAACTGATTCCGGTTGATTTCCATTAGGGCGGCTGTCTCAATGGCTTGAAGAAGATGCCTGGCTTGTTTAGGATGGGCAGGTGATGCCTTGGATTTTTTGTTTAGTTGTAAACCGCCTTTGCCACGCCGTGTCAAGTCAGAACTGTAATATTTCTTCATAAAAAAAAGAAGAAAACATGGCGATACCAATCTTACTGCGACAGCATTCGCAAATTTCACAAAGGAAGGAACCTTTGAGAAGAAGGGTGGGGGCCGTGGAGGAACACCGTCGGAGATCGTCGGCGATGATGGCCGATTCTGGCGCCGGATTCGGCATAAGAATGGCATTCAAGTCGCCTCCACTCTCATTGAGCAGGTTTCTGAGGCCCAAAATTTCAGCGTGGCTCATCCCAGGAGGCCTCTCGTGGCCCAATCGATGAGCACAGTACTAGGAGATGTAGTAATGGTGAAATGTCTGATTTGCCCTCTGATTTTGTGGGATCTGATGGGTAGAGATCGGATTTTTTTCAGCATCTAACTCCTCTATTGTCTTATCTTTTTTTTAGTACACACGGGACGCACTCACGCACACACACCGTACACGCGTACACACACACGTGGATGCGTCCTAAACACATGCCTAATCTAGAGAGCGGGGGCTAGAATCCTATGAAGCGCGGGCACGCGCTTCGACCACTGAAAGCACTCACATGTGTGTGTACTATTCCTAAAGGAGAAAATACTCGATAGGTGAGTCGCCTGGGTTTCGAAGCCAGGCCGGCCGCTCGCTCACCTGGCGAGCAAACCAACCAAGCAAGCACTTGGTCCTCCTCTCTTGTCTCATCTATGGCAACACAAACCTCACGCTAGGGTTAGCTACCGCGGTGGGTGGTGTTCAATCGCTCTGAGAGTAGTGTATTCGAGTGCCGGATCTTCGCAATTTTGGGATCAGTGGCCATGAATTGGTGTGGGAGGTGGTGAGAAGGCTTGGATTGAATCAATCCAGGGGGATTCAAGACCTTTTGTTGAGGTGGTTTCGGATCGTGGAGCTCAGGCTATGGTGTGTATGGCAGGTCGTGGAGTTCAAGGAGGGCGTCTTGGGGAACGATTCAAAAAATCTGGACCGCCCAAACAGATCAGATGGTGGAAGAAAAAGAAATTCTGGACGGAATAACCATGAAGACCTGGCTAAATGGGCGGCCTGGCCCGACCCGACACGGGCATGACCGGGCACGGCCCATCTAGGCACGGCCTGTTCCAGCCCGGCTATTAGATGGACAGTGCCGTGTGTAACACCATGATTTTGGAGCCTTTTTGAAAATTTCAAAATAAAAAAGAACCATTTGTTTTGATGAGAATTCTAAGCTTAACTCGGAATTTTTAGAATTGATATCAATTGACTAACTCAAACTTCAACTAAAGACTCTATTGGTCTGTTGGATTTGTTGGAGTTTTGGTGATCTCTCCCTTCCTGTGCTTGTTTTGTTCGTCATTGGTCCAAACATCCTTAGGTCTAGACCTCCTTCTCTGATTCTTCTCTGGCTTAGACCTTCCCAGGTCTAAACCTCCCTCATGTACATTTGAACCCACTCTCTATTCTGTTGGAACCTCTCTATGTCTATTTGGACCTCCTCGTGTTCCTTGAACCTCCTTGAACTCATTTGGACCTCCCCGCGACCGTCAGGACCTCCCCTTGAGAGATCCGACTGTTAGGACCTCCCCTTGAGAGGTCTGACCGTCAAGACCTCCCCTTGATTTGATCCGACCGTCAGGACCTCCCCTTGAGAGATCCGACCGTCAGGACTTCCCCTTGATTTGATTTGACCGTCAGGACCTCCCCTTGAGAGATCTGACCGTCAGGACCTCCCCTTGATTGATTCGACCGTCAGGACCTCCCCTTGAGAGATCCGACCGTCAGAACCTCCCCTTGAGAGATTTGACTGTCAGGACCTCCCCTTGATTTGATCCGACCGTTAGGACCTCCCCTTGATTTGATATGACCGTCAGGACCTCCCCTTGATTTGATCTGACCGTCGGGACCTCCCCTTGATTTGATCCGACCGTCAGGACCTCCCCTTGTGGATCTAAACCGTTAGGACCTTCCTCGAGAGATCTTGACCCTCGGACCTCTTGTGAATTATGAGCAGGTCTTTTGGACCTCCTGTCCTCAGGACCTCCTCGTGTCTTTTGGACCTCCTGTCCTTAGGACCACCCTCAGAGGTCAGGACCCCTGGTCTTTTGCAAAGACCTCCCTTGCAGTTGAGACCAACCATGTGACTGGTCTGTTCTCTTGAGTTTGACTAGCCCCATTTGTCAGTCACGACCTCTTTCTTTATTTTTTGACCATGTCCTTTGCACTTGGAAGTCTTCAAAGCATTTAATGTCTGTTGTGTCATATTAAATGCTACCACCTTTTGGCAGTACTGAGCTACCTTTTATCATATCTTTTACCAACTCCTATCATTTCCTTCACTTACTTTAGAGCCCGGGAGCCTTGGAAATCTCGGTGGCTCTAGCTATAAAAGCTTGGGCAGCCCTTCCTCTTTACCCTTTTCTCATCTCCCCTCTCTGGCTCACCCGATCAGCCCTTGGACCTCCTTCCAAGCTCTCTGGACCTCCCCTCTAAAGCCTTGGATCTCCTCCAGCAAGCTCCTTGGACCTTCCCCCTGATCACCTAGCCTCTCTGTTGGTTTTATTTCAGTGTTCTATTGGAGTTTATTTGGATCTTATTTGAGCTCTATTTGAGTTGTTTTGTTTCCACCGTGTAGATTACGAAGGCACCGAAGAGCAAGATTTCTGAGGAAGAAGAGGACACCCAGGCCTTTGAGCAAGGCAAGTTACACTCTTGATCATATTGCACCTATTATTTCACCCTATATATGTTCTGTTTTAAATGTTAATGCATGCTTACTTTACTAAGTTATTTCAATACATGTCTTTAAATTCATAGCTATACCTAAATCCTTTGTATGGCCCCTGTTGACCTTGAACCGAACATATTGTCACCATAGGAAAACCTGGTTGCTACATTAGTGTGAACCAGGATCTTTGGAAAAACTTGATGCTTAATCATGCTTAGACCAAAAATATTTGTTTTGGAAAAATTTTACCATCTTTGGCCATCTATTATTTAAAAATGTTTTAAGCCATGACATTGGGTTGTCATGAAGCTTTGCCAAAAGGTTTATGAAAAGCAAACAAATGGAAAAATTGTTTTGGACTGGGGAGAATTGGTTGCTTGGTTGGTGCATGTCCATGCATAAGCTCAACTTGGGTAGAGTTGAGGCTCAGGGGTTCTGTGGTTGTCGCCCTAGTCATTTGAGGACCGGCCTTTGAGCGTCCCTTTGCTATGCCTATAATGGGCTATGCCTCACCGTACAACCACATGTCTCCAGAATGGGGCGCGGGACCTGGTCAATTAATTTGCAAAGTTCCATCGCGATTGTTTCACTTTGATGTGTGGGAGGTCTTTTATGGCCAATGGTATTTTATAACCTATGTTTCCAACTAGCACAAGAGGGGGCTTTTCCGGCGGGTTTCTATCCAATGGAAGCGAAACCTTAGCGAGGAGGGGCTGTGGTGGAATGATGCATTGTAAAGGCCTTGCCATGAACTCTAGACCTCTTACCTTCGGCAGTGAGAGGTGGCATTAACGAATGTCAAACAAACTAGAGGAATCATGTCATGTGAGTAAAGTGTACAACCTCTGCAAAGTGAAAACTATTCGAATAGCCGTGTCCACGATCATGGATGTGCTGGCAAAGACCACTCAAAGTTAGATATTAGTTTTGTTTTCAAAAGGTTTTGGATACACTATTTTTGGGATTTCTATCCCATGGGCTTTGGGCGGGGAGCCATGTGGCAAGAGGGTATCCTTCACCATCTTGATGATGAATGTTATCCATCTGAAAAATTAAATTTGGAAAATGAACTTTAATTATTGTTAACTGCCTTTGAACTTATTACTGGTATTTGAAATAAACTTGGCTTTATGCAAATCAACTATATTAAGCCTTCCTTTGAGATACCACTTATGCATGTCATTCTGTTATTTGACGGGTGTAACTTGCGAACATAGTTGTTGTGCTCATTCTTGCTTGATTTGATAAATTGAGCAGGAGAGGACTCCTTTGAAAGATGATGAGGACCAGAACAATTAGGCCGCGCCCTCCAGCCAATTACATGTGGTGTATTGGATGGACTTGGTTTTGCTTCCACTGTGTATTTTGTCTTGTTGTCGTGGCTTGTAAGCAACTTTGTAATCAACTCTCTTGCTGTTAATAAAGTCTTTTGTGGATGTATGTTATCACTTGTAATTAATGTGAGAACTAGCCATTGATCCTTGGGGACTAGTTCGGATCACAGGGGGTTTAGGACTTCTCCAAGTCTCATGACCTCCTCGGGTTGGTTTCTTGACCTCCCTCAGGTCTGGTCGTGGCTCTCGGGGAGGTCCTGAGTCTCAAGACCTCCTCGGGTTAGTACCCTGGACCTCCAGGAGGTTCGGCTGGACCTCCTGGGAGGCCTAGGAGGACTGCCCGAGAGATCTTTTGGACCTCCTAGGAGGTCCTCGAGGACCTCTCGGGATAGCCCCTGGCCGGGTCGCCACACCGTGCTGGCCCACGAGCCGAGGTGGCAGCCCAGGCATGACCCGTTGGAGTTTCTTGCCATGTCGGCATGAGCCTGTTTGGCCCATCAGGCCAATTCTGGCTCGTTTAGCTCGTTTGGCCCGAAATAACAAAAAAATCCCAAAAAAATCTAAAAAATATATAAAATGTGTATAATTCAGAAGTAGACATGAAAATTGAAAAAAAAATGAGACAATCATATTGAAAATGTAATAAAGAGCTTTATTAATGTCCAACTGACTGCCTTGTTAAAACCTTCGCCAAGCAAAAACTCAAAATGAGAAAACCTTGACTAGAGCTGGTCAAACGGGCCGTGCGTGATGGGCTGGCACGAGGCACGACACTGTTGGCCTGACTTGGGCCGGCATGGTATGATACTATTCACAGGTTGGGCTGGCACGACACGATAGCTTGGCCGTGCTGGCCGACACCACAAAGACGACAGTGGGCACGACACGATAGTTTCAAGCCGTGTTCGGCCGACACCCCAAGACAAATTGGCCGGGCACTAAGACAGTACAAATAGTCTTTGGGCCCACTGTACAACCAGCATGGCCCAAAGACGTTAGGCACTATTAATCGCTTTTAATATACATATATATTTTTATTTTTATTTATTAATATTTATATGATTTTCTTTCCATTTTTAATACTTATATGGTTTTATTTTGTAGTTTTTAAATTTTATATAGTTCATTTTATAAGTATATATAAATTTATTTTGGTTATATATATTCTAGGATTGTTTTTCAATTTTTCATGTCTTATGAGCTAAATGAAAAATGTTTTAACGAGCTAGCTATTTGAACATTAATAAAATTCTATTACATTTTCAATATGGTTGTCTCATTTTTTTCAATTTTCATGTCAACTTTTGAATTCTACACATTTTTCTATTTTTTTTGGATTTGTTTTTGGAATTTTTTCATTCTGTCGGGCCAAATGGGCTAAACGGGCCACATTTGGCCCGATGGGCTAATCGGGCCGTGTCGGCCCGACATGGCATGAAAGGGCGATGGGCGTGCTCGGTAATCATCACAGAGTTGTGTGGGCCGCCCAACATGGCATGAATAGTAGCCGGGCCGGAATGGGTCGGGCCGCCCATTTGGCGAGCTCTGACCTTGACAAAGAAAAAAGAGTATAGCGTACAGCTCTACAATTCTACATACATGATACATCCTTGTTCTATGTGTTGGTGTCATTGTCTAAGTACAGATTTTTGAACACCTCCGACAACTCTGGATTTTTCACAAAGTGTTGTGTTCGTGAATCAGTTTGTTCCCAGTCCTTCACAGATAGAAGTATCTCCACCATCTCACTTGTGAGACTTGTTTTTCTCTCCTCCAATATTCTTCTAGAGAGACTAAAAGTAGACTCGGAGAAAACCGCCGAGACGGGAACAGTTAACACATCACGTGCAAGTATGGATAACACGGGATATGTTAATTTATGTGTTTGCCACCATTGCAAGATTCCGAAGCCTTTTGAGTTGAAATCCACCGTATCGCTGTCCAAATAGGTGGATAAGTTCTACTCCTTATGGGTGTTGGTTGAGCAGACTGTAGTGTAGAAGAAGAAGATCTGGACCTAGAGGAAGAGGCACCGAAGATCTTGCCCCACATATTTGTCTTGCTACTTGAGGCGAGGGCTACTAGAGGTCGTTGCGAGCGGACTCCCCGGAACTTATTTTCATATTGGTAAATCTCATATAACCGAGAACGAACTTCTGCAAAATAGCCAGTATAGTCTAGCCCGGTAGCATCACTAAGAAGTTCAAATACACTACAAAATGCATCAAGTTTACCCCTAGGATCTAAAAGAAATGTAAATGCATATAGGTAAGGGATTTCTCTCCAATATTTAAGGTATTTAGATTTCATGGAAACAATAGCATCGCGTAAAACTATATCATTTTCATACATTTTTAATTGAGTAGCAATTTGTAAAATAGTATCCACGATTATAGGAGATGTTGATAGTATACAGCGGACAAAGCAACAGTGGCCTCATAATTTTTTTAAAAAAACCTTAGTATCTTCTCAGCAATGAACCAATGTTGCTCAGTCAATAGAATACTACCGTCAGTGCTCTGATAGTGCGTTTGAATTAAAACAGAAAAATGCTCTTGTATGGTAAAAGACTCTTAAGCATGAGGAAAGTAGAGTTCCACCTTACCTCCATGTCCAAACTGAACTATCTTGGACGTACACCCATCGCCCTGCAAAAGTTCTTATATTGTTATTCTTACGTTAGAATTATTCAAGAAAGAAATCACATCGCGAAAAACTTTAATATACAGACTCAACCTCTTCAAAGCGCATTTGACTATAAGGTTGATAGTATGGCAAGCGCATCGTTGATGTAGCAAGAAGGAATCGACTTATGTACTCAACACTGGAGTAAGAATGTCCATGACCCTAGAGTTTGAAGCGACATTGTCTAAAGTAATTGAAAATATTTTGTCTATAAGACCAAAGTCTTCTACGACTTTGATAATACAGTTCGCAATATTCTCACTCGTGTGTGCTACATCAATTAATTTTAAACATATAATCATTTTCTCCATTACCCAGTCATCATTAACATAATGCGCAACCACACTAAGGTAATCCTCCATAGCCCGACCACTCCATATGTTCGAGGTCAGGGCCACCGAAAATGTGCACGTAGTAAATAGTTCCTTTATTTTATTATGGCGTTCATTGTAGTATTTTATTAGATCCCTAGTTGTTGTCTGTCTAGAAACGGAAGAAAATATACGATTATGCGCAGTCCTAAAGTAATTTTGGAAAGAAGCAGACTCGCCAAAGCCTAACGGTAAATCCTCAGAAGCAATTAAACGACAGAGAGATTGGAGGGCTACCTGTGGATTGTAGTCCCAACTACGTACCGTACCGTCGGGGTTGTATTGCAGTTGCGTCTGCCTCATCACCAATCCTTGCTTTGCCTTACATCTTGTATCATATCTAAGCAAGTGCCCCGTTTCACCTGTGGACTTTGCAGACAATTCATTGTGACAAATTTTATAAATAGCATATGGTACCTTATTTCCCACTGCATCTTGCTTGGTTGTCCTGTCAAAATTCTCCCACACTCCTGATGTAGACAGTCTCGACCTCTTTGCTCCGGTTGCCGTGGATCCTGATGACGGAACTCCGTCTTGCTCTTCCGGTGAAACCTCCGGTTGGCTTGAGGCAACCGTAGCTGCCTCCATGGACGCAATTTTCTCCAGTGAAAGTCCATAATCACCAAGAGCAAATCTGTTGTAAGGACTATCCATAATGAAAACTGCAAAATCGAAACTAACAATATTACTACTTTCATCTTAACATAACAAGCACTAACAATAAAAGTATACCAAAAATAGTATTGTGCCTCTTTCGCTGACTTGCTGCCGAAAATTGAATTTTTCCAAATTTAGGCATATTTTTTTTGAATTTTGCCAAATTACCTCAATATGAATTTGAATTTGCAAAACAAGATTTCAACGGCCCGCCCGCCCCGCCTGCCCTTATTCTTCCCTAACCCCCATGCCGTGCGTCGTGTCTTTGCCAGCTGCCAGACCCATCGCCAAGACTCTCCTCTCGGCTCAAGACGTTGCCTCCTCTCCTCTCGGCGGTCGTTGTTGCCTCCTCTCCTCCGCGCCTCCTCATCCGCGCCGCCTCCTCTCCTCTGCGCCTCCTCGTCCGCAAGACCGCACAAGTGTACAACTGCTGAGTTGCCTTCTCGCCGGCTCGCCGCACGGCCGCGTCGCCTCCTCACCTCCTTGCCACCTCCTTGCCTCCTCACCGCTGACGCCGAGCCGCCTCCACGCCTTTCCGCTCCGGCCCCATCCCGTGCCGCTCTTTCTCTCCTCCTCCTCCCGGTCTTGGACCTCCCGGTTGGCCGGCTCCCTCTGCGCCGCCATCCGCTCAAGACGAGCCGCCACAGCAGCTGCCATGCGATCACGCGATCACGCCTCCCGACTCTGGCCTCTCCCTTGGGCCATATGGGGCGTGCTGGGCTCACCGTGCTCGTCTTTGTACAGACGACACGGCCTAGCACTATTAAATCTTTGTGCCAAAATGTCGACCATCGTCTTTGAGTAACGCCCGCATACGCCAAGATCATCGTATCGTGCCGACCTAGCCCATGAACATTCTAGCCAGCTCTACCACGAACGTCCACACTATGACTAAGAAATAAAAGGAAATCATGCTCAATGTGAATGGTGGGCCCATCCCAAGTAGAATATGTGTCCCATCTGGATCACATCCAGCCACTCAAACTTGATCCAACGGTACCATCGAGGTGGCTGCCCCGGGCGTAACCCCCCAGGAGCATCCCTCCACCACGGGCGCCACCACGAGAGAGTCCGCCATGGCCAAGCGGAAGCACACGGCTGTTGCGGCGGCCACGTGACGGCGGAGGAGAGGTCGGCGCTGGCCCAAGCAGAGCCAGCGGCAACGCACGGGGGCATCCAAACGCAATGGAGGAGTAGGGTTCCGTGATGTATAGAAGTTTGTCAGCACTGAAGGCATCAATGGCGTGGCTAACTGAAGAAGAGGGAAGCTGAACTGAACATGTTTTGTAATTGTGTTAGCTGAACGGAGTACATTACTATAGTTGGGCTTTTAGCCATTTACATCGGATGTTGGGCCTGGCCCATGTAACGGTCTACATAACTAAACGCTATTCACCATCATCCCATTATCGAAAAGTAATAGAAACTATACTCCAACTTTCCCCTTTCCTTCTTCTGCTTCGATTCCGATGGCTGCTTTAGCGGTGAATCTTGTCTGACCTCATCGACGAAATCACCACGGTTGAGAGGTCACGACAGATTGGTATCAGAGCCAGGTTGTATCTGTCGGCAGTGCCCATTACTCGCAGCCTTGATTGGTAAAATCCCGAGGGACGGTTGGCGATTGCTCCGGCGATTGCTGTAAATTCCAACTCGAGGTTCGATCGGCTTAGAGAAGGCGCCACGGCTCCAGCTAATCAAGGAGTGCAGGTCCGTCAGGTAGTGACGGCTATGGAAGGAATGGAAGCAAGATTAGTCGAGTTGCTGAAGAACGAGATGAAAATGATGCGGGAGGAACTAAACTCGCACTCGGCGGCAATAGATCAAAAGTTTGATCAGCAAGGTGCGAGGTTGGATGAAATGCAGATGAAGGTCTCGATTACCATGGACTCTATTGGCAAGGTTCAACAAGAACAAGTAATGGTTGCAAAAACTCTCAAGGCAACGGAGCCGCCGCAATTAGTGGTTCCGTCCAGAGAGATACCAGGTCAGATGACGCTGAGACCAAGAGAGAGGGATATCCCACCGGCAGCATTCCCAGAAATACCTCCAGCACCTAATCCACCGCAGGTACATTTTCCACCTCCGACCTCGGTAATTGCTGAAGTTCAAGACTCAGGTAGAGGGAATCAGGAGCAAGGAGGAAGAAACTGGATGCCAAAAATGGAGTTTCCAAAATTTGATGGCACTAACGTGAGAATATGGATAGATAAGTGTCAGACTTTTTTCACCATGTATCAAATTCCTGATGGGTTCAAGGTTGCGGCTGCTACTATGTATATGATCAGTAGTGCCGCACATTGGTACCAGGCCTACAAAGTATCTCATGGATGGCATGATTGGGAGCAATTCAGAGAAGCGGTAGTGAAGGAATTTGAAGGCAACACTCAAAGAGATAAAATGAGAGAGCTATTTTTGCTGAAACAAACTGGATCCGTAGAGGAGTATAAGAGAAAATTTGACACAATTGTGTACCAGTTGAGGTTGTATGACCATAATATTGGAGGATTGTTATTACTAACCAGATTTGTGATGTGACTGAAAGTAGAATTACGAGCGGCTGTAGAAATTCAAATGCTTGAGTCTGTTTCCATGGCAGTCACATTTGCATTTGTGCAAGAAGGAGTGTTAGAAAGAACCAAGAGGTATACTCATATGAGTAGAAATAATAGTTATGCTTCAGGTGCTGGAAAGGCTGATGGGAATTACAAGAGTAGTGATACTAGTCACATTGAAAGGTTTGAGAAAGGAGAATTATGGAAGGCCAAACAACTAAAAGAGTATCGAAGGTCTAATGGGTTGTGTTATCGATGTGGGGATAGATATTCACCTACACATTGGTGTCCTAAACCACAGCAAGGACAGGTTAAGGCAATAGAAGCCTAGGAAATCTTAGCTGATGAAATCTTGGATGCAGTCGTGGCTGAGGAGGTTGAAGAGGAAGAAGAAATGCAATTATTTGTCAATGCAGTTTCAGGATCAAGCCATCCGAAAACTATCCGGGTGAGAGCATTGGTAGGAAACCAAATATTGCTGATGTTAATCGATTCAGGAAGCTCTCATAGCTTTGTCAACGCCGATCTACTCGAGAGAATCAAAGAAGAACCCGTATCAACAAAAGTCATGGCAGTACGAGTGGCCAACGGGGAAGTGTTATATTGTGATAAGGTGATTCCAAGAATGAAATGGTGGATACAAGATCATACCTTCCAACATGACATGAAGGTATTGAATCTTGGGGGATACGATGCTATATTGGGCGCTGACTGGTTGGAGAGTTGTGGAGTAATAAAGTGCCATTGGAAGGAGAAATGGGTGGAGTTTGAGCATCAAGCAAAAACCATCAAACTACAAGGTATCTCAATACCTGAACTGATAGTTGACCTACAAGAAGTATCGGTTGAGAGAGTGGAGAAATGGCATAAAGGAAACGAAATTTGGGCAACCGTGGTATTAGAAAAATGCCAAGAACAAGATCAAGAGATAGTTCCAACGCTAGTGCATGATGTTTTACTCGAATATCAAGATGTATTCCAAGACAATACAAACTTACCTCCTCATAGAGTATATGACCATGCCATCACATTACTGCCCGGGGGAGCTCCTATCAACTCCAGACCATATCGTTATTCTCCACTTCAAAAAGATGAAATTGAATGACAAGTAGATGAGATGATCCAAGCTGGCGTAGTAACTCCAAGCCTCGGCCCATTCGCTTCTCCTGTCCTTCTAGTGAAGAAAAAGGATAGCACTTGGAGGTTTTGCGTCGATTACAGAAAATTAAACTCATTAACAGTGAAGAGTAAGTTTCCAATGCCCATTGTCGATGAATTATTAGATGAACTAGCAGGTACTAGATTCTTTTCAAAGCTGGACCACAAGTCGGGTTTTCACCAAATCAGGATGGTTGAAAGTGATTAACACAAAACAGCGTTTAAAACGCATCACGGCCAATTTCAGTTTTGAGTGATGCCCTTTGGTTTAACCAACGCCCCAGCCACCTTTCAGTGCTTGATGAACAATATTTTTGCCCCTTATGTGAGGAAGTTCATTTTAGTTTTTATGGATGACATCCTAATATACAGTAAATGCTTGTCTGATCATTTGAATCACTTGAGAATCGTGTTGGCTGTATTGAGGCAGCATCAACTTGTTGCTAAGAAAAGCAAATGCAGCTTTGCTCAACAGAAATTGGAATACCTTGGACATATCATATCTGACAAAGGGGTAGCTACGGATGCAACCAAAACTCAAGCAATGATGCAATGGCCGGTACCAACGAATTTCACTGAACTGCGAGGATTCCTTGGGCTAACAGGATACTACCGAAAGTTTGTTAAACATTATGGGCTCTTGGCCAAACCACTCCTGCATCTTTATACATGTAAGAAAGGTTTCAATGGATCGAAAGGTGCTCAAGAAGCTTTTGAGAAATTGAAATTAGCAATGAGTCAAACTCCGGTGCTAGCTTTACCAGATTTTCATCAACCTTTTACTATTGAGACTGATGCTTGTGATACCGGTATAGGGGCAGTGTTGAGCCAACAAGGTCATCCAATAGCCTTTTACAGCAAAGTATTAGGGGTAAACAATCAGAAGCTTTCCATATATGAGAAGGAGTTTTTGGCAATTATGATGGCTATAGAGAAGTGGAAACAATACCTCCAAAGAGGACCATTTGTCATTAAAACAGACCACAAGAGTTTGTGTAACTTAGAGGACCAAATCTTACATTCAGATTTACAGAAAAGAGCAATGACCAAACTGATCGGCTTACAGTACAAATTCCAATTTCAAAAAGGAGAAAACAACAAGGTAGCAGATGCATTGTCCAGGGTGGGTCACCTCTACCATCTCCAAGCAATCTCTCTCGCACAGCCGGTCTGGATTCAAGAGGTCATCAACTCTTATGAAGTGGATACTCAAGCTCAAGACTTGTTAATTCAATTAGCAGTCCAAGGTTCCAATGAACACGGCTATACATTACAGGAAGGCCTGATTCGGCATCACGGCAGGATTTGGGTGGGATCAAATGCCGGTTTACAAACCAAATTGATTCAAGCGTTTCATACTTCACCCATTGAAGGTCATTCCGGCATTCAAGCCACCTATCAAAGAGTAAAAAAATTATTCAGCTGGACTGGTCTCAAAAGAGACATTGACAACTTTGTAAAGCAATGTGGAGTATGTCAACAAGCCAAACATGAGAATTGCAAACTTCCAGGACTATTATGCCCATTGCCTATACCGGATGGAGCTTGGCATGACTTAACAATGGACTTCATTGAAGGCTTACCACGATCTGAAGGCTACAATGTTGTCTTAGTGGTGGTAGATCGCTTCACGAAGTATGCCCATTTTTTACCCCTCAAGCATCCCTTTACTGCTCCCCAAGTGGCAAAGTTAGTCATCAACAACATTGTAAAGTTGCACGACATACCTAGATCAATCGTCTCAGACCGCGACAGGATTTTCGCAAGTTCCATGTGGAAGGAGTTGTTCAAGCTACTTGACACCAAACTACAAATGAGCACCAGTTATCACCCTCAAACCGATGGCCAAGGTGAAAGAGTTAATCAGTGCTTAGAGATGTACTTACGCTATGCGGCACAAGCTACTACGACCAAATGGCATTAGTGGCTGCCTCTAGTTGAATCTTGGTATAACACCAACTACCATACAACACTCGGTTGTACATCGTACAAGGCCTTGTATGGCACTGAACCCCATTATGGTCTCCTACCTGATCTGACGACTGCGCAAAATTCAGTGGTGGTAGATATTCTTGCCGACAGAGCCGCATACTATGAATTACTCAAACAACAGTTAGCCAAAGCACAACTCAGAATGAAGCAATATGCAGATCAGAAAAGGTCTTTACGGGAGTTCCAAGTTGGTGAGAAGGTTTTTCTGAAATTACAACGTTACACTCAATCATCGGTGGCCAATCGCCCCTATCCCAAATTGGCCTACAAGTATTATGGTCCTTATACTGTTCTGGCGAAAATTGGTGCTGCTGCTTACAGATTGGAGTTACCTGAAGCAGCTCTTGTTCATCCGGTGTTCCATGTCTCTCAATTAAAGCCATAGGTACCAGATCATACTCCAGTTTTACTTCCATTCCTCACCCTGTGGATTTCTCTCTACGAGATGTTCAACCGGAAGCAATTTTAGACCGGCGCTTGGTCAAGAAAGGAAATTCATCTCTATTACAGGTGCTCATTAAATGGTCTTCTTTGCCCGCTAACATGGCAACTTGGAGGATTATGATGTTTTGCGTGTGCGTTTTCCTGGAGCTTCATCTTAGGGACAAGCTGATAATCGGGCGAGCGGCAGTGTCAGCACTAAAGGCATCAATGGCGTGGCTAACTGAAGAAGAGGGAAGCTGAACTGAACATGTTTTGTAATTGCGTTAGCTGAACAGAGTACATTACTATAGTTGGGCTTTTAGCCATTTACATCGGATGTTGGGCCTGGCCCATGTAACGGTCTACATAACTGAACGCTATTCACCGTCATCCCATTATCGAAAAGTACTAGAAACTATACTCCAACTTTCCCCTTTCCTTCTTCTGCTTCGGTTCCGATGGCTGCTTCGGCGGCGAATCTTGTCTGACCTCATCGACGAAATCACCACGGTTGAGAGGTCACGACAAAGTTCAACATCGCAATGTCAGCAAAATCCTAGTTGGTTTGTGGGATACTCCCTAATGATTGTATACGGGATGTGTCTCCAAGTTTTCTTCTTATATCCCTAATAATTGTAACTCGATTTTGAATATGCAATATAGTTTTGCTCTGGCCAGTTCTATTTTTTTTTTGGTCTGAAGTCTGAACCCTGGTTGCTTCAATCTTTCGTCTACCTGATTCCGGTTGAGTTCCATTAGGGCTGCGTCAATAGCTTGAAGAATTCGCTCGTTTAGGATGTCTTGGAATCTTTGTTTAGTTCTAATCGTCTTTGTCACGCCTTAGTGTCAGGGATTTTTCTCCCTACGGAGATAGAGATGCATGTAATAACGTCTTTGTTACGCTCCAAGTGATTAGGTTGCGCCAAAATGCGCACCTCATGATTCTGCGAGGAAAAGGAGGAAATCCAAACCGGATGATATTTGGTTGTCTATTCTAGTACAAGAATAGTTTGCCGCAGATTAACAATCATAGCAAACAGATTAACAATCGTAACAAAGCATTTGTTTCAGAAATAAATAAAAAACATGGTGATACCAGCATCTTACTGCAATCCGAGTTAAAGGAAAGCAGCACCATAATATTTCTTCCAAGCACATGAATGAAGACGTTGAAAGTTCTTGTACGAATCCAGAAGGCGAAGCAGCAGGTACCAAAATTGGTGGTCTGATAATAGAAATAAGAAACTGGTAGAGATAGAGATTTGGATTCGGATATAAATCTTGATCTATTTGCTCTTCACTCATTGGCACACCTTATGCCACTATTGCTGCTGGAATTGGATCAGTCTGCACTCTGCAGTGCCTCGCCTGCTTAAACAACAAGAGCATGGTTGAAGAGCAACACTAAAAATCCTTCCTCACTTGATTGCTTGCCTAAACTATATTGTTCTGACCACAAATGAAATCTCCTCCTTTAGGTACTCTATGCCGCACATGGAACTTCTTTTTCTATAAAATTCAAAATTTACAGGGAAACCCCAAATTCTACAGATCTACAACAAAAGAATAATCACACAATATAGCAATAGTTACATCAGGGGAAAAAGATAATTATGCTATGGTGCCATGCAGACCCAAAATTGCCAATATAGCAGAAATAGCCTAATTCATCATATTCATAGGCATAGGTAAAGAGGACCATCTGAGTTGGCTTTTGTGGGTTATGTTCGATCCACAATGCAAGCTGTTCACAACTTGTCGTTTGTTAGAGATTCTATTGGATTGGATTTTGTTATTAACATCACATCATGAAGAGAATGCAAGTTTTTGCGATACCTTGAGCTAAAGCCTGAAGGTACCTCTTGCTTCATGAGAAAACCCGAGAGGTTCTTAAAAGACATCATCACGCGGGATATTCATCAGCCTTGGCTCCACCGAAAAATATGGGCTAAATGAATCAACGAATTGATTATCAATTGTCAAGGCAAGAGCACTTCCCTTCTTTCATATATAAGATGAAACCTACATCTCTCACAATAACCTCCCTCTCAAAAATATTTGTCGCCATCTTACTGAATTCATGACAATACCCACACCACCCAAGGTTCTTAACTACGCGGATTGGGCTGCCAGCTTCAATGACTATATATCTGCACAGAATCCTTGTTATCCATGCCAATCTCCTAGTGGAAACCTGTGCACGTTTCCTTGTGCCTCCATCAAGCTCCAGCCAGCTAACTTGCTGGTACTTGCGAATAGGCATCAATTTCCTGACTTTCTGGACTTGATCCCATTTCTTTGCCTTGGCATATGTACACTTGCAAGGAGGACAGTGGCCACCATGAGCTGGCTGGCTCCAGTTCAATTAATTAGCTTGTTACCAACAACAGCACCCAATTCCGCCGTGCCATGGGTCTTGCAAGCCGAGAGTACTGTGCCCCAGACCATACAGACGAGATGCTTCATTTCTGGATCGGTGCCATATTTGTCTGCCATGAGCTTGAAATAGTAGCAACAAGGCCAACACGGCTGCAGGCATTCAACACACCCACAAATGTTGCGTTCGTCAGGCAGGGCACAACCCCTCCCTCAGTGACAAACAGCTGAAAGAGCTCCACTGCATCCTTCCTGCTCCACAACCCATGAGCAGCAAGCCCATGGATGATGGTGTTCCATACAAACACGTCCCTTCATGCATGCCATCATAAACCCATGAGCTGTGCAGCCGGCCAGCCGCCCACAATGCCGTCACCATTGCAGCCTCGTTCACCGGGACTCCCTGATCCACCATGTCCCCGAACACTCCCCACTCCCCAGCGCCACCTCCAGCTCCCCTTCCTTCACATACCGTGCTCCATGAAACCTCATGATCCCTCGCTCTGGCATTTCGTCGAACATCTCCCGCGCAACCGCCGCCATGCCCGCACCGCACTCACGAACGTACCCAGCAAGAACCGCATTCCACGTCACCAACCACGTCCCTCACGCGCGGCAGCTCGTCGCCGCAGACACCGTGGAAGTGGACCGGCGCGTTCCGCACGTAGAGGCCGTCCGCGGCGCCGCCACGCCAGAGTCCGCCATGGCCAAGCGGAAGCAAACAGCTGTTGCGGCGGCCGCGTGAAGACGGGGGAGAGCCCGGCCGCGGCCGCCGGGCCCAAGCAGAGCTGCAAAGCCGGCGGCGGCGGCGCGTCCGTTGGCTGATTCCCTGACCCACAGACCCTTCGCCTTCGACTCCGATGCGGAAGGCTGCAGCCTTGGTGTCTTTCTCTGACGTTCTAAAGGCGAATCACAAGTGTAAGCTGTGGTGTTCGACTCACTGCGAATCGATTCAAAATCAGATGATGGCAAATAATTTGAGCGAGAGGGTATGAAAATGAAGCGATTGATTGTGTCCTGCAAATTTTCACTCTGGTTGACGTAATTTTGGGGTAAAATTACTCACTCCGTTAATACATACAAGAGCTGGGCAAACATGTTGTGCCTGCCGGGCGGCCTGCGGGCACGATACCGTTGACTTAGCCCAAACACATCACGGCTTATACTGTTTATAAGTCAGGTCGTGCTTAAGTACCACCCCGACACAACCTAGACACGGTACGACCTGTTAGGCACGACACGGAACAAGTGTGTGTGTGTGAGAGAGAGAGAGATTTTATTTTCATTTATTAATATTTATATGATTGTGTTTCTATTTTTTAATACTTATATGGTTTTATTTTGTAGTTTTAAAATTTTATATAGTTTATTTTATAAGTATATATAAATTTATTTTGGTTTTTCGAAAATTATATATATATTCTATGATTGTTTTACATGTTTTTCAATTTTTCATGTCTTATAAGCTAAATAGCAAATGTTTTAATGAGACAGTCATTTGAATATTCATAAAATTATTTATTACATTTTCAATATACTTATCTCATTTTTTACAGTTTTCATATGTATTTATGAATTCTACATATTTTTCTGATTTTTTTAAAAAATTTGTTTGGATTTTTTTTTAATTCTCGAACCTAACGAGCTAAGTGAGCCAGCATTAGCCCATCGGACTAAACAGGCTCAGGTTAGCATGGCCCGACCTGAAAGGCTGTCGGGCCATGTCTAGGCTGCCTTGTCGGCCTACGGCACGATCTGTTTAATTCGTGGGTCAGAATAGATCGTACCTAAATAAACCGTGCCAGCTGTGTCGGGCCAGGCCGTCTGGCCAGCTCATTACATACACACGCTGACACACGTCACATTTGCTTTTGATGGAGTTACTCCCACCGTTCATAAAGAGAGCTCATACATGCACACATGTTTTGGATGTCGACAAAAGTCTCCATAAAATGTAGGTAACAAGCTAGAAAATACGTTATGTTATTATGAATTCCTTTTACAAATACAATGTGGAAATATCACTATCTTTGTATAACCAATCCAGATACTTTTAGCTACAGTCGAAGTTACAAAAGTACAACATCCTTTTGTGATCAAGAGGTAGTAACAATGTAAGATTGAACATCCAAACAGGAGAAATTCCTGCAAATATGAAATTGTGGTGCTTCCTCCTCTGACCACCCGAGGAAAACATAAAGTACAGAAAGCAAAATGAAACACAACCGATCGATCGGGCAGTGTTACACGTTCAACGAAAGGCCCCATCGATGGATAAAAAGTTCGGAACAATTACAACATCATCACGGCCCGCCATCGAAGCGCACATCGCAGGTGTAGCATCAGAAGTTCCAACTATACAGTGCCAGTCCCTTTGGTTTCTCTACCATAGAGTGCAGGAAACATCTGATTAGAACAACATATATGATTAGGTTATGGATGATAATTATTTATCTTGTAGTAGACCAAATAAACAGCAACAGCAGTGATAACATATTCCTACTTCATGACTACATGAGGCGACTCCAAGACATTGTGAGAGCAACCAGGTTTGATCTACTTGGGACTAGTCATCTCTTTCCAAGCAAACACAACTACCCTGCCAAGAGAGTAACTCACTTTGATTGCCTATTCCACTTGCGTGGCTTCACCAGTAAAAGTGTTCAGGCTTCAGTCACATGAAATGAATATCCTTTCGAGGAAGCTCGAAGCTTGATGGGGTACATTCTGACCTCATAATAATGAGCTTGCCAGAGAAAGCTCATATATTTCAGTTAGCATCCACTCTTCTCCAGTTTGTCCTCCAAGAACTATTGCCTTTGTTCCTCCCACAACACAGGTACTGTGGCCCCAGGCGAACCGTGGGGGGCACCCTGGAACATTCAGTATCCTCCAGGTAGGCTTCTCTTCGGCTGGATCCAGGAGGTAAAGCTGTGAAGCGGAGTGAAGACCTGCCACTGACCCACCGAATATCAAAACTCTCCCTCCAGGAAGGCTCACAGCAACATGGTCAAGGCGAGGAGGTGGACCAAGTCCAGCTGGATTACCAGCTCCTGGCATTCCACTACCAGTGATGCACCGCCAGCATGGTTCATCTTCACTTAAGCCCAACGTGAACACGTCACTAGACCTGAGTCGTAGAGGACCACTTTTAGCAAGCCCACCGAACATCAGGATTTTCGTGCCATCATAGACAGACAGCGAGTGGCCCAATCTAGAAGGCGGAGTCCAAGATGCAGGTATCTCCCTCCAAACAGGTTTTTCCATTGTTACATCTAGAAGATAAGTATCGCTGAGAAGTACACCAGAGTCGGCACAGCCACCAGACACCACCAGCTTTGTTCCATCCAGTGTGCAGGAGCTATGCCATGACCGCGGAACTGGTGGTGCAAGGCCAGGAATCTCACGCCAAGTTGGATGTTGTGCATCCAAATCCAAAATGAACACATCATTGAGCAGGCCCTGCCCCCCACAGCCACCAAACAGAACCAACCGTGATCCATTTAGGCATGACAGGGTATGGCCCCAGCGACCAGGAGGAGCTGAGCTCACATTGATGTGCCTCCATTCTGGCTTGCTGGCATTCAAATCCAGAACAAATGTATCATTCATCGGCTGCATGTTAACACCTTCCCCACCAAAAAGGACAACACGGTTCCCTACAGCACAAGCGCTGAAGTTGCAGCGAGATGGCTCCACTGCACCCCCAACTGTCAATTTCCTCCAGGCAACAGCTTCCAGGGTGGTCAACTCTCTTGCTAGTCGTCCCCATGCCAAACTTTTTGATCCAGCCACAGTCTCAAGAGCTCGAGTGGCCTCACTGCCCCATGCATTCTGACAAACCATTCTCCAAAGGTCTTCATTCTTTGTTAAGTGATACAGTCGTTTACATACAGAGTTTACAGATGCTATATCCCTGGGTGCCAATCTTGACAGGATCTTCTGGCACAGCACCTCTTCACTCAGTAGGAAAAGACTAGAATGTTCCCAACAGAAGTTAACCTTCCCCATTGAACTTGGATGGGGAATGTAATCTGGTGCAATCCATGTAGGCCTCACAACTTCCTTCGTCATAGAGCCAGGCAATGGCCCCAGATCAACATTACAATCGTTGAAGAACTGGATGCCCATATAATGGGTTATTGCTTCATCATCTCCATATATGGGTGTTAGTTGCAGCCTTGACATGAATGGAGAGCCATCTTTCCTAAAATTCAGCAGATCACCCTGGAACTCAGTCCCTTCCTCTAAGCATCTCCGAATCTCAGTAACTACTGCAGCATCAACAAGGGGGTGTCTCCTCCGAGCAAATGGTCCTCTACATTGCAAGAACCGGCTGGGAATAAACAAAAAAGCATCACAAAAATTGTAAATAAGACAAATAAGTTGAACAATGTATAAGTAAAATGGCTAGCATAGCATGTTAAACTAATTTGCATGGTAGCTAAAAAGCAAAAGAAAATGGTTGACAAACTGTATGAGGTGAATCACATTAGCAAAGATGTCTAGCAATTGATTTACAGTATGTCCACATGGTTTTTTTTGTGGGCATAATGATAAGATAATATCAGCAAAGCAAGTTATGAGGTTCAGGAGTTCCTAACTGTGTGTTCGCTGTTTAAGCCCCAACAGTACTAAAGGCTACCTTTTGTGTGCCTTCCCACTTTAGCCCCCATAATATTGAAGGCCACCATGTAGTTTCAGCCACTTCTACGATTAACTCCCAACTATGATTTTGCATATAACAACATACTAATGTCAGAAAAATCAGCTTATGTCACTTCAGACAACTTCTAAACATCTGTGTTACTAGAACAATTCATGTCATTAATTTTTAACTGAGCTTATGCAAAAAAAAATTTACAAACAACCACATCCCAGTGCTATTGCTCAGGAAAGCAAATAGCAATAATATCCTGAACCAAAAGTCCTAGTGGATTTAGCCATATCAAATGTTGTAGTTAGAAAAAAAAATTAAGGTCATTGCCAAAATATGGAGCCGATTATCAGTTTGGTACAAATTTTAATTGAAAACTAAAATTTGGGGGAAAAAAACTTTTGCCAATCAGGGGGGAAAGAGCCCTTTGACTAGGCATCAGTTACCATTTTGACACTACCATTTTATTTCAAATTTAATCCAATATTTTACAAAAACAGCATCGGGATGTTTTGTCAAAACAAACATTAAACACCATTGAAGAAACATAAGCACATCTGTCAAGGTATAGCTTGCCACATGCCAAACGTCCTCAAGGACATATTGGTCCTTTTACTTATCCCATATCTGTACTAATTAGAGCTGAGGCCAAATTGGTAATCCTCCTTACAGCTTACTCAGATAGCAAAAAAAATCGAACCTAAGTAGAGTAATTTTTCATGTTCATCCTAACTTCTTGCAAACAACTTGATGCAACTGACATTTTTAAAAAAGGTGGCAAGTCATAAAGGTCATCTGGAAATGAGACAGATTCACCAACTAGAGAAAGTGCAAACAAAATAGAAGGTAGTGGTAAAACCCCAACAAGCTAATTTGATAAGCAATAGCTTGCATGAAAGTGAAATAATACAATTATGCCCATCTTCCTGGGGTAGATAGAAATAAGATCTCTGATGAAAGCAAGCCACCCACAGGTAAATGGTTCAAAGGGTAAGGCAACAGGGATTCCATCATTTTTGAATGAATGTCTTGACTTGACCAAGACTAGGATGTTTACACTCAAACTTAACACGGTGGTATGAAAACTTAGGTCAGACAACAAACAACACATGCGCTGTGGTTATATCTCACTGTTTGAACTTTCAACTCGAAGAGGGTTGGCACCCTAACAAGAATCAGGCAAATGTTCCACCCAAAAAGTCATTTTTTCTAACAAGTAATTAAAAAACAGGACCCCAAGATAAAGACAATAAGATAGTAGTATGATCATAAAGCAACAACCTAATTTTATTTTCGGTGGTTCTAGAATACAGATGAACAGATCTTCTCTAAGGAGAACTTAACAACAGCACCGCACACAAGAGACAAATACATGCTTACATAATATTATAAACGAAACACCATTATCATTTTGGTTGCTACTGCTCTTCATGTCAAGAGAGCCCTTAATTGAACCAAAATACTGTGTAAGTCTCCTAACTGTAATATGGTTTTTCCACGAGGGGAGCTGGGGGTTTCGTACCTCCTTCGCCGAAATCAAATAAAAACACTGACAAAATATCAAACATGGAACCAAAGCTTATATGATTTCCCAGTAAAGAAGTAATTTTTTTTCAGTCTCAAACACCATGCGCTACAAAAAAAAGGAACAAAGAAGTATTTTTTTTTCAGTCAAAGTAATCAAATTAAACACCATGTGCTAAAGAAACTAACATATTATTATTATTTTCACTCCAAGCAGCCAAATCAAACACCAGGCGCTCAAAAACTAACATGATTAATGGGTGTGACGACAGAACATAAATTTTGGCCAGAATAACTCGACACAATGGGCGCAAAAAGTAATAGTACACCCCTAGTGGGCTCGCATCCCCAATCAACACCATTTCCCAATTTTAACTCCCTTTACAATGCTAAAATCAGCACCAGAAAATACAATAAAACTATGTTAGCAACTTAGCACACTGCAAGTGCAAACCAATTGAACTAGTTGCTGCCTTTATTCCAATTCCCGAGTAGCAATTTCCGATCTAAACATACAGAATGTATGGGGTACTGCTCCTCGGATCACCACGAAACATAAACGAACACACTAATAAGTAATAGCGTGTGATCACCCACTGTAAGCACTTCCCACATCCCAAATCAGAACGGAACCAACAACAAGCAAGCTGGAACGAAACATGCCGTGCTGAATTAAAAATCAGAGCGGGAGCTACGAACCAGTTCCTCCCGAGCACCTCCTCGGCGCGGTACCCGGTGGCGTCCTCGAAGCCGCGGTTGACGTAGATGATGGGGAAGTCGGGCTCGAGCGCGTCCGACATCACCAGCCCGCACGCGCCCAGCACCCCCTCGATCGCCAGCGCGAACCCCCCGCCCCCGCCACCTCCACCCCCACCCCCATCCCCACCTCCCACCTCAACCTCCTCTTCCTCCTCCTCCTCGTCTCCACTGCCGTCGGAGTCGCTGTCCCACTCCATCGCCGAAACCCTAGCCCATGGCGGGCCGAGCAGCGGCCGGATCCCGAGGCTCGGTACTCGCTAGGGCTAGCTCGCTGCTCTGAGTGGAGTGCGGATGCGAAGCGCTCGGGCTGAGTTTATACCGCCGCAGAAAATTCGGTTTAAATAGGTGGATTAAATCGGGAAGGAAGTGGGGAGGACGAGGAGGAAGACGAAGCCGCTAGTAACGAACGAACGAGTGGACGACGGGGAAGAAGCGGCGGAGTCTTTGGCCGATATTTGTAACAGCTAAAGCAAAAGCAGTACCGTTTTCTGCGAAATTATAAAAATGCCACCACCACACGGGTTAGGAATGTATCGTGGTTCCAGTCCGTCAAAGCTAGGTACCGCTTTTCAGTCTGTGAAACCTGATGGTATTTTACTATTTTGCCATGTATATAGTAACATATAAATTTTTAAGCAATACTGTACTAAATAATAACACGTGCATATATTTTTAACATCAATAATTCGACATAACCAGTGACAATGTAAAAAAATTAGCGATCAATATGCTTACAATTAGTGCTCGTTTTTTTATACTTTACTTGCCCTATATTATTATCATTTACCTAAGTATTTATACTAAATTGTGCCAATTGTTCACTTTTTCCGCAAGAAATTGATTAAAAAAAAGTCAATAAAGAGCTTCCTTTGGAAAATGTGCAAAAATAAACTTCATCAAATGATAAATTGGAGGTTAACATGACATCCGCCTCATCGAGCCGATCGAAATGCATATATTATTTGCTCAAATCGGATGTCAAACACAAAAGTTACGAAAGCCGAAAGCTGTCAGAGCCCAGCCTGCCAGGATCTTGTGCCACTCGGCGCTGGGCCTGCATCGATCGGCTCTTTGGACTCCGAGACACCCTTTTCGGACCAAATTGCTTTGATCAGTCTATTTTGATGCTTATGATACTTTATTGCTTTGATCAATCCATTTGATATTGTGTTTTTTTGTTGATTTCCGCAATCAACTTATTAGTTGCTAGATTGAAACATGGTATTTGAATTTAGTCAACTAATCTATATCAAATAGTGCAGAGCTTGCTACGTTTAGATTAGTCTTATCATGTGACAGGTGAACCAGTGAAAAAGGTAGTATTATCTATAGGGTGAGAGCGATTTTAGCCTAGTACCAATTCATAGTATACTTGTCAAATTACGTGTAAGTACACCTAGTCTAGGGGAAGATATAGTTAGTCTTGGTAGAACCTTAGTGATTTCTATTCTCTCGTAATTTAGTTCTTTAGATTAAATATTTTATACAACGTTCTTGTTAGTAGTAATTATCAGCCTTAGTTGTAATCTCAACTGTTCCCTGAGATCGATAACCTTGGATACTCAGGTGAAAAATTACAATCGACTAGTGAGCTTGCGGTTATCATTGTACGCGCATAGATCGCGTCAACACTTACCAAAATAAAGGAACTAAGGACGAAACCACGAATAAAAGATGGTGTATTGGCAAAATACATAATCCAATCTCAATGGCCTAAAAAAGAAGAGAACAAAATATCTTAGAATTCTCAAGTAAAATATAGTAGAATGGTAATGATAAAAAATAAGTAGTTAAGTAAATAGATTAACTTTTAATACTTACATTTTTTTCAAGTTAATGAAGCGATGAACCACATCATCATTAGCGATGAACCCCAACATCATTAACATCATTAGCGATGAACCTGGGCCGCGTGCCCACGTTGCTGCTTGGGCCGTGTGCACGCGTCGCCGCCTGAGACGACTCCGAGGTGCACAGTTTTTGGGCTAGGGGTGCACATGTGGTATATATAAGTTGATTCCCACTAAATTATTTTTTGAACCCGGTGTCCTGTGACACCGGGTAATCCTATTTTCTTCCGCCCCTGCGTACTGCGGATTGGAATCGCGGAAGGAACGTACTGCGGAAAATGGCTTCGATCAATAGTGATAAACATTTTTTTCACTATTCAAGTCACTACACGGGCAGTGTTGTTACCGTGCCTATCCCGAACATGGTGCGGACTGGAACCCCAATATGTCTCCCTGTCGTGCTCCCACCTCGTCTGCTGTGATCTGAGAGTGTTGCAGGTGACTGTCGCGGTCCAAGAGCGCTCTATGTGACTTATATAGCTTGTTGTGGTGTTATTTTTGTAATTGTGTGCGAGCGAGAGCTGTTTTTGCTATTACGAATAAAAAACACATCAGATTAGCCAAAAACTCCAACCGGAAGTGCAAGGGGATGGGAGGAGGTGGAGGCAGAGGAGGGCTTAGTCCTGGTGATCTGAACCGTCGGTACGAGGACGGACGGCTGTGATCTGATCCTACCTGGCCGGTTCGGCCGGCGTGCGCTGTCCGGCGTCGTCTCCTCTCGTTGAGTGAGCAGAGCACTGGGAGTTGTACTGTTGTAGAGTACTGGTAGTGTAGCGACTAGTCAGTAGCTGAAGCTGAGTGCTTGTACTGTTTTTCTTGTACGGTAAGCCAGTAAGGTATGATGTATTTTCGAGTATACGTGACTTCTACGTGTAAATGTGGGTCCACGCCAATGAAGTGTAGCCGTACGATGCTAGGCTGAGTTGATGCCTCTCCGAAACGAAGGATATTCACATGAATTTTAGGTGAAAATACGCGTATACCTTCGCTAGAATTTTCCTTTTCCATGAAATCATTGTGCTCCACACGGGAGATCACTCAACATATGTACCAATGTGCTTTTTTTTTCAAAAAAAAAAACACAACCTACGTACGTACGTATTGTTTCTCAGAAGAAATGTTATATATTTTCAATTCCGATCGAAGTAACGGTCTGTGTGTACTCTACTTGTCCCGAAGCACTACTCCATGGATTAATACTCGCAGAGGTGGGTGAATTTAATTTCTTTGAAAAATAAAATAAAAAAACGATTTAGATCCGAAATCAGCTAGGCCGGCTTGAGACGTGGTCCGTGACTAGCTACGCCACTATTACTCAACGAGATCTTGTTTTGTTGACTAATGGCCCACATCAGAGTCTGCAGCAGTGAATAGCTAGAGAAGTTCATAATGCTCCCATACCACGCCACGCAGGGCTTAGATCTTGAACAGAGTTTACAAGGTACGCTCAACATTACATATTTCTAAGCATAAGTTCCAACTAACATTATTAGATAAGGGGTGACGTACCAATCCCCGAATTACATAAGCTAGATAACAAGGTGCTTACACGTCCTATTCACCATCTACGACATAGAAGTTATAAGCATCTTGTTCCGGGTCACCCACTTCCTCGTTAGTGTACTGGTAGTAACCTTCCTTGGAGTTACAATCATTCCATCCGTGGAAACATTCTTGCAGAAAACTGTGTCATGAGGCATCTTCTTCGACGATTGCTTCCCCCAGATCGCTCTCCTGGTTGTCGAGGTGATCTTGGTGATTGCAGGCCATAATCAGAGATCTTCTGAACTTTCATCTACACACCTGCCAAGGATACACTGTTCACCATACGGCAATATTCAGAACTCTGAACATCGGATGTTTTTGCTGCTGGTTCCGATGAGGAGATCCACGCGCCACGGTTAGGAGATGTTAGGCCCACTGCAATCTCGTTTTTGGAGGTCTGCTGATGGGGATAATTCGGAGAATGAAGAGGATGAGCCAACTGTCATTTACACTGATGTGTGGGCGGCTGGCTACTCGGAGATGGAGGCTCGTCAGGCTGCCGGTTTGATTCAGGTATAGATGTCGGCCGGATTGCCGTTGACGTAAGTAGCTGGCGGACAATTGGAACGGTCGTCAAGGGGAGGGAAAAAGAAGCCGACGGGAGCATCTTGGCAGGGTCCTCTGCCACCACCAAGATCATCGCCGAAGCTCTCCTTTGGTGATGTTTTGGCACGGGCGGTGTTCTAGTTGCCAGCGGCCTCCAAGAAGCATCGTGCAAAGATTCTCTCGCCGATCAACCTGGAGGCACATTCCAAACCGATCAACCTGGAGGCGCATTCCACGCCGAGGATTCAACGCCAGGTTCAATTTTTGAACCAGGTGGGGCCAGCGTCTGAGTCGCCTCTGATTGCATCGACTGAGGTTAATTCGCAATCCATTTGGCCAATCAAGTGTGCTTGTGCCCATCTATGGAGACGCGACCATTCTGCATCTCCTGTCCAGCGCTCATACGTGGAAGTTCTTCGATCGGCTGGTTCAATGGGCCATGGAGGTGGAGCGTTTGGCAGACCATTCGCCGGCGGCAAGGATGGTGGACGTGGCAATGTTGGGGGCGGTCGGAGCAACGTTGGTCGGGGACGGTGGAACCCCAGTCGGGGAAGCTACGGTGGGGTTGTGGGCAGTGCTGGGGTGGGACGAGGCCTACACCAGACGAGCGGAATTGTTGGTTTCAACGGCAAAGTAGGTACCACCGCCGGTCATCTTGGTTCGGCGAGCGGGACAGCGTTCTTCGGTGCAGCTGAGCACCATGGTCAAGGTGGATTTGCACAGCTTGGAGTTGGTGGGCAACATGGTGCGGCTCGGGTGGTGGTAGATGGGACTATGGCCATGGCCTCGGCAGCGTCTGCTGGTGCGTCTGCAGTGGCAGGGCCGGGGACGTCGGCTCAGACGGTAGTGCCAGCGGAACATGGAGGGTTGTCTATTTATCACCATGGGCAGCCGGTGAAGGATGGTGTTGCTGACAAGAACAAGAGGTATTGCGTCAGATGCAAGGTGAACGGGCATACCATTGCTGCTTGTCCAGTTGTGTTGCACTGTGATATTTGTGACTATACCAATCATTTGGCACCGAGATGTCCTTTGCTCAAATTGCCAAAATTCATTTTTGGTTCAATTTCCGACGCCCACTGAATTGGCAAGAATGGTTCAGATTGGGGATATACAAGTCAAAACACAAGGGGTGGTGATTCGTTTTGAGGAATGGAAGCCTGGCCCTACTCTGAAGTTTCAGCTTCGCTCAATCTCGGTGCAAGTTTTTGGGGTTCTTTATGAGGTTAGAGATTACCTTAGTCTTTGTGCCATTGGTTCTATTGTTGGTGTTACCCTCAAGGTGGACATGATAAGTACAAGGAAGAAAGATCTAGTCAGGCTGCAGGTGGGGGTTATAGATGTTTCTCTAATCCCTACGAGTGTTGGTATTGTTGTTGGTCACAATGTGTATAAATTATTTTTTTAAAGTTGAGCAAGACTTAGATGGACATATGGGACAAGGAAATGTGGGGGATGACCAAAATAATGGAGGAGGCCAGGATAAAGAGGGGGACAAAGATGAGGAGAAGGACCGTCAGATGATGGACCGTGATGCTAAGAGGGCAAAAAATTCTGTAGAGAGGACGGGACCGAATTCAAGGGGTACCACCTCGTTGCCAAAAGCTTGTAATCTAGTTCTTGGCAATAGTCTCGGTTGTGTCATTCCTATTTCACAGCAAGAGGTTGTCAAAGAGAGTTTGAGTGGACCGAAAATAGCGGAGGTCAAGGTTCCCACGATAGAGGGGGCAATGGTGTTGTGGCAACCAGTGGTACCGGTTGAAAGAGTCTTGCCGGCTGGTGATGTAGATATGGAGATGGACTCGTCAGAGGCAGCTACGCCGCCGGCTCGGGAGGTGAAACTGTCTCTAGGAGGGCCTGAGGGTTCAATTTTACCGCTGGTGGATATGCCCAAGGAAGGAGGGTCGGCTGGTGCAGCGGAAAAGATGTCGCAGGAACGATCGACAGGGGCGCCGCTATTCGATGGTTTGGGATGGACAGTGGTTCAGAAAAAGGGGAGGTCGGCGGGGTTGGTGGCAAATGAAGAGGGGTCGGCTGGTATGGTTTTGAAATAGGAGCCAAGGTGGAGCCGGTGTCTCACGAGCAAAGTTGGAGCGGATGAGGACTCCTTGGTGAAGGTTGTTCGAAGGGCCAAGTTTAAAAATTTGGAGGAGAGCAAAGGTACTAATTTAAAATAATGCATTTTCGATTTTGGATATTCCAGATGAGGTTGCTATTTCTAAATTGAATCAAATAGGAATTTCTTTAGGAATTAATAATTTGGAAAAGACATCTTCTTTAGAAGCTATTAAAAAGACCAAACTTGGTAGGTTGGCTTGTAGTTTGGCTTGTTCGGGCAAAATTAGTAAAGAACATACCTCCCAAGAGGATTTGGATGAGGAAACCGATAGCCTTGATTTATCCTCTTTAAATAGCTTATGTAACTATTTGTGTTATGAGGAACTAGCTGTGGGTGATGATCATGATTTGCAATTGGTCTCACACAAAAAGAAAAGAACGGGTGTTAAGAAAGCGCTTGCAAAAGTTGTTGAATCTCGCATTAAAAACAAACAAAAGAAATAATGAAAGGTGTTTTTTGGAATAGTAGGGGTCTTGACGACCCAACGAAGCATAGATTCATTGCGGAGTTAGTTCGGGAACAACATATGGATTTTGTTGCTATTTTAGAAACTGTTAAGAAGGATTTTTCCAATTAGCATCTAAAACATCTTAGCGGTGGTATGGATTTTTTTTTTTTGCACTAGCTACCACCCCATGGCCGTTCTAGGGGTATTTTACTTGGTGTGAACATGGCTGTTTTTGAGGTTGGCTCCATTTTTTAGGGAATTTTTTTTAATTAAGCTTCATTTACGTGATAAAGAAGATGGGTTCCAATGGATCCTTGTGGCTGTGTATGGTGCTGCACAACCAACTTATAAAGATAAATTTCTAACTGAATTAGTTCAAGCGTGTAGCAAGGAAACCTTGCCTATTCTTATTGGTGGTGATTTTAATATTATAAGGCGTAGTGAGGAGAAAAATAATGATAATTTTGATCGGCATTATCCTTTTCTTTTTAATGCTGTTATTGAGAGCCTAGACTTAAGAGAACTTAGGCTGTCGGGTAGACAATTTACATGGGCAAATAATTTGGATAATCCTACTTTTGAAAAAACTTGATAGAATCCTTTTGAGTATAGATTGGGAACAGAAATATCCTTTGACCACTGTAAATGCTTTGGAACGTGTTCTTTCTGACCATACGCCTATTATTCTTAACACTGGGGTTGCCTCTGATACTAGGAACTAGCATTTGTTTAAATTTGAGTTGGGCTGGCTTAAGAGGGATGGGTTTTTTGATCTAGTGGATAAGGTGTGGCAACACAATAATGTTGCTAATTCTGCAATTGACCGATGGCAAAACAAAATTAGAGCACTTAGACAATTTCTCAGAGGGTGGGCTAAAAATACTAGTGGTGTGTATAAGTTAGAGAAAAAACGTCTTTTGAATATCATTGATAATCTTGATAAGAAAGCTGAGTTTATAGGTTTATCTAGTTTTGAGATTAATCTTAAGCACAGTTCTAATGAGCGTCTTGCTCATTTACTGCGAGAGGAAGAAATCAAATGGTATCAACGGGCTAAGTCGAAGCATTTGCTTGAAGGGGATAGTAATACTCGGTATTTTCATTTGATAGCCAATGGTAAACATAAGAAACAACAAATTTTTCGGTTGGAACAAGAGGAGGGTGTTATTTCGGGTGAGGTTCATTTAAAGCAGTACATTACAAATTATTATAAAGGTCTTTTTGGACCTCCTGATAGCAATCACTTTTCCATGGTTGAGACTATCACAGATGATATACCTCAAGTTTCTGATTTTGAAAATGATTATCTTACTGCCGAGTTTACTGAAGAGGAAGTGAAAGATGCAATTTTTCAAATGGAGCATAATAAAGCTCTGGGTCCAGATGGCTTTCCAGCTGAATTTTATCAAGTTTTTTGAAACATTATTAAAAATGACTTGATGGCTCTCTTTCGAGATTTCCATAGAGGCTATTTACCTCTTTCTAGGCTCAATTTTGGTGTAATTTCTTTACTTCCAAAAAAACAAGATGCACGACAAATTCAGCAATATAGGCCAATTCGCCTATAAAATGTGAGTTTTAAAATTTTTACTAAGCTAGGTACTAATCGTCTCATGGGCATTGCCCAAAAGGTTGTTCGATCATCTCAAACGGCTTTTATGCCGGGGAGAAATATTATGGAAGGAGTAGTTGTGTTACACGAAACAATCCATGGGCTTCATAAAAAGAAATTAGACGATATCATTTTTAAGATTGATTTTGAAAAGGCTTATGATAAGGTCAAATGGCCTTTTCGCAAAGAAACTCTTAGAATGAAGGGTTTCCTCCAAGTTGGTGTGCTTGGATTGACAAATTCGTTGCAGGGGGCAGTGTGGGGATTAAGATTAACGATAGCATTGGACCTTATTTTCAAACCAAGAAAGGGCTTAGGCAAGGGGACCCTCTGTCTCTAATTCTTTTTAATATTGTTGCGGATATGTTAGCTATTTTGATTGGAAGGGCTAAGAATGAGAGTCATGTCAATGGGATCATACCACATTTGGTTGATGATGGTCTTTCTATCCTTCAATATGCTGATGATACTATTCTTTTCATGGATCACAATTTTGATCAAGCAAAAAATTTGAAGCTTATTCTTTGTGCGTTTGAGTAACTTTCTGGTTTAAATATTAATTTTAATAAAAGTGGGCTCTTTTGCTTTGGAGAAGCAAAAAAATTTGAATCTCAATACCTAGATTTATTTAGATGTGAGAGGGGTTCTTTTCCCTTTAAATATTTGGGTATTCCGATTCATTTTAGAAAGTTAAGGAATAATGAATGGAAGGGTTTGGAAGATCGCTTCGAAAAAAAGGTTGAGCAATTGGAAAGGGAAAAATTTATCTACCAGTGGCAGACTGGTCCTTATAAATTCGGTTTGGGTGGCCTTCCTATGTTTATGCTTTCGTTCTTTGAGATACCCAAAGGGGTTCTTAAAAGACTGGATTTTTTAGGTCCAGATTTTATTTGCAGAGTGACAACCATAAAAAAAAGTATAGGTTGGCAAAATAGAGTATCTTTGTAGGCCCAAAGAACAAAGTGGCTTGGGAATTCAAAACCTTGAGATAAAAAAATAAGTGTCTTTTGGCTAAATGGTTGTTTAAACTTTTGAATGAGGAAGGAATTTGGCAGCAATTGCTTAAAAATAAATATTTGAATGATAAGTCTGTCTCTCAAGTTGAGAGTAAACCTAGGGATACCCAATTTTGTAAGGGATTGATGAAGGTAAATTATGATTTATTCAACATTGTTCTTTTAATCTCGGGGATGTGTAATGTCTTGTTTGTCCTGAGTTTTTGAAAAAATTTCAAAACAAAAAGAACCATTCGGTTTTGCTAAAGTTTCAAAGTTTAACCTGAGATTTTTAGAAATTGAGGTGTTCAAAATGACTAAGCTAAACTTCAACTAATTCAAAGTTGGTTCCCTTTGCATTTGCTTGGTCTCTGGTGTTGCTCTCCTTCTTCTTGTCTGTTCGGACCTTCCCTTTTCCTTTGGAATTCCTCTCTGTCCAGATCTTTCTTTTTGTTTGGACATCTCCTTATGTCCAGACCTTCCTTTTGTTGGACATCTGCCTATGTCCAAATCTCCCTCTCGTTCAGACCTCCCTTGCTCTTTAGACCTTCCTTCGTGTCTTTTGTTTGGGTTTTTTTTAGCTCAGACCTCCTCTTTGTTGGTTTGAATCTCTCTGCGGTTTAGACTTCCCTTTGGTCTAAACCTCCATCCTTGTCTAAACTTCCTTTGGTCTAGACCTCCTTCTCTGTTTGAACCTTCCTTTGGTTTTGACTTCCTCTTTTGGGTCATAACCACCCACGAGATGTCCTAAGCTCGGGTTAGTGTTTCAAATATCCTTGATCTCTGAAATCCAAATTTTGGGTTGAATTATTCCCTTCTGGATCTCTCTTGTTTAACCCTCTTTCCTCCCTGTATTCATCTGAACCTCCTCGGGTTCATTTGAATCCTCTTGTGTCCATTTGAACCTCCCCTGTGTTTAATTGGACCTCCCTGTGTTCAATTGGATCTCTTTGTATCCATTTGAACCCCCTCGGGTTCACCTGGATCTCATTGTGTGCATTTGGATCTCTCCGCGTTCATTTGAAATTTTCCGTGTTCAATTGGACCTCCTTAGCATTCATTTGGACCTCCTTTTGGTTCAAACTTCCCTTTGAAAACTTCCTTTCGTTTGGACCTCCCTTTGGTTCAAACTCTCCTTTGAAATTCTCCTTTGTTTGGACCTCCCTCGGGTTCAAACGTCCCTTGAAAACTTGCTTCCTTGCTGGACCATCCGATTTTCATCGGATCGTCCGTAGCGATTGGGCCATTCGGACCATCCTAACTTCTCACTCATTCTGGACCCTCTGATCTAGATCGGACAGCTCCCGCTCCTCCGCGCCTTTCCCTCGCGATCACTCCCCTCCTTTGATTTCATCTCAACCGTCAAGACCTCCTCTGAGTCATCTTGACCGTTGAGACCTCCTTTGATCTCATCTTGACCGTCAGGACTTCTCCTTGAGTTGATCTGACCGTCAGGACCTCCCTTGGTTTTGATCTAACCGTCAGGACATCTCTTGATCTTTTTGCAAAGACCACCCTCGTGATCTTTTTGCAAAGACCACCTTTGTGGTCAGACCTCCCCTTGAGGTTACGACCTCCGGTCTTTTTGCAAAGACCACCTTTGCGGTCAGACCTTCCCTTGAGGTCACGACCTCCAGTCTTTTTGCAAAGATCACCCTTACGGCCATGACCTCCCTCGTGGGTTACGACCTCCCCTTCGACCTCCTCCCTTGACTTCTCTAGGACCTCCTCCTTGGGGGTTTTGACTGACCCTACTTGCTAGTCCTGTCAGTACCTTTTCTACCTCTTGTCACATCATTTTTAATGCAAAAGTTTGTGCGTATTAAAATGTTGTCACCTCCACCTTGACTTTTCCCTTCTCTTGTCTCCTCCTTTACCTACTCTAGTCCTTTTGGTACTTGCTAGCAGTGTGCCTTTGCCTCAATGCCTTGAATCTGGACACCCCCCCTTGGTGGTGTTCCTTTCTTCCTCTCCTTTAAATAGAGCACCCAGAGCAACCACTTCCTCCTTGTTCTTCACTCAAACTTCCCCTCACACCTCTTTTTGTTCTGGTGAGCTCTCCTTGCTCCTCTGGTTCGGACCTCTTTGAGTTTGGACCTCCCTTTCGTTGGACCTCCCCCTCTCAGTGGACCTCTTCTCTTTTGGTTCTAGTTAAGTTCTTTTCAGTTTTCTCTTAGAGCTGCTTTATTCATTTGGTTTTTTTGCAAACGTGTAGATTTCGGTTTCACTGAAGAGCTCGAGGATCCAGCAACCTTCTCAGAAACCCAGCAACTCGTCACCGAAGGCAAGTTGTGGACCTTGATCATCTTGAACCCATTTTTACAAAAATATTTTGATTTGATATAAACTGCATTGTTAGTTGTATAAAAATAGTTTTGGGCTTAGTTAATTACCTACTTATCTTTATGCCTCCTTGATTACTTTGCAATCAACATGTCGACATGTTCCCTTTTTAAAGCCGTAGCATGGGTATTCTTAGTTGGACATTCTTGTTTGCCAACAAGGGTATCGTGTTTGCTTAGCCATGCTTTAGTAGACGTCGTTCTCACCATGAATCATCAATGTTAGTTTACCCCCAGCGCACTGGTTTGTGGCTTGTGTAGTAGTGACCAGTGTTGCTAATTAAAATAAAGTGTGGCCCTGTGTGAGGCTACGATATTTGTTGTCACCTTAACTAAAATTTGTGTGCCAGGACTGGGTGGTCCTCTGGCCGGGTTGAACCCAACAATGATCAATTTGTCTAATGAGCTATGGAACCGTGGAATGCCATTGCTGTTAAAAGATGTGTGCCCGAGACTGGGGTGGTCCTTGGGCTGGCTTGAACACAAAACCGTTTTATGCTCGGGCGAGTAGGCAGGGAATTTGAGTAGTGGGTGCGTCATGCACAATGGGTTGTGGTCAGACTCGCCTGAGCAGCCAATTAAGGACTTAACCTTGTGAGCCATTGATCTGGGCCTTGCCGTGCAACCACATGTCCAGGATGGGGTGGACCTGACCAACTAATTAGCAATGTGATGGATTGGTTCTGTTTTTGAGGATGCATGCTGATTCGCAAGGCGCAAGAAGGGGCCACTGGGTGCTATACGCACACTAGTATGGCGAAACTTTAGCAAGCAAAACTGATCCAGAACAGAGTTTTGTAAAGGCATTATGATAATCTCTTAGTCGCACACCTCGGAAGTGTGTGAGCGGACAGTATAAGATGATTATCTCTTGTGGGTAAAGCTGCTCACCTCTGCAGCGTGTAAATCTATTCGAATAGCCGCGTCCTCGGTTATGGACACGTCCAGAGATTTCAAATGAGGGGTAGACTTTTCAAAAAGAGGTCTTGTGAGCCCTAGAGTGGTCCAGGGAGCTCCAGAGTGGGTGCTCTGGAGTGGTCGTGGAGCTCTAGGATGGTCTTGTGGAGCTCTGGAGTGGGTACTCTAGAGAGATCTTGGTTGGTGCCGTGGGAGAGGTCCTGGTCGTAGGTGTGACCAGGTCCTCGGGAGTGGTCTTGGGAGTGAGCTGGTGCTCACGACCTCCTTTGAAAAAAAATGTACTTATGTATTATCTTTCAACTTATGCCTTGCAATCTATTAAGTGTATTTCTAATAAATATTGCTTTATGCAAATTAACCTTACAACTCTCAATTGTCAAGCCGTGCATACATATTAATTGCATACATTTTCCCCACGGCTTGCTGAGTACATTCAAAGTACTCATGGCTTGTGCCCTCTGTTTTAATCAGCAGAGGAAGGAGATCCAAGAAGTCTTGTGCTCTTTGAAGGGGAGCTCTTTTGAAGACCTTGCGCATAGGAGACGTCCTCCATTCGATAGCCTGTGGGCTTATCATTTGGCTCTCGTTGTGTTTTATTTTCGCTGCAGGTTTTCCCTTTGTTGTTAGCCCTGCGTGGCACTTCTGTAAATAAGCTTGACCATAAGGTCTTTTGTTAATAATATTAATTTGTCTGCTTCATCTTTGAGTTTGTTGTATGGTTGTGATGTCACCATTGTAAGTCTGTGCGAGCTAGCTTACTGATCCAGGGACTAGCTCAGTGCACAAGGACTAGGATCTTCGGGTGGTCTTGGAGGACTTCCGGGTGGACCTTCGAGTCCTCCTGGGAGGTCCTGAAGACCTCCAGGTGGTCCTGGGAGACCTCTCCGAGTGGTCTTGGAGGACCTCCCGGACCTCCAGGTGGTCCTCGGAGATCTCTCTAGGAGCTCCCAAGGCAGGTCCTTACAGGATGGAAAACAAATTAGTTTTTGGAAGGACATTTGGATTGGGCATCGACCTCGTTATGAACTTTATCCAATTTTGTTTGAGGTAGTCCTGAAGAAACATGCTTTGGTTGCGGATGTTTTAGGAACTACCCATTTAATATTGAGTTTTAGGAGAGCGATTATTGAATCAAATTTGATTGTTTTCAATAATCTTATGGTGAGAATAGCCAATGCTCATCTTACCATGGATAAGGATTCGGTTCGTTGGAATTTGCATAGGAATGGACAGCTTTCCGTCAAATCTATGTATGATGTTTTCGGTGATACTAATTGTCGTTTTCAATATCAAAAGTTATGGAGAGTTAAAGTACCCTTTAAGATAAAAATTTTCTTGTGGTATCTTTGTAGAGGAGTCACTCTGACTAAGGATAATTTACTAAAACGGAACTGGAGAGGTGATACAAATTGTTGTTTTTGTGATAAAAAAGAAACCATACAATATTTGTTTTTTGATTGTCGCTTTGCCCGTTTTGCTTGGCGCATAGTCCAAATTGCTTTTAATCTTAACAGACCTAATACTATTTGCAATATCTTTGGGAATTGGTTATTACGTCTTAATTTGGATTCAAAAGCATCTATTTTGGTAGGGGCGACGACGCTTTGCTGGTCTATCTGGTTTTGTCGTAATGATGTCGTTTTCGACAAGAAAATTATTGACCATCCTTTGCAGGTCATATTCAGATGCATTCATTGGATCCACTCTTGGTCAGCTTTGCAATGCCAAGGAAGACGGGAGGCCTTGGTAGCTGGGAACAAAGTATTAGAGGTCATTACAAGGGAGATCTTCTGCAAGAATGGGTGAAAGCTATGTAATAGGCTTCGAGATGTTTGAAACACTTTTATAGCATTGTTTCTCTTCAGAAGGATGTTTACTGTTTTTACGACTTTTATTTTGCCGTTGGTTTATGTTGTTGCGGCGTAGGTTTGGCCGCTTCATTATGGTTTATAGGGCTACTGTTTCGTCTGGTTAAGAATTCTTCAGTTTATGTAATAAATTTTGGGCTGTGTGTATCCTCGAATACAGAAGTCGGGAGATATTTTCTCTTCCATTATCTAAAAAAAGAAAACTGTGTCATGCATAAGTCAATCGTAGAATCAACAAGTCTCACCTTGATTCTCATAGTTTTTAAAATATTTTTTTGTTGGAAAAGACAAGTTGGTTTAGAAAGGTACTAGGTACTAATAAAAAAAGGTTGACGTGATCATGGTTTTAACTCTCTGCATAAACCCTGGGCCTCATTTGTCATACATGATTAGGTATTCACCGCTACCCAACCCCGGGTGTGCTCACACCCTCGTAAGTACAGAACAGTTGTCAATCATTGCCTCTTCTGCCTAATCTCTTGTAAACAACAGGTTTATGCCTCTCTTGCCTGTTTTCACTCTCCATATGGAGGCAAACTATACAAAATAAGGGTAATAGGCTCAGCCCGTCTTAACGGATCTGTGGTTGATGTTAATCTTACGGCGCATGACTGAGTAAGAGTGGTTTAGTCCTTATATAATTACCCTAAGTAGAGGCAGCCCTGTCTTCCCAAATCAATCCCGTGTCCCCCGAAGCTCCCTCCACCCACCATATTAAAATAAAGTCCACCGGCTGCTCCAGTCGGCCTATCCCCAGATCAATGTCATCTTCCAATTTATTTTAGAAAATATCACTTTGATGCAAGTATTAGGGTGATAGTTTTTGGATGGTTCCTCTACTCAATTACAAAACAAAACAAAACAAAAAGTCTGCTCAGCTTTTGCTTAATTTCTCAATCATGATGCTCCACCCATTCGAGCTCAATCAATCAACCAACACAAAAGGCATAAGGTAACGAGGCAACTAACATAAAATGGTGAGACATTTAGATGGGCTTTTGCATGTGAAAAGATAAAGGCATGTTTGGAACGCGATAACTTTTCTTGATTCCTGCGAAAATTGAAGTGTTTCTTGTAAAAAATTCGGCAAAATTCCTATGAAATTCATGTTTTCCATACGAGTCTACAAACTTTGACATAAGCATGGCATAAGCCGAGGGGATCCTCTGAGCTATTAGCACTGTCTAATAATTGTTCAAGGAGACAGCCGATTACCGATGTCTCTTGTACTCATGGGTCATGACAGAAGTTTGTGCGTTTTCTTCTTCTTAATCTGTCACTTAAAACGTTTAAAATGCTCCATCCATTCAAGCTGAATCAATCAAAGAAAACAAAAAGGCTTCGATCGATGTAAATAGTAGTAATAGTAACATAGAGTGGCCAGATACTTTGATACGAGTTATTGTCTTGTTTAGCCTCTTTTTGAAATGAAACAGAAAATCTCGCACACTCGTGTCCAAAATGATAAAAATAACATTTCTACCGTGCTCACCGTGCGCATCACCCCCTACCGCGATCCCAGTGTGCCGCAGACCACCTGCCGCACTCCCAATCCACGGCAGGATGGCGTGCCTGTCACGTGTGCACGCCATCTTGCCGCAGACTGAGAGTGCATGTAGCCATTTTAGGATAGAGAGGAAAACCGGGAGAAAGGGGAATATATCCTCTGCATTGAAGAACAAAATGCAAAGAAACTACAATAATTTGTATTAGAGGCATGTTTTCACCCTTGGATCAAAAGCGAATGCTCTAGAGCATCTGCTACAATTCTGCTGGTACATGCCAACCGAGATTGCTACAATTTTTAAATAGTACTTCCATAGTAGCAATTGCATCCGTATCTTTCGCTTTCGGATCCAACCATGCTTAATGCACATGGGGTGGAGAAAAAGCTTGTTAGTGGATCTCGTTGGCTCGGTTCAAAATTGCTCCAATTAAACTCGTTATTTGGTCAAATATTAAATGAGTTAATTTCGAATGAAATTGGATTTCACTCTGGCTCGGCTTGTTAGCTCGGTTATAAAAATACTTTCAAACTATAAATAAAATGATATTAAATCAAACTATGTCAATTTTGAAAAAAGCTCGGTAAGACGAATACCTGACTCTGACTCTATATCCACCTCACAACACTGTAGCATGTGCATTTTGTTCTTCCCGTTTCCGGAGAAAGGGTGGTACTAGGCAGCCTAGCTTTAAGAGCTACCTTTGATACAGCTAGCTTTTGCCAAAAGCTGGGGATCGTATGCTCCGCACTATGGTTGCTCCATGAGACAAGCCGACGGCGATGGCTCCTCTGGTCCTCTACTCACCTTTACTGTTATAAAAGGATTTGACAGTGGTGGTGAGTTTATCATCTAACTCTTCATCTCATGAGTTGGTTGAATCTTTTATGGATTAATATGTGTATATATGCATACGTTACTATAAATATTTTCTGTGGTTAGTTATATCATATGCATATTTGGTTTATGATAACAGTCTTTATGGCTTGTTTATCGGATGTGAATTTTGTATGCAATCTTTAGATGCAAGGATAATTACTTTATGTATGTTGGTTTTTTAAGTTTAGAACATTTATTTATTTATTTATTTGAGATCCGTGGCAATTGACAGACAATCAGCTAGTTACCAAAAAAAACTACACTTTTCTGCTTTCTTTCTCCATCCTTTCAAGCTTGATCAGTCAGTCGACACGACACAAAGCGCAAAACAAAGCCTCGATGCAACTAGCACAGAATGGCCAGATAATTGATGCCTTTTTGCATGTAGCAAGGTCGAGCACGACATAATGCATCCACGTCCTCTACTTGCTGTTCTTTCTTTCATTTCAGTTATAGGTCCCCATCTTCTGAAACTAATCCCCTGTTAGTTGTAGTTCAAGCCAACTCTAATTTTCTTGCCAAGTCTTTTCTTCCTCCCACATCTATCTCAGCATGCATACCGTGGTGATGCATGAATTTCTGCCGTCTTGTCGGTTGACAATGGATTGTTTTCGTGTAGATTTTTCAGTTACAGATATTTTGAGTAGGTATCTTTTTCGGTTGTAGATCAAGCCTACTGTAGTTACCAAGTGACAGTGTGTCTTGTTAAGTCTGTTGACTCAGCATCCACCTCATTGCAGTGGCGGAGTCAGGATTTTGACGATGAGGGTGCGAACTTAAGACACGTCTGTTCTAATACAAGTTCAAATGACATACTACATAAGTTCAAATATGTCAAATTACATGTTCGTACTATAGCCAACATCACAAAAATATTTTTAGAAAATTACAACTTGATACGACGTTCCTTCATGCTTTGAAAACGATTGATAATAACATCATCACTAACTTGTAGAAAAAATTCACGCTCAATGTACGTAACTAAGCAACATTCAAGTATTGTTCACCCATACTATTTCTTAACTTGTTCTTTACATGATTCATTAACGAAAATACCATCTCTACACTTTCAGTAGCCACAGGAAGGATCAATACCAATTTGAGCAGCAAATAAACAAGTTTATAGCGATCATACTTCTTTGTCTCAACAAGTTTAATAGAGTGCTCACTGAGATTCTCCACTTCTCGAAACCTTGTATCTTGATGCATGTCCTCGGGGTCGAGACTCGAGGGGCACGATCGGCGCGTCGAGACCAAGATCGTCGGCGCAGAAGCCAGAAGCGGCGCCAGAGCGCCGTGATGCGCCGATGCCGCGATGAGCTGCCGGCTGCGCCCCTGTGCTACCGCCAAAGCGTCTGGATGGGCAGATGACACTTAGGCATAACGTCTCCTTGACTAGTTGAATTGGGCTTAATTCTCAGATTTTGTTGGATCTAATGCTAAATGGACTGTCAGGAGTTGAGAAATATGTATGTTAGTATGTGTAGTGTATACTTTATGTATTAAGAGTGGTATATATATATATATATATATATCAGTTTTTTGTGTAAAAATTTTGGAGGTGCAACTGCACCCCCATACCTCTACTCTCGCCACTGCCTCATTGTGTTGTGCATAAGAGGCTTTTTTTTAATGAAAAAAACTGCATAAGAGCCATAGTTGGTTGAGTTAGATGCATGCCTTTCTGTCTTGTCCTTGTTGATAGTTCAAAACTACACTTGACTAGAAGGAAAAAAAAAGCCAAAATGCCAAAAAGGAAGAAAGTTATGGTACCACCTTGGCTAATTAAAGGAACTAGTTAACCGTCATGGTCATGCGATTTGTGGCTCATGGTGAGTGCTCCTCTACTACGCGCCAAAACGGCACAATGCTACAAAGTAGCATCAAGGTAACAATAATACTCTGTGTTAAAAAAATATCAACACAGTTTTTAATATGCAACTTTAGCTATTACTTTTTATAATACAATATTATTATATCATGAGATTATTTTTCATGATTAATCTTATGATACTATTTTCACATGGTCAATATAAATAGTTTTAGTTAAGGAAAACATCATATATTTCTGAATGGATAGAGTAATTAAGAACGGAAGGAGGGACTTATTCGAGAAGTAGCATCCATCGGTTCAGCTCAATCACCGGATTAGTAGTACTTACTGTTTCTGCTTATGCATTATAAAGTAGGCTAAAGATTACAAACACATCACAAGAGCTAAGCTCGGCGTGTGCGAGATGCACAAAAACTAGGGCAGCGCTAGTGACAAGATCCTAGGTATCAAGGTTCAGGTCTTCAGGATCCTAGTATCGTATCATAGGACCATTTTGGATTACAAAGTTTAAACCACTATTTTGTGTGGTTTTGCCTCGTTAACATCCCGCGTAGTATCAAGATCAAAATGGCCCATCAAGATACTGACAAACTTAATCCCAAGTTGCAACAGGTAAGCATTGCATTTGCATACCACACTTGAGTAAATTTCTAGTGCCGGACCCATCAGTCACACATCCAACTTCAATTAACCCAAGTATAGTCACCTATTTCATTGAAATGGATGAGACGGCATTCCCATGATGAACCATTGATGCACATATACGAGTCATTGTATACAACGTTTATACCATGGCAAACACTTGAAGGAGCTTTCCAGTTTCCAGCACACAATCGATTTGATATTCACAAATTGGAGTGAGCTCAGTTAAGATTATTTACAAGCTCGCAGCAAAGATGGGCTCCAAATCCATGCTAATTTACAAGCTCGAACCTCCTATCTTTCGTTCAAAGAAGGTAATGCTGAAGCCTTACATATTGGGCACCAGTTCTTCTGCCTAAGCCACTGGTGAATGCAGCACACATGGTACTGATGCTCACATCCCAACCGGCCAACTTCTTCACCCTCCATGTACTCCTCCTGGAACAACCAATCATTTTCATTTCATCAAGGATTTACAAATCAAGTAGTCCCCCCTTATTTTGAGATGGAAACCAATTAAGTAATCACTGTTAGGCTATTTTGCACCTTTTTTCTTCAGAGACAGACATAGAATTAATTGGTGTTTGTGGAGGAGGAAGTTTTAGGTCATAACTTTATTGAGTACTAGATGCAATGTTTGTGAACAAGGTAAATTTAAAGAGTAGTATTTCTGTTTCAATTTAGGTTCAAAAGAATCATTAGTGAGGAACTAGACGTAGGGATGATGCAACATGAAGCATAAACAGTTTTAATACATTGACAAGAACCAAGTTATTAACAAAGTAACAGTTCGTTTTCATAAGACCTTAGGATAGTGGGATCACAGCAGTGTTAGAAGTGTTCTTTTGGTCTTCAGCAAGAAGAGTAATCAGGACAAGACAGACTTAATGTTGAACACCAAAAGTCAACATTTTCACAATCAAGGATGATATCAGAGCAAAACCATAATGGTCATCTGCTTACTACGCATCAACAGTTTCCTTTTTATTATATTTTTTACTTTTCTTATCACCTGAACGAAATTGCAGGTGTGGCACAAGCAAAACATCAAGTAGCGCTATCAGTTCCACCATGAAACAATAATTGTGGACTCTTTAAAAAAAAGGCGCAACACAAAACTCAATGTTTAGATGCCTTTCTATTTTATACCCTGAAGAAATAATATAATCTTTTAGGTAACTATATACCTGGCATATGCTGCATTTGATGTCATCTATGACTGATCTGTTAAATTCTGCAGCAACTGGTCTAAACATGCTTCTTCTGAGGCATTTCGCAAACTGCTCCTCAGAAAGAGCAGTACTTACCGAGCCAATTCTCTCTTCTAATGCTAATAATTCCTGTTCAGAAGAAGGAAACACAAATACCTCTCGATTAAGTACATACCAGAAGTTGGCCCGTAAATGATCAAGTTTACTAAAATTATAACAAGGACTTCAAACCAGAGGGAGGGAGGGTTCCTCAAAGAAACACACTTCTCTAATGAAACCCTTTAGGCAGAATCAGACGTGATGAAAATAATACCTCATAGGACATGTTGTCAATATCCATCCGCATGTCACTATGCTGATCATGGGAGGCAAACGCACCAACTAACAGATTTGTCTCCAGCACCAGTAGTTGCTGCCAAAATTTTATCCAAATTTTCAGTGAAAAGGTGGACGAGAAGAAAGTTTTGGACATGAAAGCAAACCAACCAACCTCATAACTCAGTTCAGCTTCTTGTTCAATCCTGTCCAGCGCTAGTAATACCTACATACAACAAACCTATTTCAGAAAAACTTTTACCACCACCTTAGTCATAGTGCAGAGTCATTTTGCAAAATTGGTATTACCATGACAGATTTAATCCTACATAAGACCTATCTACAAGAACAAAACAACTGGAACCAATATGAAAAGCGTTTTGGAAAAGGACCTCTGCAATTCCTTCCATGGTTATGTGTCTGTGGCCATCTCTCTCCCCCAAGACACCGTGAAATGTTTGTGGAGGACGTTCCTCAAAACGGGAGCTCGATCTTCTCCTTGCAGTCCAAGTATTTGAGCCCTGACGACTAGATGAGTAACTTGCATGAGGTAGTTCCACAGCGAATGGTCTTACTAAGCTTCCTGAGGAGACTTCTTCCACAGAAAAATGCACCCCGTCTGACTGTTGATTCCCTGTGGAAGACTCATGCAGAGAAAGCATGACATCCTCTCTTTCCTCGGGCATCCTGAACCTAGTGTCCCGAGGAGAAGGTCGTCTTGTCCTTACTGACACTGCTGAATCCTGAATATTTCTGCTGCTGCCTCGTATCGTTTGTTGAGAAACTGATTGTTCAGTCGTTCTGATTCTAGGACCACTAATGCCAGAATGCGTAGTAGGTGAATGGCCAAAACTGGATGGTCGACTAATGCCCCTTGATCTGGAAGAGCTTTCCCCATCAGAAGCCCTCTTTCTTATAGCATCAAACCTCCTGTTATCAACAGAATCAGATGAACATCCTGATGGCAAAACATCAGAGACTGAAGTGCAATCAAGGTTTTTAAGACCACGTCTCTGTACTCCACTAACAAGACCATGGGATGGCTTCACACCAATGGAAGGAATTCTAGGTGTAGTAGGCTGATTAGTAAATGATGAAGAACAAGCTCCTGGTCTACCCAAATTCAATTCTTTATCCTTCTGTCTATGTGTTTTAGAACTTAGCGAAACACTCCTTACCAAGGACTCAACTGTATGTGCAGGTATATCTGAAGAACCAGCAGAATGTGAAACCTCAGGATCAGGTGCTACCAATTGACCTTCTTCTGTAGTTAAACCTTCTATCTCAGTCTGCAGAGTGTCTGAACTCTCATCCTCCACAACGATTTTCTTACTACCCTCCGGATACTTGGCCTCAGCCTTTCTTCTACTACTTTCAGCAATGTCAAACCCTGCCAACAAAGTCTGCCTTCGCTTTTCCTCACCAAACTTCCTAAGCGCAAGTTTGGAAGAGCTTCCAGGCATGAGGTTTGTTCTTGAAGATTTCAATGAATCACATAAATATCTTGGTCTCTCTTGATTATCAGCCAGTCTGGTCTTCATAGGATTGAGTCTTGTGGTGCTTCCCGGTCCATCGCTATTGTGATTGGTCCTCTCTCTAGGAATTTGATTTCTCGAAGAGATGTCAGAACCTCTTCTGAGAAATCCTATTGCTGTTTTTGATCTTCTACTTAAATATTCCTCCATGTAATTATGTGGTATTAAATACAGAGATAGAAATCTTCTCCAGTATCAAGTAGCTCTGCAGTCACAATTTGCAAGTGTCAAAAGGTGACAAAACCTGGCGAATGGATATCAAGAAATGAGAGAACAAGAAAACTCAACAAAAAGAGACGGGGCATTTTGAGAATGAATTTGTTTGGTTTAGTTCAGATAGCAAACTGCTCAGAAACTGACATTAGCGTCAACAATCCCTATACACCACAGTAGTCGTGGAGAAACAAATCTTTAATCTATGTTAAAGCTGAGTGTGAAACAAGGCATAAGAGAGCGCCACATTAGTACATTCTCTCTCTAACATCATATTCCAATCCAATGGACACAAATGCACAAAAGGAAGACACTTAATAGATCATACTACGATTTAGAACCTTCTATACATTTATAAGAAACAATAGAACTAAAACAGAAATTTCTTGGTGCCCATGGGAACCGCGTCCTCATTAGTGAATCCAGCATGATGCAGTGTTTCAAAAATACCAAAAAACAAAATCACGGAGGTAGCACACATTAAGTTATGTGAACCAGAACAAATTTTAATTGCAAACTTGTCCCTGGTATGAAGAACCAAAAAAGGCAAGCAGTACTTCTAGCACATATCAACAGTTAATCATATCTTAAGTCCTAAATGGTTGATGCAACATGCACTTCTGACAAATGTTAAGAACAATAAGGACGATGTATACATAGTCCAAATGGCCATTATCATTCAATAAACTCAGAGAAACCATTGTCAAGAACTCCTTTCAGTCATAGCAAGATTATGATGTAAACAACCTTATAATGTGCAAACTATATTTCCAATATAAGCTTTACAAAAGGATTGGGATCACGCTCCACACATTATGACATCACACATTATGACATGATCATTGATAAGGTGCGCTGACACCATTCGTCTATCCAGATAACTCCTAGCAAGTAATTCCTCTGAACCTTATGGGGAAAATAACTAACCATCGCTAGTAGCCAAATTTTATAACTGCTAGTGACCCAGCCTTGTCGAATTGTCCACACAACTCGAGCAAACTAAACATACGCAATAAATTTGTAAAAGAAACTGTAACGCCATCAAACTGTTTTTGGGGCGAAAAAGAATATTTTCCTTGAAAGTAGTAAGTTTATTGTTTCTCAATCAATCCAAGAAATCTTCCTTGCATCTCTGAGCCCAAAACCCACGATATTACCAATCAAAATCCAAAGCAAGGCCAAATTACACCGGCCGAACAGAATTCCAACACATATTCATGACATCGAACAAACCAAGTCCTAGATTCTTGAATGAAACAAAAACAGCAAATCTAGATAGCACCACCTTCTGATCCTAAAAACCTCAACTTTTACTCAACAAGAACCAAGAAACGATCGAAAAGGGAGCAGCTTTGCTCCTCCCACCCACCGATCGCAACCGCGTAGTACCTCGAACGCGACGGCGTATCAGATGATTCCCAGGCCGGAATGGGAGCAGACTCCGAGGAGGAGAAGCAAAGCAAATGGGGTGGATTCCTCCTCGGCAGGATCCGAGGCGATATACCAACAGGCAACAGGCGCCTTAGCGGGTTGGATCAATGTGCCCGACCCGTGTTGGCGAAACTGGCTAGTTGTTGCTTGCGTGTTTTGGGCATGTCGAGCTGGAATCCTACGTGCACCCGTTTGGCGCTATCCCCAGTGTACGGGGCGTGGGCCCGAGTGGCGCTAGGGTACACGATAAATGTGGAGTATGCGTGCACGTGATAAAAAATGCACCCACACGAGAGAAACGTACAGTGTCCACGTCGGCTCGGTGGTTTGCCAAGGAAATTTGGTGAGGTCTTTCCCATCCGTCGTTGATTTTTATTCCGTCAACAGAATCAATGGCCGATAGAGATGACAATGCACGATTATTCGTCGAATTATCGATTTTCCCATCCGTGTGGATATGCATTTTCTTTGTTTGAGTTGTGATTTTTTTTTGGTTCCTTGATCTGCAGTTTTTTTTTTAAAAAAAAAGATAGTGTGATCTACAGCTTGGTGGTCATAGAACAATGCTATTGTTGCTTTCGTTGTGGTGGTGCCAAGGAAGTGTCACAAGCTCAACAGTTGTAAGCCAGAGAATAGAGAGAGAGTGGTTATCTAGGTTAAAGCCTGTTTGGTTGGTCTTGCCAGATTCAACTTGCGTAAAAAGAGTGTCTGAGGTAGCGCAGAAGTAGATGATTTTTGCCTCTGGTGAAAAACCTCGAAGATGAGTTGTTTGGTTGGAAGCATGTGCCTGAAATTAGTAGATAAAAAATAGACTGTTAGATCAAAGATAGGAATGGTAGATGGAGCTACCTGGGTCTAGGCGTTCGATTTTAACGCTTATACTGACACTGGCTTTGGTGGCGTCAATCTGTGAGCTCAACCAAACAATGCTCCGGTGCACTCCCTAAAGACTCTACCAGCAAGTTGGCCAGAGAGCCAAGCAAATAGGCCCTTAGTCCGTGCCAACATGGCAACAAATGCTTGAAATATAATATCATGGACAGAAAAATGAGAGGTTTGATGGGTGTGCATTCCTCGTTGTCTGGTAGGTATTTGCTGCCCTTTAGAATCTAGACTAATTTTTAATTAGTCCAGTTAACTACTCACCTAGTAGCTGAAAAGAGACACACATGTGAACACGGCAGCATCAGATGGTTCAGCTACAACTAACGAAAGATCACCTGAAACCGGAATCAGAGGGATCCTGTCTGGAGTGAGTCTAGAGTCTAGACACAGCCTTTCTGATCTTGCATACTGTACCCTTATCAACGGTTGTTTAAAAATGCTGAAATCCCTAGTAGCCAAGGATTTGCAGATCAAATGTACATTTATATCTCTTATACAATAAAAATGCATATTCAGAGGTGTCTATGGGGATATACATAAGAACAACAATTTTACAAGCAACACATCTGTAAAGGACAAACAAAGATGCATCTGTAATAACTGTGTCCAAGAAATGGTTTGTAGCCTTGCAGGAGTGGTTGGCATGATGACATCGACCTGATGTGATCAGGGGTGGTAATGGGAAGATTAGGATAAGATGATAGGATTTATTTTGGCCAACACAAACTGCTACATGGAGAGTATTGTAGTGCCGGTGTAGGTGTTTGCAGCCCACTGACTTCACAAATCAGACAGCAATACTTCCTGTCCGGTTTGTGGGGCCTGCACAACTCGATATGGGCAGTGTTGGCTTTTGCAACTAGCTAGAGGGTGGGTGTATTTGACCCCAAAATTAGGTCAGGTTCATTAGAATGGCAAGAGCTTAACAATTTTTCAAGCTCAAGGTCCTACTGATTTTCTTAAGCCATGTTGATTTTGCAATCTTGAGATGAAATGTGGTTCCTTTCAGAGGGCCGCTTGTATTTCTTCAATTTGTGTTTGCTTCTCAATTCTCATCCTAAGCAGATAAGAACAAGGGCTAAGTCAAGTCCTAAAAAGAAAATCCATCAAAAGGTAGAATTGTGATGAGTACTACTATAACTTTGAACCTATCATTTAGAATTTCTCAAAAGAAGGAAGCTATCATTTAGAAAGAGGAACTGAGGATAATGACAGTAGTAATGACGATGATTATTCCAATCCCAAATACCTTTTCTACTGTGCTAGTCACTTTCACTACCACTTCATCGTGACTACTTTTATAAACTTGAAAGCAGCAACAATGCTTCTTAGAAAATGGCTGATTAGGTTCTGGTGAAGTGTCCATATATTCATGAATGATGAATCCAGCATTTTGCAAATTCCAAGTAACACATTTTAATCATCGAAAAGAAACAGTCAAAGTTGAAGATAAAGTGCAATGTATGGGGGCAGGGCCAGTTAAGATACCTAACCCAACCCCATAGGATGACCAGGACCAAAACTGATTAGGTATCGGTCACACACACCCCAAAACCAGAATGACGCAAGTGTTAGATAATCGATGTCGATAACCAATCTAATCACATAATAAACATCAAAGCGAGACACAATGTATTGAGGAGATCCGACATCTTTATTCATCTATCTGTATCTTATACATGGGGGTCCTCATATTTATAGCCAAAGAGGTGAAAGTCCTCCATAGGTGGTTTAGTCTTTTGCCTATAATTAGGTTTGGTAACACTCCCCCTTGAGCAATAGACAACGATATGCAAATGTCTCATAAAAAACTCATTGAGAAAAAAGGAATGAAGAAAAGAGTATATTACATTCGTAAGTTGCATTACACATGTTGGCTCACTAAAAACTTTCATATGAGAAAACTTCATGAAAATTCACCAAGGAAAAGAGTACAATGTTTAATCTTTGGGGTCTAATCTTCAAGATTTTGGATAAATCCTCAGGATTTTATAAGGGTTATGATTTTGGGGTTTACTCCTTCTAAACTCTGCAACTCTTTAAACCGTCTCATTCCAATGTCACGAATGCATCTTTGGAAACTGAATGCAGGCAAAGACTTAGTGAATAAATCAACTAGATTTTCACAAGACTTTGTTTGCTGAATCTTTACCTCACTATTCTTCTGGATTTCATGAGGATAGAAAATTTAGGAGCAGTGTGCTTCGTAATGTTGCTCTTGACATAACCCGTTTGTATTTGTGTAATACAAGCAGCATTATCTTCATAGATAATTGAGGGGATATTGACAGTATTAATACCACAATACTTCTGGATGTGGTTAATCACACGTCTGAGCTATACACATTCAATTGAGGCTTCATATAGTGCTATAATCTCTGAGTGGTTGGTAGAAGTAGCTACCAAGGTCTGCTTAGATGAACACCAAGATATGGTTGCACCAGCACAAAGTAATATAAATCTATTATGAGATTTTGCACTATAGAGATTTGACAGATAGTCAGCATATCTTCGTAATTTAGTAATGATCATTAGGATCTATGCGTGATCTTCATGATCTTTGTATTGTCGACCAACTGGATCTAAATTGTTGAGTGGTAAAATCTTCAAGGTAAATTTAAGCAGTAATTATCATATCAACACCTTTCAAGGTTGACTAAGATTTTTAAAATATCAAGTATGATGATTAGTGTTTAGCATATGCTCCCCCTAAAGACAACTTCTGTTGAAGTCTTGTTGTTCTAATGTCTTTTATACATTTTTCGAAAATGAATATAGGCAAGTATATTATGATCAAATCAATTGGATTACCACAATGCAGAGTCTTACATTCAAATATCCTATTACTCATCTGGAGATTTTAGGATAAACAATATTCGGGAGTAACATGCTTAACTTATCAAATACAACTATTTGATTGTGCAACACAAGTAGATTATCCTTGCAGAGGATATGGGGGTAATACTAGTTGTAAAGTCATATGTCTTTCGAATACGATTTATTAAAACCTTTCAGGGTCTTAATATTTTGTAACTATATCTGGGTGGTTAAAGTTACAACCAATAGTTTATTCTGCAGAACTAAAAGGTATGGTTGTATCACTCTAGAGTAAAATATAACCAGTATTAGTTTTTGCGTTTAGGGGATTAATTGCCAATATCACCAATGTATGTCGTACTTTCATGGTACTAGAAGAAACCACCATTTCACTAACTTCTGGTGGAAGATGCACTTTAAGGTGCTTATGTGGCACACTTCTGGTCTTTAGGTTCCTCATTACATTCTTTCGAGTTATGATGGGTTCTTGTCCACTTTTAGGGATCATATGATCATTGGTGTGATTAATAGATCGATTGGTAAGATAATTTTTTTTCAGAGAGATACTCTTACTACAGGTAAAAGGCTGTTGGGTATGAGTTTTATATATATTACGATTTTATTTCCTTTCTTACTAGGAATTTTGAGTCCTTCGAGAATCTCAACAAGGGTTTTCAGAACCCATTACTGCATATTTTATTTAGTTGTTTATGTCATTTGCCAGAATTATTATGCAACAGAATATTATTTCATTCATAATAGGAGAGTAATAGACTCTACGAGGACCTTTGAACCAAAGGTTTCACCACTTCATTATATTCATAAAAACCCATCAAGTTTGAACTAGCTGGTTCCAAGACTTTTAGTTAGCCATCATGGTTCAGCCTCAGATGCATCATTTATGTGACCCGATATGAACGCTTCGAGCGCTTGGCTATGGACCCTGGTCCGGATCCGTGTTCTCGTCGGAGAAACTTTAGCAACTATAAAGGCAAAGTTGTTGTCGACAATTTTTCTCCCATATCCTCATAATTGAGGGTATCTTAGTGTTAACAAGATATTTGTCATTTTCCAAACAAAATATTCTTGGTCGTTTCGCATTCCCAGTATTGTAATATGTGTGCATCAAGTTTAGGGATGGAAATGGATAGAATACGAATCGAATAGTCCCGAATACGAATACGAATCCATATTTTTAAAACGAATACAAATACGAATTCGAACATTCTCGAATACGAATACGAATCGAATGTCGTAACGAATATGAATTCGAATCGAATATGTACTCAATTCGGTCGAATGCGAATATCCTACAACTTTTGCGACAAATCTCAGTAGAACAAATTTATGTAACATGACTACACGTCTACTGTCTACACGAGTTGTAGCTAAACCAAAAATAGATAGTATTCGTATTCGTATCTGGAAAAAACGGATAGTATTCGCATTCGTATCCGGGAAAAATGGATAGTATTCGTATTCGTTTTTCCTGGTAGTATTTTTTTCGGATACTATCTGGGTTTTTTTCCCGGATACGAATAACACCGAATATGGATACAAATATTATCCATTTTTACCGGATACAAATAACACCGAATACGGATACAAATACTATTCGAATGCGGATTTTACTTACCACATTTGCGTTTTCTCGGATACAAATATCGGATAAAACGGATTATCCTTTACCATTTCTCATCCCTAATTAAGTTGCTGGGGTTTTCATCTTCATGATGAGCCTCTTCATGAGGTATTTCACCTTCAAGGTGAGTCTTCAAGAGAGTTAAAGGAGTGATTAATAATTGTTTTGACTAGTGTCATTAGATCTTAAACCTGCAAGCATCCCCACAAATTTTGGATCAAGGACCAATAGGTCAAATTCGCATAGGTGGATATACTATTCAACCAGGGGTATTCCACTCTTAGCGACGTATTTACTGCAAGTAAACAATGTGGTAACTCCTCTATAATAGGAAAGTATCTGACAGGCTCCCCGCTTCTGGCGTACAGGAGTATAAACTAAACCTTAAGCTTAGCTTGACTAGTATGTGTATCTTAGTACTAAAGATCTTTTTCTTCTGAAAAATACAATGACGTTCGAACTTTTGGGCATTTCTCTCCCCCTAATGCCAAGATTTGATCTTTATTAAATAGCATGCTACAAAATTCCCCTATCATGGGCATATGATTGATTGAATTTTAGATCCAACCTGATCCCCAACAACTAGTGAGGGCCCAAAGGTGTATGCTACAGTGGTGATAATATGTGAGAAATGTTTGATTCCTCCAACACGCACTAATTTCAACAAGGGGTTTGATAATTATATGCCGTGGCAAGAAAACTGCATAATCCTAACATTCTGTAGGATATTCCAACTTTTGGTTGGTTATTAATCTGCGACAAAGGATTTTGAGAGATGGCAGACTTATTCTATAGACTAGCTTCTTTATTATTTGTCCAAGTTTTGATCTAATTACTCATACCATATTTTAAATAATTTAGACCATTAAACTTCAAGTTTATAATTATGCAACATATTTTCTTATGGTCATAAGCAATATGTTCTAACAGCATAAAACTATAGGATGCTCTTCAAGTACATAAATATAATACTGAAATATAAAGTATTTGACCATAGTTAATCTGCACGGAAATACTAGATTTTCTTCTGGACTACAAATCTAGTTGAATCACCCGAATAGTATAATTATTCGATGGGGATATTTATTGTTCAACAGGAACACCATATTTAATTCAGGGTGATAAACTGTATACCTGATTTTAATTTGTAATTCCATAATCAACATGGCCAAAATTAGATCATTCAGGATCAACAAAAAATCCAATAGGTCATTATATTTTTATTTTGGGAGTTATATTTTCTTCAAGCAAATGATATGGCTTCCGGTGGTGATGCAATTGCAGACCACATTTACCAATATGCATGTGTCATTCTCGATGAGTATGACACACTTTAGTGCGTAGCCAATATGACATATGCGCGACTGCGTCAAACGGCCATCGGTTTGCCGTGTGCATTCCCGCATGTTGGCGATTAAATATTGCTGAGGGCACAAATCAATTGCCCTTCTTGAGCTGCAATGATTGTGGTTACCAACAGCAAGAGTATCGGCAATGACGTAAGTGCCTTTATCCATATCAACTGGATAAGGATAATAATCATGGAATTTACTTTTATTATTTCCCAAAATAAATTAGATTAATTTTTGCTTCCTGCTTTGACCTAGGATATGCCACTGCGCCTAACATGACTCTTGTTTTGAACATTTTTCTATGCCTCTTATGTTCCAATATCCCACACAAGCCCAATTTCTTCCCCCTTTCCATGCTAACTATAAAAATGCCGAGTGATAGCGTGTGCATCAGGCATTTGCTTGAAATCAACTCGGAGTTTCAACAAAGATTTGCAATCATACTTCAATAGGAGTACGATTTTATTGGCGTGAAACCAATATATACTATGTAACATTCTGCTTACAAAGTTCTTCAATTAAGAAATTAGTGTGGTGGAGGATAGTGTTATATAGACTCCAAGTCTTAGGGATTAAGTTATTTTATTCTTATTTGAGGAATATAGTGTTTTCTAACCAAAGTGATCCATTAGAGATCAACATATGACCAGGCCTGTTCCGGTGCCACTGAGAAAAATATTGTCTCTTTTGTCATCTGGGCATCCGTGCACTACAAGCTAGTGAATTGAGGCTTATTAGATATCAAGTGCACATATCTGATATTTTTGTTAGTAAGGCATGGCAATGTATTTTTTATTTTCAGGCATACTGTTTACAAAATTTATTCCATGAAAGATTAATTATTTTACTATAGGCCAAATATGCTACTGGCTATGTGTTCTATTAAGCATGTTTAATCAACTATTCAGTAGAAGATAAGACTTTAATAGAACAACCTAGACCATTATTTTATTTATGGCATCTGGGAAATAACAATCTAATACATAAGGTTTCATCCTAAAGCAAAAGATAAGAGATACTCATCATGAGCAGGACCAAGCTCGACAGGAGCAGAATCTATACTACTAATGTGGCTCGTGTAGGAAAGTGACATATTTACAAAGCTAATGGATAACTAGAATATTTCAACATGTCTCCATAGAACATACCATGTACTTATCGTTACCTTTGATTGCACCCACTTATCAATCAAACTAGCATGTAGTAACTTCTGATTACAAAGCCTTAGTCGAGAGATAACACGGTGCAAGGCAGAGTTACACCCATTTACAGACTTCTTGTCCTAGGTATGTGTGCCATGTAGGGGCACAATTTTCAATTTTTTTACATGCGCTCTTTTAGAGAAAACCATAAAGCCAACAGATCATACTTAATCACCACGTAGTCATTATGAATGGCAGAGTAGAGGTGGTACCTCATAAATTGTAAAAACCTTTGCCTTTTCAGCGGCAGCAGGTTCAGGTGTGCCAGCAGCAGGCTCATCAATTGTATGACATGGCGATAAACTAAGGTGATATAGTTGTTGTCATCCAGGGCAAGCAAATTTCCAATTAGTGATGTCTAACGTATCTCACAGAATTCATGTAATTTTCTATATGTTTACAGCTATTAAAAAAAAATTAAATGCATGAAATGAGTGCAAAATAGTAAAGATTAATTTTATCTATTCAGTAGATAATTTCATACGTTTCCCAGAATTGTTCTAGTATTTTTGGGACTTTTCTTATAATGTTTAAGGTCTTAAAGTAATTTTTAGAATTACTAAACCAATTAATTAATTTCCCAAAATACACAATACCAGGAAACATAAACCATAAAAATATGATGATTCCAAGGTGTACTAGGTCTAAGGTTTCATAAATTTATGGAAGCGCATATAGTTTAGAAATTCAGTTTCTAGGATTAATTTAAGGTTATTGCATAAAAAAATTGTTAAAGCAAATAACCATAAGCCGATGGTCTAGGTTATAAAATAGCCATAAAACATACTGATCCGTCACAAAATCAGATTCCCAAAGGGTTATTCTGCAAGAATGGTATGAAACTTCGAAATCTGCTGTAATTTTTTGAAACTCCAGGGGGTTTTCTACAAATTTTTCTTATAAACAAAAAAATCCTCGTAATTTTTTGAATTATGAGGGCCTTTCTGCAAAACTTTCAAGATTTCCCTTTTTTTTAAAAAAACTGGTGGGTCGGGGCGGGTTTGCTGGGCTGTGTCTAAGTGGGCCCGTGAGATGGGGTGCTAGGGTTAAAAACCCTAGCACCTTTTGGTGGCGGCGGCGTCCATGCATCTGGTGGCGGCGGTGACTCAGGTGTGGTGAGCACGCGCGGCGGGCAGCTTAGTTGTGGCACGATAGGCACGCGGCTGCGACGGCTCAGGAAGGGCGTGGCGTTGCACGGTAGGCGCAGCTTGTGCGTAATGGGGCCGGTGGGGCTGGTGTGCAGCGATGACCAACTGAGCCAGCAGGCGCGCCTACGGGGTAGGTGCGGGTGGTGGGCGCGGGCGGCGCACGACATGGCTCGGCTCATGAGGTGGGCACGGCCATGGCATGACGACGGCACAAGCGAGTCCATGGCGCGGTGGCGTGACGCATCGGGCGCGACGGCGACGGGCAGACATCGGCGGCATGAGGTCGGCAAAGGCGGTGGCCGGCGACAGATGGCCAATTGTTTTCACGTATGAACAATAATTGATGAAGTGATCGCTAAAAGGCGATGAACAGTAAAACCTGGTAGAAACCGGTCCGATTGGATCTCAGTAATTAGCAAAAATTAACCGACGGGATTAATCTAGGAGCAAAAGGATTAGGAGTAATCATACTGATCTAATCTTGATTCTCACAAAATACTCTACCAGATTAAATTATGAATCACAAGGATTGGAAAAGATGGATCCCAAACGACATATCTGTAACATCCCAAAAATTCTAAGCATTTGAAATTGTTTAAAAATGTGGGATTTTAAAAAACTTTTTGTTTCAATTCGTCGATGTTCAAATTTCTGGGTTGTTATTTGAAAGCTCGACCTCAAAAGCGCGATCTCGGCCGAAATCCACTCAGCCTAGCCCGTCTCCTTCTTTTCTTTCCTTCTTTTTTGTCTTTCCTTTCCTATGGCCCGTGCAACCCACTTTACCTTCCTCTTGCTGGCGTAGCTCGGTGCCAACACCCAGCCCCCTCCCTCTTCCTTCCCCGCTGCACTCGCACACCACCACCACTGTGCCAAATGTCACACCACAGTGTCAACAGGTGGCCACCAACTCACGTCCCGCCATCAAGATCGGCACCACACCGCTACCGCCCCACACCTTGCGCCCAACCGTGACATCGAGCAACGGTACCAATCAGTGCTCCTACTCGCCACTCGCCACACACCGCACTCACCACACTCTCGCTCTATCTCGCAGCTCCCACGTCGCACCTGCGCGCCCGGCCAACCAAGCGCATGCACCCAACGCGCCAAGCTGATGTCATCTTCACTACTCCCATCACCACTAAACCGTCAACTCGCTCCTGTGGCACCCGTCACCCCGTCGCCCCGTCCATACTCTGTCATGCTTTTCTTTTTCTTGGTTAGGTAAAAGCTTAATTTCAATTTTCTAAAATTAAAACAAGTTAATGTGAATAATCTAAACTTCAATTAAATTAAAAGTTGTTCTATTTGAGTTCCTTGAGTTCTAGAGAATTTTCTGTAATTTTCTATGAATTTTTGGAATTTATTTGTTATTTCTTTGAGCTCGATTCTCTTTAATCTATTTTCTAAAATTCGAAAATCTTTTAATTTCTGGATTTTCCTTTCGGACTGAAACCCTTTCTTCCGGCACATTTTCTTTTCTTTCACCATCGACCCATTTTTCTTTTTTTTCTCGCTTTGCTTTTCTTTTTCCTTCCCCCGGCCTGAACCACTTCCTTCCCTTTTCCTGTTGCGCCGAGCTAGCCTAGCCGACAGCCTTTGCTCTCTTCTTCTTTCTCTGCGGTGTTGCCCCCACCCGTTAGTGTCACCAACCTTGTTCCTTCTTTCCTATTCGCGCACGACTTTGCCAACCATGTCCGAGCCGAACACAAGCTGTCGCCCGCTTCCTCTCCAACTCTCCCTCTTCGGGCCTTTATAAGTCGAGCCAACCACGTCCTTTTCTTCGCCTCGTCCTCCTCTCCTGAATCCCCAAAGTGCCACCACCACATTTGTCCTCATCTCACCGCTGCCGCCATGAGCTCATCTCCGCCGCGTTCCGCCGTCGTCCTCCGACCTCCGTCAGAGCCACCACCGCCATTGAGTTCGCGTGCCTGCGTTCTACTCGGTGCTCCCATCATCTTGGCCCGGGTGTCGCCGAGATGCCGACGCCCTTCTTCCCCAAAACTAGCCTCGCCACCACCACCTCGATCTTCTCACCGGTGAGGCCTCTTGCCCTCCCGAGCACGTCACGTCGCGTTCCGAGCCTATCTCGTCCGATCACTACCTCTATTTTGTTTTCTCCATCACCGTTCCGAGCTACCATCATTGCCTTTCTTCCTCGACTCCGGTCACCGTCGTGCCGCCGCTTTGGTTGTCCTCCGGCCACCCCAAGGCACCCGGTGTGATCCTCGTCTCCCCGTCGAGCCAATGCTCCCCTCCTTTCCCTTTGGGTGCCGCTGTGTCACCATAGCCACCGCGCATCGTAGCTCCTTTCCGCCACCACCATCGCCTCGTCAACGTTCCTACCACGCCGACACCTCCCTTAGGATCCCCAGAACATCGGGAATCCATTTTGCCCCTTCGTCGGAGTTCCCTCACCGCCGCCACCTTGTGCAAGCTACCGGCCATCTTCCGCTATGTTGCTCCTCTCTGTTTCTCTTTGCCACCTAGTAGTCACCTCAGCCGCCACCTCCGTGTTGTCACTTGCGTGTCATCCCTGTGGCAGCACGTGTGTCATATTCCAAACCTAACCCAATGACATGCGAGCCCCGCATGTCATCCACTCAAAGTCATGAACCCGGTCCACCATAAACTGAGCCAGTCCTATGGACTTGGTCTATAGACCAAGGCCCACTTGTCATCCTCTAATCTTTTTTCTAGATTTTCTTTTAATTTGGAAATTTAGAATATCAGTAGGGCCCACCTGTCAGCCTTCAGGGGTTTTCTTTATTTTAAATCCGAAGGAATATTCTCTAGAATATTCTTTTCTCTCTCTCTTTTTCCTTGCCGACAAATCTTCCGAGAGTCTATTCTCCTTCGTTCGAACTCCGATTCAGTCCATTCAAAATCCTAAATTCATATAAAATAGAGATATTTATTTTAGAGTTGGTCTTACTATTTTTGTATTATTTTAAAATTTCTTTTGAATTTATTTGTGCTTCGCCTGTTGTTTTCTCTCTCGTTAGACGATCTGTTTCACGGAGTAGGAGCAGAAGCCAACTTTGAAGATCCAAGTGTGGTAACTGAGCAAAGCCAAATCCAAGGAAAGTCGTAGTTCTTTGATCATATTGAACCTATGATTTTAAAATTATATTGTTTTATATCAAATTGCATGCCATCTTTATATCAACTGCTCTTAGGAAAAGTTAATCACCTATTTGCCATTATGCCTCCATCGAACATTTGAATACCATGAATCACTTGTCACCATAAAACGGTCATTATATTTGTTGGACATATTTGTATCACCAACATGGGTATTGTAGAGATGCTTAGTCATGCTTAGTTGCGATGGGCTCATGATCACATGTACAAAAATGTTAAATTTGACTTAATGAAATATGGAATTATGGTGAGTAGCCACTGTTGTTAAAATTTGTGTACCATGATAGGGTATATCGTGGGTCTTGGTTGAACAAAATGAATTATGCTCAAGCGAGTGATCGTGAAGTAGAAAGAGGGTGCGATTAGCACGTTGTGGGATATGGTAGACTCGTTTGAGTAATTTGTTAAGGACTTAATCTTGTGCATCATTGAACTGGGTCTTATCGTACTACCACATGTCCAGTATGGGATGGACCTGGCTAATTAATTAGTAATATCTTAATTTCGGTTATGTCTGGTCGGTGAGACATTCAGTGTTGAAACCTTAGCGGACAGAACTGGGTTAAGAAGGAGCGTTGTAAAGGTCTTGTGATAATCACTTAGTTGCGCACCTTCGAAAATGTGTGTACGGACATTATAAGTTGATTTATCTCTTGTGGGTAAAGTTGTACAATCTCTGCAGAGTTAAAAATTGTTTAAACAGTCATGTCCACGGTCATGAACATGCTCGGAGATTTCACACGAGAGGTAGAGATTCTTTATAGAATGTGTCAGGTGTGAATGAGAAGTTCACTTGATGAATATGATATTCGTTTGGTGAATGGGGAATTCACTTATCGATTTGGTTGGGAAGTGAATGTTCACTGGTTGTTTCAGAGCAATTGTTTATTTATTTACTATTCTTTTCGATTATGCATTTCAATCTATTTATCGTATTTATCGTCAATACTGCTTTCTGCAAAAGAACCATAGCTAATCATTTGTTCAAGCCTAGCATGAATATTAATTCCATATTGTTTTCCTACGACTTGTTGAGTACTTTATGTGCTCACGGCTTCAAATTTTGCTGCTCAGTTAAAGAATATCAAGTTGTTCAAGAGTTCTTCGGACAAGAGTTTTATAAAGACTTTGCGAATTAGGATGCGTTCTCCACTCGATTGTTTGTGGGCATGTTGATTGGCTGTTCCAAGTTTTTCCATTCCGCTGCAAGAGTTTATTTGTGTATTTAGCCCTGTGTGGAAAGTTAAGTAAACATTGACCATAAGGTCCAGTTATTATTACTATTTGTTATTTTGATATATTGTTAGTTAAATCGATAAATGGATGGTATTTTATTGATGTTTGATGTGTGAGCTAGCTACTAATTTGGGATTAGTTCAGAATACACAGAGGGTTTTGGATGTATAAATCCGGGTCCCAACAGCCGCCACCTGCTCTCTTCCTCGTTCGCACCAACCTCCCCTATTCTCCCATGGCGCCCCGAGCTCCGCTGGCGTCGTGTCTCTTGATGACTGGAGTCACGTGTGCTAACCACCCCCGTCACGCCCATCTCATCGCCGCCACTAGCGCAAGGCAACAACCCAATATGTCATCATTCCTCGGCCCCGCTTCGCATCGCATCCAAGCTACTGTACCACGTCGCACCGCCTGCTCCTGTTGCTTTGCACGCCACTCGTGTTCCAACCGCACCCGAGCCATGCCTTCCTCGAGCACGCCTTCGCCAATGCCAATAAAGGCCATGCTCTGACCTCCCTTCCTCTGGCCTCCCCTTTCCCCCACTCCATTCTTCCTCATCGAGCCCACCCGAGCCCACGACCATGCCATGCCGCCGTTGCCTATGCCCCTCATCGGCGACTTGCGCCGCCCGAGCCGCTCCCCTTATGTCCCCTATTTCGGTGCTCTGTTCCTCCCTCTTTGTGTCTCGATGTGTATGAGTATATATGATAGTGGACCCTACCAAAACAATTGGTTGATTAAAAACACTGATAAGGTAACAAGTTGTTGGAAAGATTAGCAATTACCCACTGATTAGTTTAATTAGTAACTAACTTGAGATGGAGAGAGCCAAACCAGCAGAGTAGTAATGATATATGAATCTCACTGACTTGTGGGCCCTAGGCCACTGTTATGGTGATAACAAAAATGATAATAGGTTTGCAAAAGGTAGTATTCCATGTCCTAGTGATATGGTAAATATGGTTGACCTCAAACCAAAACCCTACAGTGTGACATATAGGATCACTTACATTTAAGATTTGAAGTAAGTAAGGGTATAGGAGTGATCGGAGTTGATCATTAGTTCTTAGCTTAGATGTATCAAACCTGGCCAGGGTGCCAATGACAGCGGCCCTCATTATGTTTCTACCAAGTCAGTACGCTAGTTAAGTTCAATTAACATGTAATAGTAGTACACCTTAATAAAAACTAATAGGGCATCACTAGTATATGAATGACCATTGAGCCCTAGGTCGTTAGCAGTAATCGAATTAGGAGTTAATTCAGCTACAACGTGTTATGGCAGTGTACCATACACATAACTAGGTCGTAATTGGAACTAGAAGCAAAATATATGTCAAGGCACGTAAGTAGTAAGACTATGTATAGATCACCTCCAAGATGAAACCCACAACCGTAGACACCACTAAAGATGTAAGGCTAGTGTCTAGCTAATGTTTGGAAGTTCCAGTTAAGGCTAATGGAATTTTCTTGATAAATATAAAATAATAAAAGGAATCATTAAGTGAACTAGATCCCATATGTCGGTGAGACTTATGTCTATCTAGAGCGAACCCTGTACCTATGCATAGGTCTCACCTGATTTTCATGGAACTTCCTCGATAAATAGGTAATGATAACAAAGAAAATCATTAGATCAGCTAGGCGCCGCGTGTGAGTAGTGGTGATTTTTTCCCAAGTGGATGATGGTAACCCAACCACCAAACAACATCACATCACCTCCAGTTATCACCCATCGCTATCTGCTGCTCGTGGAAGTGCGATCCGTGATCCAAAAGTGGATCAAAGGGTTCGACCTAACTGATCAAACGGTTACCTAACTCTAAGTCTGACTGTCAAACCAAAACCCTACCACTAGACCAAACGAGTAGAGTTTGGATTTATCTACTTTGTTCTGAAGTATTTCCTTCATCAACTTCCTTTGGATATACTTCGTCTAAAGTATTCCTTCATCAACTCTACTAAGTATGATTAGTTTCATCTAGAGTACTTCCTTCTTTCAAGATACCGTTAGATATGCTTAGTTTTGTTTGAAGTATTTCCCACTTCGCACACTCTTAGGTTGATTGAATTTCATTGAAGTGTTTCATTTGTTACTTGCCTTTGGATTTATTGAATTTCATTTGGTTGTCTTTTAGACATTCTTGGGTTCAATCGTATTTTGCGTAGTTAGAATCTGAAGCCATGACAGAAACAACAGTCCCAATAAGAACGAGGTCGAGATCAAGATTATCAGAACATTGAGCAAGAACAGGGCTGAGGTTATCAGAACATTGAGCAAGGTGAGTCAATACTTTGATCACGTTGTACCTACTTTTGAAATGTAATTATATTGTTTTAAATTATGAAATTGCATTGCTATGATTCATAAAAATATATTGACTTAGCTTGTAGCTAATACCTTAATGATAATTACGTATAAACTTCCAATCCTTGAACTTGGACCCTATCCTTTGTTACCCTAGACTAATGATATACATATTAGCTGCTAAGTTCGTACCTAAGTGTCATGCTTAGCCTTGCTTAGGTACATTGGTATGCGGGCAATGATTTGCCCTGACATCATTTAAAACTTGAAATTGGATTTGGGCAATCGAGGTTGGAGCCTGGCTGGTATGTTGATTAGAAAAAATATTTCAAAACAAAAGAAAACCAAAAAAAGATTTCGACTTAGGCGGCTGGAAAACGTGGTGGGTGCTGGTAAAGAGCATGACATAGTGGGTATAGAGAAGTACCGCCCAAGTCAATTAAGGACCTGAATCTTATGATGACCTCTGATGTAAAAACAGGTAAAAACAGTGCAACCACAAGTCTATAATGGATACAACCTTGCTACCTAATTTGTTTGCCTCCTCGCAACTTCACCATTGGTGGGTGTGTAGCGTTGGTATAGGTAGGAGCCACAGGAAAACTACATGGCGCGAGTGGAAGACCTCCTGGGGGTGCGGCCCAAGGAGGTGATACCTAGCGGGTGGGGTTACGTTGAGGTGGGGCATTGTAAAGGCCTTGTGACGAGGATTAAATTTCTAAATATTAATTAAAAGCCACATAGCTTATGTGGTCGTAAACCTCATAGCTTACAACCCCTATGGTCGTTAGAATCTCAGGAGTCCCCTGAGGGGTAACCTGGTCGAAGGGGGTTTTGTACCCATTGCACGACTAGATGGCTGCTCGTAGAAACTTTGAACTGGCACTTGGACTCGATTCCAAGTACATCACTTCCGTATGATTAATGGAACATGTGTCTTAATTGCTCCAAACCACACGACGTTTTCGGCCCTAAGTCACTGACAATAACCACTATATGGTTTTGTCTCCCACTGACATCAACTGCTGGTCAATTGACATTTCACTAACTGTTACTGTTCCTTCGACCAGATGTGACACTTCCAAAGGGTGTCTCTTCCGGGAGTAACTGCCAGCACTTCGCTAGTTATTTACAGGAGGATCCAAACGGCAGAATGGACAATAGGACAAAACCATCAAGATCAATCCGAAGACAACCAGGAGAGAACAACCGCAATACACTCAATGTAATTAGGGCTAGTCTAGCGCCTTATTCAAGGCACCCCTATAAAGATCCAGTTCATTGCAATAAAGAGCAATCACATTCTCATCCAAGAACTCTTAGCCATTTTTCTCTATTTATTTCGTAAGATCGACGACTCGATCGTCGACAGCTGGCGCCGTTCATGGGGAAGAAGGCACTGAGTTCTTGAAGGATTCTTTGTTCAGCAATCCTCATTTATCCTATTACTCCGTTGTCACTCATGCGATCATGGCAGGAACATGGGATGAGGATAGCTGGTTTGACTTGCGGACTACTCCAACCTCGACATGGACGCATGTATCCACGCTATGGAACATGACGTAATGCCATCATCATCCTCTTCTGTCATAGGCTCGCCACTCGCTGATACATGTGAAATCGACCGCATGGAGGAAGATTCGCCGCCACAATCAGTGGCGCACCCAGAGGAATCGGTCGTTCTGACCAGTTCAAAATTTTCGAACACCTCTGCAAGCCTGGTTCCTCCGACTGGCAAGAACGGTGACAAAAGCCCAACGCTGCAATCAGAGGGTCAATGTACTCTCGATACAGTCATGGGCGACCAGTATTCGCCAATGGCTCCTACGTATTTTGGGGGCCAACCGACACCTAGTGACGGTGTCAATGAAGCTGCCACCAATCAAAGGCCAAGTGGGCATGGTAAAACTCAGCATACGGTCAGTAATCCGCCGGATCAGGCTGAGTTCACCACAAAGCCCACCAAAAGTGGTAATCTCTGACCGCTCCCTATCGTGGAGGCTCCTTGCCGAAGCACTGGAAGACTCTTCCTTAGTTATGATGGGAGCTCGTCGGAGGACTGCTACTGGAGGAACGAGGTTAACGCAATCAGTGACACCAATCAAGATGTCGTGCACAATCCTCCACAACTTAACCCGCCACCACCCGTTGGTGGAGATGGTACGAACACTCAAGTACCAACCAGCAACGGCGGAGGTAATCAAACTAATGGATATCGATCAGTTAATTTGCCTATTTCTACCCCACAGCGCATGATGGGACGGGCAAGACAAACCGGAAGGTCAGAGAGGAATTCGAGTCATTGAACACCCTCTACTAACGGGAACCATCTAAGACCTTCGGTAACAATTCAAAACCTGCAACGAGTTTGTGACATTTTGAATAACCCGGATCCTGCTCTGGCAGAGACTCCGGGTTATGTTCAACTTGTAGGGCGGGTATCAGAGATCCTCCAACAGACCATACAATGTACAGAAATGTACATGGAACAAAGGAACTCTCAAAGTCACACTATGAATTTGTCCCAGCGTTCCTACCTTAGCAGGGGACAACATGGTCAAACGGTGGACCGATCGATGCCCAGGCCTCCTCGAAGATTTCGGCAAGGGAGTCACGAGGGAAGATGGCTATTTCTTGAAGCCACTCCTCTCCCTCGTCAAGAGGAGCGACCACTTGGCTCGGGTGATCTTCGACATCGCCTAAACCAGGTAGTCGATCAAAGACGTTTTTCCAACGTCCATGACCAGATTGGGACACCGGATACTCGGTACGCTAATATGAGGAATTGGTCCCCAATCGACTACAATCCGACTCCTTTTCAAAGAAGGTGCCACGACTCTATTACGGGTTGTCGAGCATTCTTGGTAGGGCTCCAAGCTGTACACTGGCCAGACAAGTTTCGACCAACAAACATAGAGAAGTTCAATGGGACTCAAAACCCGTTAGAATTTCTTCAGATCTATACTACCGCCATCAAATCTATTGGTGGTAACGACAACGTGATGGCAAACTATTTGCCCACGGTCCTTGAAGGATCTGCCCGGTCTTGTTTACTCAACCTACCGGTCGGGTCAATTTACACTTGGGAGCAGCTCTGCGACCTATTAATCGCAAACTTTCAAGGGACGTACGACCACCCCGGAAAGGAGAATGATCTTCATCGGATGCGTTAGGAACCTAATGAGACTCTTCATCAATACATTAAAAGGTCCAGCCAGGTCTGTAACTCTATTCCCGAGGTCGCAGACACATCAGTTATTTAGGCTTTTAAAGCAAGATTAAGAAATCGAAGGTTTACAGAGGATTGCAATGAATCATCCACGAATAACCGTCGAACTTTTCGGCATAGCTGATAGGTATGCAACCGCTAACAAGGCGGTTGAATGGAGTAAAGCCATTGATCGAAAAGAGAAAACCCCTCAATCTGGCCTAGATAAACCAGAGAAAAAAACACAAAAAGGCTCTCAAGGGTAAGAAAAAGGGGCAATTAGCTCAGTGACATCATGTTAGAGCGTAATCGGAGGAATGACACTATGAAATTGTATTAATTAATTTTAAAAAAATTCTGGAAAAATTACACAATCAAGTACACTATGTAAGGAGCTTGAAAAACAAAATTCATAATATTTGGACCTTATTTTCCATATTATAAAATTCCTACAAACAGTATACTTAAATAAATTTTAGAGACAAAATCAGAATGTATAAAGTTTTGAAAAAAATACACAAGTAATTAAACTGTGTTGGGAGAGTCCACAAAAAAATTATAATTTTTTGAGCTAAATTTCTATATTTAAAAAATTCTGGAAAAAGCCAGAATGTCATTCGTCTAATTTTGCGATGTTCGCGATGTTATTTTTCAGCCCGAGACGAACAGAGTGTCGTTCCTCTAAATATGGCTGAACATGATGTTACTAAACTAATTTTCCTGTAAGAAAAATCGTAAGCCCGATAATAAGGAGGTCCTTGCAATTCCCGAAAAGTTTACCAAGGGCAAGAAAGATTATGCCGGTCGAAACAAGGCAAAAGCCCCGACCGATGAATACAAAAATAACAAGAAGTGGTGTCCACTTCACCAGGCAGTAGGGCATGATTTGCGCACCTGCCAAGCCTGGCAAAAGAAGCTAGATGATTATTATTCAAGTAAATGTCCCTTCCCTTCCATACAAGAACTTGGAGAACTAAGCTCCAAGAAGGATAAGGATGGCGATGAACAAATCGAGTACTAGGAGCCACAACATACTGTTGATATGATCTTTGGCGAATCCTCCTCGTATCAATCAAGGCGCCATCTGAAGGCTGTGGAGCGGGAAGTGAACCTTGCCGAATCTCCGATCACCGTCAAGCCATCCAGGTGGTCAGAGACGGTTATCTCCTTCAGCAAAGAAGGCTGCCCCATCCCTTTAACTCGACCAGGTAGGTTCCCTATTGTTGTAGAACCTACTATTAATAATTGCAAAGTTAATCGAGTTTTGATAGATGGTGGCAGTTCTTTAAATATCTTGTTTACGGGAGCATCGGGAGAAATGCAAATTCCTAGGTCAAAAGTAAAGCCTGTAAAATATGCCTTCCATGGCATAGTTCGAGGATCTACTGATAAAACAATAGGGCAACTTTCCCTACTGGTTACGTTTGGAAGGCCAGATAACTTCCGAACAGAAAATATTCTATTTGATATGGTGGATTTCGAACCTGCATACAATGGAATCCTTGGTCGTCCGGCATTGACAAAGTTCCTGATAGCTACGAATTACGACTATCAGAGTTTAAAGATGCTAGGAACGAAAGGGGTCATTACAGTTCGAGGGGATAGAAATATGGCATACGCATGCGATCAGAAATCCCTAGAACTAGTCGACAAACTTCCGATCAGGGAAACTAATCCACCTTTCATGCAGGTCAAGCACTCAAGACCAAAAATGGCTCCAAAACCTTCCGACCAGACTAAGTAGGTTCCGCTAGACAAAGGTGCTTCTCCAGAAAGTGTTAAAACGTCATCTAGGTCCAGAAATGCTAGTGCATCCACCTAAAAGGTACTGGTCGGGGTAGGACTCGATCCTAAATAGGAAGAGTTGCTCTTCTTTTTCCTCTAAGCCAATTTGGAAGTATTCGCCTGGCAGGCATCCGACATTCCCAGAGTCCCTAGAGAGGTGATCAAGTATAGGCTAGCTCTCCAGTATGATAAGAAACCGGTCAACTAGAAGCTAAGCCGCTTCGCACCAGATTGGAAGGAGACAATCCAGTCGGAGATCGACAAGCTTCTTAAGGCTGGATTTATTTGTGAAGTCAACCACCTAGAGTGGCTCGCCAATCCTGTAATGGTTAGAAAAGCAACGAAAAATGGTGAATGTGTATTGAATTCACAAATCTCAATAAAGCTTGTCCGAATGATGACTTTATCCTTCCACGCATTGATCAACTTGTAGACTTTACTTCCGGGTGTAAGTTGTTAAGTTTTTTGGATGCATATTCAAGGTACCACCAGATCAATATGAGTAAAGATGAAGAAGAAAAAACTTCCTTCATCACGCCATATGGCACTTATTGTTATGTCAAGATGCCATTTGAACTCAAGAATGCTAGTGCAACTTTTTAGAGATTAATGCAAAAAAAAAACCTTTAATCTGATAGGTCGAAATATAGAAGCCTACGTTGATAGCTTGGTTGTAAAAAGCATCAATGCTGGTGATCATATTTTCGACCTACACGAAACTTTCAATAACTTAAGAAGGTATAACCTTAAGTTAAATCCGAAAAAGTGTGTGTTCAGAGTTTCCTGTTGAAAGTTTATTGGGTTCCTAGTTTCGGCCAGAGGAATTGAAGCAAATCCAGTAAAGATATCAGCCATCGGCCAGATGCGCCCTCCGACCACAAAGAAAGAAATCCAAAAACTAATCGGTTGTATGGTAGCGCTGAGCCGTTTCATAGCACGGTTTTAAGAAAAAGTATTACCTTTCTTTAAGATTCTTCGGAAACATGAAAGTTTCAAATAGACTAAAGATGCAAACAATGCCTTTGAGGAGGTTAAGAAGTACCTTATGAGTGTCTCGATCTTAGTATCTCCAAGATCGGGAGAAACATTGCTGATATACGTGGTTACAACGCCACAGGCAGTCAATGTTGTACTGGTCGTTGAGCGCGACAATATCCAACGACTAGTATATTACGTAAGCGAAGTCTTACATGGACCAAAGGAACGATATCCATAGGTACAAAAGTTGCTATACGGTCTCCTTATGGCTTCAAGGAAACTAAGACATTACTTTCAGGCCCACAGAGTGGTCGTACCTACTGGATATCCCCTTGGTCAAGTTCTCAGAAACAGGGAATCATCAAGACGAATAGCAAATTGGGCGGTCGAGCTTGGAGCGTTCGACCTCCATTTTATTTCATGAATAGCAATCAAGTCACGGGATTTAGCAGAATTCATTGCCGAATGGACGAACCCTGAACCCACCCGAGGGCCCGAGTACGAACACCATGAAGAGTGGACAATGTACTTTGACGGCTCCTTGATGCTCAAAGGCTCGTGGGCTGAAATTGTCCTAATATCTCCCACTGGAGAACACATTAAATATGCTATTTAGTTAAACTTTCCTGCTACAAACAATGTGGCAGAATATGATGGTTTACTGGCAGGACTCCGAGCAGCTAGAGTGCTCGGGATTCATAGATTACTAGTGAAAGACAATTATTAACTAGTAGCAAATCAAGTCAGAAAGGAATATCAATGTTCCAGTCCCAAGATGTCATCTTATTTGGCGGAAGTACGAAAACTCGAAAAGCATTTCTTCGGGTTCTAGATCAGCATATTCCTAGAAAGGAAAACTTTCTAGCAGACCAGTTAGCACGGATGGCTTCTACAAGGTCATCTGTCCCACCCGGATTTTTCCTCGAGCAACTCGATTCACCCTCGGTGGTCGAGCATTACGAGGACACAGATGCTCCACTGGAGGTCATACAGATCGATCACAGTAGTGATTGGATGACATCGATCTACAATTATCTTCAGCATGGCACACTTCCTGAAGATGACGTAGAGGCCAATCGTACAGCTCGAAAAGCCAAATCATACACTCTGATCAAAAGTACCCTTTACAAACGGGGAGTTCACGGAGTGTTGATGAGATGCATATCTCAAATGGATGGTATTAAGTTATTATCCGACATACATGGAGGAGTCTGTAGAGCACATCATTCCTACAGAACTCTGGTCGATAAAGTATTCAGACAAGGATACTACTTGTCAACTACCCTCCATGATGCAAAAGAACTGTGACGAAGTGCATACAATGTCAATTTCATAGTCGACAAGTACATCAGCCGGCACAAGCTTTCCAAACAATACATCTTTCTTGTCGTTTTGTAACATGGGGACTAGACATTCTGGGACCTTTCCCAAAGGCACCTGGGGGCTTTGAGTTTCTTTTTGTAATGATTAATACATTTACGAAATAGATCGAAGCCGAGCCAGTCGTTAAAGCAACAACTAAAGCTGCTAAGAAATTTCTCACAAAAAACATGATCACACGATTCGGTATACCCAGTCGTATAATCACAGATAACGGTACCCAGTTCTCGAGCGGGAATTTTCAGGAATTCTACGAAGATCTAGGTATCAAGATACATTGCGCTTCCATGGCTCACCCGCAGAGCAACGGAGCAATCGAGCGAGCTAATGGCATAATAATACATGGAGTGAAATGCCAAGTGTTCGACTAGTTAATAAATTGGTCAGAAGCTTAGGTTCAAGAACTTCTCTCTGTGTTACGAGCCGTTAAAACCACGACCAGTCGTGCGACCGGTGAAACACTATTTTTTCTAGTTTACAATGCTAAAGCCATGCTTCCTTCAGAATTGAAAATTGGCTCTGCTCGAACTGATTGTTTTAATGAGAACGATCAATAAGAACAACGACTCAACAACATTAATTTCCTTGAAGAAAGACCAAACAAAGCTCTCATACGATCGATAGTTTACCAACAAGCCATGAGAATGTACCACAGTCGTAAAGTGCAACATCGCAGCATAGCTGTAGGTGATCTGATTCTTAGAAAAATTCAGAGCCAAACAAATCGCAACAAACTTTCGTCCAAATGGGAAGGTCCATATACTGTGGTCGAAGTCACCAGGCCTGATTCTGTATGACTAGCCATGTCAGATGGGCGTGTTATGTCTAATTCTTAGAACATTGATCAATTGCATAAGTTCTATATATAAATGTACTTTACATTATTTCAATTTCAATATAGATTAATTCTTTCTTTATTTTCCGATGAGTGTTGTTATTTATATTTCGATTATCCATTCATGGTAAAAAAAAACTATTATTGTCTCGATCATCGGAGAAGATCAATTGCTCTCTGACATCCTTCTAAAGGATATCTTTTACTTATTGGCTTTGACACAACTGTTGAATGCTTTAAAGGTCCACATTGTGACCATCATAGAGATGGTTTTCACGAGCGACCGCACACACTCTTTCCTCAAAGAAAGAAATAATTAAAAGGAGCATCACGCAGACAACTACATATAGTTACTTTCATGCTTAAAGTTCACAAGACTTTCTTTCTTTCTTTACTTCAACGTTCTGTTCTCTTCCTGTTCTTACAACTGGTCGAGACATGGAAAGCCTCCTAGTCAAAATCTCTCCTCTCTGCATGTGGTCGATCCCACCGGAAGGAGTTTCCTAGCGACGGTCCATTTCTTACGATCTCTGCTACCAGTCGGAACCTGAGAACGAATACGTTTCGTGAAGTGTCAATCATGTCTTTGATTCTTAGTAACCTTTACGACCAACTTGGAAAATATGTATAAATAGGACCAGTTATCGTTTTTCTGCATACATATTTGCATAATTTCTTATCATCAATACAAGTCTTGTAACATCTTTCGACCAAACAATGTATTATTTAGTATTTTGATTATGGAATAGATCTAAAAACTAGTCGAAGTCATACACTGGTCCAACCAAATTGATCTCCTAGTGTTAACTGGATCATTTTTTACAACATAATCAGCGCATACTTCGTACAATGGTCGCAACTTATACTCTCTTTTTTTGGTCTACTGCTTCTTTAGTAAGTTTTTCTACTAACACAAGCAGTCAGGGGCTAGAAAATATATGAATACTTATCAAAGTTGAAAAGATAAACATGAGCTTTACTGATGACAAAAGGTAATTTTTTACAATTACAACTCTAATATTACATTTACTCTTTGGGGCCACCAGACTGGTCGCTATGGGACAGAGATCCGACCTCTATTTCCTCTGCAACCTTATTTTCGAAGGACATTACTCCCTCGAAGATCTTGGCTGCTTCATCCTCTGAGCAGTTGAAGTCCGCTTCAAGAGCTTAGATGTTGATAGAGGGGTCGGAGACTTTAAGCTTTGCCAAAGCAAAGCTAACTCTGTTAGCAACGACGTCCTACATGGTCTGTGGATGGTTTCTCCGAGTAGTTGTGAGCAGATTTTGGAGACACTCAACTTGTCGGCTAAGGCAATTTGCCTTCTCCACTGGATCTCTTGAAACATATAGAAATACTTGCAATCCCATATCGACAAGAATTTTGTTGAGAGCAATAATCTTCTGTTCAAGATTCCGAGCGAGTTCTTTCTCCTTGTCCTGCTTGAACTCAAGAGTTTTCTCTGTTCTTTCTAATTTTTGAGCTTGCTCTGCACGAGTAGATTAAAAGTTAATAAAATATAATTGTAACACATAAGACTAGTCGAGTTTACGATCAGTTACCTTGAGCCTTCTTCTCAGAAACCTCGATGGCTTCTTTGTGCTTGAGAGATGCTTCATTGAACCTGGTCAACCAGTCTTCAATCGACCGATTTTAGCTTGGCACCTCTCTTCAAGCCAGGTTATCATGGCTTCCTTAACCATGACCTCTTCCTCAAATTTTTTGAACTCTGTCAAATATGACAAGGGAAGAAGTTGAGAAACAACGAGTAACAAAATAACAAAAAGGGAAGAAGAAGTCAAGAAGTTCTTACTCTTCAGTTCAGAGTTTTTCTTCTCCAGGACAGTTAGCCGTTGGGTCAGTTCTCTGACCGCAGCGACGTTCTCAAACATATGCTATAAAAATATATAGCAAACTTCTTTAAGTTTTAAAACTTTATTGTCATAAGAGTGGTCATAAGTTATTTACCTCAACTGCTTTGTCCACATACTAGGAGTAAAAAGACCCAGAATCTGTCTATGATTGACAGTTTACGATCTTCTTCCAAGCCTCCTCGAGTCTTTTATCATCAAAAGCCCGAGGTTGATTGGGAATGTCATGAAGACGAGAAGGCCCATTAACTAGAGGATTCCTCTCCAGGTCGATCACTTCGACCATTTCGGTCCTAGCAGCGGGCAGAACCTGCTGGGACTTGTCTTCTGTAGTTGCCTCCAAAGGCTCGGCCGGAGCCGTCATAGTTTCCTGAGCAGGCGCAAGCGCTGCCACCTGCTCGGGGGCTGGCTCGACCAATCTTTCCTTGGGAGTTTTCTTTTAAGGGGTGCTCTGATCGAAGGCGATCCGAACACGAGGGGATCTGTAAAGACAAGAAGAAAGAAAAAGGTCAAAATTCCAGAATGCAAGAAACACTAAAGGTATGAATTTACATAAGTTTCTTTATTTTTTATACTTGGTCTTCTTGGTCTTGATTTTGAAACACCCTAGAGCAAAGTCCGGAGCGCTTGCCTTTCTCTTTTTCTTTTCAACCAATTCCACCGGTTCTGAACCGGTAGGGCTGGTTAGACCCCTCGCAGCCTCTAAACGGAGGTCGGAAGAAAACTCCCTGACCACTTGGTCGAAGAGAAGTTCCTTGACCATCTGGCCGGAGACTGTGGTTTTGTCGACCTTCAGAACAATTGCTTCAGGAGCAACTGCCTGGTTGGTTACAACTGCCCTGGAGTGACCATTGCAACTTCGGTCTGCGGATTCTCCTTCTCTCCCACCTAATTAAAAATCAAGGTTAGTTTGGCAACGAAATTCTTCATCGAACAATGTTTATTTCTTTCAGATGCTCTTCTTACCTCCGAGGGATCACCATCTTGAGTGGTCGTTGGGGCAGAAGTAGCTCTCGGTGAGCTCGTTGATATTCAATCCAACCGACTGCACATCAAAGGAGTATTATGGCAACCGATCGGAAAACACATAAATGATGAAAAGAAGTTGTTATCTTTTACCTTCAGTCTATCTATTATCTCTTATAAAGAGACAATAGCCAAAATCCAGAGAAAATCAGCCTTGTCATCAGGCTCCTCAGCGCATATCATTTTGATCTACTCCCTAATCTCTTCAGGGGAAAGGGCTGTAAAAAAATATGAGAGACTTTAAGGTTATGAGATAATTAGCCAAAGTAAACAAAACTGGTTGGGATTTTTTAGGACTTGCATTCTTTAGAATCCTTGGTCGCATCATCCCGACCAATATACCAGAGCATGGAATGTGCTCGCAACTTCAGAGAGCTAATCCAGCGCATGAAGAAATCCCTCACCACGTGCCAGGAAGTTAGACCCTTGACGTTGAGAAGCTGGATTGCTTCAATTCATCTCGCCACTCTTCCCTCCTTCGCGGAGGAGCGTTAATTTGGGTTTTCGATCGTCACCTTGCCGGCGAAGCAGAGGCTGTCGTCCTTGGTGACAGACATGTAGAACCAACTCTTCTTCTATGACGACCATGAATACTTAGGGTACATGCGGATGTACTCCTCAGCCTTCCCGTCATGGAGTCGCAAAGCACACTCCCCAGCCGACGCCGTCGACTTCTCCGACTTCGCCATCTTGTAGAAGTACCTGAAGTCCTCTAGATCTGGTGGGATCTCCAGGTATGCTTCACAAAGATAGACGAAGATACTAATATTGGCGATCGAGTTGGGCGCAAGATTTACCAGTTCAAACTCAATAATACTCAAGAAACTTGGAGATGAATGGGTGCGTCGGCAATCTAAACCCGCACTCAATGTATGCGAGAATGTAACATCCCGGTTTTCCGAGTCTTTTTGAATTTTCAAAATAAAAAGAACCATTTGGTTTTGATGAGAGTTCAAAGCTTAACTTGAGATTTTTTTAAAAAAGAGCTTTAATGACTAAATCAAACTTCAACTAATCCGAAGTTGGTTCCTTTTAAGTTGGTTGGAGTTCTCCCCTTTCTCTGTTCGCTCTGAGTTTCCCGCGACCCAGATCTTTCTTCTTTGGACCTCCTTTCATTTGGATCCGAGGGTCCAGACCTCTTTTTGTTTGGATTCGAGGGTCCAGACCTCCCTTGCAGTTTAGACCTCCCTTTTGGTTTAGATCTCCCTGTCGGTTTAGACCTTCCTTGTGGTTTAGACCTCCCTTGTGTTTGGACCCCCCCCCTTCTGTCCAGACCTCCCTTGTGTTTGGACCTCCCTCTCAGTAGAGACCTCTGGGTGATCCTGGCGACCACCCCCTTGGTCTTTTTTGCAAAGATCACCCCCTTGGTCTTTTTGCAAAGACCTCCCCTTGGAGTCACGATCTCCCCTTTTTGTCCTTTAGTCGCGACCTCCCCTTGGAGTCGCGACCTCCCCTTTTAACCTTTAGTCGTGACCTCCCCTTGGAGTCATGACCTCCCCTTTTTGTCCTTTAGTCGCGACCTCCCCTTGGAGTCACGACCTCCCCTTTTTGTCCTTTAGTCGCGACCTCCCCTTGGAGTCACGATCTCCCCTTGGTCATGTGATACCCCCTTTGGTCACGGCCTCCCCTTTTGTTTGACCACCCTCCCGAGTGTTGACTAGCCCCACCTGTCAGCCTTACTCACCTTTTTCTCCCGCTCATAACGGCGCTGCTCTCGCCGGGGTTTCCGTGCATTAAATGTTGCCGCCTCCGCAGAGCATGCCTCGTCTTATCCCCGGGCAGCTTTCTGCGCACGTCTGTATCGTGCTCTGTCCTGTCACCACCTACCCTTGATCTCATGTGCCTCAAAGTTTCTCAGCTGCTCTTCCCGTCCTCACTGGCTATAAAAGCCTAAGCAGCCCTCTTATATCTCCTTTAGCCTTCTCCAACTTTCTTGCTCTGCTCAGGCCTTCCTCCTCAGGACCTCCTCGTCGGACCTCCTCCTTTGAGCTTTTTAGTTCCTCGCTGTTGGTTTTAGTTTGGTTTGTTTGGAGTTTATTTGGTCTTTATTTGATTTGCTTCGTTTTCACGTGTAGATTTTGACGACTCAGGAGAGCCCGAGTACTTTGAGGAAGAAGACCCTCAAGCTTTCGAGCAAGGCAAGTTACACCCCTGATCATATTGAACCCCGTATTTCAAATTATATAAGTTCTGTTTCAAATTACTATTGCATGCTTATTTCAATTCAAGTAATTTAATCCCTGTTTTAACCTTATAGTTATTCCTGATTCCTTTGTACAACTGAACTTGATTATTGATCCAATCATCCCTTGTCACCATAGTAAAGAGCTAGTTGGTACATTAGTATGAACTAGCATGTTTCAAAACTCTCTGCTTAGTCAAGCTTAGACCAAAATCTTGATTTGGGAGTTTTACTGCCAAAAGACCAATGTTGTCTAAATGTTTTAAACCATGACATTGGGTTGTCGCGGAGTTTTGAAAAAAAATTTGAAAAGCAAAGAAAAGGAAAACTGGTTTGGACTTGAACGAACTGGTTGTCTGGATGGGTGCATGTTCAAGCACGGGATCGATCCATTTCTATGGTCGAGACCCAGGGTTCTGTGGAAGTCACCCAGGTCAGTTAAGGACCGGTCTTCGAGTGTATTTTGCCATGCCTCACCGTGCAACAACACGTCTAGGGTGGGTGGTCCTGGCCAACTAATTTGCAATGTTTCATCGTGGACCTACGTACATGCATTCCTACTGCCGCAAGAGGGGGCTATGAACTCTGTGGGTTTCTATCCACAGGGGGTGAAACCTTATCGAGGGGGGACTGCGGTGGAATGGCGCATTGTAAAGGCCTTGTCACGTGCTCTAGACCACTTACCTTCGGTAGTGAGTGGTGGTATCGACGGATGCCAAACAAACTAGAGAAGTTGTGTCTTGTAGGTAAAGTTACACACCTCTGCAGAGTGTAAAACTATTCGAATAGCCGTGTCCGCGGTCAAGAACATGCTGGCAAAGCTGCTCCAAGTTAGATGTTGGTTGTGTTTTCAAAAGACCTCTTTGAAATGGTTTTGGATGTCTATCCAAATGGGTTCAGGCTGGGAGCCTTGTGATAGGAGGGTATCCTTCACCACTTGTTGATGAATGTTATCCGACTATAAAATGGATTTAGAAAATGAATTTTAGTTATTGTATAACTACTTTGGAACTTAGTACATGTAATTGGAAAGAAACTTGGCTTTATGCAAAGACAACCCTATAAGACCTCATTTGGGACATCCTTGTATGCATGCATTCAATCTGTTACTTGATGGGTGTGACTTGCGAGCACGGTTGTTGTGCTCACTCTTACTTGACATGTTTGAGCAGGAGAGGACGTCTTCAATGAGCCAGAGGACCTCCAAGACGACTAGGCTGCGACCTCCAAACGACTGCCTGTGGTGAGTCGTGTGGCCTTCTAGCTTTTGCTTTCGCTGTATTTTGTTCTTGCTGGCTGTATGCCCCCTTTTGTAATCAACTATGTTGTTATTTTAATAATGCTGCATTGATGGATGTTACCACTCTCGTTCACTATGCGAGCTAGCTGTTGGTCCTTGGGACTAGCTCGGTTGTGCACAGAGGGTTCAGGACCTCCCGGGCCCGACCGCGTCGTCGTGCCTTTCGGAGATCCCGGGTCCGATCATGACTTTGGGACATCCCTAAGGTCCGGGTCGTGACACAAGAAAGACAGGGATTTCTCCGCCATTGCCGCTCGGGAAGTGTTCTCCAACCGCTGATCTCCAAGAGATCAGATTCTTGTCGGGAAGCATCCCAATCTTGTTCAAAGCCTTGAGCTTCTTCTCGCTCAAATCAGAGACCAACCAGTTGGTGATTGAGTCCAACATTGTTGGATTTTGGGCGAAAAGATGAAAGGGAGTTGAAGAAAGTTCTTAGCAAAAAGATGAAGGGAAAAGAAAATCTAAGAGCGTAAAACCCTTAAGTCGGCGCATTCAAGGGATTTTATATGCCACACTTCATTAACTGCAAAGGGGAGTTGCCCGAAGTCGAATGGATAGAAACTTCTTCGGTTTCCCAGACAGTCTCTCAACCTTAAAGTGAATACGTACCACCTCATTAATTTCGCCATTAAAACGAGGGTTTTCCCCCAATACGGATTTTCATCGAAAGGGGTTCACATTATAGATGCACTTAAAGTTCGGGGGCTAGCTGACGAGGATTAAATTCCTAAATATTAATTAAAAGCCACATAGCTTATGTGGTCGTAAACCTCATAGCTTACGACCCCTATGGTCGTTAGAATCTCAAGAGTCCCCTGAGGGGTAACCTAGTCGAAGGGGGGTCCTGTACCCATTGCACGACCAGATGGCTGCTCGTAGAAGCTTTGAACTGGCACTTGGACTCGATTCCAAGTACATCCCTTCCGTGTGATTAATGGAACATGTGTCTTAATTGCTCCAAACCACACGACGTTTCCGGCCCTAAGTCACTGACAATAACCACTATATGGTTTTGTCTCCCACTGACATCAACTGCTGGTCAGTTGACATTTCACTAACTGTTACTGTTCCTTCGACCAGATGTGACACTTCCAAAGGGTGTCTCTTCCGGGAGTAACTGCTAGCACTTCGCTAGTTATTTACAGGAGGATCCAAACGACAGAAAGGACATTCGGACAAAACCATCAGGATCTGAACCATCAAGATCAATCCGAAGACAACCAGGAGAGAACAACCGCAATACACTTAGTGTAATTAGGGCTACTCTAGCGCCTTATTCAAGGCACCCCCTGTAAAGATCCAGTTCATTGCGATAAAGAGCAATCACATTCTCATCCAAGAACTCTTAGTCATTTTCCTCTATTTATTTCGTAAGATCGGTGACTCGGTCATCGACACTTTGTGACAATCATCTTAATCACATACCTATGGAAGTATGTCAAGACGGACACTGTAAGTTGATTGTCTCTTGTGTGTAAAGTGTACGGACTCTGCAGAGAGAGAAAACTATCTGGATAGCTATGCCCACGGTCATGGACGGTGTCGAGAACTTGCTTGAAGTGGCTTTCATTTTTATAAAACAATTTGTGAATGGGATGAAAAGATGGGTTGGAGCCTAGAGATTTGAGATGGCCTGGTTGAGAACCAGTGAGAAATACGGGATGTAACCCGAGAAAGAATATGAGCATTGGGTGGATGGAGCCACTCAATGGTGTAGGAGGTTGGAGCCTCCACTAGTATTTTACAACAAAACTCAACTTTGTTAAAATCTGTATTAGTTAAAAATGCTATGTATCAGGATTTGTCACTACTTAATCTGTTTCAATAAGTGGCTTTATACAAACAAAAGAACCACAAGCCATTCCTTTTATTAGTCTTGCATATTATATAACTGCATTCTGTGTGTTGGCTCGCGAGTACGGTTGTGTACTCATACTTGCTCAACATTATTATTCAATAAGTGTAAGAGAAGAAGGTTATGTATACACTTAGGAGCATTCGTCAAGACTGGAGATCAAGAAGGCCAAGAACTAGGTCGTAGCTATTGCCTGTGGGTATATCGTGAGAGTTCCATGTGGTATATTTTTATTCTGCTTCCGCTGCTATTCTTTGAAAGATATTTGGCATGCCTGGCCATTCTGTAAATCAAAAGCCTAAGGTATATTTATGTTTTATTTATTATTATCCAATAGTTTTATATTTTGAGGATATGTGTTTGATATTCACTGATATAACTGTGAGCACTAGCTACTGATTCAGGGACTGGTGTCGTGAACACAAAAAATTCTAATTTTTTTGGTCTGGCAGACTGATTTGGCGGAAGAACGATTCATGCTGATAATATGTTAGATAATCGATGTCGTGGTCGGGAGGCAACCAATCCTATCACATAATGAACACCAAATAGAGACACAATGTATGGAGGAGATCAAATATCTTTATTCATCCATCTATATCTTGTACACAAAAGGTCCTCATATTTATAGACTAAAAATGTGAAAGCCATCCGGTAGCGTTTAATTCTTTTGTTCATAATTAGGTTAGGTAACAATAACATGTCTTCTTCTATTCACGGTTCATGAAAGACAGGACATGGAAAAGGAGAAGTTACCAAATTGTTCCCTTCACGGCACAACAATGCATGCCAGGCTCCGCTTCTCTCTGTTTTCAGGTTCTCTCTCCTTTTCTTTCTGAGAAAGCACCGTTATGTTACATCCAGTTTGGGACCATTCAGAGCGTCTTTAATGGATATCTATGCAATTGACAGGACACATGTATTTTCTTTTTTTTCATCCAGAGGCCCCATGGGCATCAAATAGTCATTGCTGCCATTAAGGGTGTGATTACCAACAAACAAAGATAGTTCTTTATAATTGCCAACAAACAAATGCACCTGTTGATTAATCACATCGTTACTGTGGGCCAAACCGCCTAAGAGGTCTTTGCATACATGTACATACACTTTGTTCATCACCTTGTTTTTAGAACTATCAAAGTCCAAACCATTCACACCATCATTATTTACTTCTACAGATACATGAGAAACGTGCACAAGAAGTTTATTTATTTGAAAACCAGGACAAAACAAGTTTCATGCTTTCCCTGTACTGCAGTTCAAGCATTTAGACCCATCTGCTTCCTTGTCTTACTGACAAACAGATCTCGAGATTTAATTATGCCTGGTAGGCACCCACTGATTGTCAGGAACGGCAGCTGAGCCAACCCTTCGTTCCTTCCAAGAGAGACAAGTGCCAATGGATAACCAGTGCTGTAAGTTGCCAGTTTGCTGTTAGGCGAACCCTTCATCAGTAGTCTCAGGTTCTTTGCTACTAGCAAGGCATGCTTCTGGGCAAGGTACCCTTGCTTAATTTCCTGAAAATTAATGGATGTTATTGTTAATGTACAACACCATGAACACACAAAAATTCAAGTTTCTGAGGTCTATCTCAAAGATGTAACTAGCCAAAAACCTGTGATGTAGGTGTAGGGTTGTCTAGCTCGCATATTGACTTCAGCAAATATTTTTCAGGCATAGTTTAGTAAACAAAACATGACATATACTCCTTTAATAAGTTTGGAAAGATTTGTTATTTTCAGAATGACAGCGTTATAAACTCCTCTGCTATACGGCAACCGCCTCATCATTGTTTACTTAAAGAAATACACAACATACGGACGCAAGAAGTTCCATCCTTCTCTCCACTTCAGGCATTTAGATTGCATCGGATGGACAGGTTCTTTTTTTTCCAAGAGTAGTGGAGCGCTCGATCTTAATACCTTTTTTTAAAATATATTACATGTTAGATCACATCAGATGTCCAAGCTAATTGATGATAAAAAGGTTATTAATTGAGCGATCAATATTTGACTGTTAAGATTGATATATGAAATCCATGAAGCATAATCTTGTTTGGCCAGGTACGTGAAGTGAACTGCTCCCCAAATTATAGAAGGTTTTAGGCGATACTATGAAAAAATGTTTCTGGTAAAAAAAAATGCAGGCTTTTAGACATGAAAGGCAATATATACTCATAAGAATTCTGGAAGGCAGCACAGGCGAATTGATGAAGTCAATATAACAGTCTACAAACACATGCAGAATGTTGACTGCAAATTTGGGCTGTATCGCAGTTCAAATGATTGCTAACATATGCCAACAGCAAATTCAATTCATGCTGGTGGGGAAAATAGGAATACTCAACCTGAAGAAAACAGAACATTCTCAAACAGAAGGAGAATCTGCGAGCAAATAGAATGTGCATGATATTTGAAGTGTAGACTTACAGGAATATCCGTGATGTCGCCAATTGCAAAAATGTTACTATAACCTTTTATTCTTAGATCCTTTTCCACCATTAATCTTCCCCTGTTGTCCAAAGATTCCTTTAGGATGGTATCATGTATCCATGATGAACTCAGTGGCTTACCAATACATACAAAGTGGCAATCAGCTGTTACTGTTTCTCCACCTGATGTTCTGTACAACTTTTCTGTGTCTGACAATGAATCTAAGTCAACAGATTGCTGCAAAAGCACATCTACTTTCTTCAAAGTCAGCCAATCAAGACACTTCTTTGAAGCCTTGTTTCCAATGAATTCAAGTAATCGTGATCCTCTATGGACAAGGGTCACTTTCTTCTCTGGGTAGTCTACTGCGATCTCTCCAGCTAGTTCTACACCAGTTGGACCACCTCCAATTATCAACAAAGATTCTGAGGATTTTATCTTCCCGTTATCTGTTACAAGGTCACAGCATAATTAGGAAACATAAGGTCACAAAGCATGGTATATTTTCGTTAAGTGTTTTATCGCCAGTAACCTCTCTGAAATTCTTTTATCCTTTCAGTTTTGCTTCCAGGAGAAGTCAACGCATGGCCAGTTGCTATAACGAGATAATCATATGCAAGAAATTGACCATCAGCAGTCAGCACAGCATCTTCAGTGATATTGACTGCAGAAGATGTTACAATAGTTGCATTGGTGAGGTATTCCCTGTGATAGATTAATGATCTCTCAGCAAAAGATGGTTCAACCATTGATCTCAATTCAGCCCAGGGGATCTCTAGGTACTCCTTCCTGTCATTAGAAGAATTTTTTTATGAAGGAACCTACCAATTATGAACTAAGTGATAATAGCTAAGGGTATGAAGCCAATCTATTGTCAGGACAGAAGATATAATCATTATATTTTCAGTATAATTTGATTGGCATGATAAATGGTTCTCGGTTTATCACTGGGGGAAAAGAGAGAATAAAACTAATAAAACAGCGCTAGTCAAGTTGCTCTCATTTGAGCAGCTATATCTTTTCATATAAAAGTATGCCCCAACTTGGGTAAGCATAAAAAATTTCACAATCAACGAAATTTTGTGGAAATTCATTTTTATGTCATTCACTCGTTGGACTGGGAAGTGGATGACCATGTAATCAACAAAAAAAGCGATGGTTATATGCTGTTTTTTTATTAAAATAAATAAATAAATAATGTCTATATGCTGTTGTTGATTGGAAGTTAAGGGGAAACAGTTCTGTGGAGTTCTCTGCTCAATTAGTATGAACAGGTCTGGTATCCCTTTTAGATTGTCATTAACACATTCTCCCCACATTTTCTAAACTTCGATGGACATAATTCACCTTGATCCTCTATGGCCCTATCAGAATTTAGAAATATCCTCCGTTGAATAATGACAAGCAAATGGCAAGAAAAAACCGAAACATGTTATCCTAACTTGGCTGTACTTTTTCTCACACTTAAAATCAAAGCAGAAAGATGCTCACTTCTGAACCAAGTATTCAAGAACATCCCTATTCCCGCAGCAGCGTAGCAGCGCAACAAACTAAGGCTGAGATAGATCTCCACAGTCACTAGGAATCGCTAGAAGCAGGCTACTAAACTAAGTCGCCAAATCTCACCCCGATCCACGAACCACCGGTGGAAGCACAGCATGTGTGTGCCCACAATGAGTAATCAATCACCAGCTGCCGGCCACCCCGTGGAACACACAACACATTCGGAGAGCCGAAGAAAGAAGGCAGGCTCCTCTCCACCCGCATCGATCCGAGCACCACGACGCCTTGGCATTTCCACAAACACAGGGTGGGCGTGAGAGGAACGGGCGAGTCTTACGGATCGAGGAGGACGACGTCGGCGTCGGGCTGCATGGTCTTGGCGAGGAGGGAGCCGGCGATGCCGCCGCCGACCACCGCCACCCTCGGCTTGCCCGCCTCCGCCGCCATCGTCGCGATCTCACCACCGCTCGCCGCTGCTGCGCTGTCTCGCTCGCCACCAACTCCAACTTCCGCACCCACTCTCCCCTACCGCTCACGTCTCTCAACTCTCTTTTAGTTCCGCCTCAAGCTGAGAGATCTGCGCCACTGGAAGAATCGGATCGGATGCCCGTTCTTCGGCGTGGCTTTTCCCTTATCGTATCCAGCCGTCCGTTGGCGTTTGAACGGCCGCTATGAGGTGGAGCGGGCCGCCGTGGCCGTGACGGTATGGGACTTCCCGCCTCTGCCATGGAAATACGGGTTCTACCTCTCCTCCGTGAAGAAGAAAGGAACCGCGCATGCTACCTAATAAATCCATGCCATGCCATTCATTCCTTTGGTCCTGGGCTAATGCTGCTTTGTATAAATTTGGTGGTTTCAAATGAATATTTTTTTCCTGATTCATACATGGATCCAATTGTTTCGTGTAAGAAACCTGTGAAATTCATGTGTTTTACACAGACCTTAAATGGTTTATCTAGAGAGATGTTTGGCCGCTTTGGCATCCGTGTGATTGTCAAAAACACATCTCTGCCTTTTGGGGCTTAATTAATTGACGATATGCACTGGGTCCATAAAATCACTGGCCATGTACCGTAGCAAATCACAATGCAAAGGTCGATCTGCTCCCAGCTTTTGACGATTAAAAAAAGTTCATGTCTGAAGAGTAAGAACTTCATAAAAAAAAAAGAGTAAAGAATATAGCATAAATCCTTCAGAATTACTGCATAATTACCGTGTTCCAAACAAACAAAATTGAAGAATACAGATTGAGCTGTGGCCGGTCAAAAATAGCCAGAAACTGAAATATCGGGAGCTGCCTAATTAACTCCTGGCCGTAGAATTCTTGGCTTGGGCACTCGTGGCCACGTAGGACGCCTCCTCTGCTTCCCCGGCTTTCTCTCCCCCCGTAGACCTTAAACTGTTTTTATCGTTGCTTCCTCTTCTCCTCTCTGGCCTCCTCTATTATCATCTCCCCCAGCTCATCTCCGTGCAATTTTAGGCCTTCAAATGGCCCTCTGCCTCCTTCCTTCCTCCTAGTGCTGTGCCATGCTTGCAAATCCATCGTCGCACCTTCATCTCTACTAAGAAATGAAGGTGCATCAGCCCGAGGTACGTAAATTTGTTAACATCATTGGGAAATTGTGCTCCGTTTGGAACATGGGAACCTTGTAGAAATGCTACATGAATTGGGCACTCAAGACCTCACAGAGTGGGCACGGCACTTTTTTATAGAACAGACACACGTGTGCACTCTTAAAATTGGTGGACTTAAACCCTGATGGCCAGATGTACACTCGCAAGCCTAACCATCTGGCCACACGAGAGCTTTCTAAAAATGTGATGTCTTAGAGTCTAGAGATCATGTCGAAAGATGTTAATGTGTCCGTAAAGATACGATGGTGCTTGGCATACGAACTCTAGAATAATTGGGATTCCTTTGTCTCACCGAGTCGACAAGTCCTGGTCTTGTTTTCTGTTTGCTTCCTATTATAACTATGAATTACATAGGATAGATATATACTCCTATACTATACTCCATAGCTTGCTGTTCTTAGGTTTATTGTATCTTTATTTGCCCTAACACCATCGTAATGTCGTACAATTGTTTGTTGATGTCAAAGCAGCCTATGGCCTCACCGGCGCGGTCGCGAGACGGCGGCGGCGCGCTCCCGCGGAGCACGAGCGGCAAGGCGCCCCCCACGACGCCGTTCAGCTCCAACACCTCGCACCAGCCGGCGCGCGCCTCCGTCTCCACGCCCACCACGCCCGCGTCGCACCACAAGCCGCTGGCCATCAAGACCGACGCGCCGCCGGCCACCCCGAAGGACAAGACCAAGTCGTCGTCGTACTACTCGTCGATGTGGTCGCCGAGGAAGCTCATGCAGCGGGCCTCGCGCGCCCTCCGCGGCGGCAAGGCCCGGCGCAAGAAGAACAAGGCAGACGGCGACAGCCCGACGTCGGTCACCAGCAAGGGCTCCGACGCGGCGAGCGTCCTGTCCTTGGACGAGCTCGCCGACGACGTCCACGGCGGGGGCGCCAAGCAAGAGGAACACCACCTCGAGGTCGTCCCGGAGAAGATCATACACGAGGCGAATCCGTCGGTGGTGGTGAACCATCAACCGGCCGTGGCGGAGGAATTGGAGTTGCGCGTGAAGACGCCGGAGAAGGATACCGCCGCCGTGGAGGAGGAGCCCAAGAAGGGAGCGGCTCCGGCTCCGGCTGTCACGGACAAGTTCATGGTGGTGAAGGAGGCGACCAAGAAGCACGCGGAGGAGGCCGAGGAGGATGAGGCGGTGAGGAGGTTCGAGGGGAGCCGGGTGAAGACCGCGATGGAGAAGCGGTCGGAGGAGGAGCAGCCGCGGCGGCGGGAGGTGGCGCGGAGCAACGACGTGATCGAGGAGGCGCGGAGCAAGCTGCTCGAGAGGCGACAGTGCAGCAGGGTGAAGGCGCTCGTCGGCGCCTTCCAGACCGTCATGGACGCCAACCACGCCGCTGCCGGCAAGCCGCAGCTCCACCTCCGCAAGGAGGCCTAAACAACAATGCTCGCTTGAATTGCCTTAATTTTCCCGGCCGCCGCGTGGCTCTAATCTTTATCAACTACCCCAATGTGTCGTCGCACTATCCCTAATACGGAGTATACTTTATTTTGTAATTAAGGGGGAAGATGAGGAGGAAGATGATGTATTTTGCTTCAAATTCTCTACACGATTGCATTTGCCATTGCATTCTAGACTGGAATTTTTGGCGGATACGGTGTTTTTTCAGTGTGTATTTGTGAATCTATCCACGGCGCCATAGTATTTGCAGATGTAGCACCGCTGGCATACGAAACCATGGCATGTGGCGTTGGCGCACGGCCACCGTACGCCAACGCCGCCGCCGCCGACGCGTGGCCGCCACCAGCCCTGAGCCACCACCTCAACTAGCCCCAAGCCGCCACCTCAGCCACGCTGGCGTAGGATGGCCATGCGCTAGCCCTTGGCGCATGGCCACCATGCACCCGCCACTGTTAGGGGTTAGGGGTTAATTAGAGCATTTTTAGTGTATTGAACCGATGTCGATTCAAAGTTATGTCACGTAAGTATTATAGGAACTGAGCTTATTTTTCTTCAATGTATTAAATCGATTCCTACTAATAACTGGGACCCACGTTAGATTAAAAAACCACAAAATAACAATATTCTCTCTCAATCGCACTCTCTCCTATGTAGCTGTTTAATGCTCATATGAGTTGTTTAATGCTTTGAATCGACTCCTTAGTAGAGTCCGGCTCCATGCATTTTTTTGTTGGAATCGACCCCTCCAATGTATTGAATCGATTCAATGTCTTCTCTCTCCTCATTTGAACCGACTAAAACACAACATTGGAGATGGTCTTAGTTAGTTAGGTTAGATAATTAAGTTAGTGTTAGGCTAGTTCGGAGAAATTTTAAAATATATAAAATAAGTCCAAAAAAATATGAAATTTTTTTGTGGAGCCTTATGACATCGTATACTTGCTTGTATAAATTTTCTATTATTTTATTCGTTCAGGATTGTTCTCGCAACATCCTATCGACTCGCGCGCCCCCTCCGTCCCTCCTTCCCACCCGCCACGCACCCGGATTGTTCTGCGGAGAATTAAAAAACCTCACGGTGGCCATCTTTCCCACCGTCCCTCCTCCCTCCTTCGTACATCTGTCGCCTTGTCCAGAAATTCCAGTGCCAACGCTTACGGAATTCCCGGCGCCAACGCCGCGACTCCTTCTCCGTTCGGCTATAAATACCGAACTCTGGCACTCGCTCTTCGATCATCTCATTTGTGTTTCGATTCTCGTTCTTGCACTCATCGCTGAGAACTTAGAGAACGTAACATAATTAATTTTATTAGGAGGTTAACTGTTTTCTTGCTTCTCGTCGCTCGGCTTTGATTGATTACTTCCCCCAAAGGGCAGGTAATTTGTGTTATGCTTTTACCGTTGTTACCGTAGTCGTAATTAGTCAGTCTTAGTCAGCTAGTCATAATTAGATAGTTTAGGGGTAATTAATTAGTCGTAATTAGTTAGTTGACTAGTAAAGAATTAGTTTAGTAGTAATTAATTAGTCGTAATTAGTTTAGTAGTCATCATTACAGCATATTAAGTAAGTGGAAATGAAGTACTGGTAATTTTTTAGTGGTAATTAATCAATTGTAATTAGTTAGTTTAGAGGTAATTAATTAGTCGTAATTAGTTAGTTCACTAGTAATGAATTAGTTTAGTGGCAATTAATTAGTTGTAATTAGTTTAGTAGCCATCATTATGGCATATTGAATAAGTGAAAATGAAGTACTGGTAAATTTTTAGTGGTAATTAATCAATCATAATTAGTTAGTTTAGAAGTAATTAATTAGTCGTAATTAGTTAGTTCACTAGTAATGAATTAGTTTAGTGGTAATCAATTAGTCGTAATTAGTTTAGTAGTCATCGTTAGAGCATATTAAGTAAGTGGAAATGAAGTACTGGTAATTTTTTAGTGGTAATTAATCAATCATAATTAGTTTGTTTAGAGGTAATTAATTAGTCGTAATTAGTTAGTCCACTAGTAATGAATTAGTTTAGTGGCAATTAATTAGTTCTAATTAGTTTAGTAGTCATCATTATGGCATATTGAATAAGTGGAAATGAAGTACTGGGAATTTTTTAGTGGTAATTAATCAATCGTAATTAGTTAGTTTAGAGGTAATTAATTAGTCGTAATTAGTTAGTTCACTAGTAATTAATTAGTTTAGTGGTAATTAATTAGTCGTAATTAGTTTAGTAGTCATCATTACAACATATTAAGTAAGTGAAAATGAAGTACTGGTAATTTTGTAGTGGTAATTAATCAATCATAATTAGTTAGTTTAGAGATAATTAATTAGTCGTAATTAGTTAGTTCACTAGTAATGAATTAGTTTAGTGGTAATTAATTAGCTGTAATTAATTTAGTAGTCATCATTATGGCATATTGAATAAGTGGTAATTAATCAGTCGTATTTAGTTAAGTAGGAACTAGTTAGGCATAACTCATTCGTAATTATTTAGTGGTTGTTGTGGCTTTAGGTATTTTCAAACATGCAAGACTTGTTTGTGTTTTACGACGATGGTCTCGTACGGGCCGGACACAATGGGTTGGACCTGTTGAGATGTCAGTACAAGGTGGTCCGGGTGGAGGGGCTCCACGCGATGAATATTCACGAGCTGCGAAGCTGCATTCGGAGGGAGTTCGTCACGGAGCCAACGACGAAGAAAGTTATGATCGAGACGATCACCTGCACGAATTATGTGTGGGAGCTCGTAAAGGTGAATGGAAGAATAGCATGGAGGCAGTGCATGGAGATTGTCTCGTAGCCCAAGGCGATCATTCACGGGAAGCCTATGGTGTACGTGAATTTCATACGTAGGGCGTCGAGAAACCCTGATGATGCCAGGGCCTCTACAAGCGAGCAAGCGTAGCCCGAGCCTGAAGATGGCAGCACGGAATGTGCTGCCTCGGAGGGAAGTCTTGTGCCTAATTTTGTGCCAAATGAGGGGGCGGAAACATGGTAGTCAGCCCGCATCGACTGCCATGAGTATCTACTGGACGAGCCTCTTGGGTTGGTGTCCAACGAGAACACCGACCCAAGCTCGGATGGTACCGACGAGGACGCACATGAAGTTGGTGGTCCTTACGTGGCATCGAGACTTGATGATATCGCGGTGCGTTCGCTCGTACTGCCGCAAGAAGAAGGCTCCCAGTGGGGGTTTGAAGCCGACACCCTCTTAGTTGGGCAGCGCTTCCTGGACAAGGTGGTCGTGCAACAAGCTATATGCAGACGCCTTGTCCATCACCGTGTACCGAAAGTGCACCGGTCCAACCGAGAGAAAGTACGATGAAGTCGTAGTAGAAGGCTGTCCTAGCAAGGTCGGCCATCGAGCAAAGATCTTCGATCGGTCTTCATGGTCAAGGAGCCGATCGACCACACTTGCGAGCTCGGCGAGCCCTGCAGAGCATCGAACGTGACTTCGCGATATGTTGCAAACCTCATCACGCACCTAGTTGAGGCTGACGTGTCTATCTCCCCCAATCCGATGATGTCGGAAGTGTCGTCAATCAGGTTGGCTATCCAGTTAGCTACAGTAAGGTCCGACGAGCCAAGCAGAAGGTCATCGAGACTATGTACGGGACATACGAAGAGGCGTACAACCTTGTGCCGAGATTGCTTCACCAGATTGCCGGATCAAACCCCAGCACGTACATAAACAATCTTGACCGTGAAGATGCTGGAAAAGGGTCCAACTGCTTCATACTGGACCGGGTGTTCTAGGCTTTCGCTCAGGCCATCACAGGCTTCAAGTTATGCCGTCCCGTGCTAACGATGGATGGCACTTTCCTCACAGGAAGGTACAAGGGCACCATCCTCACTGCGGTGGCGGTTGATGCGAATGACCAGCTTCTCCCGATGTCATTTGCCATTGTGGAGAGCGAGAACACATCCAGCTAGCTGTGGTTCTTAGAGAACATGAAGAGGGCGGTGGTGGGAGACCGGCCCAACGTCTGCCTAATCACATACCGCAATGCTGGGTTGTTGGCGGCAATCATCACCATGCAGCGTGGGACAGATCCATCTCACCAGTGGAACGATGTGCAATCCAGGTGGTGTATGAGGCATCTTGCATCTAACTTGTTCACGCGGTTCCGTAGTCAGAAACTCATGAATATGTTCAAGACATTGTGTCTGTAGAACTAGAGACAGAAGTTTGAGTTTATTTGGAGAGACATCGAACACCGGACTACAAGGCATACAAGGGAGTCCACTTCGGAGGGGGTGCAACCCAGTAGTGCCATAAGCTTCTCCGAGTGGATTAATGGCCACGCTCCTGACTTGGCGAAATGGTCCCTCCTCTATGACACAGACGGTGCGAGGTACGGGATTATGACGACCAACATATCCGAGGTCTACAACAGCGTCCTCAAAGGTGTGCAGTGCCTCCCTATCACCGCGATGGTCCAGGAGACATGGACTTGCTTTGTTGGTTATTTAGTCAATAGAGCCACCGCTTTGGCTAAGCGGATGAGATGGGCGAAGGCAGCGATGGTCCAAGAACATGCAGAGGCACATGGACCGGAAGATGAAGAAGGCCCGAATGCATGACAACTGGTTGATCGACGGCCTCAGTGGCACGAGATTAGGCTTTACGTAAATCGTCAACGATCATGCTGTGGGGAAAGGAAGCGAGCATGCACCTTGAGTGACGTGGCGACATGCACCTGCAACAAGCCGAAGCTCCTCCACAAGACATGCTCGCATGTGTACAAGGCGTGTGCGCAAATGAGGCAGATGTCTACGCCGTACATCTTCGAGTACTACGACATGCAGCACCTATTCGGTACATGGAGTGGAGAGTTTCACTCGAACGACCTGTAAATGAACTACAACGATCTTTGGCCAGACATGGTGAAATGGGGTCCCAACAGGGACTTGAAGAGAATAGGGAAGGGGCGATGGCATATGCGGCACTTCTGGAATGACATGGATACTAGCCAATGTACCAGTATCAGCCGCACAATCAAGTGCAGGATATGCAAACCCCTGGGCACTTAATGAAGGATTGTCCCAACAGACCCATCTCGTCCGGTCGTCATTCAGTGTCGTAATATAATGTTTTTCCACCTTATTTGTTATGCACAGCGCAAAATTCTATGATACCCAGCGCAAAATTTCTACGCGAGGATGTTGCAGAAGCGCAACTGGCTTGCGCAGAAGAGGAAACATCTACAATACCCAGATTTTTCAATGAAAGATGCTCGAGTACCACCATGTTTTCGATCCCGCAGTGTATGTGTGTGGCGAGCCGGTAGAGATCATTCAGTCCACACACTCAGACACTACCGCTGAGGCATACTACACGTGTGGGCACCACCTCGTAAGTGTTTCTTTCGCACGCATTGATTTTCCTCTCTCTACGTTGAATTTCTTAAATTTTTTACTTCATCCCTACGTAATGGTAGCCCGAGATGCGCTGCCACTTCTTCCAATGGATCGACGGCCCGAAGATGTATGACAGGGCATTCATCCAGCAGAAGTACATGCTGAACTACTCGATGCAGGCCGAGACCTTCCTGTAGTGGAGACCTTACGTACCGGACCCTGTTGAGGAGGCACCGAAGGAGCCCAGTACTCGCCCGGGCATAATCCATATCGATGACGTGAGTTATAAAGAATTTATATCCTTGTTACGTTTTTCACTTTACGGTGTACTTACATCATAGAATCGGAGGACATGGACGACTTCGACATACCAACCCGACGTGGAGAGTCCCGCGACAAGAGGAAGGAAAAGGCTCATGCGACTGAGCCCGGCCGCCATAGCGTATCCGGTCACCCGGGCGTAATCCATATCAATGTCATGAGTTATGAAGAATTTACATCCTTGTTACAATTTTCACTGTACGGTGCACTTACATCATGGAATCGTGGGACATGGACGACTTCGACACACCAGCCCGACGTGGAGAGTCCGGCGACAAGGGGAAGGGGAAGGGGAAGGCTCCTTCGATCGAGACTGGCCGACGTCAAAGCGTATCAGGCCGACCGGGCGCACTCCGTATCGAAGACGTGAGTTATATACAATTTGCATCCTTGTTACATTTCTTATTGTATGATCTACGATCCACTTACATCATGATATCGCAATACATGGACAACTTCTACACTCACCGCCACCGTGGGCAGCCCCGAGACAAGGGGCACTCGCTATAGCGCTGCGTAGACTAGTTGCACACATCGTTAAATATGACAATCTTTGTCAAATTATTAGTTTGCCGTGGATGATCTGTATTGTACCACAGGATACATAAGATTATGCAGGAACCAACTAAGGGAAATGCGTGGTGTGCAGATCATATAACGATGTACCGTAGCCTTCGAAACGCACACGATTCAGAGGTTACGGTACATCGTTATATGATCTGCATGCCACGTATTTTCCTCAGTTGGTTTATGCACACCCTTATCTAGCATGTCGTACAATACAGTATTAAAGAACATCATCCACACTAAACCAATAAATAAACAAAGAGTATCCTATTTGATCGAGTTACATGTGATAATAGCCCTCCTCCTTCATCCCGGTTCATGTACAAGCTTATTTAGACTTTGGTATATCTCGTGTTACCACTACTACATACAGCCTCATCACAGACGGTTCGGAACCGTCATCACAGACGGTTTTTTGAACTGTTTGAATTTGTTCGTCTGTGATAACGTCGGTTATCACAAACAATTCAAAAACCGTCTGTGATACGTCATAACACAAACGGTTTTTTGTTGAAACCGTCTGTGAAGGCATCGTATCACATACGGTTTCCATTAAAAATCGTCTGTGACACGTAGCATATCATAGACGGTTCTATTTAAAAATTGTCTATGATATTCTCAAATATCACAAACGATTTCTAAATAGAACCATTTCCATTAAAAACCGTCTGTGATACGTAGCATATCACAGACGGTTCTATTTAGAAACCGCTCGTGATAAACAAATATCACAGACGGTTTCTAAATAGAACCGTCTGTGATATGCTACGTATCACAGACGGTTTCAACACAAAACCGTCTGTGATAGCTCATTACCCTAACTACTTTTTTTCATTTTTGGCTAGCCTCAGGAATTGCTAGCCATGCCCTCTGAAAACAAGTATGCAGAAAATAGATACATCACAGATAATCAATTGTTGACAACTCAAAGTGATCATTACTCAAAATAAATTACAAAAGAATTTGTTCAAGTATTCTCGCTATAATTACAATTGAATCAATTGTTTGCACGTGGTTGAGAGGTGTCGACAGGGTGAAACTTTGGGTCGGCGATGGAGTGAAAGTCTTCGTTGGGGTTAATGATAGCTGTCTTGATGAAGGCGCAGAGGTGCCCTCGAACGTACACGATCTCTCTCGCAACGAGTGGATCTAATTTTATCATCAAATCCTGTCGCTAGTAAGAGTAAAGTGGTAAGCATATATATTTAAATTTATAATTCGGAAATAATCATTTCGAGACTGACAAACCTCGGGATCCTTCATCTTAGCACTAATGATTTGCTCCATATGATGGCAAACATAGAATGCACATAGCTCATCATTTTTTTGCTGGCGGCACTGCAAAAATAGAATTACATATATAAGCATAGTCAGTTCGAGACGCATTATTAGGAAGTATGATATAGCATTATTGTGTTGTAGCGCGTTGCACATTATTGTGTTGTAGCGCGTACCAGAAATTGCGTCCTATGTGTCAGTGTCTTGTTCGATCCCCCCTTGTATAGTCCTCCCCCATCAACATAGGCGGTGAACGAACTATATGATTCCAAAAAGTTATCCTCGGCCATTTCAAACAAATGAAGACTACAATAGAGTTATGTATGGAGAAAATGAGCATACCTGTCGAGTATTTCTGTCAGAATGCTGAAGTCGTGTTATTTGCTAATTAGGGAATTAAGGTATATTACCTTGTTTCTCTTTGGTATAATGACTAAAAGGATCCAGTGGTACCTACTCATGTATGTCGCTATAGTCATTAAACCTAAGTTCGTGCTGTGTATAAAGTACAAATGAAATTTATATAGCAAGTAGTGAAGCACTTACCCCTGGTTGTAGGGCATCAGTATGTAGTCCTTGTTGTCTTGACGAAGCAATCCCGCCGTTATGTATTTCTCGACGAAGGATGCGTCTGTTTCGATGGCTTGCATAGAGACCACATGTGGGTCGAGTAAACCCACCGGTTCGGACCATTCCTCGGCTTTTTTCATCATGTATCTGTACATAAGCAATGAGTTGTGATATTTATCGGTATTACGTGAATGTAGAACTTGATTGTACACACTTACAGTGTCCAACATCATAGAAGCGAGGCGTCGAGGGCAATGAGGTTGAATAGGTCGTATAAGTCGCTCAGGCCCACGATGAAGTGGCCCGGCCCGTTGAAGAAATGCTTATCCTTATATCTGACGGTGATTCCGGTATCGCACCCCTTCTTTTCGGTCTTCCGCATGTACCAGAGATGCAAAGCCTGACAACCTAATCCAGCGCGGGTTAATACTGTGTCAGAGCACAATGGTTTTCTGATGGAGTATTTCGAGGGCTCGGGAGGCGCCTTAATGTTCTTCGATTTCGATTTGGCCTTAACGACTTGCCCGCTACACGTCTTCCTACGAGACGACTTAGGAACCGATACGGCGGCACGCTTTTTTTGTTCCTTCGGCGTCTTCTCCATGGGAACCGATGAGGTGGCCTTCTGAAGCAAAGGTTTATGAGGTGGATCATCGAGGGTCCCGTTGGGGTGGCCTTCTGAAGCGAAGGTTCATGAGGTGGAGTCATCAAGGGTCCCGTTGGAGAGGAATGGCCGTGTCAAGATCGCGGCACTGGTGAGTCCAGGGCGATGTCCTTCTTGGGCCACTGGATAAAAGTGTGCACGGCATCCCCTAGTGCTTTGATGTCTTCGTTCAGGCGAATCTCCAGCAGGACGGCCATGAAATTGTCATGTACCATGTCCACCTGGACCCTAGCGTAACCATGTGCCAGCTGGGCACCGTGCTGCACTGCCCCTCCCTGGTATGGATACAGATCCCCTGCCTAGCCTCAATAGAAATGGACCCAACCATCCTCACTTGGAGCTTGCAGGGCATCGGCTCCTACAAAACGATACGCAATTAGCTAAGGCGTCCTATAGGTCTATTTTTGGTGCATTCCATATATGTACATTACCTTGATGTCGTCTATCGGTAATTGAACGTCGTCTTGTTCAGAATTTGGAGTGGACGTGACGCTACTCCGATGTTGAGGAGGACTGGCTCCCAAAATAACGGTGGCGGCTTGCGACTGGCTGAGGAGTTAATTCATTTGATCCCGCAATATTGTTATTTGTCCTTGAAATTTTGCAATAAGCACCTGTTCCAACCGGGCGTCATGCTCGGCCTTCGATCTCTTCCTATTCCTATACGTGTCGCAGTCGCCTTGGAATCCATAACTCCAAGGTACGTTAACCCCAATGCCCCGCGTGCGACCCGGGTGCTCCTTGTTTTCTAGGGCCGTAGATAGTATATTCTTCTCCCTGTCTGCTTGGAAGGAGCTTTGGAAGTTTGGGTAGTCAATGCATGCTGCAAGAGGTCATCATGTTATTATAGATACTATGAAGTTATAGACTTATTAACAACTAGGTAGTTCGACATATTTACCACACGTTGGGACACTTCCTCGTCTGCCTGGTTTGGGAAAGAGATGCTGCCCGAAGACGTGACTTGCCCTCGCTCTTACCAGCTTAGGGAACACTCGTCTGTGATATCAGGAAATGGCCTGGTTGCGTTCTCGTCCTCCGCCGCCTATTCCACGGATTTACCCGCGTACCTAGCGGTGCCAGGTCTGTGGGGGTGAGTGTTTCGTGCCTAGAGAGCTTTGTGTGCCGCACTTTGCTCCTTAAATTCGGCCGTCGTCTTCATCCGCACAAACTCATCCCATATATCCCTCGACAAGAATGAATACTTCGCGAAGGACGTCCGACCCGTGTTCACGTACTTCGTGACAAGAAGGCTCTTGAAGGTCCTCCATGCATGACACATCGCGAGCAACGCGTGCCGTTCCACGCGCCCCTGGTCTGCTTCTGGGATAGTGAACGAGGCTGAAAGTTCTGTCCACAGCGCGTCTCTCTCTACGCTCGTCAGATACTTCCATTTTGGTGTGGTGATGGGGATCCGTTCCCTTGCAAGTATCCCACATATGGTCCGGAATCTCGCCGCTGATCTTTGGGGACTCAGAGGGACCCCGAACGTCACTGACTTCCGTGATGATCAGTCGGCCCGCAGGCAATTTCGATTTTCCTCTGCCATCTCGCTTACGTATCACTACCGTTGGACTTCCAGACGCATTCGGCGACGTCGGTGACGGCGGCGAAGATGGTGCCTCTGCCATCTCGCTTTCTTGCTATCTATATAAGTTACATACGCAATAAAATGGATTGCAAGTGTCCCAAATCAACATATACATATGATGTATCTCCATGTGATTTAAAATGAACAATATGCTCAACATGTGCAATATTACCAAATAATCATAATTAATTTCAGCATAGATATGAAACAATAAAGCATTAATCGAATAGCATTTAAATGACCAAACAGGGCACATGTATATGAATGAAATTAGCACAGAGCACAAAAATCACAGAGTAAACTTTCGGTCAAACAGGGAACCAATTTGGACATATACCACATGTATATGTATTGGACATGTGAGTTGTTCAGCCCAATTTGGTACTAGAAAGCATTGTGTGCAAGCAATAATGTATATATTTAGAGATGCTAATATTTTCAACTTCAGATATTCACTCAATTCTCAGCTAACCAATTTGCCATGTAGAACAAGGAATATCTTAGTCCAAACTAAAACAGGAGAATGACATGTATGATCAATTATAAAATCTGAATGTGATTGTTATTCCAATTGAATAATTCTGTAAAGATCATATAATTACTTTGCATAGAAAACATCAAAACAAGTAATCATAGCCATACTATATTCACAGTGGAGGATTACTGACCTAACATAGATTCATCAGGACATTGCCATTCCAACTATGAATAATTCCATATATATGCATGAACCATCAGTCAAATTTGTGGACAGGCAATGAAAAAAATGTTCAAGAACCATTTGACATTAATCACAATAGCATCGAGTCCTACACATACTCATGCATTCCATACAAAGAATTTCAGATCTGTGCAAACCCAAAATATGACCGAATCCTAACAAATCACAACCAAAATACTTCATATTATCCTACACATTTTCATCTAATTAGCAAATCCACACGCATCTACACATTACAAATAAAAAGGGGATGGGGGAGGACAAGGTGGAAGGGTGGCACCGAGCTCTTAGCCTGTTACCTCCACGGCTCCGAGGGAAGAAATGATGAGGGGAGAGTGAGGCCGCTGGAGGGAAAATCCGACGACGAGGGCACACGAGGAGGAGTCCGTGCGTCGAGGATGGCGGCGGCGGCGAGGTCGAAGGTGGCGGTGTTGGGGCTTAAGGGGAAGTGAACGGGCGAGCCCTAGAGGAGGCGAACGAGCGCACGAGAGGTTAAGGGGCTAAGGGCACCGGGGAGTGGAAGTGACGAGTAAGAGCAAAAACCCTAGTGGTTCCCTCCTTATTAAAGGCTATCATAGACGATTCTATTATGGAACCGTCTATGATAAGGAATCACAGACGGTTCTTAATAAGAACCGTCTGTGATACATTCCATATCACATACGGTTCTATTAGGGAACCGTCTGTGATATAAAATGTATACCCATTTATGTAGTATCCTTTCCATGTCACAATTGTAAATTGTGGCCCTTTTGCCAACCATAGCAGCGTATCATCACTTGATGACCTTCCAGTGAATCGCACCTTTAACCATTCGTTGAATCGACGGTTGTACTCTCTCGTGATCCAAACCTCCGACCAGTCTGGATTCTGTTGGCGTACCATGTCTTTGTACTCGTCGATGTACGGGGACACTTGGGTCATGTGTTGTAAGACCGTGAAATGGGCTTGAGCGTACGTATCCAAATCGGGAGTGATTGATTTCCTTCCGATGGTCCTGATACCATCCAGTCTCCCCTCATGACAAGATAGAGGCACACCTATCGGTTCCACCTGAGCCATGTAGTCGACGCAGAACTCATTGATCTCTTCGGTTACATAACCTTCGATAATGCTGCCCTCCGGTTGAGATCGATTCCGTACGTAGGACTTGAAAATTCCCATGTACCTCTCGAACGGGTACATATGATGTAGGAATACAGGGCCGCATATCTTTATCTCTTTCACAAGGTGAATAATGAGATGGACCATGTTATCGAAAAATAACGGAGGAAAATACATCTCAAGATGACATAGAGTCGTCACCACCTCGGCCTGCAGAGCATCTAGTCCTTGGGGATCGATGACCTTCTGAGCAATTGAGTTAAAGAAATAACACAACCGCAAGATTACCACTCGGACGTTGTTCGCCAAGATACTCCTAATTGCAACAGGAAGCATTTGTGTCATCAGCATATGACAATCATGAGACTTCATACCAATTAATTTCAAATCTTCCATAGAAACAAGTTTCTTAATGTTAGCAGAGTAACCAGATGGGACTTTCACACCATGCAAGCTCTAGCATGGTTCATTTCTCTCGGCCTTGGACAGAGTGTAGCAAGCTGGGGAAGGTACGTTCGTCCTTTATCAGTCTCTTTCGGTGCTAACTCGGTCCTTATGTTCATATCAACCAATTCACGTCATGCGTTAACACAATCCTTTGTTTTGCCACTAATGTTCAGTAAGAGACCAATCAAGCTATCGCATACATTCTTCTCGACGTGCATGACGTCGATGCAGTGGCGAACTTCTAAGTGCTTCCAATAAGGCAAGTTTCAAAAAATTGACCGCTTCTTCCATATGTTCTTTTGACGGGTTCTTAATTTACGTCCCTTCCCAAACACAACATCGATATCCTTAACCATATCATAGATCTCTTTCCCTCTAAAAGCCCTTGGAGCTGAACTGTCTTCCTTATTTCCGTCGAATTGTTTCTTCATCTTGCGGTATGAGTGACTCTGAGGAAGGAACCTACGGTGACGATATATACGATTTTATGCAAGTTGTTCAGCCATACACTCTTCGTAGCATCTAAGCAGTGCGGACAAGCTTTGGCTCCTTTTGTACTGAAGCCCGACAGGTTATCAAGCGCATGAAAATCATTGATGGTGCAGAACAACATGGCACGTAAAGTGAAGTTCTCTCGTTTGTACGCATTCCATACATATACCCCTTCGTTCCACAGTGTCATAAGATCTTCCCGCAATGGTGCTAGGTACACATCAATATCATTCTCAGGTTGCTTCGACCCTTGAATAAGTAGTGACATCAAAATGTACTTCCGCTTCATACACAGCCAAGGAGGAAGGTTGTACATACATAGATTCGCGGGCCAGGTGCTATGTCGGCTGCTCATATTACCGAAAGGATTCATTCCATATGTACTAAACCGTAACCTTATGTTCCTCGGTTCCGCACCGAACTCTTCGAAACTCTGATCAAAATTTCTCCACTGGGCAGAATCAGCAGGGTGTCTTAGCTTTCCATCTTTCTTACGCTCCTCCGAGTGCCAACGCAACAATCTTGCCTCCTTTGGGTTCGCAAATAAACGCTTCAAACGTGGGATCACAGGCAAATACCACAAGATCTTAGCAAAAGGTCCTTGCTTCACCTTAGCAGTATTCTTACGCTTGTATCGGGACGCTTTACACACAGGACATACATGCATGTCTGCATACTCTTTACGGTAGAGGATACAATTGTTCGGACATACATGTATTCTTTCTACTTTCATTTCCAATGGACAAAGAACCTTCCTTGCTTGGTAGGTGGTGCTGGGCAACACGTTTCCCTCCGGAAGGATGTCCGCTAGGAGACCTAACAACACCGTGAAACTCTTATCGGACCAACCATTGCTTGCCTTCAATTTCAGCAATTCAATCACGGTTGACAACCTTGTGTATTTCGGCTTGCAGCTAGGGAACAAAGGTCTCACCGAGTCCTCCATTAAGCCCTCAAATTTACAAAACTCTCTCTCACTGTAGTTCTCTTCTGCATCGCGTAGCATCTGATCCAGATTGTCATCATGCAACCTATCCTCATCAAAAGCACAGTCCACATCCGGCATATCGTTGACTTCCTCAGCGATGCCGTCATTATTAACTTCCGGTATAATCTGATCTTCACCATGACTGGTCCAACATGTATACCCTTTTTTGAAACCCCCTTCAAATCAAGTGTGCTTCGATCTGCGCCGGGTTGTTAAACATATTCAGATTACCACAATCAATGCATAAACAGTACATAAAATTTATCCCCTTCTTCAACATATCTTGCTCGGCGGCTCTTCTAAAAGCAACTACGCCATTAATGTACTCTTGACTCACACGGTTCACACCGTACATCTAGTTTCGGTCCATCTACGATATACATGTAACAAATTAGTGTCAAATTAGATTAATTAACCGCAACTACGTACTCTTCCTATTTACCAAACATACTTAAATTGATTAGCGATTAATTTATAGCAAACATAAAGGGTTATAGATCGTTACCCTCGGAGCTCACGACGAAAATACCAAATATCTCTCGAGAATCCTCTCCTTCTCCTCCCTTCCTCCTTCCTTCCCTTCCTTCTCCTCGTTGTTGGCGGCGCAACGGGGGAGGACCTGGGTGGCGGCTCAAATGGGAATGGGTAGGGGTCTGTCGGGTCAAAGTATTTATAGTGGCATGATATCACAGACGGTTCTTACTACGAACCGTCTGTGATATATAATTATCACAGACGATTTTTTAATACAACCGCTCAGGATAGTTCCTGACGGTCTTTGTTGACGCATCGCTCAGTGATATCGAGATTATCACGAGCGGTTCTTTTAAAGAGTCATGCGTGATAATTCACAGATGGTTCTATTAAAAAATCGTCTGTGATGATGCGTCTTCTATACCTTGTTTTGTAGTAGTGTATGCGATTATGTTAGGGTATATTTGTATTCATATTTTGTTTTGCTATGTTTGTACGCGTATTTTGGTTGTTATGTGTGTACTCCAGCGCCATATTGTATATCGACATCTCCAATAGAGTTGCAATATAGCTTTTTTTTACACATTCCAAGTCACATAAAATCATGAAACCCTAATTTCCGAAACATAAAATCAAAATTTTCGCGACCTAAATCCTAAAATTTCGAGACAATACCAGAATACATATAAAATTGCCAAAATAGTACACAATCAAGTCCACTGCGTGAGGATCCTTCAAAATAAAATTCATAATTTTTGGAGCTCATTTTCTACATTTATTGATTCATACGAACATGACACTTATACGAAATAGCGATAACAATTTTGAACGAATAAAAATATGAAAAATTTACACAATCAAGTACACAGTGTCGAGAGGCTCCATGATTTTTTTTTTATTTTTTTGGATTGATTTGCTATATTTTAAAATTCATACAAATTTCAGCATAACACTAACTAACCTAACTAATTAGCCCTAACCCCTAACTAATTAGCCCTAATGGCTGGCGCATGGTGGCCATACGCCAAAGGGCTGACGTGGCGGGGGTGGCTCAGGTGGCAGCCACGCGTCAGTGGCGGCGGCGCTGGCGCACAGCCATCGTGCACCAGCGATGCCATATTTATAAATATACCACGATCATGATCAGATGCGCAAATACATAATGAAAAAATAAAGTATCCGAAAAAAAAAACTTCTAGACTGATGCCTTATACGCAGCGCAGCCAGTAGTCGCCGTCTTACGTAGATCACCGCATCCGCTGCCGCCTCACCGCGCGCATCGATCGATGGGTGCCGCCACACCCACCACCCCACCCGACAAGCACCGTGTAATGGCAGTCCCTAAGATGGGCTGGGGATTTAGTTGGGTTGGGCCGTGCCACGTTGCTTCTGGCCCGGGCTTGAACCCTCACGGAGTCACCGGCCGGCGGCCGACCACCGTCTGAAATCCATTCCACGTCGGTAACTAAACCCGTCCTCTTCCCAAACTCGCCATCCACACCCGATCGGATCTAGTCGATTCCTCTCTCCCTGTCCCTCCCCCTCCCGTCCCCCACGAATCTCCCCGTCTCCACCGTCCAAACCCTGGCCCCGGCCATGGCCTCCACCGCCGCCTCCCCGGCGGCCAACTTCGACGATGACCACAACTACGAGGAGTACATCCCCGTCGCCAAGCGCCGGGCCATGGAGGCCGACCGCCTCCGCCAGCTCCGCCTCTCCAAGCCCGCCCCCGCCTCCTCAGCAGGCTCCCCTCATCCCTCCCGCCGCCTCCGCCCCCGCCACCCAACCATCCCGCCGCCGCCGCCAAACCCAGCCTCCTCGTCAAGGCCACGCAGCTCAAGCGCGCGGCCCCGGAGGTCACCCCCACCGAGCAGCTCATCCAACAGGAGAAGGAGATGATCGAGCACCTATCCGACCGCAAGGCCCTCATGTCCGTGCGCGAGCTCGCCAAGGGCATCACCTACTCCGACCCGCTCCGCACCGGCTGGAAGCCGCCGCTCCGCCTCCGCCGCATGCCGCGTGCCAAGGCCGACGAGCTCCGCCGCAAGTGGCACATACTCGTGGATGGCGACGACGTCCCGCCGCCCGCACGAGACTTCCGCGACCTACGCCTGCCCGAGCCCATCCTCCGCATGCTCCGCGAGAAGGGCATCGTGCAGCCAACCCCCATCCAGGTGCAGGGGCTGCCCGTGGTGCTCTCTGGGCGTGACATGATTGGCATCGCGTTCACGGGGTCCGGGAAGACGCTGGTGTTCGTGCTGCCGCTCATCATGGTGGCTCTGCAGGAGGAAATGATGATGCCGATTGTGCCTGAGGAGGGACCATTTGGGATGATCATCTGTCCGTCACGGGAGCTGGCCAAGCAGACATATGATGTGATTGAGCAGTTCCTCGTTCCGCTCAAGGAGGCTGGGTACCCTGAGATACGGCCGGTGCTTTGCATTGGGGGCGTGGACATGCGGACACAGCTGGATGTGGTGAAGAAGGGCGTGCATATTGTGGTGGCCACACCTGGTCGGCTCAAGGATTTACTCGCCAAGAAGAAGATGAACCTTGACAATTGCAGGTGTGTATTGCATATTTGCGATTAATGTGATATTTTGATACCTGTAATGAAATATAACTGATGTGTATGTGTCATAGTTTCATATTTTCTTCTTAGCACGTAGAGGAAGTAAAAAGTTTGAACTGAAACTATGCTATAGCTAGTATGAAAGGTACAACAGGATATGCTTTACAAGAAGAATGCTTTCCTCTGACTTTCCTCTGATAGGCTCAACCAATCACGTGTACTATCTTGGGTGTAATGTTCATGAAAAAAATGTGATACGTTGGTATAAAGGGACTAGTGAGTGTTTTTCTGGTGGATGTGCTATCTAATTACCAAACAACACTTGTACAAGGGATGCACACAGCGCAAATATTTGCTATTTGCTAGCTATTATCTGGAAATAGGAACATATGCCCTCTTCCTCAGATTAGCACCTTCAGGCAGAAATTTGGGTCCGGACCAAAAAAATTTATTTATAAAGAATGAAGGTAAATGTATGACTTTTGAGTAAGGCCCTGTTTGTTTAGGCTTAGGCTTTTTGGCTTATAGGTTAAAACCAGCTTTTTGGCTTAATAAGCTTATAAGCCCCTTAGCTAGCTTTTAAGCCAAGCTACGGTATTTGGTAATTTGGCTTTTTATAGGATGTTGGCTTATTGAGTTGTGTGTGAAGGATAAAAAGTCTAAATTGCCTTTTAGGGTTTAAAGGATATACGGCTTAGGGTTTTAGCCTTGTAGGTTTTTTTTACAAGGCTATCGTCTATTTGACCTTGAGTAGGTTTCATTCCTAGCCTATCCCAACTTGTTTGGGACCAAAGACTTTGTTGTTGTTATTGTTGTTGTCCTTTAGGGTTTAAAGGACCTTTTTAAGCATGTATTTAAACTTATTTTTGCATGAGATTTGTAAATATGACGATGCGTGCAAGTGTACATATGAAACAAAATAGAAATTAATATAGAAAGGAAAATATTAGCCAATCAAACAAAATAACACAGTAACAAAATATTATTTGATCATATATGATGCAATTATGTTGTCACTACAAGATGTACATATCACACTCTGTAATTTTGCTTGTACTCAGTTTCATGTTAGCAATGTCAAAGTTCCTTGTGTGCAATCTGCAATACCAAGGTTCCTTGTTTTGTTGCTGATACTGTCCCTTATCAATGTGCAATAACCACTGCTACAGAATATGAGAAGTTCATGAACCTGACACTAGGAATTCACTTGACAATACCAGAAACCAAATCTTGCACACACAGTGCTATGAAACATTTCAAGTTCAGACAACGAAATCACAATGTTGCTTCCATTGCCTCCATTGACTAGACATTCTCAGGAATAAGCTTACACATTCAGGTCCATGCTTCCATTCCAAAAAAAACAAAAAACAAAAATTGAACACAACCAGTGACACAAAAACGTAGCACATACATTTGGATCATTCATACAACTCAAAACAGGCAGCTCATTCACTCATACTCTGATAATACAGAATCAGATACATTTTGACCTATTCATACATCACAAAAACTCAACATGGCAAACAACTTCCCGAGCATTGCCCCCCATCAGGCCCAATTCTTCCATTTCATCCCATTCCAGCAGCCCAAGTTCTGTTGCAACCGAAAGAACCAAAAATTAATTACCACTGCAACTTGCAAACATGCCAAATATAAAAAAAACTCTGTGATTCGAAGAAATTACTTACACCCGCGGATGGAGTACGGATCAATGGCGGGATGGATGGACAGTGCCATGGCGCCGACTTTCGCCGGGCATCAGGGGCGACAGCGACTGCACATCCTTGTAGACTACCAGCGACGGGATGGGTGGGGGCATCGGCGCAACGGTGGTTGGCACGAGAGGCGCCAATCTCACCTCTCTCCCTAACCCTAACCTTATCCAATTTGATTTGGGAATGGGAGGACCGGAGGAGGGAGGTGATGGGTGAGTTGGGGAAGACCCTGTGGGGAGGAGAGGGGAGGCGGCGTCGGTGGGGGGAGGAGAGGGGAGGGGAGGCGGCATCGGTGGGGGCAGCCGGGGAGATGTGTCGGGTGTGGGAGACGAAGGGGAGGGGAAAAGAACGGGTGGTGAGGAAAAAATTGAAAGAGTTTGCATTTATATACGAATGACATTTTGAGGGTAATTTCAACGAAGTTCAGTGGCAAAATGATATTTCATTCCACAAAAGACAAAAAAAGCACATCTCTCGTGGCTTATGACTTTTAGGCTTAAAATGACTTAAGCTTTTTATAAGTTGGATGAAAAAGCCACCCCTTTGTTTAGGCTTAGGTTTTTTTGCTTTTAAGCCAAAGAAAAAGCCTAAACAAACAGGGTCTAAAAATGATACATTGAAACGGAGTATGCGTTGATGTGTCTTTGTCTCTGTTGGTTCGTGACTTCTATAATGCCGTAATGCGTCTAGTTGTATTGATTTTTCCTATGAAGATGTATGAGTTTTAGTAGTAATCTTCTTTAATTTCATAGCTTAACCCTTGCCGATGACAGCTGCAATTTGGAAACTTCAAGTAATGTGAATTTAAAGAAGAGAGACCAACTTCGATGAAAATACACTATGAACGAACATAAATTGGTGGTGATGAATTTATCATTTTTTATGCTTATCACATTGGTATAGTAATTCGCGACAAGAAGATTATTTTCTTTGGATTTGAGTATTTGACACATAATGCCTGTGTAATTTGATGTATAGGTACACCTGTTGCTTTTAAGTTTGAACCATCCTTGTTCCCTAAGTTCCTCATATAAAACTTTCTCAGGAACATATCACTGTTTATCCTCCTTCCTATCTGCCCAAAAAAATTGATAAGCTACTTTGCAGATGTACAAAAGGCAGCCTTTCATTAGGTTTCATCTCATCATAATATTATACCATGGTCTTTCTGGATTGTGGATATATATCAGATCTTACCTTTATTTGATATTTTAGTTAATTTCTTAGTTGTATTTAATGAATGTTCAAAGTTCAATAGCTCTGAACCAAATGTAGGGGCATAGGGCTGTCAATCTGTCATGCTTCGTAAGTGAGCTTTTTTATTCTATAGTTCTGCCCAAAGAATAGAAAGATGCTCACACTCATAAGGACCTTTTATCCAGCAAAACATTTACTTCCTGAGTTAATATCTTATGTTCTCCCAGACTCCCAGTGCTGGACATTACCAGTTCAGAAACTGTTCGGTTCGACCTATGAGATAATCACTCACTGTTGTTAAGTCGTCGACTAATCGACAAGTCGGTGCATAGCTTCCGACTAGAGCCATCAACTCGACTAGGAGGGCTAGCCGCCCGACTTGCCGACTAATTGGCGGCTAGTCACAACTAGTCGAGCATGGCTAGCCGCCCAACTTGCTGGCCCACTATCAGCTTGAGAGAGTTGGCGACGCGGCGGCGTGTGTGAAGCAGCAGAGGCAACACCACTACTCTGCGTCTCTGCCCTAAGTTCTTCGTAGGCAGCTGGAGCTGATGCACTTGGTTGCTGGGCCGGGCCTTGCTGACCCAGCTGGTCCTCTCAAAGGGCGTTTAGGTTTTCACTCTCCTCCTGTACAGCTGCCACACCAGATGTGTTCAACCAGCGATGGAATCATGGAGGCATGGAGCAATCCCTCCCCAGCCCCCAGCGGCCCAGCCGACCTCGCCGTCGCAACCCCGGAGAGGGAGTCGCCGCCGGCAGTGCACCTCCGCCACCCCTTGCAAGAAGCAGAACAAGCCAGGTGCTGCTCCATTTTTCTGCTCTGTTCTTCCTCCCGCTTAGTGTCCCATCTTCTTCCTCCGTTTTGCTGCTCTGCTCCAGATCTTGATCCTAGTTTTTCCCTGTTTTGCTGCTCTGTTCTCTCCTTCCTCTCATTCCTTCTATCAGACTCAGTTTTGATGCTTTCTTCTAGATCAAGATCCTGGTATTCTTCCTCTCTGATCCTGGGTAGTAGCAGGTAATACTAGCAGCAGCAAGTAGTAGTAGCGGTAGAAGGCAGCTGGTAGTAGAAGCAACAAGCAAGTAGTACTAGTCGTGACTAATCGGCAAGTCAGTAGCATGGTGACTCGACTCGATTCTACGACTTAACAACACTATGTAATCACTTGCTTTTGTCTATATTGGATTGTACCAACTAGTGAAACCTTTCCGAAGATCTTTCAAAACTAGCTGCAGGGAGTTTTCAAGTTTCTTAATAGTGTTTTCATTATTTGCACAGGTATTTAACCTTAGATGAAGCTGATAGGCTGGTTGATCTGGGATTTGAGGATGACATTCGTGAGGTTTTCGACCATTTCAAGGCACAAAGGCAGACCCTTCTGTTTTCTGCCACTATGCCCAAGAAGATTCAGAACTTTGCGAAGAATGCCCTGGTTAAACCCGTTATCGTCAATGTTGGAAGAGCTGGGGCCGCTAATCTTGATGTCATCCAAGAAGTTGAGTATGTTAAGGAGGATGCCAGAATTATATACCTCCTTGAATGCCTTCAAAAGACTCCACCTCCTGTTCTTATCTTTTGTGAAAACAAAGCTGATGTTGACTACATTCATGAGTATCTTCTTCTAAAAGGAGTGGAAGCTGTTGCGGTCCATGGAGGAAAAGATCAAGAGGAAAGAGAGAATGCAATCGAGTCCTTCAAGAATGGAAAGAAGGATGTTTTGGTGGCTACTGATGTTGCCTCAAAGGGTCTTGATTTCCCTGATATCCAGCATGTGATTAACTATGACATGCCTGCCGAAATCGAAAACTATGTCCACCGGATTGGTCGAACAGGTCGATGTGGGAAAACTGGCATAGCAACAACCTTTATCAACAAGAACCAAACAGAGACTACACTTCTTGACCTTAAGCACTTGCTCAAGGAAGCAAAGCAAAGAATACCACCAGTGTTGGCTGAGCTTAATGACCCATTGGAGGACGAGGAAACTATTGCCAATGAGAGTGGTGTTAAGGGATGTGCATACTGTGGTGGCCTTGGCCATCGTGTTACTGACTGTCCAAAGCTGGAGCACCAGAAGTCCATGGCAATCGCAGGCTCCAGAAGGGATTACTACGGTGGCGGAGGCTACCGAGGAGAAATCTGATTGCTCAAGATTTCTGTGTATGCTGCTATCAGGAGTTTCTCAAGGTTTATGTGTATGCTGCTATCAGGTGCCAAGACGCTACTGCACCTTCAGTTCATTCAGCAACCATCTGAAGCTCCTCCCTAGTTATTGTGCTTCTCGTCCCTAGAGACCAATATCTTGTGCCATCAATCATCTTCTGGTGCTACCTCACCAGTATGTACTAATAGACACCGGTACGTACCTATAGAAATGTTCTAGTCCAAAAAAAAAGTTATAGTGCACACATGCAGTGGCTTGCACAGGCATAGTGATGAGCTGATGTTACTGCATAACAAGTACTCCACTGTGCTGTTGCCTGCCTGCTGCTGGAGAAGCACATCGAATAGGGCCTGCATGACTGGGACTAGGGCTGAAAAAATTGTTCGAGACTTGTGAGTTGGCTCGGCTTGTAATGAGCTTGAGGACGGGGATTGGGAGGAAGGGGATTGGGATCGGGAGGAAGGGGATCGCGAGTAGGACTGGAAGGGGATAGGGAGGAATAAGATCGGGAGTAGGGGAACGAGAGCTCAGCTCGGCTCAGGCTCATGAATTTTCAAGCCAAGCCGAGCCTCTTCTTCAGCTTGCAAAAAAAAAGAGCCAAGCTCTCGTTCGACTCATGCGTCCCACGAAGGCCTAGTGCGGCAGTACCTCCCGAATCCCGATCTCCTACTCTCGATCTTATTCCTCTCTATCCCCTTCCAGCCCTACCCGTGATCCCCGTTCCTCCCGATCCCAATCCCCTTCCTCCGTGCTGTCGTCCCGTCCTCCTCAGCCGCACCCTGTTCTAACCGCTGCGTCGTCCACCCCGCCTCCTTAGCCACCGCCACCACCTTTCGCCGTCTCCTCCCCCTCGTCCACCGCCACAGTCTCCGCCTCAGCCTCCATGGGGCTGACAGGGAGGATACGATATAGGGATGCCACGACAAAGTCGGCGGAGGAGGCCCCACATTGACTAGTATGGGGTTGCGGACTTGTGGCTACGGGAGAGGATCTCGCTAATGCGGCAATAGTTCTCCTCTCTGGCGTCGACGAGGTACCCTGCGGGCAAGGGCATGTCGGCGAAGCTGCATAGGAAGAGAGGCCTTGCCTACTTGGTCCTTGCACTGCACAGTTAGGAGGTCTTGTAGCTCTGGTGATTCTTTTTCGCTACTTTACACGGTAGTGGCCTCATTTTTGAGCTTGTACCCGTAGCGAATAGCCATTGAAGGTAGAACGCCTGTTTGGTTTCCTTCATTCAGTTGTTTGTCGTTGCATATACCAGTATAGTATAATCTGTCATCCTATGGAATTTGACTTACATGTCTGGCACCCTGCATGCTCATGCCCATGCTGCTGCTAGTATAATACTCATGTAGTACAGGGACATACCAGTCCCTGGCTACAGGTTTCATTTATGTGGCTCCTCCGATGTTAAAAATTATGCTACAGAGTTTTAACTTAAATCTTACTCAAATATGAGCCATCGCTTCTTTTCTTTGGCACGGATCATGCCACGTCAACATCTACACCTAGGGCATATTTGAGACTTTGACCAATTTTGTCCTGCTGATTGCTTTATTATTTCTTTTAGTGATTATATGCGGTTATGGTGCCTCTCTCACTGTAGTTCTTGAAGGAGGACAGCATGTTTGTATACGAATTTTTGGTTGTTTTGGCGTATTTTTGTTCCGTATTTATAAGAATGACTGTCTTCGATTTTATTTTATTTTATTTTATTTTTTTGCAAAATTGACCTATGCTACACGGCCACCGTGTGTCAGACCCTCCTCGCCCACCACCTGCGCCCCCCCCCTCCCGCGTCGCACGGCCACCGTGCGGTGGCCCTGCAACATGTCAACCAAACGCCTCGAACTGGTCCGGTTCTCGCGAGGAAAAAAAACCAGCCACGTGTCATTCGGAAATATCTTCGAAGCAGGCCCTCCCTCCATCTGTCAATTTGCATGCAAGCCTCCTTTTCCACTGAAAAATATGTCGCGTCATCTCGTCACCTCCATCTAATCGCCGTCTCCCTCGTCTAATCGTTGTCCCCTTCATGTGCATGCATTCATGCATACGAGAGATTTCTCTCTCGGCCCGCAGGTGCTATAAATAGCGAGCGACCCCTTAATCGCTCTCGCTCGCTCGCTCTCTCTCAGTTGTCTCCGTTGATTTTATATTCGGGGACATTTTAGCGTTATTAATCATTGTCATTTGCAGCTATATTAGCAGGTAATTTTTTCATTGTCTCTAAATTCTTTATTAACTACATTGTTAGTAAATCAGTTGTAGTATTATTTTTGTATACTTAGTTAGTTGTCATTTCCAGACATACTTATTTTAGTCATTTTGGAATTTTCGTAGTTAAATTAATGTTACGTAAATAATTAGTTCTAAATCTGTAATTTGTAGTTAAAAAAATGTCATGCGATGCTAGTTATTCATGCATGCATGTGTAGGCCATGCAAACAAGTAGTTGGTAGGTATTCAAGTATGCATGCATCATGCAATCAACACACACATATGCAATTAATATTTATTTAGCAAAGGGAAAGAACAAGGAATAACGTGTATAATTATTGAGGAGAGGTTATTTGGTTACAAAATAATTAGCTGTAATTAATTAGTTTATCTTAACTAATTAGTTTTAAACAATTAGTTGAAGTTCATAATGACTGCAAATAGAAAAATAAGAAAAAAATGAAGTTGCTAGTTAATCATGCAACTAATTATTCATGCATGCACTGCTGACCATGCATGCATGTGCTAGCCATGCAAGCAAGTAGTTGGTTCAGTGAAGATGTTACATGTATTCATTAAATATATCGTCCATTGTATGTGTATGTCCATGTAGGATTTATGGAACAATATGTGCATTCTTTTTTAATTGTCAGCACATAGCACATGTTCATTTGCGGTAATCAGTTAGCCCTAATTAATTTAGTCACATTTAAATAGCCGTATTTAATTTTGTACTATTAAATTAGTGTACATTAATTTGTAGTGTTAGTTTTGTCGTAATATTTAATTTGCAGTATTTTATTGTCATTATCAATTTTGTACTAGTAAATTAGTGTACATTTGATCCTAATTTTTAATTTGCAGTATTTCAGGGTCATTGTCAACCTTCTCACTAATATTTCGTCAATTCCATATGTTGCAAGCCATGTCTCTACCGACACTTCTTGAACACTTCTACGATGAGGACCACCGGTGCAAGCCGTGGATCGCCGGTGACGCGGATGGCCCTCCGTCCATGCTGCTTCGGTCGAGGAGGGACTACTGTGAGCTGGACGATCGCTACGTCCCGATCCTTCGGGACATGGGCTGTTGCCCCTTGCGAGGTTGGTTTCCGTCGGATTCCAGTTCACCCTAGACGCTAGTCTGCTATCGGCACTTGTTGACAGGTGGAGGCCCGAGACGCACACCTTCCACTTTCGGTGGGGTAAGATGATGGTCATGCTGCAGGACGTCTCGTTCTTGATCTTTCTCCTGATCTGGGGTGAGCCACTTGTTCCGAGCCCTCCGCTAGCGGACTAGAAGGTCAGGCTGGAGCATCGGTTCGGCGAACCTGTCCTGGAGTGTGCATGCGGCGTTCTCCGGACTTGGCTGAGGCACTTCAGTCAATGCCCACAGGGTGCACTTAACGAGGTTGTTAGGATGTACCTCGTTGCTTACCTTCTTCAGCTCTTTGGTTGTGTTGGACCAAAAAGGCAACTAGAGGGGGGGGGGTGAATAGGAGCACGATCAAATTTTCTCCTAGATCGGATTCAACACGTTTTCACTCATATAGCTATGGAAACTATGAAGATCAAAGTACAAGCACAGCGGAAGACTTGTATTGAATCCAATCGAAACCCCGAAGCAAAACAACCAAAATTACCAAAAACTCAATTCACAATGAGTTGGGCGGTTATACCTCTCAGCCTAGCGGTCTGACCGCTCCATGGGGCGGTCTGACCTCCAGTCTGATGAACAGTGAAATCAGCCCGAACTTCCAAAACACAAAATGGTCTAACTTTTGATTCGTGACTCCAAACCTTGTGAAACTTGAAACATACCTTCTTTAGGATGTCAAGAACCTATTCCAATCAACGATCATGAAGATCGTTGTCAAAGTTCCGACCTTTATCCGTTTTAGTGAAGGTTGCTTCAAAACCGAGCCAAATACGAAAACGGTGATTGAGATGATTTCGTGGGAGGAATCAATCCAAGATGGACAAGGATGGTCTTCCATACGTCATAGCATCCTCAATCATAGGAAGAATCAAGCCAAAAGCCCTCAAGAGCAAAACCCCCTAAAATCACCCTTTCTTTCACCAAAACCGGGCAAAATCAAAACTTAGATCCAAAAGTTTGCTCGTGGATGGATGATGATCAAGATGACCTTAGATCATATCCCACACGTCCCAGTAAACAAGATCACAACAAGATCCCAAATAAAAACTTAAGGAACACCAAAAATCCCAAAGGCATCAAAGAGAGAGCAAGATAAGAACGAACTCAACTTGGGGCAAATCTTCATGGATTGATTAGATAGATTGTATGCTTACAGCCACTCCACCATGGAGGACAAAGCTCAACACTTGAGCACTCAAATCAATCCATCTCTCATGAACCCTAGCCTCTGCACTTTCCTCTCCTAGCCCAAAATCCCAAAATTAGGGTTTCTAGAATCCAAAGGGTTGAGAAGTGCAACCTGCACTCTCCCTATTTATAGTGGAGGCTAGCCCTAGAGAGACATCCCAAACGAGCACCCGTTAAGCCTACACACAAACAGGTTTCATTTATGCACGTATTTTAAAGCGCCGTCTTCATCTTCTCTTGACCTAGATCGCCTCTCTTTGCGCCGTCTTGCGCCGCGGTTTCTCCAAGGCCAAGAAAGTGGTTTCGCACACCACCACTCACCATTTTTCCGGTATAGGACAATTTCCCAAAATGCCCTTCTACCGACCTTTGGCGATTCCTTCGCCTCGAAGCATCTCCCATGCTCCATCATCATCCATGTGGCTCCAATGACTTCCTGCCAAGCCTCTCACATGTCCGGATCCCATCGAACCGTCCTCGCTTGCAACTGGGACTAAGTCACTTGGCGCACCACATGTCTCATTATAACTGCACCCGGCTTCCTTCACCGTTCAGGACCTCAGCTCCTCCCTGAGCCTAGTCCGGACCTCAACTCCTCCCTGAGTCTAGTCCCGGTCAACCTTGCCACTGCCCGTCATGTTCATCACCGGTAGCTTCCGCTCCGGTTCCTTGTCTTCTCGGCTTGTAAGCACTCCGCTAGCCTCAGTCATCTTCCAACACCACCTCGATCGTTCTGGACCTCGGTTCTCCTAATCTAGTCCCGATCTAGTCCGCCTCACCATGACCTAGCTCCGGTGTCCTACAACCATCACAAACAAGCAAACCGTTACGTAGCACCGCACGATACGCACAATCATCAATTCACATAATTGATGAGGCATGAGCACATACCTTCACAAAGGCCTTTGCTCAAACTTTGCCTTCTATGGTTCTAGTATATCTTGCGCCCTTGCTTGAGTCCAACCATCTCACCCGACATCCACGACCGTTCTGGACCTCGGTTCTCCTAACCTAGTCCCGGTCTTCCTCGTCGTTGACCATAGTTGACTCCAAGTCGCCTGCACAACAATAGATCAAGCAACCATTTCCGGGCACAAGTTCTTCACAACTTGACCCATGTTAGCCAAAACAAGCATTATACAACATCTATGCAATGAAACCCATGAATATGACCTAACCAAACAATCATCACCATTGAGTTGGCCGATGAACAAGTGGCTGGTCGAGCCTCGGCCTGGCGGTCGATCACACTGCTGGCTTGGCGGTCGACCGCCCAGCTAGGACTTACCCAAATTTCCAATTTGGAAATCCGAAACATTTTGGAAATTTCAAACGAATAGAAATTTTGACTCGAAACTCCAAAAATTAAGAGACCAAGTGTAGCAGAATCCCCTCTCTTGCCCACACCCTCTATTTTTGGCCCAGCTCCAAACTCAAAAAAAATCAATTATGGACGGTCAGACCGTCACCCATTGGCCGGTCTGACCGCCAGCCACTTTGCCTAAGCCTAACATGAGGCCTAGCCGGTCTGACCGCCAATGTGGCCGGTCTGACCGCCTGAGACCTGACAGCACAAGAACTTCGCCGAAAACGAGGGTTTCTCCAAATACCTCGAAGTTATTGCCAATTGTTCAACACACTAAGATTAGGATCATATCCACGTGATCTCCACAATTCCCCCTTGATGAACACATTGGCAATCTTCTAAAAAATGCAAATTGGAGATTTGAAAATGAAAATACTCTCGTTTTCGCGCAAAGACACATCTTGGTCCACAAGCAAGAGAAATTTATAAAAATGACCAAGATGACTTCAGATTAGCATAGTCAAGTGACATAAGGAAAAAGAAAGCAAGAAAGCTTTAATTTCCAGAAAAGAGTCAAAATTCTCACTTAAGGTCCATATGAAAGAACAATTGTTCAATTTGACATTTGATCATTGTGAGGTTCCAAGAAATGCAATTCAAGTTCAAAAATGACAATAAGATCATAAGAATACAAATAAGATACTCCCCCTCACTATGATCACCATTTTTCAATAAATTTTATTTCCCCCCCTTTTCTCCAAAAAGCTCCCCTTTTAATATTTTTACCATTCTTCTCCCCCTTTGACAATGGAGTCATCAAGGAATCACGCATTCTTCTCGTCGAGAGATGACAAATGTAGAATTGAGGAAAAAAAGCATAAAAAAGAGCATGCATGAAATGCAATGGAGTTGCTTCATTTTTTTTTGTATTTTTTAATTTTTGAGTACAAGAAGCTTTGGAGATTACCCAAAAGAACAAGCTAGCATTTCTAATATTGCACAAACAACATATCAAGCCTGCAAGTACTAGCAAGATTATGTTAAGACATATATATCAAAACTAAGCTAGAAGACTCAATGTAAAGCAATGAATTGTAACAATTTAAGCAAAGCTTCAAATTTAGCAGGTTCATCAACAGGGATCCTAAAATGATAATGGCCATGTCAAAAAGTCAATGTGAGATAAAAAAGCTAAAAATGACTATTTTAAGAGACAAACAGGTCCTGAATTGAATCATTTTGCTCAAATTAGCTTAAACGCCCATTTTTCAACAGTTTTTCATTTGCAATGAATATTGAAGTTGACTAATGGTCTATCTTAGTGAAGAGGATCTTGGACTAGGAGCCATCCACAAACTCTTCCTAAGTTTCGACCAGAAGTTGATTAAAGGTATATCTTAGTGAAGAAGATCCTGGACTATGAGTCATCCACAAACTCTTCCTAAGGTTCTACCAGGGTGACAAATTTTGAGGTTCATGTCAGTTTTGACAAGCAGTCCCCATGAGATCGTCTGGATCATCAAACTATCTCCAAGTTCATGTCTATGACATGCAGTCTCGTGAGAGTAATTTGGCACATTTTAATCATAAGACAATCTTGAGAATTGATTTTTCATTTTTCATTTTGCACAAGAGCAGTTTTAGATTCTCAGAAGAACAAAAAGCTCAAGTAATGATCAATTTTAGATTTAAGAGCTAACAAAGCAATTTTTACGAGGCCAATGTCACAAAAGGAGCACTAATTGCGCAACTAGCTAAAACATCCATAAATTGCAGTTTTTAGTTCAAGTTGTCTTAAAGTTCTAGCTCATTTTAGCAAAGACTTAGCTGCACATGTGAAAGCATGATAATTCTAGCAAGTCAAAGAACTAGACATAGCATTGAGCAAGAATTGAAATACTAAAGCTCAAAAGGGTAATAAGCAAAGCTTCATCAATTTTAAAAGACTAGCAGTAAAGCTTATATTACAATGCATCTTTTTGTGTTTTTCATATGAATGCAATATGATACAATGAGATGCGAGAAAAACTCAAAAAGCCTAAAAGATCAAAAAGATCAACAAGTTCAAAAGAAGATTAAGGAAAGATCAGATGAACAAGGAAAATTCAGAAAAGAACCAACTCCTCCTCAAACCAACCCATAAGGATAAATTACCCCTAACTCACTCCTCAAGGTGGCAAGCCTAGTTGGGTCTAAAGGCTTGGTGAGGACGTTTGCCAATTGTGTGTCACGACCCGGCCCCAGGCACCCTCGGGAGGTCAAAAAGGAACCCCAGACGCGTCAGAGGTCCTCAGACCTCTGGGAGGTCCAGAAGGACTTCCCAGACGCCCCGAGAGGGCATCCCGGAGGGACCTCCAGACCTCCCGAGAGGTCCGATAGAACCACTCGGAGGTCTGGGGTCCCGACCCTGAGGAGGTCGTTGGACCTCAGACCTCCTCAAACTCCACGCGCTACTCGGGGAGGTCCGAAAGGAGCCAACCCGAGAAGGTCGTGAGGCTTGAGGATGAACCTGAAATCCACTGCGATCCAAACTGGTCCCCAAGGATCATCGACCGGTTCTCACAGCAAGCAAGTGACAGCAACACATCCGCACAACTTTGAGTGACATTGCCAGCATGTTCATGACCGCGGACACGGCTATTCGAATAGATTTACACTCTGCAGAGGTTGCACACTTTACCCACATGACATGAATTCTCTAGTTTGCTTGGCATCCGTCGATACCACCCCACACTTCCTTTGGTGAGAGGTCTAGAGCACATGACAAGGCCTTTATAATGCATTGCTCCACCGCAGTCCACCCCCATTAAGGTTTCGCAAATCCCCCCTTTGGATAGAAACCCGTCGGGTTAATGGGGTGCCCCCTCTTATGCCAGGTGGGACTAGAACTAGTCATAACATGACAAACCCACCGTATCCACAGGATGAACCACGATAGAGATTTGCAAATTAATTAGCCATCTCCCACACCCCACACTGGAGACATGTGGTTGCACAATTTTGGCGTAGCCCATTATAGGCTTAGCAAGTGGTGTCTCAAAGACCGGTCCTCAACCGACTTGGGTGACAAACCTCAACCCTGGGGCATCGGATCACACGACCCCCGTGCATAGACATGCACCAACCAAACAACCACTTTACCAAGTCAAATCCATTTTTCATTTACTTTGCTTTTCAAACCTCCATGGCACACCAATGCCATGGCCATTTGTAAAACCCCATGACACACCAATGTCATGGCCGGAGTCTCCATGGCACACCAATGCCACGGCCCAAATTCTTTGATTGAGTGATATTTTTGGTCAAAATTCCCCAAATCAAGATTTTGGTCTAAGCAATACTAAGCATTCCATTTTTCAAGAGCCACGGGTCCTCACTATTGCAAGAACCAGGTTTTATCTAGGGTGACAATGTGGTTGATTCAACATGGACAGTGGTCATACCAAGCAGTAGGCATAGCTACGAATTTAAAGGTAGGCATTGAAATATCTTAGTGAAATAAGCATGCATACATCTTTGAAAACGACATAAGTAACTTGAAGTATTGGGTGCAACATGATCAAGAGTGTAACTTGCCTTGCTCAAAGTCTTGAGCTTCTTCCTCTCCCTCACATAACTCTGGCTCCCCACGGTCTTGACAATCTACATGTGAAAAACCAAATATTCAAATGAAGCTCAAACAAGATCCAAAGAACTCCAAATAAACTTAAAGACAAAACCAACAGAGAGGTTGGGAGGTCGGGAGGAGGTCCAATGAGCTTGTTGGAGGAGGTCCAGAGAGTCAAAAGAGGAGGTCCATGAACTTGGAGGGAGGTCTAAGGTAGGCTCGGTTGAGATAAAGAGGAGAATGGAGAAGAAAGTGAGAAAGGAGGGCTTCCCAAACTATATATAGTGGAAACCAATGCACATGACCCAGGATAGGGTCATCAGGAGTTGGTAAAGAGGACGATGAGAGTAGGCAGGGAATGTGACAATCGGTATGACATGAGTACTGTAAAGGTGGGAGCATTTAATGTGATACAACATGCATTAAATGCTGTGGAGACTTCCTTGCCCAAGGACACAGTCAAAGGTAAAGAAAAACTGGGTGTGACTGCCCAGTGGGGCAGCCAAGACCCGCAGAGGTGGTCCTGCAATGACCTTGAGGAGGTCTTGCAGTGAACAAGGGGAGATCCTCACTCACCGGGGAGGTCCTGACGGTTGGATCTCCAAAAGGGAGGTCCAAATGGCCAAGATTAAGTGCATCAGAGGAGGTCCGCAAGAGCTAGGAGGAGGTCCTCACCCGCAAAGGAGGTCCTGACGGTTGGATCTCCAAAAAGGAGGTCTGGACAGCCAAGATCTCCAAAGGGGGAGGTCCTGACGGCCAGATGTACAAGGAGAGAGGTCTGGATAGCCAAGATCTCCAAAGGGGGAGGTCTTAACGGTCCAGATGTGCAAGGAGGAGGTCTGGACGGTTAAGATCTCCAAGGGGGAGGTCTTAACGGTCTAGATTTACAAGGAGAGGTCGAGACCGCTGGATTTCGATCGGACCGCCCAGAATGATATAAGGCTCAGGGAGGGTGGGACGTTCGGACCATTAGAGCTAGCGCAGGATCTCAGCCTTAGAACTAAATCGGGTGGTCCAAAATGGCTGGGATGTTCGGATCATCCGAACGTCACAACAAATCGGACCGTCCAACGAAGATCTAAGGGCTCAGAGGAGGTGGGATGTTCGGACCATCCGAACGTCTCACCAGGATCAAACCGTCCAATGCAAATCGGACGACTCACATTTGATAGAGGTGGAAAGAGATAGGGAGGATATCCTGTAGGACCTGGGGAGGTCCGGTAGGACACAGGGAGGTCCAATAAAGGTAAGGGGAGGTCCTAGAGGACATGGAGAGGTCCTGAAGGACGCGGAGAGGTCAAATAAAGGTAAGGGGAGGTCTTAGAGGACATGAAGAGGTCCTGAAGGACGCAGAGAGGTCAAATAAAGGTAAGGGGAGGTCCTAGAGGACATGGAGAGGTCCTGAAGGACGCGGAGGGGTCCAAAGAAGCGGTAGTACCGCATGGTGCGGGTGGTACTACCGGGCTGATGCTGAAGGGAACCTCCAGAGAAGATTTCAAAGATACAAGCGGCGAGGGAAAGTCAAGTAAACCTGAAACGCTTCAACAGGATTCCAAAGGAGCTCAGATGCACATAAGGGTGGCGAAGGCTTGAGGAGGTTGTAAGCCAGAGAAGACCCGAGAGGGAGAATTGGACCCCGGGGGTCCAAGCATTTGGGAGGTCTAGACCCAAGGAGGTCGGGACCAGGGGAGGACAACGCAAAGGAGGTCGGGACCTTTGGATCCAGGCGAAGGTGAGATCTGGACCATTAGATCCGCATTTAAAGAAGGCCGAACGGAGGGGTTTCTTAGGGAGGAACCCAACAGAGGAGATCCACGGAAAGTGGTCCAGAGGAGATGCAGGCGGTCAGATGAACCCGGGAGGTCGACTACTGTGATGAAGGGCCAAGGAGGTCCTTAGGAACACACAAAAAGTTTAGGTGGGCATAGAAGGTCTATATGAATAAGAGGAAAGTTCAAGGGGACCCAAGGAGGTCCGAACGAACACGAGAGAGGTCTGGGCATAAAGGAGCGTACAAGCAAGGGAGGGGTCTGGACATAAAAGAAATGTCCAGGCAGCAAGGAGGTCTAAATACTGAAGAGGTTCAAACCAACAAAGAGGTAGTCCAAATACAAGGGTAGTCTTGACACACAAGAGGTCTAGACTAGCAAGAGAGTTCTAGACACAGGAGGAACTGGGCTCTAAGGGATGGCCCAGCAAGAGGGAGATCTGGGCATAATGGAATGGCCAACAAGAGAGGTCCAGAAGGGGAGTTAAATACCAAAATTTAGATTTTAGAGATCGAAGATATTTGAAACACAAACCTGAGCTTAGGGCATCTCATGGGTAGTTGTGACCCGAAGGAGAGGTCAAAACCGAAGAGGAACTAGAGAGGAGGTCTAGACCTAAGGGGGTCTGAACCAAGGAGATTCGAGCCAACAAAGATATGGTTTGAAATAAAGGAATCCAAGCACTATGCGAGGGGAGATCTGACAAGGTTAAACAAGAGGGAGGTCGGGAAAGAAAAGGCCTGAGCTTAAGAGGAGGGCAGAACTAACAGAGAAAGGAAGGGATAGCTCCAGAGAGCTCAAGTAACACCAAAAGAACCAAACTAAAGGGTTAGTTGAAGTTCGGTTTAATCATTTTAAACACCCAAATTCTGAAAATATCAAGTTAAGCTTTGAATTCCCATCAAAACAAAATGGTTCTTTTTATTTTGAATTTTTTTTAAAGGCTCTGAAAATCAGGATGTCACATTGTGCCTTGGACTCCACAAACTATAGCACAAAGGCTTCCTACTCCACATGATCTCTAGGGAAAAAGACTCGATTAGTTAGGGAGCGAAACACCAACACTAAAAAGCTTACAGGCTGCTCAAAACCTGCTAAGGACTAGTGACTGGGAGACAAGCTCGACCTAGACTGTGAGAAGAGTGCATCCTAGCAAACCATGGGATAAGAAGAGTGTCTAGAAAGGACACGTGCTAGAACATAACCTTCTATCTACCCTAAACTCAACAAGCCCAACCCTTGATAAGAACCAGATGCTATGCAAAGTAGAATAGGGGTACTATACACAAATGTAAGGTATAGGGGCTTGAACCTGAGTCGCACCGCTTGGCAGTGAAATGTAGTCGAATGAGTAGAAGCTAGACCATAATGCATCTCCAAGAAGTGATAGCCAGCATCGAATGCACATATGAGGAAGGTGAACCAACAACTGGAGTCATGAGCCACATATTCTCCTTCTCAGCTGAAAAGTCTACACCAATGAGACAGAAGAAGTCTATGCCTTGGTACTGGGTTAGTGAGACATTATCTAGGGAAACAATACCGAGGAACATGACTAGCAAGAATAGCATAAGATGATCCAAAGCTCATAACAGCATATAATCAACAATTCAGGGCATGAGCATGAAGATAGATATATCAATCGCAACACATGCTATCCAAGATATGATAAAGCTCAAAATATCCTTAGTTCATAATAAGGCATAGGAGCAAGCAAGCACATAGCATATTACACAACATACAACCAATCAAGGGTAAAGCATGCTAATGAAGTTATGGAAAAGCTCATGTATCCACGATTAACAATAAGGCACAATACCATGTAAGCATAAAATATGTTATAGAACAAATCATGGATAATGTATGCTAACATGGATATCAAGTAAGCATGTGGATACATAAAGCAAAAATCAACAAGAGCAAGAAAATAAATGTACAAAACAACACAAGCTCTTGATGACAAAACCAAACTTATACACCTATGTAAATAATGAACAACAGTCTAATACATGGATACATAAGCAAGGTACTAGTACAGGCATGATGAAAAATATCATAAGAGTAACACATACCGATATGATACAAGTGAGCACAAAGACAAGCACAACACGCCAAGAATGAATAATCATGAAGGTGAAGGCATGAAGGTATAAGATAGCTCACAAAACTGGTGAAGACGCCGATCATAAAAGCACATGCCTCTTGGAGGCCATCATGGGAATGAAGAACCATCAAGTGTCTTGGTCATGTGATGAAGCAAAAGACCAGAATATTTTAAGTCCATGTTCTCCAACCCACGTCTCCGATACTTACACATGAGAAAAACAAGATGTCCAAGTCTTGGATCCCAAATGGTTAGGGAGCAAATACTTGAGAACCCAAACCTTGGACACACGGCCACTAGAAGCAATTGAACCATTATGTGAGTTAGCACGATGCAAATGATGGTTCATGCAAGAAGATCCAACACCATCTTTGGAGGCACGCCGCGAGTGGACAACTCGATGAGGAAAACGAGGTCCATCTCTAGAAAAGCGGCAATGGCCTTGCTTGAAAGCACCATGACGAGAACCAACAAAAGCACCAAAGGAACTCACATCCTCGCCGTGGGTGTGTACCTCGATGAATAAAATGAGGTCCACCTCTTGGAAAATGATGAAAATCCTGCCTCGGGGCAGCTCGTGGACCAAAACTAAAACCAAAATCACAGAAACCGAGTCCACGATGTTGTCCAACACCACTAGAAAAGGTGTCAAAGACATCATCAACAGAACGAGTCTTTATGCTAGGCTCTTTAGTGTGCATGTTATGAGAAAGACTATGCCCACTAGGAGACTTAGAAGCATGAGCTCGACGCATGTGTTTTGCACGCCGAAAACAGAAATCCACAAGATGTCCATCCTTCTCACAGAATGAGCAATGGTGTAAAGGTCTACTAGGAGACACGGTCTGAGAGGATGAAGTACCATTATCGCTCAAAAGAGAAGTCCCTTGGGACAAGCTGGAAGAATCAACATCATAACTCGCCCTCATATCGGCACTAGGCTCACACATGCCATGAGATAAGAAATGTGTGTCCCTAAAAGCTCGACGGCACATTCGACGCTAGTGTTTGACACGGCGGAAGCAAAACTCAACAATGTGTCCATCTTTCTTACAAAAAGTGCAATGATACTTATCTTTGGGAGATATAGTACCATTTGAGGAAGAAGCACTCTTGTCTTTAGAAATCTCTTGGACAACACAAGAAGAGTTACAAAGAGTCGCACTTGCCAAGGAAGATCTACTCAAAGCAATGGCACAAATGCCAACATCAAATGATTCATGTTTAGCATGAGAAGACTTCAACTCTGAATGCAAAGACGCAAGAGAAATCTTAAAAACGTCAATTTCGGAGTGAAGGTGTAACATCTTGATTTTCTAAATACTTTTTAAAATGTGTAAAATAAGTTAAAACTATTTTTTGCTTTAGTGAGGATTCAAATCTGGGTTCTATTGGAAGGATTTGGGTTGTTGTGCCTCCTTGTTGGAAAGCTCAACAATTCTCCTCAGAACTTTGTCTCTTTCGAGTCTTGTAGGTTTAGACTTCCTCTAAAGCTTAGACCTCGCCTCACCAGAAATACTCGCATGATCGGGCCTTCCTTCCTTTGAGCTTGGTCATTTGGACCTCTTTGTTGGTTTGAATCTCTTAGGGTTCAAACCTCTTTTCTCTGCTCGCACTTCTCTTCGCCTAAACTTCTTGTCGTCGACACCTCTTGATGCCCAGACCTCCTTTCATTCGGACCTCTATGCATCCCAATGGCTCTCTTGTGTGCCTTCGATTTTTCCTAAGATCATTTGAACCATCTTAACTTTTATTCTTGACCGAGAAGACCTTCCTGTAGAACCCTCTATGGAATGCCTCTGGAACCACTTCGCATGGACCTCCTTTGTCTTTGGATCTAGCGGTCCGCACCTCCTCCCATTTTTAATCCAAGGGTCTAGACCTCCCATGCGTTATGTCCCTTCATGGACCTCCCTTCGTTTCGAATCGGGCGGTTCAGACCTCCCTTGATCTAAATCGGACGGCTTGGACCTCCTCACTTTGAATCCAAAGGCCTGCACCTCCCCTGCTCTGTTCTCTTTGAGGACCTCCTCCTCGCGGCTCTTGGTCGTTGACCTCCTCTCGAGATCCAACCGCTTAGACCTCCTCGCTAGACCTCCTTGGTGAGATCCCGACCGTCGGGACCTCCCCTGTCTGGACCTCCTTAACCTTTAGACCTCCTGTCCCCAGGCTTAGGACCTCCTAAGTCGCTCGGACTTTCGAGAACCTCCTCTGCGGGGTAAGACCTCCCTATGGTTGACCAGTGTTGCTAATTTGACCGCCCCACTTGCCACCTTAGACGTTCTCATTTCTTCCGCCACGTATGTACCGGGGCATTTAATGTAGGTCTTGTCACGCCTAATACGTCTCATACGTGGTATTTACTTTGAAGTGAGTCACTAAGCCGTACATGGATATTTTTCTTTGTTCCTTCCCATAGCGACCACGTGTCTTTTAATGTACCTTTCACCTGTGGTGGTGGTGACACCGCCTCGACAATCACCAACTTTTGACTTACCTCTATACTTATCCTTGGCACGTAAGTACCTAGTTTTCTTCACCACTTTGACTACACATAGACCAAACGTTCTAACACAAGACCCTTCTCCTTCTCCACACTCTGTTACTTTGGCTCTCGTCCAAGAACTTTTCCAGGAAGACCTTGGCTCCTACGACCTCCCCTTTCACCGTTATTTCCTTTACAGTAAGTTCCTTTGATGATCTGCTCCACCCTTGTTTTCGCCAAGGTATCGAGGTGATCTTGTCCTTCACAGACCTCCTTTCGTGGACTTCTTTTGAAACTCGAGGTGCTCGTGTGAGGACCTCCTCTCGACCTTGTGCAAGCATCTTTGCCTCTGGAACCTCTCGCCTCCGCCTAGGTCACATCTTGGGACCTTCTCTAAAGACCTCTTTTTCCTTTGGTAAGCTAGACCTCTCTCTAAGAACCCAACTGGAGTTGAAACCTCCTCTGTTGAATATGTATTGGTTGTTCTTTTGAGATTCTTTCGGTCTTCTTATTGTTCTTAATTGGATCTTTATTTGAATCTTCTCTGAATTTGCCTTTATATATATGTGTGTGTAGATTGTGAAGGTTCCCAAGAGTCCGAAAGTTCTGAAGAAGAAGAATCTCTAAGTAGTGAGCAAGGCAAGTTGCATTCTTGATCATATTGCACCTAGTATATCAAATTAATTATGTCCAGTTTTAAAATATATTGCACGCTTATTTCTATCAAGTTAGTTCAATACCAGTTTTAACTTCATAGTTATACCCAGTTCCTTTGTATGACCTCTGTTGGTTTGGTACAGAACACATTGTCACCTTTAGGTCAAACTTGGCTAATACAGTAGTATGAGTCAAGACCATTTGAAAAACATATGCTCAGTTATGCTTAGACCAAAACTGTTGATTTGGGGAAATCTTTACCAACATAACCAAATAATGTTTTAAATGTTTTCACCATGGCATTGGGTTGTCATGGAGGTATGAAAGTATTGCTGGGGAAGCAAAGAAAATGAAAATGGATTTTAGACTGGGGCGAATTGGTTGGCTTGGTTGGTGCAAGTTTATGCACGGGATCGTGCCTTTATGGTAGATCGATACCCTTGGGTTTGTGGAAGTCGCCCTAGTCAGTTGAGGACCGGTCTTTGAGCGACCAATGCTAGGCCTATAATGGGCTGATGCCAAAATCGTGCAACCACATGTCTCCAGCAGGGGCGTGGGACTGGTGAATAATTTGCAAAACTCCACTACATCCGCTCCATTGGTGGTGTGGGAGGTCTTGTTGGCTAGTGGTCTTTCTTGACCCATTGTTCCCATTGGTGCAAGAGGGGCTTCACGGATGGCTATCCATAGGGCGGTGAAACCTTAGCAAGGAAAGGCGTGGTGGAGCAATGCATTGTAAAGGCCTTGTCATGAGCTCTAGATCTCTTACCTTTGGAAGTGAGAGGTGGTATTGACGAAATGGGACAAACTAGAGTACTCATGTCGTGTGGGTAAAGTGCACAACCTCTGCAGAGTTAAATCTATTCAATAGCCGTGTCCACGGTCAAGGACGTCTTGGCAAAGGCCACTTGAAGTTAGTTGTTGACTTTGGGAATTTCTCGAAATGATTTTCAAATCTTTTGGGACCGCCGTCCCATGGGTTTGGGCAGGAGCCTAATGTCGAGGGTATCCTTCACCAAATAATGATGAATGCTATCCAATTGAAAAATTGCTTTGGTAAAATGAATTTTATCTATTGAAAGACCCTTTGAAACTCAATAATGGTACTTAAAAGAAAATTTGCTTTGTGCAAAATAACCATATTATGCCATCCTTGATTATCCCTTATGCATGTCATATTGTTAATCACAGGTGCAACTTATGAGCACAATGGTAGTGCTCACTCTTGCTCATTATAATTTTTGCCAGAGAAGACTTTGGTAGTGATGGAGATCAAAGCGACTAGGTTATGCCTCCAATACCGCCTGTGGCTTGTTGATGGACCCCTTTGCTTTCTTTCGCTCTTGTGTACTTGTGCTTGGCCCAAGGCCACCTTGTAATCAACTCGTTAAATATTATGTTTCAATAAAGGTGTGTTAGGGATACCACCATTGTGTATTTTGTTGTGAAGGGCTAGCCATGATCCTTGGGATCTGGCTCGGGTTTCACAGGAACTTGGGAGTAAGCTTGGACCTCCATGTCCTTACCGAGGAGGGTATCTGAGAAGGTACCGAGGTGGGCTCAGATCTCCACGACCTCCCCCGAGGCTCGTGGGAGGTCTTGGGAACACTCTCGCACCTCCTCGCTCTCCTTTGTTTGGCTATGGAAAGGTTCTCGGGTGCTCCCTGGTTCTAAGACCCTCTCTCGGGTTGTGATCTCTCGACCTCCAGAGGTCTTGGCTGACCTCTGGCAGGTCTTGGTGGTCACCGAGAGGTCCTTTGTGGACCTCTGGGAGGTCTGCTGACTTTCCAGAGGTCCTGGAGGATCTCTCGGGAACCCTAGGATTGGGTCGTCACAGAAGGCAAATACAAGAGTCACATGACTTGACGCTCATATCATCGCGCAATTTCTTCAAAGACTCAACCTCGCTTTTCAAGGCAATGCAAGATGTGCAAGAAATTAATAATGCTTTCATATTATGCATGTAATTTAAAGCATCAATTTTATTTTCTAAACTAGCACAATTCTTACAAGAGACTAAACCATCTTTAAGCAATTTTTCAAACTCTAAGAACATGCTACAAGGGCTAGCTTCAATTTCAACAATTTCAGTCCTAGCATTTTCTAATTGCTCAAGGTGAATGGAATTAGTCAATTTTAACTTTTCAAATTCAGCAAGCATGCCTACACAAGAATCACAATCATTTCTAGCCATGGATATAAAATTGCCTATTTCTAACTTAGCATTATCAAGCTCATGATGTAAGGCAACACAAGAACATGGCCCAGCTCCAAACTCAAAAATCAATTATGGCCGGTCAGATCGCCACCCGGTCTGACCGCCAGCCACTTTGCCTAAGCCTGACATGAGGCCTGGCCGGTCTAACCGCCAATGTGGCCAGTCAGACCGCCACACATTGGCTGGTCTGACCGCCTAACACCTGACAGCACAAGAACTTCGCCGAAAACGAGGGTTTCTCCAAACACCTCGACGCTGTTGCCAATTGTTCAACACACTAAGATTAGGATCATGTCCACATGATCTCCACAAGTTGGGTCCTATTTCCAACCACACAGTGCGATTGGTGCTACCCTAGCTTTGTCCATGTCGCCGAGTCTTTGGTTGACACGGAGACTGGGTCAATGGCTCAGTATAGCTGGGGATCAGCCATCCTTTGTGCCACATACCGGGGGTTGTGTGACGCTTTGCGGTGCGGCATCGGTGGTACCCCCAACCTGGTCGTCTGCTATATGCTCCTACAGCTGTGGAGTTGTGAGCACTTCCTTGTTGGGCGGCCGTCCATCGAGATAGCGGTGCACCCGTACGCCGTTTTGGACGACCAGATAGACATGCACATCATGGGCTTACGGTGGAGTGCTGCCCGTCTACACTGGGCCAAGGACAGACTGGCGAGGTGCTACTCGTTGTTCCACAACGAGTTTGAGTCGTTGCACGACAGCGGCATCATCTGGACTCCATGGTATCCAGAGTTTGTGCACACAGTAGTGCCACACGGATTGTCCGTGCAATACATCCAGGACGCAAGACTGTGGACGACGACCCGCCACCTGGTGTTCGCACATATGGTGGAGCCTTACGCGTTGCAGCGCGTAATATGACAGTTTGGTGTGCACCAAGTCGTGCCCCTCGGATGGTAGGCTCCTACAGCGAGCCATACACATGTGAGTCAAACTTCATCCGAGTAATGTTCACATTTATTACTTCTTCTTTTCTAACATCAATCATTTCAGAAATGCAGGCAATCGAGGCAAATGGGCATATTTAGGACTGGCGACCAATCCAGCACGAGTGGACTATGGCATGGACGGAGAGGGTGCACTTGGATGGCTTGCATGAGCAGCGTCCGCACGACGTTCGGATGTACGGTGAGTACATAGAGTGGTGTGTGCCACGGTTGCGCGCAAGGCTCACCCTTCCTCCATCGGAGCGCCCGGAGCAGGTCACACACTAGCAGAGCCTCCGCCGCTCATTCGATTGTCACAACGCTTCACGGCGTGACGACACCGTAAGACACAACTTCTGATTGTTTCATTGATGATATTTGCACTCTTTGTTAATGAACCTGTTATGTATATTACTACAGTTGGAGCGTGTGCAGCACATCGGAGTTCGTCATTCGTAGGCCAAACACAACACCAACTGGGATATAAAAACTTTGAAGTACATCTTCGCGGAGTCGAAGAAAATAATGAAGAACTTGAGCTGCGGTCGTTCGACGAACAACGTTTTGCACATCGGGCACCAAGTAGGGGGGGGGGGCATGCTCACCTGCTAGGTCACCACGACCTAGCGAGTCCGGCCGACGTCGTAGTGTTCCCTGTCGGTCATCCGCGGGCCAAATCGGCGGGGAGTCTAAGTTCTATTTTTTGGTTTTGCCTTACGTTCCGCTAATATCATGTCGTTCTCTTGCCGTAGGTCCGTCGGGATGAATCACTTCTACCGTCCGCATTCGGTACACAGACTAGCGCTCCCTCTCGATCATTTGCACTGCACATCCAAGAGGTACGTGATTCTCAGTTTACGTCTAGAGTGTTTATCTGTGCTAACATCGTTCCGTTTTGCAGCCTTTAGTTGACCGTGGGGGTCACGACCAGTTCACGTCGACTAATGATGACGATACGAGCCTCCCAGCTCCTACCAGGGAGCAGTCACGTCGTTGGGGTTTGGACCATGGTAGCGGTTTGGAGCGTACGCAGGGTAGAGCTCCTCCGAGTTCGCTATCCCACCGTACATCTAAGGCGAGAGCTCATCCAGGTTGGCTGGCACACCATACGTCCAAGGCCAAAGCTCACCCGCACAACCGAAGTTGCATGCAAAATAACAAATCTAGCGTCCTCTAGAGATCAAAGCTAAAAATAGCACCGCGGACTCGCCGGCAGGCGACACGTGTCCTCGTCTGTGCCACGGGTGCGCGGACGCCCTCGTCCCCTCCCTAGGCGAGGGGACTTCCGACACTTGTTTTCCTCGTCCGCGCTCCTCGGTAGGGGACTCATGCTGCTAATTAATTACGATTAAATTGATTATGACTAAATAATTAGGACCAACTAATTACGACTAACTATGACTAATTAATTATAAATAATTAGTTATGACTAAATTAATTACGACTAATTAAACCACGACTAAATTGATTAGGACTAATTAATTTCGACTGATTAATTACAACTAAATAATTACGGCCAATTAATTAGAACTAGTTAAGTACACTAGTCAATTAATTAACCCCACCGTGTAATTATTTAGTCGTAATTAATTAACTTCCACTGTGTAATTATTTAGTCTTGTAATTAACCCCACCGTGTGATTAATTACATGAGTTTAATTAATTAATCCTCGTCCGCGTCACGGTGGGGACTTCCCTCTACTGCTAGTTAATTAATTAATTACACGGGTTTAATTAATCCTTGCTAGTCGTAATTATTTAGTTGTAATTAATTGTTCGTAATTATTTAGTTGTAGTTGGTTAGTCAAAATTAATTTAGTTGAAATTAATTAGTCATAATCAATTTAGCCATGGTTAATTAGCCATACTTAAGTTAGTCATAATTAATTAGTCGTAGTTAATTAGTCGTAATTAGTTAGTCCTAATTATTTAAGTATAATCAATTTAATCGTAATTAATTAGCAGTACGAGTCCCCATCCTGAGAAGCGCGGATGAGGGAAACACGTGTCGGAAGTTCCCTCCCTGGGGAGGGGACGAGGGCGTCCGTCTATCTGTGGCACGGATAGGGACACATGTCGTCTATCGACTAGTCCACTATATTATTTTTGGTTTTGATCTCGGGAGATAACTGTATTTGCTATTTGACGTGTAAATGGTGCCATTTAATAAAAAACTCTTGCTTTTCGTGGAAGCGTTCAGTCAAAACGTCAAAAATAGTACTCTCTCTCTCTCAAAAAGAAGCAGGGGTGTAGTGGTGGTAGTAGTAGTGCTTGGAGACAGTTTCCCAGGCTTTGCGTCTCGGGCACACTGATCCGTCAGCCTCTATTAACCGCAACGGGACAACGGCTATGCAACGAACCAACTCTAGGAACAGAAGCTGACGAAGCAGAAATTCATTCAGAACGACAGGATGCTGCTAGCCAGTATTCAGTAACCACCAACTGCCATCAATTTCCTTCCCTTCTATTGGACCCATCGATCTGCCATAAATTTACTGCTGTTAGTCCAGACCGTGCTTTGCTCTTCAGGTAATACTACGTCCCAATGACTTCAATTAACCTCAAGTGTTAAGAGGGGGCGGCTTGGATCGGATGCAGTGTGATTCAAACTTTTTAATGAACAGTTCAGAATTCAGATTGATCGATCGTAAAAAAAAAGGGAAAATGTAAAACTTCCTCGCAAAAAAACCTGAATTTTTTTTAAGGTAAAGAATGGTACATGCCCATGATCACACCTGAGCATTTTGGATTCTGTGAAAGATCACCAATCTCCAATACAAGTTTTCATTTTGTTTAAACAAAAATAGTTAGAGCTCGGCAATGCTGATTCCCTCACTAATTGTGTGGACTGGCCCTCGAAAGAGTAACCTCTCTCTGAAACATCCATCAAATCAAATTATCAGCCCCTGCATTAAATCAAGCAAGGAGGAGTCGCCAAAATCAATTGGTGGAAAATCAAAGCAATCAAGGAAGCCATCACGTCAAACTCATGTTGATGGAATCATTGAACAAATCTTTGTCCTGTGACATGGCTGCCTGATGGGCCCTGTACAGCCGGGCATGTACAAACTAAGCTTTTGTATTAAATGAAGCATAACTCAGCATGGACCTGGTGATGGCATCAACAGTGAGAGCAATGTGACAACCAAGCCCTAGCTGTGTAGGGCTTTTTTGGAGGAGAACATCATTTATTTCCTTCTGGTTAAACGGGGGACATGCCTAAGGTATTGGCAAGAAAAAAAAATTGATGTACTCCACAGCATGGGTCTAGTCCTATGGTAGGGAAGACGAACATATATAAGCCATGGAGTGGACTTGCCATCTCACTTCCATGGACTGGGATCTTTGTATGGAAGGAGTCAATATTAAGGATCTATAGTGCACTGCATTCCGAGCGATATAAACCATCTGATAAAAAAAATCAAAGGCCGCGGCCAAGCGTTACCGTATGTTGCTACATTGCCTTTTCACTACAGTAAGATCTCTATAGTATTTTTCTCGATGTTGCACCAGTGGTATAGTGGATCGCTGTTCACCCCCTCGCGAAAACATTGTTTATATGGTGTGCCTCTGCAGTTCTGCAGAGGATCTGAACCCATCTTCCTTTGTGTTTGGTTAGCCTTGAATTTTGTGGGGATTTGGACTTTTTGTTTGATATACTACCAAAGAGAATTATGAATGCATTTTCCAAGTTCATCATATTCTAGCAATAAATGAAGGGAAAATATATATGTAGCATGAGGTTTTGCGATATATCATAGCTCTAGAACCATCTTGAATTTTGGTTGGAGGGTCACCAAGGCAATGCTTCAAACATACGACTTCTGCATTATTTTTTATAATAAGATGCCACTTAGAGCTTCGTTTCCTACAGAATTCCCGCGTTCCAAACACGACCTTACCGTTCAAGAACTAGGCAGGTGATCAGGACAAGGTCGACAGTACGCACCGAGGTCCTAACGAGAGGAGCAGAGAGGCACTTTGCAAATTCGTGTATGGAATGAGAATGGGCACATTGGAGCATCTGCGATGGTTATCACTGATCAGCCAAGGCAAGGCAGTGAACCGCAATGCCCTTTCCATTTCATGCCATGCACAAGGACCTCGATGCTCTGCGCCCTGTTTCTTCATCTAGACCTCTCCCCATCAGGTTTATGGGGGAGGCCAGTTTGGCCGGAAATCGGAAAATTTCGGTCAATTTTTTTTGAATTCTAAAATTTAAAAAATCTAATTAAAACTTAGTCCGATTTGAATTCTTACAGGGGCGATAGAACCGAAATTACCTCATTTCACTCGCTCCGGTTCGTTTCTCTCTCTAGTCTTCCCGATGTCATCTACAATAGGGGACTGAAGGATCATCAATGTGGTTTGGTGGCAGTGCTGCATGGGGCTGGGCTGCAGCCTTTCCGACTGAAAATCCTAGGAGACTTGGTTACTGCCCTCTTTGACCGCTTTCTGCTCCCACCGTCCGTCCGATCAGAAATCAATGCTTCAGAGCAAAATGTGTTTCTAGTATTTTGTGAAATTTGGCGCGCCTTGCTGATTTTTCGCTTTATCTTCGCCTCGAGCATTTGGTTCCTAATGTGATGGTCGACGCACTCAATATCGGTGCACATCATATAACAAAAAACATTTTAACTCACCTCTCTAGAATAAGTCGCACTGCAAATCATATAACAAACCCGCCACCGGAAGACTAATCCGCGTGTTAGTACAGTTTTCTTTTAAAAAGGGAGAAAACACATACATGAGTTGCAACTGGAGGTGACTAATGGACGACACGGCTGATCGGTCTGACAAACTAAACGGGCTGGGCCGTGGGATCGGTCGCGGATTTAGGCACGGTATACCGAGTTCACGGGCCAGGCCGGGCCATGATAAACCCGATGAGACGAGTTGGCTCGTGTTAGCCCATCTAGATAAAGGCTATTGTCACCTCTGTCACCTTCGTCGTCTCCTCTGTCGCGTTCCGCCGCCCACCGATCGTGCCAACCGGGCCGAATATATCCGCTAGGCTGAGGTCATGACACAAACACGGCAAGACACGTTAGACCGTGTCGGCCCGGTCCAGCCCGTCAGACCATACCGTATCCGAACCGAACCAACAAGCACAACGCATTTGGCTACCTCTGGTTGCAACCCTAATGGATTGGAGTCCATTGTTTGCTCCCCTGCCCAGCAGTTCACTACTGTCTTACGTAGCACCTCAGGTCTCCCTCTCATCATCAGAAACTTCTCCCTCTCCCCTGCTCACTCCTAGTAGTATAGGTAGTATAGGTCCAGGCCACTGCTGTGTTCTAACACTGCACTCTCCTCTTGCACACTACTGCTAGTCTGCTACTGCTACTATCATCTCCTGACCTTCTCACACCTAGCTACACTGCACATCGAACTCGATCCACGTTACCATCACCACCACCTTGTGCTCACGACTCAGCGGCGCACGACGTGCCATGAGGAGGCGGCGTTGGGCGCTCCTCGCCGCCGGCGCTTGCGTCGCGCTCGTCGTGCTCATCATCGCCGCCCACGGCGCGGGCGCCGGCGTGTCATCGCCGGTGGTGGCGCGTCACGCGACCGCGGCCAACGGTGGCGGCCGTGCCGTCGCCACGGCCGCCTTCAACGTTGCCGCCCGGTGCAAGAAACAGAGGAAGAAAGCCGGTGGCGCCGCGGCCTGTGGGATGCTGGCAGGCGGCGACGACGACGACAAGAGGGTCGTGCCGACCGGCGCGAACCCCTTGCACAACAGATGAGACGGCCGTGTTTTACAGCTAGCTAGCTTAAGGGGTTCGAAGCTCCCATACCATGGCGGCCCAAGAAGACAAGGAACCAAGGAAGGAGAAGAACTCAGGAGATGAACAATATCATGACTATTTTGGTGTCTAGTGATTATGTAAGTGTAGCATTATCGATCGAGTTACGGATAGTTAATACAGCAGCAAATGCTCCTGGCTTCTCGGTCCTCTTCTCTTGTGTTCATCATGGACTAGTACTTTGTACTTGATTAACTGAAGCTATGTATATACCGCTCGTAAAAAGATTTCTTTGTTTTCTATCTCTTCTGAATCATGCAGGATCAATTGTGTATATTCTGTCTCTGTAGCTTGGTGCCTCGCTTTTGTTTCTCTCCCAGCAACAAGAACTGTCTGGCTCAATCAGATTCTTTCTCATCTTTTCTCTGCGGGGTGTTTGTTCTGACTCCACAAGAGGAAGATTCTTCATCAGTTGGTAGGATGGAAAACGAAAAGCATTTTTTGTTTCTTCTTTCTAGCTAAAAGGTTCAGAATATTTGATCTTGTGCACAGAACAAGACATGCATGTTATAGGAGCACTACTGTTTCTTTCACACAGCATTTTGTTCAGAATGATACATGGGGAACAGGAGAAGGATTTGTGATGTGAAATTCATGGAGGGCTCTGGAACGATTTGCCTTCCATGATGATTTTGTGCAAAGAAGGGCCTAGCTGGTGGTCGTTTGGCCCAAAGAATACTACATATTCAGTGAAGCCCAAAGATATTTTTTTCCCAGAAATAGCCATGGAATAGCCCCTCCATTTTAGCAGTAACACATATGCTATACAGCTAGTATATTTCCCCATGGGTGGTTTACTGGTTCTTGAATCTTGATTACTAGCTGGTGTTTGTTACAGAGAATCTGTAATCCTCTCCGCTTTAGCACATAACATGCTTACTTTTTAATTAAAATGAAGGGGGCCATCAACGTAAAATAGAGAGTGTTGATAAGAAAAGGCCAGCAGGTATTGGAAACCAGAAATTGAGAAGCCAAACCATTAAAACATTCATGCGAGCCTGCATGCATGCATTTCCTCCAGTCCTGAATATGCAAACTGCAACCAGTCAAATCATGAATCGCAATCACTTAGGCATTGCATTCCAATCCAATCCAAACCAAACCAAAGAAAGCTCATCTTTACATCAATCCAAAGACGAAAATAGAAACAAGCTTACGATGCGCTGTTTTTTCAGTGGCCATTTTCTTATTTACTGGCTGCATCAAAGAAGGAGCTATGTGAGCGCCTACCGAGTCTAGCACTTGGAGGGACAGAGGCCCAAGTCCTCCTGTGTCCACTGGGCTACTGCCAGCCCAGTCCTCCTTGCGCTGTTTTATTAATCCTTGGAAAAAAAGAGACAGAAACAAGCACACACAGTGCGTGAAAAACAATATTGACCGCATTATGTAGATTTTTATTTATTAATCAACCGTTTATTTATTTATTTTTATTGTTAACCCCTGTAAACTTTATTTTTAATTCTGACCTCTTTAGTCACGCCACCACTCGTGACGTGACAAAATAATACTGTCACGTTAGTCCGTATCTTGTCAAGCTTTTGTCACGCCATCACTAGTAGTGTGATAGTGTTGTTTGGCCACGCCACCAATAGTAGCGTAACAAAAAGTGCTATTTAGCGGACTTATCATATGGCATGATAATATTGTTTTATCACGTCACGGGGTGGTGGCGTGATCAAAATGGTCAGAATTAGAAATAAAATTTATGAAGTTAACAATAAAAATAAAAGTTCTATCATGTATGTATGTGCATCATCAATCATATAATTGGTCAGTTAAAATCCTGTCCTAAAAGACTATATATATATATATATATATATATATATATATATATATATATATATATATATATATATATATATATATATATATGCGATCGATCGAGCCCAGGTCGATCTCAGTTAGGCCGCCATGTCGCCGCCGGCGACGAGGGCGAGCTTGTCGCAGGACGGGCAGAGCACCGCGGAGGCCGTGAGCCTGGACATCGCCGACGAGCGCACCTTGGCGAGCCCTTGCCGGAGCCGCGCGTTCTCGTCGCTAAGCCGCTCGCACCACCGCCGCAGCAGCTCGCAGTCCACCTCCGTCTGCTTCAGCTTCGTCCTGGCCCTCCTGTTCTGGAACCACACCTCCACCTGCCTCGGGCTCAGGCTCACCTGCCGTGCCAAATCATGCTTCTGAGCCTGTACAAATTAAACACATGCACGCATGTTAATATTCACAAAAAATCTTATCGGTCAGATGCATCCAATCTCACTAAAAGAAAAATCCTGCATGCAAATCAATAACTTTGCATATGAAGAAGATAGTCAGATATAAACCAAATTAATTAATTAACGCATGCATGCGTTCTTCAGATTAATTAAGGATTGGCAAAAGCAGACTTGGACGTACATGGGACAGGATGCTGTGGGCGCGGAAGCTGTCCTCCAGCAGCGCCGCCTGCTCCCCAGTGAGCCGGAGCTTCTTCCTCGCCCCGCCGGCGTCCCCTCCGTCGCTCGGGCTGCGGCGGTCGCTGCCTTCGTTGCCGTTCATCGTCCCGGCCTTCTTATTATGCCTTGTAGCTGTACCCCTCTCTGATCCCTTCTTCCTACTCGGCGCTTCTCGGTGACGGTTACCATGCTGATCCCCCAGTGGTACTGCCTGTGGTGGCGGGAACAGCTCGTCGAACTGCACTGGCGGCGGCCGGCTCCCGCCGCCGCCGCCGCCGATCCTGAGGGAGAGCCGTGTGTCTAACTCCTCCAGCGACTCCTCCATGCTGCTAGTGGTCGTAAGGCTCGACATGGCGCGCCAAAAGTTTGCGGCGACGATCCAGACGGAGGTGGTGGTGGTTGTGGCGGCTGGTAGTTAGCAACAGGTCGGGTGTGTGTGCGTGGCTTTATAGCCAGTGGCCCGGGCGCCCAGCGGTTGGGTGGATCGGATTATCTGTTTTATTCCGTATCTATATCGGAACTATTCAGTTCGTATTCGATAGGTTGATACTCAAAGAATATCAATCATATTTTGATTATCTATTTTATCTGACATGTGTATTCAGACTATTCAATTTGTATTCGAACTATTGACATCACCGGTGAACATGGTCGCGTGCAAATTAAAGAAGGAAAAAATTATGTATAGGTTACATTACTATTTACCAGGAGTACTAGTGTAATACTTGGTTAATTAATGTTTGGTTGGACTGATGGGAAACTAATGAAGACCAGGAAATTAACTTTAGCAGCAGCTAATAGTACAAGCCAGTTTCTTGGTCGTGATCAAATGCTACGAGTAACTAGCTATGTGGTTTAATTTGGTCATGGCAAACGTGATCAAGGAGAAAAGGGCAATCAAATCAAAGGCGCATGTGGCGGTATTAGGTAGGAATTAACTATTCCTTCCGTATTAAAATACACGACATCCCTCCGCATTGTTTTGCTCTCTAGAGCGTCATTTATAAAAGAATAGAGGTAGTAGTTAATAATCAACGAGGTCTGCCATGTTGAAACGATACAGTACTACTACTTGACCAAGTACTGTACGAGAGAGCAACTCGATCGAACGCTGCGCTAGCTAGTATACATATATTTCTAGCTACAAGTGACGAAGCCATGATAAAAATAGAGAGATGCTCTAAGGTTAAAACTAACATAAGACAAACTTGTCGAACGGTTATGCACAGTTCAAATTCATGTAAAACTAGAAAAGAATACAAAATACAGTAAAAACAATACATTGCTACTAGATAGCATAATTATACCTGAGTAATAATAGGGTAATATAGTTATGACGGATGGAGCCCGTGCTCCAGCACCCCAAACGGGGTGGAAGTTTCGCCCCTGCTAGCCAGGTACCACTCTAATACGTGCTCAGAGTTAATTATTTATTTATTTATTTTAGATAATGAAAGAGAAAAATCTCTCATAACCTCTGCATCTAAGATACACACAACCTATTTTATTAAAAAGTTTAAAGCACTTAAATAACCAAATCTAGTAAAAATGGCTATGCCTTCAGAGTTAATTTTCTAGCTCCGTACATGCTGACCTGGCGCGCATGCAGTGCCGGGTACAGATGCACGTACTGGTCCGTGCAGATGTATCAAAGTGTTAGCCAGCCGACACGTACGCGCACGGAAAGTTGATCTTGTAGCATGCAAAACACGTCAAATGCCATGTATGAATGCACGATCCCACGCGCGCAGTCTGTCTAGAATTTCGCAGGCGGAGTCCGTAACGGCATTTTGTACGGCTAGAGATAATCGTGTCTTTAATATATACTATATTATCTTTAGAGATAACATTTCTAATAGATAATTTTTAGCATAATCTTTAACATTTATATTTTATAATTTTTCTTTAAAAAGAGCATAATGTCAACTAGAGTAGATTAATGTATCATGTCTTGTTTCACGTGTACGATAGTCTCTTCAAGAAAAAACGACCTGTGCTCTCTGTTCTCCCCCTCTCTCCTCTATATAGAATTTTATTGACGTAATATAACTAAGAGACGATAATAAATACACCATTGAAGATACCCTGAGTTGGTACTATTCGTTCGGAGTTTTTACCGACATACGCGTGCGTACAAAATGGTACACTCCGCTAGCGGGGGGCAGTAGAAAAAATCGCAGTGATTAATTAGATTGCGTACAAGCCAGGCCACACCTGAGGTTTCTTGTCAGTTTCGCCCGTATATATGTACGCATGCACGCGCACCCGTGAACATGGTCGCGTGCAAATTAAAGAAGAAAAAAATTATGTATAAGAGTTACATTACCATTTACCAGGAGTGTAATACTTGGTTAATTAATGTTTGGTCGGACTGATGGGAAACTAATTAAGACCAGGAAATTAACTTCAGCAGCAGCTAATAGTACAAGCCAGTTTCTTGGTCGTGATCAAATGCTACGATAATTTGGTCATGGCAAACGTGATCAAGGAGAAAAGGGCAATCAAATCAAAGGCGACGTGTGGCGGTGTTAGGTAGGAATTAACTAGTTAATAATCAACGACGTCTGGCATGTTGAAACGATACAGTACTACTACTTGACCAAGTACTGTACGAGAGAGCAACCAGATCGAACGCCGCGCTAGCTAGTATACATATATTTCTAGCTATTAGAGAGATATTTTAAGGTTAAAACTAATATAAAACAAACTTATCAAATATATATAGAACGGTTATGTACGATTCAAATTCATACAAAACTAGAAAAAAAAAGCAAAATACAACAAAAACAACAATATATTGCTACCGGATAGCATTGCCCAAATAATCATAATTATGCTTGAGTAATAATAGGATAATATAGATACGACGAGCGGAGTCTGTGCTCTAATAGGTTAATATAGATACGACGAGTAGAGTCCGTACTAGCTAGGTATCACTCTAATACGTGCTCAGAGTTAATTTCCTAGCTCTATGCATGCTGACCTGTCGCGCATGCAGTGCCGGGTACAGATGCACGTACTGGTCCGTGCTGGTGTAACCAAGTGTTAGCCAGCCGACACGTACGCGCACGGAAAGTTGATCCTGTAGCATGCAACACGTCAAATGCCATGTATGAATGCACGATCCCCGCGCGCGCGGTCTGTCTAGAATTCCGCAGGCGGAGTCCGTATGTCGGGTGCTATTCGTTCGGAGTTTTTACCGACATACGCGTGCGTACAAAATGGTACACTCCGCTAGCGGGGAGCAATAGGAAAAATCGCAGTGATTAATTAGACTAGAAGTTCATCCGCGCCGAATGGCGTGGATCTTTTTTACGATGGCACAGGCTAGCGCGGTTGGTGTGGAAAGACGCGAACGTGGGACCTTTTTTTGCGCTGGCGCGGGCTCTCGCGGGTGGCATGGGAAGGTGCGAGCGGCTGCGGCCCAGCAGAAACTGTAACGACCCCGCGATTAACTCTTCACTCGCGGGTGGCATGGAGTTGTCTCAAGCAAGTTTTCGATTTCAACAAAAGCCAACATTTTATTACATAAGATTAAGGCTGCGCTTTTGACACTACCACTGCATCCAAGCCCAAAGTTAATATAATACAAGACAAAAGAACTCTAACCACAGCACACTTGAGTGCGGCCGAGACCAAGAATAAGAATCGCTGCCAACCGTGGGTCCACCAAAGTCTTGATCAACCAGATCCTCTCAGATTTTCCTGTGTTTCTTCTCAGATTGTTTGCAGATTATGCAAGAATGAGTACAACTACCGTGACTCAACAAGCCACATGGAAAGGCTAAATAATTACATGCAAGGAGTTCAAATGATGGTTAGGTTTTACCTTAACAGCATATGTGGATGCAATTTGCGCTTAAAGCGCTTTATAAGACAAGAAACAATAATACATAATAACAACAGGGGGTTTTCAACAAACCACAATTACCAACTTACCATCTCCAAACTCTACTTATGCCTCGTGTAATCGAATCACCCATTAACACGCCTTCATTAACCTAAGCACGGCAGATTCAATAACATTTTATACACTCGCAGAGTTGCCCAACTTTACCCACATGATATCACAAACTCACATTGCCACGCATCATGATTGCGCACAATTGAGTCGGGATAACAAAGCCTTTTCACCGCTTATCCTTTTTAGCCTCTACCCAGAGGTTCAAATCCATGACCCTCGGGAGACCACCGCCAATAGTGGACTCTGCACCCGATGCCGACGGGCCCATACTGCTGTAAGAACCAAATGAGTGTCGTAGAGGGTCCACCCGCCTCACCTTTGATACAAGAGATATTCAATTGGACGAGCAAAGGTACTAAGCTAGGGAGTAATGACCACGCATGTGGTTGAGCGGTTTACTGTGTCTGCTACTTGGCACAAGGTTCTTGTCCTTACTTGTCACCCAGTGAGGCGATGGCCCAACCTGCGGTTGCCCACCTCTTGATCTCACTGATGACTCATTTTACCAAGTATATTGGGTTGTCCAACTTAATGGACACAACCTCAACTCTCCACTCCAAACCATTGGCTAACTGCCAATACTGCTTTTGATTGATGATCACAATTTTGAGAGACAAAGCTACTATATAGCTAACATTTTATGTGAATTTGTCAAGGTGAATATGGCCTACAAGTGCTGGGTAGGTTTGTTTGTGGGGTTATAGGATTTATCTAATTATCATGTCATTCCAAAGTATTATTTCAAGATTTAAAGTAATTGGCTCAAATAAGATAATGAAAGTATCAATATAAATATATGACACGTGGGTTCAAATGTTCAAGGAATGCGACTTGCCTTCTTGCACAAAGTCCTGTGGATGTTGGTCTTGTCCGGCGCCTTCAAGGCTCCGTCGTCTAGATCAGAACCTAACGAGAAGCAATGCAATAAAAAGAAAACAAGTAAACACTAGCTCAACAAGGAAAGAGCTGGGAACAAAATGCAAGTAAATAAAACCAAAAAGAGACTTAAAGGAAGGGTGGAGCGGGTTGGTGGGATTTATCCGGTATTTATTTGGATTGAACGGAGTTTGAGATTCGGATCCAACTACAACAAAAATATTGTAGAGGATTAAAGAAATCTATAGGAAGGTGGGAATATTTATTTGGAGCTTGCTATAGTGAAAGGAGCCGAGAAATGGACTCACGGGCTCGAACGGTCGAAATGACATAAAATGTCATTTTAGGGTTTCGAGCTAAAATTGCCGGATAATGAATAGTATTATTTTACTATTCATACACGACAATTGATCAATAAAAGATATCGAAATTTATGTGTTTAATGAATGGATAGTGGTTAGGTTTAATATTTTGGCTAATGAACAAAGGTATTTGTTGGAATTATAACTCCTATTTTAATCTGCAAACAAGAAAAGGATTTATCGTGCTCAAAACAAGATCGCCGCTTTTAAAAGAAAATTGGGCCACCCATCTTGTCTTGACCCAGGGCCTAATTCGCCGGTCCAACCGCCCAATCGGTCGTGCCAAAAGGCCAAAAAGGAGGGCGGGCGCTGGCCTTGAGGCTGGCAGGCAGCGCCGCCACGAGTGCGCCGAGGCGGCTGTGCCAGCGACGCGGTGCGGCGAGGTGGCGCGGCTAAGGGCGTGCGTGGCGTGGCGTCGGCGACGGCAAGCGACGGAGGAGGCGGCAAGGAAAGTGGCGGAGGAGGATCCACTGTAAGCTTACCTAGGGTTTTTAGCGGCGGCTTTTTGGGGTTCTGGGTGGGGTGCAGGGTGGCGGCGGCGGCTCTGGCCGTGAGGAGGAGGGTGGGTGGGGAGGCGGTGCGGGGATGAGGAGGAAGGCTTGCCCGGTGGCTTTTTATAGGGCAAAGGCGGTGGGAGCGATGAGGGCGGCAAGGGCGGAGCGGCGAGATGGCGGGTGAGGTGGAGCCTGGCGACCGAGGGAGGCGCCCGGGCGCATGTGCGGCACATGCATGTTACGCGGCTTGGGCGCGTGAGAGGAGAGTGGCGTGGGATGGGACAGGCGGTCAACAAGGCGGCGGGCTTCCGTGAGAAGGAGGAGAAGCGCCAGGAAAAGGCGACAAGGGAGGGAAAACGGATTGGGATTTGGGGTTAGGGTTTGTTTTGGCAAAATTTGCGAATTTGGATTCAAATTGAACAAATTTTGATTTTTGAATTTCATTTGAAATTTTCAGATGTTTCAACCTACCCCTTAAAGGAATCTCGACCTCGAGATTCACCCAAAGTCGGGGACAAAGTTGGAAAACTACGCCAGATTTTCAATTCCTTTTTCCATGTAGCTCTTTCGACGAAGATTTCGACATCGAATCGAAAAGGTAGTTCCTGGATCAATTGAGACCAATGTTGATGAAGTAAGAACGCATCGCAATGTCGTTGATGGTTTCGCAGCTTCATTGATAGTGACACAATTGATCTTGCCTCGACTTGGTCCCGTTCTTTGAAATTTTGGTCGCTTCTCTAGGTCGAGCATACCTCCTTTCTTAGCTTGTGTTGTTGGTGGCGTCTTGTTGATCTCGTGATTGACTCCTCACTTGAGCTTTGGTCGCCTCACGACATATGCTTCCTTGGACATAGAGACTTGAAATGACCGGTTGCCCGCAATGGTAGCATTTTATTGCTTTTGTGGACAATCCTTTTGGTAGTGATTTCTCTCGCATGTAGCAATCGGATGTGTGGTCGATCGATTCATATTATGTTGGGGTCTTGCATTGAAATTGGTAGTCGGTTGTCTTGATATGTATCGGTGGTGGTCTTGTCATCATCCTTTTTCCGGGTGCACTTGGTTGAGGTGTCATCTGCATTGCTCTTCTTTTCCTGACTTCTTGTAATTGTGTTCTGGCTTCTTCTGATATTAGCGGTTTGTTTACCATAGCCGACATATCCTTAAAATCCGTGGTGAAATGTGTAATTTCAAATGACTTCAGAATCCTCGCGAAAACTTCTCCATCTTCTTAGCTTCAGATCCACCTCATGTGGGGCATATCGTGCCAGATAATTGAATTGATGTAAATACTCTGTCACAGTAAGTCCTCTTTGCTTGAGAGCAAGAAACTCTCGGCATTTGGAGGCGAGCACGCCAATGGGAACGTGTGCCTTATGAAATGCATCCTTAAATTCTTGCCATGGTATTTCTCTTCCGGGATGGAATGTTTGGTGATTTATCCACCATGCTGCGGCTTGTCCTTGAAGTTGGTGGGAGGCAAAAAGAGTTTCTTCTCTTGATCAGTACATTGGATAGTGTCTAACTTTCTTTCTATATCTCTTATCCAATCATCTGCCGCTAGTGGTTACGTGCAAGCCGTAAAGGTTGGTGGTCTTGTCTTGTGGAAATCGGTCCATCTTGATCTTGCAATGCTTCTTCCATTTGTTGTTCTCAAGAGGGTTCTGATGGTACTTGCATGGGAATGGCGGCGTGGGTGCGAGCGGCTGCGGCCCAGCAGAAACGACCCGTGTGATTGCGCGGCTACGTAGGCGCCGCGTCTACGATGGCGGGGCTCACTGGCTGGGAACGCATGAAGCGTTGCCATTTGGATCGGACGGACACGAACAGGGCCAAAGGCGATCGGACGGTCTATTTTTTTGGGGCGACGTGACATAACCGGTTGAAGGCGCTTTCCATCGAGAATTATAATAGTAGTAATTGCGTACAAGCCAGGCCACACCTGAGGTTTCTTGTCAGTTCCGCCCGTATATATGTACGCATGCACGCGCACGTACGCACAGATATTTAATGAGTTAATGACCGATTGACCATGCTAGCTAGCTGGAGGGGTGACGGTCAGATCGTCCTGGCGAAAAAAAACAAACAAACAAACATCCGAAGCAGTCAAGAGTCAAAACATATCTCAAGACTAGCTACCTACTGTTTCCATCCATTAACATGCATGGTATAGCGTATTATAGACATGATCACGTATACACGGTCGTAGGTATGACTACTCATACTTGACTATCAGAATGTATAATATAGAGAAGATCGCATTATAGATCCCTAAACTTGCGAGGTTATATCATTTAACTTTCTAAACTTGCAATTTACTTTCTCAGCCTCCTAAACTTATGAGGTTGTGCTACTTAGCTCGCTGAACTTACATTTTACTTTCTTAGCCCCCTGAATTTGCGAGGTTGTGCCACTTAGCTCCCTGAACTTGCATTTTAATTTCTCAGCTCCCTTGAACTTACAAGGTTGTGCTACTTAGCTCCTAGAACTTGTATTTTACTTTCTCAGCCCCCTAAACTTACGAGGTTGTGTCACTTAGCTCCGTGAACTTGCGTTGAAGCGAAATTCGTCGGATGCTATGCCGACGACTTTGTCCCCTTTGAGTTCGGTGGATTCGTCGCCACCTCGTTCTGGTCGTGTTCATCGTCTCCGTCACCTCACACCAACAAAAACGGATTCTTCGGTCCCGGTAACGTTATAAGATCGAGGAGGCCGACTAGGGGGGGTGAATTTTGGCTAAAACCGAGTTTTATGTGGAATTGTAAATTAATTCGGTTTTGCTTAATTAAAACCAAAATCAACTAGTCTTAACTAAGTGCACCAACAAGCTAAGATCAAGACAATTATTGCAATCCTAAGGAGACAAGCAATCAATTTAATTCTATAAATGTAAATTACAAGAAAGTAAAGCTTAAGAAAGCAAACCACGAGAACACTTAACTTTTTTCCGTGGTGATCGGAAACTTGCCGGTTTCCCCTAGTCCACGTTGAGGTTAGCCCAAACGAATTGGATCGGCTCCACAAATTAAACCTTACACCTCGAAACCACTCGAGGTTGCTCTTTCTCCACTCCAGAGATGGCGAGCACCAAGCCACTTACAACCGCCCGAGTCTTCTCACAACATTCTTTGAAAAGATCACCAACGCAACTCCTTCAAGCCGTCTAAGTGTCAGTAAACACCAAAAGTAACAAAGTTGGAGACGCTCACTTGAACGAATCAAGTGTCTAAGCTCAATGGATACCAAATCCAACACCTAATGCAACACAAGCACTATGATTTTACTCTCTAAGCTCACTAAGTGCAACATATACACAAAAAAAAAGGAACGAAAATGACACCAGCACTCTCCTACAACCGGCCATAAAGGGTAATTCTATACACACACAAGAGAAACTAGGTGTTGGAGGAGAAACTACAGAAAAACATGGATTCCTGGTTAGACCGCCGACCAATAGCCGGTCTGACCGCCATAGCTCCAACGGCTATAAAAACTAACAGTTGGACACTCAATCGGACTGACCTCTCTCACAATAGCCGGTGTGACCACCGGACCGCACTACATAGGAGTCACTACTGTATCTTTCACACAGCAAAGTATTTTGTTCAGAATGCCACATGGGGAACAGGGCAAGGATTTGTGATGTGAAATTCATGGAGGGTTCTGGAACGATTTGCCTTCCATAATGATTTTTTTTGCAAAGAAGGGCCTAGCTGGTGGTCGTCTGGCCCAAAGAATACTGCATATTCAGTGAAGCCCAAAGACATTTTGTCCCAGAAATAGCCATGGAATAGCCTCTCCATTTTAGCAGCAACACATATGCTATATATACTGCTAGTATATTTCCCCATGGATGGTTTACTGGTTCTTGAATCTTGATTACTAGCTGGTGTTTGTTACAGAGAATCTGTAATTCTATCCGCTTTAGCACATAACATGCTTACTTTTTAATTAAAATAAAGGGGGGCATCAACGTAAAATAGAGTATGTTGATAAGAAAAAGCTAGCAGCTATTGGAAACCAGAAATTGAGAAGCCAAACCATTAAAAACATTCATCCGAGACTGCCTGCATGCATGCATGCATGCATTTCCTCCAGTCCTGAATATGCAAACTGCAACCAGTCAAATCATGAATCGCAATCACTTAGGCATTGCATTCCAATCCAATCCAAACCAAACCAAAGAAAGCTCATCTTTACATCAATCAAAAGATGAAAACAGAAACAAGCTTATGATGCGCTGTTTTAATAATCCTTGGAAAAAGAGAGACAGAAACAAGCGCACACAGTGCCTGAAAAACAATATTGACCGTATCATGTATGCATGTGCTTCATGAATCATATATTGGTCAGTTAAAATCCTGTCCGAAAAGGACTATATGTATATATAGCCTGAATAAATTCTCGATCGATCGAGCCCAGGTCAATCTCAGTTAGGCTGCCATGTCAGAGCGAGCTTGTCGCCGGACGGGCAGAGCACCGCGGAGGCCGTGAGCCTGGACACCGCCGACGAGCGCACCTCGGCGAGCTCGTGCCGGAGCCGCGCGTTCTCGTCGCTGAGCCGCTCGCACCACCGCCGCAGCAACTCGCAGTCCACCTCCGTCTGCTTCAACTTCGTCCTGGCCCTCCTGTTCTGGAACCACACCTCCACCTGTCTCGGGCTCAAGCTCAGCTGCCGTGCCAGATCACGCTTCTGAGCCTGTACAAATTGAACACATACACGCATGTTAATATTCACAAAAATTCTTATCGTTAAGATGCAACCAATCTCACTAAAAGAAAAATCTTGCATGCAAATCAATAGCTTTGCATATGAGAAAGATAATCATATATAAATCAAATTAATTAACGCATGCATGCGTTCTTCAGATTAATTAAGGATTGACAAAAGCAGACTTGGACGTACATGGGACAGGATGCTGTGGGCGCGGAAGCTGTCCTCCAGCAGCGCCGCCTGCTCCCCGGTGAGCCGGAGCTTCTTCCTCGCCCCGCCGGCGTCCCCTCCGTCGCTCGGGCTGCGGCGATCGCTGCCTTCGTTGCCGCCGTTCACCGTCCTGGCCTTCTTATTATGCCTTGTAGCTGTACCCCTCTCTAATCCCTTCTTCCTACTCGGCGCTTCTCGGTGACGGCTACCATGCTGATCCCCGAGTGGTACTGCCTGTGGTGGCGGGAACAGCTCGTCGAACTGCACCGGCGGCGGCCTCCTCCGAGGCGGCCGGCTCCCGCCGCCGCCGCCGATCCTGAGGGAAAGCCGTGTGTCGAACTCCTCCAGCGACTCCTCCATGCTGCTAGTGGTCGTAAGGCTCGACATGGCGCGCCAAAAGTTTGCGGCGACGATCGAGACGAAGGTGGTGGTGGTTGTGGCGGCTGGTAGTTAGTAACAGGTCGGGTGTGTGCGCGTGATGGCTTTATAGCCAGTGGCCAGCGGCAGGGTGGCAATTGGATCTGTTCGATTCGTATTCGAACTAATGACACCACCGGTGGACATGGTCGCGTGCGAATTAAAGAAGGAAAAATTATGTATAGGTTACATTACTATTTACTTGGAGTGTAATACTTGGTTAATTAATGTTTGGTTGGACTGATGGGAAACCAATTAAGACCAGGAAATTAACTTTAGCAGCAGATAATAGTACACGCCAGTTTCTTGGTCGTGATCAAATGCTACGAATAACTAGCTATGTTGTGAAACCGACGACAGTTTAGCTAGCAGCTAGCTGCATGCACGTAACATGCCAAAAATCCTAATTTTAGAAAAGTATAATGAAAATAAGTGGGAGAATAATTTTGAGCATGTCTTTACATGGAAAACTATTTTAGTATGAATTTTTTAGCTTTTGTATAAATCAAATAGTGAAATCACATGCAAACATCAAGTTGTAGGAATTTTCGAGAAAAACACAGAGTAGATAAAATCCTAAAAAAAATTACACAAGGAAATACACAGTGCCAGAAGCCCTCACAAGAAAAATTCATAACATTTGGAGCATGTTTGGTAGGTCTAAAAATTTGGCAAAAGCCTCAGCCTTCTTTTGGAAATTCCAAATTCTATTTGAAATTCCCACTCACCTTTCGGGCCGAATTCCAGCCGGTCCATTTCTACGCGCCGCTCTAGCCCACGCCAGCGCCCCCACTCCCACACTTGCTGACACGTTGGGACCGCTCGTTAGGTGGTGTCTTCCACTGCGCGCCACAAGATGCCAGCAAGACCAGAGCGCCCTCGCTTGTTCGCCGCTTCCTTACCTTAACGTGACCAGCGTCCACAGTTTCATGCCCCAACTGCCCTTGTCACCTTCGCCAGCCCTCGCCCATGCTATCTGCGTCATCGACGCGAGGTTATCCTGCGTGGACGATGAGACCGAAGCTCAGCACGAGAAACTCGTACACCACGCCATTTTCTCACCACTTCTCTCGTGCTATTCACGGTCGTATATAAGCTCCTCACCGCGTCACAAGGTCCTCAGCTCACCATTCTCGCTTTCTGCATAGAATCAGAGCATCTCGTGCTTTGCTTCGCCAGGAACGAGAGCGTCGTTCTCGATGCTGGTGAGCGTACCTTTGCGGCTCCGTCACTCTGGTGAGATTCCTCGCCCATGACATTCGCGTTATTTTGATCCTCTTGCATCACTCAACCCCCTCTCTTTTGCTCAATGCATCCCCAGGGGTCCGGTAGCTTGATGGTGTTCTCCTTGGTCCCTGACTTTGGCGTGCACCTGATTTGAGCCGTTGCATTCCCGTGCCACTCCAGAAGGTTCGAATCCCTCTCGAGTACGTCATCATTTGTTCCGACACCCCTTCATCTATTTCCCTCACTCAACGCGGGCAGAATCACAAAGAACCCGAGCTTCGCCGCCATCCTTCTCTCTCACGGCCGCCGCTGCCATTTTCATTCTTCCTCGAAGTTTGGTGAGTCCCTGTCCAATTCCTTGCATCTACACCATCTCTAGGATGTCAGTGAACTAATGTGACGCTCCTTGTAGCGCCTCCGTCGCTGTAGTGAGCTGTCAACGTGAGCCTCCTCTGCACCCAGTGGCGGATTTAGAACGAAAATGACCGGGGGTCCCTAAGGCAAGATGGGTCACGTTTAGCTGGTGGGTCACATTTGGCTGGGCTATGGCTTGGAGTGTCCTCTCATGTTAAGCTAGGAGTGTCGACATTACATATAAATGGTTATATCCAAAGAAAAATGATTTTTGGATCCAATGCCCTATCTGCACCGCTGCTGTTCACCGCCGCCTATACGCTACAGTAGATCCGCCCCTATCTGCACCGCCGCTGTTCACCGTTGACACGCTTCTCCGGCCAACTCTCGACGTCATCTACACTCTTGGTGAGCTTCTAGTAGTTCCCACGAGCTATTGCGCGTGTTAGATTGGACGATTAGCTAGCTTAGCGTAGAGTTCGTCGTAGCCGATCATGTCGCCGCCACGGAGAACGTTGCCGCCGCTGCTCCAGTGACCATTGGTCCCCGAGCCGCTATTTGTAGCACCGTAGATACCTCCTAAACCCTATGTGCACCATCTTTCGCCACCAATTTGCTCTATGCACGAAAGCCATTTCTGACCCAAGAGCCTCTGTCGCTTCTCGCCAGCGTAGCGCTGCCTCCATCTATCTCTCCAGTCTCTACCACCACCCAGTAGGATTGCCGTCGAGAGGGGAACCCATTTTGCCCATCCCTTGAGCCTCTCCGTGCCTTTCTCGCCGCGGGTGAGCTCGCCATGGCGCTCGGCCGCACGCTAGCTCCGCCCCTTCTCTTCTCTCTCTCTGCCAGTGGGCCCATGCGATTAAGAGTTGATTAGTGCTAAGTTACAGAGGTTAAGGTTAATAAGTGTATGACATGTGGGACCGGTGGAAAAGTTAAAAGAAATCTAATTTAAAATGTAATTAGAATATGAGTTCATGACATGTGGGTCCACCTCTGTTTAATCAATAAAAAACCCAGAGAATAAAACTATGAGTCTTTGACATGTAGACCCTACTCGTAAGTTAATAAGAATTCGAAAAAAAATAATGTGAAAGCGGCTTTCAGTTCAGAGGAAAATACACTTTCTCAATTGAAAAGCGTAAACCTCGGTAGAACTCAAAGGAAAATACGCTTTCACTGTTGGAAAGCTAAACATCAGAAAATATGTTTTCGACATCACCTCTTTTTAATTTTTAGAATTTTCAAACCAAAGCAAATTAAAATGTTAATAACTGTTGCATATTAACTCCAAATTAAATGAATGTTTTTTTCTTGTAAATTCATCTAAAATCATGCTCTACCTGAATATGCAAAAAGATTTGGATTTTGTTGCGGTTGAAATTATTGTTCTATATTTAATTTGCTTCCAGCTCTTTTAATTATATGTCGATTGTTCGAGCGAAATTTACAACGATCATCTATCTTCTTATTCAGAGTAAGGCAAGCACCTTCTTTGACCATGCTGATCATACTATTTTAATTATTGTAGTTTTTTTTTTTGCAAAATCTATTATGCATGCGTGTATGTTTGCTAAAAATTGCTATATTCGGGGGATAATGGTAGTTATAGTCCCATTCGATACATGATTCTCATTGAAATATTGATATCGCTATTGTTGTAGTCATTAGGGTATGGATTAGACAATGAATGATGTCAAATTGGGTTTTTCGAATGCGAATATCGCATAAATGCTTAACTTGACTTTAGTCTTTACTAAAATAGGAAAAATGGATGATATGTTGAATATGAGTTTGAGAGATTTTGAAATGATGGTCCTGAGGGGTTTACCTCTGTTATTTTGTATAAAAATAAAAATAAAAAACTTAGTTTGTGATGTGACGCGGACGAGTTATATTATAATTTAAGAAGTGTGAAAGGTATATCTCACAAGTAGATAGGGAGAGATCCTCGCCCGGGTCAATTAAGGACCGAACACTGGTATATCCAATCTAAGCGTAAGCGTACAATCACATGTGCTGATATGGGATGGCCTTAGCTAATTAAGTTATCGAAAATTAGCCTTGCATGTTGGTACGCCGTGGCAGTGCGAGCATGACCGGTGTAGGCATGTTTGAAGGTGCTCCCTTCACCGTGGCGTTAGGAACAAAGCCTTCCGACATGACAGTGAATGCCTCACTGAGACGGGGGTGTACACGGGTGAAGTGAGGGTGTTCATTCATGGGCTAGTGCAAGGTTAGGGCAAGGTGATGTAAAGGTTTCGATGCGTGCTCTAGACTGCTTACCAAAGGTTAGTGAGCGGTGGTATCAATAGATGCCGATCAAACTAGAGAATTCGTGTGCTGTAGGTATAGTTGTACTCCTTTGCCTAGTGTAAATCTATTTAAATAATCGTGCTCGCGGTGATGAGCATGCTAAATGTAGTATTGCCGAGTATAGTCTTGGTTTTTACAAAGCTGGCTCTTGTTGGAAAATGAGGGAATGGTTTTTGTTGTGTTATTTGAGTTGAGTGCTATGTCTATGAGTAAGAACAAGATGTTGATCGCAACCAGGGTTGTCATTTATTATTTATCAAGTACTTACTTATTGTCCTTTATCTATTTAACCGCTCTTTAGAATTTTTGTTGCAAAGTGTTAAGTATTGATATTGTAAATAAAACTTGCTTAATGTTGAAAATAACTTGTAGTATAGAGCCTCATCCTTTGTTAGCTATGCATATATATAAATTTTGCAATACACTACAAGTTGTGCTGAATACGCAATGTACTCAATCTTACTTAAATTGTTGTTCAGAGTTAGAGAATGAGCCTACGCCGGACGGCACATTCTTTGCACCTGGTACCGGAGGGTTCGGTGACGAACCTTTCTAGGACTTGTTTCTTGTCGGTTGCCTGAGAGTTTGGATGGGCATACCGCTGGATTTTTTTTTGGTTATTTACTATACTTCTGTTGTTCAATTCGCTACTTCTGACACTTGAACTTTTATTTGAGCGGTCGGTCCTTATAATGTAAAATTTGTAATCGCTTAAGTTATATATCATATTTGTTTTATTTTGTATGTATGTATGGATGGATGTGTATGTCATCGTTGTGGATATATGTACTAGTCACCGATTATGAGATTAGTACGATACATATACAAAGACTTCGAGTAGTAAAAGCCTGAGGTCTGACAATGCATGTGGTTTAATTTGGTCATGGCAAACGTGATCAAGGAGAAAAGGGCAATCAAATCAAAGGCGCATGTGTGGCGGTATTAGGTAGGAATTAACTAGTTAATAATCAACGAGGTCTGCCATGTCGAAACGATACACTACTACTTGACCAAGTACTGTACGAGAGAGCAACTCGATTGAACGCCGCACTAGCTAGGATGCGTAGTCGCGTAGATGTTGGAATTAATACGGACTGGGTTTAAATTTTAATTCTAATTATTTCTTGAAAAATCTCAAAGGCTTACGTGTAAGTGTTAAAACTGTTTAGTCCCATATGAAGAGATAAATGGGAGTTACACCACTTTAAAAGGTGGAACGTGGTAGCCCCTCTTGTGGAATAAGAGAGAGCCAACGCGCGCGCCGAGCCGAGCCGAGCGGTGCGCGTGCGCGTGTTGGTAATTGATGGCGAATCAATGGCAACAGTTGATCTCTGGTCTCTTTGTTTTTGGCGAACAGAGTTCTAGTTCATGATTGTGACTTTTGGCCTTTGGACTTTCTGGCGATTGTTAGCCTTTGGACTTTCTGGTTCTGGCTATTTAAAGAACAGAGTCTGGTTCTTCTTAAGTTTTTTTACACACAACAGAACTCTACTGTTTTTGTTGCTGCCTCTGGCTATCTCTATCCCGGCGAGGCGCGTGTACGGCCGCACCGGGAGAGCAGGTCTCTGGAACCTTCGTCCTTAAAGGCTTGCACGAGCGAGGACGAATAAGGTTTTTGGGGAGCGTTCGCGCGACTGCTCGCTGCCACGTCTACATCAACTGCACGACTACACGACGTCCACTACACCATGACGAACAACGACCTTATCAAGAATTCTGGTGCTGCTTTTTCTTCCACTGAATCTGGGTATGACTATCTCTCTCTTGTTATTTTGTTTATTTTACTATCTATTATTGTCTTGAACACTGAGATAGTTATGCTAGATTCTGTTCTTCTAGAAGATAGTATTGCTATAGTGTTCTTGATTATCTGTTTTATGAAAATGGCTAGAGTATTTTCCATGTTTTATCTAACATATTTCTGAATTAAAGTACTTCGAAAAATACTTATATATTCAACAGTAGATGCTTTAAGGTTAAAACTAACATAAGATAAATTTACCGAATATATATCGAACGTTCTGTACGATTCAAATTCATATAAACTAGAATAAAAATATAAAATACAGCAAAAACAATACATTGCAACTGAATAGCTTTATCCAAATAAACATAATTATGAACGAATAGTAATATGGTAATATACAGCATAACGGCCGGCCGGACCATCGATTCTGGACAGTTTTGCTTTTACGTCCCGGCCGGTCGGGCCCTCGAATCTACAGGATAACGACCGATTGACCATTCTAGCTAGCTCGAGTGGTGACGGCCAGATCGTCCTGGCGAAACAAACAGACAAACAAACATCCGAAGCAGTCAAGAGTCAAGACATAACATATGTGTACCAGAGCTTAGTTGTGAGACCCGGCCCAAGAGACGATGAATTCGAGAGTTGGGAGTTTAGTCCTACCTTACTAGTTTAGCAAGAGTTGCATCACTATATAAACCCTTCAGATTAACTCTTTTATACGAAACAAGAACATAAAGGTATTAGTACGAATGTGTGGTTTATCCAGCGTACAGACAGTCCTAGGCCTATTTGGAGCTGGCGCGCATTACATTTGTCATGGCTAGCTACCTACTGTTTCCATCCAATAACATGGCGTATTATATACATGATCACGTATACACGGTCGTAGGTATGACTACTCATACTTGTATAATATAGAGAAAATTGCACTGTGAGTTTCTGAACTTGTGAGATTCTGTCACTTAGCTTTCTGAACTTGTATTTTACTTTCTCAGCCCTCTGAACTTGCGAGGTTATGCCACTTAGCTTCCTAAACTTGCGTTGAAGCGAAGTTCATCCGATGCGATGCCGACGACTTCATCCCCTGCGAGTTCGGTGGACTCATCACCGCACAGTTCCCGTCGTGTTCATCGTCCCCCGTCACCTCATGCCGACAAAAACATATTCTTTCGGGCCTAGAAATGTTGTAAATCAATTCGGTTTTGCTCAATTAAAATAATTAAAATATAAATCAACTGGTCTTGACTAAGTGCACCAACAAGCTAAGACCAAGACAATGATTGCAATCCTAAGGACACAAGCAAGCAATTTAATTCTATAAATATAAATTGCAAGAAAGTAAAGCTCAAGAAAGCAAACTACAAGAACACCTGATCTTTTTCCCGTGGTGATCGAAAACTTGCCGGTTTCCCCTAGTCCACGTTGATGTAAGCCCAAACGAATTGGATCGGCTCTACAAACTAAGCCTTACACCTCAAAACCACTCGGGGTTACTCTTCCTGCACTCCGGAGATGGTGAGCATCAAGCCACTTACAACCGCGCGGGTCTTCTCACAACCTTCTTTGAGAAGATCACCGGCGCAACTCCTCCAAGCCGTCTAGGTGTCGGCAAACACCAAGAGTAAAAAGTCGAAGACGCTCTCTTGAACGAATCAAGTGTCTAAACTCAATGGATACCAAATCTAACACCTAATGCAACACACGTACTAGGATTTTGCTCTCCAAGCTCACAAAGTGCAACACATGCACAAAAGAGAGGAGATAGCTTGCTCTTTGCTCAAAAGAATGAAAATGACACCAGCACTCTCTCACAACCGGCCACAAGGGGTATTTTTACACCCACACAAGAAAACTAGCCATTGGAGGAGAAACTGCAGAAAAATAGGTTTTCCCAGTCTGACCGACAACCAATGGCTGGTCAGACCGCCCTAGTTCCAATGGCTATAAAAACTAGCCGTTGGACACTCAATCGGACTGACCTCCCTCACAAGGGCCAGTCAGACCACCAGGGGGATAGTCAGACCGCTCCACAGAGGAGTCAAGCTGAGGGGAAAAACATCCCTCTCTGGAAAAAACAAACCGGGCGACTTTGACAGTAGGGTCGGTCAGATTGGCCAACACATGGCGGTCAAACCGGTTGCCCACTGGTCAAACATGGCGGTCAGACCGCTAGACTAAATGGACTGGCACTCAGCCTGGTCACAGCCTTCAAGGGCCGGTTAGACCACCAGAGATAGGAAAAACTGATTTTGCATATCGCTTCAACTCAATTTTGCAAAAAAAAAAAACACACACACACACACACACATTTGCTAATTGATGTGCGATGCAAACAAGGTATGAAAGTATGATTCTCAATAAGTTGCAAAATATATTTACCGACTTTTAGAATTATGCCACAAGGAATTTGGTACATGGAATTAAACCGTTTGCAAAACACATTCACAAACTAAAGTTGCATGCTAGAAGGATTATACATGAGAGTAAACTATTTGCAAAACACATTCGCAAATATTGACAACATGCTAAAGAGAGCTAGAGCAAGCACTAAGAGCTATCAACACATGACACTCAAGATACTAGTCAAGACCCTTCTTAATAGTATGACAACCTATACTAGTAATCCGGTATCCACTCCAAACACCGAGACCGGTAAAAGGCTAGGAACACGTCCTCAGCCTAGGCTAGTCATACTTTTTGTAACAGCCTCAATTTTAATAAATAGTAATTATCTGCATTTCATAAGCATACAAGTTATTTGGAGCATGTGCATAATTTGTTACAAATCAAAAACCTCAAAATTTAACTCAAACCTAAAACTTGAATGGAAACTCCAAGAAGAAACTTCAAAGTTTTGATAGTAAAGAACTATGGGAATTAATTTAATCAAATACTAGACTAATTATCACAAATTAATATAATTTTTGTCAAATTTTAGAGATCAATTTGACCTTAAGAAAATTCCTTGTTCTTTAATTAACCCTATTCAGTCAAAGTAGTTAATTAAGCATTTTAAAATGTGCTCAGTGAGTTTTCAAAATTTATTTGGGATCTAGATCATCCCAGTAACTTCTCTAAGAAGTTTTGTATTTTTATAAATTTGTTTGATATTTTTAACTCTCCGGTCAAACTTTTGATGTTTGATTTTAGTTGTAGTCAACCTTAGACCCAGCCCGAGCCTCTTGGCATTGTAGCGATTCGCACCAACTTGGTTTAATCCAACCGAGTGCCAATCGGACCATCTTAGCCACGTTTAGGGCTCAGCCCAACCTCCAGTGCGCGTGAACCATTCGATTTGAAACGGACGGACCAAATCAGCTGTGACGTTCGGACCACCCGAACGCTCCACTCAATCTACACCGTTGATTTGCAATCGGAGCGCGCCATCTTTTTGGATTCAAAACCAAAACGCGCCACAACGCGCGCGAGCCATTTGATTTTGATTCAACCGCCCGATGAAACGGTGATGTTCAGACCATATGAACGCGCCGTGTTTGTGGGCCGTTAGATCTTAATCGGATCGTCCATATCAAGTGTGACGTTCGGACCATCCGAGCGATCCACTTAATCTGGACTATCCATTTTCTATCGGACAACGCCGTTTTCCTTCGTTTGAATCTAAAGCGCGTATTTTACTGAGACCGTTAGATTTTGATCGCACGGTCAATATGAGTTAGGATGTTCAGACCATTTGAACGCCCCGCTCAATCTGGGCCGTTCATTTGTGATCGGACCGTCCACATGGATGGGTCTGTTCAGACCGCCCGAACAGACCTTTCGATCAGGACCGTTGAAATTTGATCGGACCATGCATGCCATTCGGACCAAGCCGCTTTGTTTCGCTTGCTGGAACTGACAGCCCTAACCCACTTGTCAGTGTCTCTTCTTCGTCTTCTCCGCGCCTGAGCCAGTTCCGAGCACAACGCGCGTGACGACTAAGCTTGCTTTGGTGCTGCCACGAGTGGCTGTCACTGTTTGCTCCGGCGAGAAAGCTTCATCAAAACTCATCGTTTCCACTCACGGTCGTCTAGGCAAGCCAGCATTTCCATCCTCTTCACTGAGGCAAATCCTCCGTTCTCTACACCGTTCTTTTTCTTATTGCTTGTCGTTCTCATTCATGCTAAGCCGGATCTCTTTTGAGCAACACAGCATTGGGATCACGAGCTTGTCTTTTGAGTTGTCCAGAGCGCGCCGGGAGCACCGCCGTTGTGGATTTCTTCACTCCGGTGAGCTCCTTCGTAATCTTTGCACGTCATATCTTGTCTTAGGGTTTATTGAGTAAAACCCCTCAATCAATTTATCTTTTGATTCACAGGGTTACCAAGAATTTGGATTTTCTCTAATTCCGGTCAACTTCGGTTCTTTCATCCTCATTTCTAACTGGTGAGTCATTGTTCAATCCCTTCGTTTCAGAGCATCTAGGAGTTTTACTTAAGCTATCCTGATCACTCATTCCATTTGATTTGGTCTAGGTTGTCTTGTTCGCGTGAAGCTCTCATCCCATCTTTTCGGTCACCATCGTCAGAGCTATTTTTTTCCCTAGAATCTCTGGCTATTTTCTTAGCTCAGGTAGTTTCCTTGTGAATCCATTTTGATTTTCAGTTAACGCCGCCTTGGACCTCAGCTCCAGCGATTGCCAAGCAAGCTCTCGGTATCTAGTTTCTGTTGTTGGATTTCCAGCCAGAACTGTAGCTCGTTAGTTAACCTTTATAACTGTCGATTAGTACTAGTAAATGGTAATCTGGTTTACTTCCTCGCTAAAAATAGTTTAAACTGATAAATTTTATAAGTATTTCGTTAACTCCAAATCTAGTGAAGTATTTTTGTTAGTAATAGTTGCTACTGTAATCTGGACTAACCCTCACTTATCTGTGTTGCTTAAAAACTTATTAATTGAATCACTTGCACATTAATAACTCTAATCTTGCTAAATTACAGAAAGTTTAGTTGAACTCTAACTGAATCAAAACTTTCACTTAAGTTCACTTAGAAAACAGAACACTATTTCTGTAATCTTGTCATGCATTTTTTCAGCATCCACTGTATTTTTCTATGTTTTGCACTTGGTCATTTCTTTTCTCTAAATTTACTTGCTCTTGTTATTTTAGATTCTGGTTTTCCCGATGTGAGTGAATATACTTCTGAGCAACCTGAGAGTGAACAAGTGGTTTATAATCAAGGCAAGCATCCTCTTACACCATGTTGCTCCCAGTTTTGATACTTTAAGTGTTTTGAAATACAGTGATAACTATGTGCATGCTATCTTGTTGTATCAATACTTTGTGAGTTAGTTAGCTATATCCAAATCGTTGTGGCTTATCCTTGATCAAATTCATACACTTATGCTTAAGATAGAAATCCGGTGTGAACAAATTGGTCTTTAGATAATTGCATAGCCATGCAAGTCAGTAGAACGATAGTTGGACTGACAAGCTTATCTTGTCGGTCATGGGAAACACTAAATGAATTCTAGTTTTGTTTTCCTTGTTCAGAATTGTTAATACTAAAGTTTAAGTTTAAAATTGTATATTTAAAAACCCGGTTTAGATTTGGACAAGTGTTTGATAGTGATGGTGCCTTCGTGCACGAGATTGGGAACTGTGGTTGTCTTGTCTGTCCGGATCATTAAGGACCGAACTTTGGGCTGTCATGCCAAGAACTACTCGTACTTCCACATGCTGGATTGGGGCCGGTTTGGTCAAGTAAGGGGAAGATTTTATCGCTTTAGACCGCAGGTGGTGTGAGGACATAGAGACCGTGAAATTCTATGTTCCTTAGGAACCCAGTGTGATATATACTGTGCAAGCAAGCACGATTACCTATGTTGAGGAAAACCAACATACTAACTACCTCACACTGGCCCCTCCGACACAACGTGCATGCCCACTTAGCATTTGCTATATACATGTGTACTAAGTTGGGATTCAACTTGCATGGGTGGTCTAACTCAATGGGATTTTCTTGCTGAAAAATACCGAATCTCGACGTACCCGGCCGAACCTAAGGAAGTGTGTTAATTCTAGAGGCTTATGGGCAGGGTCGAGTCTTGTGGGTAAAGATGTACACCCCTGCAGGGTTAAAAACTATTTGAATAGCCGTGTTTCCGGTTATGGACAATACTTGGTTTTGATAGACATCATTGTAAGACTCTGGATCAAAAATTTTGTTATGGGAATATTTGGTATCGGCATGAAGGGTTATTCATGCATGTTGACAAGTCAAAGTGGATAGCCACTTTGATTTGCTTTGAGTTATGATTATTTCTTTACTACTTGTTGTTTTTAGTCCAAACTGGTTTACAAAATGGCCTTGGCAAAAATTAGCAAGTGTAGAGATAAAACTTGGCTTTATGCAAAACTTAATGCCACTACAGCCTTTCCTTTGGAACAACCTTAAGCATGTATAAAAATTCTAATCCTTTGGTTAGGTTCTAATAAACACTTTCTTTTAGTAGTTTCGTGTAAGTCTTGCGAGTACCTTATGTACTTAGTTGCTTTAACCACTTGTTGCAGGTGAGGAAGATTATTTGTACGATACATTCATTAGCACCGATGATGGTGGCACTAACGAATAATGCTGTTTCTACCTCCACTCAGTCGCCTGTGGGTGTTAGGGCACACTTGGTGGACCTTTTGTTGTTTTTATCTGTTTCCGCTGCTGTTACCTGTTTTAACTGACCGTTGGTCCTTTATGTAACTATTGAACTGAAACTCAGGTCTTGTTAAGTTTTGTTATAAATATATGGCCTTTGTGTGACTTTGTAAAATGTTGTTTAGGATGTGTGTACATTAATATTTGATCTTGGGAATTATTGTATGACACACATCCGAGAACTTGAAATTGAGTTCATTCCTTATTAAAGATTTTACCTTCGGTATAATCTTTTGATTCGGAATGTATTCAATCTCAGGGGTCCTCACAGCGTTGGTATCAGAGCCATACTGACTGTAGGTTAGAAATAGCATGGTCGTTATCATAAGTAAGTCTTTTGAGAAATTATTTTCTAAATAACTAAATAATTTCAGCAAATTTAAGTATGATGTCTTTTATTTCTTATCCATCTTAGTATTCATTTCTTACCCCAACTTTTAGTTGATTTTACAAACTAAATTGCTCCCTTACCTTGTTTTTTTATCTATAGATGAACGGGTGGTATTTGGTTAAGGAGACCCGAGTTGAAGAAGTGGAAGGATACCTGGCATTGCTGTGGGAAATGATGTGGCGGTCTAATTTCATCTATCAACCGGAGTATGTTATCTGTTGTTGGGACAGAGGACCGGGGATGGAGGAGTATCGAGCTGTGATCAATGTTATTGCAGGACAGATGACGGGAAACGTTCCATACTGTATCCAAGTACATGCCACCTCTGAAGCCATGGCTATTTAGGAAGCAGCTAGTGGGATGATGAGCCTTCTTCGTCATGATTGGACGGAGTTGTCTCAACCACCCTACTATCACTTTTCGAAGCGAGGCCCTGGAGCAGAGGTGAACATGTTCGATGGGATTCAGTTTGGAGAAGACTCACATGTGCGCCAGCTGGCGAGGTTGGTTCACATTATGGACCAAATCCATCGCTGCTAGGTGTACGAGCTGTGGGAGACCCAGCACCGTCTTAGGGAAGCCCAAGAGAACCTTAGGATCAGAGTCAGCATGAATCACGTTCCCCGAAACGTGCTTTATGGTGACAATAAGACCTCCCCAGCTGCTGCTACACCACCAGATTATCGACTTCCGGAAGTGGCAGGGCTCATGCCTACTTATGGACAGCGTCGCCAAGCCTGGATGTCTACATGTTTTCCTCGCGCACAGCGGCCGGCACCCCCTGGAGGTCACATTCCTTTGTTAGGTTCTCTGAGGCATCTCCTCAGTCCATTGGACCCAATAGACACGGGATCGCCTGGAGCTCATCTTTTGGATGAGTTTCCGGTGAATTTTAATCGAGATCATTTTGTCTAGTCCATGGATGATGAGCACTCATTGCTAAGGGTTGTAACCAACTAGTAGTTGTCCCTAAATAAAATGTAATAGGATATCACTTGTATCTTGTATAATGATGTACGCTCAACAGAAGACTTTTGTTTCGGCAAAGGTCCATGTTGTCTCTGAGACATATATGGATGTAACTGTGCGGAAACTTTGCTATTTGCTGCTTATGGATCTTGTGTTCTTTTGGTGTTAATTTTGGTGCATTTCATATCATTATGCATGCTAAATTAGTATACAACCTTTGCTGTCCAGAATTTTGAGTTGTGCTCATTCGGGTGTATCCTTGTTGAGTTGCTAACATATGTATGACAACAGTATGACAGGACCTACAACTCGTTCTTACGGACAACAGGACGAGGGATCTTCACCCCCAAGATTCCGCTTTGCTTCTGTCAATGATCTTTACCCTCGGGGAGAGCAAGCAAAACCTTCTAATTGCCATGGACGTTAGGGTGGTCAGCATGAGGAAGAGCTTCCTTCACCGCCCACAATGGCCGAGGTGCTCTCGCAGATAGAGCGCAACTGTATAGATCAGACGCGCATTTTGGAGCAAATAGCGTGTAATACTTCTTTCCCTCCCGGACCATCTGGAGTGGCAGCAGGTCATCGTGCTCAGGGAGGGCTCGCTGACTTTCAGCGGACCAACCCGCCGGTGTTCTCTAGCGCCGAAGACCCGATGGAAGTAGAAGATTGGCTGAGAGCGATAGAGAAGAAGATGTTTATTGCTCAATGTTCAGAGAGAGAGAGAGAGAGAGAGAGAGAGAGAGAGAGAGAGAGAGAGAGAGAGAGAGAGAGAAGGTGCTATTTGCCAGCTATCAGTTGGATGGCGCAGCATGTGCTTGGTGGGATAATTTTCATGCCATCCAGCCTGCCAGATACGTCTCGACTTGGGACGAGTTCAAAGAAGGTTTCCGCGAAGCCCATATTCCAGAAGGAGTTATGATGATCAAGCAGCAAGAATTCCTCGCTCTTAAGCAAGGGCGGAAGACTGTGACCGAGTATCTTCAGGATTTCAACTTCCTAGCACGATACACACCTGATGATGTTTTGATTGACCTTCGTCACTGAAATAGATTCATGAATGGTTTGATTGAGGAGTTGCAGATGGCTTTGGCAGTTCAGGATTTTAGAAACTTCCAGCATCTTGTCAACAAATCCATCATAGCTGAAAGCAAGGGCAAGGCTTTGGATGAAGCATGCAAGCGGAAGAGGGCTGCACAGATTGCATCCAGTGGCAGTTCGCCAAGACCGCGCATGTGGCAGCATCAACCTCCTCGAGCTCAAGCTCCAACTCCACAGAGGCCGCCAGTGGTTGCACCTCATCCTCCACCACCCACTGGGTAGCCGAGAGCTGTTGGGAATCAGCTGCAGCATGTCAACAATGTCAAGCCTAGTGTTATCTGCTATCACTGCGGGCGTCTTGGACATTTTGCCAATCAATGTTTGGCAAAGGCACGTGGTTTGCCTCCTGTCCGGCCTTCTTCAGCACCAGTACGACCAGCACCATCTCAGAAATAGCCGGTCAAGTCTGATCTAGCTCAGGCCCACGGTCGAGTCAATCAGATTACTGCAGAAGAGGCGATCGTTGCTCTTGACGTCGTTCTCGGTATGCTCCTTGTTGATTCCAGTCCAGCTACTATTTTATTTGATTTTGGTGCATCCCATTCTTTTGTCAAGAATCAATTTGCTGTTCAACATCAGTTAGATATGCATATACTTCAGCCCCCATACATTATTCAATCTCCGGGATCAGTTTTAGAACTAATCAAATCTGCCGGGGCATAAAAATTGAGATTCAGGGAGTAGAATTTTTGGCAAATCAGATAGTTATAGATTCTAAAGGATTGGATGTCATCTTGGGAATGGATTGGCTGTCCAAGAATCAGGGGCAAATTAATTGTGCTCAACGATCCATTTCTGTTACAAATGAAAATGGCAATCAAGTTGTTTTTCATTCTAAGACAGTCGGTTCTCACCTTTATGCTTTGAAAGTTGATACCACCCCTAACTTAGAGATGGTACCAGTAGTTTGTGAGTATCCAGATGTCTTTCCTGAAGATGTTCCTGGCATGCCCCCAGATCGTGAAGTGGAGTTCATGATCGAACTAGCACCCGGTACTGCTCCAATATCAAAGAGATCGTATCGGATACCTCCCAATGAGTTGGTAGAAATGAAGAAACAACTTAGAGAGTTGCTTGACAAAGGTTTTATCTGACCTAGCTCCTCACCTTGGGGATGCCTGGCCATCTTTGTCAAGAAGAAAGACAAGTCTTTATGGATGTGTGTGGACTACTGTCCGTTAAATGAAGTCACTGTTAAAAACAAGTATCATCTTCCTCGCATTGATAATCTTTTTGACAAATTGACTGGAGCCCGAGTCTTTTCAAAGATTGATTTGCGTTCGGGCTATCATCAAATCAAGGTCAGGGCCAAGGACATTCCTAAGACATCATTCTCTACTCGTTACGGTCTGTACGAGTACACAGTTATGTCTTTTGGCTTAACAAATGCGCCTGCATATTTCATGAACCTCAGGAATTCAGTGTTCATGGAATATTTGGACAAGTTCGTTGTCTTGTTTATTGACGACATCCTCATCTATTCCAAGTCTAATGAAGAGCATGAGCAACATTTGAAGCTTGTATTGGAAACCCTTCGTAAGCATTAGCTGTATGCAAAATTCAGCAAATGCCAGTTCTGGCTCAAGAAAGTCAGCTTTTTGGGGGCATGTGTTATCCAAAGGCGGTATCACTATTGATCCAAGCAAAGTACAAGATGTACTAAACTGGAGTCACCCCAAGAACATCACTAACATCCAAAGTTTTCTTGGACTTGCGGGTTATTACCGTAGGTTCATTGAGAACTTCTCCAAGATAGCAAAACCGATGACCCAGCTTTTGAAGATGGAGAAGAAATTCGAATGGTCAGCCGAGTGTGAAGAAAGTTTTCAGCGTTTGAAATGAAGCCACTATCCATGCTATTGAGGCTACACTAAAGATGAAGAAGTGCTGCCATGACTAGATCTTACTCCTGAGGAGCTTGCTGCCCTGGATGTGCTCGAGAAGACAAATCTTGCACTTGAGGCTGAGGAGGAGGCACAACAGATAGAGGAGCATCTCTAGGACGGTATTCCTGATACACTACACCACAAGTAGAGTTGAAGTTAATCTTGCCTAGAATTATATTCATGATGTAGGGTGCAAAATAGAAACTCTTTGCTTTATCGCCCTTTGAGATTGCTCTCTCTCTTATGATGAAGTCTACAATATCAAACTTGGTGCCCTCCAATATGTACTTGATTACATTCCAAGCCCTACCATGAATCTCATCATTGTTACCACTTATTGGAAAGAATGTTGCTCTCATTATCCTATTTATGATGCTAGGAAGGGGTAGTAATCCGGGCACTCTACCACGCACAAAGCTATGGGTAGCTTCATAAAATTCATCTACTAGAGTCAAATCCAAGTGATCCTCAAGGTGTACCTTAAGACTTTGAGCTGCAGGGATAAGCCAAGATTCATGACAATCCAACTTTGAAGCACTAACTTATTGAGTTGTCGTCATCCAAGTGAGAAAACCATACTCAGGAGAAACATAGACTAAGACAAAAAATTGATTGATGGCCTTAGAGTGATAGTCACACTTCAGTGTAACAAAGTTGTCCAAATCAACTCGGTGAAAAATATAATACAACCCATTGTAAAGAGGGTTCTGATTGAGATAACTCCATGTCACATACCGGTGATTAGCAAAGCTTTTCTTCTCATAAATATGATGAAAAACAACCTCTTGGAATTGGGTATGAAAAATGGCTTCAGATGCATTTTTGGGGAATAGAAACTGATTTGCATGCCTCAACATAGTGTACTTCTCACTCTAGATCCTTCTCACAACAATACCAAGGTATGGAGTTGGATCAGGCAAATCATCCTTATCCTCACTCTCATTAGTAGCTTGCTCATAGTTTTCATCACTACTGAAATTGTTGCCACTCACTTCTTCTTCTTCAACCTCCTCTTCTTAATCATCCTCAATTGGCATTTTTCCTTTTGACGAAGAGGGGGGGGGGAATAGGCGGTTTTTAAAATTATTTTGGATAAAACCGAATTTTATGCGGAATTGTAAATCAATTCAGTTTTGCTCAATTAAAACCTAAATCAACTAGTCTTGACTAAGTACAATAACAAGCTAAGACTAAGACAATGATTGAAATCCTAAGGAGGCATTTAATTTTATAAATGTAAATTGCAAGAAAGTAAAGCTCAAGAAAGCAAACCACAAGAACACTTGAACTTTTTCCCGTGGTGATCGAAAACTTGCCAATTTTCCCTAGTCCACGCTGAAGTCAGCCCAAACGAATTGGACCAGCTCCACAAATTAAGCCTTACACCTTGAAACCACTCGGGGTTGCTCTTCCTCTACTAGGAGACGGCGAGCACAAGCCACTTACAACTGCTCCGGTCTTCTCACAACCTTCTTTGAGAAGATCACCGATGCAACTCCTCTAAGTCATCTAGGTGTCGGCAAACACCATGAGCAACAAGTCGGAGACGCTCACTTAAATAAATCAAGTGTCTAAGCTCAATGGATACTAAATTCAACACTTAATACAACACATGCACTAGGATTTTACTCTTGTCGACGATCGAGATGCCGATCTTACGAAATAAATAGAGAAAAATGGCAAAGAGTTCTTGGGAGAGAATAAGATTGCTCTTTATTGCAATAAACTGGATCCTTTACAGCGGATGCCTTTGACTAGGTAGTGGATTAGTCCTAATTTACACTCAGAACTATGCTATTGCTTTAACAGCCTTCAGTTGTGGTTGTAAATCGTGTCTAGATCTTGTGAACTTGCTTCGATGTCTTGTCATCCTATTTTCTTCTCCTTTAAATAACTGACGAAAGGGTGGAAATTACTCCTGGAAGTGGTGCCTGTTGGAAGCGATGCGTCTGGTTGGAGAGTTAGTTACTGTTTAGTGAGATAGTAACTGATTGCCAGTTATGTCAGTGGAAGACATAATTGTGTTATGGTTATGGTAAGTGACTCAGGACTGTGAAATGTCGGGTGGTTTGGAACACATATGACGTGTGTTCCATTCATCATACGGTAAGGAATATACTTAGAATCGGATCCAAGTGCCAGTTTAAAGCTCCTACGAGCAGTCATCTGGTCGGGTAGTAGGTATAGGATCTCTCCGACCAGGGTACCCACGATGTAACATCTGAAATCCTTACGACCACAGGGGTTGTTAGCCTTAGGGGTTACAACCACAAAGACGTATGGTCTTTAATTATGTATTAAACCAATACATAGAGATTTTAATCCTCGTCAGCTAGCCCCCAAACTTTAAATGAATGCATATTGTGAACCACTCTCCAATAAGAATGTGTATCGGATAGGCCCTCATTTAATGACGCAACAAATGAGGTGGTCTGCATTCACTTTAAAGTTTGAAAAACTGTCTGAGGAACCGAAGAGTTTTGTGTCCGTTGGATATTGGTTCATGTCCGTTAGACTTTTGGGTAACTCCTTTTTGTAGTTAAAGAATCGCGGCTATAAAATCCCTTTGGCGTGCTACCTAGAGGATTTTATGCTCTCAGATTTTCCTTAATCTCCTTTTTATCTTCTTACGAAGAATCCCCTCCAACCTCCTCTCATCCTCTCGCCAAAACCTTTTTCGACCTCTACTCGCCCAAGATCCAACTATGTCGGACTCGATTACCAAATGGTTGGTCTCCGACCTGAGCAAGAAGAAGCTTGAAGCTTTGGAGAAGATCAGGATGCTCACTGACAAGACTCTGATTCCTTGGAGATCAGCAGCCGGAGAGTATTTCCCGAGAAGCGAAGAGGGAGAAATCCTTGTTTTCCTCGCCTACATCGAGTGCGGGCTCAGATTTTCGGTACACAAGTTCCTCTCCCAAGTTCTTGAGTAATATGAAGTCGAGTTGGTGAACATGGCCCCCAACTCAATCGCCAACCTTAGCATCTTCGTCTACCTCTGTGATGCATACCTAGGGATCCGACCAAATCTGAATGTCTTCAGGTACTTTTACAAGATGGCGAGGTTAGGAAAGTCTGCGGTTGGAGCAGGGGAGTGCTCATTGCGCCTCCACGATGGAAAGGCCGATGAGTACATCCGAATGTACTCGAAGTCTTCGTGGTCGTCATGGAAGAAGAGTTGGTTCTACATGAAGATCACGAAGGAGGACGACCTCTACTTCGCCGGAAAAAGTAGCGAGCGAGAATCCAAACTGGAGGTCCACCGCAAAGAAGAAGGGAAGGGTCGAAAGGTGGATTGAAGCCATCAAAGACCTCAGTGCCAAGGGCTTGACCTCTTGGCAGTGGTGAGGGACTTTTCCATGCGTTGGATAAGTCCTTTGATGATCTGAGACCATACTATGCTCTGGTACATTGGTCGTGACGACACAGCCAAGGATCTCAGGGAAGGTAAGTCCCGAAGACTCACGTCCAGTACGATTTATTTAGCTGATTATTTTGTAACCTTGAAATCTCTTTATCTTTTGAAGCCCTTTCCCCTGATGAGATTAGGTAACGGATCAAACTGATTTGCACTGGGAAGCCTGATGTCAAGGCTGTGTTTTCCAATATCTTGGCTGTTGTCTCTTCAAAAGAGAAGACAAAGAGACTCCAGGTAAATAGCAACTTGTTTTTCATTATTTATATATTCTCTGATCAGTATATAATTCTACTCTAATATGTAGGCGATCGGGCTGAGGCTAAAAGAGTCCGATGAGGGCTCTCCATCATCAGTTGTTCCGACTGACTCCTTCTCGGTGATAAGTGAAGATGATGATCTCTCGAAGGTAAAAGAGCATTTGACAAGGAGTACATATTTTATATGGAAAAAATCATCACCTAATTAAAGTTGGCTTTTTTAATTAGGCGGGAAAGAAGAAGGATCCGTAGACCAAGGCAGCGGAGGTCGTAGGCCCTGAAGTGGTTGTTCACGAACAGACAGTTGCTACCAAAGCAACTGTCCCAGAAGCCAATGAAGACACCGTCTCCGACCAACTAATCAGGGACCTCAATCACCTAGTCGAAGATATCACTTCCGACCGAAGGTCGGAGACTGTGAAGGGTATAACCAACCCTACTGGTTCAAAGCCAGTAAAATCAGTGGAGAAGAAAAGAAAAGCAAGCGCCACGAATTTTGCTGCAGCGCGTTTCAAGATTAAGACCAAGAAGACAACTACGTATGTATACATAAAGAGACTTATGAAAAATACATACCTTTAATGCTTTTGGTGTTCTAGAACCTTGAAATTTCCTTTTAGAGACGAGTCCTGATACTATTTTCACTGAATATAATGATGTGGCGATCCAGGTAAGCATCTACGACCACTTTTATAGCCTTTCCCTTATAATTTTATCAAAAACTTAAAGGAGTTTACTATTTTGTAGCACATGGTGGAGAATTTTGCTGTGGTCGGAGGATTGACCCAACGAACAAAACTCTTGGAGAAGAAAAACTCCAAATTAGGAAGTAAGTACATTCTTCTTGACTTCCTCTCTCCTTCTTTGCCATCTTGCTCCTCTTCTGTTGATTAACTTCTCCCCTTATCATATTTGATAGATTCGGAGAAAATTAAAGAAGAGGTTATGACTAAGAAAGCCATAATAACCAAGCTTGAAGGTGAATGCTAAGCCAAGGACCGGTCGATCGAATACTTGACGACCAGGCACAAGAAAGTCATTGAGACTTTCGAGAAGAAGAATCAAGATAACCAGTCGTAAACTTGACTAGTATACTATCTTTTCTAATTATATGTATTTATCCTTTGATCTACTCGTGCAGAGCAAGCTGGAGCATTAAAAAGAGCAGAAAAAACACTTGAATTTGAGCACGACAAGGAGGCAAAGCTCGGGTTGAGTCTTGAGGAGAAGATCAAGCCTCTCAACAAGATGCTCTTCGACATGGGATCTGAATCAAGCCTGCCCATTTTGAGAGATCTGGTGGAGAAGATAAACTACCTTAGCCAATAACTCAAAGATCTCTAAGGTCTGCTTAAGACTACTCGGAAGAACCATACCCAAATCATGAAGGACGTCGTTGCTAATGGAGTTAGCCTTGCTTTGGTGAAGCTGAAAGCTTCCGACCCCGCCATTCAACTCCAAGCTATCAAAGAAGACTTCAACTGCTCGGGTGATGAAGAAGCGACCAAGTTATTCGAGGAAATAATGCCTCTCGGAAACAAGGTCACAGAGGAAACAGAGGTCAGTTCTCCATCTCGCAGCGACCAGTCTGGTGGTCCCGAGAAATAGATGGCTGTAATATTAGAATTGTAAATGTAAAAACTTACCTTTTATCATCAATAAAGTATTTGTTTATATTTTCAACTTTGCTAAATACTCATATATTTCCTACCCCCGACTGCTTTTTTGTTAGTAGAAGAACTTACTAAAGAAGCAGTAGACCAAGAAAAAGAGCAATATCTTTATTGAAATTGAAATAATGGAAAAATTATACAAAGAACTTACGCAAATGATCAATATTCCAAGAATTTAACAAAACACGCCCGTCTGATGTAACACCCCGGCTTGACAAAAGCCCGAAATGTCACTTACAACTACTATCACTACTAATACTAACCATTAAACAAGAATCATTATAAGCTATACTCAAATAATAATCAGTCTACCAAAATACAAGTCATAAATTTCAACAACCTAAATTCCATAAGCCGGATGGAATAATTAACACATAACTACTTACCACTATCAACACTAGTAAAACTATCTAGTCAACAGATAAGCTTAACATCTAACCATGTAACCAAGAGTTATATAGGTAATACAGCCTCCATAAGAAGCAGAACCATGCGAAAATATAAATTCCACAAGTTAACTATTTATTACATTTAAATTTGCTAACTGAACTATAGCCAAGGGAAATAACAAGAGTGAGTCTAAGACTATTTCCACCTGATGTATGTTGTCTTCAACGATCACCTAAAATGACAAATAACAAGAGTGAGTCTAAGACTCAGCAAGTACAAGTAAGAATAGCTATACACAAGCATCATTTCATCAACAATACGTTCTCATTATAAAACATACAATTCATTTATCATGCAATGCAAATCATGTTCATGCCACATCTTCTCTTCTGCATATACCGGTATAGCGGAGTGTTACACCCGTCGGTGTTCACTCATGCCCGCATTATCAAATGTGGGGACCCATTGCCCATCCTTTTCAAATGGGGACCCACTGCCCAAATCTTAAATATGGGGACCCATTGCCCATATCTTAAATATGGGGATCTCAATGCCCACTCCCATGGGTACATCATGCCAACATGCATGTTGGATATGAAATGAATAATCCACAATATATTCTCATAATAATTATCAATTATCGATTATCATATAAACAATGTGAAATAAACATTTTCACCATGCTTAATCATATTAAGCACGCATCAAATCAACAATATTGCCCAACACATAATATCGTACTAAAATTGTACTTGCCTCAACCGGAGAATGGAAGACGAGATGAGGGCCCTACCCTCGGTTTCACACCACCACCTGACATTCGTAAAACATGCTTAAGATTACCATCCAAAAGCACACATCCTTTCAATAAAACTAGATATGCATATCCGCTCCTACTCGCAACCGAAATGATACCAACCCTTCTCGAACACTATCTGTCCAAAACAGAACAACCACCTTAGAAACAAAATTCATAACTTTTGACCTACAGCTCCAAAAATTATGAACTCATACTTTCTGGAAACTACACACATAAATCCACAATTCCTCAGGTGATCAAAAGTTCAGACTATTTCATCTAGACCCTTGTTTTCAATTCCGAAGACAGACCTATCATCTTCAGTAATACCAACTAAGGAATTTCATAACTCCTAATTGGTTCATACAAAAACAGTGATCTAGGACATTTTGGAATCCACAGAGAATTATATGCCATAATAAATTTAGAATACTTTTTCTACTCTGCATAAATTTCCGCTAACTTGACATCTTTCCCCGACTGTCCCTAACAGAAAGTCAGAACTGAGATGCACAATTCAAAATTCCATAATTATGGTTATACTTATCCAAAAGGAGTGATATTGGGCTTTCTGGTGTCTTTATAAATTCATCTACCTATATCCTGCAGATCAGAAGTCCAAATTCACCCATTTACCAAATCTAATGTATTTAACCATGCATGCTGCCTGAAACCAAGGAACTGAACAGGCTGACAGATTGTAAAAATCATAACTAATTATCTACTCATCCAAAAATTGTGATCCAGCACTCTAAAGAAATATAATGAAATAACCTATCTTTTAACTAACTAGACAGAGTTCTAATTTCTAGTTTAACTAGCCCAAATCGCCCTCACAACGCACGGCCCTAAATCTGACGAATCTGGACAGAATCAAAATCTGACTTCCTATTGGCTAAACGATCCACAAATCGAACCAAAATTAAACTAGGGATTTCCAAAGACTTCCAGATTATTACCCTTGAAGATTATCTAAAGAAGAAAATGCGGTCCTTGGTCCTTCCTCTTTTCCTCCCTTCTTCTTCCCTTCTATTTCCTTGTTTCCCCTCTTTGTCTTATGCCGGCAGCACCCAAGAGTCTTTCTCTCCTTTCTTTTATTGGCTAGCAACAATGTAGGAACCACCAAGGGGAAGGGTGTGGATATGATGCTGGACAGGAGGGGGCGCAGGGGGGGGGAAGTGGAGGTGGCGGTTGCTAGGGGGAGTAGGGAGAGGAGGCGCAAGGGAGGGAAAAGGGAGTAGAGGCGCAATGGGGAGGGGAGGGGTGCTACAGTGGCGGGGCTACAGTGCGCAATACAGTAACATGGCTGTCCCCCTCCACTTGGATGGTTGCCCTAATGGGCCAAGGTTCTGTGGACTTCCCGCCCACAATCCAGTTTATTTGAATAACGCGAAACCCCCCCTAAAACTTTGGTTAAAACCACTCTCTAAAACAATTCGCATCCGTAAAGATTTTCTCCTCTTTAAATATTTGGGATGTTACGTCCTACCCCCCTTAACAGAATTCGACCCCGAATTCTATCTATCGATCTAAACAAAAGAACAACCACAACAGAAACGAAACAACGATTAACACGTCTCCGGCATGAACAACTCTGGACAACGCTCGCGCATGCGAGACCTCTAGCTTCCAAGTCGCTTTCATCTCGGACTTGTGGAACCACATCACATTTGATGGATACCCATGTCTACACCTCAATACTCATCTCGACCTTTATAGGTTCTCTCAACACACAAGACGCAAAGGTAAAGTCTTACTCGTTGGCCAACGGCTCTAATGTAATCCCAAGCTGCGGACCTCCCAGGTACTCACTCAGCACCAGAACATACCGGACATCGCGTACTCCGTGTATAGACCCAAGACGGTCCTAGCAATACGCCAACTTCCTAATCCCTTCAATTGTTGAGGACAAACCAAAGTACCTTGGGTCAACTTCCCCTTTAGTACCAAAGCACACAACATGCACAACACACATAGAACTCTTGTCCCATTTCTCAATCGATCTCTTCTTCTTAACAAATAGCACCTCCTTTAACCGGAAACACACAAAAGAACTCGCTTTAAGTAAAATCTTTTACAGACATAGCCCAACTGAAAATAAAGGATTCTCATCGCAACCACACTTTGCCAACTCAATACCAAAAGAATCAAATCCAGAATTGAAGATTCTTCGCGAAACCTTTTCACCTTCTAATTAGCTAGTTTGCAAATAAACACTACGTCAGCCAAAGGAAAAACTATTTGAATGACCAAATCATACGCTTTCTTTATTTTCCTGAACCAGAAAGGACCACACGCACCACATAACGCCAAATTCAATTTACGAAAGACATCTGTCATAATCACATAGCTTAAACAAGAATCCAGAAAGTGTTTTACTACCCGAGGTAACAATTTTCTCAATTTCTCTATTAGGAATAAAATTTCTCTCAAATTATGGAATTCCAATTCATCGCATAACACACTAAATTATTTCTCTTAAATTGAAAACCTCAACGCCATGCTCAAACCGAATACATCATCCACACATTTGTAGAGAGGTTGTAACGACTGCACAAAACATACTTTAGCCAGCTCCTCCACCGACGGAATTACTTTGACAGATGACTCCTAATGCATCTCAAAATAGATTTCACATGCAATCACATCACCTCAATCTTTTAAGAATAAACAACTCAGAAATCCCAACACACACACACACACACACACACTCATATACTACATTAAAAGGGTTCTATCAATGATTATCCCATTGTTCGGAATCTACCCTTATTCTACTTCCTCTACACACAACCATTGGGCGACCAAAGTTCTAGCATAAAAACGCAAAGCCTAAATCTAACTTCTAAGACCCCTACAACGAACTTCTCATATAGAAGATAGGGAAACCTTCAGATTAAATACCTAAAATTCCCACAATCCAAACATACTTACTCATTAACATCAACATAGAAACATTTTCTCGACCAAATTATCTTTATAAAGATTCTAACTCCTAGAGGGTTACTCACTGACGCCAAGTCGTACCTGACAATAATCCATCAATCTCTGTTATCTCATTAATTGCTTTAACGATTAGATTACTTCGCTAATCTTACTCTTATTACACTACACCACCATATTTCACCTACACAACCATGCAAATTACCCAATTGCGATACTCTAATAATCTGATCAAGGTTTCTATTCCTTTGATAATTCTAATTTTCCACCCAAAATGAATAAAAGATCTTGGACCGCAAATCACTATAGGTTCTATTAGTTGCAACAATGCAATCAGTGCAGCCCTAAAGACAAACGTTCTGTTTAAATAAAAATTCTCTCCAAGAGTTATGTCACGAAATCCAATCATCCTCCAATGATCCTCAAATAACATGCAACCCAAGGTCTCACAACAACAATTAATAAACACTTTGAAAGACCCTTGTGAAATGAATCGGTTGATCCTTTGTCTAAAGAAAAGGCAAATGAAAATAATTTTCACCACCTAGAAAAACATTTACCACTCGTAGTAAACACATGACCAATGGAAATAGTCAATTAGGCAATGAACGCATAAAACATAAGGGAAGTCCGCAGATGAGGGCACAAGTCTCCCACGAAGAGAATACCAAACCTCAAATGAGAAGAAGGTATTGCCTTTGAAAATCAGGAAACTCCTATGGGGCAAAAGCAGAAGGTTTAGGCACAACCAAATAAACCACAAGTTACAAAACTTGACTTCAATCTCAAATACTCACTACACCATCGCATAGTATCAAGGGCAATTATCTGCCGGGGAAAAACTGGATTAGTGGCAATCTATCTACCGGCAATATCCAAGATTTTAGGGGTCCCATTATCTGCCAGAAATAAATATTTTCTAGAACAATCTATCTGCTGGTAATGTTTTAACGTTAGCAACAATACATCTACCGTAGCAAAAGTCAACCAGGTCAACCTATCTGCCGAGAATAAATATTGTCTAGAACAATGTATCTACCGGCAATGTTTTTACGTTAGCTACAATACATCTGCCCTAAAAAATGTTAACCGGGTCAACCTAACTGCCGGGGATACCCTTTGAGCGGGAAGATGAAATTTTTTTGACTCAGGCGCGAAAATTTTGACTTAATGCTGCTCGTCACAATTATGCAGATGACAATACAAATACATCTATGCAAATTGTTCCTATGATTGAACTTACATGTTATCTCTACATCATGACATAGAATTAAGGGCAATTAACTGCCGGAAAAAATAGGATGAGTAGCAAAACATGTGCCTGCAACGTCCAAGAGATTACGGGTCCGTTATCGTAGGAAATAATTATTGTCTAGAACAACTTATCTCGGCAAGCAATGTTTTTATGTTAGCTACAATACATCGCCCTTGAAAAGAGTCAACTAGGTCAACGAATCGCCAGGATAATAGCCAAGTCAACGAGTCAACGAATCGCTGGGGATAATAGCGCTATCTTGTTCGCTTTTTTAATTATTTGGTCAAAATTTGTAGAGCAAGAGTGCTAACAAGGATTACATAGGTAAATAGGGAATATTATTAGTATGATAATTAGTATGCATCTTATCAGCATGCATGACATTTTGGAAATATTTGCATAAATTATTGCACTTGAAAATCTTAATCAAAGATTAAACATACATTTTCAATTTATGAACTCCAAATAAAAATAGCAACCAAAAACATTAGATTATCATCTAGAAATAATTTATTCAAATACTACTTTAATTATCTGGAATTAAAATAATTTTTCCCAAATTTTTGGGATTACTTTCAAACCTTAGAAAATTCAAACTCAATCCAATAACCTATTTCGGTTGTGGATTTATTTTTGTACAAAATATTTTGGGAACAGTAAGGTTTAATAATTTTTTGAGATACTAAGCCATCCCAGGAACACCTCTGAATTATTTCAGAATTTTAGGAATTTTATTCCTTTTTTTAAATCCCCGGTCAAACCTTGTGAGCTTTGGTCAAACTCAATTCAAAACCTGGGCTAGCATTGTTGGCTCGACCGCACCTTGGCTCGAGCCCGACACACCACCTCACTTGACCGGACCACCTCAACGCACTCGCACTCGGACCGTCTGATCATGATCGGAGGGCTCAAACGGTGTGGGCCGTCCGGACCGTCCGAACGGCCACTCAAATCATGACCATCCAATTTAGATCGAATGGCCTGTAATGGTTGGGCTGTTCGGACCATCCGAAGATCCCGTGCAATCCTGACCGTCCAAATCCAATCGTGTGGTTATCAAACGCCCTAGAGCTGATCGGACCGAGCCATAGCCTGTTTCGAGCCGCACCCAACCGATGTGAGCCGTTGGATTTAGATCGGAGGGTCCTTATTGAAGTGAACGTTCGGACCGTCCGAGATGGCATCAAAATCTGACCGTCCGTTTGAAATCGGACGCTCCAAAACGCGAAGACGTTAGGACCAAGCGAAAGTTACTCAGATCTGGCCATTGAGTTGTGATCCAATGGTTCACAAAGATTGAGAAGGATACACGCGGAGTAAAAGAGAGGCCGACACACGGCCACGGTGTCGCGTGAGAGTGAGAGAGAGGAGGTGAGAGTGCGGGTGAGCGGGTGAGGCTTGGGCCGTTAGATTTAAATCAAACGGTCCACAATGAAGGAGATGTTCGGACCGCCCGGTGGTTCCAGTGAACTCGGACCGTTGATTTGAAATTGGACGTTCCACAGCGATTGAGACGTTCGGACTGTCCAGAAGTTACATCAAGATCAAGCCGTTCAAATTTGATCCAACGGTTGAGATGCGTTGGAGATGAAAACGCGTGGGCGCGCGTGGAAAGAGAGAGAGACTGATGGTGCACCCCACTGTCAGCCAGAGAGCGTGGGCGCGTTTAAGAATTTGGCCCAAGGACTATTTGAGGATTTCTAAGGATTTAGCTAATTAAATAATTCCAGAAAATCAAAATAGCTTTAGAAAACAGTAAAATAAATCCAACAATTATGAGAAAATTCACAGAAATTCTCAAAGGCATTTTGGACTTAAATAAAATAATTCCAACTTATATTTGGTAATAGTTTTTGCACATAAATTTATTTTGGCTTTAAAATAATTAGAAAAAGCTTTTAAAATTCTAGAAAATTCCAGAAATTAATTAATTTTTATTTTTCAACTTAAATCCAATAAAACTCCAAAATACTTCAACAAATTTTTTTGACTTTTAAAACTTCGTAAATTCAAGAAAAGCAATCAAACTCTTTCAAATTTCAGAAATCCAACAAAATAATAACTTTATTTATTTTTATTTTGGTAACAAGATTTCGGATGTTACACCCTCTGTCTCTGCAAGACACGCCAGATCCTGTCCCCACCGCTTAAATCGGCGGTTGGCTCTTGTGGTCCGATCGCGCGCGCCCTTTCTTTTCACTAACGCTGGGCCCCACCGCAAGACTCTCGTCTCCGACCCGGCCTCCGAAGGCCGCCGCCATTATTTCGGCGTGTCGCCGACGTGGCTCGCCACCTCAGCTCCTTTGTGTGCGTGTCTGCCCAGTTATTGTAGTATTCACGACGGTCATTCTGACGTGGGTGGGTGCTCCGGTTGGTCAAAGGTCCACGGTGGACCCAGCGTACGTAACAGTACACGCGGGGTGTGGAAGCGCTGTGTACGTGTTGACGTGGTGCCACATCGGCACCAATCTGGACGGTCCGATCAGAGATGAACGACTGAGATTGCCTTGGCCATTCGGAGGTCCCAACGGCACAAGCAATCTGGATCGTCCGATGGAAATCCAACGGCTCAAACGCACGCGCCACTTTGGAGCGAACCGAGTGCGCTAAGAGGTTGGGTTGGACCACGGGTTTCGGAGGTCCCGACGGTCAAGATCAACAAGGGAGGTCCTGACGGTCAAGATCAAAACCAAAGGAGGTCTTGACGGTCAAGATCAACTCAAGGGGAGGTCCGGACGGTCAAGATCAACAAGGGGAGGTCCTGACGGTCAGGATCAAAAACAAAGGAGGTCTTGACGGTCAAGATCAACTCAAGGGGAGGTCCTGACGGTCAAGATCAAAACCAAAGGAGGTCTTGACGGTCAACATCAACTCAAGGGGAGGTCCTAACGATCACGATCAACAAGGGGAGGTCCTGACGGTCAAGATCAAAACCAAAGGAGGTCTTGACGGTCAAGATCAACTCAAGGGGAGGTCCTGACGGTCAAGATCAACAAGGGGAGGTCCTGACGGTCAAGATCAAAAAGGGGTGGTCCTGACGGTCAAGATCAATAAGGGGAGGTCCTGACGGTCAAGATCAAAACCAAAGGAGGTCCTGACGGTCAAGATCAAAAAAGGGAGGTCCTGACGGTCAAAAACTAAGTCAACGCTACAATTGTGAGAATTGAGTTTAGAAATTGATTTGAATTTAAATTTCAAATAAAGTTTAAACCTACAACTCAATTATAAGTTCCAAAAGAAAACAAGAACAAAAACTCTTGTTCATATTATGGAAATAATTTATTGAAATACTATAATAATTATCATGTATTAATATAATTTTATTCCAATTTTTAAAGCCTTGGTCAAACCCTTTTGTTTCAAACTCAAATGAAAGACCTATTCTAAGTTTGAATTTAAATCATTCAAATTAAATCTTTAAAAGTGAAGTTTAAGATTTTAATTGAGTAGGATGTCCCAGGAATCCCTCTGATTTATTTCAGAATTTTAGGAATTTTATTCCTATTTTTAAAGCCTTGGTCAAATCCTTTTGTTTCTTGGTCAACTGTTTTCAAAACTTGGGCTAGCATCGCTGGCTCGAGCCCCACGATAAAAAATGAGCAGCGCGATGAGGCGGTGCGAACCAGACTTCAAAAGCGTGCGATGGGTTGGGTTGGACCAACTTGGCTCCATCGATCGCTTAATCGGATTTCAAGACGCGCGACCGTCGGATCATGATCGAAGGGCTCAAACGGAGTGGGCCATTCTTGACCGCTTGAACGGCACCAATGATGTGAGCTCTACGATAAAAAATGAACGGTCGGATGCGTTGGGCCGTTCGGACCGTCTGAACGACACAATGGATGTGAGCCGTTCGATCCGCATCGGACGTCCCAAAGGTTTGGAGTTTGGGTTAGGGTTTAAAAGGGTTTTGATCGAAAAGGCAAAGAGTTTGACCGGCCGATTTAAAATAGAAGAAAATTTTGAAAAATTCTAAATTTATTTGAGGAGGTTCTGAGAATCAACTAGGTCTTAGGAAAAATATTTTTAAGCACTTTTCAAACTAAAATTTGTCAAAAATAAATTATTTTCAAAACTGCATTATTGAAAAGGTTTGAATTTTCCATTTGAACTCAAAATTTCACCTAATTTCATTTGAAATCTTTATCTACCTACTGTGTGAATTGTATGCATTTTTTTATGATTTGATATTGTATCCATTTGAACAATTTCAACTTATTGGGTTGTTTGATGAATTTTTAGAATGAGTGAGGCGCGAACTTTGGGGGCGCAGTTGAAAAAAAAACCGAGTGCGGCGCGAATTATTTCACCTCCCGACTGCCCTAATTCCCCTCCCGACCACCCTAATTCCTCCCAGCGCTGCGTTTCCCTGGCCGTACCTCCCAGCGCCGCCCTCCTCCCGCGCCACACCACCTCCCTTGCCGCCCCTTCCTCCCAGCGCCGCCCCACCTCCCTGGCCGCCCCACCACGCAACGCTGCCCCACCTCCCTCCCAGGGTTTAAGAAGTTGGGCTGAGGTGGCAACTAGGCGGCGTTCGACGGAGGGAAGCCTAGGTTTCGGGCCCCCGCGTCGCGCCTCCCCCACCGCCGAATCGAGCTCGCCCCCGGCTCCCGCCGCTGAATCAAGCTCGCCCCGGCTCCCGTCGCTGAATCGAGCTCGCCCCCGGCTCCCGCCGCTGAATCAAGCTCGCCCCCGGCTCCCACCGCCGAATTGAGCTCGCCCGGGCTCCCGCCGTTGAATCAAGCTCCCCCGCCGCCGAATCGACCTCCCCCACCGCCGAATCAAGGTACGCCCACGCCGCCGCCCTCCCCTCTCCCCTCTCTTCTCCTACGCCGTCGCTTAATTGTGGTGATGTGATCTTGCAAAATTATTTTGTGTCAATTGCAAGCTAAGGTACAACACTACATCATTAATATATTAGTTACGTATGTACTGACTATTCCTATAGTTTGTGAAATTTAGGTGACTTCTGTTGTCAAAGGGCTTGATGTGTCGTGGATTATGATAGTCTCATTTGGTTGGTTAATATTCCATATTTGCAGAAAGCACTTGAGGACGCAGCCACAGATCATCCAGAGTGGACAGAGAAAACCATAAAGCAAGGTGACCTCCTGTCACGCATCTTAGGTCAGGATAGGAATGGGTATGTTCGTTCTATAGGTAAGGGGCCAACCCCAGGAGATTTGGAGTTGCCTAGAAAGGTTAAGTATAGATCAACCAAGCTCCAAATGGCTATTGAAGGGCGTCGACAAGCTGAATTGGACAAAGAATTCCTACTAGGGTGCATTGAAACAATGCAAGCAGAAAGTGATAGAAAAATTGACACCCTTAGTCAGCAAATGGCGGAGATGAAGGAATTGCTACTTGCTAATTCTCATGTGGGACGACATGCACAGATCAGTCCACGATATGCGTCAAATTCACCTATACATGCCGATAGTGACAATGTTGAGGCGGAGTCTAATGTGGCAGAAAACATGTTGTATGACGAGGTACATACTGCTCACAACAAAATAGATTCTTCATCGTTGTCAGTTCATATCTAATGTAATGATTTCTCCCTTTGCACTTGTAGACATTGAATAGGCGTGGAGAATGCTCACAAAAAGGAAATGCAGGAGTAAGATTTCATGTCTCACTATTTGTTGGTTTGCTCCTTACCATTTTGCAATTTATTTCACTAGACTTGAATCGACACATTTAATGATGATATGTTTCAGAGTGGAAAAGAAGTTATCTTGTACTCTGTTATTGGACCACATGATATCCCTGTTGCAAAGGCTACTGTTATATCAACGGATCGGAGGACAGTAGTGGGTGGTACTATGTTGGGTGTTGAATGTTGTGAAGTTGTCGTTAATCATGTGCTCAAAAGGGTCGCTCAACCGCCTCGTCCTTATGGGGATATGAGCGCCATGGTCGATGCTTGTGGGAGATCTATTGCATGGCCACATCAAGATGTAAGCATCCATCTATTGTATCCACCTACAATTTGTTTCCTCAATTAATGTACTTGCATCTATTGTATTCTCGCAGATAAAAGAAGATCGAAGTCATGGGGCCATCACAACAAGCTGGGCGAACACGAGGTAATTCTAGCAATTAAAGTTTTCTAGAGTATGCAGCTGCCATTTATTATTATTCAGACCACTAATGAGGGTTTGTCACTTGGAAATGGCCTAATTTGCAATTTCCTAGATACTAGATACTTACAGTCATGTGATGACATTAAACTTGGGAGAAAATGACAAGTATATATGTAGTTCTTTATGCGATTGTCATTGCTAATCATGTGAAACATTGGAACTATCAGTTGGAAGTTTTCTCTTATGTTACACTTCCCCTTTATGTTTCACTATGCCACTATTCATTGACATATGGTCTCAAAACAAGTTATAACTATTTAAATTTTCCAAGTAAAGTTACAGAGCAAAACCGCATACTATGATAATTAAATAAGCAATCAGAATAATACACTATTGTTAGGATGTCGGTGTTTAACAAATCGTTATATGTTGTCATTCGTACTATACCCATTGATGAGAAAGATGTTTGAGATGGAATTGACAAATGATCACCTGAAATATGTGAATAATAAGAAAACTGCAGTATCAAACACACCGCAATAATCAATCAACTCTTAACTCCTATACATAGAAAACTATAAACCTACACCTATATAACCGACGGCCATTTTTCGTTCTTGTAATGCACATCTACACAAAGGATCGCTCATGGTTCAATGGCGATACGTGATGTATGGAATTCATGAGTAAACATTGGTTGTTCGTTGTTAAATTTATAATCTTGTTTAACTATTTGACGTCATACCATGTTTGGCCTTATATATGGTTTGTGGTTATTCACTTCTCGAATTTCTTTTCAGGTACAAAACATAAGGGTTGTTGAAGTTATTGTTTCCTGATGGAGTGGTCGTCCTTATTTTGCAAATGGGGATAGCATGATGATTTCATTATGTGGACATCTTCATTGTCGACTTCTTTTGCGTAGATGTTTTGTACATGCAAGGATAGGCTAGTATTGTGGTAGAAGGGGTGGAGTATTTACATGTGCCAAGGATAGACTAGTATTGTCGTCTTCTTTTGTGTGGATGTTTTGTACATGTCAAGGAGACCATGGCTATATTAGTATGCTCACAATTATGAAATTGTACATGTACTGGTGTGCTTATCAGTAATTTCATATTTTAGGTTTATGTATTTTGCATCATCTGTATTTCATCTATGTGTTGCAGCTGTATTTGATTGTGGATATGATATTTTCTAGATCGAGAAAATTGTCTGTTTTGTAAATTCTGATTGAATAGTGCTATTGGGAAAATTAGTATTGAACCTACGTACCTCATCTGATGGCAATATATCTGCCAGGGAAAATTATCATCCAGGGCAGTTAACAGCCGGCAAAACAACCGACTACCAGCGAAAACCAAATTATGTAGGGCATTTACCTGCCAGCGAAACAACCAAACAAGGTCCTATTAACTGCCGGCAATACGTATAACTGCCGGCGAAAACCAAGTTATCTACGACACTTAACTGCCAGGGAAATAGACAATCAAGGTCGCATTAACTGTCGGCAATACTTATAACTGCCGGCAATACTCTAACTGCCGGCAAATAGCTGACTGCCGGCGAAACTATTATTGTTGGGGAAAATACATTTTCTAGGCGATTAATCGTTAACAATATATATATTCGCCAAGAAAGTCTTTTCCGTGCAAAGATTTTTATCAGTAGTAATAACTACCGCCAAAACACATTGCCGGCAGTTAGTTTGCTTTGCAAAGCACTTTTCTCCAGCGGTTTGATTGCCCTAAATAGTATGCCATGGTGTAGTGACTTCTAGTTCACTCCTTCCTTTAACAAGGAAGGTTATTTTCTATGATTACTATACCATTTTGCCAGCTCAAACAAGATAAGCTCTTAAGACCAAATCACATGACCAATTGAATTTTCCAACACATCACTATGCTCAAACCAAATTCTGCTACCACATAAATCGTGAACTCCAAAAGATTACGAATGCAAAACATAGAATATTTTCATTTACACATTATCATGAACGGCGCTCAAATTACTTTCTCTATAAGTGAATCAACATCACTCTCACATTACCGACAATTTTGTTGACATTGAAATCATACATTCTTACCAAGAATCATCAAACATTATTACTCCATCCTAAAACTTTCCAAAAGAAACGCAAGCCACAAAGTTGAAACAAACCTCTTTTAACAAGATCATACTATCAAATAACAATTTCACAAGGCACACTATCGAAGACCACTTATTCATTCATCTACTCAACTATTAGTGTTGCTCAACACCAACTATCATTAATAATTGATAATTGTATTTATCACATATGCAAATAGGGTCCTACTTCTATTTGCAGTGACAACCATTTAGAAACACAGATTCAACATTCCACTTTTTGCTCCGAATTTAGGGCAAAATATAATTAAAGATTTAATAACATCATCTCCTGTAAAACAGAGTTTTACAAAGTACTACCTCAACATTCATCTAATCTGATATACATGTTTCAACAATTTTTAGCATGGCAAGAATTAGGTAAAGCAATCATTTATCACCAAATAGCCAACTAAAAGATAAATTGAAGATTAATCTCTACTAAGACATCATTCGAACGCATCCTTAACTTAACCATCACTAGATGTTAGAATAACCAAAAGAGGATCTAAAATCCAGTTTATCAAACAAATTTAGCAGATTACTCGATCTTAATGATCAAATCGGTTTATCAACATTCCATAATCTTAATGATCGGACCAATTCATCAATACATCACAATTCTTAATAAATCTTGGATTCCTAGTAGGTATAGACATACCTTTAAACAAGTTCATCATGTAACTATTCTACAACAACAACAAATTAATCACATTTACTTCCAAGGATCTTGGTTAAGATCGATTATGCACCACGCTACAAACCCAAATTGATAACTCATACATTGTCCATTATCTTCCATGCTTGCAACCTCTCACTTAACACAACAAAACGTTACAAATGGCTTTTGACACTTTTTTTCCTAAAGAAGAAGCATTAAACTTCAACATTCAATTTACTCCCAAAAGAAGTACATGGGCCAAAGCTCCACGGGACAAAGAACTTGCAACCAGAAAATTTCAATTATCCAAAATACCAAGTGAATAAATGAGTGATGCCTTTTCCAATAAGAAAGATAGAACTCCTAGGAAAAGCTCAATCTTGCTGATTACTGACGATCACGAGAAACAACATCGGATCAACCGTCGGGAAAACAAATAATCACTTTACAGAATGAGAAAAGATCAATCTTGCTGATTACGCATTTTAACCACTAGCCAAATAAAATTCATCAATCGCAACTGAACAAGAACAATCAATCCAAACTCAAGGAAGACAACAACTTGCCTCAAAGAACTATTCTTCAACGCATGTAACTAAGTTACCCAAGGTAACCACTTCACTATCCCAAACCACGAATGGTGGCATAACCTGGCACTGCCCCAGGCCATAACCACGACCTCTACCTCTCGACATCTGCTACCATCACACATAACCAAAATAATCAATTATAAGTATACAAGATCATCTCATAACATGAATCATCAATACAATATAGCGTAAATGTAAATACAATGCTTGACCCATCCCATCCTACTGTGCACCAGTGTGTCAAGTTTTAAGTTAGTTAACCATTAGCAAATTTTAGGAAATTAAGTTACCCAAGTTGTTAACCTATTCACCATAGACCTAAAGCCCGCTTTGATACCAAGTGTAACACCCCGGCTTAACAGAAGCCTGAAATATCACTTACAACTACTATCACTACTAATACTAACTGTTAAATAAGAATCATTGTCAGCTATGCTCAAATAATAATCATTCTGGGAATAACACTCTGAAACATAACATGGCTGCCCCCTCCACTTGGATGGTTGCCCTAATGGGCCAAGGTGCTGTGGTCTTCCGGCCCACAGCCCAAGTTCTATGAATAATGAGAAAACCCCCCTGAAACTTCGGTTAAAACCACTCTCTAAAACAATTCGCATCTGTACAGATTTTCTCCTCTTTAAATATTTAGGATATTACATCTGACATGCCTAGTCGTACTAAACCAGGTCTGGTGACTTCGACCATAGTGTATGAACCTTCCTATTTAGGAGAAGGTTTGTTGCGATTTGCTTGGCTCTGAATTTTTCTGAGAACCAGATCACCTATAGCTAGGCTACAAGGTTGCACCTTACGACTGTGGTACCTTCGCATGACTTGTTGGTAAACCGCCGATCGTATAAGGGCTTGGTTTCGTCGTTCTTCAAGGAAATTGATGTCGCCGAAGTTCAGGTTCTACCCGATTGTTCTCATTGAAACAATCACCGAAAGCAGAGCCAATTTTAGTTCCGAGAAAGCATGGCTTCAAAGAACGTAAACCGTAAAAATGACGTTTCACCGGTCGCACAACTGGTCGTGGTTCGAACGACCCATAATACAGAAGGAAGTTCCTGAACCCAAGCTCCTAACTGTTGTGTTAACTAGTCGAACACTCGGCATTTCACTCCTTGCATTATGATACCATTAGCTTGCTCGACTTCTCCGTTGCTCTGTGGATGAGCGACAGAAGCGAAATGTATATTGATACCTAGATCCTCGTAGAATTCCTGAAAATTTTCGCTAGAGAACTGGGTACCGTTATCTGTGATTATACGACTGGGTATACTGAATCGTGTAATCACATTTTTGGTAAGGAACCTCTCAGCAGCCTCAGTTGTTGTTTTAACAACTAGCTCAGCTTCTATCTATTTTGTGAATGTGTCAATTATGACGAAAAGGAATTCGAATCTCCCGGGTGCTCTTGGGAAAGGTCCCAAAATGTCTAGTCCCTAGGTTGCAAAAGGCTAAGAAAGAAGTATTTCTTGCAAAGCTTGTGCCGGCTGATGTACTTGTCGACTATGAAATTGACATTGTACGCACTTCGTCACGAGCTCTTTTGAATGATGAAGGGCAGTTAGCCAGTAGTATCCTTGCTTGAAGGTTTTATCGACCAGTGTTCTATAGGAATGATGTGCTCCACAGACTCCTCCATGAATGTCGCATAGCAACTTAATGCCATCCGTTTAAGATATGCATCTCATCAACACTCCGTGAGATCCCCGTTTATAAAGAGTACTTTCAATCAGAGTGTATGATTTGGCTTTTCGAGCTATACGATCAGCCTCTACATCATCTTCAGAAATAATGCCATGCCGAAGATAATTGTAGATTGACGTCATCCAATTGCTACTAGGGTCGATTTGCACGACCTCTAGAGGAGCATCTAAGTCCTCGGAAGGCTCGACCACTGAGGGTGAGTCAAGTTGATCGAGGAAAACTCCGAGCGGGACGGGTGACCTTGTGGAGGCCGTCCGTGCCAACTGGTCTACCAGAAAGTTTTCCTTTCCAGGAATATGTTGGTTCTAAAAACTGAAGAAGTGCTTTTTCGAGTTTTCGTACTTCCACCAAATAGGATAACATCTTGCTGCTTGAGCATTAATACTCTTTCCCAACTTGATTCGCTACTAGTTGAGCATCGCCTTTCACTAGTAATCTACAAATCCTAAGCAATATGGCTGCTTGGAGTCCTACCAATAAACCTTCATATTCTGCCGCATTGTTTGTAGCATGAAAGTTTAACTGAATGATTTATTTGATATGTTCTCTAGTAGGGGATATCAAGACAACTCCAGCCCCTGAGCCTTTGAGCATCAAGGAACCGTCAAAGTATATTGTTCACTTGTGCTGGCGTTCATACTCGGACTCTTGGGTGGGTTCAGGGTTCGTCCATTCAGCAATGAATTCTGCTAAAGCCTAGAACTTGATTGCTGTTCGTGAGATGAAATGGAGGTCGAACACCCCAAGCTCGACCGCTCATTTTGCTATTCGTCCTGATGATTCCCTATTTCCGAGAACTTGACCGAGGGGATATCCAGTCAGTACGACCACTTTGTGGGCCTGAAAGTAATGTCTTAGTTTCCTTGAATCCATAAGTAGACCATATAGCAACTTTTGTACCGGCGGGTATCGTTCCTTCGGTTCATGTAAGACTTCGCTTACGTAATATACTGGTCGCTGGATGTTGTCACGCTAAATGACCAGTACCACACTGCCCGCTTGTGGCGTTGTAGCCACGTATATCAGCACTATTTCTCCTGATCTTGGAGACACTAAGATCGAGACACTCATAAGGTAGTTCTTAAGCTCTTCAAAGGCATCGTTTGCCTCTTTAGTCCATTTGAAACTTCTATGTTTCCGAAGAAGCTTAAAGAAAGATAGTCCTTTTTCTCCTAACTGTGTTATGAAATGACTCAGTGCTGCCATACAACCGGATAGTTTTTGGACTTCTTTGTTTGTGGTTGGAGGGCGCATCTGGTCGATGGCCAAAATTTTCGCTCTGTTTGCTTCAATTCCTCTAGCCGAAACTAGAAACCCAAGAAGCTTTCCAGAAGAAACTCCGAACACACACTTCTCTAGATTTAACTTAAGGTTATGCCTTCTTAAGTTATTAAAAGTCTCGTCTAGGTCGAAAATATGGTCGCCAGCGTTGATGCTTTTCACAACCAAATCATCAACGTAGGCTTCTAGATTTCGACCTATTTAAGGATTAAAGTTTTTTGCATTAAAGTAGGCTTCTAGGCATCTAAAAAGTTGCACCAGCATTTTTTTAGACCAAATGACATCTTAACATAGCAATAGGTGCCATATGGTGTGTTGAAGGAAGTTTTCTCTTCATCATCTTTACTCATATTAATCTGGTGGTACCCTGAATACGCATCCAAAAAATTTAACAACTCACATCTAGAAGTAGAGTCTACAAGTTGATCAATGCGTGGAAGGGGAAAGTCATCCTTCGGACAAGCTTTATTAAGATCTGTGAAGTCAATACACATTCGCCATTTCCTATTGCTTTTTCTAACCATTACAAGGTTGGCGAGCCACTCGGGTGGTCGACTTCACGGATAAATCCATCCTTGAGAAGCTTGTCGATCTCTGACTGGATTGCTGCCTTTTGATCAGGTGCGAAGCGCCTTAGCTTCTGCTTTCCCAGTTTTTTTGTCAGGTTGGAGAGTTAGCCTGTGCTCAATCACCTCCTTGAGTACTCCGGGCATGTCGAACGCCTGTTAGGCGAATACATCAAGGTTTGCTCGGAGGAAGGAGACGAGCGGCTCTTCCTATTTGGGGTCGAGTGCTATCCCGATCAGTGCCTTTTGGGTAGATGCGCTAGCATTTCTTGACCCAAACAGCATTTTGACGCTTTCCAAGGTAGCACCTTTGTCAAGTGGCACCTCCTTGGTCTGGTCGGAAGGCCTCGGCGCCATCTTTGGCCTCGAGTGCTTGACCTGCATGGTAGGTGGATTAGTTTTCCTGGTCGAAAGCTCGTCGACCAGTTCTAGGGATTTTCGATTACATGCATATACCATTTTTCTGTTTCCTCGAATCGTGATGACTCCTTTTGGTCCTGTCATCTTTAGACTCTGATAGCCATAATGCGTAGCTATCAGGAACTTAGCCAATGCCGGACGACCAAGGATTCTATTGTATGCGGTTTCAAAATCCACCACATCAAATGAAATCTTATCTGTTCGGAAGTTGTCAGGTCTTCTGAACATAACCAGTAGGGATAGTTGCCCTATCGGCTTAGTAGTTGAACCAAGAACTATGCCATGGAAGGCATACTTCACTGGTTTTACTTTTGTCCTGGGAATTTGCATTTATTCCAATGCTCCCATAAATAAAATGTTTAAAGAGCTAACTCTATTTATCAAGACTCGATTAACTTTGCAATTATTAACTGTAGGTTCAACAACGATAGGGAACCTACCAGGTCGAGTCGACGGGATGGGGCAGTCTTCTTTGCTGAAGGAGATAACCGTTTTCGACCACCTGGATGGCTTGACAGTGATCAAAGACTCTACAAGGTTCACCTCCTGATCCATAGCCTTTAGATGACATATTGATTCGTACGAGGAGGATCCGCCGAAAGATCATATCAACAGTGTGTTGAGGATCTTGGTACTCTATTTCTTCGTCGCCATCTTTATCCTTCTTGGCGCTTGCTTCTCCAAGTTTTGTTACGGAGGGGAAGGGACATTTACCTGAGTAGTAGTCCTCCAGTTTCTTTTGCCAGGCTTGGCAGGTGTGCAGATGATGCCCTGCTGCCAGGTGAAGTGGGCACCACTTCTTGTTCTTCTTGTAGTCGTCTGTCGGAGCCTTTGCCTTGTTCCGATCGGAAGAGTCTTTCTTGCCCTTGGTAAATTTTTCTAGAATCGCAAGAACTTTCATGTTTTCGGGCTTGCGATTCTTCTTACCCTTAAGAGTCTTCTTGCTTTTCTTCTCTTGCTTCTCCAAGCCAGGTTGAGGGATTTTTTCTTTTCGATCAATAGCTTCACACCATTCAACCTCTTCGCTAGCGGCTGCATATTTGTCAGCCATGTCGAAAACTTTGACAGTCGTTCATGGAGTATTCATTGCAATATCCTCCGTAAACTACCGATTCCTCAATCCTACTTTAAAAGCCTGGATAACAGAAGACGTAACTGATCCTCCGACCAGACGCGTCGCTTGCAATAGACGCCACTTCCAGGAGTAACTGCCACCCTTTCGTTAGTTATTTAAAGGAGAAGACAATCGAAGGACAAGACAACGAAGCAAGTTCACAAGATCTAGACACGATCTACAATAGCAACTGATGGCTGTTAAAGATATAACATAGTTCTTAGTGTAAATTAGGACTAGTCCACTGCCTGGTCGAAGTAATCCCTTGTAAAGGATGCAATTCATTGCAATAAAGAGCAATCACATTCTCTCCGAAGAATTCTTTACCATTTTCCTCTATTTATTTCGTAAGATTGGCGAATCGATCGTCAACACTCTCTATCTCTACCTCGCTCCCCCTTGCTCTGTGATGGATTTGGTTATTGCGTGTGCTCCCTGTGCACTGTGTAGCTGACACGGTGGGCTTCGGATGGGGCAACAATAAGGGTGGGGGAAAAGGGTGGGTTACCTCGGTTGGCTTGCTCAGTCTAGGAAATGGCAGGGCTTGGCTGGGATTGGTGATGATGGCCGTGGTGGTGGAGGTGATGGTGCTTCCCTTGCTCCTGTCGGTTCCTTCTGTTCCTCTTTGTCTTTGTCGGTTTGGCGTGGTCCTTGGCGGTCGTTGACGGTTCTAGTCATCACTACTACCGTCCACGCTCCATCGTCTTCCCCAACTCCTTTGTGCTCCTCTCCTCTGTAACATCCCAAAGTTTTGTTACCAAAAATAGAATGAACAAGATTATTATTTTATTAATTTTCTGAGTTTTAAAAAAGTTTCCTTGCTTTTCCTGAATTTCCTCGTGTTTAAAAAATAAAAAAAATTATAGAGTTTTTTGGGTTTATATTGGATTTAAAGTTAAAAAGAAAGTTTAATTAATTCTGGAATTTTCTAGATTTTAAAAGGTTTTTCCTATTTTGTAGGAATTAAAAACTAATTTATGTGTAAAAATAAAAGCCAACTTTAAGTTAGAATAATTTTATTAAGCTTAAAAATAAAATCCCAACTTTTTGGGGCCTTTTTGAAGTTTTAAAAATAAAAGGAACCAGTTGGAATTTTCTTGATTGGTTAAAGCTTAATTTGAAATTTTAGAAAATAAACCAATTTAATATGAATAAATCAAAAGGATATTCTTAATTTATTTTCAGGCTTTCCAAAGTCCCTTTATTATTCCTTGGAATTCTATTTATTTTATGGCTTTTCCCAAAATATCTTTTCTTTGTGGTAAAATATAATTTAAATTAATTATTTCAAAAGTGTGAATTTCTTTTGGAGTTCCTGCATTTATTTAAATTTCAAATCCAAGTTCTATCATCTCAATTCAAATCTTTGTTCCAAGCCAAATCTTTTTGTGGCAAATTCTGAATTCAAATTCTTATTTTGAATTCATCTCAAATCCAAATTTCTTCGCCAAAATTCAAAATTCAAAATTTAAAATTTGAATTTTCTTGGGCCAAAATCCTTTTCCCTTTTCCCTTGCTTTTTCTCCCTTTTTCTTTTCCTTCTTTTTTCCTTCTCTCTTTTGTTTTTCTCCTTTTCTTTCTTCTTTTCTTTTCTTGGCTCTCTTCCTTCTTTTCTTGTGCTCCTGTTCTTCTTCCCCAAAATCCCGTGCCTCTGTGACTATGTCAGCGCACCCCCCCTGTGTGCACATGTCTACATCGCCTCGAGCCCCACGCCCTCTGCTGCCCCGTGCCTGCCCCTCCGGCCCTAGCCCCGACCGCGCCCTATGCACGCCGCATGCCCAGCATGCCCCGAGCCTCCACGTCCACTGCCGCCTACTCTGGCCGGCACGCCTCCTACTACCGTGCCTCGAGCCTCCCCCGTATCCCTCTATAAAATTAGCCGAAGTTCCCCCTCCCCCTCCTCTTCTCCCCTTTCTCCCCATCCCCAACTAGAGCTCCCACCGCGCCTCCTCCTCCTTCGCCAACTCCGACCGGAGAGCCTCCCCCTCCGTTCTCCCTCTTTGGTCATCCTTTTGCCTCGCCATCCGCATCACGAGATGCGCATCGTCGTCCTCCCTCAAAGCCATGAAGTCTCTCCGCCGAAATCGGCTAGGTCTCACCAGATTTTGTCACCAACTGAGCACCACCGAAGCTCCTTCTCCGTTGGACTACGTTGCCATTGAAGGTCCTCCATCTGATCAACCACCACTGACGAGTTCATGCGATCGCATTCTACGTGATGCTCCCTTCTTCTTCCCTGGAGCAACACCCATTCGTTAGAGTCCCGCTGACCCTGAGCGCCACCGCCGCCTTTGCCGCGCCGCCGCCACCTCCGGCCATCCTCCTCCGACGCCACCGTCTGCCATCAGATCCCCATCCTCGGGGGATACCACTTTGCCCTCGCCCGGGACCTTCGCCCACTCCCCTCGCTGGCACCGTGCCCTCACCCGAGCCGCCTTGGAGCTCCCCGTTCTACTACCATCTTCTTCTTTGTTCCTTTCCTTCTTGTGACCCTTACACTTGGGACCCATTGTCATTCGCAGCAGCTTCTCCCCCTTTCCATCTCTCTCTCTCTCACCTCCATGTGGGGTCCTCCAACCAGCCACTTCTTTTAACCCTAATTCCAGAAAATTCAGATTCCAATATTTTATTCCTTTTTTGATTTCCTATCATTTCATGTGATCGTAAACTTTCGGACGTCCGTTCTCCCTCATACGAACTCTGATTCCGTCGATTCTTGTTCCTAAATTTACCTAAAGGCGTTATCTTTCGTTTAGTACTAATTTTATTATTTAGGGATTTTATTTCAATCTGGATTATTTTCACGTAGAGATTTTGACGACTTCGGAGAACCAGATTTTGACGTTGTTTGAGAAAAAACAACTAATTAAGTAAGGCAAGTTACATCATTTGATCATGTTTGATGCCAATATTTTAAATTATTTAAATTATGTTTTAAATTATTATTGCATGCTTACTTTTATACAAGTAATTTAAATTCCTATCTTTAAATTGTAGCTAAATCCCGTTGTCAAAATAGGTAGTAAGGAGGATCATTCTGAGTGTGATATATTCTAGAGATAGAAATTGAAAATTATGGATTATTAGAAATACATGATTGTTGGATACTAGGATTGTATCATTGTTGATTATCGGAATACGCCATTATCGGATTACATCCTAGTTAGATCATAATATTATATCCTTGTGGGATACTTGGGTTATATCTTTATTGGATATAGGATTACATTATTGTTGGATTGATGGATGTCTGATTATAGAAATAGTTATTGTTGGATATTGGATTATAGGATTATATAATTGATGGATATTGGATTGTAGAAATACATTATGGATGGATATTGATTATGGAATTACATGATTATTGGATATTGGAGTATATGAACACATGATTTTTGGATTATATAAATACACGATTGTTGGATATTGGATTATATAATTAGATTATTGTTGGAGATTGGGTTATAGGATTACCGACTTATGATGTCGATTTTGGTGGATTAGGTTGAATCGAGAAGTATGGAATTAATTAGGTATTTTGGTCATATTGGATTTATCGGATATGATTAAATAGAGGAGTTGGATTTAGAATAAATTTTGGTTGGATTATAGAAATATGTCTTGATTGAATTATAGAATTATATCTTGGTTGGATTACAGAAGTATATCCTTGGTGGATTATTGGAATATATCATTGTTGGGTTGTTGGAAATCTAGTTTTGACAAGACGATCAAGTTTAGGTGATGAATAAATAATGAAGTTAGATTGTTGTACTAAGTAATGATTGAAATTTAGATGCATTGGATGGATTATAGAGAATTATTGAAATTGATGGAATTAATTGAATAGTGGTGTTTGGTTGACCTACAATTGTTGGTGGAATAGACTTAATAGATTGATTTGGAGATTATGATTCTAGTGTTGATGGTTGTCGTGCGACCTTGGAATTGACAATTCTTGAACTTCAATCCCTCACACCTTGTCACCCTAGATAAAACTCTAGTTAATACAATAGTATTGATAAGATTCTTTTTGTGGAAAAATATGCCTAGACATGCTTAGACCAAAAAGGTTTAATTTGGGGAATTTAGCAAAATATTCAACTCAGTTTGAAATTATCACTATGGCATTGGTTTGCCATGGGAACTTTTGGAAATGATTTTGTAAGACAAAATAAAATAAAAATTGGTTTGGACTTGGGCGAAATGGATGCTTGGATGGTGCAAAGTATTGCACGGGATCGATTCATTTCTATGATCGAGACCAAAGTTTTATTGGAAGTTGTCCAAGTCAGTTAAGGGCCGGTCTTCGAGCCGCATCTTGCTAAGCCCCACTGTACAACCACATGTCCAGAATTGGGGAGGACTTGACCAACTAATTTGACATGTTCTAGCATTACACCACAAGCTGTTTTTAGGTTTGTGGAAACGATGGTAAAGGCATCCATGTCTATTGGGGCTTGCTTCGGGCGATGGTAACAAACATCCATGTCTAGGCAGGATTCCCCCACAATGGTGAGCTCCTGGTCGATAGTAAATGACATCCATGACTTAGGGTTAAGCTCATCAGTCGGGCTGGTGTTTGAGCGTAGTACTGTAAAGGTCTTGTGATAATCACTTAGTCTCACACCTCGAAAGTGTGTTAAACGAACACTATAAGTTGATTATCTCATGTGGGTTAAGCTGTACAACCTTTGCAGAGTGTAAAACTATTCGAATAGCCGTGTCCACGGTTATGGACATGCTAGCAAAGCCACTCAAAGTTAGAATTTGGTTTTGATTTCAAAAGACTTTACCAAATGATTTTTGATAGTCTATCCAATTGGGAAATAGGGCGGTTTGCCATCTGATAGGAGGGTATCCTTCACCACTCTTGTATGAAGGTTATCTTACTGTAAAACTTGAGATTTTGGAAAATGAATTTTAGCTATAGAATAACTATTTTGGAACTTAGTACAGATATTTGAAAAGAAAACACTACTTTATGCAAATACAACCCTACATGCATTATATTTCTGTTATCGGGTGTAACTCGTGGAGTACATTTTTGTACTCACCCTTGCTTAATAAAATATTGTTTAGAGGAGAAGAACTTCACCACCGATGCGGATCTCGTCAACCAGGCCGCTACCCCAGTCGATTGCCTGTGGCAGATTAGCTGGGCTCTACTGCTTCTTTTTTTGTCTTTCATCGTGTTCTTTATTGTTGGCTTGTAAGCCATTCTTGTAATAAACTTTGTTATTTATTAATAAAGTTGTACGAATTATGGATGTTACCATTCTTATTTATTGTGTGGACTAGCTACTGATCATAGGACTAGTTCAGAATACACAAAGGATCTGGGAGTATTACTTTCGAGTCCTTCTCCTCCTTCGCTACCTCTCTATGGCTGTGGGTGTGGATGGTGGGTGATGCTTGGCTTGCACTTTAGTGCTTGCCTTGGGTTGGCAGTGGGGCTTGGGCTTGTGGTTTTGGCTTGTTCTTTGTTCAATTGTGGGTGTTCTTGGGTGTGGGATGAAATGAGGGTTGCTGGCTTGTTTTGCTTCGGTTGTGACTAAATGAGAGGCTTGTGAGGGAGAAGGATTAAGAGGGAGAGCTCTCGGTTGTCTCTTTCTCTTGGCCTGTTCATGGCAACTTTGCCCCTCCCTTATCCCCTTGGCTCTCACGGTTGATTGTTGGCTCATGGACCTTTGGTCCAAAGGATGTCTCTGATACTATGCTTCGGATTTTCTACGGTTTGAGGTAAGTCAGTATAACGTGGTCGTCTGATTTGCTATAATTGTCGAGTGATAAAACCCACTGAAGTGAAATGGTGCCGACTGACCTTGGTCGATCTGGGAATCTCGATGAACTTCATGCGATCTGATGGCAGTCCTTCTTTTCTTCTAACTTCAATTTATAGTTTTTGGTTTGCTACTGGTCTTTTGGTTTTTGTGGAAAATGGAAATGTGGGCAGGGTTTTAGATTGGCCGAGGAATGGGTTCGACTGGTTGGAGATATATAGACAAAGGGTGTAAGGAAGGTTTCGGTGATATACATGCAAGATTATATTTTTCTTTTGTAATGTACTCAAAGCTGTAATCTTTTTATTTTGATCCGTTGTAAAGAATTCTTATAATTAATTTGAGAGTGTAACAATATTGTATTATTACTTTAAAATTCATATTGTAATTTCTGGAGATGGATTTTCTTGTATTACTTTTCTTAGTAATGAAATCTTGTAATTGCTCCTGAGCTTGCAATGTTGTTTTATTATTGCCTTATAAATCTTGTTGTAAACTTTCGATAATGAAATGGCGTACGTTGATGACTTGCCACGTGTTCAATATCATTCTGAGCTTAAGTTATGTTCTCGTTCAGATGAATTTATTTTACTACTAATTATCTCTTATCCTTGTTTAGATTATTTTAAGTTGTCGGGTTCTCACATCAAGACCCATCTTAATAGTACGACAACATATACTAGCAATCCGGTATCCACACCAAACACCGAGACCGGTAAAGATTAGGAACATATCCTTAGCCTATGTTATTCATACCTATACCTTGAGCCTCCATCTTTGAGTGGTCACTTGATGACGAACATCTCCACTCCAAGTTCAGGATCTTGACTTTAGCACCATATGCACTCGCATCTTCATCGGAGCTCCACCGTCGCAGCTTGTCGCCACCCTCGCCCTTGCCTCCTTTGAGTCGGTCGTGAGAGAAAGAGAAGTACATTCCCAGTGCTAGAGCAGGGGCACAGTAGTTCTCTCTCTCTCTCTCTCTCTCTCTCTCTCACGATGATTCGCCAGCTCAACCTTATAGGTCTCAAAAATTTGGATTGTAGGTATTGGAAATTAGGGTTTCATGATTTCCCACACAAAGTACTCCTAACAGAATAGGCTTAATCATATCCTGACATAGCATTTCGAGACAAGGAGTGTCGACATTTCCAATGGAGTGCAATGTAACTTTTCATACATAAAATTGACTACATTTCATGCGTTACAAGCGTAACATGATACACGTGCGGGTTTATTGCAATTGGGATGAAGGAGGAGGGGGTATTATCACATGTACCCCGATTAAAGCCTATTCTGTTAGGAGTACTTTGTGTGGGATAATCTGTACGACGCTTGTGTAGATTCCATGGATAGTTCACATTGAGAGAACCTAAACTTTCTTTGTATCGCTATTTCGTATAAGTGTCCTGTTTGTACGAATTTGTAAATATAGAAAATGAGCTCTAAAAATTATGAGTTTTATTTTGAAGGCTCCTCACGCAGTGGACTTGATTGTGTAATGTTTCAGCAATTTTATATGTGTTCTGGTATTGTCTCAAAAATTTAGGATTTAGGTCGTGAAAATTTCGATTTTAGGTATCGAAAATTAGGGTTTCACGATTTCATGTGACTTGGAATGTATAGAAAAAATGCTGCATTGCAACTCCATTGGAGATGTCGATATACAATATGGCAACATGCATAACAACCAAAATACGCGTACAAATACAGCAAAAAAAATATCGCATTACATGCGATACGATATGGATCACTCGTCTGAGCCACTACTCTCTGCCTGCTACGGCCGCGTCCGCGTGCGCGACCATGTTTTGCACCGAGCATGACCTGTGGAATACGTCCACTGGCCCGAAAAACGCGTGTCGGTTCGGAGGGGGTACGGAGACCGTTGAGGCGGAGGTGTGTGTCCGATGTCACCCGGTTTGGGCACTCCGGTGGAGGAATGGTGAGTCTTGCGTGCATCCGTGGCACGTACCACTCCAAGTACACGCCGTACGTCTCAAGGTCATACGGACGCGGCTCATTCCAGACATCCATGTGCGCCCTGTTCGTCCATGCCGTAGTCCATTCCTCCTGAATATGCCCACCCGCCATCGATTGCCTGCATTTCCGGAAGGATTGATGTTAGAAAAGAAGACGTAAGGACTGTAAACATTACTCGGATGAAGCTTGACTCACAGGTGTACGACTCGCTGCAGGAGCCTGCCGTCCGAGGGGCACGAATTGGTACTGACCAAACTGTCGCATTACGCGCAGCGGCGCGTAATGCTCCACCATATGTGCGAACACTAGCTGACGGGTCGTCATCCACAGTCCTCTGTCCTGGATGCATTGCACGGACAACCCGTGCGGCGCTACCGCATGTAGAAAATCATGATACCATAGACACCAGATAATGTCACTCTCGTGCAATGACTCGAACCCTCTGTGGTACAATGAGTAGCACATCGCCGGTCTTTCGCTGGCCCAGCGCAAATGGGCAGCAGTCCATCATAAACCCATGGTGGACCCATCTACTTGGTCATGCGGAACGGGGTACGGGTGCACCACTATCTCGATGGACGACCACCCAACCGGGAAGTGCTCTGAACTCCACAACTGCAGGAGCACGTAGTAGAGGGCAGTTGGGGTACCACCATGCCGCCACATGGCGCCACACAACCCACGGTATGTGGCGAAGGACGCATCGATCCCGGTATCGAGGCATAGACCTAGCCCCGCGTCAACCAAAGATTCGGCGACGCGGATGAAGCTGGGGTACAAAAAATCGCCCTTTGTGGTTGGAAACAGGACCCAACCAAAGAGTTGGGGAAGGTAAGCAACGGCGTGCGTCCTAATCACCTCGTGAGGTGCACCTTGTGGGCATTCGCTGAACTGCCTCAGCCAAGCCCGGGGGACGCCACGTGCACCCTCCGGGAGAGGTTGGCCGAACCGCTACTCCAGCCTGGCCTTCCAGTCCGCACTTGGAGGGCTCGGAACAAGCGGCTCACCCCGGATCGGGAGACCGGTCAAGAACGAGACGTCCTGCAGGGTGACCGTTATATCACCCCACCGAAAGTGGAAGGTGTGCGTCTCGGGCCTCCACCTGTCAACAAGTGCCGACAGCAGGCTGGCGTCTAGGGTGAACTAACATCCGACAGAGACCATCCTCGCAAAGGGCAACAAGCCCGTGTCCCGGAGGATTGGGACGTAGCGATCGTCCAACGCCCAGTAGTCCATCCCCGCCCAAACCGCTAGGGGCGGAGAGCCATCCATGTCAACGGTGAGCCACAACTTGCACCGGTGGTCGTCATCGTACAAATGTTCCAGAAGAGCCGGTAGAGACATGGTTTGCAACACATGGAATAGAGGGAATATTAGTGAGAATGTGGCTAATAACCATAAAAGATTGTAAATTAAACATGCTAGCTTTTTAATTGCAAAGTAGTTTTCCTAAGGTGATAAGCTACATGATAAGCTAGCTTAATTAGATTATGCTCCTCTGTTCTTCGGTGAATGCATTTCTTATTATTTAATTTCGCTTTACGACCAAACTAACACTATAAATTAATGTACACTACTTTATTAATTAATTACTACTAATTATTTCGTAACTAATAAACACTGTAAATTAAAAATTACAACCAAATTACCTGCGAACGACGGCGGTTAATAACGTTGAAATGTCCCAAAAAATATAATCGACAGAGCAAGAGCGCAAGCGACTGCAAAATGAAATGAACGAGCGAGAGATTGCGAAATGAAATCGCGCTCGCTCGCTTTAATTTATAGCCGCTGCGGGAGGGAATCCTTATCCTGCACGCGCTAATTAAGCCATGCATTTAGTAGGACAAAAATTTGATGGATGAGACGAGGAGTAATTAAGCCATGCATTTTGGGGGACAATGATTTGATGGATGAGACAAGGAGATGACGGGATGACAAGTGATTGATGCTTTTGGTGGAAAAGAAAGGCAAATGGAGGAGGTGCCTCATTCAGATGTTTGGGCAAACAACAAATGGAGGGAGAGCCTCATTCAGATATTTGGGCAAACAACACATGTCACAGTTTACTGTTGATTTTTGTGTTCTTACACAAACAAGAAACTTATATGAAATAGCAATACAAATTCTAAACGAATAAAATAATGGCAAATTTACACAAGTAAGTACACGGTGTTGGGAGGCTCTACAAAAAAAATTATAATTTTTGAACTCATTTTTTATATTTTAAAATTCTTACCGATTTCACTTTAACCCTAACCCTAATTAACCCTAACACTAACCTAACCTAGGACACGTGGCGGGCCGAGGGCTATTGGCGTACGGTCACCATGGGCCAAGGGTTGGCACATGCTCACCGTGCGCCAACGGCTGATGTGGCGGGCTAGAGGCCGAAGGCACATGGCGGCGCGGGAGCCATTGGCGCACGATGATCATGCGACAACGGTGTCATTTCTATGTTACCATGTGCCAACGGTGCTATATCTGTAACTACGCCCGATCTATAATCATTTATGTAAATATGGCTTCTAAATGTATTGTACCTGTCAAAATTTCTACCAGGCGACCAGGCCATGCGTGGTGCAAGTCCGCAACATGTATACGTAGATCTAGATGTACACTACGCAGTTGAAACAGTGGACATGGCTCATGTCATCCCTAGACTTATCGATCTTCAAATGTGGACATGGCTCATGTCATCCCTAGACTTATCCATCGCATACTTAAGAAAATCAAGACTCAAAACGAACTAGTCCAGCAACAGGGTTTGACTTGTCGTACGGCCTAGCTACCTTGTGCTATTTTATCTGGACCAAAAACCTGGTCGTATAATTGACAAAGCTGATGATATTATATCTCGCCACGAATCCCCATCGGGTGATCAAATATTTACAAGGTGCAGTACTTAAAAAAATAGGCCCCACAAATATCTGTATTTATACATCTAAGCACCGCGCGTATCCTAAATCCTGGCTCCGCCACGGTGTGTTTGCTTGAATATGATCTTGAATGTTATCGCTAGCTGCAACACCATGTTTTTCAGAGCTTTTAAAAAAATTAAAATTAAAATTACCCATTTGATTTATTGAATTAATAAAGTTTTAACTTGAAATTTCAGAAAATAAAAACAATTTAATGTGAGTTAATCAAACTTCAATTAATTCAAAACTTGGTTTATTTGCATTTCTTGGATTTTATTGGACTCAAAGTCAAAAAGAGTGCATTAAGTATTTTCTTGGATTTTCTGGATTTTAAAAAGGGCTTTCCTTTTTGCCCCAAAGTCTAAAAATAATTTATTTGAAAAATTTAAAAGCTAAACTATAGTTATAAATAATTTTATTAAGTTCCAAATAACTCAAGGAATTTCTGTGCATTTTTCTTGGAATTTTTGGACCTAGTTAACTATTTTCTAAAGAGCCTTTTCAATTTCTTGAATTATTTTATTCAAAAATCTATTTAAACCCTTCCTTTTCCTTTTGGGCCGTTTCTTCCCCGGTCCGTTCCTATACCGCGCCTCGGCACGCTTCATGACCCATCTCTCACAAGACGCTGCCCGCTTAACGCCGCAATGCCTTTCCTCCGGTCACCGTCCGTCGAGATCGGACGGCCATGATCGCGCTGCCGCTTCGCTCTCGCCCACTCTCTCTTTGTGGCGGGCCCACCCGCCTTGACTTCTCGCCAGCGCCGGTCTTCCTCCTCCTTACGCGGTTGGAGCACATGGCGCCCCGCTTTCTCCATGACCCGCGTTGCCGCCGACGCCGCCGCTCATCCACACCACTCATCGCCAGGCATTAAATGCCTGGTGCTCCGCCGCGCCCACGCCACCCCACGTGTCGCCCTTCGTGGAATCGCGGCACGCAAGCCTCAGCATAAGCCGCGTGCGCGCCCGCCGATTGAGCCGCCACTCCGCTCATCCCCGCCGCCTATAAAAGCGCGCCCTGTGCGCCTCTCCCTCTCCTCTCTCTTTTCCCTGACCTCACTCCCTCTCTTTCGGCCTCAATCGCTCGGATTTTGCCGACGAAGCTCCACGACCGAAGGACTCGCCGCCGCCATTAGCGCCGCCGTGGAAGCTCCACTGCCGCCTCCAACCACACTACCGACACCGCCTCATCACGGCGCACCCTGTGCGCACACTCACTTCTACTGGAGCCCACCAGAGCACCGTCGCCTTCTCCAAGCCGCCGCTGCCACTCAACTCCTCGCCGCCGGCCACCGCATCACGCTCCTCCGTCTCAAAGCTGCGCACCAGGTCCAACGAATCCTACCCTCTCCGGCGCGCATGACCCTTGGGCTCGCCACGCGCGGCGCAAGCGAACCAAATGCCAGCGCCACAGCGCCGTCGTCGTTGCCGATGTGGCTCCACCTCATCGCTGACGTGGCGCCACCTTGCTGCCACATCAAGGCCACTTGGGCGCCACCTCAGCCCCACGCTGATGTGGCCGCGTTGCTGTCATGCACGCGTGGCATCGCCACAGTGCCGCGGGCCCCAACTGTTAGCAGCACAATCCCTTTTCGGAATAAAAAATAAATCTAAAAATTCCAAAAATCCATTTCTTTTGTCATTTTATGTTTTTGCAATCTTCCGGGGGCCATAACTTCTCGGTTCGAACTCCGATTCGAGCGATTCAAATCTCTAAATTCATATAAAATCAAAACCTACTTATATATACTAAATTTATTTGATTTGGAGTTCATTTGAGTATTATTTGAATTTAGACCCTTTTCGTGTGTAGACTTCGAAGACTCCGAGGAACCCGAATATTACGAAGAAGTAGATCATCAAGCATTTGAGCAAGGCAAGTTACATCATTGATCATATTGAATCCCACTATTTTAAATTATTTAAATTCCATTTTAAATTATTATTGCAGGCATATTTAAATTCAAGTAATTTACATTCCTGTTTTAAGCTTATAGTTATTCCATAATCCTTTGTATAGCCAACTTTGTTGTTAAATCAATCATTCCTTGATACCTTAGTTAAAAATCTAGTCGATACACTAGTATGAGCTAGACCTTGTTGAAAAATACTATGCTTAGACAACGCTTAGACCAAAATGTTTACTTTGGGGAACTTAGCCAAAATCCAATTATGATTTGAACAATATTATCGTATGTCTATACCATACAATCTTTGAAATATTTAACTTGTTAAATAAAATTAAAAATAGTTTGGACTTGGGAGAAATGGATGTTGGATGGTGCATGTTAATGCACGAGATCGATCATTTCTATGATCGAGACCCATGGGTTTATTGGAATATCACCCAAGTCAATTAAGGACCGGTCTTCGAGCCGCATCTTGCTAAGCCCTATCGTACTACCACATGACATGTGTGGGCGGGACCTAGCTAAATAATTTGCATCATTTCACCGTGGTTGTGCCATCCGGTTGTGTGGGTGTCTTTTATGACCTACTTTCATGTATTCCCACCTGGCGCAAGAGGGGGCCTGAACCCGAAGGGTCTCTATCCGAAAGGGGCGAAACCTTAGTGAGACAGGACTATGGTGAGATGATGCATTGTAAAGGCTTCGTGATAATGACTTAGTCGCACACCTCCAGTAGTGTGTTAAACGGACATTATAAGTCAATTATCTCTTGTGGGTAAAGTTGTACCACCTCTGCAGAGTTTAAAACTATTCGAATAGCCGTGTCCACGGTCAAGGACATGCTAAGCAAAGCCACTCCAAGTTAGATTTTTGGTTTTGTTTTCAAAAGACTTTATTAAATGATTTCAGATTTCTATCCAAATGGGAATTGGGTGGTTAGCAATGTGATAGGAGGATATCCTTCACCACTTATTGATAAATGTTATCTGACTATAAAACTTGATATTTAGAAAACGAATTTTAGTTATATGTAAACTGCTTTGGAAACTTAGTATGAGTATTTAAATGAAAAATGTCGCTTTATGCAAATTGAACCATATAAGCCACCCTTTGTTGAATCCTTGCATGCATTATAATTCTGTTACATTGGGTGTAACTTGCGGAGTACATTCATTTGTACTCACCTTGCTTAATAAATTGTTGATCAGGAGAAGAATACTACGAGGATAATGAGAACTTGGACGACTAGGCTACGCCCTCCAGACGATTGCCTGTGGCGAATCGTGTGGCCTACCTTACTGCTTTTGTTTCCGCTGCATTTTGCTCTCTGGCCTTATGCCCCTTTTGTATTAAACCTTAAGTATTTCAGTGAATGACGTTATATGGTTGTGTTATCCACTTTTGTTGACTATGTACACTAGCTGTTCTTGGACTAGTGTGTGTTTCACAGAGAATCCGGGATCCTTTGCTCCCGGGTTCGACACTAGCCTTCCTTGGGGAGGTTGAGGCCTGTTTTGTTTGTTGTCAACGTGAATCAAACCAAATTTTGGTAACGACAATGAAAATTGGTCATCATTTGGTTTACTACCAATATTTTATAATGCCAACAAAAATTGGTAACGCCAACGAAATCCAATCGTCATACGTAAGCAATCTAAGGGTGAGGAAATTGCTCATCAAAATTTTGGTAACACCAAAATCTGCCTTGGCCACAATCCAAACAACATTTATTTTGCCAAATTTTGGCTTGGTTCATTGGAGCCATGAACCAAACAGCTAGCCCGGAGTCTGGAAACAACGCTAAATGGAACCTACAATATGATGCTATGAAAAATAGTACTGCACCAATAATGCGCAGAATTAAAAAAAATGATTGGTGGATTATCGGCTGTGGTCGCAAGAACGGACACTACTTCACAAAGGGTCATCACAGACGGTTCTAAACCGTCATCACAGACGGTTTCTGAATCGTTTGAATTTATGTGTCTCCGATAACATGCGGTTATCATAGACAGTTTGTGAGACGTTTGTGATAAGTCACAACACAGACGATTTTTGATCGAAGCCGTCGGTGAAGACCTAATATTACAGACGGCTTCTACAAAAAACCGTATGTGATACATTGGCCATCACAGACGGATATATGTACCAACCGTCCATGATTGGAGACATATTATAAACGGTTAGTAAAAATAACCGTCTGTGATATTTGACATATCATATACGATTGTTGGTAGTAGCCATCTGTGATAGTAGGCCTTCATAGACGGTTTATACCACAAAATTGTCGGTGATAGTTCGTTCTATACCTAAATATTTTTTTTCTTCTATTTTTCGGCTAGCCTTAGGAAATACTAGCCAAGCCCTCTAAAAATAAGCAAGCGAAAAACAGATAAATCACAGATAAGTGAATTACAACTCAAAGTGATTTATAACTCAAAATTAATTACAAAAGAATGTCCATGTATTGTCGCTAGAGTTACAATTGAATTACAACTCAAAGTGAATTACAATTCAATTAATTGTTTGCACATGTATTAACCGGTGTCACCAGAGTGAAACTCTCCTTTCGAGTCAGTGATCTCCATCATGATGAAGGTGGAGAGCCATCCTCGAACGTCTGAGAGTTCGTTCAGATCGAATGTACTTGATTTGATTGTCATGCCTTGTCGTTGGGAGGTGTAAAGTAGTAAGCATATATATTTAAATTGATAATTAGGAAATAATTATTGTGAGATTTACAAACCTCTGGATCATTCATCTTAGCACTCATGATTTCCTGCATATGACGGCAAACGTGGAATGCACATAGGTTGTCTTGTAGTTACTGGTGGCACTGCAAAAATAGAATTACATATATAGGTATAGTCAATTCGAGAGATATTATTACGAAGTGTGAGATAAAATTATTGTGTTGTAGCGGGTACCAGAAATCGCGTCATGTGTTGCAATGTGGCACTCAATTCCTTATGTCTCCCTCCCCTGGCAACATAGGTGCTGAAAGACCAATGTGATTCCAAAAAGTTATCCTCGGCCATTTCAAATGAAGGAAGACTACAATAGAGTTATGTAGGGAGGAAATAAGCATACCTGTTGAGTATTTCTTGCACAAGGGTAAAGTCGTGGTTGTTGTTGAGTAGGGAATCAAGGTATATTACCTTGTTCCACTTTGGTACAATGACTGTAAGGATCCAGTGACACCTACTCATGCATGCCGCTATAGTCATTAAACCTAAGTTCGTGTTGCGTATAAAGTACAAATAAAATTTATATAGCAAGTAGTGAAGCACTTACCTGTTGGGTCGCGGGCAGGCTACAATAGCTACAAACAAAATTTTCTACCACGCAAACCAGGATGCCAAGCAAGTAGATGATCATAGATCGTTACCACCGAGCCAGCAGAGCGTGGAAGAAGGGTTAAGCGACTGGTCCAGCGAAGAACACGTCGATGTAGTGGTCGTAGTCGATCGTCCAACGTCCAGCAAGTCGATGCAGTGGTCGTAGTCGATCATCTCCTCCAGCAACCTCTGTATTCCTTGTGAAGATCGCGGATCGTCCTCAAGCGCAACAATCGTAGTAGCGCCTCTACGGTATCCACACGTCCAGGGAAGGAACAACCGAACGCCAGTGTGCTAGCACCAAGTCACACGGCGGAGCTCTCAGGAAGATGGCGGCTAGGGTTTGGTGGTGTTTCCGCGCCTCCAAGCGACCTCATGCATCTCCTTATATAGTGCTCGTGACGGATCCTATCCGGACACGTTCTGAATCGTATTCGTCTTTGCTTTGTTCCAACCCGTTAAGTGTGTGACCCTGTAGGTTCATGTATAGTTCGGTTGTGACTCGGAAACCGTTTCCGATCACGAGTCGTAGCGGTGCCTAGCAGAGCATATCGATTCCCGAATACACACAAAAAATATCGGACGAACCTTAACGCAATATGATCTACGACCAGGTCTTCATCACTTATGACCAGGTCCTATCTTTATACGACCAGTTCGTATTTGGTCACGACCAGTTTGTAATCGCTTATGACCAGGTTACGACCACTCTGTGACTACGTTAAACCCGATCTCGACGATTCGTATCAGATATCGACGATCTCGACCAGCTTCGTATCATATCACGACCAGTTAAATCGCTATTCGAACAAAGTGACCTACTCGTGTATACTCCCTTTGCCTCACGATGTCCGGTGAACTCGGTGAGATTTTGTGTCATCCATGGACTATTCAATTCTTTCTCGATCAGTGTCGGATAACTTCTCGTGGTGAACACTTGACTACTAGTGGCATGGCCATGCACTTTCTTTATCCGATCACAACAAGGGCCCGAGACATCTCTCTGTTATGTTAGGAGGGCAAATCCCATATCGACCGGTCACATTCCTCTCCATGTTTCATAGCATACCAAAGCTACCTTTATAGCTACCCAATTACGGTGTAGCGTTTGGCAACCCTAAGAGTGCTATTACACATGTAGGAAACCATCTTGATCTCGGGTCTAAGGATTATACATCATCATTGCTTGAGACCAACTAACGACACATAGATTCATAACAATCTCAATAGTGTCTCAAGGTGGGTCTTATCCAACATCATGTTCTCTAACGTGTGTCCATATTATTGGTTTGATATCTCCATATCTATGACTCGTGAAACAGAGTCATCAACCAATACATATGCTAGTCTATTCATATGTGTCCCCATATGTTTCCGACCAGGGATCGTATAAGAATAATTATCGCAGAAATATAGAGTTTCACAATCAAGTCACATACTTGATAATCAATATTAATAATATTATTCTAGGAACAAGATAACACATTATCCAATGTCATGAACATAATGAAATATAATCATCTCTATGATTGCCTCTAGGGCATATTTCCAATAGTCTTCCACTTGCACTAGAGTCAATCATTTAAGTATCTAATACCGATAGCTCTTGTGTGTACCTCATGCTTTGGCTGTGTGTGAGGCTTTGTCAACGGATCAGCAATATTTAAATCCGTATGAACTTTGCATATCTTAACATCTCCTCTATCCACCAATTCGCGGATAAGATGATAACGCCGGAGTACATGTTTGGACTTCTGATGAGATCTAGGCTCCTTAGCTTGAGCAATGGCTCCATTGTTGTCACAATAGAGATCCATTGGACTCGAGGCACTCGGAACCATTCCCAATTCAGCAATAAAATTCCTTATCCAAACACCTTCTTTTGCAGCTTCAGAAGCCGCAATGTACTCGGCCTCTGTCGTGGAATCAACAACCGTCTCTTGCTTGGAACTTTTCCAGCTCACTGCTCCTCCATTCAAAATGAATACAAAACCAGATTGCGAACGATAATCATCTTTGTCGGTTTGAAAGCTTGCATCGGTGTAACCATTTACAACGAGCTCTTCATCACCGCCATAAACTAGGAACATATCTTTCGTCCTTCTTAAGTACTTAAGAATGTTTTTCACAGCTGTCCAGTGACCTTCACCGGGATCAGCTTGGTATCTGCTCGTAACACTTAGAGCATATGATATATCTAGTCGTGTACATATCATGGCATACATGATAGATCCAATGGCCGAAGCATATGGAATATCACTCATTTTGTCTCGCTCATCAGTGGTCGAAGGACACTGATTCTTGCTAAGATTAATGCCATGTGCCTTGGGCAAGAATCCTCTTTTGGAATTTTGCATGTTGAACCGATTCAACACTTTGTCTATGTACATTTCTGGCTTAATCAATTAGCCTTTTAGATCTATCTCTATAGATCCTTATTCCCCAAGATATATGCTACATCTCCTAAATCTTTCATTGAGAAACTTTTCCTTAATGAAGATTTATGATTCTAACATCGGAATGTCATTTCCGACCGATAGTATGTCATCTACATACAAGATCAAAATAACAAGTGCACTCCCACTAACCTTCATGTAAACACAAGGTTCTTCTTTGTTCTTGTGAAACCAAACTTTTGATCTCCTCATCAAAGCGTATATTCCAACTCCGAGATGCTTGCTTCAATCCATAAATAGACTTTTGAAGTTTGCATATCTTACTAGCATTCTTTGGATCGACAAAACCTTGAGTGTGTCATGTACACATCCTCATCTAGGTTTCCATTAAGGAAAGCTGTTTTGACATCCATTTGCCATATCTCATAGTCGAAATATCTGACAATAGCTAGAATGATCCGAACAAATTTAAGCATCGCTACTGGTGAGAAAGTCTCATCGTAGTCAACTCCTTGAACTTGTCGAAAACCTTTTGCGACTAGTCGAGCCTTATGAATGTGAACATTTCCATCCATATCAATCTTTTTCTTGTAGATCCATTTGCACTCAATGATTTTGACACCATCAAGTGAATCGACCAGGTTCCAAACCTGATTTTCTCTCATGGAATCTATTTCGGATTTCATGGCTCCAAGCCATTTCTCAGAGTCTGGGTCCATCATCGCTTCCTCATAAGTCTTAGGCTCACCATTATTCAATAATAATCGTCATGCCCATACCTTGTAGGTAATTGTGGCGGCCTTTTAGATCTCGTGGGGAAATTTGGTGCCTTATCTCTGAGTTCAACAACAATTTGTTCATCGATAGAGGTTTAATAGGAGTTGAAACACTTTCGGATGTTTCCGAATTTCTTCGAGTTGCACCTTTCTCCCATCGACTCCTTTTAAAAAAACTCTTTCTCCAAAAAGACACCATTTAAGACAACAAAAACTTTGTCTTCTTCGGTTGTAGAAATAATATCCTTTGGTTTCCCTAGGATATCCTATAGGTAATTGGACATCGCTATATTCAAAAAGTGGTGTGGACGCACAGCTAATCCAACGTTGAGGGGGACTGGCTCCCAAAACAATGAGTGCAGCTTGCAACTAGTTGAGGACTTGATTCGTTTATTTCTGCAATGATGTTATCGATCCTTGAAATTCTGCACGAATATCCTCTTTCAACCGTTCCTCGTGCTCAGCCTTGGATCTCTTCTTACTCTTATACGCCTCGGAGTCGTGTGGGAATCCCTGCCTCCAAGGTACGTAAACCTCAAAGCCTCGCGTGCGACCTGGGTGCTACTTGTTTCCCAGGGCCGTGAATAGTATATCCCTCTTCCTGACTGCTTTGAAGGGGCATCGGGAAGATTGAGTACTCAATGTTTGCTGCAAGAGGCCATCATGTTATTTTAGACCCTATGAAGTTATGGACTTATTAACAACTAGGTAATTCGACATATCTTACTAGACGTTGGGACACTCCCACGTCTGTCGGGTTTATGAAAGAGATGGCGCCCGAAGACGCACCCGTTTGTGATCCTGACGAATGGCGGGAGGCCTCCCACCGGATTACCTTCTCGTCCTCCCTCCTCCATTGCGGGATTTTACCCACATACTCAGCGGTGCCGAGTCTATGGGGGTGAGTGTTTTGTGTCTGGATAGCCTTGTGCATCGCACTTTGTTGCTGAAATTCGGTCGTCGTCTTCATCCGCATAAAGGTGTCCCAGGTATCCGGACATGAAATGATACTTCGTGAAGGACGTTCGATCCTTATTCACGTACTACATGACAAGCGTGCTTTTGAAGGTCTTCCACGCTTTTTCCATCGTGAGGAACGCTTGCCATCACACAAGTCCCTGGACTTCTGCTGGGATCTCGAACGACCTTGAAATTTCATCCCACAGCTGCTCTTTTTCTTCTTCCGTCAGAGACTTCTAGCTTGGTGTGGTGATGGGGACCCGTTCCCTTTCAACTATCCTGCAGGTGGTCCGGAATGCTGCCGCTGCTTTCTTGGGATGCAGAGGGTCCCCAACGAGAGTGACCTCCATGATGCTCATTCGGCCCTCAGGCATTTTCGATATTCCTCTACTATCTCGCTTAGGTACCCCTTTCATCAAAGTGCCAGACGCATTCGGCGACGTCGATGACGGTGGCGAAGACTGTGCGGACGCCATCTCGCTTACTTGCTATCTATGAAAATTAATATAGAAGAACACTTGAGGGAAAAAAACATTCAAATAGTAGTAAATTCCAGCAGGACATTCATCAAGGAAGTCTCAGCAGTATGCATTCATGGAGAAATTATTGACATGGCCAGATGGTGCTAAAGACTCTCCAAATGACTTGTACTTGCAGTGAGTCTCATCGAGTTGAAAAGTAATTTCCCTGAAAATTAATAAGGACACAAATAAAGTATCCAACAAAGAGAAATAAGTCTCAATCAAAAAAGCAAGTAACCTAGGATATCACCCACCTTGCCAATGTTCCATATCCCACCCTATTCCACTTAATCAACCTTCCACAATCCCAAAAAAAATGCAAACACTGATATTAAATAAATTCTCATCTCTTCCCCTATCCATTTTGAACTCTCTCTCTCTCTCTCTCTCTCTCTCTCTCTCTCTCTCTCTCTCTCATAAGAATACGATTGCAAGGGTTGTTACCTACGCATGACATTAAGGCTCAACATTGTTTGCATTATCTTTGATGAGACGGGAACATTCAAGTGCAGTTCTTTTGAGAAAAGATGAAGAATTATTTTACTTACAATGAAAAAGAAGTGCCTAATCAATCAATTCGAGCGCAGCTCTTTCCCCATCAAAGATTATGTTCACCCTTATTTTGAGCCTTAAGGTTGTGCGTACGTAGTAGGCCGTGCAATTGAATTATCATGAGAGAGTTCAAAAATGATGGAGGAAGAGATGGAAAGTTATTTAATAGAACACCTTGGATTTTTTCGGGAATGTGGAAGGTTAATTAATTGAAGTTTGCTAATATATAGAACATTTCGTAGCTCACATATGGCATGGACGACACGTCCAAAATATCAGCTAACTATTTTACCTAACCAAGTAAAATTGGTACCAACTAGCCTATTTCTTAGGTTGTGGCCAATTGTGTTCAAGAACATGGCAACTTGCTCCTCAACACATACATGTATAGTGCCACGAAGCAAAGATAGCTCTCTCAAGACTTCACACAACCGAAAGAATAGAGTTTGCTTAAGCCTAATTGTGTTGGTACATGTTTTTTCATTCTTCCAAATTTTATTATTCAGATAATTAATTCTAATACTATCCCTTTCCTCAAATGGGCCATATGTAATATGATCTCTCTTATTCCTTAGTCTAGACCGTACAAACAAAATGATCATGCAAGCAACCACATATGAAGTAGTGCTAGTAAACAACATCTTTGTCCTTTTAAGCCTCCTCTTGTCCATCTACAGTTCATAAGTGCTATATATAATTAACACTGCTGACTATTCAAGCATAGTATCTATTACTCAAATAGTATCAAAGGATACATTCACATCAATAGACAATACATTCACAACAAATGAAAGCATAGTAGATACTACTCAATGAAGTCTCCAATATATCCAACACATGTATCAAGTATGTACTACTCAAATCCTAAGTGCTATGACAAACTACTCAAGGAAGTCTCTAGTATATCCAACAAATACGTATCAAGTATGTACTACTCAAATCCTAAGTACTATGACAAAGTACTCATATAGAGAATAACCAGCACAGGCATCATAGGTACTATGACAAACTACTCATATATAGCCAGCACATGCATCATAGGCACACAAAACACATGAGCTACATGTTTGATAAAATTGGAGCATAGTCATACACAATATCTTTGATAGTGAGCAATCATTCCAAATTTCAGTTAACTTGCACAAAAACTCACCATAATAAGCATGAACATTGCCATATTTCACTAGACACGTAGATGCAGAAGCAATTTTACATGTGGAAGCATTTTTTCGCTAGACTCAAATCCTCTATACATGTAGAAGCAATTTTTTCTATAGTAGAAAACCCAACAACAGCAAGGAAAATTTTACAAATGAAAGCAACAACAACAAGTAAAACTTCACATTTCTTGGACATGCCGAAGCACAGGATAACGGGGATCTAACAATTTTTCCCATAAGTACATCTGCAGTAGCTAGATCTACCAAAAAAAATCACCAATCAGAGGAAAAGATGTGGGATTTGGGGCCATACCTTCGGTTCCCACGAGAACACTTCACACCAAGTTGAGGGAGGGGAGGAAGACCAGAATGGGAAGAAGGAGATGCCAAACCAGAGGTCAGCAGCGGCAGCGTCGAGGTCGGGGATGCTCGGGTGGGGAGGGGGACAGGCGAGTGAGAAGTAAGGGAGCTGGGAAGGGGGGGCGGACGAGTGAGGAGTAAGAGCGCAAACCCTAGCGGGGCCCTACTAATAAAGGGATATCACAGACGGTTCTCATAAAGAATCGTCTGTGATATTCTATATCACATGCGGTTCTATTCCATAACCGTCTCTGATAAGTATCACAAACGGTTCCATAATGCGAAGGTCAAACGACCCCTGTTGCCTGGGTCTTGATTGCTGTTCGTGAGATGAAATAGAGGTCAAATGCCCCTAGCTCAACCGCCCATTTTGCTATTCGTCCTAATGATTCCCTGTTTCCAAGGACTTGACCAAAGCGATATCCGGTTGGTACGACAACTTTGTGGGCCTGAAAGTAATACCTCAGTTTCCTTGAAGACATAAGGAAACCATAGAGCAACTTTTGTACCTGTGGGTATCTTTCCTTTGGTCCATGTAAGACTTTGCTTACGTAATATACTGGTCGTCGGATGTTATCCCGTTCTACGACCAGTACACTGCTAACTGTCTGTGGCGTTACAACCACATAAATTAGAAATATTTCTCCCGATCTTGGAGAAACTAAGATTAGGGGGCTCGTAAGGTACTTCTTAAGTTATTCAAAGGCATCGTTTGCCTCTTTAGTCTACTCGAAACTCCCATGTTTCCGAAGAAGCTTAAAGAAATGTAATCCTTTTTCTCCTAACCTTGCTATGAAACAACTTAACGCTGCCATACAGCCGGTTAGTTTGTGGACCTCTTTCTTCGTGGTCAGAGGGCGCATCTGGTCGATGGCCGATATTTTTACTGGATTTGCTTCAATACCTCTAGCCGAGACTAGGAAACCGAGCAGTTTTCCAGCAGAAACTCCAAACGCACACACTTCTCTGGATTCAACTTGAGGTTATGCCTTTTCAAGTTGTTGAAAGTCTCTTGTAGGTCAAGAATATGATCGTTAGCGTTGGTGCTCTTTACGACCAGATCATCAACGTAGGCTTCTAGATTCCGACCTATCTGTGGACTAAAGGTTTTCTGCATCAACCTTTGAAAAGTTGCACCAGCGTTTTTGAGACCAAATAACATCTTAACATAGCAATAAGTGCCATATGGAGTGATGAAAGAAGTTTTCTCTTCATCTTCTTTACACATATTAATCTGGTGGTACCCTGAATACGCATCTAAAAAACTTAGTAGCTCACACCCGGAAGTAGAGTCTACAAGTTGGTCAATGCGTGGAAGGGAAAATCATCCTTCGGACAAACTTTATTAAGATCTGTAAAGTCAATACACATTCGTCATTTCCCATTATTTTTCCTAACCATTACAGGATTGGCGAGCCACTGAGCGTGGTCGACTTCACGAATAAACCCAGCCTTAAGGAGCTTGTCAATCTCCGACTGGATTGCCTCCTTTCGATCAGGTGCAAAATGCCTTAGCTTCTGCTTGATCAGTTTCTTGTCAGGCTGGAGAGCTAACTTGTGCTCGATCACCTCCCGGGGGACTCCAGGCATGTCGGACGCCTGCCAGGCGAATACGTCCTGATTTGCTCAGAGAAAGGAGACGAGCGACTCTTCCTATTTGGGGTCAAGTTTTGCCCCGACCAGTATCTTACGGGTAGATGGGTCAGTGTTTCCTGACCCAAGTGGCGACTTGGTGCGATCGGGCGCCTTTGTCGGCGGTACCTCTTTATGCAGTCCGGATGGCTTTGGCATCATCTTTGGCCTCGAGTGCTTGACCTGCACGGTAGATGGATTAGCCTCTCTGGTCGGAAGTTCATCGACCAGTTCTAAGGATTTCCGATCACACATGTAAGCCATTTTCTGATCTCCTCGAATCGTGATGACTCCTTTCGGTCCCGACATTTTCAAACTTTGATAATCGTAGTGCGTGGCTATCAAGAACTTTGCTAAGGCCAGTCGACCAAGAATTCCATTGTATGCGGATTCAAAATCCACCACATCGAATGGGATCTTTTCTGTTCGGAAGTTGTCAGGTCTTCCGAACGTAACCGGTAGGGAAACTTGTCCTATCGGTTTAGCGGTGGAGCCAGGGACTATACCGTGAAAGGCATATTTCACTGGTTTCACCTTGGACTTGGGAACTTGCATGTCTTTTAAAGTTCCCGTAAATAAAATGTTTAAAGAACTACCACCAACTATCAAAACTCGATTAACCCTACAGTTATTAATAGTAGGTTCAACAACAATAGGGAACCTACCTGGTCGAGCTGAAGGGATGGGGCAGTCTTCTTTGCTGAAGGAGATTATCATGTCCGACCACTTTGATGGCTTAATGATGGTCGGAGGCTTGACGAGGTTGACCTCCTGCTCCATGGCCTTCCGATGACGCCTCAACTCGCACGAAGAAGAACCTCCAAAGATCATGTTGACCATGTGTTGAGGCTCCTGGTACTCCATTTCTTCGTCGCCATCTTTGTCCTTTTTGGAACTCGTCTCTCCGAGCTCCTATATTGCGGGAAATGGTCCTTTACCTGCATAATTGTTCTCCAGTTTCTTTTGCCAGGCTTGGCAGGTGCGGAGGTCGTGCCCTGCTTGTTGGTGAAGAGGGACACCACTTCTTGTTTTTCTGGAATCCTTCTGTTAGAGCTTTTGCTTTGCCTCAACCGGTATAGCCCTTTTTACCCTTCGTAAACTTTTCAGGGATAGCTAGGATTTCTTTGTCGTCGGGTCTGCGGTTCTTCTTCTTCTTGAGAGCTTTCTTATTCTTTTTCTCTGGTTTGTCCAAGCCAGGCTAGGGGATTTTGTCCTTCCGATCAATGGCCTCACACCACTCTATTGCTTCGCTAGCGGTGACGTACTTGTCGGCCATGTCAAAAAGTTCGACGGTTGTTTGTGGAGGGTTCATTGCTATATCCTCCATAAACCGACGATTCCTTAGACCTGTTTTAAAAGCCTGGATAATAGATGACTCTGCGATCTCTGGTATGGAATTACGAACCTGGCTGAATCTCTTGATGTATTGACGGAGAGTCTAATCGGAGCCTTGCCGGATTCGGTGGAGGTCGTCCTCCTTTCAGGCGGTCAGACGCGTACCTCGAAGTTCACAATTAGAAGGTCACAGAGTTGCTCCCAAGTATAAATTGATCCAACCGGTAGGTTAAGTAACCATGACCGGGTAGGTCCTTCGAGCACGGTGGGCAGATAGTTAGCCATTACATTTTCGTCACCTCCAGTAGCTCTGATGGCGGTGGTATATATTTGGAGAAATTCTAATGGGTTCTGAGTCCCATTGAACTTGTCCAAGTTGGCCGGTCGGAACCTGTTAGGCCAACGCACAGCTTGGAGCCCTGCAGAGAAGGCTCGACAACCTGTGATTGATTCATGGCGCCTTCTTTGCAAAGGTGCCGGATTGTAATCGGTCAGAGACCGGTTCCTAGGGTTGGAACGCTGGAGCTCCGATGTGCCGATCCGGTCGTAGACATTGGTATGATGCCTTCGACCGCCTACTTGATTTAGACGATATCGGAGATCGTCAGGTCTAAGCGATTGTTCTTCTCGACGTGGTAAGGGAGTGGCTACCTAGAATAGCCTTCTTCCCTCATGACTCCTTGGTCGAAATCGTCGAGGAGGACTTGGTATTGATTGTTCCCCAACACGACCATGTTGCCCTCTACTGAGGGAGGAGCGTTAGGACGAAGTCATGGCTAACTTCCTGAATTCCTTTGTTCCCGATACGCTTCTGTTCGTTGCATGGTTTGTTGCAGAATCTCCGATACTTGGCCTACGAGCTGTACAAAACCTGGGGTTTCTATTAGAACATGGTTAGAATTATTCAATATATCTTGAACACGTTGCAGGTTTCGTACAGTTACCGAGGGTCTCGGGGGGTTCATACTGGTAGTAGGTGTACACAGGTCTAAACCTTCCCCTGACCTCCAGATTTGTTCCGTCCGACCAGCTACTCTTGCGTGGGGCAATGCCAGGCGAGTTAACTGATGAACGCCGATCAGTTCTGTTGCCTCCGGAAGTTGGTGCTTGATGGCCCGTAACATCTCCACTAATACGTGGTGGCGTGGCAGAGTGTGTAGGACCATGCAAGGCATCTTGATTTGCATCTCCGATCGCATTGACCTCGTGCCTCCAGCAGCGATCCTCCGACGAGCTTCCATTGTAACTAATGGAGAGCTTTCTAGTGCTTCTGCTAGGAATTTCCGCGACGGAGAGCGGTCGGAGATGAGCACCTCCTGAGGTCTTCTTGGTGGGCGCAGCCTGATCCGGCGGACTGCCGATCATGTGTTGAGCCTTATCATCCCTACTTGGCCTACGACTAGTGGAGGCTTCATTGACACCGTTACCAGATGTCGGTTGGCTCCTGGAATTGCCAGAAGCCGTAGGCGAGCATCTTTCAGCCATGATTTCATCGAGAGTAAAAAGATTTTTGAGTGGCGGTGCTGAATTTTCTTCACCTGTTTCGCTGGTCGAAAGGATCGGGCTTGGAGTGGCTTCTGGACATTCCGAGCTGGTCGGAATGGTTGGAAGCGCCACTTGTCGTAGTGGTGGATCCTCATCCATCCGGTCGATTTCTCTAACGTCGGCGACATGCGAACCGGCGGAGGAGGAGGAGGAGGAGGAGGAGGATACATGTCATTTTCTTGCATGGCACGGATGCATCCTTCCATGTCGAGGTTGGAGTAGTCCGCCAGGTCGAACCAATTCTCCTTGTCCCAAACTCCGGCCATAGTCACACGAGCAATTACGAGGAGTGAGCGAGGATTTGATGAGCGGAGAGTTTCTTCAGGAAATTTACGTCTTCTTCCCCACGGACGGTGCCAGCTATCGACGATCGATTCGCCGATCTTACGAAATAAAAGAGGAAAATAACGTGATATTTCCTGGGATAGAATGGGGCCGCTCTTTATTGATATGAACTGGATTTACAGAGGGTGCTTATGACCCGACTAGGGACTAATCCTAATTACACTGAATATGAAGATTGCTATGTTCTAATCTGATGATGTTGTCTTGCTTGTATCAGACCAAGTTGTGATTATCGATGTGCTTCTCGATATCCATTTGCCTCTGCCCTTTGGTCTTCTGTGCACCACCCTTAAATAACTTCCGAAGAGGTGATAGTTACTCCTAGAGAAGATGTCCCTAGTGAAGCGTTGCGACTAGTCGGGGCGAGGCGTCGATTAACAATGTGTTAACTGCTCTACGGCTAAGTGTCTTAGAGACACTCAACCGTATTGTGGTTGTTGTCAGTGTCTTTAGGACTATGTAACCGTGTGATATGAAGTATACAACACATGCTATATTCATCGCACGGTAAGAATATATTTGGGATCAGTTATAGATACCAGTTCATAACTTCTCCGGGCAGCTACCTGGTCGGAGACTAGGTGCAGGACCTTGTCCGACTAGGGTACCCTTATGTAACCTCTGGAATCCGTATGACTAGTGAGATCGTTAGCCTTAGGGGTTACGACCATGAAAACGTATGGTCTTTTATTGTGTATTAAGATAATACATAGAGGTTTTAATCCTCATCAATAACCGTCTATGATATGCGATCATATCACAGACAGTTCTATTTTAAAAACAATCTGTGATATGCAACCATATCATAGACGGTTCTATTTTAGAACCGTCCGTGATACATATCACAGACGGTTTGTTCCACTAAACCACATGTGATAGTTCCTTCTATAGCTAAAAAATATTCTGTTTTTTGGCTAGCCTCAGGAAATGCTAACCATGTCCTCTAAAAACAGGAAAGTGGATACAATCACAGATGGAATAATTTCTTAATTACTGAATCAATTACAATGGAATAATTTCTTAATTACATACTGAGTTTCTTAATTACAATGGAGCAATTTCCAAATAGGTGTTCACTGTATGGGATCATTCCACTAGCCTATTCCCTTTTAAAAAAATAGCCCTTCACGATGATCAACGCACATATAGCTAGCTTCCTCACTAGGTTCTTCCTCAAGCCTGATGTCGTGTCTGAAAGGAGGCAACTCGTTAAATTGATTGTACTCTTCCTCATTCACAACATTCTCAACTCCGACAATCCTTCTTTTTCCAAGAAGAACTACGTGGCAGTTCTTATTTGCCTGGTTCGTTACATAAAAAACTTGAACAACTTGCTTAACGAGTATGAATGGTTCGTCCTTGTATCCGACACGTTTGAGGTCCATAGTAGTGACGCCGTACTTGTCGACCTTCACACCTTATGGAAGTTCGACCCAATGGCACCAAAACAGGGGGATCTTGAAAAGTACATGGTCGAGCTCCCAAATCTCCTCTATGAACCCATAGTAGGAGCTCAACCCACATTTCATTATGTTTGGCCTAGCGGTATTGAACTGCTCGTGAAACGCATCTATACGAACATCGTTATTCTGGACTGTGCTCTTCCTATCCTGAATTGTCGTATAAAATATGTACCAATTTATGTCGTATCCTTGCCATGTCACAATTGTAAATTTTGGCCCTTTTGCCAACCATCGCAGTATATCATCACTTGATGACGTCCCAATGAATCACATCTTTAACCATTCGTTGAACCAACGGTTGTGCTCTCTCATGATCCAAACTTCCGACTAGCCTAGATTCTGTTGGCGTACCATGTCTTTGTGCTCGTTGATGTACGGGGAAACTTCGGTCATGTGTTGCAAGATTGTGAAATGGGCTTGAGCGTACGTATCCAGATCGAGAGTGAATGCTTTTCGTCCGATGGTCCTGATACCCTCTAGCCTCCCCTTAAGACGAGATAGAGGCACACTTATTGGTTCCACCTTAGCCATGTAGTCGACACAGAACTCAATGACCTCTTTGGTTGCATAACCTTTGATGATGATGCCCTCCGACCGAGATCGATTCCGTACATAGGACTTGAGAATTCCCATGTACCTCTCGAATGGGTACATATGACGTAGGAACACAGGGCCGCGTATCTTTATCTCTTTCACAAGGTGAACAATGAGATGGACCATGATATCGAAAAATGACGGAGAGAAATACATCTCAAGATGACATAGAGTCGGCACTACCTCGGCCTACAGAGCATCTAGTCCATCAGGATCGATGACCTTTAAGAAATTGAGTTAAATAAATAACACAACCTCATGATTGCCACTCAGACCTTATTCAGCAAAATACTTCTAATTACAACATAAAGCATTTGTGTCATCAGCACATGACAATCATGAGACTCATACCAATTAATTTCAAATCTTCCAAAGAAAAAAGTTTCTTCATGTTGGCTGAGTAACCAGACAAAACTTTCACACCTTGCAAGCTCTGGCACAGTTCATTTCTCTTGGCCTTGGACATAGTGTAGCAAGCTGGGGGAAGGTACATTCGGTCTTTATCGGTCTCTTTCGGTGCTAACTCGGCCCTTATGTTCATATCAACCAAGTCACGCCGTGCATTGACACGATCCTTTGTTTTGTCACGAATGTTCAGTAAGAAACCAATCAGGCTATCACAAGCATTCTTCTCCACATGCATGACGTCAATGCAGTGGTGAACTTCTAAGTGCTCCCAATAAGGTAAGTCCCAAAAAATTGATCGTTTCTTGTAGATATTCTTCTGACAGGTCCTCAATTTACGTATCTTTCCAAGCATAACATCAATATCCTTAACCATATCATAAACCTCTTTCCCTCTAAAAGCCCTTAGAGCTGAACCGTCCTCCTTATTTCCGTCGAATTATTTCTTCATCTTGCGGTATAGGTGATACTTGGGAAGGAACCTACGGTGACGCATGTATACAGTTTTGGGCGAGTTGTTCAGCCACACTCTTGGTATCATCTAAGTAGTGCAGACAAGCTTTGGCTCCTTTTGTACCAAACCCCGACAGGTTACGAAGGGCAGAAAAATCATTGGTGGTGCTGAACAACATACTGTGTAAAGTGAAGTTCTCTCATTTGTACGCATCCCATATCTGTACCCCTTCATTCCACAGTGTTACAAGATCTTCTAACAATGGTGCTAGGTACACATCAACATCGTTCCTAGGTTGCTTTGCCCCTTGGATAAGTAGTGACATCAAAATATACTTCCGCTTCATACACAGCTAAGGAGGAAGGTTGTACATACATAGATTCACGGGCCAAGTGCTATATCGGCTGCTCATGTTACCGCAAAAGGATTCATTCCATCTGTACTCAACCCGAACCTTATATTCCTCGGTTCCACACCGAAGTCTTCGAAGCTCCTATCGAGTTTCTCCACTAGGCAGAATTAGCAGGGTGTCTTAGTTTTTCATCTTTCTTACGCTCCTCCGAGTGCCAACGCAGCAATGTTACCTCCTTTCGGTTCGCAAATAAATGCTTTAAACAGGAAGTTATAGGCAGATACCACAACACCTTAGCAAGAGGTCATTGCTTCATCTTGATGCCCTCGCCGTCATCGGAGTGATTCTTACGCTTGTATCGGGATACTTTGCACACTGAACATACATGCATGTCTGCATATTCTTTACGATAGAGGATACAATCATTCAGACATGCACGTATTCTTTCTACTTTCATTTTCAATGGACAAAGAACCTTCTTGGCTTGGTAGGTGGTTCTGGGCAACACTTTTCCATCCGAAAGGATGTCCGTTAAGAGACCTAACAACGTCGTGAAACTCTTGTCGGACCAACCATTGTTTGCCTTTAATTTTAGCAGTTCAAGCACGGATGAAAACCTTGTGTATTCCGGCTTGTATCTCAGGAACAAAGGTTTCCCCGAGTCTTCCATTAAGCCCTCAAATTTACCAAACTTTCTCTCACCATATTTCCCTTCTGCATCGCGTAGTATCTGATCCAGATTGCCATCGTATGACTTATCCTCATCGAAAGCATAGTCCACATCTGGCATATCGTTGTCTCTCTTGACGATGTTACTACCTTCTGGTATAATCTGCTCTTCACCGTGGTTGGTCCAACATGTATACACCTCTTTGAAACCTCTTCGGATCACGTGCGCTATGATCTGTGCTGGGTTGGTAAATATCTTCATATTATTATAATAAATGTATGGACAATACATAAATTTTATCTTCTTCTTTAACATATTCTGCTCGGCAGCTCTTCTAAAAGCAAACACGCCATCAATGTACTCTTGACTCACACAGTTCTCAACATACATCCAACTTCGGTCCATCTACACTACGACGTGACAAATTAGTGTTAAATTAGATTAATGCTCCTAAAGTAGCTAGCTACGAAATATTCATGAAGCTATACACACACACATATATATATATATATATATATATATATATATATATATATATATATATATATATATATATATATATATATATATATCAAGCAAGAATATATTAAGTAGACAAGGAGTAGTAAGTCCTATTCTTAAATTTCAGCAAACTACCAAGCTAGATCTAAACCTAGCTATCATCTCTCTAGATTATAATGCATATAATTAGAAGCGAATACTAATCTTAGATCACCAAGAACAAATAGATCTACAAGTACACTTGCAAATCTGCAGTATTCTTTCACCAAACTCCCCAAAGCCGGCCGCCTCCTTCAAAGCAGCCACATATCACAGACAGATCTCACTCTGAGCGGATCATCCGGGATGGCCCGGTATTTAATGGCGCATATCACACACGGTTTTAAATACAAACCGTCTGTGATAATCGGAGACATCACACACCGTTTGTTTTTAAACCGTGCGTGGTGATTCACATACGGTTCTTATTAAAACCGTCTGTGATATTCGGAGACATCACGCAGGCCGTTTGTATTTAAAACCGTCTGTGATGATTCCTGACGGTTATTAACAACAATCATATGTGATAATTATGTATCACATACGGTTCTAACCATCGCTAGTAACATAGAATGTCACGCTTGTAAAACCGTATGTGATAATTACATCCTTTGGTGGATTCTAGAGAGTTATGCGTGATGAGGTGCACAATAGCGAGATTGTTGAAAAGAAAAATATAGCAATTAATTGATTAACGGCCGTAGTGATAACTTGTGCAAGGACAATTTGACTATGGTTAAGCTTTTCTGCCCCAAGTCATTTTCCGATTCCGATATTTTGTTCGTCGGTTCACTCAAGGAAGACAATATCACAACAATTGTGTGGTGTGGAATGTGGATGATGCATATACGAGCTAGCAAACGCCGATAATTCAAGGTTGCTCTTCACCGTGGTTGGTCCAACATGTATACTCCTCTATGAAACCTCTTCAGATCACGTGCGCTATGATCTGTGCTGGGTTTGTAAATATCTTCATATTATTATAATAAATGTATGGACAATACATAAATTTTATCTTCTTCTTTAACATATCCTGCTCGGCAGCTCTTCTAAAAGCAAACACGCTATCAATGTACTCTTGACTCACACAGTTCTCAACATACATCCAACTTCGGTCCATCTACATTACGCACGTGACAAATTACATCACTGGTGGATTCTAGAGAGTTGTCTGTGATGAGGTGCACAATAGCAGAGATTGTTGAAAAGAAAAATATAGCAATTAATTGATTAACAGCCCGTAGTGATAATCTGTGCAAGGACAATTTTACTATGGTTAAGCTTTTCTGCCCCAAGTCACTTTCCGATTCCGATATTTTGTTCGTCGGTTCACTCAAGGAAGACAATATCACAACTATTGTGTGGTGTGGAATGTGGATGATGCATGTACGAGCTAGCAAACGCCCATAATTCAAGGTTGCTCTTCACCGTGGTTGGTCCAACATGTATACTCCTCTTTGAAACCTCTTCGGATCACGTCTTAGCGATCCGTCTTTGGGTTGGTAAATATCTTCATATTATTATAATAAAAGTATGGACAATACATAAATTTTATCTTCTTCTTTAACATATCCTGCTCGGCAGCTCTTCTAAAAGTAAACACGCCATCAATGTACTCTTGACTCACACGGTTCTCAACATACATCCAACTTCGGTCCATCTACACTCATACGTGACAAATTAGTGTTAAATTAGATTAATGCTCCTAAAGTAGCTAGCTACGAAATATTCTTGAAGCTATACACACACACACAGATATATATATATATATATATATATCAAGCAAGAATATATTAAGTAGACAAGGAGTAGTAAGTCCTATTCTTAAATTTCAGCAAACTACCAAGCTAGATCTAAACCTAGCTATCATCTCTCTAGATTATAATGGATATAATTAGAAGCGAATACTAATCTTAGATCACCAAGAACAAATAGATCTACAAGTACACTTGCAAATCTGCAGTATTCTTTCACCAAACTCCCCAAAGCCGGCCGCCTCCTTCAAAGCAGCCACATATCACAGACAGATCTCACTATTGGTCGAACATGTATACTCCTCTTTGAAACCTCTTCAGATCACGTGCGCTATGATCTGTGCTGGGTTTGTAAATATCTTCATATTATTATAATAAATGTATGGACAATACATAAATTTTATCTTCTTCTTTAACATATCCTGCTCGGCAGCTCTTCTAAAAGCAAACACGCTATCAATGTACTCTTGACTCACACATTTCAAAAACATACATCCAACTTCGGTCCATCTACATTACGCACGTGACAAATTACATCACTGGTGGATTCTAGAGAGTTGTCTGTGATGAGGTGCACAATAGCAGAGATTGTTGAAAAGAAAAATATAGCAATTAATTGATTAACGACTCGTAGTGATAATCGTGCAAGGACAATTTTACTATGGTTAAGCTTTTACGCCCCAAGTCACTTTCCGATTCGATATTTTGTTCGTCGGTTCACTCAAGGAAGACAATATCACAACTATTGTGTGGTGTGGAATGTGGATGATGCATGTCTGAGCTAGCAAAGCGCCCATAATTCAAGGTTGCTCTTCACCGTGGTTGGTCCAACATGTATACTCCTCTTTGAAACCTCTTTGGATCACGTCGCCACGATCATCTTTGGGTTGGTAAATATCTTCATATTATTATAATAAATGTATGGACAATACATAAATTTTATCTTCTTCTTTAACATATCCTGCTCGGCAGCTCTTCTAAAAGTAAACACGCCATCAATGTACTCTTGACTCACACAGTTCTCAACATACATCCAACTTCGGTCCATCTACACTACGCACGTGACAAATTAGTGTTAAATTAGATTAATGCTCCTAAAGTAGCTAGCTACGAAATATTCTTGAAGCTATACACACACACAGATATATATATATATATATATATATATATATATATATATATATATATCAAGCAAGAATATATTAAGTAGACAAGGAGTAGTAAGTCCTATTCTTAAATTTTAGCAAACTACCAAGCTAGATCTAAACCTAGCTATCATCTCTCTAGATTATAATGGATATAATTAGAAGCGAATACTAATCTTAGATCACCAAGAACAAATAGATCTACAAGTACACTTGCAAATCTGCGAGATTCTTTCACCAAACTCCCCAAAGCGGCCGCCTCCTTCAAAGACCACATATCACGCATGCAGATCTCACTGACGATGATCCGGGATGGCCCAATATTTAATGGCGCATATCACGAGCGGTTTTAAATACAAACCGTCTGTGATAATCGGAGACATCACACACCGTTTGTTTTTAAACCGTCGTGGTGATTCACATATGGTTCTTATTAAAAACAAATGCGTGATATTCGGAGACATCACGCATCGTTTGTATTTAAAACCGTCTGTGATGATTCACTGACGGTTATTAACAAGAATCATATGTGATAATTATGTATCACATACGGTTCTAACCATCGCTAGTAACATAGAATGTCACGCTTGTAAAACCGTATGTGATAATTACATCTTTGGTGGATTCTAGAGAGTTGTATGCGTGATGAGGTGCACAATAGCGAGATTGTTGAAAACAAAAATATAGCAATTAATTGATCAGCAGCCCGTAGTGATAACTTGTGCAAGGACAATTTGACTATGGTTAAGCTTTTCTGCCCCCAAGTCATTTTCCGATTCTGAAATTTTGTTCGTCGGTTCACTCAAGGAAGACAATATCACAACTATTGTGTGGTGTGGAATGTGGATGATGCATGTACGAGGTAGCAAACGCCCATAATTTAAGGTTGCTCTTCACCGTGGTTGGTCCAACATGTATACTCCTCTTTGAAACCTCTTCGGATCACGTGCGCCACGATCGTCTTTGGGTTGGTAAATATCTTCATATTATTATAATAAATGTATGGACAATACATAAATTGTATCTTCTTCTTTAACATATCACCTTTCGTGACTCTTCTAAAAGCAAACACGCCATCAATGTACTCTTGACTCACACAGTTCTCAACATACATCCAACTTCGGTCCATCTACACTACATGCGTGACAAATTAGTGTTAAATTAGATTAATGCTCCTAAAGTAGCTAGCTACTGAAATATTCATGAAGCTATACACACACACACATATTATATATATATATATATATATATATATATATATATATATATATATATATATATATATATATATATAAAGCAAGAATATATTAAGTAGACAAGGAGTAGTAAGTCCTATTCTTAAATTTCAGCAAACTACCAAGCTAGATCTAAACCTAGCTGTCATCTCTCTAGATTATAATGCATATAATTAGAAGCGAATACTAATCTTAGATCACCAAGAACAAATAGATCTACAAGTACACTTGCAAATCTGCAGTATTCTTTCACCAAACTCCCCAAAGTCGGCCGCCTCCTTCAAAGCAGCCACATATCACAGACAGATCTCACTACAGACAGATCTGTCGGGATGGCCCGGTATTTAATGGCGCATATCACAGACGGTTTTAAATACAAACCGTCTGTGATAATCGGAGACATCACACACCGTTTGTTTTTTAAACCGTCTGTGGTGATTCACATACGGTTCTTATTAAAAAACCGTCTGTGATATTCGGAGACATCACAGACCGTTTGTATTTAAAACTGTCTGTGATGACTCACAGACGGTTATTAACAAGAATCATATGTGATATTTATGTATCACATACGGTTCTAACCATCGCTAGTAACATAGAATGTCACGCTTGTGAAACCGTATATGATAATTACATCCTTTGGTGGATTCTAGAGAGTTATGCGTGATGAGGTGCACAATAGCGAGATTGTTGAAAACAAAAATATAGCAATTAATTGATCAACAACCCGTAGTGATAACTTGTGCAAGGACAATTTGACTATGGTTAAGCTTTTCTGCCCCCAAGTCATTTTCCGATTCCGATATTTTGTTCGTCGTTTCACTCAAGGAAGACAATATCACAACTATTGTGTGGTGTGGAATGTGGATGATGCATGTACGAGGTAGCAAACGCCCATAATTTAAGGTTGCTCTTCACCGTGGTTGGTCCAACATGTATACTCCTCTTTGAAACCTCTTCGGATCACGTGCGCTACGATCTGTGCTGGGTTGGTAAATATCTTCATATTATTATAATAAATGTATGGACAATACATAAATTTTATCTTCTTCTTTAACATATCCTGCTCGGCAGCTCTTCTAAAAGTAAACACGCCATCAATGTACTCTTGACTCACACAGTTCTCAACATACATCCAACTTCGGTCCATCTACACTACGCACGTGACAAATTAGTGTTAAATTAGATTAATGCTCCTAAAGTAGCTAGCTACGAAATATTCATGAAGCTATACACACACACACATATTATATATATATATATATATATATATATATATATATAAAGCAAGAATATATTAAGTAGACAAGGAGTAGTAAGTCCTATTCTTAAATTTCAGCAAACTACCAAGCTAGATCTAAACCTAGCTGTCATCTCTCTAGATTATAATGCATATAATTAGAAGCGAATACTAATCTTAGATCACCAAGAACAAATAGATCTACAAGTACACTTGCAAATCTGCAGTATTCTTTCACCAAACTCCCCAAAGCCGGCCGCCTCCTTCAAAGCAGCCACATATCACGAGCAGATCTCACTACGAGCAGATCATCGGGATGGCCCGATATTTAATGAGCGCATATCACGCAGCGGTTTTAAATACAAACCGTCTGTGATAATCGGAGCATCACACACCGTTTGTTTTTTAAACCGTCTGTGGTGATTCACATACGGTTCTTATTAAAAACCGTCTGTGATATTCGGAGACATCACAGACCGTTTGTATTTAAAACCGTCTGTGATGATTCACAGACGGTTATTAACAAGAATCATATGTGATAATTATGTATCACATACAGATTCTAACCATCGCTAGTAACATAGAATGTCACGCTTGTGAAACCGTATATGATAATTACATCTTTGGTGGATTCTAGAGAGTTATGCGTGATGAGGTGCACAATAGCGAGATTGTTGAAAACAAAATATAGCAATTAATTGATCAACAACCCGTAGTGATAACTTGTGCAAGGACAATTTGACTATGGTTAAGCTTTTCTGCCCCCAAGTCATTTTCCGATTCCGATATTTTGTTCGTCGGTTCACTCAAGGAAGACAATATCACAACTATTGTGTGGTGTGGAATGTGGATGATGCATGTACGAGGTAGCAAACGCCCATAATTTAAGGTTGCTCTTCACCGTGGTTGGTCCAACATGTATACTCCTCTTTGAAACCTCTTCGGATCACGTCTTTCGATGCATCTTTGGGTTGGTAAATATCTTCATATTATTATAATAAATGTATGGACAATACATAAATTTTATCTTCTTCTTTAACATATCCTGCTCGGCAGCTCTTCTAAAAGTAAACACGCCATCAATGTACTCTTGACTCACACAGTTCTCAACATACATCCAACTTCGGTCCATCTACACTACGCACGTGACAAATTAGTGTTAAATTAGATTAATGCTCCTAAAGTAGCTAGCTACGAAATATTCTTGAAGCTATACACACACACACACAGATATATATATATATATATATATATATATATATATATATATATATATATATATATATATATATATATATATATATATATATTCTTAAATTTCAGCAAACTACCAAGCTAGATCTAAACCTAGCTATCATCTCTCTAGATTATAATGGATATAATTAGAAGCGAATACTAATCTTAGATCACCAAGAACAAATAGATCTACAAGTACACTTGCAAATCTGCAGTATTCTTTCACCAAACTCCCCAAAGCCGGCCGCCTCCTTCAAAGCAGCCACATATCACAGACAGATCTCACTACAGACAGATCTGTCGGGATGGCCCGGTATTTAATGGCGCATATCACAGACGGTTTTAAATACAAACCGTCTGTGATAATCGGAGGCATCACACACCGTTTGTTTTTTAAACCGTCTGTGGTGATTCACATACGGTTCTTATTAAAAACCGTCTGTGATATTCGGAGACATCACAGACCGTTTGTATTTAAAACCGTCTGTGATGATTCACAGACGGTTATTAACAAGAATCATATGTGATAATTATGTATCACATACAGTTCTAACCATCGCTAGTAACATAGAATGTCACGCTTGTGAAACCGTATATGATAATTACATCACTGGTGGATTCTAGAGAGTTGTCTGTGATGAGGTGCACAATAGCAGAGATTGTTGAAAACAAAAATATAGCAATTAATTGATCAACAACCCGTAGTGATAACTTGTGCAAGGACAATTTGACTATGGTTAAGCTTTTCTGCCCCCAAGTCATTTTCCGATTCCGATATTTTGTTCGTCGGTTCACTCAAGGAAGACAATATCACAACTATTGTGTGGTGTGGAATGTGGATGATGCATGTACGAGGTAGCAAACGCCCATAATTTAAGGTTGCTCTTCACCGTGGTTGGTCCAACATGTATACTCCTCTTTGAAACCTCTTGGATCACGTGCGCTACGATCTGTCTTTGGGTTGGTAAATATCTTCATATTATTATAATAAATGTATGGACAATACATAAATTTTATCTTCTTCTTTAACATATCTCGCTTCATGACTCTTCTAAAAGTAAACACGCCATCAATGTACTCTTGACTCACAGTTCTCAACATACATCCAACTTCGTCCATCTACACTACATGCGTGACAAATTAGTGTTAAATTAGATTAATGCTCCTAAAGTAGCTAGCTACGAAATATTCTTGAAGCTATACACACACACACACACAGATATATATATATATATATATATATATATATATATATATATATATATATATATATATATATATATATATATATATATATATATATATCAAGCAAGAATATATTAAGTAGACAAGGAGTAGTAAGTCCTATTCTTAAATTTCAGCAAACTACCAAGCTAGATCTAAACCTAGCTATCATCTCTCTAGATTATAATGGATATAATTAGAAGCGAATACTAATCTTAGATCACCAAGAACAAATAGATCTACAAGTACACTTGCAAATCTGCGATATTCTTTCACCAAACTCCCCAAAGCAGCCGCCTCCTTCAAAGACCACATATCACGCAGGCAGATCTCACTGAGCATGATCTGTCGGGATGGCCCGTATTTAATGGCGCATATCACACACGGTTTTAAATACAAACCGTCTGTGATAATCGGAGACATCACACACCGTTTGTTTTTTAAACCGTCTGTGGTGATTCACATACGGTTCTTATTAAAAACCGTCTGTGATATTCGGAGACATCACAGACCGTTTGTATTTAAAACCGTCTGTGATGATTCACAGACGGTTATTAACAAGAATCATATGTGATAATTATGTATCACATACGGTTCTAACCATCGCTAGTAACATAGAATGTCACGCTTGTAAAATCGTATGTGATAATTACATCACTGGTGGATTCTAGAGAGTTGTCTGTGATGAGGTGCACAATAGCAGAGATTGTTGAAAAGAAAAATATAGCAATTAATTGATTAACAGCCCGTAGTGATAACTTGTGCAAGGACAATTTGACTATGATTAAGCTTTTCTGCCCCAAGTCATTTTCCGATTCTGATATTTTGTTCGTCGGTTCACTGAAGGAAGACAATATCACAACTATTGTGTGGTGTGGAATGTTGATGATGCATGTACGAGCTAGCAAACGCCCATAATTCAAGGTGGCTGAATATGAAAAAAAAAGACGAAGAAGAAGAAGCGGAAAAAAAGAGTGAAAAAAAGTCAACTAGTTTGCACGCGGTCCTAAGTCCTCGCTACACCACTGTGCAACACGAGTAAATCGAACAAAAAAAATGATAATTCCCATGTTGCTTCGAAAATCTCTACCACACCAACGGTGCACAAGGCTGAAAAGTCCACACATACAAAAAAAATGGTGCTTGCGTACACGTGCAATGGTCAATGTCGGAGCTCAGAAGCTGCCGCCTAGTTCGTAGCCTCGTTGCTAGAACAAGCTTCCAAGCGCATGATTACTGAATCAGCTGCGGTCGCAAGAAGGGACGGAGTATAGTTTTTGTGTACCTTCATGTCATACTCTCCCTTTAATGGTTAATGGATAATATGATCACAGGGAAATAAATTCAATGGAAAGGACCCCTGTGAGGCCCTCTCCTCTCTCCATCCACACACGACAGTGAGATGTTGACGCCACGTTTGCGGAAGGCCGTCACGAATATTTATGATTGAGATGAGATTTTGACGCCAGTGCCAGCGAGCGGAAATTCCAGGCGCGCTAGCAAAACAGACGTACCTGGACGAATCCTCAAGGGGTTATGCGTGTTCAGGAGAACATCTTTTTTTCTTCGAAATATCTATCATATGATATATATATATATATATATATATATATATATATATATATATATATATATATATATATATTATTAGTTATACCAAAACTATATATTTGTGTTATAAATAAATTAATTTCGACTCTTCACACCTCGCGTGTGACCCATATAACACATTAGGTTATTTTTCCTTTCTACTTCAGCCCACTAAACCCTAACATCTATTCTCTCTCTCATCTTGTGGTTGTCTGTGTGTGTAGGGGTGGGGGGGCTCTGACTTCCAAGTGGCGAACGAGCAGAGGCGACGAAGGCGAGCGACGGTCGGTGGATACGGCGCTACGACGTGACGGTATTCAGGCGTGAAGTGGCGTAGGACGAGCATGCGGCAGCGCACCTGCATGGGCGAACAGAGATACGACGCGAGCAAGTGGTTGGTAGTGCGACAAACAGGGAAGAAGGGAACGGGTGGCACTAAGGAGAACGCGATGGCGGGAGGGCGTGGCGGTGGAAGGAGCAAACATATCCAGCTCACCGTCATCGTCCTCTCTCCAGATCTAGGTGTGTTCCGCGCACTCCACTTCTTCTCCCTGGCTCTGCTCGGCTCCAACTCCGATTCTTTCTGAAGTCTAGCCTTTTCCTCTGCTTTCTTGGTTCTTTCTAATGGATGTTGTACAAAAAATACAATCTTTGCCTTAGGCAATGAACAGATAGTTGGACCCTTGTTACATATGTTTGCATGCTAATTTTTACTCTATGGAAAGAACATTCTTATATTGGGTTCTTGCTGATGGGAAAAGAGCAAAAGAGAGTAGGATCAGCAATGTATACATCTGTCAAAAAAAATTAAAAAAGAAGGCAGGAGCTCTACCGATCACTATTAGAGGAAGAAAATAAGTTTTAGCAGACTAGCTACTATAACCTGAAACAGAAAAAAGTGAGAAAACAACAACGACTAAGACCAAGTACAAGGTTTTTTTTTTAAAAAAAAGGAAGACATGAACTCTACCGATCACTATTAGAGGAAGAAATTAAGATTTAGCGGTATAGCTGTTACAGCCCAGAACAGAAAAATAGAGAAAACAACAACGGCCAAACACCAAGCACAAGTCTTGGCCGCACCCTGCAACAACAACATAACTCAGCAAAATAAGAAGCCTAGAGCAAAATAGGTCTATTCATAGTTTTCACCTCCTCAGCTGTCATTGATATCTATAATTTGTTGTTTAATTCATATCATTATGCTTGCCTTATATCGCCCATTTCCTCATATGAAATCATTAATTTCTATATTTTTTGTATTTTATTATATATACGCGTATCATCATATTAATGTTTTGGGGAGAAAATGGCATCTCACGATATCAACGTATTGGTATTGGCATATCAAGACAACCTAGCTCCGAAGTCCGAATACTCATTCTAAGAATCCTGGGTCCGCCACTACGTACGAGGAATTGCTTTTGCAAAATTAAACCATCTTTGCTAATCCTTCGAGCATCGGCAGGGACAAAATCTGCAAAGATTGATCTCGCGCGTGGAGTCCGATCCATCTAGATCATATTTATTTCGAACAGATCTTGCGTGTGCTCTATAATCCTGGCGAAAATGCTTCACATACGATATTTTTAATACGATGAGTGTACGACTAAGCATATCACATGACAGACCCACCATACTTCTTCTGAAGATGAGAGGAAGATTATTGAACTATATATCTGGATATACCTTTATTCGAAAGTAATCTGGATCCTTTATTGGGCCCAAATTTGCTTGCTAGGCCTAGAATTAATTACTCAGTCAGAATGTGGGTCCAAGAACCTTCCCTTCGGACCATTCTAGGACCTCTCCCCTGGAGGTCTTTTTGGACCACTCTAGGATCTCTCTCCTGGAGAGGTCTTTTCGGACCATCCCAGGACCTCTCCCCAACAGAGGAGGTCCTCAAAGGCGGTTATCCACGTGTGGTTAATTACAAGCCACGTGGAGAAGATATTGGCTGTTACATCCGGAGACACAGCGGATGATTGGCTTAAAGGGACGCGACCATTGACGTGAAGAGGTGCTACTGCAATCAAATGCTGACGCTTGTAGAACTATAAAAGCTCAGCCTATGTGCCTTTCTAAGATAGAGTCTGATCCAAGCCCTAATCCACGGGTATTCACAGTCATTTTCCCTGTAATCAGAACATACTCTTTGCAATATACATCACCATTTTGAGTCATTTGGCGAATAAATAGCAATGTCCATTTTTTTTCTTTATATTCTTGTTTGTCCATTCTATGACGAGAGTACCAGACATCGATAGCTGGCGTCGTCCGTGGGGATCGCTGTCATCATTTTCGCCTACTCAGTTCTGGAAATGTATCCCGTGCTTTTCTCATGAATTAAAACTTGCCTGCGTAGAGAGAAGAATGCATCATCAACATTTCTAAATACGATGATAACATGGAGGAAACATCATCCTCGCATCCAGCAACGCCCATGGTTCCTTTGGGGCCATTACTAAGGCACTGTCGCCCACCAAGTCCGCATCCGCTAGGACTACGCCGACTGTGCCTTTGTCCACAAGTGCCGCTGTGGACAAGTACTATCTCGAGCCTGTCTCCATTAGAGCAGGAGATTCGGAAGGTTTCTGGAGACCAATGTACCATGATGATCTCGCTGGCGGCCTCACACTAAAGGCCTGGAGAGAACATCTGGGAAGAATTTTCTCTTCACCCTACAATACAACTCGTCCTCTTCCTCAGAGGACGATGGCATGTTCACCTTACTTCGTTCGTTCCGTTAAATCCAGTCGCCGCGGTCGGTGGCAATCAACCCAATCCCGACGATAATCCCGAAGCATTAGGGCAACACCAAGAACGGGAAGAGCGGGAACACCTCCAACGAGAGGAAGAGGCCCGACAAGCCGAGACAAGCCGAGATACGAGCCGCCACACAAGCGCATATCTCTTAGGTTCACAACCACTACTACCGAGATGCCCCTGGCTCCTCAGAGAGGGCGCCGCCACAGGTGATGCATACACCACCACCGTGGGCAACGATGGTAAGATATCCAAATGCCTTACCAACCCCCATACAGGAGGATTCCCCTGTAGAGCGCATTCGCTACCTAGCAAGCGTCATCGCATGCTCTCCGAAAGGATTAACTCTGGAGTGAGGAGTGCAAGTAATACGTGCTATCGCACAAGAGCTACAGGATGTGGCGGAGAATATTTCCACCCGATCACCCACTATGCTTTCCCAAACGAACTCACACCTAGAAGGGTCCTCGATTGGACACCGAAGGGAAAGCCGAAATTATGGTGCATCTGGGCGTTACGTTCAAGACCAAGGTGAGCACGATGACCATTTTTTGGGGCATGATAGACGTCCCAGATCTCTTGCTGGATAAAATAATCGTCGTAATATACGACAATGTGTTGGACCTTATGCAGGTTGCAAGGCTTTTTCTCTCGGACTAAGAGATGTTTTCTAGCTAGAGAAGTTCAAGCTAGGAAATATAGAAAATTTTGATGGAACGCAAAACCCGTCAAAGTTCCTCCAAGTCTATACTACCGCCATTCAGGCTGCTGGAGGCGATGATAAGGTAATGGCTAATTATTTGCCTACAGTTCTAAAGGGTTCCACCAGGACCTGGTTGTTCAACCAGCCTGAGGGATCCACACATAATTGGGAGATGCTTTGTAATACATTACAAAGTAACTTCAAAAGTTGTTATGCAAAACCAGAGACGGAAGATGATTTGCGTCGGCTTCGCCAAACCTTTGACAAAAATTTACGTCAGTTTGTAAAGCGTTTCATAGAAGTCCGTAATACCATCCCAAATATTTCTGATGATTCTGTGATTCGAGCTTTTAAACAGGCGGTGAGATATCGAAGGTTTATAGAGGACCTCAACATCAACCCCGACTAGGTCTATGTCATAACTTTTCGACATGGCCGATCGATACTCTGATGCCAATGAGGCAGTATAGTGGAACCGAATAGTGGACAAGGGGATCACCCCTCCTCAAGCCAGGCCTCGAGGAGGTCAAAGAAAAGAAGTCCAAGAGGTTCGAAGGCTCTACAAGCGGCAGAGAAAAACACAAGAAGAAGGAGAAGGGGAGATCCAAGCAGTCCACCAGGGAGGTCGCAATAGTTGACCAGCGACCACCCTACGACAAAAACAAAGGTCCTTGGACCAAAAGGAGGCAAGGAAATCGTTCAAACAACCATATTGCCCCCACAATCTACGAATACGTCTAGGAGCAATGAGCGCCGGTGCCCATTGCATAAAGTCCCTGGTCATGACCTCCGCAACTGTCGTACCTAGCAAAAGCAGATGGAGGAATACTACGATGGGAAAGTCCAATGCATGTCCTACCAAAAGACAGCGGACCACCAGTGGTCCAAAACAATGATAAGGACATGAAAATATCGTTTCAAAGGATGGATCACCACGTCAATGTCATTTACGGGTGTTTGGCCACCTGCACCTCCAAGTGACAGTACAAGGCGGCATGGAGAGACATCAACAACGTTGAGATCCCACATGGTCGTCCAGAATAGTCCAAGTGGTCAGAGACCTCCCTGACCTTCACTAAGGAGGACGTCCCAAAAGGTATGTCTACTTCTCGTAAATTACCTTTAGTAGTTTCCCCTACCATAAGTAATTATAGAGTAGGAAGAATATTGATATATAGTGGTAGTTCATCAGACCTCTTATTTATTAATACCTTAGATGAGATGCAAATTCCTCATTCTAAGATTAAACCAATGATGAGTCCCTTTTATGGGATAGTGCCAGGTATGTTTGTTACACCAATAGGGCAAGTAGTGTTATCAGTAACCTTCGGTATGGCTACTAATTTTTGAACTGAATTGATCACTTTCGAAGTGATTGATTTTGAGTCCGCCTATAATGCAATTTTGGGAAGACCATCTCTAACAAAGTTCATGACAACTACACACCACGCCTACCAGAAGATCAAGATCTCTAGGCCAAAGGGCGTAATTATGGTGAAAGGTGACCAGGCCGTCACACTTTTATGTGATCGTAAGTCGCTAGAACTTGTCGATCAGTTACCTCTAGAATATCTTACTTTAGAAGGTAAAGCAGGGAAGGCCGCGAAAGACAAGGCTACTTCTCAGCCTAATGAGCAAGTATAGATAGTACTACTCAGCCCTGAGGACTAATCCAAGACAATCCGAATTGGTGTGGGATTAAGTGAGAAATAGGAAGACGAGTTCCTCACCTTCCTCCGAGCCAACTCGGATGTCTTTGCGTGGAAGCCATCTAATATGCCCAAAGTTCCAAGGGAGGTGATTGAGCACAGGCTAGCCATTCAGCCTGAGAAAAAACCAGTCAAACAAAGACTAAGACGCTTTGTCCTGGATCGTCAAGAAGCCATCAGAGTAGAACTCGATAAGCTCCTTGAAGCTGGCTTCATTTGGGAGGTGGATCACCCCGAATGGCTTGCAAATTCGGTCCTGGTCAATAAATCTAACGGCAAGTGGCGCATGTGCGTAGATTTTACCAATTTAAATATTGCTTGCCCAAAGTATGACTTTCCTTTGCCTCATATTGATCAGTTAGTTGATTCTACTGCAGGTTGCAAATTGATGAGTTTTCTTGATGCTTATTCTGAACACCATCAGATCAGCATGGCGAAAGAAGATGAAGAAAAGACAGCCTTCATCACACCCTTCAGCGTCTACTGCTATGTCAAGATGCCATTCAGGTTAAAAAAATGCTGAAACCCGCATCCGGCATTTGATCGAGAAAACCCGGCGATCAAGCGAGGCATAATTTAGAGGCCTACGTAGATGACCTCGTTGTAAAAAGTAGTACTAAGTATGACCATTTGACGGATCTCGCAGAGACCTTCGAAAATGTAAACAAACAAGGAATAAAGTTTAATACTGAAAAGTGTACTTTTGGGGTTAATTCTAGTAAGTTGCTTGGTTTCCTTGTTTGTTCTCGTGGAATTGAAATTAATCCTGAGAAAAATCGAGCTACTGAACAATTACGACCACCTTCCACTGTGAAGGAGGTCCAAGCCTTAACTGGTCGAATGGCGGCTCTTAATCGTTTTATTTCTCGATCAGGAGAACGTGGTTTACCTTTCTTTAAGGTGATCCACAAGAGTAATAAAAAGTTTCAATGGTTTGAAGAAGCTGACAAAGCCTTTGAAGGCTTAAAAGCTTATCTTTCAAATCCTTCACTATTGGTTTCACCTTTAAAGGATGAACTTTTGCTAGTTTACTAGGCAGCAACACCAAATGTGTTCATTTCAATACTTATCGTAGAAAGGCAAGGGTATCAACGACTCATCTACTATATAAGTGAGGTCTTATATGGACCGAAGGAAAGATATCCTGAGGTCAAAAGGCTAATTTATGCTCTTCTGATGACTTATAGAAAACTGAGACATTATTTTTCAATCTCACAAAATCACAGTACCTTCATCTTTTTCTCTTGAAAATATACTTCATAACCAAGAAGTGATAGGTCGCATAGCCAAGTGGGCAGTAGAACTTGGAGAATTCAATCTTCATTTTACTACCCAAACGTCCATAAAAAGCCAAGTCCTAGCTGACTTTGTGGCTGAATGGACGAACACTGAGGATCAATCTCAAATAAGTCCAGTGCTAGACGACCATTGGACACTATATTTTGATGGTTCCCACGAGTTTAAAGGCTCGAGGGCTGGGATTTTGTTGATAACACCACAAGGTGATCAACTTTAGTATGTCATACAGTTTTTGTTCCCTACCACTAACAATGTGGCAGAGTATGAAGGACTTATAGCTGGACTTCAAGCAGCCAAATCCCTTAGAGTCCGTCGGCTTTTAGCGAAGGGAGATTCACAATTAGTCGTAAACTAGGTAGCAAAGGAATATAGATGTTCTGATGAGATAATGGCTCAATACCTAAGTGAAGTGAGGATGTTGGAAAAACACTTTAGGGACTTCAAAGTCCAACATATACCGCGTAAGGAAAACTCCTTAGCGGACCAGTTATCGAAATTGGGTTCCTCACGAACACCTGTTCCAACAGGTGTTTTTCTCGAATATCTTACAAAACCTTCAACAGAAACGGGTTCGACCACCTCAGAGGTTGGATTCATCGAGCAAGATGCGGGGTAGATAAAACTATTGACCACTTATCTCGCATCAGGGACATTGCCCAATGATCCTCAACAGAAGGATAGGTTAATTCGAAGAGTACGCATGTACAAGCTGGTCGAATGATCATTGTATAGGAAGGGACCACATGGTGTTCTTATGCGCTGCATATCCCAAGACTTTGGAATAAAATTACTAAAAGAAATTTATGGGGGCTTGTGTGGTACACATGCATCCTATAGAACCTTGGTTGGCAAAACTTTTCGGCAAGGATATTACTGGCCCACCGCTCTACAAGATGCCATGCACCTTGTTAAGATCTGTGACCAGTGTCAGTTCCATACCAAGCAAGTGCACCAGCCATCTTATCAATTACAGACCATTCCCTTGTCATGGCCTTTTTTGACTTGGAGCATTGATATAGTAGGACCACTATCGCAAGCACCCAATGGGTATAAATTCTTATTTGTGGCCAGTGATACATTCACTAAGTGAATAGAAGCTAAGCCAGTCGTTCGTATAACGGCTACGGCAGCAAAGAAATTCTTTGTGCGAAGCATTGTTACAAGATTTGGAGTACCCAGTCGTCTTATCACAGACAACGGGAGCCAGTTTATTAGCGACGTGTTTCAAGATTATTACGATGAAATTGGCATTAAAAATCTGCTTTGCTTCTGTGTCACATCCACAGAGCAATGGAGCAGTAAAAAGGGCTAATGGTCAGATTATACAAGGTATAAAAAAGAGAGTTTTTCAATCGCCATAAGGCATGCTCGAAGAATTGGATGGAAGATCTCTTCTCTGTCATATGGGCATTACGTACTACTACCAGCAGAGCAACTGGTAAAACACCATTCGCACTAGTCTACGGTGCAGAAGCAGTGCTACCTAGTGAGATTCAATTAGGTTCAACACGTATAGACCTCCTAGATAAAATAAATTAGGGAGATTTGCGTGAAAACGACGTCAATATGCTGGAAGAAAGACGTGATCGAGCACTATTAAAATCGACTGCCTATCTACAAGGGCTGAGACGCTACTATAATAGAAGGGTTCATCCAAGAACACTTCATGTGGGTGACCTGGTCTTGAGACGAATCTAGAACCAAGCCAACTTGAATAAGTTATCCTCTAGATGGGAGGGTCCATATATTATAGTCTTTGTCACTAAGTCAGGATCAGTTAGACTAGGCATGAAGGATGGTCGTATTTTATCTAACGCATGGAACATTGAACATCTTCGAAAATTCTATGTATAAGTATCTTTTTTCCATATTATATAAATTCAATTGTCGTTTTACTATCAGTATCATATTAATTTTTCCGGCATAAATTTTTTCGTATCATTTTGCATACATGATAACCATCTTTTCTGTCGTTTACTTAAGTGCCTACGGTTGATCAATTTCGCTAATGGGTCATAGTATTTTTACTTATCAAATGGTCATCGGTATACATTTAGAAAATGATAACTGTTTGGGACCTCTTCTATAAGCCAATTCTCATTGCATAAAAACCCAATAGTTTGACTTCATCTTCCTGAATACACACTGGTCCGGATCATTGATTTTGTAATAGATATCCTGGTCCTAAAGCATTTGTTTGCCAGAAATACTTCTCCTATTGTCGGAAACAGTGTTCCAGGCGGGAGGCTACACATAACAAAATATATGGAATTCAACTTGCAAAAATAATTTAATTTGCAAAAGCAAGTCAGTCAACTTCCGACAAATAATTACAATTATCATACACCAAATCCTTTCATCATTTCATACACTGAAAATGTGTCATTACTTCATTATTATCGAACGCTTGAGCCAGGAGCACTTGAGGGAATGGCAGGAGCACTAGCTTCAACATTTTTGATGATCTCCGCCACCACTGGTGTGATATTGGCCTGAGCTGCCATACCTACTTTTTTTTGTTTTAAACTTAGTAGTCTTTATAGCAGTATGTGTTTTTGAATGTATATAATTTGAGTATAAATATCATTCCTAAGGTCATCCAAGGTCATTTTGGTTGCGAGAGGAGCTACTGGAGCCTTCAGATGCTATGTGATTTCTCGTAGAGAAGCTGAGATTCGAGAAAAGCTATTTTTCGTAACCGTGAAAATTTCCTTGCCAGCCTTCATCAAGGTATCCACCTTCTTTTCAAGTTCTTGCACAACAGTACGACTCCGTGTTTCCACTTGCTTCAAGTCTTGAATCTGAAGATCTTTGTTAGAAGAGGTCTTCTGAAGATCCTCTTTTGCCCTTTCTTGTTCTAAGAAAGAACGAAAAAAGAGAATAGAATTCACGCAATGCAAATAATGACAAGGTCAAATGCCCTGTAAGAAACAAAGAGAGGTTCTTTACCTTTCTTCTCCTTAATGAGCTCCTTGTTCTGTTTAAAGAGGTTGTGGCCTTCTTCAGATTGCCTACCCAAGATCTCTTGTAACTTTTCATTCTTCTAAATCAAGGGGTGGATCTCTTCGGTTTTCTCTGCTGTGGCCACCGCACTCCTCTCAGATCTTTTCTCCGCCTCAAACAATTTTAATCTGAGAGCATGAAGTACAGACTCAGCATTTTCTTGTCCGGATTTTGTTAGTAAACACTCCCTACAGTGTAAATAAAAGCATAAGTTAATTATTTAATGGTAATCGTATGATTGAATAATAACTTTATGTACTTACTTCTCTTTCTCCTCTGCAAAAGCTTTGATCGCCCCAATCATACCAACATTGACTTTCTAACACCTTTTGACAGATGTCATGAGGTCTTGGAGGTCCTTCTTTTTGGTCTGCAAGGAGAACTCTCAAGAGGAACTTCATTTTCGGATTGATCCAATTGAACCAAACGGAAAACTCATCTGGTTGGATTAGATCTAGTATCTTGCAACTCCTAAGACATTCTGTGAGTTAGATCTATACTGGTATATTCAAAATAAAATTACCAAGATAAAAAGTTTACCAGGATATGATCATTTTCATCTTGAGTTTCAATGGTCTCATGGACCACCTCTTCTGACCGTATGGTTTCATGGACCACCTCCTCTAACCGTGTGATCTCACGGACCACCTCTTCCGCCTGATCCTCTTGGGAGGTCCTTGCAATTTGGATCTCCATGTCCTGTGGCATCCCCTCAAATGTCCCAGTAGTCCTTGTCAAAACATCCTGGACCACTTCCTCAGTGATCCTAGGAGGTCCTTGACCTTGGAACCCTCTGAAGAGGGACCTCCTTTTCAGATTCTTCAGCAAGGACCTCATCATTTGAAAGAGTTGCAGTATAATGAAAAATTACTTTACTTTAACTATGAAATTCAATTTGAGTAAAAAAGATAAATGGGTTGTTAACATTTTCAGGAACATCATAATTGCAGGATAGTATTTTCCTCTTTTGGAGGGGAAAGAACTTGCTCTTGAGGAAGTCATGGACAATCTTTCGTCCAGTTAGACCTTTCTCTACCAGGTTGTTGATCACCAAGACTACTCTCTTCTCATCATCTGAGAGCTTGATCTCCTTATCAGCAACTCGGCTTTTTGAGAACCACTCTGATGGTGCATTGCGACTGTAAGTAATCCTACTATCTTTCGGAACTTCGGAATAAAACCATTCCTTGCTCCATGTTTGGCTGGCATCTTTGGTAGGCAAGAAGGGAAACACCCTCTTGTTGGCATATTGAAATTTAAAATAAAAACAGCCCAAGACACCAACACCTTTCTTGTTACGAATGATTTGGTAATAAAATCTAAACAGACGTGGACTAGGGGCTATCCCTAAAAATGCCTCGAACATGTGGGCAAAGACGCTAAGTACCAGAATTGAATTCGGTACGAGATGGACCAATTCTATTCCATAATGATTAAGAACTTCAATAAAAAAATCACTCTCGGGCAAACAAAGGCCTGCCCGGAGATAGGGCATCAAGAGTACCGTAAAACTAGCCAGAGGGCATGGCTCGATCTCCCTCCCCAGCACACGCCACTCGATAAGAGCCTTCTCCGGCAGATGCCCATTTTGCTCTAGTCCTTTGAGCTCTTCCGCGGACAGCATCAACGATTTCCATCCTGCCATTGTCCCGGTTCAATGGTGGGTTAAAGGATTCTTTTCTTCGAAGGGTTGAGGAAGACGGAGAGCGCTTAGTGAATGAGAAAAGTAAAAACGGCTACGGTAAATCGTGCCCAAGGAAGGGTAAAAATCCATGTATATACCTTTGGTACATTTAAAACTCACTAACTCCATGACAAGATGGTTGCACCTCAATCAATGGTGACATGACGGCTCATACTTGGTCAAGGAAGTTTTCTATATGTCAGAGACGTGCAAGAAAAGGCAATTGAAAAGTATAACACCTTTAAAGCAAAAACTGCTTCGGCATGTGCTCCGAGAAGTATTCACTTGATCATCAGGATTTTCTCTTTACCAATCCCTTGAAGACTTTAATTCATAGAGCAAACTGACTGTTCAACCACCTTAAAATAAATGTGGTCAAAAAGTCAATTTAATTAAAATGGATATTAATACATTGTATGCTCCAATCATGGGAAGAGAAATGCCAAAGCAATATGAGTTCGTACTCATGAGAAACTTTGAGGATAAAATTTTGATGGAAATCTCTAAATGAATGTTTCTTGTTCTTACCCTTCTGGTGGTTATTTATAGACCAGTAACCTGTGGTGCAATTAAATAAACCAAACAGAAGTATAACAAATAAGATTTTATTAGAGTTTATTCCTAATAAATCACTAAAGACTAAGGCATAACCGTCTCTTCGAGAATTGTTTTCATAAATGAAGACGATTGACGCTCCCCTTCTCAAGAAAAGTAGTTGTAATTTTACAACTCAAGTGAAATTATCTTCTTGACCAAGTCTTTTTTCTGGTCAAATGAAATACCAGTCGGAAAGGTTTTACTTCCGATCATCATACTACAACCACCTTGTAGTCGTAAGATTTTCTACGACCCTCTTCCTAAGTAAGCTATTTTCACTTGAAGTTGAGGGGCTAGCTGACGAAGGTTGTTGAATTATCTGGATATACCTTTATTCGAAAGTAATTTGGATCCTCTATTGAGCCCAAATTAGCTTGCTGTGCCAAAGATTAATTACGCAGTCAGAAGGTGGGTCTAAGAACCTTCCTTCAGACCATTCCAGGACCTCTCTCCTGGAGGTCTTTTTTGAGCACTCCAGGACCTCTCTCCTTTAGAGGTCTCTTCGGACCATCTCAGGACCTCTCCCCAGCAAAGGAGGTCCTCAAAGGTGGTTGGTTACCCACGTGTGGTTAATTACAACCCACGTGGAGAAGATATTAGTCGTTACATCCGGAGACACAGCGGTCACCATGAAGGGACGCGATGATTGGCTTAAAGGGATGCGACCATTAACGTGAAGAGGTGCTACTGCAATCAACTGCCGACGCTTGTAGAACTATAAAAGCCCGTCCTATGTGCCTTTGTAAGATAGAGTCTGATCCAAGCCCTAATCCACGTGTATTCACATTCATTTTTCCTGTAATCAGAGCATACTCTTTACAATATACATCACTGTTTCGAGGCCAAGCTTCCTCTGCACATCTATGGAAAATTGCAACGAAGTGAAGTGAACGAACTCGGTTTCTCATCGCATATGTCAATTTTCCAAGGTAAGAACTGATTCTCTTGAACTTATGCGGTTTCTAGTACCAAAATAGGATGTTGAGTCCATAGATGATGGCAAGGATTAAATTCCTAAATACTCCTCTAACAATTAATTAAAGACCATGAGGCTCTTATAGTCGTAACCCTTGTAGTTAAAGACTCATGTGGTCATGAGAATCCCAGAAGTTGTTCTACGAATACCCTGGTCGGAGAAGCACTGTATCTATTGTGTGACCAGATAACTGATGAAAATGTCTCTGAACTGGTACTTGGACCCGATTCCAAGTATATTCATTCCGTGTGATGAATGAGACACGTGCCTTATTTACTCCAAACCACATGATGTTTTTCAGCCCTAAGTCACTGACAATAACTACTATACAGTTTTTACCCATGTTCGTCTCCCATTGACACTAACCGGTGATCAGGTGTTCTTCAACTGACAACAACTGTCTTCCCGACCAAACGTATCGTTTCCATAAGGTGTCTTTTCCAGGAATAACTGACGCCTCTTCACTTGTATTTAAGGATGGACGACGAACAATTGAAGAAGAGAATAACCGAAGCACAACAAACAAGACAAAGGAGTGGTCAAGTGATTCGAGATCACTATAAACAACTCAATTCCTCCAAGAAATATACTCAGTGTAATTAGGGCTAGTTTGTCGCCTTGCCAAATACATCCCTGTAAATGCCAGTTCATTTCAATAAAGTGCAACCATATTCTCCTCCAAGAATTCTTAGCGATTTTTCTTATTTCATTTTGTAAGATCGGCGACTTGATCATCGACAGATGATCTCTTCGATTTTCACTACCCTTTGACCAAAATTGGTCATGAATTGGCTGCCGGAGAAGGTAGGCACAGTCGACCTCACCACAATGGTGGCCACCTACAACTCTAGTGAGCTATCACCTACGATTCTACGAGGTCGCCATCCTAGTGAGGAGTCTTCGACTCTCCAGCAATATTTGGTGGACCTCGTCGCAGTGGTCGCCGTCGTCATCGTGCTGCTGCTGCTACTTGTCCATGATGTATCCCTCGGTTGCTCCGTCATGTCACCGCCCGAGAAGGCGTTTCTATCGCAGCCTGTGTGGTGTCAGATATGCAACTCACATGATTTTGTTTCATTGTAAAACTATCGTACGAGTAAGATTGTATGTATAGCAGCTTTGTAATCCTAGCTACCTAGGCCATGCACGCGCGCACGTGTGTGTCTAGGAAAATGATAAGGTACTCTTGGGAGGACGTACTCCCACTTCTCATATACCACCTAAATCATATGACAATACCTCTTTATCTATTTGAGTATACTCCAATAATGATTATAAGATACTCCAAAGTGAGTTTTGTGAAAAAAAATTCGTTAAAGTCCACTTTTTATAGCAAAATTTGTGTATATACTTCTTTTATAAATGAAAAAGGGTATATAGCAAAAATAAAGGACTCTAATGATTTTTTTCAATCAAGTCGCATTGGAGTATCTTATAATTGATATTTAAGTATATTGAAAATGATTAAGAAGTATAATATATTCGTTTAAGTGGTATATTCAAAGTGGGAGTATGTACTCCCAAGAGTACGAAATGGACGTTCTGGAATTTCTTTATATGCTACCAAAAATTTCTGAAAACCCTAATTCCAGGAGTACCAAATTTTTTTGAAAAACACGAGTTAAATGGCACGTACGTATCCAATTGATCAATTCCAGGATACAAGGTATTGGCTACGCATGTGAGGTCGACAAAAGCTTAGTCTCATCAAGGAGATATAGTCCTATGTACGTACTTAAGAAGAGCTTTAATTTCCCATCTCCACCGTGAAAATGACATGCATATATATATACCTTGGGGTGATTCCTTATTTACCACTAAAAGTTTGCATCATCCCTCATACATCACTCATTATAACACTGATATGTGGGTCTAGACCTCTAAACGATCACCTCGTAGACAAACTCAAAATCGTAAGAACAATGCAAGAACACAAATACAGAATAGTAGATTGAACACAGAGATATGAGGGACTTCTTGCTTCTCTTTATTCCTTCATCAAGTGATTAGCCTTTTACAATGAATAGCACCTCCTATTTATAGGCTAGAGACCCTGCTAGGATTTTAGATGGGGCGCCGATACATGGGCCGGCTGCTGGGCCAAGCCTATGGTTTCCCAACACTCCCCCTTGGGTACCCATCCTCACATGTTCATGCCTCGTCAAAACTCCATAACAATCCAGTGGAAAAAATTTGGAGAAAGAGTACATGACACACATTCTATTGCGTTGCACGAATTGCCTCATTAAACACCTTAGCCGATAAACTTCAGGAAAACTCGTCAAGGGAAAAAGAGTACAATCCACCCAATTTCATTTAATCTTCAGAATTTACTCTTTGGGTACTCAATCTTCGTAATCAAGTTTCAATAATGAGTTCGTGAAGATTCTCTCCTGAATTCTACACTTCTCTAAGTCTCATCATTCCAATTCCACGTATGCACCTCTCAAAACTAGATGCTGGAAGTGACTTAGTGAATAAATCTGCAAGATTTTCACATGACTTAGTATGCAGTACTTTGATTTTGTCCATCCTTTGCAATTCACGAGTATAGAAGAACTTGGGGTTGATATACTTTTGTGAGATGACTCTTTACATAACACATCCGCACGTGTACAACACAAGCTGCATTATCTTCATAGATAATAGTAGGGGTTTGTGCGGTATTCAATCCACATGACTGCTGGATATAGTGAATCATCCGCCGAAGCTAAGCACATTCTTGTGAGGCCTCGTACATTGCTATGATTTCTGAGTGGTTCGTCGAAGTTGATACAAGACTCTGCTTAGACAATTTCTATGAAATTGTTGTTCCACCATATAGGAATACATAGCATGTTTGCGACTTGGTTGTATGCGGGTCCGACAGGTACCCAGCATCTGCATAGTCATTCATAGTTAGGTCTTGGTTCTTTCTATAGAACAGTCTAAGATCTTTGCTTCTTTGGAGGTATTGGAAGATGTCCTTCATTCCCTAGCAATGCCTTTGGTAGGTTCTGCACTATACCTTGCTAATAGGTTCACGGCAAATGCAATGTCCGATCGAGTACAGTTTGCTAAATACATGAGTACTCCCATTGCACTTAAATATGAGAATTCCGGTCCCAGGACTTCCTCCCCCTCTACTTTAGGTCTCTATGGGTCTTTGTCTTGTTGCAAAGATCTCCCAACCATTGGTACTTTCGAACGGTATGCCTTTTCAAAGCCAAACCTTTCTAACACCTTCTGAGTGTAGGTTGACTGATGCACTAATATCCCTTCAGGGGCATGCTCAAGCTGCAAGCCTAGGCAATATTTGGTTCTACCCAAATCTTTCATTTTGAACTCCGACTCCAGGTAAGAGCTTACTTTCTTAATATCTTTCAGGTTTCCAATGATGTTCAGATCATCTTCATACACTGAGATTATACAAAATCCATCATGGGATCATCATTATAAATACGAGGATTATTCTCATTGTTAGTGTAGCCTTTCTTGCATAGAAAGTAAACTAGCGATTATACCACGATACCTTGATTGCTTAAGTCTATACAGTGACTTTCTGAGTTTCACATTGTACATATTTCTATTTTCTCTATCTTGGTTCGGTACAGGGATACATTCAGGTATCTTCATATAAATGTCCGAATCCAAATTCCCTTAAAGGTATGCAGTTACTACATCCAATAATTTTATTTCTAAATTCAAGTTTACTGCCATTGAGATTAAATATCTAAAGGGTGGTTGTAACAGCCCAAAATTTCATAAAGGCAAAAATATGGGATTTTTAAAACTTTTTGTATAACAACTATTGTTGCGTGTCTTGATCACCTCTTTTTAATTCATATTGGACTTTATTGTGTTTTCTTATTTGGACTACATCTTCTCAATTCTTTTTTTTTTGATGTCATTCGGCATTTAATGCCTGTCACCCAAGCCGCACAGCCTCTACACTGTGTTGGCCATATCATCAACAACCCCAACCACTCTGACCACTCCCCCTAGTCAGGTCGTTCATATACATATATGGGACACAAGACCTTGGGACCTCCTAGTTACTTTTCTTCGCCAATTCGATTGCTAGCCACATTCTCTTCTTTCTCGGAGAGCTCGAGCTCCAATCGGCTCGAGCCATCGTCTCAATCAACGCGCCCCCACACCACCGCCTTGCATGAGCAACCGCCGCCTATGAAACCACTCTCCTTTCACCTTGACGGGACATTCCAAGACATCCAAGTAGGCCAAGCACCAGCTTCCGGAAAGCAACCTTGAAGACCGAAGACCGCCCTCATTTCCCTCAAGCCACTTGCAGCACGGAGCTTCTTCCATTGTTGTGATCCATCGTCACCAGCTCAGCTTCAGCTAACCATCCCCCAGATTCCATACCGGTAAGTTCCTAGTGGACAGAAACTCTTCCTAGTTCGAGCCTGCCTTGTTTCTTCTTCTAATGTCCTCTGGTTCTTCCTCTAGCTGTTTCACTGGTTTGATCAATCGCGTGAAGAAGTCGAACCTGGCTTTCTTCAATCACTGTTGTGTAGTCGAAGACCTCTCTCGATCGACTAAGCACGGTTAACACTCCCACGACCTCCTTCCGTGCACAGACCTTCCACTTTGCAAAGACAACCCTCGCAATCGTAACCACCCATTTTACAAAGACCACCCTCTAGCCCATGACATCTCCTCTTGCAAAGACCACCCTCTTGGTTGTACACCTCCACGACCACCCCTGGTCGTGGTACTTCCATGACCTCCCACAAGTCATCGCCCGCGACCTCCCGATAGCCTCCCATTTCCTGAATTCTCAAATGTGAAACATTTGGTTTTGATGAGAGTTCAAAGCTTATTGGAAATTCTATCACGGAACCTCCTTGGTTACATCTTGACCGTCGGGACCTCCCTTGCGTTCATCTTGACCATCGGGACCTCCCTTGGTTCCATCATGACCGTCCGGACCTCCCCTCACTTAGATCTAAGGGCCCAGAACTACCTTCTCTTAGATCTAAAGGCTGATTCTCCTTCATTTAGATATAGCAGCCCAGACCTTCCTTGGCTTAGATCTAGCAGATGCAGACCTCCCTTCATTTAGATCTAGCGCTTGAGACCTCCCTTCATTTAGATCTAATGGCCCGAGACCTCCCTTGGCTTAGATCTAATAGTGCAGACCTCCATCATTTAGATCTAACGACCCAGACCTCCCCTTGGCTTAGATCTGGGATCTGAGACCTCCTTCATTTAGATCTAACGGCCCGGACCTTCCTCCGCTTAGATCTAAGGGCCTATACCTCCCTCCGATTGGATCTAACGATCCAGACCTCCCCTTGATTCGATCTAACAATCCAGACCTCCCCTCGATTGAATCTAACGACCCAGACATCCCATCGTTTGGATCTAAGGGTCCAGATCTCTACTCTTTTAGATCTAAGGTTCTAGATCTCCTTTCATTTAAATCAAAGGGTCCAGACCTCCTCTCGTTGGATCTAAGGGTCCAGACCTCTTCTCGTTTTGATCTAACGGTTCAGATCTCTCCTCGATTAGATCTGAGGGTTCAGACCTCCCTCTCGCTAGATCTCTCTAATTGTCTTTTTACAAAAGACCACCTTCTTGAACTTTTTATAAAGACCACCCTCATGGCCCACGACCTTTCTTGGTCTTAGCACTCGCACGACCTCCCCTGGAACAGTAATTCCAGGACCTCCCCCGAAATAGTGACTCCAGGACCTCTCTTAGTCACAGTACCTCCAGAACCACCCCCAAATCATAGTACTTCCACGACATCTTTGCCATATCCTTCTTGAAACAAAGTAGTTGCTGCGACCACCACAGATCCGACAACCACTGAGTTTTCAACTATGTTGGTCTCATATTTCTAAATCTACGCTTTTGCATTATTTGGAATTCGTTGCACATTTGAAAGCAATTTGAGTTGGAATAGCTGCTTATTTGCCTTTTCGATTGTTTTGCGATTATAGAAGCCGAGGCGACCGAAGAACCGTTCGTTGAACAAGATCCTGATCAGTAGCACCCTGAGCAAGGTGAGTCAATCCTTTGACCATGCTGCACTTACTCTTTCACAAATTATGATGCTTTAAATTATGAAACTACATTGCTATGTTTTATCAACCTAAATTGGTCTAGGTCATAGCTAATGTCCTAACATATACTTGTGTATAAACTTCCAACCCTTAAACTTGGACATTATCTTTTGCCACCCTAGACTTAATGGATTACATACTAGATGATAGGTTTGTATCTAAGTGTCATGCTTAGCCTTGCTTAGATACATCGTCATCAGGGCATTAAGTTGCCCAACCACAATCCTTAAAAACTTTGGGAAATGATTTGGACAGTAAGGCTGGGAGCCTTGCTGGTATGTTGAAGTAAATGATATTTTCAAAAACAATAAAACCTGAAAAACTGTTTTCAACTAGGTAATTTGGAAAGAGTGGGTGGTGCACAGGGCACGAGAAGAGGTTGGTATGTGGATGTCATACTGGTCAAGTAAGGACCGAATCTTGTGATGACCTCTCATGCAAAAACAGTGCAACCACACGTCTATTATGGGTACGACCTGGCCGACTAATTTTCTCGTCTCGGCGTGGCCTCACCATTGGAGGAATGTGGCGTAGGTAAAGGGGAAAGGTGTGACGACCCAATCCTAGGGCACCCGAGAAATCCTCCAGGACCTCTGGAAAGTCCATCAGGACCTCCCAGGAGGTCCATAAGGACCTCTCGGACAGTCCACCAAGACCACCCGGGAGGTCAGCAAGACCTCCGGAGGTCGAGAGAACATGACCGAGAGAGAGTCTTTGAACCGAGGAGCACCCATGGCTGCTATGTCCCCACGTGAGAAACAAGCGAGGAGGTCCGAGGCGTGCCAAGACCTCCCACAACCCACGAGAGGAGGTCGTGGAGGTGCAGGACCACTCCGAACCCCACATGTTCATCCCTTCATGAGGACATGGTGGACCGAGCACTGCTCCAAGGTCCTCTGTGAAACTTGAGCTAGTCCCAAGGATCATGGCTAGCTCTTCACAGCATATACACAATGGTGGTGACATCCAAAACACACCTTTATATATAAGCAAAACATTTACAAGGTTATTTACAAGGTGGCCTTGGGCCAAACATAAATACATGAAAACAAAAGAAATCAAAAGGGTCCATCAACACGCCACGAGCGGTATTGGAGGGCATAACCTAGGCTGCTTTGGTCTTCTTAAGCTATCAATGTCTTCTCTGGCAAAGATTGTAATGAGCAAGAGTGAGCACTACCCTTGTGCTCGCAAGTTACACCAGTGGAATAACAATATGACATGCATAAATGGATAAACAAAGGATGGCATAGTATGGTGATCTTGCACAAAGCCAATTTTCTTTTAATTACCATAATTGTGTTCCAAAGCAGGTCTTTTGTCAAATAAAAATTCTTTAAATCAAAACAATTTTTCAGTTGGATATCAATCAGCATAAATTTGTGAAGGATACCCTCCGGGCATTTGGCTCCCAGCCCAAACCCATGGGATAAAATCCCAAAACCAGATTTGGTAAATCTTTTGGAAAACTCCAAAATCAACATCTAACTCCAAGTGGCCTTTGCCAGCATGTCCTTGACCGTGGACACGGCTATTCGAATAGATTTAACTCTGCAGAGGTTGTGCACTTTACCCACACGACTAGAGTACTCTAGTTTGTCCGGCATTCGTCAATGCCACCTCTCACTACCAAAGGTAAGAGATCTAGAGCTCAAGACAAGGCCTTTACAATGCATTGCTCCACCACAGCCTTTCCTTGCTAAGGTTTCACCTTCCTGTGGATCGCAATCCGACGGAAAGCCCCTCTTGCACCGATGGGAACCGAGGTCATAAAGACCATTAGCCAAACAAGACCTCCCACACCTCCAATGGGCAAACATGTGGTAGAGTTTTGCAAATTACTCAGCCAGGTCCCACACTCCATTCTGGAGACATGTGGTTGCACGATTATGGCATAGCCCATTATAGGCATGGCATTGGTCGCTCAAAGACCGGTCCTCATATGACTAGGGCAATATTCACAAACCCAAGGGCATCGATCTACCATAAAGGCACGATCCCGTGCATAAACTTGCACCAACCAAGCTAACCATTTTGCCCCAGTCTAATCCATTTTATTTTCTTTGTTTTCCCAGCAACATTATCATATTCCCATGACAACCCAATGTCATGGTCAAAACAATTTTAAACATCATTTGGTCCTTTTGGTAAAGATTTCCCCAAATCAATAATTTTCGGTCTAGGCATGACTAAGCATATGTTTTTCAAATGTTCTTGGCTCATACTACTGTATTAGCCAAGCTTGACCTAATGGTGACAATAAGTGCTGTCCAAAGTCAACAGTAGTCATACAAAGGAAATGGGTATAACTATGAAGTTAAAAGCGGTATTGAACTAACTTGATAGAAATAGGCATGCAATACATTTTAAAACAAGACATAATTAATTTGATATACTGGGTGCAATATGGTCAAGAATGCAACTTGCCTTGCTCACTACTTTGAGATTCCTCCTCTTCAGAATCCTCAGACTTTCGGAGTCTTCACGATCTACAAGTATAAGAGGCGGGTTTCAAAGAAGGCTCAAATGAAGATCCAACAAAGATCCAAATAAAGAATCAAGAGAACTCGAGAGAAATCTCAAAAACCCAATTAACAAAAGAATATTGCATTTAGATTAGGTTCTTTTGGAGAAGGTCTAACTCACGAGAGGAGAAGGAGGTCTTTAGAAAAAGGCCCCAAAGGTGTGACCTAGCGGTGGCAGAGAGGTCTGAGACAATGGCGCTTGCGCAAGGTCGAAGAGGAGGTCCTCACCCGAGCACCATAGAAATCCCAAAGAAGTGCACACGAGAAGGTCTGTGAAGGACATGACCAGCTTCGATGTAGTGGTGAACTCAAGAGTGGAGGAGATCATCAAAGAACTTCTGAGGACGAAGCTATGGATGAAAGGGGAGGTTGTAGAACCAAGCTCTCCGGAAGGCCTCGATCCAAAAACCGAGAGGGTGAAAATGGAGAAGGTGGAGTGGTGGAATTTCTTAGACAAGTTGTAGTCAAAGTGGTGAAGAAAACTAGAAATACGAGTCGAGGATAAGTATAGAAATGGGTCAAGGGTAGGTAGTGGCGAGGCGGGTGTCACTACAATTACAGGCAAAAGGTGCGAGGAAGGACAATGTATGTTGCTTGGGAAGGAACAAAGAAGTATGTCGAGTACAATTAAGTGACCCAATTCAAAGTAAACACCACATATATGGATGCATTTAATGTGACAAGACCGCATTAAATGCTCAATATAATAACGTGGCGAAGAATTGAGAATGGTTAAGATGGCGGTGGGGCGATCAATTTAAAACGATCGGGTCAAAAATGGGAGGTCTTGACCCACAATAGAGGTCCTCGAGGAGGTCTAAAGGTCAAGGAGGTCCAAACATGCAAAAGAATGCGGACATGGGGAGGTCTGGCGGTCGGGATCAACAAAGGAGATCGACGGTGAGATCTCATCAAAGGAGGTGCAGCGAGGAGGTCCCAAGCCGCTCTCTAAAAGCCACGGGAAGGTCTTGGGCAGGAGGTCCAAGGAACTTCTAAGGAGGTCCGTGGTTGAGATTAAAAGTGAGTTGAGGTGCAGGCGGTTGGATCTCCAAAGGGAGGTCCACGGCCAAGATCAACGTCTTGTAAGAGGTCGCGGAGGAACATAACGCATGAGGAGGTCTAGACCCTTGGATTGGAAATGGGAGGAGGTGCGGACCGCCAGATCAAATCTTGAGAGAGGTCCATGTGGAGTGGTTCCAAATGGAAGCCTTGAACGTCCAAGTAACTCAAGGAAGATCATCACTCCGATGAGGTAAGGTCAAGATGAACCCACCAAAGTCCTTTGGACGGGGAAAAAAAAAATGTCGAGGGGTTCATATGAACTCGGGAGGTCGAAGACATACAAGAAGTTCATTGGAACACATGGAGGTCCAAATGAAAGGAGGTGCAGGCATTAAAAAGTGCCCAGATGATAAGAGGTCTAGACTTAAGAGAAGTCGAGCAGAAAAGAGGTTTGAACCTTAAGAGATTCAAACCAACAAAGAGGTCTAAATGACCAAAGTCAAAAGAACAAGCCGGACGTGGGATTCGTCCGATGAGAAAGATCCAAGCCTCGGGGAGGCTTAGCCTCATGTGTCACTAATGGGGTCTAGGCCGCAGAGGAGGTCTAAACCCACATATCCACGGGAGGTATGCTAGGAAAGGTCTACATAGCATACCAAAAGAAAATCTCAGCAGTTCAACCTCTCCAAACGAACCAACTCGGAACTTTTATTAAAATACAATAGTGTCAATTTATTTTACTCATTTGAAAAGGATTTAGAAATTCAAGATGTTACAAAAGGGATCCATAGAGAAACCACATGGCGCGAGAGGGGGCCTCCTGGAAGTGCTTGGCACCGGGCGGTGGAAACCTTAGCGGGTGAAGTTGCGTCGAGGAATGAGCATTGTAAAGGCCTTGTGGTGATTTTCCCTTGATTCGCATGTCCAAGGAAACGTTTGTATATATATCAAGGCGATTACCTCTTGTGGGTAAAGTGTGCGAACTCTACAGAGTAAGAAAACTATCATGATAGCCGTGATCACGGTCAAGAGCGGTAATGAGAACTTGCTTGATATAGTCTTCATCTTTACAAAACCATTTGCGATGAAAAGGGAAGGTTGGGATAGGACCCTAGGGATTTGAGAAAGGCCTGGTCGGGGACCAGTGGTAAATATGAGATAACCCGAGTATAGGAGGTGGGACCTCCACTGGTACTTTTCAAAAGAAAACTCATTCATGAAAACAGATTTGTTAAATTTCTAAGTCTTAGGATTTACTACTACTCATCTATTTCAAACCTGGCTTTGTGCAAATAAAAGAACTCTAAAGCTTCCCTTGAATAGCCTTGCATCTATAAGAACTGCATTGTGGGTTGGCTCGCGAGTACAGTTGTGTACTCAAGCTCTGTCAATATATTCTTTTCAGACCCGAATGATCAGGACCCCTATCAATACCTCACGGAGGATGAACCAGATGGTGGTGAAGATAATGAAGCTTAGGCCGGGACCCCTAGTCGCTTGCCTGTGGGCAAAATGAATGGATCAACTATGTTGTATTTTGCTTTCGTACCTGTTTTATTTCTGCACTCTGGCTTCTGTAAAACTCATGCCTAAGTGGCGCTTTTGTAAACAATTGGCCGCACGACCGGATAATTATGTAATATACTATGGGCTTGCACTGTTCGTATCAAGTATTGCACATGTTGAGTAAGATTCAAGGTCAGTTTGTGCCTAATCGCTAGACAGATGTCTCACGACCACCCGTAAATAGTCTAAGACCACTACCTAATGTCCCATGACCACTCTTAGATGCTCGAAGACCTCTACCAGATGTCTCACGACCACCCCTAAGTGATCCAAGCCCACAACCAGATGTCCCACGACCACCCCTAGATGGCTTAAGACCATAACCAGATGCCTCATGACCACCCCTGCGTGGTCTAGGACCACTACCAGGAGACCCACGACCACCCCTATATGGTCTAAAGATCACTTCCTGATGTCTCAGGACATCCTGTACTCTCTTGGTCGCACCCCAGGACCTCCTCCTCCGGACATCCTTAGGACCTCATGTACTCCTTTTGGGCGTATCTTTAGGACCTCCTCAAGACCTCCTATGACTTTTGTCGCATCCCCAAGACCTCCCCAAAACATCTCTATTGAGTTCATCAGGACCTCCCTAGGACGTCTCCACAGTACACCTCAGGACCTCCTTAAGACAACTCTACAGTATTCCTCAGGACCTTCCTCGATCACCTTGAGACCTCCACAGGACCTTCTCAGGGTCACTCAAGACCTCCCTGGGATCACTATAAAACCGTACTAGGACCTCTTTTAGACTCTTCTAAATTGCTATTTTGACCAAATATGGTCGTGTCTACAAACCAACACATGTGTCCGCGTGGAGCTTCTGTAGATAAACGCTTGAGTAAACGTGGTATTCTGTGTATGTCAGCTACTGATCCAGGAAATGACACAGTATACACAGGAGATCCCAAGCTCCAAATTTTGGATTTGACAGTTGTTCTGCCCATGACTGGGGAATAGGTTTCTTCATAATCATCTCCTGGACGTTGAGTGAAACCTTGTGCAACCAGCCTTGTTCATTGTTTTCATTTCTCTTTCGAACAAATACCCACTTATGCTCTACGGGGTGCACATGGGGAGGTGTACGGCTTACAGGCCTAAACACATCTCTTTTATTCAGAGATAATAATTCCGCTTCTATTGTATTCTTCCAATGTTCCCAATCTGATCTTTTCTTACATTCAACGAGCGATGCAGGCTCTGGATCAAGATCGATGATTGTGGCAATTTTCTTTGCAAAATAAATTTCGACATTGGTTGTTGTCTTAATCATAGATTCTCCCGTGGTCACATGGTTTATAGCTATTTCTTTATGGGGCGATTCTTTTAATGTTTCTACTTGCTCACTACTGCTTCCAATTGCGGGGGCAAGCCCCTTTAATTTTTCAACTCCGATGTGTGCGCACACATCCCTGTTGATGTTTCCCTTCATGGGGATGTTCAAATCTGGTATGCCTTTTCTGAAGGTTGCATACTAGTGCCAGGTCTCAACTAGATCCGCTTCTGGTTTTGTGGAACTTCTGTGATTGGCTGTGTCAAGTCCTTCTTATCCTTTTTCACCAAGCATGCCTGGTTACTACGGATTCGAGGGGCCAGAGTTCTTGTCCTTTCTGAGGTCTTAGGACGGGATTAGGGATACCTTCATCGGCATTTCAACCCTTTCTGGTGCATTGTGTACAGGCATATGCGACTTGGTCACGCTCTTCAAACCACTAAAGTGGTCAGGCAATTGATTCACTAATACTTGCAAATCAATTATCTTCTGGACTTCAATTATCTTCTAGACTTCGATTATCTTCTGGACTTCTCTATTTGCTTTACTAGTGCGTGGGTCATGTGTATGGATTTCAATTATCTTGTAGACTTCAATTATCTTGTAGACTTCAATTATCTTCTGGACATCTCTATTTCCCGACATTTTCATTAAGGGGTTGATTTCCTCCCCATAATGACGGGAAACTATCCTCATCTAATATACTATTAGCTAACTGGTTAGTATGCAAATCTCTCGTCATAGGGTCCAAATACCTGATTATGGATGATGTCTCATAACCAATGTATATCCCAAACTTTCAGAGAAGACCCATTGCAGTTAGCTGTGGTGATAGTATAGGTACATAAACGTTACAACCAAATCTTCAAAGATGAGAAATTTTCGGTGCTGACCCTTGCACTAGTTGCATAGGTGAATGGATGTTATATGCCGACGGTCTAAAATTGATGAGAATTGCTGCGAGCAGGACTGCGTGTCCCCAATATGCAGTTGGTAAATTACAATTCTTCAAAGTGGTCAAGCAAAAATTTAATCCTTTTAATTAATGCATCTGCTAGTCCATTCTGGGTGTGGACATGCGGTACGGAATGCTCAACTTTAATTCCTATTTCTATGCAATAATCATCAAATGCCTTCGAAATAAACTCTCTGGCGTTGTCCATTCTGATGGATTTCACATGATGATCAAGGAAATTATTCTTAAATTTAATTATCTGCAAGATTAGCTTTGCAAAAGCGTGGTTTCTCATAGACAATAAACATACATGCGACCATTTCGAGGAAGCATCGATGAGCACCATAAAATACCTAAATGGCCCTTACAGGGGCTGTATAGGACCACAAATGTCTCCCTGGATACGGTCCAAGAATGCAGGGACTTCATCCTTTACTTTTAGAGCAGAAGGTCTAGTAATTAATTTCCCGGTGGCACATGCGGGACACACAAAATCTTCCTGATTTGGGAAATTATTTACATCGATATTATGTCCCTGTGAATTGTTAATTATATTTCTCATCATTCTAAAACCTGGGTGGCCTAATTTATCATGCTAGAGATAGAAAAGATCAGGGCTTCTATATATGGTTTTCAGGGTAGTATAGGCTACAGGTGCCTTAAAAATAGTGTAGTATAGCCCAGTTTCATATGAATAAAGTCATTCTAATACTCTTTTCTACTTTCTTCACGCTTTCTGATGAGCAGGCATTCCTTACCATACTCTTTTTCAGTCTCTACGTGGAAACCATTAGTGCGAATATTCTTGAGAGTTCTAGTCGATTTTGGGTACAACAAGGCTTCTTTAATAACCAAAGTTGTGCCCATTGGGAGTATAATTATGAACCTTCCTGAGCCTATTATACAAGTATCGTTGCCTACAATTGTCGTAAGACTACCAGCATTCTTGCTGATCGACTGAAAGATTTCGTCTCTCACAAGGTGATATTCATTGTGCCACTATCCGCTAAACACGCTTCCTACATAGGGAACCACACGCGTTTTGATACTTCAAATACCATAATATAACTTGCTATTATAAATACGGGAAAATAAGCCTTGCAGGACTCATCATAGGAATTTTAATGCTTTGCTCTCCTAGAGCTTACAACCATTATTCAAAGTTCCATCACAATCACAAACTACAAGTGACTGTAAAAAGGATCTAAGTGCAATGCGTGTACTAGATCGAATCAGCGAAGTATTCAGAAACTTCTGCCTCAATCTGCTCCATGGTGATCTTCTCCTCTTGGGCAACTATGGCTACGACCGCTGCGATGCCAAAGGAGGGGTGATGGGGGCTGCTACTAGGCTGCCCACATACATGAGTGCAACTAATGGTTGTGGATCCTCTATGCCTGCAATAGCGAGGTATGCCTCATACTGTCTTTTGCCCTTCTTCTTTAGACTGGAAAGCATCAATAACGTGCGACCCACGACCTTACCCTTCTTGCCCATCTCCTTTGTGAGAGGCTTCCTCCTCTTGTAGCTGCTAGCATTGGCTTCATAGCCAATATTGCTACTAGACAGCTGTGAGATGTAGTTCATCCTTAGAACGTCATCTTGAGCTTCTGCAACTTGCATAATGTCAATCAATTCGGCATACTTCTTGTAGCCGTCTTAACAATAGTTGCGTGCGGATTGCACCACATTCGGGTGAAAGGTAGAGATACTCTTCTCAATCTTCTGCTCATCCGTGGTTACCTTACCACAGAATTGAAGACTGGTACAAATTCTGTATAAATTCTGGCGATGATGGGTCAGTTCTTCGAACTCCCGGTTCATGATGCCAGCCATCTTCATATTCATGCAATGTGTTCATAAGATTACTGCTGGTAATTTGCATAAAATGGTTGTAAAATTTTCATAATGCTTTTCGAACTCCCGGTTTGTGATCCCGTATTTTTCTATGCATTTTCAAATTTCACTGCTATTTTCAGTTATTAAAAGTAATATAAACAATCATAGATAATCAAAACAGTAAATACAATAAATAAATTGCATAGAAATAATAATAACAAAGTTAAACATGCTTCAAATGCTAAAAAAGAATCAAAATTTGAATTCACGAGGCCCTTTTCTGTTGAATATGAATTTTCGGCGAATTTTGCAATTTCCAGGGGCTAAACCGCTAAATTTCAATTCTGACAAATTTTTCGTGCAATTTTCAGAGAGTCCGAGGGCCTTCTTGCAAAAATTCTTTATTCGTGTAAGAACCCCGAAATTTTCAAAATCCCGAAGGACCTTTTTGCAAAATCTCCTTTTTCAGTTTTCTCCTTTTGTTTCGTTCCGAAAAAGTTCAGGCCAGCCTTTCTTGGCCCATCTTCGGAGCAAAGGGGCACCCGTAAGGTTTCCCTGCCAGTATAGACCAAAGTGGCGGCGCATGTGCGTGGCCTTGAGGCGGCCTTGACAAGGCGTCTTGGCAGCGTATGATCTGATCTTGGCGATTCGATGCTTCTGCGGTGGCACGTGAGCCGTCTTGATGATGAGAACTTGGCGGCGGCCTTGGGTGCTTCATGCGGGGCTACATGGCGGCGACGACTTCAAGCCGGCGTGTGGTCATCTGGGACCGGCGGCTCACCCGAAGTCCGCGCGTGGTCGTCGGACCGAAGCGCGGCTCCGGGCGGCGTGGTCGTATGGGACGAGCAGCGCGAGTCGAGGCGAACGCGTGGTCGTCTGGGATCGAGTCGTCGCGGGAGCCGTGGTTGTGCGGACGATGGTCGTCTGAGGACAGCATGATAGCGGCTCGGCGGTGCCACCGTGGTCGTCTTGGGGCGCGGTGGTCATCTGAGACAGCCATGATCGCGGCTCGAGCGGTGCTAGCGTGTGTAAATCTTGCGGACGGCGGCGGCGGCGTCTGCGCGGCGGCGGCGCATAAGCGCCGCGCGCGTTTTCTTTCTTCTTTGTATCCGTCTTGTGCATGCAAGCCTTTGTTCATCCGGAAACCTTTGTGCATGCAAGCCTTTGTTCATCCGAGTACTGTTCATTCGAATACTGTTCATGCAATTACCGATCGGCTTGGCCGGCGACTTCAAGTCGGCTCACGGTAGATTAGAACGGATTTGCAATCCACAGCGCAATTATCATCTACTCTTTCATTCAATCTACCGATCGACAATATGCCGGCGACTTTAAGTCGGCTCGCGGTAGATTAGAGCGGATTTGTACCGTAGAATAAAACAATCTAGAAAGCAACAATTGCAGAATTGAAAGCAATCTAGAAAAACTATTCGATCTACGAGCGTCATCTTCGACGGTTACCTTTCGATCCGTGAAGAGTCGATCGTGCTGATAACGTGTTAAGGAACCGGAGCTAGCGAGTCCAGCCCGAAGAATCACCTCGTAGACAAACTCAGAATTGTAAGAACAATGCAAGAATACAAATATAGAACACAGAGATATGTGGAACTTCTTGCTTCTCTTTATTCCTTCATCGAGCGATCAACCTTTTACAGTGAATAACACCCTCTATTTATATACTAGAAACCCCACTAGGGTTTTAGATGGGGCACCCATACATGGACCAGCTGCTGGGCTAAGCCCATGGTTTCCCAACACATAGGACTATATCTCCTTGACGAGACTAAGCTTTTGTCGACATCGCATGCGTAGCCAGTGGCGGATCCAGAAAAAAAAAACCGAGGGTCCCTGAGGCAAGATGGGCCACATTCGGCTGAGCTGTGGCTTGGGATGTCCTCTCATGTTGGGCTAGGAATGTCCACATTACATATACATGATCATATCCAAAGAAAATTGATTTTTGGACTCGATATCCTGTGCACCCTGTGCACCCTGGTGCTGTACTTTAGATCTGCCTCTATGCGTAGCCAGTACCATGTGTCCTGGAATTGATCAATCGGATACGCACGCACACCGACCATTTGACTCTTTCGTACGTACTGTAATTTCTGTGTGTTCTATTTTTTTAGAGTTGTTGAGCATGTGTGAGGCATGGCTCTTCGGCTCCGTTTGGAATTACGGTAGCTTTTTAAAATCATTTTTTTATTTTTTTATTTTTTTGGATGTGACAGATAGTCGAAAGCTTATTTTTTATAAATGTAACAGAAAAATCTTTCAAGACTTGGTAAAGATTCCCCGTGCTAACTATATTCCACAGCACAACGCAAACTAACCCTTCAAACAGGCCGCCGGTTGATACTAGCCAAATTGTAGCTCAATATATTAATTAGTGATATATGCACCCAAATATAATGTCTGGTCAAGAGACCATTTCAAGTGATATTTAAAGAGAGAGAGAATGACAGTTTCAGGTAATTTTGCTAGGAGGTTTAGTGAGTTCCATGCCCCAAATTCAAGCTGAAGATCAGGTCTACAAGCTTCTTTTCTACCTGTTCTTAAATCGGTGGCAGATTTAGTGATTCACCATTCATGTATCACTATAGTGGAGCACGTCAATGTCGGTAATTGTACTATGATTGTCGCAAGTCTTGCTTGTGATCGACGGAGCTGCAACAAATAATGCATGCAATTAATTGTCCGCGACCAGATCGAGTCAAACCCGGAAGCTCTGACCACTCAACCAGTACGCACTGTTATATATTTTTCCAGTGGTTCGTGTGTTTCGATCAGCTAAAGGCTCTTTAAAGAGATAAGCTTCGAGATTTTCCCCCTTTTGACTCATGTTCGCCTGACGTGCTCTTAAAGGTTCTAATTCACAAAGTAAAAAAGAGGGGGGAAAAGCTCTTATATATGGTGGAATTTGTCCTTTCATATAAGCTAAGAGGAGCAATCTTGATCTTCGAAGACCGAAATATTACGTGGACAAAAGGAACTAAAGCAAGCCAGAGAAAAAAAAAGCGAAGAATGGAGCAATTATATATATTTAAAGCGATTTTATTTTGCGGATGCGACCAAAAAAAATTGCAACATTTTTTTCTTGTAAATGTTACTACGATGCTGTCGCATTCATGCGATCTGACCATATATTTTGTCTAGCAAAGCGGGGCAATGCAATTATGCACAGAAGAAAAAAAGAAAGAAAAAGACGTGAAAGGAAATGAGCAAGTAAATACCATCAATTGTCAAAGCCCAAATGAGCCGCTGCCCCCCTCGACCGCGAAGTCGGTAGATGACTACGAGAAGGAGAGAGAAAGTCAAGAATCGAGATGCGACAAAAGCCAAGTCCGCTTTGCCTCGCATGCGTTACGTACCACACGATGGCATCACGATTTGACGCAGGCTTTGACAGACGGCGCGCATTGCCACGAAAGTACGGAGCCGCACAAGCGTGTGCGTACGGGCTCGCACGAACGTAAGCCGTGCAGCTCACGTCGTCCGCAACCACCACCAGCGAAAAAATACACTAGATTTTTTCTTGAAGGATAAGAAAAATACACTAGATTGATAGCTTGCCAATTCCTCCAAACTACTTTTCTTGCACGCTCGAGGGTACAGGCATAGCTGCGTGAGCATTTTGTGAGGTTCGGAAGAAAACAAATATGTGTACAGTGCAAGTGTTTAAAGAGGTGTTTAGTAAAAAAAAATATTTTTTTCTGCCACATAGAACAGATAAGATTTTTATTTTGTAGCATCGATGTTAAATTAGACACCGGTGCTTAACATGTGCTTATGTATGTAACTATATTTAATTAATAGATAACACAACATTTAAACACCTACAAAAGAGATGCTCACATTAGAGAGAATGACTTTATGTAAATGTTTGATAATGTGGTTATATTATCTCTCTTTAAACGCTTACTTATACATGCCCTATTCGTGTAGAGAAGACATAGCAATTGGCAAAATAACCGTTACACGAGTACATGACTGCACGACTGGTTCTGGGTAACTTGGGGCGGATTCGTGTAAGCCGTGCCTAGCTCAAAATAAATATAAGTCCAGGCCATGCGTAGCTCGGTTGCTCTTGGGCCAAATTTGCACACCTAACCTACTTACCTACACAAAACCTCAAATTTACTCTGCTGCAGATGCTCCCATTTGATGTAGTTTAGCTCCCTTGCTCTAGTCCAAACTTACTCTGTTGCAGATGGCTCGGCGATGAAGGTTGCCGTCCATCAACCCACCCGCCTCCCGCCCGGATTTCATCCTCCGGATCGACTGGATGGCGTCTCACCTCACACATGCACACACTACAGAAAAGCGTGTGTCCGCGCTCCATGAGATACTAGATCATGTTCAGCGGGAAAAGTGTGCATACGCTCCGTGAGATACTAGATAATTCCAGAATTTATTCCGCGCTCCTTGAGATAGTAGATAATTCCAGAATTTATTCAGCAACCTCCGCTCTAGACCTGTGTTTCAGTAAGGTGCGGAGCGACCTCTGCGCTAGACATAAGGCATGGTGTGTGTGATGTGAGTCCTCATTGTAATCTATAAAAAAATAGATTAAAGATAGCAAATTACTTTGAAAACAACGAGAAAGTGTGTGCTCGTGTTCCACGCTCTGTGAGATATTAGATAAATCTAGGATTTATTCGGCAACCTCCGCTCCGCTCTAGCCCTAGCATGCCTTTCAATAAGGCAATGTGTGTGGTGTGAGTCCTACCTAGCATGCCTTTCAATAAGGCGCGGTGTGTGGCGTGAGTCCTTCCATGTAATCTAAAGAGAGAGAGATTAAAGATAGCAAATTACTTTGAAAAAGGGCAAATTACTTTGAGGGAGTAAAACGGATCTCAGAGCAATTCTGCATTGGTTCCAGATGTAGACATATTGTGACATTCTGAAAACAGGTGGTTTTGGCTTTGATATATTTACAGAAATACTCATGATTGATAAACTGCAGGAACACACTCAGGGAGAGAGATTGTTACATACTGCAGTGTACAACTTTGTTCAAATAATTCAAATAGTAGTATTACATGCGTTTACTGCTAAAAATCTCTAGCATGAAACACCAGCACAGAAGCTACATTACAAAGTTCAAAGAAAGAAAAAAAATCACCTTGGATCATATTGTAACAACACTAGCCCCATCATCACTCTGCTCCCACATTACCATCTAGGTCAACCGGGAGCATGAAACGAGGATGAAATTCCGGCCAAGTCAGTTTTGGCAGCATAGCGCCGCCATAGTACATCTACTTGGAGCATCAGATACAACAGCCTGAAGAACGAGTGCATGCTTCTACGGACAGCAACTATGAGTTTTCATCGTTGGCAACCTCCTTACTCGGTCCGTCTCCGTTCGTTGTTCCGTTCAAAAAGCGGACAATGATAACGGTGATGTTATCAGAACTCCCCCTTTGATAAGCTTCTTGGAGCAGTCTCTTTGCTGCTTGCTCAGGGTCCTGAATAGGCTTCACCATGGCGACAGCTTCCTGGAAATAGAATTCAGGATTAACTCATCAAATAATACACAACAATAGCAACATATATGGAGGTGATTCTTCAGTAATGTCCGTAGTTACCTCGTTAGTTACAACATCCCACAGTCCATCACTAGCGAGGATGAGGAATTTGAGGGAGCTGTCCACTACCTCCTCCTGTAAATAACATTAAAGCACATTTCTTTTACCACTTGAGAAGGGAACTAACAAGGATGGTGACGAAGCAGGTTGATTTGATAGAAGCACCCAAATGGTCTGAGGCAGGGATTAAAATCCCGGCTCGGTAACCGCCAGTTACCGGCCGGTTTTTCAAATTCAAATTCAAAATTTCAGATTTCGAATGGTTTTTAATCAAATTTGAACGAATTTCATCCGGGAAAAAACCGGTAACTGGCCGGTTACCGGTCCCAGCCAGCCAGCGGGATTACTACATGATCCGGTTATGTGATCCTTGGTCCGAGGCAAGGTAGTTAGGATCGCGATCCAAGTCTTAAAGTCTTACGACTCTACGAACCCACGACAGCCTGTCGATCCAAGTCTTACTGCCGATCCGATCCTACTCAAGGTAGGTAGGATCGCGATCCTACTCTTAGAGTCTTACGGTTCTACGAACCCACGACAGCCTGTCGATTCAAATCTCACTGTCGATCCTACTCGTAGAGACTTAGGGTAATTTTTTTAGAGGTCGGGCTTTGCGATATTTTGTTTTAAAGCAAAATTTGTTGATATTAATTTCGAGAATGAAACTATAAATAAACAAGGAGCATGCAAAATATTGTATCAGTGTGGTAATGCTAGTACAAATATCTATATTATGGCATGAGCAATCTTGAGCTTGATAATGATAAGCTATTTTTATTCCTGGAGTATGTCTAGCTACTTTTAAGGAATATGCAAGTGGTAAACCATATAACAATCATACAAACTTATAGTATAGATGTTAAATATGTGTATTTTTACAAATCCATAGAATCGCCGATTCTACGATTCAATACTACGATTCGATCCTACCGGAGGCAAATCGATCCGACTCGGAATCTCGACTCTGACTACCTTGGTCCGAGGTATCACAAAAAGGTAGGCTTAGAACCAAAGGTTCAATCATCGAGTGTAATAACCTTGATCTTCCTTTTAGGAAGAACGGGTGCTATTATTTCTTACTTACACTAAAGCAATGAAGAACTTGGATAAAAAGCTAGAGTTCGTTGGTCGATCAGGAATCTCTTTAGAGGGCTACCTTCGAGTTATAAGTATGGTAATTATGATGATAGATATTTTTCTTTTAAGCATGTTATTCATGATTTTTTTGGACATCACCCATAAAATATTATCTCCATAAACTGGTCATTACTGCCCATAATATTTAATCAAAAACCTGCCAGGCAAATATTTTTTTGCAGATGACGAGGTGCTAGTTGAAAAATTAGCAAGCAAAACTAAGTCAAACCTTGATCTCTGGATCAGCGACAACATACTGCTTCAAGAGTTTATCACCAAATGCTCGAGAAACAGCAAGAACACCACCAACACGCCATGTCCCTGCAAAAATTCAGTAGTTAAACAGAATCAATAATAGTAATAAGTAAATATTAAAATAGAGATTTTCAGAGGTATCATGAAAGTACCAGCCCACATCACGAAGCCTCCAGCGTCCTCAATTCTCTGTCTCTCATCTGACTGGTCAGGTTTGTGATCCCTCGAAACCGCAATTGCTGCAAGGGCAGATGAGGAAAACATCATGATCAACTAGGACAAGTGGAATAAGAATGTAAAATCCTGTTGTGCAGTTAATTTTAACTCCCATGTACCCATGAGGAAATACCCCGACCAGGAAGAAAAAACACATCATATGACGATTTGAGCTTTCTGGTGAAATCAAGAGTACAGGAACGCAGGACATTGAAATATTACAGACATTGGACTTACCATCCCCTCCTCTACAAACAACAGCTCTAGAATCTCCAACATTTGCAACCAGCAAGCGATCACCCACAAGAATAGCTGTTGAGGCAGTTGAACCAGCATCTCTGGTGTGGCTACTATCAGCTTTCAGAAACTCTGAATCTGTATGATTGTACGTTTCAGCTGCAGAAAAAGAATGGAAGGAAATCACGATCACCCTCTAGCTGGGTATAAATATTTTAGTCCACAATAGTTGAAGCATGAATGGCATACCAATAGCAGACTTTGTATCACTGATGAACTTCGGATGCTTGATTAAATTGCTGAAAAGGTGCTGCTTGACATATTCAGCTGCTCGAGCTCCACCATGACCTATAGAAAAAGCCAACTATACTAACTTGCTTCACTACTATAAGAGAATTTGTTCAAGGAGCTGCTGGCATACGAAAAACCTAAACAATTAATAATATTTCTCCTAGCACTAGGCAACTCATACCATCAAATACGCCAAACAATCCGACAGTCTCTCCATCAACACCATCAATTCTTGTTTCATAGAAATCCTCCATTGATGCCCTTTTCCCAGGAAAACTTGCGTACCCATAACTGAACCTGCCATTTTCACTGTAATGGCAAAGGGAAACATAATATCAATTAAAAGAAAATTAAATTTCCTGTGAAATTAAATGCATTGCCTTTTTGAACAACTGGTATATGAAGTATCTTGAATATAAATGAACGTAGACATGCCATGAACTCCCGTTTGCTCACATGATTATTTGACGAATGTCCTAGTATATTAATAAGTGTTATGCCTTTATGTTTATTCAAACCGTGTATGTGCAGGTGGTGAATTGACTAGAGAAACAAGGCTATACTGTTAAAACACCAGCCAAATCATATCATTTTTTTTGCAGATCACAAGTTTTCCATCTTTCATTTGACTTGTACTCAACACACCCTTCCAAAAAAAAGATCAGTTTCACATACACACTATAAGCAATAAAAAGGGTGATCCTCCACTCATCTGTCTACCTTGCCCTGCCGTATATGCCACCAAAAAAATAGAGAGAGAAAGAAAAATCTCGCATGCCACAGGATAAATCTTTCTCCCTGAAACACAAACCTATCATCATCACACCAGTTACCAAAATTACCACTAAAAATTAGGGCAGATCCACTTGAAAGGCTGCCACTCCTGCCTCACGCCCTAGCCTAATTTGCCTGTACTTGACAGCTAGGCCACCAGGCACAGGCCCCTACCGCAATACGCAATCCTCAGAACAACCATGGATCTTCTCTCCCAAACAACCGAACCTCGCAAAAAGTCGAACAGTTTTGCCACCGGAATGAATCAGCCCAGCAGCGAGCTTTAATTTAAGGCGATAGAGTTACATCACATCAAAGAAGAGAATTAGGACGCAAGATCAAGAAACGGTACCTGATCCCGCCTCCGCTGACCGGCGAGCCGTCCCCGGCGAACCCCATCAAGGACCCCTCCTCGTCCCCCCGACACCAGCAAGACGACCTCCTCGCGAACAAGAACAAGAACAGGAAGAAGGAGGAGAAGCGCGCAGCAGCAGCTAGTGGCCTCGACGGCCTCCCATGCATGACAAGGAGAGGGAAACAGACGAGGAGAGAGGGGAGAAGAAGAAATGGATGGCCGGCTTGCGATTGTGCAATTGTAGAGAGAGAGAGTTGTGGAAGGGAGGCAGGGAGGAGTGGATGAGACCATGAGAATGATCGATCTTCCATGGGCGGTCGGGTGACGTGGCGGGTACCGGAAAGGCGACCCGGTCAACAACCACCCAGCGCATCAGGTACACCTCCTCCACCTGTATTTATTTGCGTTGTGTGTTGGTTTTTGTTGAACAACGTGTTAGCAGCAGGAAACTATCAACTAATCATCACATAATAGATGATCAATACAGAGACAAAAAGATGGAGACCGAACCTCTTTATTAATTGATCAATTTTTTTCTGAGTACAATAAAATTATGTTTAAAGACTAAAACTTATCGGAGTGATTTCGATATTACGCCCACCGGCCTCTAATCCATGGTTTCTCAACAGTTTTTATTATAAGTAGGAGTACAACTGGTTGCTCATTTCCATATAGATTTTCCAGTTATTTGCATTGACTGACTAAGTGCAGAAGAAGCTAAGAAGCTACATGTCTGTGGAGGTGCTTTCTTTTTCAGAAATCACTAGAGCCTGTTGCGCGCCTTGGCGCGCGTTTACGAAACGGCTATGACGATACTGGTAGTCGCTTTAGATGGCGAAGTGACTTCTAAACTTACGGCAGAAAATACTGTAGGGAAAAACTGTAAGAAATTTTTTTTTTGCGTAAATATTTAGTACCGGAAAGGTAGCATAGTACATATGATTTGGATTACGGTGTAGGGAACAAACACATATTAAAAGGAGCATAATATGAGTCTATCTAAGCAGGTCTAGATGCAACAATAAATAAAAGGAGACCTGTTCAGTCTCCATTCGAAGACTCAAAAGATAAAATGTAAAACGATTATATCGAAACTGGGTGCAAGTTCTCTTGAGGGAGCATAGACAAACCAAACACAGCATAGTCTAGCATTATACATTGGAGTGTCGTAGAATTACAGGACGAACATAGAATATACCATATGTTCTTTAGAGTAGACTACATCAAACAGATAGTGGTGCTTGATCTAAGGGAGAGTACTTGAGGTACAAAAGAGTCTATAGCCTGCAGATATGATGCAAACTAACTACAAAAGATACAATTCTGCTGGCAGTTTGTAGAGTATGTTGCAGGTACTGTTTGTAGGGTCCGAGAAGACGACGCGGGGTAGCGTCGTACTGTCTATAATCTGTTGTAATATGGAAGGTATGTGCAGACTCACGGAAGCAGCTCGGAAGCACCCTCTGCTTTGCGTCGAACGCTGCTTGCTCGGAAGCAGTTTTCTGTCACCGAAGCAATTCGACCTTCTCCAATGCACCCATATTTTCAAGCTTTTGCCGTAGCTCCGCAACATCCGCCTAGGGAGCCATTTAGAAAACCAAGTATGTTCAGGGCATATCTATCTCTTGTCCAAGAGAAAAATATATCATAACACCATGCTCCCTTCTTGAGTATGTCATTGGCCAGGTTTAGTTTCGATATGGGTTTCTGATCTTAGTGCATTGCTGCTGGCAATGGTGTAAGATTAACCATTTCTGTTAAGCTGTACAATACAAGACAATGTGTACCTCATGTTTGAAGCATCTTGACTGTTCAGCCGCAAGCTGGCCACGGACAGAGTGAAGTTCCTACACAATTTAAATGAACCAAAGAAAAGGAGCTACAGATCAGATGAAGAATAAAATTTTCTATATAAGCGATTCAGATTTACTTTTCTGCACACAAACTAAAACTCCCAAGTACAAACAACAGAAGAACATAGTACTGGTTGCACTGCATGTAATCCCAATCCAACTGAAAATAAACAAGATTACATAATAAAGATCACTTTTTCGTTTGAAAGGTCCATTACATTATTTAAAGATTACTTAGGATAAAAGAACACAAGAAACTATAGATCTGTAGGGGGCTAGGGGCAGAAATAGAACAATCGAAAGATAGACAAGAAGACTCACCCTTGTTAGCTCTGCATTTCTAGTCTCTGCTTCAGCTATCTCTTCTTTAAGCCGCTTACTTTGCGTTTAGCGCGCCGAGGCAACGTCACAATGAACACATTTTGATTAAGCTAGTGGAACAACAAAACAACATGTATAATTGTATGCACCCTATAGGAGAGTTTAAAGAACTGTATTGCGTGAAGGCTATATGGAAGTAAAGAAATAAAAGGTTGTATGAATAAACTAAAGACGGGAGGAAATGTAATAAATGGCCAGGATTGACTATAAGCATTTAAAGAAGTTCAATGTCTAGCACTAATAAAGAAGTCCACGAAGGTGACAAATAGTTTTTTTTCATTTACCAAACATAGAACAAGGCCTGCATGCAGACACATACAGGATACATGCAGGCAGAAATAGAACAGTAGAATTACGAACATAAAATCTATGTGTTTCAACTTCCATAAAATCTCCCCAACACACATTGTTTGGTACAATTCACATGATAACTATTTGAAGGACATATAAATATTGAAAGAAGTTGACATTTGGTAATGTCTTTTTAATATGAAAGAACTGACACAGACTGCGCTCATGGTCTTACCCTATGTAATGCGCCAATAATAGTCTAGAGATTTGGTAATGAATCTGCACCCTCAGTTCTTGCAATGACATGTATATCTGCATTAGTACCTTGATATAAAAAAGAGCAAAGAACATATTAATGTAATTCCCAATATAGATATCCAAGACTTTCATACATGACACAGAGAACATTACTTTGTAGGTAGTATTTGAGTTCATGAATAACTTCGGCATGCTTCACAAAGGAAACATCATAGAAATAAGCACTGTTTCAATGCCAAACTTTATGTCATCCCAATCCTTCTCTATTGGAGCATAAGCATGGTGTGATTTTGTACACATCTATGATACATCTAAACATTATAGGGAAGAGATCAGCCTAACTGTCATGGTAATATTCAACACCTACTATGCATATAAGATAAGATACTAAGGCACAGATTATATACTAAGGAAAACAGGGTCACAGAAAATACAAAGTTAAGGACTCCGCTAAAAAATACAATAGAAGATGATACCTTGGCATTATTAGGCAGAAAAGGGTCATCCTCTACCTCCACTGCATACCACCTGAGCTCCAACATCTGATTGCAAGATTAAGAAGGAAAAACATTTCAGATAATTAGATCAAAACATTACCCACACATCTGATAATTAGATATCTTATCCCTTATGCCTAATGAAAAGAACAGGTTTTGAGTTGGAGAATAGTACAAACCAACCTTCCAGGCATTAGTATGAAAGGAAGAGATCAAAATGGTAAAAATCTACCGGCCGCAGCCTACAGGATATTATTTTCCAAGAAGCACCTTTTGGAAAACTGCTTACTGAACAAAATTAGTAATTTCTAATCGTGAGATTTGTGAGTCATAGAGGGCTTTTTTTTTACAGAGTATTCTTTGTTTGGAAACAAATCCAAGGCGGAAAAAATGTGACACTATTGTACAGAACTTATATTTGACTGGAGGGAGTTTTTAGGAACGTTGTATTACACATTACAAAATAATTGATGCGATCTACGCTCTAAAGAACCAACAATAGCAATAAAACACCATAGCATGCCATCCAACATGCCTGCGGTTCTTGTCATCAAACCCTAAACCCGCGAACTGAGTACAAGAAACAAACAAACATGCCATCAAACATTCACATAGCATCAGCTATAACCATCAAGGAGACATCAACTTCTAATACTAAATGCTCACATAATTCCGGAGCTCCTCTTACAAAAGCTTTATGAACCTCTGATCATCTGTTGGAGCATAGTGACGACACAAGACACTGGAATCCAATAGCCTGTGCTCCATGGCATTTTTTTTTTTTTTTGCAAAGACATCGAGCAGGATCGTAAAATGTAAATCAGTGTAGCTGTTGTACCAAAACGTAAAGCGAATAGACAAAAATTTGAGTATCTGATGAGAGCTCTCATTCGCAGCAGGGAAGAGAGTGGAAATTGTTGACAGACATAATAATCGTGCAAATTAATAAAAGCTGACCTGGTGTAGTCGCTGTTTCAAGATCGCCAACTGCTCATCTAACTAAAAATGTCCGCTGCAACAGTTGTGGAAAATGAGGTTACAAACCAAGCAGGGCTATTGGTTCAAGTCAAGAAAATATAAAGGCTCCCCAGACAAACAACTACTATCCTGTGAGACTTTTTTTAGTTAGGTGGCACCATTAATTAGCTGGACATCATGTGACTAATTCCAAAATGAGAAAATAAGGTTACAAACCAAGCAGGGCTATTGGTTCCAGTCAAGAAAATATGAAGGCTCCCCAGACAAACAACTACTATCCTGTGAGGATTTTTTTTAGTTTGGTGGCACTGCTAATTAGCTGGACATCATGTGACTAATTCCAAAATGAGAAACAGAAGAAACGCAAAATTCGGCTTCTTCCACAAACAGTAACACAGAAAATTCTCAATCTCCGGGGCGGAATCCCAATTACAGAGTTCTGCCACCGAATCATCTGCAAATCTACGGAGCGCAGAACGTATGTAGAAGGCCAAATTAGCTAAAAGGCCAAGTAAGAGCATGGGTGCGCGGACTGACCTGGCGCTGGGCGCGGGGCGGGGCACCTCGGGCTTGAGGTCGGCGGGGAGGCCGAGGAAGCCGACGAAGCGGTCGAAGGTGACACGCGATACGTGGCGCACGTCGGTGGGCCGCCCTATCTGCATCCCCTCAGCCGCGGCACGGTTCTCCTCCTCCGCCGCGCGCACGGTGCTGCACAGCAGCAGCGACCTCCGCAGCACCGCCGCCACCATCTCCACCACGGACAACACACAAAAACCGAAATCACAGTAAATGGGGGAAATCATCAGAGGAGGAGAGAGCCCAAGACCGGTGGCCTAGAACCGGGCCTAGCCAGCACGTGAGCGAGGCGCCCGTAGGCCGGGCCGAGCCAGGAGGCGCCAAGCGGGAGGACCGTGCCGAGGCAGTGGGAGCCGGGGCCGAGAGAGCGGTGCGGGGGAGAGCCGGGGAGCCGGAGGCGCGAGGGCGACAGAGGCGAGCGGCGCACGGGCGGGCCGCACAGAGCGGCAGAGGCGGAGGCGGGGTGGATGAGGGCGCGGCGGGCGGCGGCTGGTAGGCGGGCGCGGCCGTAGGCGGCGATGACGCGGCAGAGGAGCTGCTCCCGGGGGTAGGGGGAAGACGCGGGGAGCTGGGAGAGGAGGGACTCCATGGCGTAGAAGATGACCGGGCGCAGGGGCACGGACGGCCGGGCGAAGACGTCGGCCGGAGGAGGCGGGCCGAGCCGGAGGGGCGCGGGGAAGGCGGGGAGGAGCCACGCGGGAGGACCGGGCGCAGGGGCACGGGCGGCCGGGCGCGGGACGTCGGCCGGAGGAGGCGGGCCGAGCCGGAGGGAGGCAGTGCCAGGCAAGAAGCAAGAAGAAGAAAGAACGGGGAGAGGAAGTGAAGACTGAAGAGGAAGAAAAGAAGAGGGGAGGACGAGAAGGAGACAGCAGCGAGGACGAGAAGCATCGGCTGCACGCAAAGCCAAAAATAAATCGGAGGGCTGAGAAGCAGAGCCGCGGCAGATCAGACGGGAAAGGGAATCCGGGCGACGTGGCGCGTTTGTTTCCGAAGACACTTCATGCCGATTTACCTGGTACGATTGCTCTGGATGGCGAAAACTCAGTGACGTATGCTCCTTCTTTCGCTGTTTATAACCTCAGAAGTCTTCTTTCAAAATGTGTGGTCATTAAGTGAATCAAGAGTACAATATTGTAATGTTTTCACTCTCTATCCCTATTTAAATAATTTAGAAGAGGTTAAGTGGTTGTAGTATATTAGTTCATAAGGATATATATAGTTATTTCTCATTAATTTTTCCTTAAATTTATGTTTTCTTGACCTCTGCGTATGGTGTACCGTAGATAAATATTGCGAAACAAGAGAGTATACTGCTCGAAAAAATTAATTCTGATTATAGACGAACCATTGAAAGCACATGTAGTAATCAGCGCTTTAATGCTTTGTCCTTGAGAACTACACGTGGCATGAACACGTGTAGCAACATACAAGGTGGGTTAAGGCTGCTCCTAGTGCTCCACCCTAAATTGCAGATCTTAAGTTCGCCACAGAAAGAAAATGATGACGACGCAAGACCATAGTTAATAAAGAGATAGGGTACTCTAGTATCTAATCTGGATACCGGTTCGGTCTCGAAATCCAACGCATAAAATTTATTGTGATCGATCCCATGTATTTACGTTTGTGTGTGTGTCAACAAACATTTATTGCTTTAGTACATGCCACAAATAGGCCACAAGGCTCAAATACTAGTAAAGATCATACATGTAATTAAATAAAACAGCCTAAGATACTACATCATAAGAAATCATGTATTAGAAAGATAGTATACTAACACTCCTTATGCATTAAAGAAACTGCACTAAGATATTGCCCATTGGGAGCAGCCTAAGGTGATGTAATCATTAAGGGTAATGATTTGGACCGTGCGTCCGATTTGAACGCTTTGGTTCGAACGGTTCATCCTAGTCATCCATAGCAATCCAATGACTGGATCCCGTGGGATCTCCCAGCATTAATTAGATCGTGTTTCTTCTCTACTCCCTGCTAGCTCCCTGGACTTATAAAATACTTACTGCTCGCTTAGTGTTCTGCGCTACGATCTGGATCCTAGTCATCCATGCATCCCACCATTGCCAGTACAAGTATATAGTACATGGCCCAAAACGAAGAGGTTTCGCCGATTGTTTACGTGTTCCAAGAGCTAGTCATCTAGCTGCTCAATCATGTCCTCCGCAAGGTTTCTGCTGATGTTGCGGCCAATGTTGCATATTGTTCTTTAGAATGTTGCATCTATAGAAAAAAAAAGTGTTGAATCTATAGAAGAAAATGTTGCATACTATTCACGGTGATGTTGCAATTTTTTCCAACGCGTTTTTTTTCAGATGCTTTGTTTTTTGATTTGTGATGTTGCAATCGTTGTCCGAGGATGTTGCAACCATTGTTCTAGGATGTTACAACCATTGTCCGGAGATGTTGCAACCGTTGTCCGAGGATGTTGCAACCATTGTCCGAAGATGTTGCAACCATTGTCCGATGATGTTGTAACCGTTGTCCGGATGTGTTGCAACCGTTGTCCTAGGATTTTGATGTTGCATGCAGCGGCATACTTCTTTGCGATGTTGCATCTATATAAAAAAAATGTGCGGTCCGTTGAAAAAATTGTTGCATCTATAGGGAAAAAATGTTGCACACTGTTCACGGTGATGTTACAAGTTTTTTTGAACGCATTTTTTTCTTCAGATTCTTTGTTTTTTAATTTATAATGTTGCAACCAATGGTTCTAGGATCTTGCTTCTCCCTCGAAGAGCTGTGCAGGAATATCCTATGCTTACCTACATGGCTACATATAAGTAATTTAAAGCCCTAGACCATCACATCTTTGCCTCGATCACTGCGGGTGAATAGTAAGTGAATAGTTTAGATTCCCAAGATACCAACCTTTGCATCTTCGATCGAGGAATCCGCTTTGCATACCAAATTTATGCTTATCTACACTAGCATATCAGCCTATGCTTAATCTTTGCCTGCCTTGCTAGCATGAAAATGGAGGCGTATGACGAGAACCGTTTGATCGGACGTATGGCCCCTAGTTGCTCCCAATCATCAATGGTGTAGCCGTGTAGTGTAGCTAATCAAAACAAAAAAGAAAGTGAGAACTAACCAAAGCTAATTTCTCCTGTGGAATGTTGACAGTGGGTAGCTAAGTTAGGCCCCTCCCACTGTCCTACGGATCTGGATCCTTGTAATGTAGATAATTACTGTATGAACAGTGATATATGAGCGCATGAACAATACTCGATAGCGATATCGAAGGAACAACGAAATATCTACTGTAGCAACACTATAGCGATTTGCTCTGGACATTTGCTTTTCGATCGGATGGTGGAGATCGGCTTCTAATACATGACACTGTAGATCTTCTACATTGAACCCTTTGATACAGAGAATTTGTTTTCCTTTCCCACAAGGCAACCTAGGAACAAGGTGTGTGACGCAGATAGGAGGGTGTGTGACGTGGAAAGAGACCTTGTTTTGTATGGCTGTGTCTACCCAACCATCCAGGTACAGTACTTAACCTAGTTCCTCCTTTTCCTTTTACTATTCCTTTTAAGAGGTAGGCAGCAGCAAAGTGGACTAGTGGAGTAAAAAAGCATGCATCGATCCAAGGGCGGACCCAACAGGAGGGCAAGGCGGGAGCACCTCCTACTGCTGGCAGGACCTTAGGTGTCCCCTGTAGCACCGACATCCATCGGCCATTAGAGAGGGAGTGAGATTTAGAGGTAGAAGAAGATTAGGACCCTATGAGGACCCCTCATTTTAATCATGGGTCCGCCACTGCATCGATCCACAGTGGCGGAGCCACCGTCCATGCTAGTAAGTGGTTGAGCATGGGCTCCACCCGTTGGACCCTTGGTAACCCCTAGCACCAGCGGTGGACTTGGGGCGGTCGTGAACTATGCATGGATGTTGAACGGCTGGTCCAACAGCAGGAGGAAGGAGTTGCTTCAATTGTTGGTCGTCTATGGAAGGAGATGCTTCACTTGCTGGTCCAGCAACAACAGAAAGAACAGGCAATCTGGAAGGATGTATGGTTGGCGACAGGAAGGGCCACAACCCTACAAGGGGCCAGGCGGTTGGTCGAGTAGTCAAGCTACCGAGGTTGCGCAGGGTAGCGAACAAGCACGCAACAACAAATGTCAAGCTAATTCTAGTCAAACGTGATCTTATCTTCTTGATTTCTCTTGTCCATGTTTCAATAGCTAATTTGTTTGATTGTATTCTTATTAATGTGTTATAGATTTGCAAAAAGTAGAGAAGCGAACTTTGCACATTATGTTTCAAACAATGGAACTAACAAGAACACAAAATTACTACTATTCACAATTTACTCTTGTATCACAAGTTTTGCTAGTTTTGATCTACGGATCGCTAGTCACGTATATTTATGGGTATTTGGAGCACACTATCCATTAGCGAGATACCACCCTTATGGTATGTCACGTTTTTTCATTGTGTTTCTTTTGTATCGTATGAATTTTAATTGCACAAGACTAAAAAATACCGTTAGATATATGTTTGGTACTCTTATCTTATGTTAGCCTACAACAAATTACCGTTAGATATATTTAGTACCTCTATATCTAATAGAAATAGAGCATCTCCTCTATTTTTACTATGGGTTCGCCACTGTCGATCCATATATCTGGCACGGTTGATTGTCAGTCAGCCAGTGCCCTACGCACGCAAATATTCTTCTTTTTTTAGGGTTCTGCTTGCAAAGTCGGAGCACATCATTAGATGGTGGTGCTACAATTAATCGGTTGGTCAGAATAACCATGCCTAGAGACATGTAAAATAGATATATGCGACGAGATTAGATGTCGGAAAATATCGACCAGGCGATTCAGCTAACTAATGCACTGAAACCCAATCCTTGGTCTGTCAGTAGAGGAGCTTTCTCACGAACGCTAGCTCATGGCTAATCTCTGAACTATTGGTGTCGTTTCTTGAGACATTGGGCACGAGTCTGTCGAACATATGTCAGTGCATGCCAGCTTACTAGGTACGAAAATGTAGAGATGCTCTATTCTATTCTATTCTCTGGTGGTACCAGCGGTGTCTTCCTCTCGGTCCCGGAAGATAGGGGGAAAAATCAGTGGGGAGGACCTCGGGGTCCTGCGTATCCATTGTCTGAAATAAATCTTCTGCGGGTTCTCTGTATCTATCGTTCATCTTGAAGAGAGAAGAGAGAGAGGAGGGTGAAAGATCCGACGGCGAGGGGAGAAGTCTCTCCGTGAGGCCCTCCCGAGAGAATGTGCTTCCTTCACCGTCCATCTGGATGATTGGCTGAGGACTAACGGTTACTAGCGGTGGAAGGTCTCATGGTGAGACCTTCTTCTAGTAAATTTCCTTCTCGAAAGGCCGTGTGTATATGTAACTGTGTCAAGATCGGGTAATCTTTCTTTCTCCAGGACTATCAAGTAGTTGCGTTGCGCTCTGTACTCAAATCTCTCCCTAGTCTGTACAGCACCTCTTGTTTGTTTCTCCTTTTGCATATTCTGACAGGCAGCGTAGTTGGCTGGCACAAAAGAAAATATGATGAAAAAGTTTCAAAACGAAGAGAACAAAAGGACGAGGGTCAAAATAAATACAGCAAAACAGAGGAAAAATTTAGATAACCTGTGAAATTTTCTGCAAAACTCCTGTGTACAAAAACCTCTCATATCTAATCTAACTGGGCTCTGACTGAAGCCTAATTCGGCCAGTTTTGCTAATTATTCGGATTGGGCCCAAGAAAAAGAAACAAATGTGGCCGTAGTGGGCCTACACATATGCTCAAAAGCCTTAACGCATTCGGGACCACTAGCAAAACCTAGTACATTAGTAGGACTAGGCACCACGGTTCAAAAAAACCGGCCGAAAACCTGGTACAGTAGTAGGATTGTGGGTAGAATGGAAGCCTGGAAGCCAAGCCAAGACGTGATGAGCTGTGAGTGAATTGGCAAAATGGAATCGAGACGTGTTGATAGGTAACACGTGCCCCTTGTCATGTCCTTACCCTCTAAAGCGCCCCACCATGCGGCAGGGGATCCGGCGCACCCACCGCATGGCAGATGCAAAAAAAAAAAGTGTGAAACAGTGTAGCCGGCACTATTCATGAATTGTATACAAACTGTTCATACACGGCAGGCCGATGTTGCACAATAGGGGCGTGGCAGGTGTCACATGTCGCCTGTCGATACGTCCGCAGTGATATTTTTGGTATTTCATCCGGGAGAGGCTAGATTTACAATTTCAATGCAAAACTATGCCAAAATAGCCACAAAAAAAGGGCTTGCAGTCCATTGCGATTTGTTACTTTTGTATCAGTGATTCAACTTTATTATTATAAAAGAAAGGCTTGGTAGTAGTGATGAGTCTGTCATCTACCACCTTCTCTTCCCATCTTTTGAGTTGGTAGAATTTTTTGTGGATATATATGTATATATGGATAAGTTACTTGAAATATCTTTTGTGGATAATTAAATTATATATGCTTGTGGCTTATGGTAAAATTATATATGGCTTGTTGATTAGATACAAACTATATATGAAACTTTCATTTGTAGGTTAATTATCTTATAAATATTGATTTTCTAAGTTAATAACTTATATTATGTTTATTTGAAAACCGTTGCAATGCATAGACACTCGGCTAGGGTATAATTAAGAGTCATCTTTCAACATCTTTTTACAATAAAGAAAATTGTATATTTTGATCACCACGTAATAGAAAAAGGAGAGAACGAAATGCACACAAAAAGTTGCGATCCTAATAAATACCATTGGTTGTGATGCTGATAAGCCGAGGTTACGAGCATGGCTTGCATGTCAAACACTTTGGCACCTGCCCTATCCTCCTGGAATTTTTTTTATCAACTAACTTTTTTAAAATTTTATTTTAAAGTTAACTCTCATGAACTTTATTTTCAATTTTGATCTTTTTAGTCATGTCACTATCCGTAACGTGACAAAACAGCACTGTCACGTCTGCCTGTTTCTAAGCAAACTCTTGTCACACGACCACCTGTGACGTGACAGTGTTGTTTGATCACGACGTGATAATGTTATTTTGCCATGTCACTGGTGATGGCGTGGCTAAAAGATCAGAATTAGAAATAATGTTAACGATGGATTAACTTTAAAATAAAAATCTGAAAAAGGTTAATTAATTACAAAAAAAGTTCATCCCCCTGTGAGGTTCAAGCTACACAAATACGCAAGAAACAAATCAACAACAACACTGCAAATTTTAATCCAATGCAAACTTGCAATCCTATATAGGAGTAGTACCTTTACATTTTACGGTTGCAGTTGCCTCAGCACCCAAAAACCGAAGCATTCCCCGTGGAAACGGTCAAAATGCTGAGAATTAAATATCTCAATGGCTCATATTTAATGCTACAGTACTAACACTATAGTGATATTCTACCTTACTGCAAAATCGAATATAGTTGCTGCGGTGAGTGGGCTACAGCTACATTTGCCAAACAGTGTCCTCGTGCATTATTGCAGAGATACGGGTCCTTCTCCCATCCACTCACGCCGGTGTTTTCTAAAATAATATTTTCTAAAAAAATTATAAAAATAAATAGCCATTCCAAAAAATACAAAACTAGATCCCTGTCGCCAGTTCTTTGTTCCCTCCCTGTCACGATAGGAAGTGAACAATCTTTCTATCGCCAATTCAACTAGCGACTGGATCCCATCTATAAAAACCTCGAAAAATCAGTCTAAAATTCATTTTAATTCCAGAAAAAAAAACAGAAGAGAGGAGGAGAGGGAGAGAAGAAATGTAGCGAAGCTCTGCTAGTTCGTCGCAGAAGAGAGATTGATAGAGCATCAGATCCGGTTGGCTATCTTGCAGGTACTTTTTTTTTTGCAACTTTGTACATTATGTCAAAACCTTGTCGGTTAAAAATAGCGATATAAAATTAAGTAGATTAGATAACTGTAGTTAAATTATGTAGTACATCATTTGAGTTGTGTATAGTGTAGTTTGTCGTGCACATCAGCACATGTTATGAATGTTGCTGCACTCGAACGATTTAGGATAAATCGGAAGAAATAGGAAGACACCTAGTACAAATATGTAAAAAATGTGGAGTAGCTTAGCAGGGTAGGTAGAGCGTAATGGAAATAATCTCAGCTTTATTCTGCTTTCCATTTGTGTGTGGTAATTATATTGTTAATGTCGAAAATTAACTTTAAACTAGGAAAATAGCAGGACATATTTTAAAATTGTAAGGAAAATCCGAAGCTGCTACATAGGCTACGTATAGCAGAATAATAAAATTATGAAATATATTTGTTGTTTTTATTTGCACTTGGTATGGCTACATGTTTTGTACTCTTTACAATGTATGCACTGAATTTCCACGTATGGTGGACGCAGGCCACTACGAGTTGCTTGACCCGGTGATTGACGCGTATCACCATAGCCGCCTCAGTACCATCCTTCCCCTGGAGGGCGAGGCGCCGATTGAGCTTGGCACACACGCCCATCAGGGCATGGAGGCTGCACCCAGGTTGGGTTCCAAGGTATGTGTAGTTATGACATTCATGCACTCAATCGCGGTCTGACTAATTTAGGTGTACTCATATTTGTTCTTAATCGTTTCAACATAGGTTGAGAGCAGCAGGTCTCCTTCCACTAGCGAGGATGGTAGAGGCGACGTGGGAGGACGACCGGGACCGCGGTCCTGGTCATACGTCCAGGCGTTTCCCATACGACCGGGCCCTACTGACAGCGCTGGTTGACCGCTGGAGGCTAGAGACGCACACGTTCCACCTTCCGTGCGGGGAGATGGCGCCGACCCTTCAGGATGTCACCTTCCTAACTGGGTTGCCCTACACTAGTGTAGGATCAAGGATAACCGACTAGAGGGGGTGAATAGAAGGTTTTTAAACTTTTTAACTAATTAACAATTTAAGCTAATTATGAGCTAAGTCTAAACTAGATACAATTCTAGCTAAGCAATTCAACACAAAATAAATGCTAGAATTGTAAATGTGGAATAAGTAAAGACAAGAAATAACTACAATTGAGATAATGAAGTTTTCCCCGTGGTATCGAAGACTTGCCGGTCTTCACTAGTCCACGTTGAGGAAGCTTGAACAAATCAAGTCGGCTCCACAAATTAAGCCTTCTCTCGATCACTAGTGGTTATTCTTCCTCCGCTCCGGAGATGGTGAACACCAAACCACTCACAATCTTGACACCAGGCCTCTTCACAATCTTCTTGAATAGATCACCGTGCTAACACCGCCAAGCCGTCTAGGTGTTTGGCAAAACACCAAGAGTAATGAATCAACGACCTTCGCTTGACGACACTCAAGTGCAATGGATCAATCTAGAATGAATGCACTTGAATTTTGGCTCAACTACCTCACAATGAATGCACAAGTGTATTTGAGGTGTTGGAAGGATGCTCAAGGCTCTAAGGATGTTAAATGTGGTCTTGCCCCTGTCCTTGAGCAGGTAGATGGGTATTTATACCCCCCCCCACCAACAAATACGACCGTTAGGGAGGAAATCCCCAACTTTCAGTGAAATACGGTACTAGCGCTAAGTAATGTGCGGTACTACCGCTCCTCACCTACCGGTTAGTAACGACTACAACAAATGGCATTAATCGCTCGACATAGCCGTTGAAACTTTTGGTATTACCGCTTAACTATCATCTTGATACTCACGCTGGCGATCATACCGCTCAACAAGGGTAGTACTACCATTTCTCAAAGGACCCAAAAAGGGTACCCACTGGAAAAAATGTACCACTCAACATTTCGGAATTACCGGAGAGCGGTAGTTCCGCTTGAACAACTGCAGTACTACCGTTCATAGGGTTTGCAATCAAAGCCGAAAAGGTGTCTCTCTGGAATTTACGTACCGCCAACATATTTTCAGAACAACCGGGGTGCGGTAGTACCACACCACAAGCCTGGTCGTACCACTTAGCGGTAGTACTGCCAATACAACGTCGGTACTACCGATTGTCCTGACAATGCACATTTGGCTTTCCTAAATAAATTCCAAATGCATGCATGATCCTAAATTGATCCAAATAGCACAAGAACATGCTATCAACCTACTAGTCATGATCCCTCTTAATAGTACGACATTTAACCTAAAATTCGGTCTTCCAACCATTTCTCCTAAGACCGGTAAAACATAAAAAGGATCCTAGACTACTTGTACCTTGTCTTTAAATCATATTGATCTTCATGTTGTCCTTTAGCATGCATCTTTAAGTTATCAAACTCACCATTTGGACTTAACCTTGTATATACTCAATAAACATGTTAGTCTCATATTCACATATTATCATTAATTATTAAAACAATTTTTAGGGGTCTAGATGCTTTCAATCTCCCCCCTTTTTGGTAATTGATGACAACCCAATTAATATGTGAGAAATATTATTTTGAATATACTACTTGTTGTGAAACAAGTGTATATTCTTTTGATGACTTAACAACAAAATAATTCTTGCAATGTGCTCGAATGAGTTTTGAGAATTATTTTCTTGTTAAAGTCAATAAAAAGAAAGCTCCCCCTAAACATGTGCATATAGACGATAGAAAATCTTTGTAAGCACATGTAGAGATTTTAGAAAATTTTGACGGAGTTTCTTTTGCTTGTTGGAACTTGAGGAAAATTGCAACATTATAATATGACCATAATAGAGACATAAACATTACAAGCACAAGCACATAAACATAACAAGTTTAACATAAAGACATAGCAATCCACAAAAACACATAGAGGATATAATATGATAGCAAACTTGCTCCCCCTAAATCTTTCTCATACGCTTCTCTTCTGGCTTCTCCCCCTTTGGCATCAAAGTACCAAAAAGATCAAGCAGCTGGGTCCTGAGGAGCTGGAGCCTGAGTAGCTGGGGCTTAAGGAGGAAGAGTAACTGGAGCCTGAGGAGGAACAGTAGCAAGAGCCTGAGGAATAGTAGCTAGAGCAAATGAGGTAGAAGCCCCTGGAGGTGTGTTAGGGCGACGACGAGTGTAGCGCTGAGGAGTAGTCAAAATCTGCTCCATAGAAAAGACACACTCTGACAGGGTAGCCATCCTATTGTGGGTCTCATTCTGGAACTCTATTTGTGCTGTCTTCATCTCTAGCTGAGTGTCCTTTAGCTCTTGCTGATTGGTCATGACTAATTGCAGATTGTTGAGAATCATCTGCTGATTGTTGAGAATCTGAGCAAGAGTTACCTGACCCTGAGCATTATCTGCAACTGCCTCCTCTGGAGCATCATCTCTTTGCTGACTTTACTGACCCTAAATAGGAGGACCTTCTCGTGGCTTGTATGCCTTATGGGGAGAGCTCAATCCTCCCTGATACTCAATCTTACTGAGTATCAAAGCCATGATGTAGGGAGCATAGTAAATCCTTTTGACCCTATCATTCTTTGAAGAAGCTATGCTCCTAATAATGACATTCACCACATCAAATTTTCTCTCATGCATGATGTTATTAATAATGTTTCATGCATGTCCTCTCACAGCATCAAAATTCCCACTCTTGGGAAGAATAGTATGATTAATGATTCTATTGATCAAGCTAGGGACAAGTTGGAGACCATGAATCTTCCCTGGGGTATATCTGACAGTTGGATCATAGAAGTCTATCCAAGCTGGAGCTAGCAAAGTAAGTCTGTCATAGAGCTTCTCCCACTTGCCAGATGGTGTTCTCAGAACACGCTCAAAATCTGCCTTACTGCTCTCCACATATCGGGTCACTGTCATCCATTGCAGCTTGGAAAAATCTGGAGAGACATGCAAGGTGGCATAGAACTGTCTCACAATCTCCTCATCATAGTCATTCCTTAGAGCTACGAGATCATGAAGACCGACTTGCTGAAAAAGCCGGTACACACCATTATACTTGTCCAAAGAGTTGATGTGCTGCCACTTTATCCACTTATGATCTACAAATTCTCTGTGAGGTCCATACAGCTGCTCATAGACTTGCTCTTGAAATTTGGTGTGGAATCTTGGATTTATGGAGTTTGAGGGATAGATGTACTGATTGCTGTGACGCGTGATAGCATAGTCGTCAGCTGAAATAGTCCTCAAATCAATTGGAGGCTCTTCTGGCTCTCCCATCTCCTCATTTGATCCTTCATGGACTTCTGTTTCAGTCTCAGAGTTAGACTCAGATCCTAACTCACTTTGAGAGGACATTTCCTCACTTTCAGACTCATCCGCTGCTAGACCTTTGCCTTTGTCATGAGCATCCTTTCGACGAACCTCTTGAGTTCCTTGAACAGGAGCAGCAGGAGTTAAAGAAGATTGATCTCGAGGAGGGCCAACGGACTTCCGAGTAGCAATTATTGTCCTAGGCATCTTCAATAAGATAGGGTAGGTTACAAGGGATGCAAATGATCAAACAAAATAGAATTAATTTGAATGGAATGACCATTGTTGTTCTGTTAGGAAAATCGGTAGTACCGCAGTTCTTTGGGCGGTAGTACCGCGATCCGGTAGTACCACTGTTTTCAGGCCGGTACGATCGCATTGCGGTAGTTCCGCGGTCAAAGGAGCGGTAGTACCGCTTTCACGGACAAAGTTCTAGGGCATGGATTTTATTGCAATTTTTGATGTTTCTTATGGAATGAATCCATGAAATAGATGTATAATCATCATGAAACACCAATTTTGTCAATTTGCCCAACAAAACCGCATTTAATCATCCACATTCTAAATTAACCCTAAATAGAGACCTAGAGTTTCAAACTAGGGTAAAATAAGGATTAGAGAGGGTTTTACCTTGAGGATTGAAGGAGTGAAACCCTAAAGATGCAAGGAATCAGTAGGAATTGAAGAAGCACTGAAGAAGTTTGAGGATTTTCCTAGGAGATTTAGAGTTCTTTGGGGTGGAGAGAGAGAGAGGCCGAGAGAGAAAGTGAAGCGGTGGAGGAGTTTCGGTCCAACCGTTTGGGGGTAAAAGGCACGGGGTAAAGAGAAACCGTAAGGCAGTTAATGGCCTTTTACCAAGCGACGTGATAGTTCGCCTTTTACCATCAATTATCTGCATGACGCAGTAGTACCGAGGTTACATCTTTGGTAATCTTGATCTGCGGTTGTACCGCGATTAACCCGCCGGTAGTTCCGGTTATCCTAGAACTTCAGAAATTGACTTTGGATTTTGAGAATTATGCAAATGATCCTTAGTTTTGCACACAAATAAATATCATTTAGGATCCATTATGCATTGAATAGACTAATGTCTATCTAAGAACATAATTTTTATGAACATAGTAATTTTTAAATAAAATATCTTGAAAATACTCTCTTAAAAGGCTTCAAGTAACACCAAATGAAGCAAAATACATGAAGCAAGAGTTCAACCAACATTTGAATAGTCTATGACATTTAATTGATTCCTCAATTTGCAAAAGCAGCCTTCATCTAATGGTTTGGTGAATATGTCTGCTAATTGATCTTCGGTCCGGATGTGGCTAATTTCAATATCTCCCTTGCTCACATGTCTCTTAAGAAATGGTGGCGAATATCTATATGCTTGGTTCTTGAGTGTTGGACAGGATTATTGGCTATTTTCACCACACTATCATTATCACACAAAAGAGACATTTTATCAAATTTAATTCCATAATCCATCAAGGTTTGCCTCATCCATAGCAATTGAGCACAACAACTACCCGCGGAAATATATTCGGCTTCGGCGGTGGATAAGGCTACGAAATTTTGTTTCTTGGATGACCATGATACTAAGGATCTTCATAAGAATTGACAACTACCCGAGGTGCGTTTTCTATCCACTTTACAACCTGCATAATCGGAATCTGAATATCTAATTAAATCAAATTTAGCGCCTTTGGGAAACCATATGCCAATACTAGAGGAATGCTTTAAATATCTTAGTATTCTTTTTACGGCCATCAAATGGCACTCTTTTGGAGTTGCTTGAAAGCGTGCACACATACAAATACTAAACATAATATTGGGCCTAGATGCGGTAAGATAAAGCAAACTACCAATCATAGACCTATAAAGTTTTAAATCTACCGATTTACCTCCCTCATTTAAGTCAAGATGATCGTTAGTTGCTATGGGAGTCTTGATGGGTTTTGCATCCTCCAGGCCAAATATCTTGATCAAGTCTTTTGCATACTTTGTTTGGCTCACGAAGGTTTCATCTTTGAGTTGCTTGATTTGTAGTCCAAAGAAATAGCTTAATTCTCCGATCATGGACATTTCAAATTCTCTAGACATCATATCACCAAACTCTTTACAAAAGTCTTGGTTAGTAGACCCGAAGATAATATCATCAACATAAATTTGACAAACAAAGAAATTATCATCTAAAACTTTAGTAAATAAAGTTGAATCAATTTTCCCGATTTTGAATCCTTTAGATACTAGACAATTTCTAAGGCGTTCATACCATGCTCTAGGAGCTTGTTTAAGACCATAGAGCGCCTTGGAGAGTTTATAGATATGATTTGGATATTTAGGATCTTCAAAACCGGGAGGTTGTTCAACAAAGACAAGTTTGGATATTTTTTCATTTAGGAAAGCATTTTTAACATCCATTTGAAATAATTTAATATCAAAGTATGATGCAAAAGCAAGTAATATCCGAATTGACTCAAGTCTAGCTACGGGAGCAAAGGTTTCACCAAAATCCAAACCTTCGACTTGTGAGAGTATCCTTGAGCGACCAACCTTGCTTTGTTTCTTACAACCATACTGTTTTCATCTTGCTTGTTCCTAAAGACCCATTTTGTACCAACGACGTTGTGTTCTTTGGACCTATCCACCAATGTCCAAATTTCATTCTGGGTGAAGTTATTGAGTTCTTCATGCATTGCATTCACCCAATCTGGATCATCTAGAGCTTCTTCTACATGCTTTGGCTCAATAGAAGAGACAAAAGAGTAATGTTCACAAAAAGAAGCGACACGAGATCGAATTTGAACACCCTTACTTACGTCACCCAATATTTGGTCTATTGGATGATCTTTTTGCAATTGCATTGTGAATTCTTGGTGGTAGATTGGATGGTTGATCATCTTTTTTATTGTCATCTTCATCAATTTGTATTTAATTTGTGGAAGAGGCAGGAGGTTCAACTTGAGTAGAAGATGATGTATCGTCTTTAGGCTTGATGTCGTCTATTTGCATGTACTCCATAGCCTTTCTTAAGGCTTCATCACCTACATCATCCAAGTTATCATGCTCTTCTTGAGAGCTGTTAGTCTCATCAAATTGGACATCATGTCTTTCTTCAACTAAACCGGAGTTTTTGTTAAAGACATAATAAGATTTGCTATTTAAAGAATAACCAAGTAAGAAACCAACATCACAACGACTTGCAAATTTTGAAAGACGAACACCCTTTTCAAAATATAACATTTGCAACCAAATACACGAAAATAAAAGATGTTCGGTTTTCTTTCAACAAGAAGCTCATAAGAAGTCTTTTTCAAAAGACGATAAAAATAAAGATGATTTATGGCATGACAAGCGGTGTTAATTGCTTTCGCCCAAAATATATCGGAAGTATTATACTCATCAAGCATTGTCCTAGCATTTCAATTAATGTACGATTTTTTCTTTCTACAACTCCATTTTGCTCCGAAGTGTAGGTTGTGGAAAGTTCGTGCTTTATTCCAAGTTCATCACAAAAGTCTTCAACTTTAGTATTCTTGAACTCGGAACCATTATCACTACGGATTTTCTTAATTTTGAAATCAAATTCATTTTGAGCCCTTTTTGCAAAACTTTTGAAAATATCGGAGGTTTCGGCTTTGTCATCTAGGAAGAATACCCATGTGTATCTAGAGTAACAATCCACAATGACTAAACAATAGCTATTACCCCCGATACTCTTATAGGTTGTTGGCCCAAACAAATCCATATGTAAGAGTTCCAATGGTCTAGAAGTTGACATGATACTCTTGGAAGGATGAGAGTTAGCGACTTGTTTACTGGCTTGACAAGCACTACAAAGTCTATTTTTCTCAAACTTCGTATCTTTCAAGCCAACAACTAAATCATGTTTGAAAAGTTTTTTAAGTTGAATCATTCCAACATGAGCTAGCCTTCTATGCCAAAGCCAACCCAATGAGGTTTTTACAATTAAACAAATTTTTAAGTATGATTCATTTGAAGTAAAATCAACCAAATAAAGATTTTCAAATCTAAAACATTTGAAAACTAAAGAACTATCTTTTGCATTTGATAATTGTAACACCTTCATTAGAGAATAAGCAAATTAAGCCAAGATCACATATTTGAGCAACGGATAGCAAATTAAAATTTAATGATTCTACTAAAGATACCTTGGAAATAAAAAGGTCATTTGAGATAGCGATTTTACCTAATCCTATTACCTTTCCTTTGCTATTATCGCCAAAGGTGATCTTGTCAACTCCTTTACCATTCTTGAATGTGATGAACATCTTTCTATCACTGGTCATGTGTTAAGTGCATCCACTATCAAGCATCTAATGGTTTCCACCGGTTTTGTAGTTCACCTACAAAACAAGAATCAAGTTCTTTTAGGTATTCATAGTTTGGGCATCTAAATGAGCATTATGCCCCTCTTGATCCGTATGAAGTAGTGGATTAAGAGGCATGACATAACCCTCTTTTACGATTTTCTAAATATTTGGACTCATGGCCTTTAAATAGATTGACATTCTAATTTTTCAATAAGCATAATTAGAGCCATCAAACAAATGAGCTTTTCTTATAGCAATTCCCTCACTGGCCATCCTTTTTTCTCTTAGACGGATAAGTCTAAATCAATGAGAGACCAAGCTCTGATACCACTTGTAGGATCAAGGATAACCGACTAGAGGGGAGGTGAATAGGAGGTTTTTAAACTTTTTGACTAATTAATAATTTAATCCAATTATGAGCTAAGTCTAAACTAGATACAATTTTAGCTAAGCAATTCAACACAAGATAAATGCTGGAATTATAAATGCGGAATAAGTAAAGACAAGAAATAACCACATTGAGACAATGAAGTTTTTCCCGTGGTATCGAAGACTTGTCGGTCTTCACTAGTCCACGTTGAGGAAGCTTGAACAAATCAAGCCGGCTCCACGAATTAAGCCTTCCCTCGATCACTAGTGGTTGTTCTTCCTCCGCTCCGGAGATGGTGAACACCAAACCACTCACAATCTTGGCACCGGACCTCTTCACAATCTTCTTGAAGAGATCACCGTGCTACCCTTTCATGAATGTCACCAACCCTTTCTTGAAGAGAGCATGTGAGTCAGGAGAAGTAAACTTAGAACGTGTTACCCTTTCATGAATGTCACCAATCATCAGTTCTGGAGGATGAAGTCGCTGAATTCTCAATGGTGCAGAAGGTTCTGAAGTAGCTTCGACATTCTGAATATCTTCTGCAGTTTGCTCATTGTTTGCTGGTGGCGTAACAACAGTAGAAGATGCATGATCATCAGTAGGTGATTGCATGGGAGATGAATTATCAAAATCATTTTCTTCATTAAGGAATATACTTTCGGACTCCCCCTGAACTTGTGTACTTGAAATGTCAGTTCTAGTACAAGGACTAACCTCATCAAAAGTAACCTCACAAGTCTCAATAATTTTGTTAGTTTCAAGGTTAAGCACTCGATAGCCACGAGAATGAAGAGGATATCCAAAAAATATGCCATCTGTTGATCTAGACTCAAATTTGTCCAGATTACCATGTTTAAGAATAAAGCATTTACATCCAAAAATTCTGAAGTGAGAAACACTAGGCTTTTTGCCAAATCTCAGCTCATAAGAAGTCTTGTGCAAAGAGGCTATCAAGAATACTCTATTTGAAACATGACAAGCAGTTGAGATAGCCTCTGCCTAATACTTCCTAGGAGTGGCATGTTCATCAAGCATAGTCCTTGCCATCTCAACCAAGGTTCAATTTTTCCTCTCTACAACACCATTCTGTTGTGGAACACAAGGAGAAGAAAATTGATGCTCCAAACCTTTTTCAGAACAAAAGGAAGCAAACAGAGAATTCTTAAATTCAGTCCTATTATCACTTCTTATTACTTTCACAGCACCATTCAATTCATTATTGAGTCTGAGAAATAAATATTTGAAATGACCAAAAACCTCATCTTTAGACACCATAAAATACACCCAAGAGTATCTAGAGAAATCATCAATAATCACAAGAATGTACCACTTACCTCCAACAGATTGAACTCTAGAGGGACCTACAGTGTCCATATGCAACAATTGTCCAGGGCCATCTGTGATAATTACAGAAATAGGAAAATGTGGAGTAGCAACCATCTTACCATGTCGACAGGGAGAACAAACCAAATCTTTTTCACCTTTTAGTTTAGGCAGCCCCCTAATGAGATCCATTCCACTAATTCGAACAAGATGATTAAAACCAATATGACCTAATCTACGGTGCCAAAAGAAAAGATTTCTGGATTCGGAAGCTACCAAGCATATAACATTAGATGAAAAGGAATGATTGAAATCAGCTTTTAAAACTTTTCCTAACCTAGAGATATTAAAAACAAGATCACCAGAAGCATCTAAAACCCTACAAGCATGTTTCTTAAAGCTTACTTCAAGATTTTCTTCTATCAATTGTGAAACCGAAAGCAAGTTGTACTTCAATTTACTTACCAAGGCAACATCTTTGAGTATAAATTTGTCATTTACGTGCACAGTACCTTTTGCCATCACAATTCCAGTTGAATCATCCCCAAAAGTAATTAATTCATCACGGGACGCCTTAATGAGGGAGGAGAACCATTTTGAATCACCTGTCATGTGCTTGGAACATCTTGAGTCTACTAACCATATGTTCCCCTTCCTCAACAGCTGTTCCTACATTAAGAGAGTATTGGTCTCACAGTACTGGGGTTAGTAAGATACGACTTTGGAACCCAGTACTGAGAAACACATCGAACAGGAGCAACACGAGCATTTCTATTTTCTGGAGTCTGGCGGTCATACCGCTGTTTAGGCGCCGGTATTACCGCTCGAGTAAAAGTTGTAGCAGTTTGTTTACTTGAAACAAAACGATGATAAGAGACTTGAAAATATTTTCTTAGCCTATCTCTCTTTTCTTTTTTTGCTTTTCGAAAACAGTACTGAACCAAGTGTCCTTCTTTTCCACAGTGAGTACATTGATATTTATCTTGATAAGGGATTGCAGTTTTTCTTTCTACAATACTCACTTTGAGAGAAGGATCCTTTGCAAAACCAGCAGACTTAAACAAAACTTGTTTAGGTTCAGCTTCAACTTCAAACTTTCCAGGTTCAAGAAGCTTAAGAATTTTGGGAGGATGATTCTTGGCATGCTCAGCAAAATTAAATCCTAGGCATTGGCTTTTAGTACTCACTTTTGATCTGTCTAGAATCATGTTTAGATTTTTCTTGCCAAAAGAAAACCTCTCCAAAGTGTCTTTTAGGTACTCATTTTCTTTAGTCAATTTAGGACAGATTGTGCACTTAACATATCCATTCTCAGTTTTCTTAGAAGCACTAGACAGAGCCAATTTTTTTTCAGCAAATTCATTTAATTGTCTAGACAAAGCTTCTATCTCAGTTGTGAGTTTGGGACAATTTGTGCAAGAAAGTGTCTCATGATAAAGCATTTGTTGTATGGATTCCTGAGATGATTTTAGTCTAGCTTCTAGCAGTTCACAATTAGAGCAAGTTTTAATTTGATCATTTAAAATACTTGACTCTAAACAAATTGAACTAGACTTCAGTTTTTCAATTTCAACATATGCAAGTTTCAGCTTATCATCACAAGAATCATGCGCCAGTTTTAACTCTTCAAATTCAGCATGTATTGATCTAGCAACTTTCAATTCAGAATGCAAAACTTGACATGATTCACAAGATTTATCATCAGGAATAGCAGCCTTAAGCCTATTAATTTCAGAATTCAAGCTATCATCAACAAGATCATGTTTCTTCACTTTTTTTTGTATTTTTTAAGCTCATTTGTCAATTTAAGCACAACACGTGATAAATCAGCATAAGAGGGTTTTACCTCATCGTGGTCCTTTGTAGAGATCATCATCATCAATAAGTTCTTCCTTTGTTTGCCATAAAGCACATCCTGTGAAGTCCACCTCTTTGCCTTCTTGTTATCATTCTCATTGTCACTGTCTGAATCAACATCGCTTAATCCAATCTCCTCAAGTACTGAGTGCACCTTGTTGACCGCCTTTCGATAATTTTGCTTCTTGCTTGAATCAAACTTGAATTTTGAACACCGAGCTGGTGCTTTGTCATCTTTAACTTCCTTTCCTCTCAGCTTGGGACAATTCACCTTAATATGGTTTGGCTCACCACATTCAAAGCATCTGATTGGACATCCTCTTCTCCTTGATATGATATTATTGATTGCTTTAGTCACCATGTTGGAGAAGAGTACAAGCTGCTCTTCTGGGATTTCTTCCAATTGTTCCTCTGAAATAGCACTCAAGGCAGACAAAGAGAAATTAGAAGAGCTCGAAGAACTGTCAATTTGGTTAGTCACTAAGCCCAAAGAATTGGACTTGTTTATTCCGGCCAAGATATCAATCTCATGAGTTTTCATCTTGGAGTAGAGATCATTTAAAGTGAGTGTTTCCATATTAACAGAATCATTGATGGTAGTGACTAAAACCTCCCAAATAGACATATCCAAGACATTCAAGATTTGACGAGCATTGTCAGAATAAGAATAGATAACATCAACAGATTGCAAATCACTAACAATTTTATTGAAGCGATAAAAAAGAGCATCAACAGATTCTCCTGGTTTCATCTCAAATTTAGAGTACTCCTTTTTAAATTGGTTCTGACGAACACCTTTAACAGATTTTGAACCTTCATGATAATCAGCAAATGTAGTCTAAATTTTGTTAGCAGATTTAATGTTGACAATTCTGACAAACTCATTCCTACTTAAACTTTGCAATAATATGTTTCTAGCTTTAGCATTAGCTTCAACATCAGCAGTATTGTTTTTGGTAATAGCAGCAGGTACCTCATAAGAATTTTCAACTTTTTGCCAGATGACATTACCTTGTGCTTGCAGAAATACTTCCATACGTGTCTTCCAGTAGATGTAATCTTATCCATCAAAGTATGGAGGCTTACCCAAGAACCGATCTCGATCTGATGCCATTGCAACCTTGCTCTAAAACTACTTGTAGGATCGTAATGGCAATCAGAAGGGGGGGGGGGTTGAATGATTGCAGCCAATTGACCCCCGAATCCAAACTCCTGCTTGTGTGCAAGAACTCCAGGAATCTCTTGGATGACTCTTGAAGAACCTCACAGTAAAGACCACCTCAGGCGCACAGCAAGAACACCAAATCAAGAGATAAACTTGAACGAATCTGAACTTTATTTATCAAACTTGATTTGTGTCTACAAAGCGCTCATCAAGCACCCCTCAAAGACCTTCAACCGAAAGTCCTCTCAAGTTTTGTCTAAAACCTCGCAACCAAAAAACAGCGTCAAAGCTGTGGTTCAAGGCACATCCCCAAAGACCTCCCCTCTGCCCTTTTTATGGGCAGAGTTCTCTCTGTATCTCTAACGAACAACCCAGTCTATCTTTCCGAAAATCAAGGGACCCGAAACCCTTACCAACATGGGTTTTTCCAAATCTCTAAGACTTTCCAAAACCAAAACTTCCATATCCGTTTCTCGTGCGGGAAGCCTCCAGGACTCCCCTCCTGGAGCTCCTTTACGATTTCAACAATCACCTTCAATCTCCATATGCTCCAGCGCAATCCCAACCATCTCGTGACATCCACGACCTCCTAGACCTCAGATCTCCCCATCCTAGTCCAAGTCCTCATCGTCACGACCATGGTTGTCTCCACGCTCATCCTGCACATGTAAAGATCAAAGAACACAAAACCTGGCACAAGTTCTCCAACTTGACTAATCATTAGCTCACACACACGCATAAACACTATCATGCATCATACAACAAGATAAAGCTCATGAATTTAACTTATCCTCAGTCAAATCCCCAAAACGACAATTTTTCATAGCATAATCGGAACTATCGCCATATTAGCCCCGGTACTACCGCACACGCGGACGTACCGCTCGAAACACTGCGGAACTACCGCTCTTCATGAAATCTCAAAGTCTTCCGTAAACACACTCTCTAGAAATTCCATACCTTTATCAAACGGTCATACCGACTAGTGGTATTATCGACGTTCAAAGCACGGTCATACCGTTCTGCGGTCATACCGCGCCAAGACTACAGTTCTACCGATTTTCACTTAACAGTGCTTGTCGGAAACTCTCTCCGTGAAAACCTATCGCGGTACTACCGCCATCCATGGCGCGGTCATACCGCTCAGCAAGAAATCCAATGTCCAAAAAACAAGTGTTCTAGTTTTTCCATATCGCCAAAAACACAACGGTATTACCGATGTGCGGTACTACCGCAAATTCCAAACGGTACTACCGCACCTCTGAAATGCGTAAAAGAACTCAGAATCAAGCCCTGAGATACGTGGACGCTCCAGATGATTTGGGCCGATCGGACCATACTTCAAAAGCGTCGGATTTAGGAGCACTGTAAAAAGTCCGAACGTTCCCCTTGATTTCAGCTGTCAGATTTCAAATCAAAAGCTCACAATCCTTGAAGAGTTCGGACGGTCCGAACATTCCTCTCAATATGAGTCGTTAGATCAGGACTAATGGTTTGAGCAAAACACGCATTCGGAACCTTGAAGAACGGTACTACACGCATTGACAACCAGCGGTCATCTGCATCTAGTAATACCGCACATTAAAAGCCGATACTACCGCTCTCAAGAAAACCAGAAACTCCAAAAACAAGCCTTCTGGAAATATTGAACCACCAACAAAAATGCGGTCGAACCGTCCTGCGGTAATACCGCGCAAGAAACTGACAAAAGCTGATTTTCGACAGAATTCAACAGAGCTCAAAAGCAAGTCAGCAACTAAGATCCAAAACATGTTCTAGAGACAATGTATTCATCTTAAAATACCAAGATTAAGTCTTATTGTCAATGTGTTCATCATCAAATATCATGACCAAAAACCTCTTGGTCTTACACTTACCAATAGGACAAACTTGTTGTAAATGTCATATTTTCCGGCACTTATGGTAATACTTACCATCTTGCTTAACAAACCTTGTGGGCTTGTTTACCGGTTTCTTACCTTTCTTGGGGACATACCCAAGTCCTTCTTTATTGAATGAGCATCTTTGCTCACTCAAAAGCTTGTCAAGGGTAGCCTTACCCTTGAAGCACCGTTCCAAGTTTTTACTTAACTTGGTGACTTGCTCTTTTAGTTCATTGTTTTCAACAACAAGTTTTGCATCATGAGACTCCACATTATCATGATTAGAGTTAATATTAGAGCAACATGGCATAGCAAGTAGGTCATTACATGAAGTAGACGCACTAGTCTTAGCAATTTCTACGCTAGGTATTCCATCAATAATATCACATGTAATACCTACGCTAGAGCAAGACTTGCTTAAATTTTCTTGGATAAGCAAGTCATGAGTTTTCTTTAGCTCCTCATAAGAATCTTTTAGAGAGATATGCTCTCTCTTTAAGACTTTATATTTTGACATTTCTTTTCCAAGATATTCACTCAAGTCTTCAAGCATATCCATTAATTCATTATATGTTGGTTCATTATCATTAATGTATTTTACCTTATCTCCTTTTGCCATGAGGCAAGTAGGAGTGGAGAAGAGTGATGGAGCCTCCTTGATGGCGATGCCAACGAGTCCCTTCTTCTTGGGGGACTCATCTTCATCGGAGTCGGAGTCAGTTGACTCCTCATCGGAATCTCATTCTCCAATATAGGCTTCATGCTTGCCATCCTTGTGAAGCTTTTTAAAAAGCTTCTTCTTGCCATCGTATTATTTCTTTTTGAATGACTTACCCTTGTCATCCTTCTTTAAAGGATAATGAGAGGCAATGTGCCTATTCTCTTCGCAATTATAGCAGCGGATGTTGCTATAACGCTTGTTGTCACTTGAGGATTGCCATTTCTTGCTCTTGTCGAAGTTGAAGCTTCTATGTGGGCGTCTTCTCATGAATTTCTTCATTCTTCTAACAAGAAAAGCAAACTCTTCTTCGGAGTCTCCTTCTTCATCCTCATCATCACTTGATTCCGCTTTGGCCTTGAAAGCGGCAATCTTCTTCTGCGAGAAAGATGACTCTAAAAACTCTCCCTTGTCTTTCTTGAACAATTCATTTGTTATGAGATTGCACAAGAGTCCCGTCGACACCATTCTTGGCAACACGAGAGAGTTGAGAAATAACGTCACCAACGTCTCATACTTGTCCGGTAGAGCCCTAAGTATCTTGCGCACAATATCAACATCAAGAAGGTTAGTGCTAAGACCTTTGAATTCATTCACAATGTTATTGAGTCGTGAATACATATCGGTGATGTTTTCATGAGGCAAAATTACGAATGCCTCATATTTGATCTGAAGCCTATGCAATTTGGCATCTTTGACCGTGGATGTTCCCTCATGGATTTCCGAGAGGGTGGTCCAAATTTCGTGAGCGGTTTCCAAGTTGCTCACTCTATTGAACTCATCTGCGTTCAAAGCACCAAAAAGAGCATTCATAGCTTGGGCATCTAAATGAGCATTATGCCCCTCTTGATCTGTAGGAAGTAGTGGATTAAGAGGCATGACGTAACCCTCATCTACGATTTTTCAAATGCTTGGACTCATGGCCTTTAAATAGATTGACATTCTAATTTTCCAATAAGCATAATTAGAGCCATCAAACAAAGGAGCTTTTCTTATAGCAATTCCCTCACTGGCCATCCTTTTCTCTCTTAGACGGATAAGTCTAAATCAATGAGAGACCAAGCTCTGATACCACTTGTAGGATCAAGGATAACCGACTAGAGGGGAGGTGAATAGGAGGTTTTTAAACTTTTTGACTAATTAATAATTTAATCCAATTATGAGCTAAGTCTAAACTAGATACAATTTTTGCTAAGCAATTCAACACAAGATAAATGCTAGAATTATAAATGCGGAATAAGTAAAGACAAGAAATAACCACAATTGAGACAATGAAGTTTTTCCCGTGGTATCGAAGACTTGTCGGTCTTCACTAGTCCACGTTGAGGAAGCTTGAACAAATCAAGCCGGCTCCACGAATTAAGCCTTCCCTCGATCACTAGTGGTTGTTCTTCCTCCGCTCCGGAGATGGTGAACACCAGACCACTCACAATCTTGGCACCGGACCTCTTCACAATCTTCTTGAAGAGATTACCGTGCTAACACCGCCAAGCCGTCTAGGTGTTTGGCAAAACACCAAGAGTAATGAATCAATGACCTTCGCTTGAAGGCACTCAAGTGCAATGGATCAATCTAGAATGAATGCACTTGAATTTTGGCTTAACTAACTCACAATGAATGCACAAGTGTATTTGAGGTGTTGGAAGGATGCTCAAGACTCTAAGGATGTTAAATGTGGTCTTGCCCCTGTCCTTGAGCAGGTAGAGGGGTATTTATACCCCCCCACCAACAAATACGACCGTTGGGGAGGAAATCCCCAACTTTCAGTGAAATACGGTACTAGCGCCAAGTAATGTGCGGTACTACCGCTCCTCACCTACCGGTTAGTAACGACTACAACAGTGGCATTAACTGCTCTGACATAGCCGTTGGAAACTTCGGCGCGGTACTACCGCCAACTATCATGCGGTACTACTGTTGGCCGGTCATACCGCTTAACAAGGGCTGTACTACCGTTTCTCAAAGGACCCAAAAAGGGTACCTACTGGAAAAAACGTACCGCTCAACATTTCAGAATTACCGGAGAGCAGTAGTTCCGCTTGAACAACTGCGATACTACCGCTCACAGGGTTTGCAATTAAAGCCGAAAAATTGTCTCTCTGGAATTTACGTACCGCCAACATATTTTCGGAACAACCGGGGTGCGGTAGTACCACACCACAAGCCCGGTCGTACCGCTTAGCGGTAGTACCGCCAATACAACATCGATACTACCGATTGCCCTGACAATGCATAGTTAGCTTTCCAAAACAAATTCTAAATGCATGCATGATCCTAAATTGATCCAAATGGCACAAGAACATGCTATCAAGCTACTAGTCATGATCCCTCTTAATAGTACGACATTTAACCTAAAATTCGGTCTTTCAACCATTTCTCCTAAGACCAGTAAAACATAAAAAGGATCCTAGACTACTTGTACCTTGTCTTTGAACCATATTAATCTTCATTTTGTCCTTTAGCATGCATCTTCAAGTTATCAAACTCACCATTTGGACTTAACCTTGTAAATACTCAATAAAGATGTTAGTCCCATATTCACATATTATCATTAATTACCAAAATAATTTTTAGGGGCCTAGATGCTTTCAACTGGCTTCCCTATGACTGCGTACGACATCCTAGCCACGTGGCGCACAGACCTCCTGGCGAGGTTCCACGATGTGCTGCTGCTGAGCAGCGGGTACACGGTGTTCAGCGGCCCTCACGGGCCGACGCTGAGGTGGATCCGCCAATTCTACGTAAGTCTTCGTAACTATTGTTCTCTTGCATCAATTCATTTGTGAACCTTGCTGACATGTACATGTCTTCTTGCAGCCTGAGTGTATGGCGGAGAACACATGCGACGTCATTGTTAGGAGGCACTTTGAGACTTATTTGTTGTGGTTGTTCAGGTGGGCCATGTTCCTAGGTTCACATGGCGACAGCGTCGAAAAGCACTATGTCCTGTGCATAGTTGGACTTTGCAGCGTACACGGTCAGCTTGTACGTCGAGGACGACGACGTGGACCGGCCAACCATGGCCACAGTGCGGTGCCACCAACGGGTTAGTTTCATGATCATTATTATTTTTCATAATGTAATCACAATTTCGTGTGCTAAATTTCCGGTGTTCTATTCCACAGATCACCTACACGTCGATCATTTTGCAGCGGCCCTACCTGGAGCACGTTGCGATGTTTGATCAGCTGACAGATGACCGTGTCATCTGGACACCGTACACTCGGGAGAGGGTGTACGCGCGCGCGCTCGAAGGACTGTCGATCCTATGCACACGAGACTACGTATACTGGTACACACGGAGGGCCTTGGTGCACGAAGTCTTCATAGAGGAGTACCAGGTGCAGCGGGTCATGCACCGATTCGATGCGCTGTGATGGGTCCCGGCCAGTGGGGATGCGGTCTTAAACAAGCGTCCATGGGTAAGTTCACGCTTTACTTCTTTCGTATAATGTGTGTTTCATGCCGACCAAATAATTGTCTTGGCATCCACATGTGCACTAGGAAGGGAGTACGTGATACAGTCTCCTGGTTGGAGAAGATGTCCTCTTGGGTTGAGGCTTGGATCAGCGCCTACGACGACCTTGTCCAGGAGGATGCTCCTTACAGCCCTGGGATGTACGAGGAGTACATGGAGTGGTACGCTAGTCGGACGAGGCTTCACTGCGTCCGGGTCGTGGTCGACCCATCACGACACGAGGCTGCGACGTCCGACACGTACCCCACCAAGTCTTACTCCGCATTCCACCGCTCCGTACATATTGAACGGTTCATACATCATATTTAATTTGCAAGATTTAGGTTTCTAACTTGTTGATTATGTGTCCAAACAGATCTACACTAGGAGGTCCTCGAGTTGGCAGCCTCCGCACATCATATGACGCTTTGGGACACCAGAGGGGTCCTGTAGCGGATCGTGGAGAATGCGAGACGAGGGATCCAGATCGCGACTTGTCGCATGCCGAGGGACCCGGTGGACCCACCAGTGCGTGGACGAGGGGTTAGCCATGGTGGTTCACGGCCACGGGTTCCTCCCCCGGACGTGGCGGGCGTGTCCTCGTGGCACCATAATGGAAGCACCGTGAGACAGTTTGCAGGTGAGCATGAGAGATTCTCTTCCTCTTCTTTATTTCGAACCTCACTAGTTACTAACGACAATCTTCTCTTGTAGGTCCTGAGCTCCACGGGTACGTGGGGCAGGAGTAGGTGGAGTCGTCGGGGGCACGCCTTCGTGCCACCAAGTATGACCACCTTGCTTGCTTACGTAACATCCTTTTTCGTGGTTTTCGCCATGATTACATGCGTAATGGAATGCTTCACATATCAACCATCACTTTGGGAGGAGGATTACTTGTCGCAAGACGAGCCACGCTCCGAGGACTACCACGTGGAACCTAGGTCTCTGTGGGGCTTTTTAGCTGCACGGTGCGCCGAGATCGACCCAACTGACACAGGACCCCCCCTCGCGATACCACCTCCAGCTACTCACTTCTGCCGGGTACCTCAGCAGCCTGATCCTCTGATGTACTCACTCCAGCGCCGGGCAAGGCCAGGGGCAACACGCGGGGTACACCCTTAAAGGGGCCGCCAGTAGATATTTGTTTCTCTAAATATCAGTCATGCCATGCAAATATTAATTTCTGTACAACTATTATTATGCTAGTCTAGTGTTTCGATATCTGTTTTTTGCGTGCAACCCGCGACCACGTGAGAGAGTCTGCATCGGGACACCCTACACCACCCTCTTTCTATGCCTTCACTCCCCCACGCCAGCTTTACAAACCGATATGACAACACACTGCGACACTTACTTTTAGAGTGAACACCAGGCAACTTTGCGCAGCGACGAGACCCAACGAGTCAGTTTTGCCCAGCGACGTGACCCAATGAGTTAGTTTTGCGTAGCGACGTGACCCAACGAGTCTCCTTAGGGCCGTTGCCTCGCGGACGCGAATTTCCTTCAACCGAATTACAATTTAGTCGTGTACGCAGGGACGGCTCGGCATATAAGTAGTACCCCTTCCACGGCGAGTTCTCATGCATCAAGACTCCAACACAATCTAGTTCAGATGGAGAAGTAATAGGAAGAGATTCGCGAACTCGCAAGGCGTGCTGGGGCCCTAGACGAACAAAGGGAGCGTGCGAGGAGGGCACCTCCCCGCAATGACACCCCCCGTAGTAGCAACCCTTATCAGAAAATCCTAACCAAGCGTTCACTATAACACCCGCCCTGAGGGGGAGACGACACCCCTCTGTTGGTGCAGGGACACATGCAAGTTCTTCAAGTCCAAGAAGCGGCTCAGTCTAGGCATGCGTTACTGGGTTTGTGCGAACTACTCCTGTGACTATCTCGACCGCCGTTGTGACACGAGCCGCTATCGGCAGCCGGTAATGATCAGTTATAGTTGTTCTATAATTTCTCTTTCAAACCCTGCAGTAACAACTTCTCCCGTTTACCCGTAGTCTCCGGATCCGCTATGTGGCTACCAGAAGTGGATTGACCAAAGGATCTACCTACATGACCAGTGAACCCTCGACTGCGAGGAGTGAGATGCCAAGAGGGAGCGCGAAAGGAGGGAGGAGGAGCGCCACAACGAAGAGCACAACGAGCGTATCTGGCGGGAGACACAAGCTCATCTCGAGACGTGCAAGCGCAGGGAGCGCGAGAAAAATGGCGGCCGAGGCTAAGGCAGCCGGTGATGAGTACAATGCCGAGCTGGGCCGCAAAGGCAAATGACCACGTTCCACGCGGTAGTCTGACTCGCTTCGTTCATATGTCTCATGTATTTCTAATGCTCTAAAGGCACGCGTGTACCGTCCTCGATTCGTTAGCATGCGTGCCATGTAACTCCCTTGTCGTATCAACTATCATGTTATTATCATTGCATTAGTTCTCCAAATTTGTCCACCGTGTATGAATTCTCTAGTGTATTGTAATATCACTTATCTTTCTACTTATGAATCATTGATACATCAATCGTCCTTATAAAATTATTTAGAAATTCACTGCACTACAACAATATACGACGATCATAAAATGTTATTGCGAGTCTAACAGATTTCGTACCGTTCAGAATCTATAAAAATCACAAACACACCAGCTAGTTTAGGGTTTAGGGCCTTCTTGTCGCTAGTTCAACCGGCAACAGCAGTTGGACTGGCGACAGGGAGCTGGACCGGCGATAAGGAGGGAACAGGATCCATATCGTCAGTTCAACTGGTTGGTAATTTTTTTGGACGATTTTTTTTAAAATTTATTTAAACATTTTTTTTAAAAAAAAATCCGCTCGCGCCGTTCGACACTTCTTGGCTTGGCTTCCAGGCTTCCATTCCACCCATAACCCAACAATAACCAAACAAAACAGGCAAACGCATCCTTTCCACCCGGAAACAAATCCTCCTCTCCACTCCTCCCCCTTTCCCTTTCTAGTCACTTCTTCCCAACCTAAACCCCCTCAAACCTCTCTCCTCTCCTCTCCTCTCTCTCTCTCTCTACCAAGAAGAAGAAGAAGCCGCTTCCAAGTTCCAGGAGGAGGAGGAGAGAGAGAAGGCTCCGAGATCTTACCTGCATTGCACTCTCGATCCGAGCGGCAGGCTCTCTCCTTCTCTCTCCCCCGCGATGGATCAGGACGACGACGATCGCGCGGTGTCGAGCATCGCGGCGGCGCGGCGCTCGCTGCGGGCGGGCGTGGAGAAGTCGCGGGCGCTGGGACACGCGCTGGCGCGCGCGGGGCCCCGGCTCAAGGAGATCCAGGTGGCGCTGCCGGCGCTCGAGGCCGCCGTCCGCATTATCCGCGCGCCGCGGGCGGAGCTCACCACCGCGGGGCCGCACATCAACCGCGCCGTCGGGCCCGCCGCGGCCGTGCTCAAGGTGTTCGACGCCGTGCACGGCCTAGAGCCGCCGCTCCTTGCGGGGGGCGCTGCGGCCGGAGACCTCCCTGGCTACCTCGCCGTGCTCGGGCGGCTCGAGGAGGCCCTGCGGTTTCTGTCGGGTAACTGCGGCCTCGCCGCCCAGTGGCTTGCGGACATCGTCCAGTACCTCGGCGACCGCGACCTCGCCGACCCGCGCTTCCTCGCTGACCTCGGCGTCACTCTCGACGGGCTCAAGAATCCCTCCGGGGACCTCGACGGTGGCCTCCTGGCCGCCGCCCTCGACATGCTCGAGGCCGAGTTCCGCCGCGTCCTCGCCGACCACTCGGACCCACTCGCGATGCAGCAACACAGCAGCGCCTCCGCCTCCATTGCGCCGTCTCCCATCCCCGCCGCCGCAGTCCACAAGCTCAGCCTGATTCTTGACCACCTCGTGGCCAATGGTCGGCAAGACCGCTGCGTGTCCGTGTACGCCGAGGCACGGGGAGGCGTGGTGAGTGCCAGCCTTCGTGCCCTCGGTCTTGACTACTTGCGCAACCCGGCTGATGACGCGCAGACATTGGGCCCTGGCGTTGAGTTGTGGGGGCGACATCTGGAGTTTGTTGTGTGCCGCCTTCTCGAGTCCGAGCGGCAGCTCTGCACCAACGTGTTTGCGCAGCGCAAAGATGGTGCATCAGCGTGCTTTGCCGAGGTGACAGCGCACGCCAGTGTTCTCGATTTCTTGAGGTTTGGCCATGCAGCTGCTGATGCCAAGAAGGACCCCATCAAGCTCCTGCGATTGTTGGAGGTTTTTGATTCTTTGAATAAGCTCAGGTTGGACTTCAACCGGTTGTTCGGCGGAAAGGCGTGTGCAGAGATTAAGAACCAGACAAGGGACCTTGTGAAGTTGGTGGTGGATGGTGCCGTTGAGATCTTTGAGGAGTTGCTTGTGCAGGTGGAGCTGCAGCGGCACATGTCTCCCCCAGCTGACGGGGGTGTACCGCGCCTAGTTAGCTTTGTGGATGAGTACTGCAACTGGCTCCTCGGTGAGAAATACAGGCCTGTGCTTGCACAGGTGCTCACCATCCATCGCAGCTGGCGCAAGGAGGTGTTCAATGACAAGATGCTTGTTGATGTGGTGCTTAACATTGTCAAGGCCCTTGAAGCCAACTTTGATGTTTGGTCGAAGGCGTACGAGAATGTGACACTATCGTATCTCTTCATGATGAACACACATTGGCATTTCTTTAAGCACTTGAAGGCTACTAAGCTAGGCGAGCTCTTGGGTGATGTGTGGCTCCGGGGGCATGAACAGTGTAAGGACTACTATTTGACAGTGTTTATGAGGGATAGTTGGGGGGGACTTTCGCCACTGCTCAACAGGGAGGGGCTAATCTTGTTCTCGAAGGGCCGGGCCACGGCAAGGGACCTGGTGAAGCAGCGCCTCAAAACGTTCAATGCGAGCTTTGATGAGATGTTTCGCAAACAATCGGCATGGGTTATACCAGACAAGGACTTGAGGGAGAAGACATGTGACCTTGTGGTGCAGGCAATAGTTCCTGCTTACCGGAGCTACATGCAGAACTATGGGCCACTCGTGGAGCAGGATTTAAGTGCTAGCAAGTATGTAAAGTACACCGTCGATGGTTTGGAGAAGATGCTCAGTGCACTATTCATTCCCCGTCCCAGGAGGGCTGGGAGCTTTCAAATCAGGCACTCGGATGGCAAGATTACCAGTGCGATGACAGGGTTGTATCGGAGTGCATCCACAGTGAAATAACTCCAGTCGAAGAACAAATAGACTGGTTCTAATATTTATGAAATAACTGGATAAGTGAGAATGATTCATTTTTTGCCAGTCGGCAAAGAGCTCTGCGCTGGATGTGAGGTGTAATGATGGACCTATGATGAGAGCAGTGGTGGCATATGAACATAAGCTCTTCTTGAGTTGGCATGGTGAACGGAAGATAGTGGGAGCATTTCCTCTGTGCGTATTTGAGATGTTACCCTCTCCTCGGCTGTCTTCCCTTCTTTCTGTTATTGTGTTAGTGTCCCTAGCACCATAGTCATTCATTTAGAAACTTTTGTGGGGACTGGTGGATATTTAAAATAATCAGCTGTGTAGTGTATGTAAAATTGGTTGTATTTTAGGTGGGCTGTAGACATTTATGATTTATCTGTTCCATGTGCTACAAATTGAGCTTCCAATATGCAATGTATTATATGAAAAACTGAAAGTTTGAAGAACTGTTGAAAGCTAACTGGTTATTGTCAGTCCCTGTATTTCTCAGTGAAGAAGCTCTGTGATTCGGTAAACTGGTGTAATATATACCCCCAATATACAGTCGAGTTACATAATAATTGATGCAATCACAGTAAATCCCTCCACAATTTCTTTTTCACGATATTATTGTAAAAACATTGAAGAATAGATTAGAACTAATTGTTTCTTTTTGTTTTCACTGAAAAGTGACTTGTTCCAGCCAAGTCAGATTTTGGGGGTTATGTTGAAACCAGCCATAACAGGTGCTGACATCCATTGAGGAATGTGATCTAGAAGGTTTGTTAACACTGGTCGTGTCTCATTCAGTTCAGGTGGCGTGTCCAGTTACTAACGTGTATTTCGACGAAATATTAATGTTTAGTGTGTGTATTGATGCAGGACGAATTCAACAATCTTGAAATGATGGAGCCCGCATCTTTGGCATGCCAGGAGTAAAAAAATTGTTTGGATCATTTTGTTTATTTCCCTGCAATTTGTGTTTCCAGGTAATGTCGTGCTGTTTTGTTGAATGGGCCAGAGTGATCACAAGTACAGAAGGGAAACCTGACCAGTGACCACTGCATAATGTAAGTGCCAACTGCCGATATTGAGCTATTTTTACTCTCAGTATTTTCCATTCTGCAAGACCCTACATCATATATCAAAACATTCGTGCCACCAATTCATCATGATCTTTTCATCCTTTTCAGCACCAGTGCAGTGCTCCAGAGAACTCTCTTCTTGGTATGGATGGTTTCAGCGCATCCGTATCTCTCGCGGCAACAAATGGTGGGCTATCCAAATGATGTATTTTCTCCTAATGTCTGCAAAGATGAGATCAGCTGTGTGCAGATTAAAATCACTTTAACTCTGTCCCTTGATGGCTTGACAACAGAATATATACCACGCATCTGACGAGGTCTTAACTGTGCCAATGTTTAGGGAGATAATCACTGTGTAAGTAATCCAAAATTCCTAAGGAGAACTTTGATGCATCTTCATAATGCCTCATTGCAGTTCTCAAATAGCCCCATGGATAATCATCCAGTCTTCCACAGTTTCTGACCAGCATTGTTTTTTTTTTTTTGAGGGGAGCAAATGTTTGGTTCATGAAGCTGAAAAGCGTCAGAAAGAACGGCAGGTTCAAGACTGTATTGAGCTGTGGATTATAAAGTACGGAATAATGATGTTCTGCGGTATGTGGAATCCCTAGAACTATAAACTATTATCATCCATTCGATCAAGGGAATTGACAATGCTGGAGTAATTAATTATTTGACAACGAAAGCCTAAATTGAAAATCCCAAATAATTTATATTCTGAAAGAGAGGTGGTACTATAATACTAATATGTTTGTGACAGGACAAAAAACAACTTCAGGCACAAAAAAGGGATAACACGGTAGTATGGGCTGCAGAAAATTTGGCCCAATAGCAGATAGGAGAGCGCATTTGACAGGCCTACACAAGCGGTACTCGGCTACTCGTAAACATGGCCCATTCAATATGAGCCGTCCATCCTATATCAAATGGTTAGGGTATCCTTGTCACGCTCCTCACCGTAGTAGGAAGCTTCCTACACTGTATTACACTATTACCGTTTTATTTTGTCAGATTTGACACTGCTAACTTACCAGTCAATTGACTGGTTGATTTCATTTATTCGTGCCCCCTTCCATGTTTGAATCTCTTGTGTCGTTTCACTGTGATGATTTGGTGGCGACATCTGCTTGGCCTTCTATGCTGTTTGGTGTTTTATCCATAGTAGTTTTTTGTTTCCGATTTTTTCTGTTTCCCTTGTTTTTCTGGAATTTCTGGGATATCGGGAGATCATCAGAAGACCGAAGGGGGGAAAGGTGGATTTAGGATTTCCTAGGTGGTACTATTTTTAAACCCATCTTTTGAACTTTTTTGTCGGTTCTGAACTTCTGATGAGAATATGCACGGATGAAGTTTATGCTATTTTGATAGGTCGGTATGTTAATTGTGATACATTCCGAGGCCAAGTGAGGGCTAATGAGGCAAATTAGCCTTCTGTGGGAGGTCTTAGCTTGAATAAGGTCCTCAAACCATCAGATTGTAGCAACTAGCAACGATGGATCATCAGCCTGGACCTTCATAGGGAAGCTTGCACAAGTGGCAGCCATAGTTTTCTTTTGGTTTATGCTTCTTCGATGAAGTCAGAATTTGACATGATGAGAAGTTGCATGCGTTCCACACTAAATGATTTTGATCAGTCGCTTATTTGATAATCTCAACTAACCCTGCAAGTAAAACCTAGTTGTCAGCAATCAGAATTGACATGCATTGCATGTATAAATAATGGTGTGGGGGCTATTCCTTTATCCACTAGGAGGATGTTGCTTACAAGTACGGAAATATTTCTTTGCTGCTATGATTTATTCATCAGCCCACTGTATGCTACGTTGTCAATATTTGGGCGAACGTTCATTTGGTCATGTTGGCCAACTTTTGGTTTGGCACTTCACTGAGATCACTCAACAGTGATGCTACTGTTCTAATTTTTTCAGAGTGCTCTGCCTTTTTTTTCTATCTTCATGGCCACTTTGCTTTTAATTATTAGTCATTTTTTGGGTGGCCAATGAGCTCAAGAAAGCCAGTATTATAGCTTGTAGACAGTAGACGTGATGGAGTCTAGTTTGGTCGCGTATATCTTTTTGAAATGGTTGGTTTTCTCATTTGCTGGCACCATGCTTCAGCGTGTGCAACTGAAATTTAGGAGTCGCATAGAAATTGGAAGGAAAAATGTAGGAAATGATGGTCATATTGCTGAAGTTATACAGCAACTTGTGCAAAATCAATCATGGAATCAGCGTATTAGGATCAATCAACATTTGCTGAACTTTGTGCACTATGCATGCATAGTTCTCGATCTGTCTTGGTCTCTTGGATCTTTAGTCTTACCAAAGCTTTTGGTATTTCGCCTGCTTCAGTCTATGGCTTCAAAATACCATGTTGCTTTTTTTTTTTGCTTCCTTACCTTTTGCCTGCTTCGGTCGATGGCTACTTTCTTTTGCCTGCTTCCATGATGCCAGCTTCGGTCGTGTTATGATGGAGAAACATAAATTGTTCACAATGACTGTTTTCCAGCCTATTAAGGGTTATATTGTAAGTGTGCGCAGAATGTCCACAACCTGAAACATGGGGTGTGAATGTGGGCAATCGCAACAATTCACGTTAGTACTCACCAGGGAACCACCTTATGAAATCCGTAATTGTTTGAAAATGTTATTTTTGTTATATTATGTTTAGATTTGTAGAATTTGATGTGTCTCTCATTTTTCTAAATGACAACACACCATAGTTTGAGTTTAAATATTACATCCACTGCCCGCTTATTTAAGCATTGTAAGTTACTCCGCATGCCTTAATTAGCTCGCTTCAACAATGTGCTATTGAGAAAATAACCCTTATCATCTAGATGTGCAGCATCTGAATGTGATTTAGAGAAGAATGCAACACATAAAGTCCTGAAACAATTTGGATGATAACATTAGCATGGCATAGCTTCAGAAGGCATAAAGTTCTGGGCAAAACAAATTCATCAAAATTAACAAATTTTCAATCATTTTCTGAGAGAATTATTCCTTTTTTTTTCTGAGATAACTGAAAATGCTGATATGTAGGCAAGTGATTCTATCATTTCTATGACATTGTTGAGGTTTCAACATAGGCATGGCAGGGAGGCATTTGCCGAAAAGGAAGTTGTATGGACAACAGGAACGAAATTAAGAAACACATACATGCATCTTAATTAGACAAAAGAAAAGGAGATAATACGCAAAACGCAGAGCGAAACAAAAGTTTGTATCGTAAGGCATGAATCAATTTCCCAAGAACCGACATGTTGAGGCCATCGGCAATCAAAACAACACGGAGCAGAATTGGTCGTTAAATCGGACGGAAACCAGTCAGCCTTAAGCCGACTTTGAGGGTCCATGTGTTCAGTGTTCAGAATTACCAACCACATGAACTTGACACTGAGGGAAGCACAACATCTCAAAATGCAACACATGCCCCAGGCTGGATCACTACGAACTGGCTGGGCACTGAAGCAGCAAACGAAATCTCAGGAATCACTACTACGGAATCACAATGACACGGTAAGAAACCAAAAATGAAAAGAAAAGAAAAGAAAAGAGAGAGTACATTACATTACAACCATATGCGATGCGAGGAAAAGAGATTAGGACATCCATGATTGGATTACCTGCAAGCATCGAGTCGGCTAGCTCTTCAGGTCCAAGCTCCCACGGGCGCAGGTGCGCGAGACCTGAAGGACGCGGGAGCCCAAGGCATCACCAGGCTTCCGCAGCCCCGGCTCTCCGCAAGTTGACGGGAAAGGGGAGGTGGAGAGGGAGGCCGCGCGTTGAGTTTTTTTTTTTTTTTTTTTTTTGCTAATATAGCATTTTGACATCCTAAATAGCAAATCTAGCACTCTCTCGATACTAATAGCAAAAAATAGCACCGAAGTTATGCCCCAGAGGTCCGGACCTGTCCTCTGCGACACGTCACCTAGTTCGTACCCTAGGAGCATGGATCTGACTGTGTCCATGCCCCGGCCGCACGAACGACCCTCTGCGCGCCACGTGGCCAAGCCACCGATCTCCCTCTCCGGTGAGTTTTTTTTTTGCCATCCTAAGTGTATCACGATGTGTTGATTGTGTTCCCAACCTTCCTCCATCTTTCCCCAAACCTTCTTTCGGCCGCTACGCCGCCGTCGAGTGTCGTTGCCGCCACCACCATCTCCTCCGACACCGGCGCCGTCGCCCCACCGCCTCGGCCCCTCCCTGGTCTCCCTAAGCGACCCGGCACGACCTCCTCATCGGTATTGAGTCCATGCTCATGCCATCTTCCGTCGGGTGCCACTACTGACGCCATCCGCGCCGCTCCGCCCGCGCCATTGCCTCCTGTCGCCTCCTCGAGCCTCTGACGACCCATTTTGGCTTTCACCAGCCGTCGCCGCGCCGCCACTTCCTCTGTTTCCCTTCCTCTATTCTTCTCTTCTATCCCCCTCTCCTAGTGACATTGTGCTCGTCTTGTCCGTGTGCTTGGGGCACAGACGCGGCTAGTCCGTGCACCTAGGGCATTGACTCGGGCCACATGGCGCGCAGAGGGTCATCTGTGCGCTTGTGGCACGAACACGGCCCGACGTGTTGCGCAGAGGAGCTCCCTGGTCTCCCCAAGCGACCCGGCACGACCCCCTTGTCAGTGTTGAGCCCATGCTCACGCCATCTTCTGTCAGGTGCCGCTGAGCCATGCTCGCGCCATCCGCGCCGCTCCGCCCGTGCCACTGCCTCCCGTCACCTCCCCGAGCCCCCGACGACCCATTTTGTCCTTCACCAGCCGCCGTCGTGCCGCCACTTTCTCTGTTTTCCTTCCTTATTCTTCTCTCCTATTCCCCCTCTCTCCTAGTGACATTGGGCTCGTCTCGTCCATGCGCTTAGAGCACAGACACGACTAGTCTGTGCGCCTAGGGCATTAACTTGGGTCACGTGACGTGTGGAGGGTCATCCGTACGCCTATAGCACGAACACAGCCCGACGTGTCGTGCGGACGAGAGGTCCGGCCCCTAGGGCGTGAACTCCCACGGCGTTTGACCCTGCAGTGCGGTGCGGGAAAATGGGGAGTTCAAAACTGTTAGAAATCGATAAGGTACTGTGCTTCTTAAAGGGTCTTCACAGAGAAGAAAAAAACGTGATCGGATGCTAAATAAGCACATGACGACCAAAGAAAAGGCTTCCCATCATCCAACAGCAAATACAGGCAAAACGAACCATGGTGATTCTGTAGCTTCTGTTTCGCGCATTCAACAAAACACGGCAACATATCAGGTCAGTAATTAGATTTATTCGAACGCTTGCTCGGTTAAGCGGAGGCATTACAGAAAATGATTTAACGCGTCATACGTCGTCAGGCCTCAAAAGAATACCCTATCTGCCGTTCCCACTGCTTCAGCAACGGCAAGTAACTTTGCTTTCATGTCATTTGTTCATGCTATCTGGATGAGCTAACTATAGGAACTACCAGCAAATTAGCCTGGGTAACAGGAAACGCCCTACAGACTTCTGTAGTCGACGACTGTGACTTCTTCCTCAGGAGCGTCAAGATCATTGTAACTGCGACCAGGATCAGAAACAAGTTACAAGATGGCCATGGAAAGAAATAGCACAGTATAACAATAGATTCAAGATAAAAAAATCTTTTGCTTCCTCAAGAGTAAATAACACAGCAAAATAAACGACAATTCTTCAGCCCCACAATGAAACGCAAGATGCCAAACTAGTACAAAGTAGAAAGTCTACGAAAGGTATATCAGTAAATAGTTAACCATGCAAAAACAGGCAAGGACAGAAGAGAAAAGTTAACATTGCATCAAGCAGTCATTACATATAACACAAAGCTGTTTGATAAATATTTTCGAATCTTATTTATCTAATCCTTGAGCAAGTAGAAAACCTAAAAATGGTCGCCACCCCCATTACCTAAAGGCTAAAGCAAACAAATGCTATGAGCTTATGAAAGTTAGTTAACCAGAGGAGTACTGACCTTCGCAGAGGACGGGGGTCAGGCGGATAAGACGGATGCATGGGTATCATTGGTCCCAGCATCACAGGCTTCTTCCCATGCGGAGCGCCATTTGGTCTTGGAGGTCCTTGCCCTCGCATCATCTGCATGGCTATCTTTGGAGGTGCAGGAACAAATGGACCCAATGGGCTAAAACCAAAACACCGATCATTAGTATTCCACAAATGAATTATTAGTTGACTTGCATAACATAACCTACCCAGCACCGGGCACAGGCATTAGTACTGGTGGAGCGGGGAATTCATGGACAAATGGAGCATTTGAGCCCTGTACATCAAAAGGGCCAAGCATCTGTTCATCAGGTCTTCGTCTCATTCTGTCCTGCAAATAAGAGTGGCGATATCAACAAAGATGTTTAAACTGCAAGTTCAGCATCTTAATAAACATCACTATTTCTTATGATGTAATTTCCCTTAGCCAACATACTACGCAAGAGATGCGACATAGAAAACCGCACAAGAGGTAAAATCTCAACTTTATAAGTAACTAGATTACGATAGTTAATCTTTTGTGGTAAAAACCGGTTACCAGCAAACTTCAGGTCAGGCGACTGGAAATGGGTGTGGGGGGTAGAGGGAAACAATATGGAAGAATAAATAGCTTCTTTAATTCTTATCTACCAACAGAAAGCAGCATAGTCATGTATTCCAAGACAGTCTGAATAAATAGCTAAATTTACTAAAGAATGCCTGATACATGCATTATGTTCAGTACATCAAAAACATATTAAGTCAATAAATCAATTTCTTTTTTTTGTCTTTAGAGGGTATCAGTTTCGGTCACAGTGTAGCTAAAGGATATTTAAGGTAATAAATCAATTTCATCTGTATAAACATGTCTTAGGAGAGAACAATCTGCCTAGATTCTAGTCTACAATGTGGAAACAAACAGGTAAAAGATCTACAACACAGACTTGACTAGTGGCTAGTGAGCGCAACAAATTACAGATTGAGCTTCTATTGATCTCAGTCAAATATGGACAATGAATAAGATTTCAAGAATCCGTAAGAAACATCCTGTGTTCCAGTACAATGAGGATAAACAACTAAGCGGAGAAGAAGCAACTAATTCTTCAAGGGAAAAAATTGTCAGAGGAATGAACAGTTACGATGTACACCCAGTAAGACAGAGAGAGAGAGAGACTAGGAATCATGCAATTTGTTTTTAGAGTTCATTTAGGCAAGCATCATAGTTTTTCTCACCCCGCCGTACAAACAAGAAAATGTTGAGAAGCATATCAGTAAAAAGGATTAACTAAAAAGCACATAGATTCGTAGTTTCTTACTGGTACAAATTGCTGCATAACTGGTATTCCACCTGGGGCATTTGGATCACTGCATCAAAAAGAATTAAAGAAACAACAAGCGAAGCATCAGCTTTTAACATGTTTAAAAATAGTGAGTTTTCAATTGTATGTGGGAATATCTATACATACTTCATGTAATTTTGGAAATAGATATCCTCTTGGACTCTCAAAGTCAACACAGAGACCAAATCAGGATGCTTGAGCCTCAGATGCTTTTGAACAAACTCAGGAGCATGGAAAACTTTTGCACATCCCTTTGCTCCACACCCATACTTCCAGCCATACTTATCATCCCTAATTTTCCTGACATAAGGCTCTAGGATTTCATCAGTTGCTGCATCAATTTTGTCCTTGGCTGTCAAAACAACTAGAGGATCCTCGTCATTCTTCAGTCTTTCTTTCCAGAAGGAATCCAGTTTTTTCTCCCAATCAGCAGCACTGATGTTAAACGTACTGACACTCTTGTTTTCAGCTCTCACATGACGAAGACCTTTTCCATCTTTCATCTCAGACATGCCATAGTAATCAATACCATGGACACGCCATAAATAAGTAAGGAGAGTGTCTAGGAGCTCAACACCTTCAAGGCCCTTGACAGTAGTTAAGCCCCGGACAATAACTACAGGCCCCATGGATCCAATGTGTGATCTGTCAACATCTGACTTGCCATGATCACCAGTTGACAGGATATTTCCCACAATACCCTTCTCCGCATCAAGCTTTTGCACTAAGGCTAGAGTTTGATCTATGTCAGTTTGAATTCGTCGATACTGTGAACTGACCGGATGAGCCTTAGGAGCAGTTGAAAGTGGTTCGGTTTCTTTTGGGGGACCTCTTCCATGCTTTCTTCTCTTGATACCATAATCGTCATCATCCTCAGAGCTTCCATCGTTGCCATTTCCTGATTTACTTGCTGCACCAGCAGCCATTCCAGGCCCACTACACCAAGAAAATCAAGGTATCAGCAAAAAAACATAAAATACCACAAGATTCATAAAACAAATTATATAGATGCATCTCACAGATCCAAAGTTCCACTCCGCAAATCAAGAATCAAATTCTTCGATGTAGCCTTGCAAAACTCATTCCTCCTGAGTGAACAAAATAAGGCACGACAATGATTAGCGCAAACCCCCCACCAAGAAGAAAAGTTCAACTAAAAGTAAATGTTAACAGGACATAAGAAACTAAGAAATAATGCATATTAAAAGGAACTGTTTCAATTAGTTATGACATGCTACAGTCATTTGCCAATGCTATTCAACACCAATTTGAATAAAAAAATTCAACGTAACCAATTTTGATTAGAATGTCAGGTGAGAAACCTTTTCACCTTTCAATAACAGATAGTAAGTTTGTTGGGTGGTACTTGTCTTTCAACCTGCAATTACAATAAAAAAACAATGAACCAACCAAACCATCTGTTTCCTTAACAGTGTACAATTAACACCTCTATAAGAAAACATTTTGAACATACCGAACTTCATTCTTATGGAGATCAAAATAAGCACGTTTCTGAGTAGTAATGTATGCTGTCCTGTATTCTTGGTACCTTGTTAACCAGGGAAATTAGAAGTATAATTAGACAAATAGGTGGTGTTGAACTAAAATATAGGCTAGTACCAACAGATCAAATTCAAATTTTGTTCTTTTGAGTTGATTACCTGCTCTCAGCTTCAGCTGGTGAAACATCATCTTCAAGAACTTGGGTAAACTGTTTGTACGTCATTAATCCTTTCCTGAAAAGATTCAGAATCATTTAAGATCACATGCAAGTATCATTTGTCAGGGATTCAAAATGAAAAATAAAATAAACCAAGGGGAAAGAAAAACATTAACAAAATACACACAGCACTTGCAAACTTATGAACTAACAGCAATCAACATACCAAGCAGATCAAACCCATCCACTACGAGGCAGCGATGTATGTACCTTTGGGTGATATCTTGACCATCACTGGAAGCACCATATCCAGAGTCAAGACAATCTGAAATAACAGAGAAGTGTTAAAACTTCTAACAGTCATCATTTTCTAAGACATGGTAAGGAAAAACATGAAGGGCCATGACCTTGTATGTATATTAACATTAGCTTCTGTTTTCTTCTGCAGAAGCAGGCTAGTAGTAAATATCAGATTAATTCCGATGCATGGGTACTAAGAATTCTAGATGTGACTAGAGGTAAACCGACAAGGAACAGACATTTAATGTTGACACTGCAGATCTCCTATCTTTCTTATTCTAAAGTACATCAACAAGTACTGATGACAACTCCTACTCATCAAGCGCATAGGAACTCTACAAGAAATTCACCCTGCATCCACCAGGGTGCCAATAAGCATAGTCTTGATTGATGGAGCAGTTGTTCAACTTAGGAAGCTACAATTCAGAATTCAGTTATACAATAGATACAGTGGCATCGGTGCAGCTGCCCTCAATATTTTATTTTGAACCCAAGGGCAGGAGCTCTGCCATTCATTTCAGAAGAAGAAAATACGACACCGGCCCCGGAAGGGAAAACACCAACATCAGGGAAGGAGCCTCAAAACTAGAGCTCCTACCAAGACACCTACTGCACCAACAAGACCAGCATCTTGTGGAGCAATGACAGAACATGACCCTCGCCCAACAAGCAAAAAGCAAAGACTAGAGCTGGCAATCAACAAGGAGCTGCACAAAACTGAAGAAACCGTGATCTTGCAAGGGCTTGAAGTGCAGCCGTCAAAACCAGGGTGCACACCACGACACACCAAAGGACTGCGTCAACACCACCACTACCAGCCAAATCAAGATCACAAGGAACAACAGCAAGCACAAGCCACTAGTCACTAGAGGACCATTGGCAGGCAGCTTCGGTAAGAAGAGGGCGAGGGCCCCCTAGGCTCACAAAGCCGACAGCTTCGAGTCCACCCTCATCCTCGGAGCCCACCGACGAAGGCCTGCCTGCTCCAAGGGCCCGGACCAGCTGCAACACCAACGGTTGGCCTGAACTCTGCACTCAGGACGACAACCCAACCGCAGCATGGCAGGAACTTCTTTGCAAGCACGCCGCACCAAACAACGAGGAACAGGCCGCCGCCACAGTGGAGAGCGTGCCTGTGCGCCAGAGACCGCCGCGCAGCCCCAACCTACGCCAGGCCTGCACCTGCGCAGCTACGCGTGGCGGTGATGAAACATCGCCTCACCAACTACGCGCTGCCCTCAATCTCATCCTACACAATTTTCACCTTTAGGTGAGGCACGGTTGTACAGTCGCATCAGATGGCCACCTATCTAGTATTTAGCACAAGCAAGCTTAAACTCCCACGTCCCCAGTGCTCAAAGAGCAGCTCAAACTGACAAACTAAATCCAACATGATAGATACAATTTCTAATTGTTCACAAGAGTGGCACATGATAAAGAATTTTTCATATTGATCTCCACGCAAACCCACATGTTTTGAGCTAATGGTGGATAAGGAAGGCCTGACAGCTCGGTTTCCATCGGTCTAAGCGTCCAAGCTATCCCTTCCCTTTCCCAAACTAACAACCGCAAGAAAACATACCAAACCCCGCACACACCGAGAGGCATCGAAACTCTGTTTTGCCGTCAATTATGCGAACTTGTCACAGAGAGTACGAATTAGCTTGCAAATGCCTGTGATCACAACGAAAAATCTCGCCAAATTTAGCTCACCTGGAGCGCCATGCCAGGTAAACCTGCTCATGCCTCCACCTCGCCCGTACCTGCACCAAGCAATCCCCAAACACACAGACAAGGAAAAAAATACATTGTCTCAGAACACTACGCACAGAAGGACCCGAACCGCGACAAGCCGGAAAATTAAACCAAAGGTCCCGAAGCCTCACCTCCCGCCGCGCGGTGGGCTACGGCGGCTGGTCCCGTCGTCCCGGCGCGGCCGCTTGGGCGGCGCGGGCGACGGCGACCTCCGCGGCGGGGAGTGGCATCGCGCCCCGTCGTCTGAGCGCGACCGCAACCTCCGCGGCGGGGAGTGGCGCCTCCCCAGGCCTCCTCCAGGGCTGGAGCTCCTCCCGGCGCGTGGCGACGGTTCGTCCTCCAAGCGGTGCACGAGGCGCTCGGGGCGGGAGGAGCCGAGCGGCGGAGGGGGAGGGAGCGGCACGTCCTCCGGCTCGCGCCCGCGCTTGCGCCGCGGCGAGTGATCGGCGTCCGGAGGCGGAGGCGGAGGGAGCGGCACGTCCTCATGGCGCGGCGCGCGATCGTCGTCCGGAGGCGGAGGGGGAGGAGCAAGGAGTGCGCCGTCGAACGGGTCGCCAGGGGAGCGGAGGACGTCCGGCATTGGAAGCGAAGCGAAGGTAGGGAGGAGAGGAGAGGAGAGGAGGGGTTTATGGTTTAGGGTTTTGGCGGTTCAACCCGAGGGCAGTACAGGACGGGGAAGCGGAGGGAACAAGACAAGAAGCGGGAGAGGGAGAGGGAGGGAAAAAGCAGAGGCAGAAGCAGAAGTGATCAGAGAGGAGGGAGAGCATGCCAACGCGATGCCAGGTGGCGAAGGATCTCTCTCTCTCTCTCTGCCTGTCTGGCCTCCGGGAATTCGTACGGAGCGCGGGATAACGGGTCTTGGGCCGAAATCCCAATGGGCGTTTCTCACGTACGGGTGCACACGAAAGCCCAATAGAGGGTGCTACTGGTATTCGACTCCGTCAGAAAAATGCACATCAATCAACCACGCTGCAGGCTCAACTACTCAAGTACACAGGTCTGAAAATGTGAATGACCCGAGTAGCCAAGGCTATCAGAAGAAGATTTGTGATACCAGATGTCAGGTATGCATGTAATGCAGTTTGGACAATGTCATAATGTTGCTGCGTGTGAAGAATGACGGAAGGAGATCGCCTACAGTCAATGAAGGGATTGCATTTTACTGTATCACAGGCAGTTTTATGAACCTCTGGAAAGTGGAAACCTCTGAAAAGTAACACTACCAATTCTGAAAAAAAAAGGAGGAAAAAATAACACTAGCCAGTAAATTTTGTGAGCATTACAGTACGAACTATGATGCGATGAGACAAAGTTTGTTCATCCAGAACAGACGGAAAAAGAAGGAAAGAACATAGCATAGTGGCTCATTCCTGTGCATACAATTCATTCAGTAGTCTAATTGTCTAACCTCAGATAATATGATGTTTCAAAAAAAAACTGATGGTATGACGGTATCTATGTATGTACGTACGTATATACATGGGAGAGAAACTACGGTTATGGTGACGAAAGGTTCTAACAGTGGGAGCGGTGCCGGCTTTCACGAGCAATCAAGTTCAGAGCTCGCCAGCCTCCGCTTCAGGGACTCGTTCTCCTTCCGGAGTTTCATCACCTTCTGCTTCAGTGTCTCCACATGCTGGACCGAGATGGAATTCCTTTGCTGCTCTGCCTGCTTCATCTTCATAATCCTCACTGAATCAAGAGGAAACAATGCTGTCAACAAGTAATCAACTGATACAAATCAAACATCGACTGCGCAATTGACACTGTTAGCTTGGAGTTCTTCATTCGTATCCATGGGCCACTACTCAGTGAATATATGGATGATACAAGAAGTCATTCCGCTGTTTGAAGTGAGCATAAAATATGTGTGGTTTGCAAAAACTTGTTTCACTTCTTCAGTTCACCGTTGAACTTACACTCATTTTCTGCGTTTTGAAGCTTCCTGTGCATGTCCTTTTCCTCCTCCTGTTCAACCATAATTACATCCTTCAAATCCAGGAGCTCGTTTTTATCTGTACCAGGAGCCAGGAGGTCTTTCCATCACGAGAGATAGAGACAATAATCCAAAGAAGATGGAAGGGAAACTAGAACATTACATTGCAAATGCACATCAGCAGTAACCTGCTCCAGCCTGCTACTTAACATGTCGATGTGAGCTTTATGAGCTCCCAGCTCCAACTTGAGTTGCTTTATCGCAGCTTCATCGGTTGCTTGCTGAACAAGAGCGCAGCTGATTGTAGTGAAAGTCAGCTCTTTAAGTTTTCACAAAACAATCAACAGGAAAATTTCATCTGAATCTCCTGCCTCTCCCAAGTCCCAACAGTAATCTGCTACCTCCCTTGAAAGAAATTTTTTACCTGAGCTTGCTCTCAAGGGCATTGATGTTCATTTCATTTCCATGCTTAAGTTGTTTGATTTCCTTCTTATGCTCCTGTGTGAAATAAACACTTGTTGGATTAATTTTATGGATTAGGTGGAAGCTTGGGAGGCAGTTAACTACCTCTTCCATGGATAGCAATCTGCTTTTTGCTTTTCCCAATTCTTCCTTCAGACTTTGAGATTCTCTGTGAAATTTCATCTGAATAACAGCAAGCATATCAAAAACAGCCCACAGTTCCATCGACATGCCTGTGCTGCACATAAAACCTAGCATTTGTCCTATTATCAAACTTGATCTACTATCAGCTTCCAAACTCCAAGCGGAAAATAAACAAAGAAATCTAGACCAAGTTGTACACTTCAAAACAATAGTGCATTAAAGTCAAAACACAAGAACTACAGTCCTTGCATCAACTCAAGCCCACAGGTGAAATCGACAGCATAGAACTCAAGCTGATATCATCAACTTAACTGATTACATCTATATCAAGTAGTTAACATTGGAAGATGACAATTAATTTAGTTGTGTCATCATCTCAGTATTACATTTTCGTCGTGCTCCTTATAATTGCTCACAGTAAGCAGCAACCTACCTGGTTGGTGAACTTGAACAAAGTTTCAGTGTGCAGCCTTCTTAATCGCTCACTATCTGCACAAAACAAACAATTTAAACCTCAACAAGCCAATTAAATCATCAGGTATTACACAATATAAATTAACAGAAAAGCAACAAACCGAAGCTAAACTGTTAAGGAATGCTGAAATATCAGTTAACCTGTCTTGAGATCTGCCATATGCGCCTCAAGAGCTTCACGCTTCTTGGATTCAGAACTGCAGCTCACTCTTAAAGCATGGGCCTCCATAAGTGCATCTTTATACCCCTGTTCAAAGAAAGGAACCAAAGAACAACAGAAGATCAGTATATTACACAGAAAATGCTAGGATATATGTCATATTCCGTAGGCAATGAAAACTTGTAGATTTAGACATCTGGAATAACACTTGAGCTCTTGAAGAAAATATTCTGCAAAAAAAGGAAATCCCAGCCTCATACACTATCATGCATAAACCCGGGTTTGTCAAGCACTTAGGACAACATGTTGCAAATTCTAGGAATCAATCACAGTTGGTTCAATAGAGAGAATGGAGCACTGAGGTTGAACAAATGTGAAATTTCGGCCCAAAAAATCCCTTTATTATTACAACGAAGCATTCTTCAGCATAACCAACTAACCACCACAGTTCACAGCATTGGCCTGCCTAATATGTATCCAACTCTGGCAGCTGATACCAACATAGGCACATATAGCGTCCTACTTCCTATACGAGAAATTCTGTCAATTCTACCAGTGTTTTTAGATAATCTACTCCACAGAGCCACACTCGCCGTCTCGTCGGCATTTCATCCCGCACCAGAGCGTGCGTTGCCTCTGAATGTTCAGAGATTGCTGCAACTTTCGAATTTCAACACCAGAACGTGGCATCAACGATCTGTGGCTAGCACTTCGCCGGTTCAAACCTAATCCAAAACGAACGGGATGCAAACAAAGAGGGAACGCGATTCGCGACCAATCGGAATGGAATAGGGGAAGGCTATGCCGTGGTGCTACTGACCTGGGAGAAGCGGTGGAAGTTTCGGAGCAGCGACTCCAACTCCTCGTCCCCCACCGCCTCCGCCGCGTACATTGCCTCGCCTCACCTCTCCGGCTCTCCCCACGTCGTTGCTCTGGCGTCGGCGACGGCGACGCGCGTGGGGAAGGGGAGGGGAGGAGGAAGCGAGGGTAGTACTAGAATATAGAGCTGGCCAAACGGGCGTGCCTGATGGGCCGGCACGAGGCACGACACTGTTGGTCCGACACGGCCGGCACGCAACGACGACATTTTTGACCGGACCGGAGACGCAAGACGATAGTCGGCCGGGCTTGGGCCGACACCTAAGACGACGGGCCAAGACGCAAGACGCAAGCATCACCCGTTAGGCACGACATTGTTTTAATATACATATATAATTTTATTTTTATTTATTAATATTTATATGATTTTCTTTTCATTTTAATACTTATATGGTTTTATTTTGTAATTTTTAAATTTTATATAGTTCATTTTATAAGTATATATAAATTTATTTTGGTTTTCTAAATATATATATATTTTATAGGATTGTTTTTCAATTTTTCATGTCTTATGAGCTAAAAGACACATGTTTTAACGAGCTAGCTATTTGAACATTAATAAAATTCTATTACATTTTCAATATGGTTGTCTCATTGTTTTTCAATTTTCATGTCAACTTCAATTCTACACATTTTTCTAATTTTTTGGAATTTTTGGAATTTTTTGATTTTTTTCATTCAGCGGGCCAAATGGGCTAACCAAGTCGTGTTTAGGCTTCAAGATCATGTCTGTAATATTCCTAAGACGCAAGATTTAACAAAGAGTGGCCGGATGGCGGAATGCACACCATCGTCTGGCGTCGGCCGCCGCCCATTTGGCCACCTCTACTAGAATACAAAGCATGTAGAGGGCTCCTTTGCCAATTTACATCTCAGTCTAGTGCTACTTGTGCTATGTGACCAGATCTGGGCCGTCAAAATCTGATCGGACGGTAACGTACTGCCAATAAGTGGCAGAGCGCTTGTGGAAGGAATAATCGATAATCCGGGTCGCTCTACGCACATCATTTTAGAATTTGTCGCTCTACGCACCATAATTTATCATTTGTCACTACGTGGAAAATGTAAATACAATACAATGTAAGTCATTTCAAATATGTTGCCCCTATCTTTAACAATTTTAACCGTTCTTTCTTCCTCGTGGGCTCTTCACAGGAAAAGCCTATGTACGAATTCAAGTGAGGCTCATCACTAGGGGTGCAAACGGAGCAGATAATTTCTGACCGACCGAATAAATGTGAGCAAAATTCGGAGCTTTTTCCTGGATAGACGGGTTTTTTTTAAGATTTGGATACAGATTCGGATTTTTTCTATCGGATACGGATTCAGATTCGGTAAAGCAGATATCCGGTGAATTCGGAGCTATCCGGGAATTAATTCGGATCATCCGGGTGACTATCCGAATTCCCGAGCGTCAACACGACAACACCACGTCCACCAGTCCACCACATCCATTCATCCCGCTCCCGCACAGAGCGCAATCCTTCCTCTCGCGTCCAGCTCCCAAATCCCCTAACCCTAGCCCTCAGTGCCGCCTCCCTTCCCCTCATTGCCGCCCGGTGGAAGCCAGAGACCCTCCTCCGCAGACCACCTCGTCACCGTCACCACCTTCCCTCCTCCTCCGCCACGCCGGGTAGAAGCCAGAGACCCTCCTCTGCAGCCACCTCCGTCGTCGTCGCCTCCCTTTCCCTCCCTCTCCGCCGCTGCCCAGGTGGAAGCCCAGAGACCCCCTTCCTCCGCAGCCACCTTCGTCGCCGTCGCGGCCGCCTCCCTTCCCCTCCCTCGCCGCCATTGCCCAGGTGGAAGCCCAGAGACCCCCTCCCTCCGCAGCCACCTCCGTTGTCGTCGCTCCCTGCTGGGTGCTGGCTCCCAACCTGCTCCCGGCCTGAGGCTGCCACGGCTCCCCTGCTTGTGCGCTGTCGTTAGGTAGTGTTTCGGCGTGAGGATTGAGGTTAGTGTTTCGATTTGTAGGCAAGGCAGTCTGGTCTGTATGGCCGTATGGGTCACTGAACTGATAATGGGTATTTGGTTGTTGTCGTCGTTGAGTTTGTGGGGAAACAAAATTGATTGCCCTTATCGGTTCATGTAGGCATTTTGTGCAGATTGATTAATATTGATCCATTGTCTCTATGATAAGATTTATGTTCTTTCAAATGTGATGGTTTTCTTCCGGTCAAGGACTCAAGGGATTGTATGATTTGTATCATTGTAATTGGCCTGTGGGTGGAATTTCAGAGTTAGTGCTTCTCAGCTTCTGTTACGCTTACTAGTTTTGTGGTAATTCGTTTTAGGATCTATTTCCTTCAGTAGTTTACAACTTTAGATGAGCTTCGCTTTTCTGAAAAGTTTCCAACTTTGTATACTGAAGATGAACATAGTAGTATAATACAGATGGATGTAGCTACCATGAATTTGTGCATGTAACGGGGAGTTTGACTTTATCTTTGAAATAAAAGAATAGCGCATTTGAGATCTATTTTCCTTTTTAAATTGTTTAGTTTATTTATGGGAATTTATAGTTGTCATCAACTTCTATACGTTGTATAAGTAATTAGACACTAATCATTTTTTTTAAATGCTGCATGGTTCATGGAGTTCTGTAATCAGTATAGTGTTATGTTATGTACCATAGAATGTTGTATTTAGTTGGCCAGGGCGCATCTGGAGGTACATTTACTCATTTAGTTACATATCTGATGGAGTTGATATTGTACTTGGCTATGACTTGTCAAAAAAAATGCATGTTTCATGTCTAGTCATAAAACAAGGATTTTTTTATCGTTGTTCACTTCATCACTTGTAGACTTGCTATATTATATCTCATTTGTTGGTTTTATTGCTATTTGTAGAGTATTAAGAATTTGAGATGACTGCTGCAAGTGGAAGTGCAAGCATTTGTACTAGCACAGGAGCATCCCCAGCTGCTGCTACCACAGTAGTTGGTACGGGCCACTCGGCGCCACCGCCACCGAATGCTGATGCATTGGTGGCGTGTGAGACAGCCACAACCACTGGAGGTGCAGGATATGTTGAAGTAGATGAAGAGACTTGCACGGGAGAAGTTGTGCCTGCTGCGAAGAAGTAGAAGAAGTGTACCTCTAAGGTTTGGGAGTACTACTCTAAGTACTCGGTGACCGTCCAGACAAGAGATGGTAGGGAGGAGAAATAAGTTTGGGCGAAATGCAAGAAATGTCCTCACAAAGCTCGAGCTGAGACCTTAAGAGGAACAAAGGCGTTGTAGAATCATGTGGGATTCAAGCATGTCGTAAAACAAAGCCAACAATAGCTGCAATTTGAGAATGATAAAGATGGAGAAAATAGTTCAGTTCAGACTTACAGGTATGATGCTGAAGTTAGCCTGGAGAAGTTCTATTTGGCACTAGTTATGTATGAATATCCCTTTGTTATGGTTGAGCATGAGTACTTCGTTGATTTCATCAAGTCTCTGCATCCTGGTTTTTCGTTCAAGAGTCGCACAACCACTAGGAAAGAGGTATTAGACATGTTTGGAGATGAAAAGAAGTTGTTGTATGAACAACTAAAATCTCTTTCTTGTCGATTTTCCTCAACTATGGATATGTGGACATCTAATAAAAATAAAGGTTATATGTGTATCACTCTGCATTGGATAGATGATAATTGGCATATGCAAAAAAGAATTGTTAAATTCATTTATGTGAAAGGAAACTATACAGGAACTAATGTAGCAAATGAATTTGTCAAGGGTATCATGTCTTCGAACATTGAGAAGAAGTTATGTGCTCTCACTCTAGACAATGCATCATCCAATGATAAATATGTTAGAGAAGTTGTGGTGGAGCATAATAAGCATTCTCCCTTGATATGTGATGGTGTTTTTTTCATGTGAGATGTTTCTATCATATACTAAACCTTGTCGCTCAAGATGGCTTGAAAGTAATTGCATCTTCGGTTCAGAATATTAGAGTTACTATTATTATTATGAAGAATTCTCCATTGCAATGGGAGGAATTTCAAAAGTGTGCAGCAGAATGCGACTTGGACAATAAATCTGGTCTTCCATTGGATGTGCCTACAAGGTGGAACTCCACATATGAAATGTTGAGCCATGCTATTTACTACAGGGGGCTTTTGAAAGGTTGTTGTTTTTTAACAAGGGTAAATATGAGAAGTGTTCTCCGACAAATGAGAAATGGGATATGGCGGATGCATTATGCAAGTGTTTGCAGAAATTCAATGATGCTACTGTGATATTTTCTGGAAATCAATATCCAAGAGCAAACCTGTTTTGGTGGAATTATGTGAGATTAAGATGGCACTTACAGAATGGTGTGAAAGTGCTGATGACATTATTTCTTATATGGCAGAGGCCATAAAAGCAAAATATGACAAGTATTGGGACAAGTCGAACATGGCTCTTGCTGTGGTATGCTTTCTTGATCCAAGATACAAGAAAAAGCTAGTGGAATATTTTATAGGGAGGATTTATCATAAGATGGATGCCCATGAAGTTAATCGCTTTATGGATGTTGTGAACAAATTGTTCCAAGCTTACCTGTCCAGCCCTCCTGAAGTTTCAAAGCCTAATTCTAAAGAAGACCATTCTGATCCACATGGTGATACCGACTTGGGTCTTCATGACATTGAACAGTTCTTGTATGAGGATGCAGCTTTGATAAGTTGTGATATGAATGAATTGGAGCTATACTTTAAAGAAAAACCAATTCAGTGGGTTGATCCTATTGGTAAGGGTGCAGAGTTTAACATATTGTCATGGTGGAACACACACCAAGGGGTTTTTCCTGTTCTCTCACGACTAGCTCGTGACGTGTTAGCTATTCAAGTATCAACCATTGCTTTAGAGTCGACCTTTAGTGCTGGTGGACATGTTGTTGATCCATTTCGTAGTCGACTAGAGCATGAGGTGGTTGAGGCTCTAATTTGTACCAATGGCTCAACAACTTCATCTAGAAAAGGTAATAATAAGTAATTTAGTTCATAGTTTATACCACTTTCAACTTTAGTAACTAACTTTGTGTTATTTAAAAATTTTAGGTTCTAAGGAGAAGATAGTACCACTTGTTGATGAGTTGGATTTAGAGCTGGAGGATAAACAATGTGCTACTACAAACATGAAGGAGGAATTTTGATAATTGTTAATTTGTTATTCTTAGACGAAAACTGCAACTCTCATTGCTTACAATTAATTAGTGACTAATTTAAATAGCTAAAGGAACTGACAGCAGCTACAAGCTTACTATAGCCTAGCAATATCTTACAATGCCACAACCCATTAGGAATATGCGCCTACATGCAGCCATCTTCTTTGCCTTTCCATATGGATTGATAGGATTCTGCATTGGTTTACGGATTATTTAGAAAACTTGAAGTACTCCTTGCCCTGTTCCAACATTGTAGATTCCAACTTTGCTAGGCTGTGCTTTATCAAGAGCTTTGACATGAGCATCAACAAGATATGTGACATCTATGTAGTCCCTTATACAAGTTCCACCGGCAGTAAGGTAATCGGTTCCTCGAACCTAAAGGTAGAAGAAAACCATATACCGTAATTATTTTGTCATGCCAAATTGATGTATACTAAAACAAGCATGTTGAGTACCTTTAACCCTGGAATTATTCCCAATGCTGCATCAAAGCAAGCACCAGAAATCCGTCCATGCTCACGCAGCTTTGGCCTTGGAGCTTCTAGTCGTCCCTTCGGGTCCGATCCAATCATGTTGAAGTATCTAATTCAAAAGACACAAGAAGTGAATTTTCTCTATGAATTACTATATTCTAGTCAAGGTTAGGGGAGACAAACCTTCAGATCATGACAGCCATGTTTGATCGCTTTGAGAAATCTAAAATGATGTCCCCTGCCATCTTCTTTGCCTTTCCATACGGATTGATAGGATTCTGCATTGGTTTACAGATTACGTCATCTTCAGATTTATTCGACAAATCGTACAAATCTCACGTTCTACAAATCTATTTTTTTAGGATGAGATGATGACCGAGCCTGAGATCGACTGAGGCACGATCAATCTCATAGAGATGGCTCGCTGCTTACTGGCTACTACTACTAGATATGTCTTTTGTGCGGCCAACGAACTGCTATTTACTTAATTAACACCTACCGTCTTGCTAGTTAGTAGTTACTATTTGGCTACTTGCTGCGCTACTATCCTGTGTTGTAAACTTCTAATGTAATTTTGGACCGTGTGACTATGTGAGGTTTGAGAGTTGTGAACTTGACACTTGCTACTTGTTAGTTAATAGTTACTACTTGCTTACCTAGTTCCTATCATGTACTTGTGAACCAGAGAGGAGGTCTTAGCCTAAAGAGGTCTAATCCAAGGAGATTCAAGCTAACAAAGACATGGTCTGAATGAAAAGAATCTAAATAAAAGATGTGAGGGGAGGTCCGGCGAGGTCAAACCAGAGGGAGGTCTGAGCATACAAGAGAGCTAAACACAAAGGAAGTCTAGACCTAGAGAATGCCCAAACAAAAAAGGGAGTCAAGACCACAAAGATGGTTTAGTCCTTAGAAGAAGTTTAGCTGCAAGGAAAGTCTAAACCTCAGAGGAGGTTTAGACCACGAATGAGAGTAAGGAAGGTTCTGCTCCAAGGGATAAGCTGGACAAGAAAGGTGGTCTGGACAGAGGGGAATTCTGAAAGAGAAGGGAAGACTCGAGTAGACAAGAAAAGAAGAATAGCACCAGAGGCCAGACAAAAGGGAAGGTCTGGACATGAAAGAGTGTCCAAACATGATAGAGGAAAGAGATCTGGGCTCAAGAGCTGGGCAAGGGAAGAGTAGATCCTACAGAGAAAAGGAGAAATAGCTCCAGGGAGCTTGAATACCACCAAATAAATCAAGCTTGAGATTAATTGAAGTTTGACTTAGTCATTTTAAACATTCCAAATTCTGAAAACCTCAAGTTAAGCTTTGAATTCTCATCAAAACTAAATGGTTCCTTTTATTTTGAATTTTTTTAAAAAAAGCTCAGAAAATCAAGGTGTTACACCCCTACTCATCACGGACATCCACGTCTAAGAAAGCAACACGAAGGCAACAAGAGAAGAGCTCCCATGCCCTCTGATGAAGCACGTGGAGACGGCCCAAAAATGCTCCAAGAAACACCACAAGATAACGATTCCGAGGGAGGGAAGAAGCTACGAGAGATGGGCTTTGCTTAAATCTTTAGCGGATGGCCTCCAGGCTTCAAAGGCACCCTTTTCTCTCCTGCAAATTGAAGAGGAGAAGAAACCAAACGGCGACCAGGGGAGCGCGGAGGCGGTGGTGGCAGCGTTCGTCGAGCACTGCGGCGTCCAGTGATCTTGGCACGCATAGACCAAGGAGTGTGGAGCAACGGTGTGGACAGGCGAACGCCATGTCTCGGTGGGGAGGAGCTGTGGTGGGGAAGGAAGAGGAAGATGGAGTTGCTTCAAGATCCATGCTTCAACAGGTGGCAGGAGCTCAGATAGGGCCTGCGGGTGGGGGTGGTGGATAGTAAAGACATGAATTGATTAGTTTGCAGAAAGGTAAATGATAAATTACATTCACTCTACAGAGTTGCAAATAATCAATTATCCCTTTGTCCAACAGGCTCAGCTCCGGGATCATCTTGAAGCAGTGAGTCCATCTTTATTTTTAGTGAGTGAGCCAATCCAATTTGATCAAGCAAGATGCAATATTTCTCTACTGGAAAACCTATTATATTTTGTACATCTACATGATGATGATGATTTCTTATCGAACATAATGATTTATGAAAGGAGCAAAGCAATTTTAGATTCGAAGCACGGCTGGCCATGAACCGCCGGTCGTAGAGCCCCGGTACTCATTCTCCACGATGTCGAGGCCTCCGAAATCGGCGGCTACACGGTGGTCGGCGACTCACACGTCTGGGTATCCATGGAGCCAGGGCGTTGGCACATACTCCTTTCGACGCGGCAAAGTAGGCCGGGGCGAAAGGAGCGCGCAGGACGAGCTTGCAATACCAATGGTACATGATCTAGAGGCAACAACATAAAACTGGGATATCAAAACTCATATAGGCATCCGCAAAACTAACATGAAAAACAATTGAGGCAATGTTGCTATGTGAAAATAATCTACTCGGTGACATTTGTAACAGGTTACATCCGAAAGTAAAATATCGTGCCACAACAAGAAATACACTCAATAAAACACATCATGGCAACAAGCAGGACTCCGGGAGACAGGCATTGCAGCACACATCTCAAATCTACAGCTATAGTACAGCCAGTTGACTTCCAGACAAACAACTCCATGACGAAATGCAACCTCCTCTGAAGCATCACTCACATCATGACTACGAGTCATGGCCATTGGCAGCAGGAGCAGGTGCTTCTGCTGCTGCTGCTGCTGGATGATTTTGCTGCTCACCGCCTGGTGCTTCAGCAATTCCATTCTGCTGCAGGGCACGAGTATTAAGTGAGATTACGGAACCAGTTAAAAATTCACAGCTCTACTAATCTTTATTGTACTTACAAACCTAACCACAAGTCCTCATACAATAGAACCTCATTCGAAAAGAAAATACAAGGGAAACATCCTGTGCATACATTTCAGCAGTCCATATGTCTATCTAGTACTCTAATGCCAATACAAAGGGGGGCAAGTAATTTTGCTGTAATTAAATGCAATAGGCCTGGACAATGGTTTTACACTACTCTAATTTCAGGTTAGGAAAAGATGAGAAAGGTAAGCTGAATGAACTGCCTCATTATCTGACAAGGTAGGCTGTCAAGCTAATACAAGTGCAGACTTAGTGACTTACACCATCCTTGGTTGCTGATGGCACAACTTGCAGAGGCGCAGTAGGAGCTTTCGATAAGTCTCTCATCATACCCTATAAAGGAAAAAATATGTTGGAGAAGATTCAATAACATCACAATATGTGAATACAAAGTTTAGAATATAGTGCTAATCCTATACCTGTGAAAAATGTAATTTATACAACAGAATTTTTTTGCACAGTGTGAATCCGATAATCCATGCTAAATACAACATCACTCATCTGCATGCTAAGGACTTGAAACTTCAAATCCAACTACTAAGCAAATGGAAGCTTTTGGGAGAATGTTTCAAGTTCCATGACTATTTACTTGGTGTTTCAACATGGGAAGTGCAGGCGAGCTAAGATAAGGGATGCATTGGACAATTCTCCACTTAAAAGATCATGTAAAAGATCCTCCCAAAAAAGTCCCTACTAAAGCTGAGAGCAAAAGCACAAATTAACTGGGAACAAATTACTCACAAGCTGTATTTTATCACTTATATCTGAGGAAAAAACAATACATTGTTGCCAGTAGAGTAAAAAAACCATAATATCAGAATATCATAACTTTAACATCTAACATAATAGATGGTACAGCGGACTATTTTATAACAGCCAAGCCCTAGACAACCAAAATATTGTTCCTTACTAATGTTAAAGCCTTAAAAGAGGTTATGCAACAACACAGCCTACCTAGATGTTGCTTCTAGCACTAAGATCTAGAAATATACTAATATAACACCATCAAGAACTTAAATACCTTGTTTGCCCACATGAGTCCACATGCGTTGCACAATGTTCTTGGGCCATCTGGTCCTCGACGCATCATAGGCGTCTGTGTTGCACTAGCACCACAATGATGACACCTGAAAGATAAGTAAAAGGGAAACAACTATCGAAATAAGAACTACTGTCGTTTCATATTCTGAAGCAAGCTACTGTGACAAATAAAAGGCATCATGTACAAAGAACAAGTGTGCAGGAAGCGTCTATTGTCATCCAGTGACCGCGAATAATTCAATCAAAACCAACTATTTCTCGATCAACAACAGCAAAATAGTGAACCAGTGTGAGATGGAAGAACTAGACTTAGTAAACAATGAGTGATGCATGTCAGTGAGTTCTCGTTTTAGTTCACTGAAATTAGTTCTACGCAGCATGAGCTCGCAAAACAACCCTGTGGAGGTGCACAAGCATGAGATAGTGTGTCATGGCTCAGGAGTCAGGTCAAAGGGCTAGGGAATGATCTGGCATTTCACAGTAGGTTTTTCCACCTTCTTTTTTGATATGGAGCCAACGAGAAACTAGTCAAGTAAATCAACAAAGATCAGATCAGTAAACCATAAAGTATATTTCTTTTGTTCATACCAACAAACTTGTGGATATCCTACAAAGGCCTATGGGACATCACACCAAGGTAACTTCCATACTGATTTACAACGCAAGGATTTATCCACAATGTATAACAGAGCACTTATTTATACGCAAATAACTTCCTCCCTTCTCAACTTAAAAGAATCTGGATAAAGCATTTTTCGAACATCTATATACACTGATGGGCAGTGTCAAACATATAAATAGTACACCAGTTTGCGGACTTACTCAGAAGCAGATGAAGGTCGACCTTCCACTGCACCCCAATTTGGCGAACCATCTGAGCTAGTCACAGTGGATGTGGCTTCTTCTGCCTTCGATTTTGATGATGTAAACTGCCCTTTATTGCGATGCATCCTGCAAATATTAAACAAAGCAAGTATAGCATCACGACACAGAAAATACAAAGGCCACATGTTTATTTATTAAAAAAAAGGACCAAATGCGCACAGGATGACAAGTTTATCAACCTTAAAGTCCTTAACAGTACTTCAACATGTACAAATAGAACTTCTTAACAACCTAGCACTGACCTAAGTGCAACTTCCTTCCGAACAGTATACCGGATCTTCTTATCGAAGTTCCTCTCTTTCCGCTTTTCCCGGAACCTCATCAGCGATGCTACCCGGTGTGGAAAATTCAACCTCTGTATCAGAGAATATATACAGTAACATCAACACCACAAAATATGATTTTTTTTTCCTCAACGGATAAATGGTACAGTTCACTAAGTGAGGTCTCAACCTTACTGTATGAAGCCGAAGATGACGGCGCCGAGCCCAATCCCGGTGCGAGCTCCCTTCCTCCAAGCAATAAGAGCACCGCTTGCACCTGCCAAACCGAACAATTCAAATTCCCTACAGAGTTACTGTGCAATTTCATCCCATCAAAGCACACAGGACAAGTAAGACGATGGGCAAAAACGCAAAATTTGCAGGGACCGATCAGCGGCGCGGCACCTTCTCGGCGGACACGGACTCGAAGACGTACACCTCGCCCTGGAACGACAGTGTGAGCGTGTTCGACCCGATGTGCGGCACGCCCCCCGCCTCCGCGGCGGCCGCCGGCACCATCGCCCCGTGCGCGTCCGCCGCGGCGGCAGTGGCGACATCCGCGTCCATCGGGACAACCTCCCCGGCGCCACCCTCGTGATCCTCCTCCGCCTCTTCCTCATCCTCCTCGTGCTCCTGCTGCGACTCGTACTGCTCCATCGCCTCGACCTCCGCCTCCGCCTCCACCTCCGCCTCAAACACGGCCGCTGCCGTCGCGGCAGCCGCCGCCGCCTCCTCCGCCGGCTGCGGCGGTGGCGGGGCGCTCCGGGCCGCGGCGGGGCTGGTAGGGCTTGGCGTCGTGGTGGCCGCTCATGGTGGGGGATGGGATGGGATCGGACGACGGGGGTGGAACCTACCCTAGGGTTTCGATCCGTAGGGGCCTCGGGTGTATAATGTCTCAGATGGTTTGCGCGGCGCGGCCGGGGGTGGTGGGCAGCTCGTGTGGTTTTAGCGGTAGAATCGTGGCCGTTAGATCTGTGCGGCTTTCCGCTGGTCATTAGAGTTGGCTAAACGGCGTGCCTGTCGGACCGATTCGATACACGCTGCTGTTGGTTTGGTCTAATCACAACACGGCTCGTACTGTTTATGAATCGGATCACAAATGTGTAGAATTCAAAAATAAATACAAAAATTGAAAAAAATGAGACACTCATATTGAAAATGTGATAAAGAGCTTTATTAATGTCTAACTGGCTGCCACGTTAAAACCTTCGTCAAGTAAAAACTCAAAATGAGAAAACCTCAAGCAAAGAAAAAGAGTCTGACCTATAGCTCTACAATTCTACTGAGATGATACATCCTTGTTCTATGCCGGTGTCATTGTCTAAGACAAATTTTGAACACCTCCGACAACTCTGGATTTTCCACGAGTGTTGTGTTTCGTGAATCGCTTTATTCCCAATCCTTCACAGATTAGAAGGATCTCCACCATCTCACTTGTGAGACATGTTCTTCTTTCCTCCAATATTCTTCCGTAAAGACCGAAAGCGCACTCGAGGAAACCGTAGAGAACGAGAAGCAGTTAACACATCACGTGCAAGCATGGATAATACGGGATATGTTAACTTATGGACTTGCCACCATTGCAAGATGTTGAAGCCTTCTGCGTTGAAATCCACCGTATCGCTGTCCAGATAGGTGGATAGTTCCCCGCTCCTTGTGGGTCTTGGATGAGCAGGCGTTGGTGCAGAAGAAGACGAAGACCTGGACCTAGACCTGAAGGAAGAGGCACCGAAGATCGTGCCCCACATACTTGTCTTCCCATTCGAGGTAGGGGCTACTGGAGGTCGTTGCGAGCGGACTCCTCGGAATTTATTTTCATACCTTTGGCAAACCCCGTATAACCGAGAACGAACTTCTGCAAAAATAGTTAGTATAGTCTTGCCCCGTAGCATCATTAAGAAGATCAAGTACAGTACCAAATGCACCAATTTTAGCCCTAAGATCTAAAACAGATGCAAATGCATATAGGTAAGGGATTTCTCTCCAATATTTAAGGTATTTAGATTTCATGAAAACAACAGCCTCACGTAAAACTAAGTCATTTTCATGCATTTTCAATTGAGTAACAATCTGTAAAATAGTATGTACAATGATAGGAGATGTTGGATAGTAGACAGCGGACAAAGCAACAGTTGCCTCGTAAAAAATTTCTAAAAATGACAGTACCTTCTCAGCAACGAACCAATGTTGCTCAGTTAATAGCAAAGTACCGTCAGTGCTAAGATAGTGTGTTTGAATAAAAACAGAAAAAGTGCTCTTGTATGGTAAAAGATGCTTAAGCATGAGGTAAGTAGAGTTCCACCTTACCTCCATGTCCAAACCGAACTTTCTTGGACGTACACCCATCGCCCTGCAGAAGTTCTTATATTGTGCTATTCTTACGTTAGAATTATTCAAGAAAGAAATCGCATCACGAAAAGCTTTAATATACGGACTCAATCTCTTCAGACCATATTTGACTATAAGGTTGATAATATGACAAGCGCATCGTTGATGTAGCAAGAACGAATCGGCATATGTACTCAACACTGGAGTAAGAATGTCCATGGCCCTAGAGTTTGAAGCGGCGTTGTCTAAGGTAATTGTGAATATTTTGTCTGTAAGACCAAAGTCTTCCACGACTTTGAGAATACAGTTCGCAATATTCTCCCCCGTGTGTGCTACATCAATTAATTTCAAACCTATAATCATTTTCTCCATTACCCAGTCATCATTAACATAATGCGCAACTACACTAAGATAATCCTCCCTAGCCCAACCACTCCATATGTCCGAGGTCAAGGCCACCGAAAATGTGCACGTACTAAATAGTTCCTTTATTTTATTACGATGTTCATTATAGTATTTCACTAGATCCCTTGTTATTGTCTATCTAGAAACGGAAGAAAATCCAGGATTATGCGCAGTCCTAATGTAATTTTGGAAAGAAGCAGACTCGCCAAAGCCTAATGGTAAATCCTCAGAAGCAATTAAACGACAGAGAGATTCGCGGACTGCCTGAGGATCGTAGTCCCAGCTAGATACCATACCGTCAGGGTTGTATTGCAGCTGTGTCTGCCTCATCGCCAATCCTTGCTTGGTTCGACATCTTGTAGCATGTCTAATCAAGTGTCTCGTTCCACCTGTAGACTTCGCAGACAATTCATGGCGACAAATTTTACAAATAGCATATGGTACCTCATTTCCCGCTGTGTCTTGCTTAGTTGTCCTGTCGAAATTCTCCCACACTCCTGATGTAGACGATCTCGACCTCTTTACTCCGGTTGCCGTGGAGCCTGATGCTGATGTTGAGCCTGATGATGGAACTCCAGCTTGCTCCTCCGGTGAAACCTCCGGTTCGTTTGAGGCAGCCGCAGTCGCCTCCATAGACGCAATTTCGTCTGATGAATGTCCGAACTCACTAAGAGCAAAGCTATTGTAAAGACTGTCCATAACGAAAACTGCAAAATCGAAACTAACATTATTACTACTTTAATCTTAGTATAACAATAATTGACAATAAAAGTATTACAAAAATAGTATTGTACCTCTTTCACGACGTCTTGATTTAAAATTGAAATTTTCAAATTTTGGCACAATTTTTTTGAATTTTGCCAAATTAGCTCAACACGGATTTGAATTTGCACAACACAATTTCAAAGAGAGAATAGAGAATGAAGGGGTGTTGAATGAAGGGGGGTATCATGCCTATTTATAGAAAAAAAATTAGGAATTTTTTAAATTTTTTTTGCTATTTTTAAGCCCCCAACGGTAAAAAAATAACTCAACGGTCAAAAATTCACTCAACGGTCAAAAAACGTCGATTTTTTGGGCGTGTCGTGTCGGCATGGCCCACTGACTGACACGACACGGCCCGCGGCAGCCAGCCCGCCCTTGCCTTCTTCTCTTCTCCCTCGCCTGCCCGCCTGCCTCCATCCTCGCCTCCATGGTTGCCTCACCTGCTCCTTGTGCCGCCGCCTCCTCCGTCCTCACTCCTTGCCTCCCATGGCGCCTACTCGCCTCATGGCGGCGACCCGCCGCCTCCTCGCCTCCCATGGCGTCGACCCCACCGCCTCCTCGCCTCCCATGGCCGCACCTCGCCGCCTCCCATGGCAAGCACCTCTCTCGCCTCCCCAGCAGCGCCTCCTCGCCTCCCCGCAGCCCCGCCACCACCTCAACGACCTCGCTTCGACGCCACCGCGGCGCCACGCCGCCGACGACCCGTCGCCTCCTCGTTCGTCGCTCCGGCCAGCAGCGCAAAGACTGCACCGCGCGCGCTTGCCTGCCGCTCTCTCCTCCTCCGCCCCAAGAAGACGCCATGCGCCGCGAGCCCGCGATGGCCTCCTCCTCCTCCGCTCGGCAGAGCACTGCGTCGCGCCATGAGCCCGCGACGGCCTCCTCCTCCTCCGCTCGCCAAGATCACCGCCGCCTCGACGACCTGTCGCCTCCTCGTCTGGCTCCACTCCGCCAAGAAGCAAAGACGTGCCGCCTGCCGTGCAGCGTCTGCGTGCCCATGTTGCGTGCTGGTGCACTGCACGGCCCAAGACTATTCGTCGTCGTGCCGGCCGCCCATCGTGCCGTAAGTGGTGGCGCCAGCACGCCGGGGTCTCGTCTTGCCCAAGACCTCACTTAACAGTCTTGGTCGTCTGTGAGTGCTTGGGAACCTACAATAGCGTGGTTCGGCTAGCCCATTTGGCCGACTTTTATGACCTAGGCACGATTAATCGCTTTTAATATAGATATATAGTTTTAGTTTTATTATTAATATTTATATGATTTTGTTTCCATTTTTTAATACTTATATGTTTTATTTTGTAGTTTTAAAATTATGTATAGTTTTTTTATAATATATATAAATCTATTTTGGTTTTTATATATATATATATATATATATATATATATATATATATATTCTAGGATTGTTTTGCATGTTTTTCAATTTTTCATGTCTTATGAGCTAAATGACAAATGTTTTAACGAGCCAACTATTTGAACATTAATAAAATTATATTGTATTTTCAATATGCTTATCTCATTTTTTACAATTTTCATATGTATTTTTGAATTCTACACATTTTTATGATTTTTTGGATTTTTCTGATTTTTTAAAAAAAAATCGGACCTAACGGGCTAAATGAGCCAAAATTGGCTCGTTGGGCTAAACAGGCTCGGGCCGGCACGACACGGCCCGAAAGGTCGTCGGGTCGTGCTTAGGCTGCCTAGCGGGCACGTGGGCCGGCACGACACAACCCATTTAGTTCGCAGGCCAGAATGGGCCATGCCTAAATGGGCATGTAACGTGCTGGGCTGGTCCGCCCGTTTGATCAGCTCTGCTGGTCATTACCACGAATCCATTGTAGATGTGGACACGTCACGTATATGAATACTGTAGAACAGTAGAAGGGTTTTGTTTCACAAGTTAAAAAAACAAAGGAAAAACCATTTTGCATCATGGACTGACTCCAAAATTCAACTCATAACTTTGAAAGTGTTTACTTTTCGCCCTCAAACTTCAAATCCCTCAAACTCTTAAATCCAGTGCAAAACGCCTCCTAGGCCTAAAACCACTATGGTTTTGACTGATATGGCGGCGATTTTTGTTGATGTGGATTCACATTAGGAATGATATGCTGACATGGCATCTCGACTGCACGAGTGACAGCAGAAGGTTAGTGACGCCCTCTTCCTCCTCATATGACATCGCTTCCCGCTTCACAGGCGCAGCGCCACTACCTTCCCCATCACTGGCGACACACGGCAAGCTCGACGTATCCTCGCCACAGCTTGGACTTGGCCATTTGGCAATGCCAGCAGGTCTCTCCAGGGGTGGATCAATAGCTGACTCATGGTGTACCCCCTAACACCCCTAGCCCAGCCGCGCTCAGGTAGACTACCACTGGCTGACAACTCGACATTCGGCAAGCCGCAAGCAGATGAGCAAGTCCTATTAGCACCCTCTAAATTTTAGTCCTGGGTCCGCCGCTGGGTCTCTCGATGCAGACGAGGTTGATGTGTACACGGACGCCGCTTGAGCATCTTGATTACCAGAGTCCGCCAAGACGAGAGTTGAGGCAAGCATCGCGTCACGAAGACGTAAATAGAAGGGGTGCTAATGGGATAAAGTTATCATGAGGTGAGGTAGCAAATACACATTTAAATGTCATGTGCAATCCAAAATGATACATAAATTATGAGGAACAAAGTTAAAATAGAAAATACACTACATGTGGTATATACACAAGTAACAATCTTAAGAATAAAATTAACTAGATTTGTTATGCAAATAATGGCAAGGCACTGAGAGGGTACCAAGGGTGCGGCAACCAAAATTGGTGCTCTAGCCCCTTGCACCCCCATGGTGGATCCGCCACCAGAGGCCAGGGCCGCACCTAGAGCTGGCCAGATAGGTCGTGCCTGCTGGGCTAGCCCGAGGTACGGCACTGTAGGCCTGGCCCGAGCATGGCATGGCCCACACTGTTCATGGGTTGGGCCGGCATGGCACGATAGCCTGAGTCGTGCTTGGGCCATCACCCCGACACGATGGGCCAGCCCGGCACGGCACGAACAGTGCTAGGCACGACACGAGCACGGTGAGCCCGGCGCGGCCCATCTAGCCCAAGAGAGAGCCACCGCCAGCGGCTAGAGCCGGGAACCTAGGAGCGCTGGCGAGGAGGAAGAAGGGCGGCGCAGGAGGTCCGGGAGGAAGAGGAGAGGAAAAACGGTCGGCCACGCGGAGGTGAGGAGGCGGTGTGGGCCGTGTGCGTGCGGCGAGGAGGCGGCTAGGCGGTGAGGACGAGGGTCGAGGAGGAGGCGAGGTCGTGAGTGTTGGAAATATGCCCTAGAGGCAATTATAGAGATGATTATATTTCCTTATGTTCATAATATTAGATAAAATGTTATCTTGTTCCAAGAATAATATTGTTAATATTGATTATCAAGTATGTGACTTGATTGTGAAACTCTATATTTCTGCGATAATTATTCTTATACGATCCCTGGTCGGAAACATATGAGGACACATATGAATAGACTAGCATATGTATTGGTTGATGACTATGTTTCACGGGTCATGGATATGGAGATATCAAACCAATAATATGGACACATGTTAGAGAACATGATGTTGGATTAGACCCACCTTGAGACACTATTGAGATTGTTATGATTATATGTGTCATTAGTTGGTCTCAAGCAATGTTGATGTATAATCCTTAGACCTGAGATCAGCATGGTTTCCTACATATGTAATAGCACTTTTAGGGGTTGCCAAACGCTACACCATAACTGGGTAGTTATAAAGGTAGCTTTCGGGTATGCTATGAAACATGTAGAGGAATGTGACTGGTCGGATATGGGATTTGCCCCTCCTAACATAACCAGAGAGATGTCTCTAGGCCCCTCGTTGTGGTCGGATAAAGAAAGCGCATGGCCATGCCACTAGTAGTCGATGTGTTCGACCACGTGAAGTAATCCGACACTCGATCGAGAAAGTATTGAACAGTCCATGGATGATACAACATCTCACCTGGAGTTCAACCAGACATCGTGAGGCAAAGGGAGTATACATGAGTAGGTCGCTTAGTTCGACGATTCTGATCGGTCGTATGGAGATACGAGCTGGTCGAGACTGGTCGAACGTAGTTACAGGGTGGTCATAACCTGGTCGTAAGGAATCACGAACTGGTCGTGACCAAATACGAACTGGTTGCATAGAGATAGGACCTGGTCGTAAGTGATGAGGACCTGATCGTAGATCATATTGCATTAAGGTTCGTCCGATATAATTTGTGTGTATTCGGGAATCGTTATGTTCTGTTAGGAGCCGCTACGACTCGTGATCGGAAAGGGTTTCCGAGTCACAACCGATTACGCATGAACCTATAGGGTCACACACTTAACGGGTTGGAACAAACCAGTACGGATATGATTCGTCAAACGTGTTCGGATAGTATTTGTCACGAGCACTATATAAGGAGATGCATGAGGCTGTTGGGATGGACGCGTGAATCACCACCGAAACCACAGCTGCCATCTTCCTGAGAGCTCTACCGTGCGACTTGGTGCTAGCACACCTGTGCATGGTTGTTCCTTCCCTGGACGTGTGGATACCGTAGAGGCACTACTGCGATTATTGCGCTTGAGGACGATCCGCGATCTTCACAAGGAACTGCAGACGTTGCTGGAGGAGATGATCGACTCGTGAGGACGCTGGACGATCGACTACGACCAATACATCAACGTGCGCTACGTTGGACCATGCTGCTCCAACCTTTCTTCCGCTGCTCTGCGCGTCTGGTGGTAACGATCTGTGATCATCTACTTGCTTGGCTTCCTAGTTTGCATGGTAGAAATTTTGATTTGTAGCTATCGTAGCCTACCCCGTGGCCCAACAGTGAGGAGGCGATGCGGGCTGTGCGCGTGCAATGAGGAGGCGGCTCGGCGGTGAGGACGAGGAGGCGAGGAGCCGAGGAGGCGGTGTAGGTCGTGCGCATGCGGTGAGGAGGTAGCGCGGAGGTGAGGGGTCGAGGAGGCCACGCGGAGGTGAGGACTGAGGAGGCAAAGAGGCCGCGCAGAGGTGAGGAGGCGGCGAGGAGGCCACGCGAAGGTGAGGAGGTGGCGCAGACAAGGTGGCGGCTTAGCGCGGCGGTGCGGACAAGGAGGCGTAGAGGCGACGCGACTGGCTGAAGCTGAGAGGAGGACAAGGAGGCGAGGAAGCGGTGCGGCCAGGTGGTGGTGCTGCGGCAAGGCAGTGTCGTTGGTAGTGGGTGGGAGTTAGAGAAGAAAGTGAGCGCAGACTGGCAGAGGGTGTTGCTATGTGGCTTCTAATTATATTTTTGGTTGAAATTTTGATAAACGCCACTGCTAAGTGGCCGTATCAGAGAAATGCCACCGCCCATTTCAAATTTCGAAAGATGCCACTGCAAACATCTCTTACTCGTAGAAATACCACCGATCTACATATTTCACAGATATTGGATGTTATTGCCCCCGTCTTCTTCGCATCCCCATGTCCCATTCTCTCTCTCTCTCCCAAGTCGGTGTGGAGCTTGGCGGGGAGGAACACCGGGTAGCAGGAGACGCAGGGATTGACGCGGCGGCTACGGAGGGGAGCGCACCGATGAAGAGGACGGGGCGGGGGAGGACGAAGAGGATAGGGCGGGGGAGGCCATGGGAGAGCTGGAGCGGGAGCGCGTCGGGGTCGAGGGAGAAGTTGAATCCGTGCGACGCGTCGGAGTTGGGCTCCGCGCGGAGGGGGAGGCGGTGGGCGACCACGACTACGACGACCTCTACAATGACGTCAACGTCAAGGACCGCTTCCTCCACTCCCCGTGGTTGGCCCCATCCCAAGCCGCCTCCTCCCAAGCAAAGAAGATCAACCCCTCCAAAGAAGCGCAGCCATGATCACAATCGCAATGCAAGATAGCCTCCCTTCGCTCCTACCTCCGCCGCCGTTGTTGCCACCATAGGGCGGGGAAGGTCGACATCCCCGAGTCACAGCCTGCCCCACCTCGTTCGGCCGGCCCAACCCATCCCATCTCTGGCACCTCCTCGGCCTCCGGTAGCCACGGCGGTGCCGCCGCCCTCAACACCAGATCCAAATGGGAGAGTAGGAGTCAACGGTTCCACCGGGAGGGGGCAACTACTAAGAAGGGTCTGATAGTGGTCAAAACGGGGGTGGTGGACGGCCTCAAGCAGATGACGCTCTTCGAGGGGAGCTCCACTGGTGGACGATGGATGCGGATGTAGAGTCAGGGCGGCAGGGAGCCAGCGGCGACGAGGGTGACACCATGAGGGGAGAAGAGGCCGAGGGGAGATGGCGGTGTGGAGCTCTAAAAATGGGGAAGACAACGTGAGAAGTGAGGAAGGAGAAGATAGGGGCAATTTGGTCCAATATTGATAGAATACGTATACTAGTGGCATTTTTAGGACGTTCCAAACTTTCCAGTGGCATCTTTCAAAATTCAAAATGAGCGGTGGCATTTCTCTGATACGGCCACTTAGCAGTGGCGTTAATCAAAATTTCCCTTTAAAAAATGGACAGAGTTTTACTGAAAACCCCAAAAGTATTAGTATTAGTATTAGTATTAGTATGTATTCATATTATTATTATGTATAAGCAAGGCATTATATATTTTTTAAAGTGGAAATTATATATATTAAAGAAGCTAGGATTCCAGCTCTTTGGTTTAGAAAGTTTATGTAAACTCAACACACCTCTTCCATTGATTAGTATAATATATATACAGAATACATAAGAGGGAAGAGAGAGAGATTACAATATACATGCCCACTAGCACATGCGCTAGAATAGGTCACGATGGTTACAACAAGGAGTGATCCAAAGGACTCAGTCTAGGTTGTTGAGATGCATGCCAATCATGAGATCCCAACGGTGTCCTTTGTCTAACAGCCCCCCCCGCAGATTGAACGTGGTTCTCCCGAACGTGCAAGCTATCCCGAAAGTCGTAGAACACAGTAGACGGGAGCCCCTTCGTAAAGATATCGGCGTATTGGGATGCCGACGGTACATGAAGGACCCGCACCTCACCAAATGCGACACAGTCACGTACAAAATGCAGGTCGATCTCCACGTGTTTTGTCCGTTGATGCTGCATGGGATTAGTAGACAAATACATGGCGCTAACATTATCACAATAAACAATGGTAGCACGTGTAGGTGGACAATGCAGCTCATGGAGGAGTTGGCGAAGCCAGCATGACTCGGCAACAGAATGAGCTACCGCCCTATACTCGGCTTCCGCACTGGATCGGCTAACTGTTTGTTGCCTCTTTGATGACCATGACACGAGAATATCACCCAAGAAGATGTAGAAACCGGATGTAGATTTGCAGGTATCGGGACACCCTGCCCAATCCGCATCTGAGTAGGCAATCAAATCATGTCCGAATGATTTGTAGAGCATAATCCAAAGTGGGCGATCCTTTGGGGTACAAGAGACACGCTTCACCAGCTGAAAGTGGTGATCTTGTGGAGCATGCATGAAAAGACAAATTTGCTGAACCGCATACGAGATATCAGGACGTGTTAAGGTGAGGTATTGAAGGGCTTCGGTGAGGCTACGATAGAGAGTAGGGTCCTGGAAAGGAATGCCACCTTGGCCAGATAGTTTGGAGCGAGTATCTATAGGAGTAGAGATAGGTTTGCAATTTGTCATGTTGGCTCTCTCAAGAATATCAAACACATACTGCTTCTGGGAGAGGAACAGACCAGTGTTGTTGCGTGTAACATTGATCCCTAAAAAATGAGAGAGGGACCCAAGATCGCTCATGGAAAACTCACACTGAAGGCTTGAGATAATAGTACGTAGCAGTGAGGTGGAATTGGCAGTGAGGATAATGTCATCGACGTAAAGAAGGAGATAGGCGGTGGACTGGCCATGGCGATAGATGAAAAGCGAAGTGTCAAATCGAGAGCCAACAAAACCAATGGAAAGAAGAAACATCGTGAAACGGCGAAACCATGTGTGCGGTGCTTGTTTAAGACCATAAAGAGATTTGTGCAAGCGACACACATGAGAAGGTCTGGAAGAATCAACAAAGCCAGACGGTTGGGTGGAGTATACCATTTCTTGAAGATGCCCATGGAGAAAGGCGTTTTTGACATCCATTTGGTGGATAGGCCAGTCGTGGGATGCGGTAAGACTGAGTACAACACGAATAGTAGCCGGCTTGATGACGGGACTGAATGTTTCGCCATAGTCGAGGTCGACTTGCTGAGTGAAACCACGGACAACCCAGCGGGACCCATCGGGATGCCGCTTGTGGCAAAAAATCCACTTCCCTATCACAACATTAGCACCTGCAAGACGAGACACAAGAGTCCAAGTATTATTCTGCATCAAAGCGTTAAATTCCTCTAACATAGCGTTGAACCAATTAGGGTCCTTAAGGGCAAAACGATAATTAGATGGAATAGGAGATATCGAAGGTGTTGAGGCAAATAGGGAAAATTTAGTAGTGGGGAGATGAAATCCGGACTTGGCTCGAGTTGTCATCTGATGGGTGTTGAGCGGTGGAGGAATAGGAACGGCATTGATCGGTAGTTTTTGCTGGGGTGGTGAGGTGAGGTCAGAGACGTAAGAAGACCCCGGAAAGAGAGCCGCGAGGAAGCAGCGAGTCTATTGGACAGCGAATCAGGTGGACGTGTGAGCAAGCTAGAACGACGGACAGACGGAAGTGGTGGGGGCAAAGCAGTCCGCGACGCTCGAGTCCGGAGGCGGGACACGGCAGATGCGGTCCGAGGTAGGTGCATAGGGTACGAAGGAGATCAGAGGTGGCAGGAGCGCCGGAGGTGCTGTGGATGAGTTTGGCTAGTTTCCTGGAAGAGTAGACTGAGAGTGAAAAGGAAAGTTAGTCTCATCAAAAATAACATGACTGGAGATAATGACTTTGCGCGTGGCAAGATCCATACACTGGTATCCCTTATGCTCGAGAGGATACCCAAGAAAAACACATGGAGGGGAACGAGGAGCAAGTTTGTGTGGTGAGGAGGTAATGAGATTAGGGTAACATCTACAACCAAAGACCCGTAAATGATCATAAGAAGGATGGTAGCCGAAAAGAGAATAATAAGGTGTTTGAAACTGTAGAGGGGAACAAGGTCTGCGGTTTAGTAAATGAGTGGCGGTGTGCAAGGCCTCCACCCAAAATTGAGGTGACATATGTGCTTGAAAAAGAAGGGTGCATAAGACATTATTAGTGGAGCGGATCATACGTTCGGCTTTTCCATTTTGCTGAGAGGTGTGGGGGCAGGTGAGGCGATAAGAAATGCCACGAGTGGAAAAGAAAGCACGCAAGTCCGAATTGACGAATTACCCCCATTGTCGCATTGAACACACTGAATCGCAAGATGAAAATGATTAAGCACATAGACGAAGAAGCACTGGAAAGTAAGAGAGACATCAGACTTATGGCGTAAAGGAAATGACCACGAGTAGTGTGAGAAATCATCAAGCACAATGAGATAATATTTGAAACCGGAAAAACTAGAATGCGGGGATGTCCATAAGTCACAATGAAGCAACTGAAAAGGCATGTTTGTAAATGACGAAGAAGAACTAAAGGGCAGTCGAGGTTGTCGGCCAAGCTGACATGCTTCACACACAGAGGGCATGTGATTGTTGTTATTATAGGGAATGGCAGAATTATTGGATAAACGTAAATGGGAGGATCGGCTTAAATGCCCAAGACGACGATGCCACAAATCCGCCTGGTCTGCTGTGCTGAGGAGAGCATGTGGCGCGCCGCCGAAGAAGGGATAAAGATCACCTGCACTATTGGACCTCATGAGAGTTCTCTTGGTAGCCAGATCCTTCACAGAGAATCCACATGGATCAAATTCAATGGAGCAAGAATTATCATTAGTAAAACGATGCACTGAGATAAGGTTCTTCACAATAGATGGAGAAATTAAGACGTTGTGAACATGAAAGGGATAACTAGAATTGTGTAGGGAGGTGGAGCCAGTGCCTGTGACAGGAAGAATGCACCCATTGCCTACAACGATATGCTTGGAAGAATTAAGCTTTGAATTAGAATAAGACTTAGAAAGTGTACCGCCGTCGCCGGTGATGTGGGAAGACGCCCCAGAGTCCATGTACCAGTCAGAGCCACCGTTGGGCTGCGGCAGCGAGAAGTTGTTGAAGGCATTGTTCCGCATTACGGTCTGGTCCCAGGAGAACGGCGTGGTCGGAGGTTGCGGTGTCGGAGGCATGCTGGGCTGGTGGGAGTACATCACCGGGAACGCCTGAGTGGACACCCCTGGATGAGGCCCTAGGACACTAGGAGCAGTGGGCGCATTCCACGCGCCGCACCACTGAGTGGGCCAAGGTGCGCCCCACAATGCAAAGAACCCCATCTTGGGTTGCTGCTAAGAAGTTGCGACGCCGCGGCCACCAGTGTTGTGGCCGCCACCACGGCCACCATCGCGTCCGCGGCCGCGGCCTCCCTTGCCGCGTCCACGGGCGTTGTTGTGGTTGTTTGGCGTGCGGCTGCCACCATTCTGGTTGCCGCTACCGTTGTAACCGCTTTGAGCGCGATCACCGTGATCACCGTGGTTGGCGCCAACAGAGGAGGATCCGTTGCTGCCATTGATGACAAGTGCAGACGAGGATTCAGTGTGATCCTTGTTGTTGAGACCGGTCTCCTCCAGCATTAGGCAAGAACATGCCTGCACAAAGGTGGGAAAGGGGACCTGCATAGGGAGCACTGACGCCATGACAGGAACCGCTTCGAGGCCGCAGATCATCTGGAGGTGAGAGTTTCATCGATGTGGTGGTCCACATCGCCAGTATGCCGATGAGAGCCTTGAGCTTGCGGCAGTATTGGGCGATGGTGAGGTCGCCCTGTATGGTGGCGCGGAACTCGGAGTCGAGGTGGATAGCTCGAGCTCTTTTGTTGTCGGTGAAGAACTGAGCATGTGCCGTCCAGGCGCCGTAGGCCGTGTGGCTTGGCAGCATGATGATGTCAAGAAGTTCATCACTAATGGTGGAATAAATCCACATGGTGATGGTGACGTCGATGCAGCGCCACTCCTCGTCATTGTGGTCTGGCTCATCGTCTTCATCAACGTGTTGGCACACCTCGAAGCGCCCGAGAACCATGTACAGGAAGTGCCGCCACTTCCGGTAGTTGTTCTCAACTACATCAAGAGTGAAGGAGATCAGACTCTTGATATTGACCATGTTCATGGCCGCAGACTTGGTGTAGGAGCGGACGGCGCTACTGGATCCAGTGCCGATAGCAGGCATGGTGCTATTCTGGGCTGCCGTGGCGGTGCCATCGTTGACGGCGGAGGAAGAGTCGCTCATGGCGTCAGTGGAGAATGGGAGCGGAGAGTGGGAGATGGGGATCAAAAAGTTGCTCTGATACCAAGAAAGTTTATGTAAACTTAGCACACCTCTTCCATTGATCAGTATAGTATTTATACAGAATACATAAGAGGGAAGAGAGAGAGATTACAATATACGTGCCCACTAGCACAGGCGCTAGAATAGGTCATGATGGTTACAGCAAGGAGCGATCCAAAGGACTCAGTCTAGGTTATTGAGATGCATGCCAATCATGAGATCCCAACGGTGTCATTTGTCTAACAGGTTTGTCAATGTCACCCTTTAAACCAGAGCCATCGGATCTAGTCATGCTGATGATCGAAGCAATCGGATGGGAAAATGAACCAATCTGGACAGTCAGATTGTGAGGAGGGGGAGTGGACGGTGCTGGACGCATTTGGAGTCCTCCCCACCCCCACGCACAGGCTATCGTCGTCATCGCTGGCGTCGCCTCTATAGCCGCCGCCCCTCGACGGACCCCTAAAGTGGATCGGATGCCCAAGAGTGGAGGGGTGGATAGGGTATTGTGAGAACCCGAATTGTTTGGCTTGTAATGCTTAACCATCCACTTGGTCCTAGCATTACAAATCAAATAATCTGAACCTTAAGATACATGTACTTCCCAGAATTTGCAGTACACATACCCCTTTACAAAATTATGCATCAATTCCATTCAACACACAGAACTGAAGCAAAAGCTTTACAAATCAAAAGACATACATAATAGAGTTACTACACAAAGGCCGACCGGCCAAATGACATATAAATAACTAAATAAGATGGCGATAAACAAGAGCCAATTAGTGTGCCTTTAACCCACAAGGCAACCAACCGGGCCGCCAACCTAGTCGTCCAAAGCGAAGTCCGTCTCACAAAAGTCAATCCCTTGGGGATCCACCTCCTCTGCAACAATTAAGCAATGCAAATGAGTACAAAAATGTACTCACAAGACTTACGGGTAACAAGCCTATACACATCTACATGCAAGCTTAATCAAAGGAGAATGCTATGGTTCATTTTCAGTATAAAGCAAGTTTTCATTTGCAATAATGGAATAGATTTAAAGCAGTTTTAACAATCTGTTTTTATTTGACGAAAACAGCGAGATAACAAGTAACAACAATATAAAGACATCCTGGAAGTGACTGACCCAATAGCCACCACAACAATAGTATGAATTCCCCATTCATACCACCCACATCAAGTTTTAGTTAAAGGTTATAGCCTAGTTCTTGCACGACCTTACCAAGCATGTCCATAACCTAGGACAAGGCTATTCGAATAGTTTGAACCCTGCAGGGGTGTACTAATGTACCCACACGTCAGACCGCCTTTTTGCCAAGCTATTTAGCACACTTCCTTTGGTATGCCGTGTGGCGACCCAACCCTAGGGCACCCGAGAGGTCCTCCCGGATCTCCCAGGACGTCCCTTAGGACCTCCCAGGAGGTCCGATAGCACCCCCCGAGGCTCGGGTAGGACCTGCCCCCGGTAGTGCCAATTAAGGCCTTGGTAGGACCTCTCAAGATTACTACCGAGGGAAGTGGGAGTCACGGGGAGATCCCTCACTGCCACGGCCAACTCAGGGGAGGTCAAAGGACCTGACCTGAGGAGGTCGTGAGACTTGATGGATCACTCTGTGATTCCCAGCATGAACTAAGCTAGTCCTAAGGATCTCAAGCTAGCTCTTCACAGCATACAAGAATGGTAACATCCACGACATAAACTTTATTTACAACATAACAAAGGAGTTGTTTACAAAAGGTGGCCTTGGGCCAAAAGCAAGCTTACAAAAGAGCGGGAACAGACGTCCATCCACTATACCACAGGCAAAATGGTGGAGGGCACAACCTACTGATTCGGTCCTCTTCTTCTTCGCCGTTGTCTTCTTGATAAAGTTTGCAATGAGCAAGAGTGAGCACTACCACTGTGCTCGCAAGTCACACCCGTGGAGTAACAAAATGACATGCATACATGGATGTACAACAGAAGGCATAATATGGTTGATTTGCATAAAGCCAAGTTTCTTTCAATTACAGCTACTAAGTTCCAAGGCAGGTTTTTAATAGATAAAATTCATTTTCAAAACTTGATTTTCATTTGGATAGCATTCATCAACAAGTTGGTGAAGGATACCCTCCTGTCACAAGGCTCCCTACCCAAAACCCATGGGATAGAAATCCCAAAACAGTTTATTAAACATTCTTTGGAAACCAAAACCAATATCTAACTCTGAGTGGCCGCTGCCAGCATGTCCATGACCGTGGACACGGCTATTCGAATAGATTTAACTCTGCAGAGGTTGTGCACTTTACCCACACGACATGAGTCCTCTAGTTTGTCCCAAGATCCGTCAATGCCACCTCTCACTACCAAAGGTAAGAGGTCTGATTCATCACAAAGCCTTTACAATACATTGTTCCACCACGCCTCTCCTTGCTAAGGTTTCGCCTCCTTTGGATACGAATCCTGCAGGATCTGGGCCCTCTTGCACCGATGGGAAACACAGTCATAAAAGACCATAGGCGTGGAAGACCTCCCACACCTCCAAATGGATCATTGCGGTGGAAGTTCGCAAATTAATTGGCAGTCCCACACCCCATCTTGGAGACATGTGGTTGCACGATTTTGGCATAGCCCATTATAGGCCTAGCATTGGCGGCTCAAAGACCGGTCCTCAACTGACTTGGGCGACAATCACAAACCCTTGGACCTCCACCTTATCCAGGATAGAGTCCGTGCATAAACCTTGCACCAACCAAGCAAACCGATTCGCCCAAGTCTAAATCCATTTTCATTTTCTTTGCTTCCCCAGCAATGTTTTCATACTCCCATGACACCCCAATGTCATGGTCAAAACATTTTAACAGTAGCTGGTCATGAAGGTAAAGATTTTCCCAAAACAAGTACTTTTGGTCTAAGCAAGGCTAAGCATTTGGTTTTTCAATTGCTCCTGGTTCACACTAATGTATCAACCAGATTTTGTCTAAGGTGACAACAGATTTGGTTCAATATCAAGGTTGGCCATATGAAGGAAATAGGCATAACTATGTGTTCAAAGACAGGTATTGAAATATCTTGATAGAAATAAGCATGCATTATACTTTGAAACTGAACATAAATAAATTAAAATATTGGGTGCAACATGATCAAGAGCATGACTTGCCTTGCTCACTGTCTTGAGAGTCTTCTTCTTCAGTGCACTCAAGCTCCTCAGTGCCTTCGCGCTCTATACGAAAGAAAAGGAGACAAACTCAAATCAAATTCCAAATAAAGAGCCAAAAGAACTTCAAAAGAAACTCCAAAACTAAATCAACAAGAGCATCCCACACACAAAAGAGGTTCTGTGAGGGAGGTCCTAACCTATGGGAGAAAGGTCCAATGAGGAAGGTCCTCACGGCAGTCCAGAGGGGCGGCTTTAGCAACAGACCAAGAGGATGATACTAGCGCAGAGTCCAAGGAGGTGATCTCCAGCTGTAGCCATGGAGTTCCGAGGAGAATCCAATGGAAGAGGTCCTGAAATGGACATAACCTCTTATGGTGGCGGTAAGAGCAAGAACAGATCAGACGCAAGGAGGCTTACCAGCTATAAGAAAGAGGCGACGAGTGAAGGGGAGGTCGGAGGCAATATGGGCGGTTAAGGTCCACGCCCAAGCTCCTGCTGAGCCTCCAATGGTGAAAATACGATGGAGGGAGGTGCTCCTGGTGATGCTCTTGGCAGCTAGGCTCTCCAGGAAGCCACTGAGTGTGAGCCAGAGTGATGAATGTGGGAAAAAGGTGGCAATGAAGGGCTCCCGGGGCTAGATATAGTCAAAGAAAGTGGAAAGACCATTCAATGCGTACATGACTTGGCGAGCATGAAAAATAGGCAATAGGGTAAGGGGATGTCAAAGGAAAATGATAAAGGACATTGTGTACAGCTACGGGAGAAGACTAGAAAAGACACCAATAGTGCCCCAGAATGACCCCATTCAATGGAGGCAGCCACTTTCATGGCTGCATTCAATGCGACAGGACATGCATTAAATGCTCATGGTACTAGTGTGGCGGGGAAAAATAAGAATGGGTAAGCTGGCGGTGGGACCGATCAAATCTAGAAACAGTTGGGTCAAAGAGGAGGTCCCAACCCGCCAGAGAGGTCTTTTGAGGAGGTCCGAAAGGCTTAGGAGATGCTAAAGTCCAGGGAGGTCTGGAGCTGTAGGATCAAATCCCAACGGGAGGTCTGAACGGTTAGGATTTTCAAAGGGAGGTCCTAACGATTGGATCTGCCAAAGAAGGAGAATGCAGACGGTTAAGATCTCCAAGGGAGGTCTTAACGGTCCGAGATGTTCAGGAGGAGGTCTGGGTCATTAAGATCTCAAGGGGGAGGTCTTAACGGTCCAGACACGAGGAGGTCTGCGGACATGGGGAGGTCCAGATACACATGGAGGAGGTCCACGCGACAAGAGTTTCTGACAACCAAGATAAAAGGAGGTCCTGACTAGTAGGATCTCACCAAGGGGGAGGTCCTATCAGTTAGGCTCTCGCGAAGGGAGGTTCCACGGGCTCAAAGAGGTCTTAAGAACTAAGTTGACAAGGGGAGGTCCTAATCGCTAGGATCTCCACAATGGGAGGTCCTGGCGGTGAGGATCTCAATATAGGAGGTCCTAAGGGTTCGGGAGGAGACCTTCGGAGGTCAGGAGTTCCTAGGTTAAGCGAGTAAGGAGGTGCAATGGAGGGGGAGGTCCAAAGGTCTAAGATCCGCAGGGGAAGGTCCGAAGGAATTAAATTCGAAGGAAGGCCTAAACATATAGGCACGCCTTAACCAAGAGGAGGTCTGGGCCACACAAGAGGTCCAAACCGATTTCATCACCGAGGAGGTCTAGACCCCAGAGGTCTAAACCGAATATAACACAAAAGAGAGACTGAGGGAAGAACTGGCCAACATACAGAAGAGGTGACAACACGAAACTTAACCTCTCCAAATGAACCAACTATGAATTCTCATCAAAACAAAATAGTTTTATTTTATTTTACAAATTTAAAAGGGTTTGGAAAATCAGGATGTTACATGCCGGCACGGCTAAGTCCTACGAGACGCTTTCCAATGGATTGTGCTAATTAAGAGTCGCATGTATGGGGGTTAACCCTTAGTGAACCGCCATTACAGGCTCCCACTAAGGACCCACACGTTGAGTCGGACACACCAACCCAGCCGAAGCAACTGCGGGTGCTCCTGGGTATGGAGAACCTAGAAAGGAACCCATCCCTCTCATCCCAACAACGAACATTTTTCTCTACAACTGCCACCAGCGACTCATTAATTAACACCTCCCAAAGTACTTGTCAAGAGAGGTCCCATATCCCCCTCGTGTGGTTAGCACGCAATAATCACTTGGATCAGTGACACAAGTAACTCGGTCCTTGTTGACTTAGGCACCATTCCAGTCACACCAAAAGATCACACCATCATCCATTGTGCCCAAGTCGATAACATTTTGTTTTCAGTTTTGACTTTACAAATTAGCAAAGCACAAAGTGCTGGACATAATGATAATAAGTTTTGTGTGATCAAGGTCATCGACTAAGTCAACAACCGCCCAATTCTACCGATAGCTAAGCATTTCTAAGTATGACACCGTAAAGAAAATAAAAGAGCATAATTCAACCACTGGGTTCTAATTCACCGGCGAGATTAATAACTTAAGGCTAGTGGCAGGATATGAACAATTTAAGGAAACCATGCATTAGGATTAGCTACCTCCAACCGGCAAAATTAACTTTGACACAAAAAGCATGCATACATACAATTTGTAAACAAGATATTAGACTTTGAAAGTAATTGGATCAATATGATCAAACTACTTCCCTTGCTGGAGATACTCAATGTGTTGTAGAGGATCACTCGCGTACTCAACGAACTCGTCGGCACCTAATGAAAGAAACGAAAAGAACCGATAAGAACGAAGAACACCGAAAAGACTCAAAAACCAAAGTCAACCAAAAGCCATGAAATTTACACAGCAGGAAGAGCATGATTTTTAACGAATTTAGCAACAAGAACCAATTGATTTGGATGCTCAATGCTAAAGTTATGGCCAAAACAAGATCAGCCGATTGGAAAAAGACTGAAAAATTCATTTCGGTTACTATTCATCCAAAATTAAATTTTTGGCATAAATTTCCAGAGAGGTGATGCACCTGAACTTTTTATGCTAAACAGAGCACCTCATGAGATGAACAACACAACTTGATTCACCTCATTTGGAGCTCGGATGCATTTTCTAAGATTTTTCAAAGACATGATAAAGTGCACAAAATAAATGCAACCGCAGAAATTTTAGACACAGCAGCATGCCTAAAACCTATTCTACAAATAAGCACACTACAGAGGAAACCAACAAACTTGGTTTCACTCAAAAAGGAGTCACAGGGAAAAACTTATGCATTTTTCAAGTTAAATGAATTTTTAGAGCACAAATAAAGCCTAAACAGAAAATAAATCTACCAACAATTTTTTTTTATGGAGTAGAACCAAGCTTCCAACCATTTTTAGATTAAAGCTTAGTTAAAACCAGAACTAACAAAATTTGAATCAACCGAAAAGGAGTTAAAATGAATTAGTTATGTAATTTTGAAGATTAAAGCAATTAACAGTTTACAAATAAAGCATAATTGGATTTTCTCATTACTAACCCAATTCGGAAAAACCTGGGCCGTTGAGATCAAATCTAACGGCCCAAGCGCGCTTGGACGATCGGACGCACACAGCCCAACTGAGCCAACCGTTGGATTAGAATCTAACGGTCCACAGCGAGGGAGATGTTCGGACGGTCCGAACGTTCCACACGATTTGAAGCGCAGATCTGAAAACGAGCGGCTCAGGGTGAAGGTAACGTTCGGAGGTCCGAACGTTCACTCGATCTGAACCACATATCTCAAGATGGACGGCTGAGGTCCGATGGTCCGAACGTTCCTGACGATTTAGATCGTTGGATCTAAATCGGACAGTGGAGGTTCGGTGGTCCGAACGGCCCAACCAATCTGGATCGCTGGATCTAGATCGGACGGTCCAAAATGGATCTCAGTGTTACACATGCACGCTCCAGGGGTTAAACGTGCGGGGCCCACCTGTAAGCGACTATTAAGCCACGCATAGGGGTTTAAAGTGTTGGGCCCACGTGTAAGTGGCAATTAAGCCACGCACAGTGTTTTAAACGCACGGGGCCCACTGTCAGCGACTTTTAAAGCCGGTTTAGGACATCCATTAAGTGTTAGGCAATGATTAACAATGATTAAGCAGTGATTAACATTTAATGAGCAAATCTTTTCCCTAATCGACAATGCATAGTGCTGTTAGTCCGACAAAGAACCCGAGCGCAAAGAAAAGCTCACCGGCGGCGACTCCGGTCACGGCGGTGCGAGCTAAAGACATGAATGGGTTCGCAATAGCCTTGCGCACCCACTGGAGGTACTCTTGACGGCGGAGGCAGCCAAGAACGGCGGCGAGCCGGAGAAGAACGGCGGTGACAAGCACGGCCGAAAGTGAAAACAACAAATAGCTCAGCAGCAGTCCAAGAAAGCGAGTGCCCAAGCTTCTAAGGACTACAAGGAAACTACCTTAACGCTGTAGAGGCTAGGAGATGGCCGGAGTTGCTCCGGCGACGAAGCACAACATCGGCGCTGAGGAAGATGAAGTGGAGAAGATGGCCTGAGCAAAAATAACAGAACCGGGTGGTAGGGTTAGCTTCATAATAGCTCAGAGATGGTTCATGAGCAAAAAATTGAGAAATGAAGCCCTTACCAGAGTTGAGGAAGAAAGGGGATGAACCTCGGCCGACAAAGATCAAATCCCAAATTTGACACTCCCTGTGAATGCCAAACAAAATTGAGTTAGGGGATTTGCTTAAGATGAAGAGAGACTCAAAGTGACGCGAAAGGATTTGCAAATGAACCCTCGAAGCACTGGCGGCGAAGAAGGAGCTCCACGGCTGATAATGGCGAATTTGGGGTTCTTTGGTGTTTGAGCTCAAACACAGAGAGGGAGCTAGGGTTTGCAAAGGTGGGTGCTGAAAAGAATCCAAAGAGGGGTTCAAAGGCTTTTTATAGCCGGGGAGCAAGGGTTTTGAGCAAAGGCAGAACTCAACAATGAGCTTGGTCCATGGCTCTGCCATGGACAAGCTGAGCGACAGGTGCAGCAGAGAATGGCGACTTTGGGGGCGGCCACTGACGAGAATTAAATGCGCAGAGGCAAAAAGCCGTTGAAGGACGCCATGGAGGTGACCAAAGATCGCCTTCTCTCGCCCCACGCTCTGGCATTACACGACGCAAGACGCTACCGAGGAAGAAGATAACCAGGTGCGGTGAGGGCCCACATGTAAGTGACCTGGCTCAGGTCTAAACTCACAAATGGGTTGAGCCAAACCAATTGACTTGAGTCAAAGCTTAAAATGAACGGCCCATATTGAATTTAACCTCGGGCGGTCCGAACGTTCCGCCAATTCTGGACAGTCCGATTGCAATCAAACGGTCCAAAACGCACGCGCCAAAACGACCGAGCCCAAGTGCAGTTAGTTGATTGGGTCGAGTCAAATGGCTCGAGCCTGACCTGAGCCCAACAGTAACTGACCTAGGGTTTGAATTTAAAGCTGAAACTTGGAAGAATTTTTAGAGGTAGCAAACTAACTCCAAAAATTCTGAAACTTTGACTGGAGGTTCCTAACTCCAAAATCAACCTTGTATAAATTTTCCAGAGGTTTTTATGCCAAGCATTTTTCTCCAGAAATTTCTCAAGGTTTGTTCTGGGGTTTGACCAAGAGTCAAACTGGTTTGATTGCCTCTTAAAAATTAGCAAATAATTTCTAAAAATTATGAAATTTTTCAAAGGTGTCACACAGCAGCCCTAGAACCAAGGAAAAATATTTCCAGGTGTTGATCACAAGATTCTCAACAAAGTTGAAAAAGGGTTCATGACTTTAGTCAATTAGATTCCACAATTCCTTTACAAGAATTATAGAAAAGTTCAAAAACAACAAGATGCAAGAAAAGTTTTAATTTCTTCTCATTTTCTTACATTTGAAACACACACCCAGATTTGGGATGTTACAGGTATCTTTTTTGAACAATGCCAAATTTAACAAATTTAGAGCATCCTAGAAACTACTCCTAACCTAAGTGTCTATGGTTTGCTAGTGTGCTCAATCAACTCCTAAACATGCTAATGAAGTTTTGTGACCTAAGTTCCAATCCTATACAAGTCTAGTATTCTAGGAATTGAAAGAACAAGAATTTAAATGTGAAAACGTAAAAAGGACAAGAGACAGCCGAATTTTTACCAAGGTCTCAGAGATTCAGCGATCTCCTATAGTCCTCGTTGGAGAACCTGCGCAAGGATCCAAGCAATCTACTCATGGTAGTCCTTCTCCTCTTTGGATAGTTGGATTCTAAAACCTTCACAACTCTTTTGGTCCCTTCCACAAGCTCCTCCTTGGAAGGTCACCGAAAGCACACCTCCAAGTTGTCTAGAAATCACCAAATTCCAAGAGTAATAAGTTCAATGATGTCACTTGAACCTGATAAGGTAAGCAACTAAGAGTGATGTACATTGAGGTCTAATCTACTATCTCACATTCTCAAAATCTCAACTTGAAGCTCTTAGTGTCATTGAACTCCTCAATATGCAAGCTACTATTTTTGGAGTCATAAGAGTACTATCTTGAACGCCTATGGCCCACTTATATAACCTCTCCATTAAAAAACTAGCTGTTTGACATATTTTCTGAAAAGTCTCTACAGACTCGGATCATCAGCCCTAGTTCAATTTTCTTCAGTTCCAACGTTTCAAAAGTAGCCATTAGATCGACCGGATCATACGCCTTGAGCCGGATCATACACCTCATTAAAAACACTCCGTGGAACCTCTCATGAATAATAGTACATGTCAATGATGTGCCTTGACCCGGATTATCTGTCTCAATGCTTCCCTCAAATTTACCCTTATAGACTAATTATATGCTTTAACGATACGTTTCGGGACATATCATTTGTCTCTCAACTTGTCCAAAAACACCGTCTTTGAACAAACGATATGCCTCATGGTACGTCTCAATCCGAATAATACGACTCTGCAAAATTCCAAAGACAAGTGATTCCTGTAGGAATCCTCACCGTCTCAACACAGATTACTACTAGCGACTACGGTCTACGGGAAGAGACGGAGGAAGACGATGATACCGATAATCTTTTTCTTTTTTCAGAACCAGTTGCAGCGTGCAGATCGATCGATAGGTTGATTTTTCTTTGGAGGATAAGTTTCCGGCGGTTTGTGTATGTGGTGGCGGAAGATTGCCTCCGCCGCATCTACACCCTGCGCCGCATCGACATGTCGCGCTTCTTCTTCCCAAGAAAAAGTCACCGCGCCAAAGTACTGGCCCATCTCCGTCGCCATCCGCACGAGCCTCTACGTCCTCGACGGGATCCCCAGGCAGGCCAACGGCAGCAGGAGGCGGAGCTTCGAGGCTCTCATCTACAACCGAATCCCCTGCCATTATGGGGACTGGCAATGGCGCGCTCTCACGCCGCCTCCCGACGTGTACGACCCCACCCGCAGCAATTCCTACGCGTTGGTCGCCGGCTTGCACGTCTGGGTATCCACCAGGGGCGTCGGCACCTACTCCTTGGACACGGCGAGCGGCGCGTGGAGCAAGGCCGGCGAATGGACGCTGCCGTTCAGCGGCCGCGCCGAGTACGTCCCCGTGCACAAGCTCTGGTTCGTCATCTCGTTGAGGGACAAAGGCCGCGTCTTCTGCGCGTCCGACCTTGCCGCCGCCGCCGCGGAGAGGCCGCCTGTGCTGCACGCCGTATAGGATACGCCCAAGGAGTGGCACCTGATAGTGTCCCACGCCGTGCACCTGGGTTCCGGCAAGTTCTTCATCGCCAGGTTCTTTAATGTTGCTACACCACACATGTGCGAGAAGGCTCTGGTGCGCTATGACGCCGAGGAGAATTTCGTGGTGTTCGCCGGCGTGGAGGTTGACAGCTGCGGCGGCGGGCTCCGCATGGTCAAGCACAAGTCCGAACGTTGCATGCTCGTCGACGAAGAATTCCACCGGGTACTCTACAAGCCAAACTCTGCGATCTCTACACAGCTGTGATTTTTACACAAGTTAATATCATTTGGGCGTACCACACATTGCCGAAGAAAAAACGAAAATGGCATGCACTTTTAGCCAGGTCGATATCCATACAATTCTCATTGCAGTTTCACAGATTATAAATGAAATGTGAAAGCTCCCCATAGCACATTGTGGTAATTATGTTTTCATCGCAGTGAAAGCTCTCCCCCCCATAGCAGTGCCAGTGCGGTAATAATGAAATAATTACTGTGTTGCACATGTAAACAAAAAATCTTGCAAAGAATACAGGGGGCCAACTTCGAGGGGGGAAAAGCTGTTACCATCCCGATACCCTAACTTTGAAAACTTGTCGTCATTCTTCTGTAAACCTGTTACGTATAATGTAGATGCTAGCATATATAATGCCCTCCATCTTTCTAAAAGCAAAGAATAGAGCAAACAAAAATGAGAGTATGTACAGGGGATGATCTTTGCTGCTGCTTTCTTCAGTTCCCTTCCATTTGTATAGCCACTGCAGGTGCTCTTGGACCCAACTGAGACAGGCAGGATCAATTCATGCGGAAGAGGGGGAACGGCGCCCCGAAGAGGACTCGCAGCTGCCAATACGGTTCAACTGTTCAAGTATCTGGTAACAATTTTCAAAAGAATTAACAGCATTAGAACGGACTGCTTGCTCTGCAAAGCTTGCTATAGACAAAGTACTGTACAGTAGCTCGCCAAGGAGATCGCTACAGCTGCAGAATACCATTAAGAGAAATTAGTTAGTATGGCTGAAAAAAAACAACTCCATGCAGATATTACATGATCAAGGAAAAGGATGGTTCCATGAGGATTGTGAAACAGAAAATCCATTTGAACACATTGCGAAAAAACAATGACAACGAGGCAGTGCACTCTTACTAATCAATACAGGGTCATTGCTAGCTAGTATCAGTGCTTTTTTATAAAAAAAAAAAAGAAAGAAAGTAAATTACCATTTAATTTCATTCAATTTTCACTCAACTAAATATGATTTTAATTCAGTGAAAGTAGATGATAAGGAAAAAGACAAGCAAAGATGCAGCTAGAACATGTTTCACCATGTACAACACAGTTCACCACAGGTCCCTAGACAGCAAAGCTATAACAGTGCAAACTTCAAAGCTTAAGTTGAGCTTAGTAAAACCATCGCTCACCTTTACATACAACCTTCAAATAAAACTAGCAAGCAACGCATGCAGTGCAATCCAGTATATTAAGACGCCAAGTCTCAAGGTCGGTTGTCTCATGAGCAATCTATCACCTGAGACCCTGTTAAAATCAAATAAAAGAAATAGTGACCCTGGGAAAACGCCTCCAATCAGTATTTCGTAAGAACTGAAATTGCACTTACCACATCCCATCAATTCTATCTGATATAGGTCGAGTGAACTTCGGAACAATGTGTGACATTGTCAGTGACTTGAAACCATGCGCTGCAATAACAAATGGGAAATCAATCAGAGAACGAAACTAACACTACAAATCCGGATTTAATATGCAAGACCTATATTCACCTTTATCATCATCTTCATCATCTAATGGCTTGTCCTTCTGCATCTCTACATCAATAGCAACTTGGTCGTTGTTAACTTTTCGTGCCCCTCGAATCTGAGTGACAACTGCAGCTGAGCTAATTTTGTCATTCTGCATTCGAATTGAAATACGCAAGTAAGCATGAATAAAGAAAACTAAGTCCAAAGTAATTTGCTCTATCAGTTTGTGTAGGTAAAATGCATATATAAAAATAAAGCATGCATACCATTTGCTCAATCTCCGAAGTGCCTGGCAAGTTTATAGATCTGCTAGGTTGGCCTGATGTCCTGTCTCGACGAAGCAACCCTATCTGAGAATCCTTTTGGCTCAAAGAAACTTCTAGAGCCTCTGATTTACACAACAACTCTTCCATTTTGGTCCTCTCAACCTGTAGTAAAGAATCTTTGCTTTGCACAACTAACCTTAAATCATCTGATTCAGATATCAGAGATCCTATTTTCTTGCCCAACATATCCATATAAACAGGAACCTGAGTGCAATCATAATCATCTGTGCTCTCACAATGCACACCGAACTGCAACAGTGCAGTTTCTAACCACTTAATGAAATCATTTATTTGACATATGTACTTCTTGTTGCTCTCTTCAGTGGTTAGTAGTTCATTAGTACTTCTTGTAACTTCTTGCCGCAGAAAAGAGATCTCTGAGTCTCTCTCTTGCAATTGTGACTGAAGGTTTTCCACTTCAGCAAGAAGACTTTCAGACAAGCTATGCAACTCATCAAACTTGTCAACAGTTGTTGCGAGTTTTGTAAGAGCTTTGGTCCTAGAAACTTCAAGACTCTTTAAAGCAAATTCTTTTTCTTGCAGCATCTGCTCCAAGCCATTGCTTTTGTTCTCCAAGACTTCAAGCTCCTTTTCTTCTTCATCAAGTGCTTGCATCAAACCTTCAATTTCTGTACAATACACCAAAAACATATCAACAAATGTAGGAATAAAGGCATAGATTTCTTCAATTTGAAAAGATATAACAATAAATAAAACGGAAGTAATAGAAGCAAACTCAATTAAATAAAGCTCTATCAGCTCACCTTGGTCTTTTCTGCTTAGTACATCAGTCAAATCCTTTATTCTTCCACGCTGCTCGATTGCCAGTGCCTCCATGTCATTAAGCTCGCTTACTTGAGTCTCTAAAGCTTTCTTCTGATTAAGCAACATCTCAACATGTTTCTCCAAATTGTGTACTTCCATTCTTGCATCTGCAAGCTCAACAGAAAGCTGCTCTGCAGAAGATTGAGCTTCCCTTAACTGAGATGCAAGCTCCGCACTGATTGTACTAATTTGCACATCTTTTCCTTGAAGCTCCTGCTGCAACTCAAGAACAGTGGCCTTTAGCTCCTTTGTGTTACCTTCACTACTGTTCCGAGTTGTCTTTACGGCCGCAACTAACTGGTCAACTACATATGTTATATGGTCGTCTGCAAGTAAATGGTTCTGCGCAACAAAATAGCTCCGATTACCAAACTCCATACCAGTCATTCCTTCAATTTCAGCAACTGAACTAGTACATGCTTCGTAAAGCAAACTCATATTTCTGCGCATTGATAAAATCTCCTCTTCTTTCTCTTTGATATCTGATTGTAGTTCAGCAATGTTTTCTCGCAAAGATTCCAACTCATTATTTTGAGAAGTGAATATGTTCTGCAAGTTGGACATAACATCGAATAGCTCTGTTGCTTTCTGGTCAACTGAAAAACCATGCTCGTCAATGTTTCTTCTGAGATCATTGCAATCCTTTACACAATCAGATACAGCATGGCATGCAATAGAAAGATGATGCAAAATCTGGCTTTCATCAGTATCATCCATCGTAAATTCCAGTGCAGCATTTGGAATATGAGCCTTCTGCAAAAGGGCAAGTTAAGACCAATTAGAAAGCTGTGGTTACAAATCCAAAAGAATAAAGATCCCAAAATCTCATATAGCACCAAGCCACCAACATGTGTATTGTTTCACTTTCAGCATAGGAAAGATCGTGGTCATCTGAGTTTATCTTGTATGGAAATACCAGATTCCAAGGAACCCATTGATCTCTTTTATGGTAAACCAGAATAACAGAGACAGTGAAAAGAAATATGACATGGTGGAAACTTCATATAAGTCTCATTTTTAACACTATAAATCTCATTTGAAGAAAATTACATTGGAGTTAACTAATTATGAACAAAATGCAAGATGATCAGCTGGTATTACATTTCCGCAGTAAAAGCAACAAAAAAATGAGTTTACTTAATCAACATCAGTCTAACCTTCAAAATAGTATATAACTTTATAAACCATACGAAGTGCTGTGAGTATATTGAAATGAAGAAAAACACATTGAAACATGAACTAATAGCCTAAATTTACCTGGCTGCTTACGGTATTGGACAAAAGATGGTTAGAAGTTATGGGTATATCCACCATATTTGTGCCGCCCATCCATTTACCAGAAGATTTCATGAAGCTCTCCGCATAGCAGATAAGGTCCACATCCTTACTGAATGTGTTGGCAAGACGATGTGAAAGTTCAAAGCAGATTTCTCTTAGTTGACTGCTGGTGGAGTTCAACTCCTTCAAATGATCTATTTGTTTCCTTCTTGTCTGTGCCTGTGAATACATAATATGTTCCAGGTGGCGAACAGCATCAGCTCTTGCAGACTCTATAAGATTGTTCTGTTTAGAGGATTCAGAAACTGCAGCTTCTGCCTTGACCAGTTCCTCCTGCAGGTTGTCAGCCCTTTCATGAGCTTCATTTAACTCAGCTACAAGCAGTTCCGTTGCTCGTTTCGATTTCTTCACTTCATTTTGTGACGAAACCACTGTTGCCTGTAGGTCAAGGCAAAATTTTGCAATTTTTTCAACCTTGGTGACTGGATCTGTATCAAATTCTCGAGTAATATCCACTGTACTCAAAGCATTTAATAATCTACTCAAGTATTGGGTTGTATCATGCAAGCTCTTCTCATTCTCAGCCAATCGACCCATCAATAATGATTTCTCAGATTCAAGTGATTCTATGTGCTGTTTCCTTTCATTTTTAAGTTTCTCCATCACAGCATTCATCTCTTCCATAGTTTGCTTCAAGCTATCTCTGTGTTGCACCAGGCCCTTCCCTTTTCTCACAGCAACATTTAGTTTCTCTCTCAGTGAAGTGCACTTTTGCTCCTCCTGATTTAGTTTCTCTTGCAGATCATCCCGCTGCTTACCCACTGATTCTAGTTCAAGCACAAGTGACTGATACTTTTGAGTCTGCTCAGCACCACCTTCCTGCAGTTGGTTTATTTGAGCATGTAGCTTCTCCACTTCCAGTATTAGTGATTGTGCCTTCTCCACAGCTTTATCACGCTGCTGCTCCACTAAAGCCAGACTATTGCGAGCATGCTCTAACTCATTACTCAAAGTGTTCAGTGCATTTTCTTTGTCATCTCTACCTGTCTCTGATGTCTCTTTGTCATCTATTCCTGTCTCTGATGTAGAGGTGCCGTTAGATAGCTTGGTTTCCTCTAAACGAATTTCCTTCTCAGCAGCATTGCCTACGGTTGACTCTGACAAAAGAGTCCCGTAATCATCTAAAAGTCTCCTCAACAATTCACCCAAGCACAGTATAGCACCACCACCACCACCAGCAGCAGCAGCAGCAGCAGATGGAATTTCACCATTACTGCCATCCTGCAATGCGTTCCGCACCAAATCCAGTAGTTTGTGGATCTCTATTTCCATATCATGATAACGCTTTCTCTCCTCAGTTTTTTCAGCTAACTTCTCCTGCAGTTCAGCTAGATCTTTTCGCAAATTATCTCTGACAAACTCATCTTGAACTGCTTTCTCAGAGAGACCAAGGAACTCAAATCTCAGTTTCTCCAGGCTTTGTGAGAAGAATTCCTTCTCAGCCTTTATCACAACAACCTCTGCACTGAGTTCAGAAATCCTTTTGTGTGATTCTTCTAGATCAGCAATTAGCATCTCAGAGGAGTCCTCAAGGTGCTCGATCTTCAACTGTAATGTGTCTCTTTCGTGCTCGACCTCCAATAGTGTGTTTCCCAGCCAAGTTATCCTATCTTCTGGTTCCAGCATTCTGAACTGTGGGGGGATGCTAATCTGACCAAGGACTTCTTCCCATTTCTGTATAAGACTGTTCCTCTCCACTAGAGATTGTTCCAACATGTTGTTGTGCTCCGCCAGTTCGTAGAATCTCCTATGCAGCTCATCATATTTGTTCTTTATTTCATCTGACCCTGGATTTGAATTTGAGTTTTGCTCATCATTTATGCTATCCATGGCTGCACCGGACTCAGAATGCCCATCCACAAAGGATCTCTTATCACCATCAGGAACAGTAAAAGAAGCCCCAACAGCCATCTTCGACAGCAGTTCTATTTTTTCTACTATATCTCTAGAATGAAAATGCTCTGGCAAATCTAGGTCTTCTAAGACTTCTTCAATTCTCTGAAGAACAGAGTCTTTTAGAAGAAATGAGTCCCTTAAAGCAGTAGCTGAATTCCGTATGTATGAGAGCTCCGACTCCAAAGCTTCAATTCGATCTGCTTCTGTATAGGATTTGAGCTTGGCTTCTAATTCTTTCAGTAATGCATCCTTTGACTGCAGCTCTTGCGAGAGCTTCTCAAGCTCACCAGACTTCTCCAACAGAGACTGCTTAAGGCTGTCACGTTGCACTATCAAACCCTTGCCTTTTGCAACAGCAATACTAAGCTTTTCCTTGACAGAAGAAAGTTTCTGCTCGGATTGTTCAAGTTCAGAAGACTTTTTGTGAAGCTCAGTGCGTGAAGTTTCAAGAGCTTCGTCCAGCTTTTTCAAGCCATCCCTGAGGACTGGAACTTCAGCTTCTAACTGAATGTTTAATGCATTGAGCTGGTCAATTCTGCCTTGCAAGTCACAAAACTTGGGTACAATATCTTCTTTGATCAACGCAGGCAAGGGCAAAGACCAGCTGTCAAATGAAATTTGATCAAAAAAATTGGTATCTTGCAAGCATGACTTAGATAAGTGGATTTCTTCAAGTGCATTTTCAAATTTCTCAATGTATGAAGCCACACCCTCCTCAATACATGGCAGTAATGTGGTAAGAATACGATGTTCCTTGCTGAACATTTCAGCTTCACCACTATTAGACATCATCGGAAGAACTATTGAGGAATGATTTGCAGAGTGGTCAGCCAATTTTTCTGCTATAGTGAGGCATCTACCATGCAGTTCATCCTGCGCTGCATTTCTACTTGAAGAAACTGACTTAAGCTCCTCATTCAACAAGCAAATGTCATTCATATTTTTTGTTAGAGAACTGCATCTCATGCTGAGCTCTTCAACTTCTTCACATTTGCCCAACAATCTTGACTCTAGGTCAACATTGTTTGATAGCAAAGAATGACGGTCATGCAACAAATTCTTCAAATGCTCAATAATTCCTCCAAACTGACTAAATAGAGCTTCAATTGGTTCCTCAGAATTATATCCTACACCTGCTTCATCTGAATTTCCAAGTGAGTCGCATAGAAGTTCCTGCAGGGAATGGTACAGGTTCTTAACAATTCCAGATGCTTGTTCACTCCTCTCTTGAACATCAGAATGTGCTTTCATGAGCTCTGCTAGAGAAGTATTGAGCTTAGCATTATCACTTTGAGCAGCCTCTAATATCTCCTGAAGACTTTGGATTGATTTAGCAACAAGATCTACAGAGTTCAAAACACAAAAGCTGTGACCTTCACTTTCACCCAAATCATTAGGAAACACAGTACCTCTCAAAGAGCTGAGCTTATTGGTTACTTCACAGAGCAAATCTTCTAAAGATGTCCTCTCCTTCTCAAGGATGGAAATCCTTTCTGTCACATCCTTCTGCAAATGTTCTGCTTGATCAATGAGCCTTCCAGCATGAGTATCTGCATCCTGTTGTACATTAGCAAGATGATTGTGCAGTTGATCAATTGTGTTATTGTAGTTGCTTAGCTTCCCAGCAAACCCATCCATTTTGGCCTCAAGAATTGCAGTATGTTGTCTTTCTTCTTCATGCTGCATTGCTGACTTATTAGAAGGTTCTATTCTGTTATACAGCTCAACCACATATTTTTCAGTCTTTGCCAGATCTGAAGTCATTGCCTTCAACTTTTCCACAAGGCGGCATATCATCTCCCGAGTTAATTTTTGTAAATCATCATGCTCCCCCTCAGACATACCAGGATCTTCCTGAATTCCTTTTGACTCAAAGGATTGAACGAGTTTTGATACCAGAACACGTCCATCGGACCTAGAGGAAATCCTCTCTACTAACTTTTGAAGTTCATGAAAATCACCTTTAGCCACCTCTAGATGGCCCTTCAGTGACTGCAAAGCAGTAGAGTTACATGAGTCATTCTCTAGAGGATGCGAATACTGATTATTACCATGGCCAACAAGTTCAGGACTTGCGATTGTTCTTTCAGCATTTTCAACAATGATTTCAGATGAGTCCAAATGATGTTCATTTTCTTGAAGCATGACAGTCCGGGCTTGGCCTAGCACCACATTGCACTTAGCATCCAACTCTTTGATTACAGATTGGTAAATATCGACACTGCTACTTGCATACAGGTTTTCCTTTATTAGTTGCTCTATAAGTTGTCCGAAGTGTGTTTCCGTATCTGTGACGTGCGACTCAAGCTGCTTATGTTTGGCATATGAAAGATGCAACTTGTCGTTTAGTTCAGACAGATCTGATGAAAGACTCTCCTTTTCATTATATATACACACATTATCCTCCTCGAGTTTCTTGTTTGCTTCTTTTTCGAAGGCAAAATTTGATGATAACTCCAAATTATCTTTCTGCAATGTTTCCAATAAAGCCCTGCAATTTGCTAGTTCGGTCAAAGTATGTTCCATGTTCTCCTTGGAGGAGCACAGCTCAAACTCCAAACTTCCGCATCTGCTACTGCCAGCATTCATTTCCTCTTTCACAGAAGCTAAGCAAAGTTCAAGGTCAGACAGCTTTGATAAAAGCTTCTTGTTTTCACCAGACAGATGTTCCTGCTGCTCCTCAACCTCCTTTCTGGCTTCTTTCTCAAAAGCAAGGTTTGCAGTTAGCTCCTGGTTCTCCTTTTGTAGAGCTTCCAGCAATGATCGGCAGTTACCAAATTCGCTCAGGACTTGTTGCGTGTTCTCCTTGGAGGAATGCAGTTCGATCTCCAACTGTTCACATTTGCTGTTGCTAGTGTTGATTTCCTGTTTAAGAGAAGCCACGATTAGTTCAAGTTCTCCCTTTACAGTATTCATGTCAGAGAGCTCATGTCTACATTGCTGAAGCCCTTCACTGACTGCTAGCTTGCTTTCTTCAGTTTCTTTCAATAGTACCTGGAGCTTGATAATTTCATCAGAAGACAGTGTAACATCTGAATTCAGGCCTGCATCCTCATCTAGCTGCAACTGGAGAAAATTCTTCGACAGAGTTGTCACGTAGAGATGCCTCTGGATATACTCAAAATGATCTGGCATGATATCTCGAGATACAGCACCACCAAATAAAGCTGGGTCAGCCTTTTCCTCGCACAGTGGCATACCTACTGTCCCTGTTGACTCAGCCTGTAAGCCAAAATCATCGGTAGTGACAAGCTCCTCTGTTGCATTTGATGTACCTTCATCTTCTTGAACAGCTTCTTTGCCCACTCCATCAGCTTCGTCATCACTGTCTCCTCTTCCAGTACTCTCAGAAATCTCATGTGAAACTGCAAGAGTCGACTCTTCTTCATGCCCAGTCTCCACGCCTATTTCAGCAGAAACTGTGGGTTCGACATCTTGTTGTATATTGCTATCTGATGGGCCCCTAGAAACATCCATCTCCATTTCTTGAGCTCCTTCCTCCCCATCATTAGTATTGTCAGCTCCGATGTCTTGAGAAGGAATTTGCACCTCCATAATTTCTTTGAAATCAGAACTGGTTGGCCTCTCAACAGGATCCATCTCCACCTGCTGGTGTTCCCCTAGTTGGTTGCTACCATCAATGGCTATGTCACATTGAGAAGAAGTCTGCAGCTCCAAGTCTTCCTTCAAATTGCAATCTGGCAGTTTCTCACCAACATCCACCTCCCCTGGCTGAGCACCTTCTACAAGGTCACCACCACCATCTACGCTGGTAGCCTGAACTGCTGAATCTTCGCCATCACCTGGTCCAGGGCTTTCATGCTCTGAACTCCCCTGCTCACTAATACCAACATTCTGCACATTACAACCATCACCGTCCTCCTGTACAGGCACAACATCGGCATTCTCCACTGCGCTGGACTCAGCGGTACCAGGCCCCTGGCCATTGCATTGCTCCAACTGCGACCTCGCTGCTTCCTGCATTGACAAATGAGTATTACACACAGCAGTAACTCAGTCAAACCCCCACCTCACACTCAGAAGCACAAGCTACCTCAAATGGCGTGCTACGGCTGCTGCCACTCTCCCCGGCAAGAAACTTCAATCCAATAGGAGACTTCGGCTCCGGCACGGGCCCCACCTTCCCCGTCCCCTCCTCGGCCTCCGCATCCGCGTCGGCTTCGGCCTTCTTCCCGGGACCCCTCTTCTCCTTCTTCTTCCTGAATTGTTGCAGCTGCATGCCAACGACACGAAACATTCGATAAAAAAAATCGAAAAGATTCTCTAAAAACCGCAAAAAAATAATTTTCAAAAAAACGAATTCGCGGGATTCAGTGCCTTCTTGCGCCCGGCAGCGAGGTGATCGGTGCGGTTCCTGTTCCCACCGCCTCCCCCTCCGCCGCCGCCTCTGTGATCCATGCGGAGATCTCCCGGGGAGTGGTCACGCGAGGCCGGGAGGCATCAATTCCGCCAAACCCTAGCCCCAGCGCAACCGAACCGAATCGAATTGGCGCGCACAGGAACCCTAAAAACCGGTCCCTCGATTGCGAATTCGAGAAAATCTCTGTACCAGCTATCGGGCGGGGGCGCTCGATCGAGAGGTATCTGGAGGGGGAGGAATCGAGGATTCGCGTCTTGGAAATGGCGAGGGAATCGTGGATTTGGATTTGGGGATTCGGGAAGAAGAAGAAATTGACGCGATTTTTTTTTTTGAGATTCCGTCGCGTTTTACGTTAACATGATTTGGGTTGGGCGCGGGTTGGTGGGATGGTGGTCTGGAGGTGTCGGTTTGAGAGCTAGTGCCTACTAGTACGAGAAGAGGGAAGACGATGGTTTTTTCTTCCTTTTCTTTCCCTCTTCTTTGAACCTTTTGGTACTTTTTTGCAATATTAACATTTTTTTGAATCATATGTACAAAAATGTGGTGGTCAAATTTTTTTGATAAAAATAGCGCCGCATCCGCACGGCCGCCATGTAGAAACTCTCCATGCTCGCCACGTTGTCGCCGCCGCACGGCCGCCGTGCGGTGGCCCCGCCACCCGCCGTGTGTTAGGTTAGGGTTTCGCGTGTTATGGTTAGGTTAGGGTTTCGACCGATAATACACGGGTTTCGTAGCATTTTAAAAATATAGCAAATTAGTTCCAAAAAATATGAAATTTTACGTGAATGCTCGTAACACGGTGTACTTTCTTATGTAATTTTTCCATAATTTTCCTCATTTTGATTTTACCTCGCAATTCCATTTAAGTGTACTCATTTTATCCCGCCACGTATTACCCCTTCGGCTCCTCCTTCGCTCAGATATAAATATCGAGATGTTGCAGTCGCTCTTTGCTCATCCCAATTGGTTTCGCTTCTCGTTCTGGCGCTCGTCACTGAGAACTCAGAGAACTTAACATAATTATTTTTTTGGATATCAAATATTTGCTTGCTGCCCGTCGCTTGTCGCTCGGTCTTTTTTATAACTTACCTTGAAGGGCAGGTAATTTGTCGGATGCTTTTGTCATTATTACCGTAATTAGTTAGTGTACTGGTTATTAATTCATTATGAATTAGTTAGTTTACTGGTAATTAGTTTAAAGATAATTAGTTAGTTCGCTAGTAATTAATTAATTAGTCATAATTAGTTTAGTGGTTATCAGTCCTGCATATTAAATTAGTGCAAATTAACTACTCGTAATTTATTTAGTAGTAATTAATCAGTTGCAATTAGTAAGTTTAGTGGTAATTAAATAGTCGTAATTAGTTAGTTTAGTCTCTATTAGTTAGTTTAGTGGTAAATAATTAGTCGTATCTAATTACACATATGTAATCCACCACTTGCATGCAATTTGTCATAGCTAATTACACATATTTATCGCGGATGGGGTTGTTGTGGCTTTAGGTAATGTCGAACATGCAAGACTTGTATGTATTTTATGGCGATGGTCTCGTACAGGCTGGACCCGGCGGGTTGGACATGTCGAGATGCTAGTACAAGGTGGTCCGAGTGTGAAGAATATAGCCCTATTTGCGGTGCTTTGGTAATTATAGACAACCGTATGTTTTGTACTAACTCTCTTTATCAAAAAGTTACTAGGTTATTCCTGGACTAAGACGGAAAAGCGCTAAAGGATCTCATCTCACTAAAGGTAAAGGTATCTAGTTGATAGGACATTTTCTTAGTTTTACCAGTCTAGGAGAATGAAGGATAAAAGATCGGATTGTTAGCGTAGAAAGACGTACTATGAAGAGGGATCAAAAATCTAGTAGCTTGAAACCGAATGACGCCACAAATGCTCAATCTTCCTTGGTTTAAATCTTGGATTCAATTGATTTGGTTTGGCCTTAATTTAAATTTGTTGAAAAATTTTGAAGGCCGGATGGCCGTGTTGTTGGCCGGATCGATCGGGTCCCGAACCAAAAGGGCGGTCGATTTTTTCGATGGGGTGGGTTTTCTGTTTCTTTGAAGTTTTTCAAGGCGGTCGGCCGCGGTTATATTCCGGACTGATCGAACTTGCGGACCAAGTGACCGATCAACATTTTCCAGAGAAGTGAATTTGTCGGTTTGGCTGAAATTCTTGAGGCCGGTCTGACCAACGGCAAAGGTTCGGACTGACCGGACGTTCGGGTCAAGGGCCCGGTCAAGTTTTTCCAGTGGCATCTTAATTCTCTGGTTTGGTTTTTGGGAGACTGGTTTGACCGTGATCACAACTGTGGTCTGACCGGGCTATCCGTAACGGATAGTTTCTGTGCATTAAATATGTAGCAGTCGACCGTTATTTTCAAGCCTAGACTAATCGGCCACATAAACTGCGGTCTGACCGCACCTGCTGATTTCTTCAAAGTTTTGTGCTCCAACGGCTAGAAAAGTGGGTGGAGGCTATAAATACCTCCCCCACTGTAGCAGATGAGCTTTGATGAACCTCATTGAATACACTTAGAGCTGGCCAAATGGGCAAGACGGCTCTGCAGATCAGAGGTCCGCCCAAGCACGCAAGACGACCAAGATTGTTCATGGGCGTCTTGCGCACCGCACGATACCGGACATGTTCTGGCCGCCACCTCAAGACGGTGGGCGGCCCAAAGACGGCACGAGCATGGCACGCCCAAGACTACAGCAGCACTTCTGAGGAGGCTGAGCCAGCGAGGCGAGGGGCCGAGGCAGCGAATGAGCCGTGGCGGCGCAAGAGTCTTCACACGGAGGCGAGCGAGAGGAAACCGGCGCGCAGTCTTCTGCCGGAGGCCGAGAGGAGGGAGGAGGAGGGTGTTGCAGCGCACTTTGTTGCCAGAGAGCAGAGGAGGAGGAGGCGGGCGAGCGGCGGTGCGGTGCCGTCTTTGCCCGAGTAAACGGAGGCGATAGCGATGCCATCGCGGAGGAGGGAGGAGGCGTCATTGTCGACTGCAGGCAAGGCAACGCAGGCCTGGAGAGGAGAGGAAGCGAGGAGCTAGCGGGGTCAACGAGGTGGCAAGGGCGTAAGGGAGGCTCCGAGGCGCGGGTCGGCAGCAGCGGCATGGGCCGCAGGAGGTCTGCCGGCGGGGGGGTGTGAGGCCTCCAGCTCAGAGGCGAGGAGGCGGCTCCTCGGCGGGGCGTGGGGAGGGAGCCTCTGGCGGCAAGGTCACGAGGAGCCGGGAGGAGGCGACGGTCATGGAGAGCCGGGAGGCGAGAAGGCGGCGAACGGCGAGGTCGGCGAGGGGGCGGCACGGGCGAGGCGGAGGCCACGAGGCGGCGAGAGCGAGGCTGGTTGGGGGGAGATGAAGAAGGGAGCCGAGCCGTGACATGCTGTGGGGTGCAAGACGCAAGATCGCCCAAAAATCGGCCGTTTTTTTGACCGTTGAGTGAATGTTTTGACTGTTGAGTGATTTTTTTTTACCGTTGGGGGGCTTAAAAATAGCAAAAAAATTTAAAAAATTCTGAAATTTTTTCTATAAATAGGCATCATACCCCCCCCTCATTCAGCACCCCTTCATTCTCTATTCTCTCTTTGAAATTGTGTTGTGCAAATTCAAATCCGTGTTGAGCTAATTTGGCAAAATTCAAAAAATTTGTGCCAAAATTTGGAAATTTCAATTTTAAATTCGACAAATAAAGAGGTACAATACTATTTTTGTAATACTTTTATTGTCAATTATTGTTATGCTAAGATTAAAGTAGTAGTAATGTTAGTTTCGATTTTGCAGTTTTCGTTATGGACAGTCCTTACGATAGCTTTGCTCTTAGAGAGTTCGGACTTTCATCGGATGAAATTGCGTCTATGGAGGTGGCTGCGGCTGCCTCAAACGAACCAAAGGTTTCACTGGAGGAGCAAGCTAGAGTTCCGTCATCAGGCTCGACATTAGCATCAAGCTCAACGGCAACCGGAGCAAAGAGGTCGAGGCCGTCTACATCGGGAGTATGGGACAATTTCGACAGGACAACCAGGCAATATGCAGCGGGAAATGAGGTACCATATGCTATTTGTAAAATTTGTCGCCATGAATTGTCTGCAAAGTCTACAGGTGGAACGGGGCACTTGCTTAGACATGCTACAAGGTGTCGAACCAAGCAAGGATTGGCGATGAGGCAAATGCAGTTGTAATACAACCCCGACGGTACGGTATCTAGCTGGGACAACGATCCTCAGGTAGCCCGCCAATCTCTCTGTCGTTTAATTGCTTCTGAGGATTTACCGTTAGGCTTTGGCGAGTCTGCTTCTTTCCAAAATTATATTAGGACTGCGCATAATCCTATATTTTCTTCCGTTTCTAGACAGACAACAACAAGGGATCTAGTGAAATACTATAATGAACGTCGTAATAAAATAAAGGAACTATTTAGTACGTGCACATTTTCGGTGGCCTTGACCTCGGACATATGGAGTGGTCGGGTTAGGGAGGATTATCTTAGTGTAGTTGCACATTATGTTAATGACGACTGGGTAATGGAGAAAAGGATTATAGGTTTGAAATTAATTGATGTAGCACACACGAGGAAGAATATTGCGAAGTGTATTCTCAAAGTCGTGGAAGACTTTGGTCTTACAGACAAAATATTCGCAATTACCTTAGACAACGCCGCTTCAAACTCTAGGGCCATGGACATTCTTACTCCAGTGTTGAGTACATATGCCGATTCGTTCTTGCTACATCAACAATGCGCTTGTCATATTATCAACCTTATAGTCAAATGTGGTGCGAAGAGGTTGAGTCCAGTATATTAAAGCTTTTAGCGATGCGATTTCTTTCTTGAATAATTCTAACGTAAGAATAGCACAATATAAGAACTTCTGCAGGGCGATGGGTGTATGTCCAAGAAAGTTCGGTTTGGACATGGAGGTAAGGTGGAACTCTACTTACCTCATGCTTAAGCATCTTTTACCATACAAGAGCACTTTTTCTGTTTTTATTCAAACACATTATCCTAGCACTGACGGTACTTTGCTATTAACTGAGCAACATTGGTTCGTTGCTGAGAAGGTACTGTTATTTTTAGAAATTTTTTACGAGGCAACTGTTGCTTTGTCCGCTGTCTACTATCCAACATCTCCTATCATTGTGCATACTATTTTACAGATTACTACTCAAATGAAAATGCATGAAAATGACTTAGTTTTACGTGAGACTGTTGTTTCCATGAAATCTAAATACCTTAAATATTGGAGATAAATCCCTTACCTATATGCATTTGCATTTGTTTTAGATCCTATGGCTAAAATTGGTGCATTTGGTACTGTACTTGATCTTCTTAGTGATGCTACGGCGCTAGACTATACTAACTATTTTGCAGAAGTTCGTTCTCGGTTATACAAGGTTTACCAAAAGTATGAAAATAAGTTCCGAGGAGTCCGCTCGCAACGACCTCTAGTAGCCCCCACCTCGAGTGGGAAGACAAGTATGTGGGGCACGATCTTCGGTGCCTCTTCCTCCAGGTCCAGGTCCAGGTCTTCGTCTTCTTCTTCTTCTGCACCAGCGCCTACTCAGCCAAGACCCACAAGGAGCGGGAAACTATCCACCTATCTGGACAACGATACGATGGATTTCGCCTCAGAAGGTTTCGACATCTTGCAATGGTGGCAAGCCCATAAGTTAACATATCCCGTGCTATCTATACTTGCACGTGATGTGTTAATCATCCCGCCTCTCTGGTTTCCTCAAAGTGCGCTTTCGGTTTTTACGGAAGGATATTAGAGGAGAGAAGAATAAGTCTCACAAGTGAGATGGTAGAGATCTTTCTAACTGTGAAGGATTGGGAACAAACTGATTCACGAACACAACACTCTGTGAAAAATCTAGAATTGTCAGAGGTGTTCGAAAATCTGTACTTAGACAATGACACCGACACATAGAACAAAAATGTATTATGTATGTAGAATTGTAGAGCTATAGGTTGTACTCTTTTTCCTTTGCCAAGGTTTTCTCATTTTGAGTTTTTACTTGGCAAAGATTTTAACGAGGCAGCCAGTTGGACATCAATAAAGCTCTTTATTACATTTTTAATATGATTGTCTCAATTTTTTTAATTTTCATGTTTACTTCTGAATTCTACACATTTATCTAAATTTTTTTGGATTTTTTTTGGATTTTTTTGTTCTAATGGGCCAACAGGTTACATCTCGCAAGCAGACCCAAGCAGGCTCGTCTTGGCCCGACACGACAGACCTGAATGTCTGCTGCGTCAGTGTTCGTGCGGCCACCGGCCCCATGGTCCTACCAAAGACGTAACAAAGACATCAGTAGGAATGGGTCAGGTTTAAATGGGTCGTGCTAGCCAGGGCCGTCTTGTCTTGGTAGGCGGCCCATTTGGCCAGGTCTGAATACACTTGAGCCCTTTGCATTGTCTTCTACTCTTGAGAGCATTAAAATCCTTTTGCAAATGTTGTTGAGGGTTCCTCCAAGAGCATTAACTAGGGTTTGATCATTGTGGTATTTGAGCATCTTCAAGCGAAGAATTCTTTGTTTTATTACTCTTGGAGATTGTCGTCTCCTAGACGGTCTGGAGTTGTACCGGTGATCTTCTCAAAGGAGATTGTGAGAAGACCCGGGCATTTGTGAAGGTTGAAGCTCGCCTATCCGGAGTGGAGAAGAGCTATCATTAGTGATCGAGGGAAGTGCTTGTGTGAAGCCGGCTTGAGTTGATCAAGCTTCCTCAACGTGGATTAGTGGAGACCGGCAAGTCTCCGAGACTACGGGAAAAACATCGTTTGTCTCCCTAGTGTGGTTTATTCTCTCGCTCTTTACTTTGTGTATTTATGATTATGAGCTAATTGTTCATCTTGTTTAGATTATTAAGCTTGTCTTGATTGTTTAGTGCACTTAGATAGCCTTAGACATTTTAGGCTTTAAATTGTGAAATTGTTTTTCATAAGGTTTAATTTTGGTAAAATTAGTTTTTAGCCAAAAGAATTTAAAAATCGCCTATTTACCCCCCTCTAGTCGGTTATCCCTGATCCTACAGGATGGAGGGCTCGACGCGATGAATATTCACGAGCTTCGGAGTTGCATCCGAAGGGAGTTCGTCATGAAAGCAACGAGGAAGAAAGTTGTGATCGAGGGGATCACCTGCACGAATGATTTGTGGGAGCTCGTCAAGGTGGCTGGAAGCGTAGCATGGAGCCAGTATATGCAGATTACCTCCCAGCCCGAGCCGGCCATTTACGGGAGGCCGATGGTGTACGTGAATTTCGTACCTAGGACGTCGGGCCACCTTGATGATTCTAGGGCCTCTACAAGCGGACAAACACAGCCCGAGCCTGAAGATGGCAGCATAGAATGTGCTGCCTCGGAGGATTGTCTCGCGCATAAGTTTGTGCAAAATGAGGGGGTGGAATCGTGGTGGTCGGCTTGCATTGACTGCCACAAGTATCTACCGGACCAGGCTCTTGGGTTGGAGTCCGACAAGAACGCCGACCTAAGCTCGGATGGTAGCGACGATGACGCACACTAGGCCGGTGGTCCAACTGGGGGAATTGTGTCATTGGAGGTGCCTTACGTGGCATCGAGACTTGATGATGTCGCAGTGCATTCGCTCGTACTGCCGCAAGAAGAAGGCTCCCACTGGGGGTGTGATGTCGATACCCTCTTAGTAGGACAACGCTTCCCTAATAAGGAGGTCGTGCAACAAGCTATAGCACAGTATGCATTGTCCATGAGCCGTGTGTGCCGAGTGCACCGGTCCAACCTCGGACATTACGCAGTGAGGTGCATAGTGGAAGGCTGCCCTGGCAAGGTCAGCGCTCACCGAGCAAAGATCTTCGGCTCATTATTCGTAGTCAAGGCGGTGACCGACCACACTTGTGAGCTTAGCGAGCCTCTACGACAGCATCAGAACGTGACTTCCGCATATGTGGCGAACCACATCAAGCACCTAGTTGCGGCGGACGTGTCCGCTCCCCCAAGCTGCTGATGTCGGAAGTCGTCAATCAGGTTAGCTATCCAGTTAGCTATAGCAAGATCCGACGAGCCAAGCAGAAGGTCATCGAGTCCATGTACGGGACATACGAAGAGGCGTACAACCTTGTGCTGAGATTGCTTCACCAGATTGCTGAATCAAACACCGGCACGTACATAGACAAGCTTGAGCGTGAAGATGCTGAGAAAGGGTCCAACCACTTCATACTAGACAGGGTGATCTGGGCTTTCGCTCAGGCCATCGGGAGCTTCTAGTTCTGTCGTCTTGTGATGATGATGGATGGCACTTTCCTCGGAGGGGGGGGGAGGGTTTACAAGAGCACCATCCTCACCGCGGTGGCAGCCGACGCAAATGACCAACTTCTCCCTGTGCCATTTGCCATTGTGGAGAGCGGGAACACATCCAGTTGGTTGTGGTTTCTGTCGAACGTGAAGACGGCGGTGGTGGGAGACCGGCCCAACGTATGCCTTATCACAGACCGTAATGCTGGGTTGTTGGCGGCCATCAACACCATGTAGCATGGGACGACCCCCCCTTACCAGTGGAACGACGTGCAATCCAAGTGGTGCATGACAAATGCAGGATATGCAAAACCCTTGGGCACTCAGCGAATGATCGTCCCAACAGACCGAGCTTGTCTGGTCGTTATTCAGTATCGTAATGTAATGTTTTCTCTGCCTTGTTTTCTTATGTACAACGAAACTTGTACAAGTTATGTATAATTTGCATCATTGCTACATTCTTACTGTACGGTGCACTGACGTCCTTGCTATGTTTTTTTTAATATCACAGGAAGACAACGAAGGTGCTACTGGCTTGAAAGGACTTCAAACACCAACCAACTTATTTGAAGATGAATGTGATTTCTGACATTCATTTAGAATTAGTCAGGTATCGAATCATTTGTATTTATCAAGTTAGAGGTAATCTATTGAAGTTTTCTTAGTTCTTACTGTTATGAACATAGAGTCAGAAATCAATCGTGCTTCAAAATTACCTATTTCTCATCACTACTGTAATGTTCTAACATGCCTATTTTTTATGCTATAGGATAATAGTCATATTTTGTGCCCCGAACATGCATCAAAGGCGCTATTGTGTGATGAGATGAGCTCAGTAAGAAAAGAGATTACCGTGAAGACTAGTTGTACACACCTATTTTTTATGCTATAGGGCGCTCTTTGTTAATTTATCAGTTTTCTGTGGATGATATTTTTTAATATTGTATTGTACCACAGGCTAGATAACATTGTGCATGAACCGACTGAGGAAAATGTGTGGCGTGCAGATCATATAACGATGTACCGTAGCCTTTGAAACACACACAAGTCAGAGGTTACGGTACATCGTTATATGATCCACATGCCACGTATTTTTCTCAGTTGGTTCATGCACAGCCTTATCTAGACTGTGGTACAATACAACATTAAAGAACATCATCCACATTAAACCGATAAAAAAACAAATAGTGTCATATTTGATCGGGTTACATGTGATAATACCCCTCCTCCTTCATCCTGATTGTAATAAACCCGCGTGTATTTCATGTAATGCTTGTAACGCTTGAAATGTCGACAATTATCTGTATGAAAATGCACATTGAAACTTCATTGCAAACCCTAATTAGGACGTGGCCTCGCTCTGCAAACCCTAATTCACACAGAGCTCATTCATATATTGCAGTCCTACCCACCATCAAAATTATTATTGGTCATCTCATCGGCCAAAGATCGTTTTCCAGAAGTATGGAAAAGTGTAGTATATTTGGAATATCCCACAACCTCCTCTATACCGCTAATATGCCTTGCTGTCAAGACATGTATATCACCAAAATGTAACCCACGATATTCACATACAAGCACGTCTCCAGAAAGCAACATATAGTATATCGATGTCTCCAACGGAGTTGCAACGCAGTCTTTTTCCATACAGTCCAAGTCACATGAAATCATAAAACCCTAATTTCCGAAACCTAAATTCCTAATCTTCGTGACAAAAACCCTTCATTTTTTAGACATATAAAATTGTCGAAACAGTACGCAATCAAGTCTACTGCATGAGGAGCCTAAAAAATTCATAATTTTTTTACCTCATTTTCTACATTTACAAATTGGTACAAACAGTACACTAATATGAAATTGCGAGAAAAATTCAGAAAGAATAAAAATATGAAAATTTTACACAAGCAAGTACGCCAGGAGGCTCCACGTAAAATATTTAGAACTCAATTGCTATATTTTAAAACCGAAACCCTAATCAGTGTTAGTAGCATTTATATATAATCAGAATGAGTAAAATTATGGGAAAAAATTACACAAGAAAATACACCATGTTGGGAGTATTCACGTAAAATTTCATAAATTTTGGAACTAATTTGCTATATGTTTAACATGCTATGAAATCCGCGTATTATCGGTCGAAACCCTAACCTAACCCTAACCCTAACACGCGAAACCCTAACCTAACTCTAACCCTAACACACGGCGGGCGGCGGGGCCACCACACGACGGTCGTGCAGCGGCGGCGATGTGGCGGGAGTGGAGCGTCTCCGCATGGCGGCCGTGCAGACGCGACACTATTTTTGCCAAAAAAAAATCGAACAACACCATTTTTGTAAATACGATTCCAAAAAGTATTAATACTGCCAAAAAGTCTATTTTTTGCGGGTTTTTCTTCTTCTTGTGTTGTTGTTCTTTCGATTTATGCACGTTGTTGATTTTTTTTTTCCAAATGTTGATGATGCAGAAAGAAAAGTGCAGATTAATATAGTGCCAACTAAATATTGTATTTATGCTCTATTGAATATATTACATACATATTCCCAAAATTTCAGTCAACTATTGATCAAGGAAGCACCATGGATCCTGAAAATGCCATAGATAAGAGAAAATTTTGGTCTATAGTTAATCTTATCTTATCTTATCTTATCTTATCTTAACTAATAAAAATAAAGAGTTTACCCCCGCAAAACGGGATGATATTCTTTCTCCCGTACGCGTGGTTGGCCTCTTTCACCTCTCACAAATTCATCATCGAGGCGCACCAACATGTGCATCCAACCTGACAGGGACAACGTCTCGTCCACCATCCTCCGTGATGCACGAATGTATCCATGCCCCCACTTCTTCCACAACCATCTAAACCGTCGTTGCCCCACTTCTTCTTCCCATGCACACACCAAAATTCATTGTCGTCCACTCCTTCTTGTCTCGTGCCACCACTCGCCACCTGCGCCTGTCCGACATTTGCTTTGTGCCTCAGAGATCCTGACCCCTCTGACACTCAAGTCCGTGGGTTGCAATGGTGGCGTGAACTAAGATGAGGGGATCTGACAGCGTAGAAGGCGGCGGCGCGGGGAGGTAGCGCTGGCGACAGGAGGAGGTAGCGGGGAGGAGAGGTGGCGTCGAGGACGGGAGAAGGCACCGGGAGAGAAGAGAGGAGAGGGGGAGGCGATACCTTAGAGGAGAAGCGGCGGTGCTGGGGAAGGGAGGGGAGGCATATACAAATGCGTCCTTCCCTTGCCACGCCGTCTTCTCGAGCTCACCGCACCATGTCCTCTTTGTCCTAATACTCCCCTGCTCCGTGCCGGCCGAGCAAGCATCGATGTCTCCTCCTCGCCTACCACCACGACACCACCACCACCACCTCCCACCTCCCACCTCCTCGTCGCAGTGTGCATGGCAAGGGCTGAAGAGGCCAATGGTCATGAGAATCGAGTCGTGGTTTGGGTTCAAGGTGGAAGAAGATGGCCATTAACACGTAGCCCTCTTTCTTGTCAACCGGCAATGACTGAAAATGGGTAGCACGTCGGGGAGGAAAGTTGGGATCAACTTCAACTTCCAAAAGTAAGCAATCTATGAGCTCGAAATTTTAATTTCTGAATAGTAGTAGTAGTAGGTGATGCAATAGGTGGAGTTAATATTTTCTGTTTATATGTGTGTGAAATAAAATTGATATTTATTATGCGGTTTAGGATCCCGTCTGATGATATGTATGACTCTCTTTTGGGTTTCTGTTGTAACGCACGGGTACCCTACTAGTTAACTAATAAAAGAAAGAGTATACCCCCGTACAGCGGGACGATGTCCTTTCTCCCGTACGCGTGATTGGCCTCTTCCACCCTCCCAAATTCCTTGTCGAGGCGCACTAACATGTGCACCAACCTGACAGGGACAAGGTCTCACCCCAGCACCCCCTGTGATGCACAAATATATCCATGCCTCCACTTCTTTCGCAACCACCCAAACCATCATCGTCTCACTTCTTCTTTACATGCACAGACTGAAATTCGTTGTCGTCCACTCCTTGCCTCGTGCCACGACTCGCCACTTGCGCCCGTCCAGCATTCGCTTCGTGTCTCAAAGATCCCGACCCCCTCCGACACTCAAGTCCGCGGGTTGCAACAACGGTGTACACGAAGATGAGGGGATCCGACAGCATAGAAGGCGACGGTGCGAGGAGGTAGCGCCGACGATAGGAGGAGCTAGCGGGGAGGAGAGGTGGCGTCGAGGACGGGAGAAGGCACTAAGAGAGAAGAGAGGAGAGGAGAAGGCGGTACCTTGGAGGAGAAGTGACGGCCCCGGGGAAGGGAGGGGAGGCACCGCACCATGTCCTCTTCATCCTAATACCCCCCTGCTCCGTCGTCGCTTTCTGCTCCGCGATGGCTGAGCAAGCATCGCTGTCTCATCCTTGCTTACCACCGCGACGCCGCCACCACCACCTCCCCCAGCCTCCCGCCTCCTCACCGTAATGTGCTTGGTGAGGGCTGAAGGGGCCAATTAATGGTCATAAGAACCGAGTCGCAATTTGGGTTCAGGGTGGAAGAAGATGGCCATCAACGCGTAGCCCTCTTCCTTGTCAGCCGGCAATAGCTGAAAACGGGCAGAACGTCAGGGAGGGAAGTTGGCATCAACTTCAACTTCCAAAAGTAAACAATCTATGAGCTCAAAATTTTAATTTCTAGGTGGTGGTAGTAGTAGTAGCAGCAGCAGGTGATGCAATGTAACATCTTGATTTTCTAAATACTTTTTAAAATGCGTAAAATAAGTTAAAACTATTTTTGCTTTAGTGAGAATTCAAATTTGGGTTCTATTGGAAGGATTTGGGTTGTTGTGCCTCCTTGCTGGAAAGCTCAACAATTCTCCTGTAACCTATCTCTTTCGAGTCTTGTAGGTTTAGACTTCCTCTAAAGCTTAGACCTCGTCTCACCAGGAGATACTCGTATGATCAGGCCTTCCTTCCTTTGAGCTTGGTCATTTGGACCTCTTTGTTGGTTTGAATCTCTTAGGGTTCAAACCTCTTTTCTGTTCAGACTTCTCTTCAGTCTAAACTTCTTGTCGTCTGGACACCTCTTTATGCCCAAACCTCCTTTCATTCGGACCTCTATGCATCCCAATGGCCCTCTTGTGTGCCTTCGATTTTTCCTAAGATCATTTGAACCATTTTAACTTTTATTCTTGACCGAGAAGACCTCCCTCGGGTAGAACCCCTCTATGGAATGCCTTTGGAACCACTCCGCATGGACCTCCCTTCTGCATTAAATCCGACGGTTCGGACCTGCCCTTGCTTTGAATCCAAGGGCTTAGACCTCCCCCTGCGTGATTTCTCTCTGTGGGCCTCCCCCTTCGCGCTGATCTGAGCTGTTGGACCTCCCTCTTGGAGATCCAACCGCTCAGACCTCCCCGCCAGACCTCCCCTGGTGAGATCCTGACCATCAGGACCTCCCCCTGTCTGGACCTCCTAAGCCTTTAGACCTCCCTGTCTTTGGGCTTAAGACCTCCTAAACCACTCGGACCTCCCTAAGAACCTCCTCTGCGGGGGTAAGACCTCCCTATGGTTGACCAGACTGTTGCTAATTTGGCCAAGCCCCACTTGCCGGCCTTAGGCGTTCTCATTTCTTCCGCCACGTATGTACCAGGGCATTTAATGTAGGTCTTGTCACGCCTAATACATTCTCATACGTGGTATTTACTTTGAAGTGAGTCACTAAGCCGTACATGGATATTTTTCTTTGTTCCTTCCGTAGCGACTTCGTGTCTTTTAATGTACCTTTCACCGGGGTGGTGGTGACACGCCTCGACAATCACCAACTTTTGACTTACCTCTATACTTATCCTTGGCACGTAAGTGTCTAGTTTTTATCACCTATTGTTGACTATTAGCGATCCAGAAACCCGGTCATTTTGCCTACTTCACGTTCACCATTGTGGCTCGGGTCCGATGGCCTTCGAGGCGTTCATGTAGTTCACGACCTCTTTTCCATCCGTTGCTTTTCCTTGTCCTGGTAAGTCCTCTCGCTAGTTTGCCTCTTCTTTGTATTGATCATGGTATTGAATTGGTCGTGTCCCTCACGGGACCTTCTTTTGTGGACTTCGTGGCTTTTTGTACAAGGACCCCCTCCTTGGTTTTTGCGCTAGGGTCGCTTTGCAGACCTCCTTGTTCTATCACTCATATCACTTCCTTAGGGTCTTTTGTTACAAGACCACCCTCATCTGAGTGAGCCTAGACCTCCTCTCTAAGAACCCAACTGGAGTTGAAACCTCCTCTGTTGAATATGTATTGGTTGTTCTTTTGAGATTCTTATGGTCTTCTTATTGTTCTTAATTGGATCTTTATTTGAATCTTCTTTGAACTTGCCTTATATACATATATATATGTGTGTGTAGATTGTGAAGGTTCCCAAGAGTCTGAGGATTCTGAAGAGGAAGAATCTCAAAGTAGTGAGCAAGGCAAGTTACACTCTTGATCATATTGCACCCGATAATTTAAACTAATTATGTCCAGTTTTAAAATGTCTTTGCATGCTTATTTTTATCAAGTTAGTTCAATACCGCTTTTAACTTTGTAGTTATAACCATTTCCTTTGTATGACCTCGATTGATTTTGTATTGAACACATTGTCACCATTAGGTCAAACTTGGCCAATGCTTGAGAGTATGAGCCAAGATCATTTGAAAACATATGCTTAGTGGTGCTCGGACCAAAATTTTGTTTTGGGAAATCTTTACCAACACAACCAAGAACTGCTTTGAATGTTTTATCATGACATAGGGATGTCATGAAGGTATAAAAACGATCTTTGGGAAAGCAAAGAAAATAAAATGAATTGGACTAGGGCAAAATGGTTAGCTCGGTTGGTGCAAGTTTATGCAGGATCGTGCCTTTATGGTAGATCGATGCCCTTGGGTTTGTGAAAGTTGCCCTAGTCATGTGAGGACCGGTCTTTGGCGACCAATGCCATGCCTATAATGGGCTATGCCACAATCGTGCAATCACATGTCTCGAGAATGGGGTGTGGGACTGGTGAATAATTTGCAAAACTCCACTACATCTTTGCTCCATTGGTGGTGTGGGAGGTCTTGTTGGCTAGAGGTCTTTGATGACCCATTGTTCCCCTTGGTGCAAGAGGGGCTTCACGTGGGATGGCTATCCATAGGGGGTGAAACCTTAGCAAGGAAAGGCGTGGTGGAGCAATGCATTGTAAAGGCCTTGTCATGAGCTCTAGATCTCTTACCTTTGGAAGTGAGAGGTGGTATTGACGAATCTTGGGACAAACTAGAGTACTCATGTCGTGTGGGTAAAGTGCACAACCTCTGCAGAGTTAAATCTATTGAATAGCCGTGTCCACGGTCAAGGACGTCTTGGCAAAGGCCACTTGAAGTTAGTTGTTGACTTTGGGAATTTCGAAATGATTTTCAAATCTGTTTTGGGACCGCCGTCCCATGGGTTTGGGCAGGAGCCTAATGTCGAGGGTATCCTTCACCAAATAATGATGAATGCTATCCAACCGAAAAATTGCTTTGGTAAAATGAATTTTATCTATTGAAAGACCTGCTTTGGAACTTAGTAATGGTATTTGAAAGAAAATGGGCTTTGTGCAAGATCACCCTATTATGCCATCCTTTGATTATCCATTTATGCATGTCATATTGTTAACCCACGGGTGTAACTTGCGAGCACAGTGGTAGTGCTCACTCTTGCTCATTACAAATTTTGCCAGGAGAAGATATTGGCAGTGATGAAGATCGGAGCAGCTAGGTTATGCTCTCCAGTCAGCTGCCTGTGGCGTGTTGATGGACTCTTGTGCTTTCTTTTGATCCCTTTTGTCTTTATGTACTTGTGTTGGGCCCAAGGCCATCCTGTAATCAACTCTGTTAAATATTATGTTTCAATAAAGGTGTGTTCTGGATGTCACCACCATTGTGTCTCTGTTGTGAAGAGTGGCCATGATCCTTGGGATCTGGCTCGGGTTTCACAGGAACTTGGGAGTAAGCTTGGACCTCCATGTCCTCACCGAGGAGGGTATCTGAGAGGTCTTGAGGTGGACTCAGATCTCCACGACCTCCCTGGAGGCTCGTGGGAGGTCTTGGGAACACTCTCGGACCTCCTCGTTCTCCTCTGTTTGGTTGTGGAAAGGTTCTCGGGTGCTCCTCGGTTCTAAGACCCTCTCTCGGGTTGTGATCTCTGGACCTCCAGGAGGTCTTGGCTGACCTCTGGCAGTCTTGGTGGTCGGCCGAGAGGTCCTTTGTGGACCTCTGGGAGGTCTGCTGGACTTTCCAGAGGTCCTGGAGGATCTCTCGGGAACCCTAGGATTGGGTCGTCACATGCAATAGGCGGAGTTAATGTTTCTATTTTCTATTTATATGTGTGTGAAAGAAAATTGATATTTATTATGCGGTTTAGGATCCCATCTGCTGATATGTATGATTCTCTTTGGGGATTCTATTGCAACGCACGGGTGCTCTACTAGTTAACTAATAAAAGAAGGAGTTTACCTCCGCGAAGTGGGAGAAATCATCCCCCTTTACTTCCATTGTGCACCAACAGGTGGCCCCAACCTATTACTTCTCTGGCCTACCCACGATCTCCCACCTCCTAGCTTCGGCCCACAATCTCCCACCTCTCTATCTTACAAGTCCCAACTACAACCTACAATCTGCTCACCTAGTCTCCCCCTTCCACGTGGCGCCGCTCCATCCCCTACCCGGTGCCTACTCTCTTCACCCATGTCATCTCCTCCTCCTCCTCTACACCGCTGCCTCCCCTTTCCCTAAGTTGCCAATGCCTCCTCGTCCGGATCCCCTTCCCCGCGACACCACCTCCTCCTCCTCTGGCTGCATTCCCATCCCTAGGATGTGTCGTCTCCCCCACACCGTCGCACTTCTACCCTCCTCAGTGCGCCGCCTCCTCGCCATGGCCTGAGACTTCGACCTGCCCAGCCGCGGACCACAGCAACTCGTCGTGTCACCGATGACGCGTGTTCCCCTTAGCTATGGACGATGCACATTGCAGAGAGCGTACGTGTGCATGGTGAACCTGTCGTGCGGCGGTGAGTTCCTTAAGATGTGGGTGCATGCACGCATGATGGCAACAGCTTGGACTTTGGATATATAGTCACTCGCTCCATTTCTCCATCAGCGGCGGTGGCGGGAGGTCAGCCCATCACCTGTTCAATGAAATGCGTGGTCGAGCATCCTTGGGCCTACTTGGCCGACGTCGCCACCTGTTCGGTGCACCCTCTACATACGCTTCCTTCCCGTCTCCCATCGTGTCGTTTTGCCTTGGTAAGGAGTGGAATTGGCATGAATGCATGCTGGCGCTGTTATGGCACAATGGCATGTGGTCAAGAACAGTTTAGTTTCTTATGCATCACTGGCTAGGCTTTGGGGATCAAGATGGCAATGGGTGCAACATAATAGAAAGAACAATGATGCGGAGATGTCATGCCTGTTGGCAAGCTGGTAAGTTTCTTGATTTTTTTTGAAGGATTAAGTTTCTTGATTTGAAGATGCCATTGTTAGAGGTTTTTACTACCATCCTACAAATAATAATATTTTAAGTCACCCCTGATAGTCAGTTGCACTTAATTGCTTCACCAAGTATGTTGTACTTCTCTTAGATTTCCTTCATGTTAATTATTGAGTGTTGGCTACTAAGAAATAGTTATCCAATTATAAATTCAATGCAGTAAGAGCATTTGTTTGTGGATGGAAGATTTAATTATCGCAAGTCTCTTTCACATTATATTGCTATTTTGTTCTTTTCAATACCTAATTAATTGTTACTCAAGTACATAACCTGTTAAGTTCATGTCATCTACTTTAATGAAATGGGGGAAAATGGGTAATATTCAAACTAACAATCATCGAAACCATACAAACGAATAGTGTTGTCTACTGCATGTTGTTACTACAGCTCTCCTGCCGATCGGGTCATGATTTTAGTTGATTGTGGGAAAATAGCTCCGACATTCCGTAATACCTTGTTGCTTTTAGCATGTACTTTCCTTCTGAATAAAACTTAAATCTCTCAACTTTCTTTGTACTGTGAAATCATCACTTCGACTCAGTGCCCTTGTTTTCTTCCTCAACTGTGGTCGTAAGCTGCAATGATTTAATGATATTCCTACTAGCTAATTCTGCAAGAGAATTTCTCATCTCCCTAAATTGAGCAACTGGTCTGGGTTAATTTCGGTTGATGCTGAAAGTGCATGTGCACATCAAATTGTTATAGTTTAATCCTTTCAATTCGATTCAATTGTGATGTTCCCAACTGCTGGGATCACTGAAACTGATCAGGAAGTCGATTTGACCATGCATACACCATGCTACAAGAGGCGGGAAACCAACGGGCGCTATTCGAGGAGCTAGCCAGGGACGAGAGCTCTAACCTAGCCATGGTCCCATGGGCGCCCTCCCAATCCCAAGCAACCTCCACGGCCTCGGATCTAGCGAAGGCATGTCCATAGAGGTCAAGCTGGATAGGTATGATCAGTTTGCGACCACCGGCGCCCCACAGGGTGAGGCACTCTACCAGTGGCTGCAGCACTGAATGGTACAACAACCACTCAAGGTGGCGAACTACCATCCGAGCCCGGTGACGTGGTCATTGCGAATTGCACAACACGACGACTATAGCATGTAGTACCACAAGAGCGCCAGATGATAGTGGTAGGACTACACGGTGGGCCTTGATTCGCTTCCTGCTCGTGCTGGCCATTTCTTATTTTGGTAGCACGCCCTTGCTTGTTTTGGTAGCATGGCCTTGAGCAAGAGAGGGGCTAAGGTAAGATGTTGCTGTCTGCTTTAGCATGTGGCAGTGGTGTTCTTGTGTGTGAAAGAAAATTGATATTTATCATGTGGTTTAGGATACCGTCTGTTGATATGTATCACTATCTTTTGAGGTTCCGTTGCAACGTACGGACACCCTACTAGTTGTTGTCAATGTTTGTCTAATAACTATTTTTTTGTGGCGTTGCGTTGGCTAGATTTCGCAGGTATTTGGTTTACTACCAAACTTTATCCCTTCATTAGTTCATTTTTATACCAATGTGGTTTAGCCAAAACATTGGTTGTGACCCTGGATTTCCAAATTTGGCAAGGCATGGTGCAGCAAAGTTTGCATGAAACCAAATAGGTTTGGACAAACGTGTAGAAAACTCGTAGTCTTGCCAAGATAAGACGCAGAATCAACCTAAGTAGTGGTTATGGAGCCTTTTTCTTCGCACATTGTAATCGAGCTACCCTTTTGAAACCGGCACGTCACCCACCCAGCCGCCCATATGCTTCGCAAACGCGCGCGTGCGACGCATTGTCCGATCGATCCACTTCCACCGTGTCCCGATCTCCGAGCAACGCGCGCGCATGCGACACCCGCACTCAGCGCTGCATCCATCGGACGGACGCGCGGCCACGGGCTGCCGGATCGACGGCGGGCGTCGCGCGACGGATGCCCCCGCTAGTCAGAATATTCCTTGCCTCGCTCTCGTGATCGTCCCCTCCCCCACATCCGTACTCCACAGGGCCATTACCTCCTCCCTCGGTCGACTGCGACGAACAGCAAATCCCCCGATTCTTTCGATCGCCCATGGCGCGGCTGATCTGATCCTGGCTGCCCCCCGCCGCAGCCTTTGCCTCGGCGCTTCCTCGCCGCCGCTCTCTCTCCCTCGCTCTCTCTCATGTAAGTGAGCGTTTCTGTTCCTTTTGCGCTTACCTTATTAATCTTGTTTGCTGGTTTGTCTGGTCCAAGATCGGCGAGTTCTTGTCTGGCCTCGATCGATCTCCGTCCCGCAGAGCTCGGGCTTCACCGTGCCCCCCTGATCTGTGTAATTCGAGTTATCAAGCTCGGATTGTGCCTGGTACATGCGTAGTTTAAGTGAATTCCCGTACAATCCCATGCTCTGGTGATGAATTAGGGGGTGGGGCTCCGTCCAATCCGTGGTGCTGGCCAGGAAATGTGGCGATTGGTTGGGCCATTTCCGTGATCTGCTGGTTTTGTTCCTCTCAAGGATAATATGTTGCTTGTTTAATCATCTGGGTGACCATCTTGCCTCCAGGAAGTATGGGTTCCTTGCACTCAATCTGTTTGCCTGTCTCTGGGATTGGGAATTTGGTTGGAGTTTAGCACTGAGGCCGTTGTAAATGCGGATGAAGATAGTGGCATTGCATGGTGGTGGCGCGTTGATAGGGGTACAGGGATTGGCGGCAGTATGCCATTTGACGAGTGAATCGAGCAGCGTCAGCTGGAGAATGTTGCGTACTGGGTGACGATTGAGAAGACCAAACGATGATGGTGGGATGTGGGTTGTCAACTGTTTTAACTTAGAGCAAACACTTGGAGTGCTGCTTTGTGTGAAATAAGCACATTTCATGGAGACAAAACCGTGAAGATGGAGTTGATCTAGCGATTGTCGAACAGCCAGCATTTCATTTGTTCGCATTTGTAGTTGTTTGAGTATGGGTGACTTAGGATTCCTACTTCCTCTTGGAGGAGAATTAGGAGCACTATATAGACCCATGAGGGGTGGTTATGGAGAATATAAGCCACAAACCAACTTATCCAAAGCAAGAGGTGCATGAGAGGATTAGATGCTAGGTTATTCTTTAGCACTAGATTCTTGTATAGGGCAAAGAACCGAGGGTCCTAAAAGATTCAAGAGGGTTATGAGAGAGCGGCAATCCCTTGTGCTCTTTTGAGGTTGTGCTTAAGAAATTTGTGATCGGCTTCGCCAAATCTTTCTCTCTCGTCGTAATTATTTCGTCACTGTTATTAGGTTCTCTCTACAGGATTCATCTACTTCGTTCTTAATCGTGCATGCTCGTGCCGTATCTCGCAACTCTGATTCGTTCTGGGTTTGCTGCGAATAAGAAGGGATATCAGAGTATAACAATAGTTCTAACTGCCTCAACCTTGTACATCCTTCCAAGGATGTAATCCTGTTTCTTCTATCATGTTCCATTTCTAAACTATATGTACAACTGCATTTAGATGCCATGTGAACATGTACTGTTTATACTTCATTGCTGAGACCACCTTGCCTGATCTGATTAGAATTTTATGAGTGTGGTACAATTTGGGCTTAGGTTCTAAATTCTTCTACCTGAAGTTCTACCTCAATACTTATCAAAATAGAAGAGTAGGTGGTCTTCTGTTGGCATGTATTTATATTTAGATGGACCTACCATCTGCTGACAAATGAGATCATGTTAATTTATTACCAAAACTTGCTGTAGTTGGAGACTTGGAGTTTCCAGGGTACGCTAGATGACTGGGAGTTTGGGACCACATTTTTACAGCTTGTCTTTGATTATGAAGTTGTTTGGTTTTCTGCATTCGTAATTTGCTGATTGTGTGAGCTCAATTTTTTTGTTTTTATCATTTGTGATATACTAAGTTATATTCTTTTCTTTCCTTAATAGAAAATGGCGATGATGGTGGATCCTCCAAATGGCATGGGAAACCAAGGGAAGCATTACTACTCTATGTGGCAAACCTTATTTGAGATAGACACCAAGTATGTGCCGATCAAGCCCATTGGGCGAGGAGCTTATGGAATAGTTTGCTCATCCATAAATCGCGAGACAAACGAGAAAGTAGCGATAAAGAAGATACATAATGTCTTCGACAATCGTGTGGATGCACTAAGGACCTTGCGGGAGCTTAAACTTCTTCGGCATCTCCGTCATGAGAATGTTATTGCTTTGAAGGATATAATGATGCCATTACAAAGGAGGAGCTTTAAGGATGTGTACTTGGTTTATGAACTCATGGATACCGACCTGCATCAGATAATCAAATCACCTCAGGGGCTTTCCAATGACCACTGCCAATATTTTCTTTTTCAGGTAATGCTTGGATCCCTCTTTTTTATCATAGTTACCAGATTCACTATAAAACCCTACGAATCGTGAACTGGATTCGTCAAACCTGAACCGGTTTAGGGTACGGGGTTCGTGTTCGCAGTTGAAATTGGAAGAAAAAGTGGCGAACTACGAACCTGAATCCCGTACCGCAACTCGGACAAACCGCATTTCTGGTAACCATGTTTTTTATTCTCAATATTGCCTTCCACATTTGCTTATTTAAAGAGTAATTACGTGTCTTGTAATGCATCTCATATCTGCAAGCGTAGAGTCAGCGATCCTATCGGAAGGTTCACTCTCATATGCATCAAGCATTGTACCTTAATCTGTACCATATTAGTTGGAATAAGATTTTTTGGTGATAGCAAGGCAACGAACGTTAGGTATCTTTGTCAGTTAAAACTTCAAAGACAGAAACTGTTTTGTTAACATTTCAATGCTAGGCATTAGTTAGAGTCAATACTAATTAATTTGAGTTTGATGTTGTTTCTAAAACGTAAACAGTTGAGCTGCTGATCCATCCCAGCTATGGCTTTAGTCTTAACCCCAAAATCAATTTGTGCGTGCCAGTTGTATTTGGTCCCCGTGAACATCTTTTCTCATTTTTACATAATATTATTATAGTTTGTGCACACATTAACGAAAATTGAAACAATTACATATTCGCATGTAACTTGGGATAGCATCCTGTGTGATTCTGGTTGGTTTCACACGTTCCTGCACTCACTAGGATTTGAAAGAACTGACAATAACTGGGCAGTTATCTTTGTTCCAAGCCCAGATTCCAACAGTTTAGATTGACAAGTGGATACTGCTAGTAATTTTGGAATGAAACGCCAAACTATACTCTAGCTATATAGGCAATGTCAAATTGGATGGTGTGGAATTGTTGAGCTTTTCCATTTCCTTTGGGCTAAAAGAAACATATTTTTTCTTTGGTTGTTTGACACAATAGCATAGTCCATATGTGATATGTGGACCTTTCTTTTCTTCAAGTCTGAATCAGCAATCAGTTGGATACACTGTGTGCATTAGTAGCTCCCACCATGAATCTTCTTTGACAAATTTTTAATTTCACAAGTTTGATTTGATCTGCTTATGCTGTCACAAGTAGCTGCCAGGCATTCCCTCGTTGCCTCATCAAATGCATAAAAGACAGTCACAGGCTCATGTTCTGTGCAACCTAAAACTAGCACCTTCTTTTTAGATGTTTATCTTTATCAATTACAACTTATTTTGTTAATTTACTAAGAGTTAATTCCTTATTTACCATTGGAAGTCGGTGAGCTCCCTAAAATGCTATCGAAAAATTGTTCATCCCTTGTATGCCACTCGTTCTCAACTTTAATTCCTTCTTTGCCACTCCGGTCAGTTGACCGTGGATTTGACCGTTGACTTGGACGCGAAAAGACGATTTTGCCCCTAAGTGCATTATTTAGGGCTGAGATCTTTAGGGAATTGTTTGACATAGTAATATAGTTTCAAAAATTATGAATTTTTTATGGAAAGTTCCTGACATAGCGTAGATTATTCTGTAATTTTTATAGGCTTTTATTTGCAACATGTTTTTCTCTAAAAATCTTTAAATTTTCGGTTGTAACTTGAAAGATTTTTAGAGAAAAACATGTTACAAATAAAACCCTATAAAAATTATAGAATAATCTACACTATGTCAGAAACTTTTCCTAAAAATTTCATACTTTTTGGAACTATATTACTATGTCAAACAATTCCCTAAAGATCTCAGCATACTTAGGAGCAAAATCGTCTTTTCGCGTCCAAGTCAACGGTCAAATCCACGGTCAACTGACCGGAGTGGCAAAGAAGGGATTAAAATTGAGAACGAGTAACATACAAGGGATGAGCAATTTTTCGATAGCATTTTAGGGAGCTTGTCAACTTCCAATGGCAAATAAGACTCAATAAAGCCATACCTTCCATTCCAAGTGATATATGGAGTAGGACTACTTGGACCTTACTTGGTCAGACCCCCCCTTCCAAATAAAGCCAGTTTTTGGTGAAATGGGGCTTTCTGGTAAAGCTGTAAAGTAGCACTTCTTTTGCTAGGACTTGCATGTTTACAAAGAATCCAATAGTTATCTGTAGGTGCTTCTGCATGAAACTACAAAAATAGAGCTTCAGCTTCTCTACATGAAGTAAATAGCATGTTGATAACTTTCCTGTTCATGTTACCCTTCAGCTTCATTTAACCTGTTGTCTTGAGATCCTTTAAGTTCTCTACCATTTAATTCTTGTTTTTTGCTATCTACCTTTTTTGTTGATTATTTAAGATGCTGTTGTTTTCTTGATTGTAGTTGCTTCGAGGACTGAAATATCTCCATTCAGCAGAGATACTCCACAGAGACCTAAAACCTGGGAACCTACTGGTGAATGCAAACTGTGATTTGAAGATATGTGATTTTGGTCTTGCACGTACAAACAGTAGTAAAGGCGAGTTTATGACTGAATACGTCGTCACCCGCTGGTATAGAGCTCCTGAGCTGCTCCTCAGCTGTGACAACTACGGCACTTCCATCGATGTTTGGTCTGTTGGCTGCATCTTTGCTGAGCTACTTGGCCGTAAGCCTATTTTCCCTGGAACTGAGTGCCTAAATCAGCTCAAGCTCATAGTCAATGTTCTTGGCACCATGAGCGAGTCTGACCTAGAGTTCATCGACAACCCAAAAGCTCGCAGATATATCAAGTCCCTTCCCTACACTCCTGGTGTTCCCCTCGCAAGTATGTACCCACATGCACATCCTCTTGCCATTGATCTATTACAGAAGATGCTCATCTTTGATCCTACCAAAAGAATTAGCGTCACCGAGGCTCTTGAGCATCCTTACATGTCTCCACTGTATGATCCAAGTGCAAATCCTCCCGCGCAAGTGCCCATCGATCTCGACATAGATGAAAACCTCAGCGTAGAGATGATTCGGGAAATGATGTGGCAGGAGATGCTCCACTACCACCCTGAAGTTGTTGCAGCAATAAACATGTGATGGTCTTCCACTGCCCCAGGAACTTCGCAGGCTCACTTTTTTTCTAAAAGCCTACTGCAATTATCGCACCTATTAAGTAACCACGACGTGTGTTTGGAGATTTATATCTGTGTAAATATGCGTGCAATAAGAACGGCATATGGATAATTGGATAGTTCTTGTTATGGACCATTACTTGGTGTATGTATAGTAGTTGACTGTTGTGTTGTTGTATGTGTTCATGAAGCACTGGATGCCGCATTAATGTATGTGGTTTTAGATTCAACTGCTCCCTTTCATGGTTGTATTTCAAGGTGACCTGCTGTCAAAATCTCTTGTTTCTAATCAATAACTGCACGGCCTGGTCTGGAAGTTACTGTTAGCTATAGCCACTACTATCTGGAAATGTTACACTGGTATAATACTGTCAAGAACTGAGGTACCTGTCTGATACTACATTCTGAAAGTTTTTTGCGAGGAAAAAGTTAATTCTTCTATACCGAAAGACTCATCTGAATTTTGAAAAGCCAACTCTGATTTTTGAAAAGGCACATTTGTTCAAATGCAAGAACCTGAAATAAGACAAAGATGATTAGTACGTGCGGGCAACAGCAGCTAAATTAACATTCATCTGAACACGATGAAAGCTGTGTGTCATCCTCTTAATCTGACAGGTCAAAGCATACCATTATCTTACAGGAAACTGAAACAAGAGAGAGGTTAATTGAACCATCAATCTGGCTGTAGAATTTACTTGCTAGTCCACCAGCAACTGTAAGGCAGCAACAAAGCTGGCATAGCCGCTTGCAACAGAGAGTCTCAGAGACAGGTTACGGCGGCCGCTGAAGTACACCGGCGGTGGTGGGAGGCGGGAGCTGCGGAGAGTGCGAAAGGGGTCCTCCTCTCGAAGTCTAATTGCAAAAGAGCGCCCCCGGGGTGGTGGTTGAATGCAACGCCGACCGGATTGGGTCTTTGGTGACCGTTGGATCGCAATTAGGCGGCCTAGATTTGGGATGGTAGGAGGTAATCTTTCAGAAAACCACCCCAAAAATGGATTTGGGATTTCTTCTCACCGTCCGATCGGATCGAGGCGTAACAGAAGTGCGGGGCGTGTTTTTGCAGAAGGTGTTGACGCCAAAAATCAACACACGAGGTCGCAAATAACCAGATTGCTTCACTTTCGTAGAAGCGCACGACTAGTTTTCAAGCAAACTAGCAAAGGGGATAATTCTTCAATTACGACGAAGAACTGGCTGTTTTACAAGCAAGATGAACAAATGATAGCTACTCCGATCTCGCAGGAGTACGCGGTTTCTTTACAGGCAAACTAGCAAAGCATAGCTACTTTACTCTAGACCTAGATGCAAAAAGTAGAAAAATTGTAGATGCAAATTGTGTTGATCGATTGGTGATGATTTCAATCGGCCATGACCCTCTTCTATTTAAAGGGTGGCAGGTCTTAGCCGTAAGAGATCAGGACTCCTAAACCGAACAAGATTTTACAGATATGATTCAGTTTTACCATCTGATCTCCAGATTTTCCATAACTGATAAATCTTTCCTTTTAAACACGCAAGTTTCCTTGATAAAGTCTTCGCGGAAGGTCTTGAGGCCTTTGCGGAAAATCCTGATGAAAACCGCATGGGATCTTCGGACGAGGTCCTGAACGGCCCTGAAACTGCGTAGTACTCCCGAGGAAATATTGGACGGCTCCGATGAAAATACGTGAACACTCCTAAGGAGGTCCTGGGCGGCTCTGATGAAGGCGCACGAGTGCTCCTGAGGAGGTCCTGAACGGTCCTGATGGAGGCGCGCGAGTGCTTCTGAGGAGATCTGGGCGACACGATGAAGCCGCAGAAGGCGCTCCTAAGGAGGTCTTGAACGACCTTGATGAAGCCACGTGAGTGCCCTTGAGGAGGTCCTGGGTAGCTCTGATGAAGGCACGCGAGTGCTTCTGAGGAGGTCTTGGACGGCCCTGATGAAGCCGTGTAGCACTCCCGAGGAGGTCCTGAGCGGCCCTGATGGAGGCGCGCGAGTGCTTCTAAGGAGGTCCTAGACGACCCTGATGAAGCAGCGTAGCGCTCCTAAGGAGGTCTTGGACGGCCTTGATGAAGCCGCGTAGTGCTCCTGAGGAAGTCTTGAGCGGCCCTGATAAAGGCGCGCGAGCGCTCCTGAGAAGGTCTTGAACGGCTTTGATGAAGCCACATGAGCGCCCTTGAGGAGGTCCTGGGCGGCTCTGATGAAGGCGCACTAGTGTCCCTAGGGAGGTCTTGGACGACCTTGATGAAGCCATGTGAGCGTCCTTGAGGAGGTCTTAGGCGGCCCTGATGAAAGCGCGCGAGTGTCCCTGGGAGGTCTTGGACGGTCCTGATGGAGGCGCGCGAATGCTTTTGAGAAGGTCCTAACGGCCCTGATGAAGCCGCGTAGCGCTCCTGAAAAGGTCTTGGACGGCTTTGATGAAGCCGCGTAGCGCTCCTGAGGAGGTCTTGGACGGCCTTGATGAAGCCACGTGAGCGTCCTTGAGGAGGTCCTGGGCGGCTCTGATGAAGGCGCGCGAGTGTCCCTGGGGAGGTCCTGATGGAGGCGTGCGAGTGCTTCTGAGGAGATCCTGGATGGCCCTGATGAAGCCGCGTAGCGCTCCTGAGGAGGTCTTGAATGACCTTGATGAAGCCACGTGAGCACCCTTGAGGAGATCCTGGACGACTCTGATGAAGGTGCGCAAGTGTTCTCGGGGAGGTTTTAGGCGGTCCTGATGAAGCCACATGAGCGCCTTTAAGGAGGTCCTGGGCGGCTCTGATGAAGGCGCGCGAGTATCCTTGGGGAGGTCTTGGGCGACTCTGATGAAGCCACGTGAACGCTCCTGGGGAGATCCTGGCCTCGCTTTCCCTTGTCCTCCCGACCTGCTACTTTGCAAAGATCACCTCTGGGATGTTTTGCAAGGACCACCCTTTTGAGCCACGATCTCCTGTTTTGCGGACCACCCTCCAGATCCTCCTAAGAGATCTTTGTTGATATTTTCCTGGATTACCTAGGGCGTCCTCTATGACCTCCTAGGAGGTCTTTTGGAGAGGCCGTCCAAGACCTCTCAAGAGGGTTTTGAGGAGATCGTCCAGGACATCTCAGGCTATTCACCGAGGTGTTGTAGCGAGGAAGTCTTCTGAAGTACTGTAGCTCCAAGTACTGTTCATCGAGGAGGTCTTCCGAAGTATTATTGCTCCGAGTACTGTTCACCAAGGTACTGTAGTGAGGAGGTCTTCCAGTACTGTAGCAAGGAGGTCTTCCGGTACTGGTGGTCTTTGTAGAGGTTGTTCAGAATCACCCAGGATGTCCTCTAAGACCTCCAAAAAGGTCTTTGAAGAGGTTGCCTAGGACCTCTCGGACGGATTTTGAAGCACAAGAGGTTTTTGAAGAGGTTGCCCAGGACCTCTCGGATGGATTTTAAAGCACAAGAGGTTTTTGAAGAGGTTGTCCAGGATCTCTTAGGAGGTCTTTGAAGCTACTCTGTCTTCCGATTCGAAACAAAATATTAGTTGAATTAGAGGTAGTTTTAGACTTTTACCGTTGAACCAATCAGCACTACAATGATCGTCATAAATACTAAATCTTGTCATCAACCGAAGGATCCCTGTAGTTGCTTCGTATCACACTCCCCCTCACCTTCCATCCCCACTCCCACGGGCGCGAAGAGCCGACGAGGCGGGGCAATGACGGTGGCGACGGCGATGCCTCGAAACATCCACCGCTTCTCCCAAGTTGTCACGCTGCGGGCCATCGGGAAGCAGCGTGGCGTCCCTACGAGCGATGACCCATACCCCACCCCGATTGATTTGTTGAGCCTAATGTAAAACTTAATTTGCAATTCGCATCCCTGCCGATTCAGCAATGCTGCTATACTGTTCCGCTGTTCGTCGGTTTCAGCGTGTCTTTGTTTCCCTTACTTGCTTTCAGGTGATTCTTGAAGGTAATCTGTTATTAAATCTGTACTTCTTAGATTATACACTGTATTACATGTTTCATGGAGTCGCATACCTGCATGTACTTCGCCTGTTATGTCCAGGATAGTGATGAACAGAGGGTGTAGCATGGTACTGCATGCTACATGTTATATCATGTGATTCCTTAATTTCAATCTCCAACAATTTGATTTGCTGTGTTGTGCATGTTTCAATGCAATGTGCCCATGAATTGATAATTTTAGAGCATTAAAAGTGGATAAAACCGTGCTGCTTGCTATATGACTGTATATTCTAACATCACTTTATTTCCTTCCTTTACCTCACGTTGTAAACCTGAGACAAACTATGTGATCCCCATGACAACTCACTCTGAAGGCATCTCTATTCTCTCCAAAGCAAAACTCCAAAAGACAAAAAGGGTGGGAAAATTTTTTTCTCACTCACATCTCTTAGCTAATGAGAAACTTAAAAGCCAAAAAGGTGTCCATTCTAGCAAGTATCACTGTCTAGCTCTCTTCCTCCAGGGCTTGCTGCAGAAGAGATGGGCTCCTAACAAACCTTCCCTGCAATAGCCAAAACAGAAATTAACACATCAGTAACTCACATACTTTGCTTTGACAAACTACATCTGCAGGTGATACACATGGTATTTTGGTGTGAAAAATGAGTTTATCAGTTTTTGCCTTACAAATAGACCTTTTTATTCTTTCAAGAATCAGTTCTAGTGCTTGCCTTCATCCGAGGCCGGCAGTCGGCGTTCACCTTCCGGACTTGGTACCGGATCTTCTTCGAGAACAGCCGGGTGCGCCGCTTCTCCTTGTACCTCATGACACTTGCTTCCCTGATGCCACCAGCACCAGCTCCATTATCAGGAAACAGGTCAAGGTCTGCCAGTTTGGCCTGCAACAAGGATCCACCTTCATCATTAAAACTGTAAGAGTTTCCTTTCATTCAGAATCCAAGAAAAGAGATGCAAAAGATGTTTACAGTTTTAAATTCATTAAAAACTAAAAAGTGTCTCAAGGTAGTAATGCATGCCAATGTGTGTCCAAAGTCCAAACTACAAAGAAGCTGGACATATCTGGATAATGATTCTTGCCAATTATGACAGCTGCAAATCTTGCATATCAGAGCAAATTGCAGAAAAGCCAAGTGAATTGGGGCTAGAGTTTGTTGCAGTTGCTCTATCATTGGCCCAAAGGGCACCAAATTTGAGCCCAAATGACTCTCAGGAAGAAGACGGCCATGTAATCCATGGCACAGGATCTCCAGGCCCAATTGCCTGTGGTCCACTGTTGAATAATTGAGTTTAGCTAACTATAGCCGAATAGAATGGTCGAATTGAATTTATCCTATTTTTAACAGTTATTCACCATATGTTTAGCAAAAATTTAAACAACTCATCTGTTCACTGGACTTTTGGAGAGCTAATAGCAGTTCATGAAATATGAACAATGGGCTTGATGAGACTCACTGTTAATTTTTTTTATGGACTCATCATTTGTCTGAGTACTTGTATTTTATGGGTTACTGGAGTACCAGTAACCCACTCTAAAAAGGTATGTACTTACAGATTTGTAGTAGTACAGGGCTACTAGAGTACTAGTTGTGAGGGACCATTTGTTGGATAAACAATTTCCTAGTCTAGAGACTTCACAAATGGCAGTTGCATATCAAACATGTGGTTTTTACTCGTGAGGTGTCTGTCCCCTTTTCTTGTTCCAAGAAAGCAATTGACAGGAGGTAAAATTCCTCTCTTTTCCTACTAAAAGGATTCTTATATGAAGAAATGGGCAAAGAGAGGTAAAACTATGCTACAGCAACATGATATACACCAAAATTTATTTCTTGTAATGGAACTGAAATAGAATTTTCTATCATAAAATGTATGCAGAGTTCCTGAGTTTTTTTTGGTTGAAACATGTCCCTTTAATCTGAATAAGTAAGAATATGTTGGAACTTGGAAGAGGTAAAATTCAGTTACGAAGAGCGTCAAAATTTATCTTTTACTGAAGCAGCTTTCTTTGATGTAAAATAACAATCTGAAAAGGTAAAATTCAGTTACTATTAACTCATGAAAATTATGTTCTACTCTACTGCAAGAGACATTTTTTTTTCAGGGAAAGAAGTTGCACTGAAGAAAAATAAGCTGCCATGCTTCAATCTATGAGGGTATTAAGTACTCACCCGCACTTCGGCGGCCGACATCGGCGACTCCGGCTCGCTGCCCTCGGCGAACATCCACCCTTTACCGGACCACGCCTTGAGCACCTCGTCAGCGTCCAGCTTCAGCCCCAACCCGGTCTTCGGCGCCTTTGTCGGCAGACTGTCAGCATCGCCACTGCCATTAGCCGCATCCACTGTTCCATCAGCTTCCTCCTCACATTTCGCACTGGGCAACTCCTCCTTCCCCTTGGCCATCACCTTCTCCACCTTCACCATCTTCTTCTTCTTGCTCTTCTTCTTCTCCGGCGCTGCTGACGCCAGCGGCATTACGGTGTTCGACACTGCCGGTTGTGGCGGCGGCGGCGGTGCAACAGTGATGCCCTTCACCGGCACGGCGGGCCACATCCACCAGGCGCCGTCGTCGTCCCGCCGCTTGAGCGCACGATTGAAGTTGGGCCGGGCGCCATGCCGGAACCCGAGGCCGAGCTCGAACTGGCCGGCGAGACCGACCACCATGAGGCTCCTGAGGTAGGGGTGTATGCCGGAGCTGGACAGGATGGAGTCGTCGGACGTGGTGGTTGTGTTGCTCTCGACCGTGAGGCCGCCCATGATACCGTCGATGCCCTCCGCCGCGCCGCCGGTTGCGGCCTCGTCGACATCGAGAATGGACTCGGCGTCGAAGCCATCGTCGTCGAAGTCGAGCTCGCCGGGCTCATCGGCAGTGTCGGGGCTCGCCGGTGACGGCGCCGGGTCGCGGAACTCCCGAAACACGCTGCTCACCGGCGCCGGCGACGAGCAGTTCTTTCCGCCGGACGGGCTCTGCGGCTGCGGCGACGGCGTGTCGCGGAGGAGGAATGCGGCGTCGGCGAGGACGGGGAGCGGTGGGAGGAGGTCGGAGGAGGGGTCGAACGTTGGCACGAGGCCGGAGAGCTGCCGCACCGGCGGGCGCGGCGCCGTCTTGGGGCTCTTATTGACGGGGAAGACGGAGGGGTGGATGGACGCGAGCAACGCGGCGGCCTCGTTGTACGCCTGGTTCGGCCGCTTACGCGGCGCGCGCGCGCGCTTCAGCGACACGGACGTCGCCGACGACGACGAGTTGGACGCCTCCGACAGCGTCGACGACGGCGACGAGTGCGCGCCCGGCGACGCCGCTGCCTTCACCATGTCCAGGTCCAGCCGCAGGCCGGTCGGTATGCAAGAAGACGACATTGCAATGCCTCAACCACCACCACTCCTCAACTAATCAACTTCTCGGCGGGTGAACTCCAAGTGTTCCGGAATCAATTCCACGACCATTAATCCAAGAACACAAGAGCAAGAAATGCCTAAACCCCAAGGCTATGAAATCCTGACAAGGTTAAAGAAAGCGCAACAAGAAAGGAAATATTGCGCGGGAACCGAGGAATTTCCTGGTTTGTGGAAGTCGCTGCTGCCTTGTAAGATGGAGAAGAAGAGGAAGAAAGGCAGCCAAAAAAACGCAATCTTGGGGAAAGGTGAGGTGTTCCAAGGGGCAAACAAAGTGTTAAACAAAGCTCCACCACCACCACCACCACCAACCTCGGGGCATGGGCAAACTCCAAAGGACAAAGAAAAACTAATCAAGAACCCACACACCTTGCCCCACCTGGGACTTGAGCAGTGCAATTGGTTTCGGACTCACCAAAACACCAAGAACACCATCGAAAAGGAGGAAATGAAAAGACTCTGTCTCTGTAGCTGCTGTACTCCTCTGTGGCAAGAAGAGGTCAAGGAGCAGAGCAGAGCAGAGCAGAGGCAGCAAGAACAGAGCAGGAACAAGGGAATTCTGTGAGCTGAGCTGAGGAGATGTTTCTGGGACTGAAGATGGATGAACAGAGCAGCAATGCTAATTCTAGGAGAAAAGAGAGAGAGAGAGGTGTGGGGAATTGGAGCTGGTGGGGGGAGGAAGAAAGGATTCAAGAGGAGGGAGGAGGGGGTGGGGTTTTAGAGAGGGGAGAGGGTCATGGAGTAGGAGGCTGGAGGAAGAGACAAGCCTCCCTTCCATGAGGTCCCTTTCCTCCCCCTGCCTGTGGGACCCACGGCATTTGCAGGACCCACACAGCATTTTGTGCAGGCCCCCCTCTCCGTCTTCTTTGTGCTGTATTTTCCTCCTCTCTAGGTTGTACATGTGTTGGAGTTGCTTGGGGCATCTGGGATTTGCAATGGCTAAATGAGAGTTTGAGACCCATTTGCCCTAGGTTGTAGAGTACAGGTAATTGTAGTCACTTTATTTAGATTTTATGGAGCTTACTTTTGAAAACTTGTGTACAAACAACTTACCTCGTCTCAAGAGGTAAATGGGTGCGGTTTTTGCGTGAGCACAGCCGGCCACATCGCCCGTTTTGATTTTTGCCGTCGGATCCGGGCGCCGCTGTTTCCCGTGTGTCTGATTTTTTTTTGATTTGTGTGCCCGGGAGATGCTTGTCGTCGCTTTCGTCACGACGCCTTTTGCTCTGTTGCTCGCTTTGGCGCGACGCCCTACAGACTCTGACCTCCTTTCCGGCGTCTTGCGCAGATCTTGTGCGTGGCCTCTAGTAAGGATGGCTGCAATGACATTCATGAAGCCAGTTGGTACTAGCTAAAATTATGTATGGCTGATTTCTATAATTGCTACTCCTATTTTAGAACGAATATGTGAGGCAAAATATCGAGAGAAAAAAAAAGAAATATGCAAAAAAAGGAGATAAATCAAAGTCGGCAAGAATTATCATAAAACAGGCCATTTTGAAAAGAAAACATGGGCAAAAATAAATATTGTGTACTGTGACTTGTAGAGCAGTTAGAGAAGTAATAGATTTTTTTTAATGGTTTGTGGCTTGATTCTCATTCATTATTAGAACATGAAAATGGGTAATTATTTTATTTAGCTGGTTCTTGGTTATCTCTTGCTAACCATGCCCCAAATCAATATTTCCTCCAGAGACGGCACCGGCCAATGAATCATGGGACTAAACATTACTTAACTCTGTCCTTTTTTGGACTAATACACCTTGTCGCCATGCCTCTTGTGCTGGATGAAAAGCAAAGCTTTGAAGCATTCCTCCCATATGTTTTTGGTGAGATGTAGTGCCACTTCACTTTGTCCCAATGCTAGCTGCCTGTCTGTGTGCAGATGTTATGTACATTGGTATGTTAATTTGGTATCCCCTAGTAACAACCAGTGTATTATTTTTCTTGTCATGTTTTATAATAATATATAGCATTTGTTTGGACAACCTGGTGGGCGTTTACTATGTAGTATATACGTACTTTGGTTCGAATGTATCGATCGATTCAGTACTGAATGCTTCTAACTCGCATGAAGTATATTCATATACTTTTCTCATCTTCTCTTCTTTGTTTAGTGGTGGGCATTAGGACAGGCCATGCCGGCCTACCTTATCTCCGGTCAGACCCAGACATGACCTAAAGCCCGTTGTGCTGGGGTCGTACCGTGCCGGCTCAAGCCCAGCCCAACGTAACTATAGACGTCTGAGAAGACGATAACCGCTGCCGTCCAGAAAGACAAAGATACTTGTGCGCCATCCACACCCACACCCACACCCACACCCGCTCCCCCTCGCCATAGCCTCCTTCTCCTCCTGGACGTCGATGAAGAACTCCGCCCACCTCGGCCAGACCAAGGCATGCGGCGGGTGAAGGACAACGACGAGGAGGTGACTGGAGGGAGAGAGAAGTGGTGATGGCGCGAGGGGAGGAGAGGAGAGGAGAGGGAGGTGGCTAGAGGTGGAGGGAGGCGGCCGGTGGTGCGTGGGGGGAAGGGAGGGAGGGAGGGTGGCGATCGGCGGCACGTGGGGAGGGAGGCGGCTGGAGCTAGAGGGAGTGGAATCAGGGAATGTGATTAGAGATTGGGAATTTGGGACCCAGGGCTCGGGATAAGGGGTTGGAGATGGGGGTTGGGGGAGGCCGAGAGAGGGAGAGATTGGGCTAGAACGGGAAGGTTGGGCCTATTTCAGACGTGCCAACCCAAACACTGCCTAACCGACCAGATCTGTGTCGTCGGTCGTCTAACAGTCGCATTCTCGACTCCACCGGCCGGCTCGCGATTCTGCCATGACTACTGGTCCACCACGTGTCGTGACGTCTTAGGCTTAGATCAGATCTGCATCGATCGTGCTTTGAACCTACCCGAAAAAGCACAGCCCAAGTCCTAGCTCTATCTTTGTTTATTGGTTAGAAGACGAAACATGGGATTCAACCGAGGGCAGTAGTAAATGACTCAAAACAGAAACAGGAGTAGTAAACGTAGATGCAAAATTAAGATCCAAGAAATGAATTGGAAATGTGTGTCACTGGGAATGAAATATTTTTTATGGCCTGGTTAGATAAGATAGATCTTACCCGATTCTCTATAAAATGAAGCACAATGTATAATTATTTCTTCGAAAAATCGAGAAATTCGGTTGCCACGGCACCAACCAAGCTGTTGAACTCCTGATACAAAAAAAAAAAATCTGAAAAGAGAAATCCAATCATCACCTTATGATCACCTAAACATTGCCTAAAACTTTGTCTAAAAAATAGAGGCAAGTACTTTTGCTAGTACTTTTGCTTGTAAGTTGAAACCACCAAAAGCAAACGGGGGGCATTTCGGTAAACGGCGGAGGGCGCTTTTGATTGCCCATCCCATCAACTGGACCTCCCAACGGAAAAAGGCCACCCCTATAATTTTCTCTTATCTGCTGACATGGCGCGCTCCCATTGGCCGCGCCGGATTCTCCAGCCTGAGCGGCGCGCTCTTTTATCGGCACGGCAACCTTTACACGTGATGCTAAGCGCGGGCCCCACCGGATCTTGGAAGCTTGCTTGCAAACATGGCTGACGATGGTAGGAGGAACACACACAGAGAGGATCAGTGTGTAAACAGTGGGTGAAAGTACAGTGATCTATGAGCGTGTTAACAGCATTCGGCACTAGTGGTATTATGGCAAATACAGTGTCAACACCGAAATCTGCACTGTATCGCTTTTACTGTGATTTATAAGCGTGTCAACAGCATTCGACACTAGTGGTATTATAGCAAATACAGTGTCAACGCCGAAATCTACACTGTATCGCTTTTACTGTGAAGAATACTGCAACTATTGATATAGACGTGTTTTTCTATTGGATGATGGATATTGTTTTCTAATACGTGAGACTATAGACCATTAACATTTAGACCTTCAATGTATAAGATCTATCTCCATTACGGAGGTTTTTTTTGGCCCCGTACGTGTAGCGCGCTCTCTCCTTGTGTATGGACTAGCTCGCATATTTGGGAATTAGGATGTGTGGTAGCCATGCCCCATACGTTGTGTCCCCGTGGTTCAACCACTAATGATAGAGGCGAGGGGCCATCTGAGCCATCCGATCCATTTCCAGCCAACCAAATTAATCCTGTCTCTTTGTTTAGGATGAGGTTTTCTTCTTTGCCCCTTTGTAGGGCAGCTATGGCCGGATCTTGTTGCAAGATATTTTATTATTTTCTACACTAAAGGTATCTCTTGGGCTCTTGGCAGTTGGTAGTTTGTTTTTAGGGGAAATGTGATTATGGTATATCAAGGAAAACTGAGGAATTTTGTCATACTTTCAGATTCATAAATATATGTCAACAAATAGAGATGATAATTGGCATAGGAAATGTATGTTATGCCTTAGCAATATCAGTAGTGTAAATCTTACATATTACCATTTTAATTTGTAAGTACTCTTGATTACTTTTATGGAAAAACTTTTTTTTTAATGTCTAGGATTTTCCCCATTCGGTCTACATTAAAGAAAAAGAAGCACCCTACCTCGCGAGACGTCCACGGGAGTTAGCGATCAAACCGTGACGGGCTGAGAGCCTATAGCTCCCCTCTGCTAGCTGAGCTCTGCTCAGTCCTCAATTAAACTCTAGGTGAGACACACACGTTGAAGCCAAACCTCGAACATAGGTGGGCTGGAGGATCACGTCGCTCCTAGCCATCCGAGCGTAGCTCGGCTCTCAAAAAAGGGTCTTTTTTTTGCTAAAGATGAATATCTCTTTAGTTGTTGCCACGAAAATTCCAACACAGCAAGATTAATCTCGCGGCTTGAATGGCCAGGATGTATCAACCGATCATGGTACATCTCGTACGACGGAATTCAGATGGGCTCATCGAACAAGTGTCTAGAGAGCTAGCTAGAACGTACAGACGTGTGTTGCATTGTCTCCGGCTATTTTGAGACGTCTGTCTGTTGGAGTGATTGCGTAAGACTTGTTTTACGGCTGTCCTTTCACGGCTATCTCAGGGATGTAATTAGAACGAAAATAACTGTAGTCTCTAAGACAGAATAGGTCATATTTGGTTGGGCTGTAGATTGAGGTGTCTTCTCATGTTGAGTTAAGGGTATCCGTATTATATATACATGGTTATATCTAAAGAAAAATTATTTTTGAATCTGATATCCTGTACAACTTAGTGTGCTACAGTAGATCCGCCCCTGTCTCCTTTGCTATGTCGACAAACACGTGAGAACATCTTCCTCAGAGATCGAAAGAAATGGCTCAAAAATATTATTTTTTATTTATTCTGCGCATATTTAAATCCGCATACGCATATATTTTTTTGCGAGGGCGCATATACATACTAAAGATGACGCACGAAGAATTAATGTAGTGTTGCATATATAAGGTGTACGTACTCATCCATAGGACCGGTGGCGGAGGGTCAGCAAAATTTTTGAGAGGGCTATCTTTAAGCCATTAGGAAGAAAAGATATTTATCATGTGAAGAGATGGCCAAATTTCTAGCCAATCACTATTCTTTAAGAAGAACTAGTAAGTACTTGATCAACTTTGCAACTGAAGGGGTGACCACAACCCTCTATGGCCCTTTAGTAGCTCCACTAGAGTTTTTGTCGTATTAGTGTGATTTCGTTCCATATTCACAAAAAATAGCTGCAACAGTTTTTTTTTTGTTGCAAAATTAGCACTCCGACCGTATGGCTGACGTGCAACGGCCGCCCGCCCCGCCATTACGCAAGCCGTGATCGCCGTCTTGATGTAGCGCCCACTGCCGCCATGTGTTTAGGGTTAGGAGGGTTAGGGTTTAATCCGGAATTAGGGTTAAGGCTTAGTCCGGTTTCAACGATTTTCGTTTGAATTTTAAAATATAGTAAACGACTTTAAAAATTATAAAATTTTACGTGGAGCCTCTCGACACAGTATACTTGCTTGTGTAAATTTGCCATAATTTTATTCGTTCAGAACCACCACGTGCTCTCTCCCCCGATTAGGGTTTCGGTTTCGTCCTCGCCTTTCTTTTTCACCTAAAGCAGCACCAATCAATCTGTCTTTTTTTTTTCCACCGAAAGCTCCACTAACCAATCTTATCATCCTATCACATCTTTCTATTCCATGTAATCCTTGTCTGCCGCATGCAAATTAAAATCGATCGCGCGCGAAGAAGGATTCTCTTTCGGCTATAAATTAGCGAGCAACGAGCGCGATTTCATTTCGCAGTTGCTCGCTCGCTCTTTCGCTTTCGGTTGCTCTCTGTGTTGATTTTATTTCCGGAGACATTTTAGCCTTACTAACCGCCTGCATTATAAGCCAATTTTCGCAGGTCTCCCGATCCGGGGTGAGCCACGTGGCGAGCTGGGGCGGTCGTATGGTCGGGGTGCTAATTTTGTAAAAAAAAAATCACTGTAGCTATTATTATAAATACAGAATGAAATCATGCTAATACGGCCAAAACCTCGCTCCGCTAGTGCTGCATAGGATATGTACATTTGTATATATAGATATTGTAGCATTTGACTAGATATTTTTGTAGGTAGCATTTCATATGAAAATATCATGATCATACGTGGTAGTTCGTTGTCACTATAGTGCCAAATGAATTAAGATCTGTAGTACGGCGAATCCTGTATGGCACGAGACCTTACCGAATGGTGTGGTACCACTAACATCATAATTAAATTTTAGCTTTATCTATTGAAGAAAGCAAGGAGCAAAAAAAAACTTGATGTGGAAACTTCAAATTTAGATTTCCAAGCAAAAAAAACTTATTAACCTTGGATTTTCTAGCAAACAAATATACCGGTAGTTCAGCCGATACGTTGTGGCATCTCTCTCTCGGTTGTCTAGTTGAACTATACACACAGTTCAATTCCTATCAACATCCTGTTAATGATTTGTGGATTTTATTGAGATTTGATCGGTAAGCTCTTATATGGTTTTATGTCCTTAAGATGGCTACGCTCTCTAACTAAGTTGAAGTTTTACGTCAAAAACAAGACGTGAACAGTTTTCCTTTCTCTTTTGCAGCTCTCACCTTAGATAACACGCAGTGATGGGTTCAGAAATTTTTCAAAATCTGGATAAGTCCGTGAGGAAACGTTGATCGTCTTGTTTTGTCTAGACAGGATGTTATTTTTCAGTCGTGATTTTCTCTTTTTTTCTCTTTTTTTTCAGCTTGCAGCTGCTACTTGTGCTTTTGGCGAGCGAGACCGACGACTTTTGAAAGCGCTCTTCTCCTCTGCTAGCTGCTGCTGCCTGTGACAGTTATCCTTTCTGCTGGACTGTCGCGCGAGCGTCTCGTCCCTTGCAAAAAGCCAATCGTGACCGCATGATGCATGAGCGGACGTCCTTCCCAAAAAAGTCTAGTGTGATGCGGTACATAGAACTTACTAGTGCTAAGTACTACGAGAGCCACGTCGCGCCTCCGTCCTCCGTCGCGCAGGCGCCTGACGTCGACTGAGGGACAATATAGCTGATTCCAGTATGAATCCACTTGCGAGACATAAAGAGGAGAAGGAGAGCGCCAACGGTAGAGAAGAAGATAAGGAAAGAGATGAGAAGTGAAGAAAGGAGAGAAGAGGGGAGGGGGAGACTCTGTCTTTGGCTTAGCATACTTTTGTGTACTTGTTTTTTTTGTGGTGAGTTCGTTGTGCTTATGTAATTTATTGGTCACTTCGATAAAACATGTTATGTTAGCAACAATAAACATAGCTCAGTGGTAGAACTAGGGTTTGTAGTTGTAGATAGGCAATTTTAGGGCTAATGTCACATATAGTGTTACAATGTATGATATTCATGTATTTATTATAGTGTAAAAATGTTAAGGCACCTCTATTAGTAGATCGATCATTGGAAGACCTAGACTGCTTAGGTTTAGAACCGTAAGACCTAGGGATACCGGTTTTGGGTTATTTATATTTTTAAAATTAATTGGACATTTGCAATCGCATTTTTATAATTTTATTGAAATAGAGACTACTTTGATATACATGCATGGTACGATTTGGTTTTCATTAGACTCGACGTAGCATGCTTAATTAGCATCCGTTCTAAATATCTTGAGTTGTGTGACAAATATGTCAGGTCAATATTTTTTTCAGAGTGTTTTACGAGCAGGCAGAAGTTCGTAAGGGGTCATGTGGGTTGATTTGAGAAGTTTTCTGCAGACTGCACTGTATCACCTAAACCCGGATAATCCTGAAATTTGGAAGGTATCGCATTGGTTGACATGCAGCTTCTCGTTGGTAGTTGAGGTCCATGGAGCAAACGAAGTCATAGCATACCTGGTTGGTAGCGTGCAGGCGTTGTGGTTATGAATATGTGTTGTTGGTGCAAGTGTGTCCGAGTACACTTGGCAATGCCCGTGAAGTGGGTGGAGTAGTGTGGGTGTGCAGGTGGAAGTTCAGGATGGTGGGACATAGGATTATGGAGCAGATGCAGTTGTGGCGGCAGACAGGCATGTCCATCCTAGTGGATAGCTAGACGAACGGTTGGTGTTGTTGCCTGAGATGGACTCACCTGACTTGAGAAGGAGGACAGTGAGGAACATCAAATGTTACTCGCGTTGGATCGAAGCTAAACTAGTGGAGAAGTGGGTATTTCTTTACGACATCGACGACGCAAGTACGACATAATGACGACCAATTTGGACGAGGTATACAATTGGGTTACCATGGGCTTGCGCGGCATGCCCCTCATTGCAATCATCAAGGGTATGTTGTATTGTATAATTAAGTACTTTAGAGAAAGACATAGAGTTGTTGCATTGCATATGGTGAATGCACAAACGCCCTACTATGGTGGGAGTCGCACACGCGGGACGAGGTGAATGCCCGTGCACCAGGCGGGTTGTCCAGCCATTGCACGAGGGACCAGACGTACTAGTTCATGTGGAGGAAGCTGGTATTCGACGTCTTCGTCGAGGGTGTTTGACGTCTTGAGAAAGACATAGAGTTGTTGCATTGCATATGGTGAATGCACAAACACCCTATTATGGTGGGAGTCGTACATGCGGGACGAGGTGAATGCCCGTGCACCAGGCAGGTTGTCCAGCCATTGCATGAGGGACCAGACGTACTAGTTCATGTAGAGGAAGCTGGTATTCGACGTCTTCGTCGAGGGTGTTTGACGTCTTCGTAGAGGACTATGTCGTGCACCGCGTGTTGAGGCAGTTTGGATGACGGCAACAGTTCCTGTTTTGTTTGTGTTATTCGTATGCATTTTACGATCTTATCATGACTTACTAACTAACCTAAACTCTTCATAGGCACTCCAGAAAGGGTGTGCAGGGTAGGCGTATGAAGTGGGGGTAGCACATGACTTCTTGGATTGCATAGTGGGAGGGGGCCTTGGAGGATTTAGTTGAGGAGGATACTCTCTACGACCCAGCATAGTACCAGGAGTACCTGCGGTGGTACACGCCACTCACACGGGTTCATTTTGTCCATGTTGTCGATTCGCTGGAGGTTGAGCTTTCTCGGGACGACCACTTATACCCTAGACAGGCTGGTGTTTCTCTGCACTTGGTGGTATGTGCACTATTATGTACATCATCATGTAAATTACATTTTGCATGTTAGTAACTTTGATGTTGCATTTCGCAGAATGACCTCGAGGTGGATATTAGTAGAGATGCACTCCATGTGGGATCGTATCTTTCAGGGCCTGGAGGTCACACATGAGGAGGTCGGATCGGTCCTAGGCCGTATCTATGAGTGGTCCCGGCGCATCGTTAGCTTGACCTCCTGCCGCTAGCTACCAGACGTTGTGGGACTGTCCTCACAATGTCCCACTCAATAGACCCCTGGAGCCACAACACGTCCACCACAACACCCAACAGTTCCCTCGCTAGACCAGGCAGGTAGCTCGGTATGGAAGTGGGTGTTCTTGCCATACCAATTCCCTACATGGGGTAATGCAGTAAACATAGTATGTATTATTGCATGTATTATCGCAACTAACCAAACTTGAATCTCACACCACAAGTTCACCGACGTATCAGTGGGAACCTCACATGACATCAACGTTCTCATCATGGGCCCCTCTCACGATGACGCCCACGCTAGGTAACTTCTACCATCGCTTTTGGTTTTGCCATGATCGAAAACTTACAAATGCATCGAGTGTTTAACACTTTACTATTTTTGCAAACCAAGTATGCATCAGTCGACGCCCCCGATACATGCATCCTTGAACTCATGATAAGATGGAGGACTACCTCGTCAACGACCTGGAGGTACACCCCGACATGCTTACAAGTTCACAGCTGTTTGGCGCGTCGCCCGAGATGTAGCCCACACAGGTCATGGAACCATATATCACACCTTCTCCTTTTGCGCCACTTGGAGATAGGGTCGTCTGAGCAACCAAGCGATGGAGTCCTTCGGGACCTAGACAACGACCAGCAGGGGTGGGTCCACGCAAGTTGGGCCGACGACAGGGATAGGGTTAGGGATGTGGATAGGGAGATGGATAGGTAGATTATTAGTACCGTGTGTGGTATGTCTTTTATTTCACACTTTAGTATCAGTGTAGATGGTGGGATTCCTGTACTGTTGTATGCTTTAAAATTCTGCACGTTATGTCATTTCTTGTGGTGCTTGGGTCCCCTAGTCAGCACCGCGACGATGGGACATGTAACGTTATTCTCGGTTCTACTTGTTCTAGTCAGCATTGCAGCAGATAGCCATGGTACTTAATTCCAGCCCCTTCCCCCATAGTTAGCACCGCGATATAAGGGACTTGCTACATAAATCTTGCTATTACAATTAGACATCCTCCCCTACTCAGTGAGAATTGACAACATGTCACCTTCGTTTCACGCCGAATAGACAACACTCCGACCCGTGCTTTTCAGACCGAAGTGATAACACTATGCCATCTGCTTTTCAGACTGAAATGATAACACCCTGGTTATAGCTTTTCCCTTTGAACTGACAACTCGCTAAGCTATCATGTACCCAAAGATTCCTTCTAATGGACGCAAGTGACTTACATTCACCAAAATTTACTCCCTCGATGCTACACCCTAACTAGCTATAAAACCAGGGCATACTCCACCACTAGGCAAGACTCCATTCGAGCTAGTTTGGAAAACAGGGAAAGGGGAGGGAGAAGAGAGGTACATGAGGTCACTCCGCCCAGTTTGGGGATGTTGGACTACATGGAGATGCTCCAGAAGAGGAAATAGGCTACCAACAAGGCACAGACGTACACTGATAGTTCTTGCAAAGATGCTCCTGTACCACCAGAGTTTCCACGCCCACAGTGCGACTGCGATACCACTGCACGGGCTTACTACATGTGCAGGGATTGCCACGTAAGTGAAAGTCATACATCGATATTTCACATTGCATGTTGCATTTGAAATATCGCTGGCTTTATCCATGCATTGTAGCCATCAAAGCGTTGCTATTTTTTCCAATGGATCGACAACCTGGATAAGTACGACAAGGCAATCATTAAGCAAAATACATGTTGAACTACATAGTTGCACCCGAGGCCTTTACCCACCGAAAACCTTACTCAACTGGAAGTAGGGAAAACAAGGGAAAGACACCGATGGTCCCTGATGCTCCTGTTGCACCAAAGATTACCCTAGACGAGGACATGCTCGAAAATGACCTTTGGGCCAAGTATTGCGAGGCTCACATGAAGGCCCACGCCTACAAGAGGAAGTAGGACGTATGTCCGCAAGCCTGACTCGATTTCCACTCGTCAAGTATTTTCCTTTTCAAAAGGTGTGCTTGTATTGTAGTTGTAGTTTGGATGGAAGGTTCGTGCATGTAGCCATTAGGAACAGCTAGACAAATATTTGCACCTAATCAAACCATACATGTCATGTAATTCAGACCTTCGTGGTCAAGTGTTATGTCGGGCTTGCAATCTCATCTTCGTTGCTCCATTTTCGTCTTGCTCAAACCGAAGCTTAAATATTTCACAAAATTTTGGGTTATTTGTGTAAAAACACTTGAAAGGGTGAACACACGTAAAACAATAAAAAAAATGATTTATTTACAAATAATAGCAAAACTCCAACTTTTTTACTATTAACAATTATTCACGAACAACTCTTCCAGTCATTTAGTTTTGTAAAATTAAAGCTAAATTTATTTAACTTATTTCTTTTAAAAAAAATTACCCTATTATCGCTCGGCCAGAACACGACTGGGCTCAGTCACCAGCCTGATCTGTGATCGGCCTCAGTCGTGTTCTGGTCTGGTGACTGTGCATAACACGAGCCTCGGTAGCACCACCAGCTCGCGACTGAGACACGTGGCAAACTAGGACCTCATTTGCGTTTTCGTCACGCAAATGAGTCTCTCACGTCAGCTAATTGCTAGGCCACAGAGCGATTGGGTGTAGTCGCGCTGTGACCCGGCGATTGTGGTTTATTTGTCACTACCAGAATCGTCGAAGTTCCCGAGTGCTAGGAAGTTTCCCGAGTGTTTTGAATAATACACTCGGGAACTTCCCGAGTGCCTCATTAAACACTCGGGAAAGTAGAAAAACACTCGTGAAATTAAACTTTCCGAGTGTCCGACGACACTCGGAAACTCGACAGAGCAATGGGAAAAATTATCTCCTGAGTGTCGACACTGGAGCTAAAAATAACGGTTGGCGCCATTTCCTCCCCTGCTTGCTGCGTTCTCCTGTTCCCAAACCCCCACCCGCGCATTGATTGCTCACCCTAATCCCCGCGCTCCCTCCCGTCCTCCGCCGCCTCCTTGCTTGCCACTGGCCCAGCCTCTCGCCTGGCTCCTCGGCTCCCTCCTCCATGGCCGCCGCCGAGTCCGCCTCCGGGCTCCCTCTGTGGCCTTGCCAAACTCTCCGCCTCCCTCCTCACTGGCGCCTTCCGACTCCGCCTCCGGGCTCCCTCCTCACGGCCTTCGATTGTCCGCCTCCGATTGTCGCCTCTCCTGCTCCCTCCTCCGACGGCGCCCTCCTCAGTAGGTTGAACACCTCTTGATTTCTCCATAAATTTTGCTTAATGAAACAATCAAATTCTGGAGCAGGACCTTTGTATTATGTGGTGGATCGGTGGATGCCTTCGCAACCAAAGAAGGAAATGCTTGATCGCACCATTCATACCATTGCTTGAGAACTAGTAAAAGCGTGCATGTGTTGGTTTTGATATGGTAGAGAAGGGGAGAAGGGAGGTTTGGTATGTAGAGAAGTGGAACCAGTTCTTATATTCATAATCTGAATAAATAATTTATTTAACTAAATAAGCTTAGTGCACCGAATTTAGAAAGTTAAGTATTTTCTCTATCGCATTAGTCGTTAGAGGAATTGGTCTCTAGCATGGATAGGGTCATCTTTTTCAAACCTACAAGGTGTGGCGTGAAAAGAAATCATCTCTAGATTTAATAGTGTCTTCTTGTTCAAAATATCATCTTGTAACCTTCTCCTTTCTCTTTTGATCGCTTGCTTAATGTTTGGCCTAGGGTATTTTGTGGAGCTTCTAAACTAAGTCATGATCTGGAATTCATTTTAATACATGTCTCATAATGACTTGGAGATCTTGCTTCCTTTTGCACTCAATAGGCCTAGCTAGCAAGCTTTGCATATGTTCTCGAGAATCGCAATCATAGGCTTCTTTTTGTTCGAGAGTACACACACATATACAAAATCCATATGTACTCTCAGATCTACACCATATGGCCTTAAAACCTTTGTTTTTCTTATCCGCATTTGTTTATATTCTCTTCTCAAATGGACCTTTTACCAACCTAGCTATTGCTGACCGTTTTCGTGATCAATCTTGTGTAAAATGGCATATGCATGGTCATGGTCATGGTCTCTCTCTCCCTTTTTCAAGACTCATGGTCTCATGGAATCTATCTTCTGCATATATATACAAAAAACAAATACATTAGTGCTCTAGCTAGTATTTGAATTAATCTGAAGAGGATTCTCGCTTGAACTCCAATAAGTAATATGTATATTGTGCCATGAAATAGATTTAATTTCTGGGAAATTCGTGTATATATCTAGACATTAATTTATCATGTACTATCTTATATATTTATAGGAATTATTGGCTAACCACAGTCTCAAGTCGGCTATAGCATTCCACATTGAGTGCCACACATATATACTTGTAGTTTTTTGTCTGTGATATATATATATATATATATATATATATATATATATATATATATATATATATATATATATATATATATATATATATATATATATATATATATATATATATATATATATATATATATATATATATATATATATATATATAGGTAGAAAAATACATGCTTGGCAAGTACATGCATTGACCATCGGCAAGAAATTATTAACAAGTTTAATTTAGAAAAGGAATGTAATATATATTAATTCAAATTCATCAAATATTCTTGAGCTTTTCCACAAGCTTAATGGTACGATGTAGAAGTATATATTAAGGTAGCAGAAGTATATATTAATGGTGCGATGTCGAGTTAGCTAGCTAGTGCCTCTTTGGGAGCAAGTAATATTATTGAACATGTGATGATGGGACTAATACGTATGTAATAAGGGCCTAATTTGCAAGTAAACCAATTCGAATTAGCATCTATATAATCTGTATTTTCCAAGATTGAAAACACAGTTTTGCAAGAAAGATGACAGTTGAATTCAATTTTGCAGACTACATATATACAAGCTATTAATGGGTTGTTTAGTTCATTGTTTGCTAGCTTACTACCACTATCGCAGCACATCCACCAATCCTTGCACATACATACTTTGGCAATGCTTAGAAGTAATTATCTTGTATGTATAAATGATACAAAATGTACAGAGAAAAGGAGAGGCCATAAATAAAAGCTTTAAGAATATATAAAGATGTCTAAATAGCTATAAATGGGTAAGCAAGATAGCAAAGGCCTTAGCGAAGAAGACCACACTTGTGGGCAGTGCTGGTCTTTGAGCCCTTCTCTACTTTCCTTCCTTCCTTCTCCTTGGTTCATATTAATCCACTAACTCTCAGAGGAAAGCAAAGTGGAGCTCCTTTCCTACTCCAAGAAACAAAGGGAGAGAGCTTCATATCAACCTGCTCAAGAGCCTTTTAGCTAGGTTATCATCTCCTTACATGCTAATATTCAGTTATCTTCTGCACTCGTAGCCTTGTTGTTCGGCTAGCTGCAGGCTGCAGCTTAGATCTCGTTTATATGGATGAAATTTATTGGAGATTCGGGTTTTGGAGTCCTATGCTTTTCATCAAGAAAAAACTATACCAAACTAAAAACTTTAAAATAAATATTGTTAATGACAGTAATGGTTTGGTGCAATTGATTATGAACTTGTGGAATAATTTTCTTTTGTAAACTGCAGAATTAATTCCTACCTTCTAGTGCAAAATCATTAGCATTATTGTGCAAATATTTCATCGTCAAAAGCATTTGCACTTAGATCATAAAATCTTTCTAAAGGCATACATACATTACTCGTGTGAAAGCCACATGATATCAATTACACGTGAGACTTTCAAGTTCAGTACCTCCAAGCTGTTAACTTTAGTGCATGTGGTAGTAGCTTCTAACATACTCAATAGTGCGTGGTCAATATACAGCAATAGTTTGTTGGGGGAAAGAAGGTCGTTGTTGATCATGCATGTCACTAAACTCAAGAGATGTGGAGAAAAATAACAACATTTAGTAGTTAGTTCTTTAAAAAATAGTAATCTGCACTTGATCCTTTCATTTGTTCAAGGATAAAATTGAATGTAATCGATAGCATTTTAGCCTCTTTTAATTCTGGACATGAATATACATATATAGGCCTTCAATTTAAGAATGAATTTCGTTCCCATCCAACAATGCTTTATTAATTTGTGAACATGGTTTGAAAAGATATATATGATTAGATGAAAACAGGAGAAAAATGATGTCAAGATATCATCAATCCATGATCTAATATATAAGCCAATTGCTCGGTTGGTATGTTCTAGCTTTCCGACATGTCTTGATCATTGCTCACTTTAGACGCGTGTGATCTTGAGTGTTCACAATGGCAACAAGCAATCGAGAGGAGGACACTAATGTTCCTTGAGAATACTTCTTTGGCTTTAGCCTCGATATCCATATGGAAGTAAATAAATGGGTTATGAGCAAAAGTATTGGTGATTGATCGTTATATTGATTTCATGTTGTTTTCATTAATTTACGTCGAGGTTATTTACTACTTGAACCGATATCTATTTTGTTAGTATTATATACATCAAAGTTTGTTTACATCTTGTCAACATCCCATTTGTAAAAAAATCCACGATGGAGTGTTATATGCATGAGTATAATTAATCTTAGACCACTTCAACCCATTAAGGAGGAAAACTATAGAGCTACAATTTGGCATGCACTACGCAGAAGGCAAGTGATTAGTTCATCAAGTTGTCCTAGCACAATGCAAAATATGATGTTCATTTCAATCAAATGCAGTATTAGATAAACTAGCTACATATAGGTTCTTTGAGAATTAATATAATACTTCTAGAGGTTGTGGATAGAAACACACGTGGACATGTGGTTTTAGACCATATTATAGTGCTTAAGTTTCAATTTACACCACTAACAATATATATGTAAGTGAAAATCTTCCAAGTAGGACAATGTTATGTTTGGAGCGGTATTTAAGTAGTATTAGATGACAAAATTGTGTAATCTTAAATAAAAAAGATGATAAAATTGTGTGATCCTTCATTAGTGTCAAATAATAAGATGTTATCTTCGTGTATGGCTGATGCATTTGGACATATAATTAAGGAAAACACTCAACCATATATTGTGAATGTGCTCTATCTTTAAGCTATAATAGCTTCTAATTTTTAGCAAACTATCTCGAGTCTGCTTTTAGTAAATCTCACAAAAGCTTTAGTGTGAAAAAAAGTAGACAATGATTTTTCAAAAAGAAAAGATGTATACTTTGCAATAGTATGTGGCCTAGCCATTGATTTCGATCTATATGTCGAGTTGTTTAACTGTTGTGTAATGCTTACATATGAACAAGATTGATTTTGATCTGCAACGATTTCAACACACATGAAATTTCATCATATTTGGTTATATTTTGCTCTTTCTTTCTAATTAATTCACAAGTATGTAGCATTGTATATTCTATATTTCTTCCTACGGATATAGATTCTTGCATACAAATGATGGTTTACCTATCTCAACATATAATATATGCCCATATGAGTCAACATATCTTGCATGGTTGTTTGACAATTGGTGTGGTTCCATAAAGCTTTATTAATTTAATATAATATATACAAGTATGCAACACACATAGCATATGTTCGAACTAATTATAATCGGCACAAAATAAAGCTAAAATGATGGGTCCTTAGATTGTGTTGCTTCTAATTAATTAGAACAAATTAATTAACACAAGTTTGAGACTATGAGAGGAGCATAAGATGGTTTCATCCTTTTGAGATAGAATATTGATGTGGTAAATGTGGTTAATTTATATGTGTGAAATAATAGGATATTTTGGTCAAGAAGTTTCTCTTTTATGTGTGTCTATATTCTTCCTTTAGAGAAATAGAGCAGTTTAGACATTGAGGAGTATGGACGTACACTATGATGGAATAAGATGTCAACTAGGATGCAATATGCGGTGGTGCACGCAAAACAATGTGCGGCGTAGTTGATGTGATGCATGTTCATTTTCAAAAATTGCACGTATGTATACGCATGCATGGGTGTGAGTGGCTGCACGTATGCTTGATTGCTTGGTGATGTGCCGTTTGTGATGGGTCGATGCATCTTCTTTTTAAGAACGAGTCCCTCGCTAGAAAGTTCTATAGTTAGTCTCCTTTGGCTTTTTTTGTTTGTTTTTGAAACGATTACGTCCTAATATAGCTCATAGTTTTCAATACTGATCTTGTCGCTGCCCCTCGCCGATTGTCTCCACCGACACACAATTGCAACCATCTTCCCCACCGCACTCCTCGGCTCCCTCGGCCCAAGAATCTTGTAAGGTAATGGATAAGTGCAAAAAGAAATAAAGTTTGCTTATTTTCTTTTGTGTTGTCCATTTATGGTGGATTGATATCTTTGTCATTACAATGCTACATTAACGTGTTAATAAATAAAGGTATTCATATATATTGAAAGAAAGTGTTTTTATGTCTGCTGATCATGTATATTGTCTTCATGTCAACTGTTTTAGTGTACATATATAGGGCATGCATCATAGGGTAGCTTCTAGCTAGCTCAGTAGTTGTAATTTTTGACATAAGTAAGAGTTGGATTAAAATATGCGTTATGTTTTGCACACTAGGATGGTGAGGATCGTAGTTGGATGTACTTTGGGCGAGAGCGATGGGTGATTGTACCAAGAATGGATGGAAAAGTCGATGATTTTGTGGATCGAGCATTTGCTAGGCGTAATGGACGGGGTGTGTTGTGCCCTTGTTCTCGTTGTTCAACACACGGCCACAAACGAGGGCAACAATGATCGCTTTTTGTGCAAGTACGGATTTAGGCGTGCTATACCGTGTGGGTGTATCACGGCGAGTCACAACATAGCGGATCGGATGTGCTAAGGAGGAAGCGGACGATGGCGGCCACAATGAGAGTAGGATAGAAGACATGCTAGATGATGTCGTCATGCATATGGGCCACCTGCCGAGGAAGAACCGAGCTCGCAACAAGGGCTTTCTTTGATATGTTGTCCGCAATGAAGTCAACCACTTCACGGGCACACACAGTGTCCCAACTAGATGCCATCACACGACTACTTGTTGTCAAGTCTCGATTCAAAGACAAGCATTGCTTGCTTTGATGCATTCTTAAGCGTGTTTAGCACTCTTCTCCCAGATGGTCACAAACCGCCCGCTAACTTGTATGAGGCCAAGAAATTGATAAGCGCACTAAATATGCCATATGAGAAGATAGATGTTTGTCCAAATCATTGCATGCTATTTAGGAATGAGAATGTGGACAAAGATCACCGTGTGATAAGTGTGGTGAGTCTAGGTTTGTTGAGGTTGACTCGGTGATGGTCAAGAGGCGACTTCCTATTGGCGTAAAAATACTTCGCTATCTACCATTTGTGCCACGAATCCAACGGTTATACATGTTCGAGGTTTCAGCCAAACAAATGGTATGGCACAAGTATGGTCGTCGGTACCATAATGACAAGATGGTCCACCCATCGATGGTGAAGCATGGAAGCAATTTGATCGAGACTATGTAGAGTTTGCCGCGAGCCTCTAACGTCAATTGCAATTGCAAGCGATGGGTTTAACCCATTTGGTATGGGGTTGCGCCATACAATTTGCTGGCTGTGTTTGTCATTCCCTTAACCTTCCACCGGCGTTTGCATGCGTATAAATACATATTCCTTTCGTTGATAATCCCTGGTCCTGAATACCCAGGGAAGAATATGAGTGTATTCATGGAGCCGGTGGTGGATGAATTGTTTTTTCCCAATAATTGATGTATGAGTGTTTTAATCTACTTGTCTTGTTGCCTCTAGGGAATTTGTTAGGAGCGAGTGGAAGCAACGTCGAGACCCATCCGAAAAACAAGTTGCGACCCTTCTTAGGAAGGGTGCTGGGAATTGTAAACCGAATTTCCCGACTTGGTTCTATCAGAAAGTAACTTCTCTATTAGCTACTCCCCCTTGCACATAATATTTACTAAGTAAAGAGGAACTAATACATGAAACCCATTCTATTTATGCTGTAGAGTTTGAAGGACAAGTCTATGAGCAGTGAATTGAAGCAAGTTGCTCAAGGATGCCACACTCGGGTGCTGTCCTATAGTACCTACGATGTGAATGGGTACCGCTTCCGAACATCGACACATGAGAGGGAACGGCCTAATGCAACAACAATTAACAGTGGATTGGTGACTATAGGACAAGATGAGAGTGATACACCTGTTGAATACTATGGAGTAATTGAAGAAATAATTGAACTATATTTCCATGGTAGCAAACCTCTCAAACTTATGTTATTCAAATGTCATTGGTTCCATCCGTTTAGGGGAGTCAGACGGGATACATCACTTGAAATTTGGTTGAAGTTGCACATCAATCAATCCTACCAGCAATGACCCATTTATTGTGGCTCGACAAGCCACCCAAGTATACTACATCCGCACCCATGCAAAACTATGAGTAGTCTCATTGGATTGGTGGGTAGTACATAAGGTGCAACCATATGGTAAACTACCTACCCCTAGTGAAAGCAGGACTACAACATGGAGACCAACAATGGTGTTGACCTATTCTTTCAAGAAGATGGGCTACCAGGACTTTTCAAATAATAATTGGGGAAGAGGACGATCACATGGATGATATTCAAATCGATGCCGATGAGGTTGTAAACCAAGAGGACTTGGAACTACTTAATCGCTTAGACATTGATGGCACCAAGGGGATGACGTTGAGTCAACACCTCATGATAGTGACGATGACTTTTAGAGGGCCCATCTGCGGAGGATCCCATTGTAGAGCGACTACTTCTAAGCATGATCTTGTATGTCTTCCATTTATTTGTTGCATGTTTTAATTTTTGTATGAGCTTACTTGATTACGTTATATTACATTTTTCTATGAGCTTACTTGATTACGCTATATTAATTGATTTATTTTATTTTATTTCATTTCAGACACCAAAAATGAGTGGCGCCGACGAGGCAAAGATACTCTAGTCGAGGCAGACGCTTGTTTTCCACTCGAGGAGGCAGAGGGCACCGCTGCCACTCGACGAGGCAGAGGGCACCACGACCCTCCAGAGGCAGAGGCAGCCACGGCCCCTCCAGAGGCGATGGGCAGCCGTGGCCACTAGACGAGGTAGAGGGCAGCCACGGCCCCTCCAGAGGCAATGGGGCGCGCATGCCCCTCGAGGCAGGGGGTCTACCTCTAGTAGATCAGGCTCAGTGCCCCTGCACCCTCACGTCTTGATGATGTGGAGCGTGAGGCGGAGGGTGAGGAGGAAGAGCAAGACCTTGAGGCGGAGGTGAGGAGGATGAGCACCATGAGGTACAAGAATATTGGATGCGAGGACTGCGAACTCGCCACGACGACCAACCCGAGAGGAGGAGAAGATCATCATCGTTCTGTTGGCGACACGTAAGTAATGTTTACACTTTCACTAATTTAGCCCACTTACTTGCATACCTAAAAAAACTAATATGCAGCAATGGCGAGAAGAGGCGGGGTGACAAACGAGACTTCGAACGGCATAATTGGCGTGTTGCTTCGATGGCACTTCCTGGGTTGGTCACATCTGAGGAGGGCGGAGAACTGCATGGACATGGTGCCACTACTGGTCAGCTGCAGAGATCTGCGCTTGTTGAAGGAGAGGTTCCATTTGACAAATTGTTTGCGGCGGGTGGAGGAAAGTTTTTGGGTAAGTGACTAAATATTCAAATCGCTTTTATGTGTTCCTATGCATGTTAGGGTTGATTTGGCCCCAATGTTCAATCACCTAACTAGCAACCACTATTTAACTCAAAGATTAATTTTTTCCGGTGTATTAATACAAACTAGATCACTAAACAACCATACTTAACTTACGGTAGATTAGGCTAGTTTTGCTCAATCTATTCATTTTCGGATAGTTATCTTAATTGTGATGCATAACTAAATCATCATCAACTATTTATTAGTCGGTACATGGCTAAAAATGGTAGTTTTAAGTCAAAGACCTATCTAAATTGCACAAGGAGTACTAACATTTTGAAGAACACGTAAGCCATTTGAGGACAAAGTCGATATTTTGTGTTTTTATGCAAACCTAACCTAGCTAATCTCACTTGTTTGGTACTAAAACTTCAAGTAGTCGACATGTTTAATTTACCTCTTTTGGATGTTTAGTAGCCAAGTAATAAATGTCAACTAACTTAATCATCTTATTCTTTATCAATTCCTTTTCGCTTTCATCAACTAACTTAATCATCTTATTCTTTATCAATTCTTTATTCTTTGATTGTAGTGGTGGTTTCGATGGGCTGACGGATAGGAAGCTGATTCCAGGCGAGTGCTTCGTAATTGTGTTAAGAAGCTCATCCCACGATGTTCTCTGGCACGCATCCAAGCGGTGATCTGTTACCACACACAAGTGCTTCGACAACAGATTCATAGGCCGACGACCGCCAAACGCATATCACTTTCGACGAGTACATGCAGGTAACCAACTGAACAAACGATGTCCTTGATTACAATCAATTCTAGTTTATTCATATTTAACACTTGGTTAATTTAAGCAATACCTTGGTGGGCCCTGAAGTGTGAAGATGCATGGCGCCAGATTCTCCGAGACAGTGGTGCAATGAACGATGGTTGCGAGCTCTCGTCTTCGCTAGGGAGCGGCGATTGTTGATGGACGGACAAAGATATCGTCAAGGCGGCTCCTCCATGGCTCGTTACAAGAAGAACTGGTAGGTCAACATGTTCATATTGATTGTATGTTGCGATACATATTTATTGACCGCCGTGGTTTTTTGGGTGCAGAAAAGAAAAGGCAGAGGCTGTCTCCGATATGGAGGCATATGTAGAAGCTAGGAGGGTGATCGAGGGCACCTTGTGCGACCCCGGCATGATGAGCACTTGGTACGATTTCGATCATTTTGTCCACGATGATTTCCGCTCCTCGATGATTTTGTCCAACAGTGCATATCTTGATCTTCGCTAAGGAGATTCATGGCCCGAGTACGACGTCATGAATTCGCCACTAGATGCGAAAGTGTTGTGTACAAAGGTGGCAAGGGAAGAAACATGGTCGTTTCTTCATGGGTGCCGCTACATTAGCACACCGACCACTCTCCGAGGTCCGATCCACGAGTCTTTGCATCAAGCGATGAGGTACACCTTCAATGTCGACAAAGAACCACCCTCACATGTTTCCGAGTCTCGGTTTTCTCAGCTTGAGACGAGGCTGCAAGAGGAAATTGAGGCTAGACAGCGGTTAGAGCAAATGCTCATGCAGGTTAGTTGGAGCGTGGTAGTACAATAACAAAGTAATATGCAATATATATATATATATATATTCATACTTGGCTAATGTATGACAATGTGCAAACAAATATGCAGGTACTCGGGACCGGGACTCGACCTAATGCCTCTCCGTCGGGGGAACCACTGCCTCACTTATCTGCTCCGGTTAGTAACTGCATACTGATTATTATATTGTTAGTCTCTTATGAGTGCTTGATTCAGAATACATTGAAATGACATGCAATGTACTTATTGGTCGCCATCGCAAATTTCTTATAATCGATTTCTTATGAAAATGCAGGAGGCAGCGGGATCGCTTGTTTTGATCGCTAATCCTCAAGATCTTTGGTGCACATGTTGAAGATCATGTGAATGCATCCATCGCCGAGAGGTCACCACCGTGTGCTTGCTATTTTATGATCTACTAAAAGGATACCAATATTAGAAAACATTCACAATCGGTGATTGCTAAAAATGGAAAAAAATGGCTTCATATATAACTAATTCTCTATATCTATATCATAAATTCTTTTGAAATGTGTCAACATATAATAATTTGTATGTACACTCCTTTGTATGAATTTGATGATAAGTGCTTGAGACATAAATGTTGATCAAGAGTTCACAATGACAAAATTTTGAGAGTTGCAAGAATGATCAATTAGGCCACAAGCTAGTGGCCCACACCCCTGTGCATGCCCTTAAGCGATTTGCCATGTTATTAGGTTGCTCATCATGATTTAAAGGAATTTTTTGCTTTGTCAATAGTTTGGTTAATTATCTTTTCATGTATCAATTCCTAACTTTTGTTGTAACATGGCACTAATATTAAGTTTTGCTCTATCTGCGAGAACTTTGAAAATGATGCTCTTATGCACGGAAGATTGAAGCAGAAATTGCATGCATGCAAATGGTTGTAGTGATACTTGTTATTTGGAACTGTCATATGTATAATAATGCCTTATGCTTACATTTTGAACTTGATCTTGAATGTTGTGAGCTCTGAACCTGTTATGATGTCTTTTGTTCGATCTATACATTTATATATACATATATTGTGGAATAGATGGATGGATGGATTATTTGATTCTTTGTGGAATGGATGGATGGATGGGTGATTATTTGATCTTTGTGGAATGGATGGATTGATTATTTGTTGTTGTGGAATGGATGGATTGATTATTTGATTCTTTGTGGAATAGATTTTAAATGAATTTGTGAAAATTTAAATGCAAAGAGTTTGTCGATTTCCGAGTGCCTCATCGATTTACCGAGTGTTTGGCACTCGAAATAGACAAAGTTTCGAGTGTTGACACTCGGAAAGAGACAAAACTTTCCGAGTGTCGACACTCGGAAATTGAAACTCGGGAAAACGACAAAAAAGTTTCCCGAGTGTAGACACTCGGGAAAACTTGACCCGTGGCAATTTCCTGCGGATCCGTCGGAAGATTTCCCGAGTGTTTTTGGACCGTATTCCCGAGTGTTAACACTCGGTAATAGTTCCCGTTACGGCTGGAGAAGCCGTTCAGCGGGGTTTTTCCCCGAGTGTCGATATTTTCCGAGTGTCTACGGATACACTCGGTAAATATATATTTCCCGAGTGTAACACTCGGGAAACCGTTTTTCTCCCGAGTACGCTATCCCGAGTGCTTTTTCCCGAGTGTGACACTCGGGAAATATGTTTCCCGAGTGTTTCGCCCACTTTCCCGAGTGTTTTTGGCACTCGGGAAAAATCCTGTCTCTGGTAGTGTGTGTCAAATATTAAAACGTGGTTTATTTGTGCATTTCTTTAATAAATGGTTTAGTTTGAAAAGAAAATCCTGGAATTAGCAGATAATTTGACCTAGCTAGCTTTCAAATTCCAGCAGTGATTCGCCTGCTAAGACTCTGTTGGAACACGTGAATTATTCGGAATCCTAGGGTAACTAAACTGTTTTCTATGATATCGCTGCAAAATTATCGTAAATTTCATGTGTTCCAAACAAACCCCAACGCCATAGTCCCTAGGATTCCTGGTGGGGCTTTGGGAGCTATATAAGCCTGTAACATTGTTCGGAGGGAACACGACTAGGAATTCACTGAGTCATACATAATTTGGCATTGATTACTTTTTTAGCTTACAAAAAGTGCTAACTAGCAACTGAGCAATGGTTGAGGTTGATTGGCTCCCAGTAGTGGCGCCATCCATACATGTCATTATAAATCCGAGCCGTTGGGTCACAAAAGGATCTTCCAATGTAGCAATCGAACGCGGTATCATTGAGTACGGTAGCATCCACTGTAATGTATAATCCGGTGTGTTCGTCTTTTCATATGCTTTGATCCCCTTTGGAACGCGTGATTCTTTACCGATGCGATGGTGTCATCAATGTCAAATGCACGCGTGCAAGAGCATGAGCACGCAGTAATTTAGAATGGTGTGGCGAAGTTACGGTACGATCTAGGTCTCCTTGCCATCAGAAAGATCCATGAGCGTTCAGTAGTACTAGCTATGGGCTAGTGACCTAGTGTGGTACTGGGAGATCGCGACCTGTGATTTATATCGTTGGATCAGCAGCTAGCTAGCTTTATCCTTTGTTGGGGCACATGGATGTGGAGGCATCCATCCATCCCTCTCTCTCTCTCTCCAGTTACTCGCATATCTACAGTTGGGGCAAATGAATTTGATATACTCCTTTTGTTGGAATTAGTTGTCTCGTTCGCCTTGCCAATTTTTAGGTCGCGCGACGTGCACGTGAATGATGTGATCGTTTCGGGTTCAGCCGTATGTCTAAAGTGCTAAATAATCTAGCACATTTATCATTTTGAGTATACTCATCTATTAATTCTAAGATACTCCAATACGTTTCAAGGGAGCTTATAGTTTTTAGTCTATGTAGCTAATATCATCATATTTGCACGTAAAAGGAGCATGTCTAAAAAATTATACATATCGCCACTAAAAAAGTATACATGTCACTTGGGTGGTCTTATATACTTGTATATATACTCCATATACATACCCTCCATCGCGTGTGATACTCCCTATTTTGTGACATACGGTATAGAGAGTACCTACGCCATCAAAGATGATGACGATATATATATATATATATATATATATATATATATATATATATATATATATATATATATATATATATATATATATATATATTTTGATCGATCTTTGGATGGAGTACATGTACATCCAAAGACGTGTGTACATCACTGAAGCCACCAGATCCCCACTGCCATCGGGAAACGAATCATCTGACATTGCTAAGCAATGTCATGGTTGAACAGTCCCATGACATTACGTAACATCCGTTGGATCGAATAACAACGGGCGAGACTAAAACACTGTAGCAAAAGCACTGTTTAGGAATACTGTTCAGAAAATACTGTAGTATGATACTGTTCACTACACTGTCCCAGATCAAACGGTCTAGGTCTTTCGAATGTCACAGCACAATTCACCGGTGATATTCCTGTAGGAGTGTCAGCCGATGCGAATTCGAGTGAACAACGAACTAGGATTGGGATCCTTTGCATCCAATGATTCAATATAAATGATCTATAGTGTACAGATATTATGAGCAATTCCTATCGTCCGATCAAAAAGCAAATATCAAGATCAATAGCGACAATGGGTCTCTACAGTAAAATCACTACGGTACTTTCTCTGATGTTTCTACAGAACTGCTACTAACCACTATTTCCTCTCTCACAGAACGCTATGGCGAACCTCTGTAGTCATGCGGAGGATTACAGTAATACAGATGATCCTAATCCATTGAAGCAGCAATGCATACACGTATATATACTTGCCGTCCGTCCACACGTGCGTACTTCCATTCCATCACGGTACGTGTGGGCATGCATGCCATATCGTATAGTTCCTCTCCGAAATATACGGCAAATTCTGTGGGGAAAGGGAGCAAGATAAAGGCACGAAAAAAAAAGAGTTAAGAGCAAAACAAAAGTAGTAGCAGCGTGTGGTCCGGGAGAAGGCAACGCCGTCGATGCCGCTGAATGCCGTTGCAGGTATCCCTGTGGCAGAAGATATAGTACCCCCGGAGTTTCTGTCACTTCAGTACTGCTGCAGTAAAAACTCATATATTTCTTATTCTACTCTTTGGATCCAAACTGACTTCTTTGGATCTTATCCCATTCATACGAATGATATAGTATAGGCAAGTAATCCCTATTATTAAGTCATTCATTCACAATCCATATCATTATCCTGGCATTTACTAAGTTTCAAATGTTCGTTCCTTCTGCCACCTGCAATCTTTAAAGTTCTTAACACATATTAGGAACTAGACAGATAGTGGAGTCGTACTATAGTACCCCTACCTATCTGCAGTTCATCTCTCTAAGTCTAGTTGCGTGTGTGTGAGAGGGGGAGAGATCATACTGTACACATCCAATGAGAATTTGAAATTGTTACTGCTGCTCTTGTTCATTGTTCATACTGTACACTACAACTGTAGACAGATGAAAGCTTATCGGCAAGCTGCAACCCAAATCTGCGGGCTATATTCAGTGAACACTATATACAAAACACCAAAATCCACTGTCTCGTGTTAAAATACCACGGTAAACACTTAAATTTAACCTGCATCTGCATGGAGCTGTACACAATGCACAGTATTGCTGTCTAATTCAAGCACCAAACAAATTAACTACAGGAGGTAGTAGCTAGCAAATTACACACATCAATGACAATGAGCAGTGTGAAACGTTTTTCATTGAGGCCCCATCACAAGGGTCCAAGCAAATATACCTCTTGGCCAGGAAAAGGGCAAGTACTGTCCCCATCACCAAAACCCATGACCTGCCCATCTCATCTCCTTTCCCAATTCTCTCACTTAATTTGTAGTTTTGTACTCTCTCTCTCTAACAGATGGATGGATGGATGGATGGTGAGAAATGCAGACACTTGGCCTCCTAAAAAAATCGAAACTACTGTACCATAATACTATTTCTTAAGAAACAACAAAAAAGATTCAAATGAACAATTCGGTCCCCCCCTCAACCATAATTTTTTTTCCTTTTGAGACGAGACTGACATGCACCATTCCATTAGTAAATACGCACTTGGGAATCATATATATGGATTTTCACTTGCAGGCACAAATTGAGAGTTGAAGGTTACTAACTGATTGCAGATCAGCACGACTCTAATCCAAATTATCTGGAACCTCCAAAGGTATAACTCAACCCATCTAGACCAGTAGCAACTAACTGGGCTGTATGTATATACTAGTCCAAAGATACACTTTCATGTGACATACAGGATGTCAACATTGTTGGGGCCCCAGAAAGACAACCAGACATTGCTTTGTCAGCGCTGCCTAGAACCACTACTTTTTCCTTTCTTCTCTAAATACTATTTTCTGCTATCTAAACTCCTATAGACTGCGCAACTGAAGTATGCGTTTGCATTCAGATGCCAGACTATGCTTTGTCCTTGAGCTCAGCAGATGGTACAAGCACCACAACTTGGTTTTGCAAGTCACTCTCAGCAGTCCCGTTGTCGCCTGCTGTTGATGATAGCATGTTCTCCTTCAACCTCTGCAGCCTATGCTCGAGTCCGCACACCTTCTCGATCACATCCAAGAAAGGCTGATCATCAGAGGCTCCAGTGTCCTCCCGAGAAACAGCTCTCTCCTCGGTGTTGATGTTGCGATCTGCTAGATGACTAGCATCCGTCTTCAAACAAGGCTTGATTGTAGGTGATGTACTTCCCTGCAAGCATGTTAAGACTACAGGATCAACTAAATGAATCTAATAGAAGTAGATTATCTCAGGTGGAGGCCCTTGTTAATTTACATTAGATCTGAAAATTAGCCAAGATAAGCATAATTAGCCTTTTGTTGTTTCTACATTGACCTTGTCAGTCGGAGGGCTGCTAGATGATTTTGGCTTCCTCTCAAGAATTCTCTGCAAACGTGTAGGCACGTTGATGATTTCAGACAAGGGAAGAAAGCACGAATTGTCCACTGAATCAATCTTGCCTGAACTTCCAGCTTTTTCTACACTCGTTCTTGAGCTTTTGCTGGGGCCAGTAATATGATTGTTTCCTTCAGCCTGCAAAACAGCACTAATGTCAATAAAACTGTGTGTTGAATATACGACCACAAGATATATTTAAAGAAAAACTTGAAACTGGCTTACACATGGAATTGAAACATATGTCATAATGAAGGAAGCAATGCTTGAAAGACAGTTCAGTTTATGCATCTCATGACCATATGTAGTTCTGTACTAAAATGAACGGATCCACAAACATGATTTGTGGTGCACTTGTAGAAATCACAGCTTCACTTAAGTAAGGAATGAATGCACTCACTATCATTCTTTTTAGGACTATGCACTTAGGCGGCGGCTGCAAATGCTTGCATAGAGCAAATAGAATTTAAAGAGAGAAATATCCAGAATTGAAGGGAACACTTGAGACCAAGTGAGAATGCAAGCAAGTACTAATGGCAATGAAAACGCCCAGATAGTAAGATAATCATGAGATAGAAATGCGTGCCTTCCGATCTCTGAGAGCAGCACACCTTGTATTTTTGAACCACTTGTCAATCTGTAAATGGATCAGACATTGGTTAATGGCTTTATAGATAAAAAAAAAGTCAGTGATCCTTCTACACTTCAAAGATGATCTACCCATGATATTTCATTAGAAGGAAAGAGTGACCAACTATAATATGAATCTGATCTTAATGTTACGAATATCATTTTATAATATTTTTCCATCATTTTTTTTTTTGAAAAGATAGAAGTGCAGTGTATGGTCAGTGTCAAAGGGTGGTTAACTAGCCGAATGAAATTCTCAGGTGAATAAATATATGCAAGTAATCAGTAATACAGAGCTGCCAAAATTTATTCAATCCAACACTACAAACCTTTTCAAAAGAAATACCCAATTCTGTTGCGAGATTTTCTTTGACAGTCCGGGCTGGAAGCTCGTTTTCGGCAAAAGCTTTGCGAAGCACCTAAGTCAGCAATGTGAAGAACAAAGGACATTAAAATGCAGTAAGCAAGGGTGAGCCTGACGAAAACAACACAGATGAGTTACAGGCACAATAAGCCCAATGTGATATCCAATTTTAGCCATCAGTTGGCCTTGTATTACAGTAAATACATGTGTATCATGAGATGATGAAATGCTGATCATAAAATAAAAAAATATTGGTAATTAACATCCAATTACCTGGACTGCCGCAGGAGGAATCCTGAAAAGTTTTCTCCTCTGCGGTTGGACTTTCTCATCCGATATGACATCAGGGAAACCCTTAACAGAGTTAGCCCCAACACCAGTTGAATCTGTTCTTTTCTTTCTCCTGTTAAAACCCCAGTCTTCATCTTCACTCTGCTCTTCATTCTCAACCAGCTTTCCAAACATTTCCTGTGAAGGGTGAAAAGCAGTCAAAGTTACAACCTGTTGATCTAACTTAGTGCTGAAAAATAACTTTCTTACAAAAGGTGTAACTAATACATAAAACATATCTAATTACAAATACAATTCTTTGAATTGCAGTACTGATAGAATAGAAGTTCCATTTGGTGAAACACACCTCGTTAAGTCTTCTATAATCAACATCACTTCTTGGCCTTTGGTAGATAAGAATCTCCGCAAAATCATCTTCACCAGGATCAATGCCTAAATCTGAATTGGCACGGCAGAATCCTTCGGCATCAGTAAAATCTGCTGATATAAAGTCTGGAATGTCGTCGTTTGGAGAATAAAGTGGACTTCCCGAACAATTGGAGTCATCAGATATACTTTCTTCACCACTGTCTAGGCTGCTGCTGCTGAGCTCATGTTCTTCAGGATCGTAGTCATCATCACCTGAATACTCAGATAGCCAATCTTCACCTGGTACATCTTCACAGTTTATGTGTTCAGTTGCTTCCTTGAAAATATCCTATAGAAAGCAAGTAATGTCAAGATTGAGTGAATAGGATGCAATTACTTAAAAGTACAACGAAAACATGAATGTAAGAAATGAAAAGACTTACTTTGGTGGGACACTTCATTGTGAAGCTAGTTCCCAAATGTGCATTAATAGCTTCTAAAATTGTCATCTTGCACAGACAGAATTTGCAAAGCCATCCATGACCGCTAGTAGGAAGAACTGAGAGATAGCACAGGACAAAGATAGATACATTACAATCTATAAATTAATTGGTATTGCAACATCTAGTAAACAAAATTAACAAATGTGTAGTGTAAGTGTGTTTCAAATGTCGAGCAGAAACTGCAGCAGGCAACACAAATTTACGAATCATTATATGATTTTGAGTTAGTACGTACTTATAGATTAGCCTCTAAACTTTGTCAAAATGGCAAATGTGGTCCCTAAACTCTACTTTTGTTGATTTTGGTCCCTGGAAATCTGGAATCCCCAACTTTGCTGATTATAGTTCCTTAAATCTACAACATAACTGATTATGGCCATCTCTATGTCAAGTTCTCTGATAGAATCTTGTGCACCACAAGTTGACCTGTGGGCTGTGGAACAAATATTTGGGGTATGTGCTCATTGCCAATTAGTGTTTGTATTACAAATATGGTAGTCATGAACTCATGATAACAAATGCATCCAGACTGCACATTTTTGGTCTTCAATCCTAATCAATTATGTGTGCAGGCCATATAAAAGCCCATGTAGTCAGTCATACAGCTCGATAGTCTCAACTTGTCATACATGATATTCTGATACAAAATGTAATATAAGGATGAAAATCAACAAAGTATGACAAGCTAGGGGAATAAATAAACAAAATTAGCAAGTTAGGGAGTGACCAAGTGAAACTGAGCTCTAACATATGTTAGGGAGTAAGGAACAAGGAGAGAATTCATGAATAATACTCTCGTAGTAACAAGGAATAGAATGAAAACAAACCTTAACATTTTCAAAATCAACCAGAACTCAGGCTGCCAACTTATTTATAAAGGACAAATCTTGCATAGATATGTTGAGTAAGATACCCATTGTCTAGTTAAGCTCAGTTACTGTTAATTAGGAAGTTTAGTTTCATAACTTGTATCGGTCAATATACAAAAATAGAGATACCAAAACATCGATATTTTTTAACACATGATGCTTAGAGATGTTTTGATTTTTTTACTCGCTACTATCTTTTGCACAAAAAACACAAAAACGTAACCTGAAACAGAAGAAGTGCTTTTCAGGTGATCGAGATGAAATTGTTAAGCTTTACAACAAACAAGGGTGCCTGTGTGCATGCTAGAAAAAAATGTGGAACCTAGTTTGAAAGCAAAACAGAGAAATAATTACCCACTTTTGTCTAAAGGAGGTTCCAAACATTTCTGGTGATATGCCATTTTGCAGGCCCCGCAGAAGATAATTTTATTGTCGGGAAATGATTCATGAGACTTGCATCTTGAACATATGGCCTAGCAAAGGAAATATTGATAATCTATAAGTTGCATAATACTGTGGAAGTAGGGAGTTTGACATTCACCTGATGATATACATACGTGTTCAGGATTGACAGAGTCATCCGGAGGTGTTGGAGATGTCACAGAGTCATCCATAATCCCACCCGAACTATACAAATCAAGTTGATGAATAACATCACGGATAGCAATTTTGCATTTAATAATCTGTTTCTTAGCACGCTGTAGCTCCTTCTCTGGCTTTAGTTTCTCTCGACTGTTTGGAAAGGTACACCTTTAGTTAGTATTACTAGCATACCCTTATTTTATTGTAGAAAAAGCAAAAGAGCCAAACAAGGAAGGATATTGTATACTACAGATAGTGAAACTTATTAAAGAACATTAATATGACCTGTTAGCACGATTCTATCATAACAATCGAAAGGCAAATCAGAGTTGTCTTACACTACTCAGTGTCAACAAAAGGTACTGCACTACACTTTTATCGCATGCAATGGACTTCAACTACATAAGTACAAATGGGTACTTCCCACAAATAAACATACCAATATTATATCTAACTTATGAGAAGTTATGTTGGTCAGTTACAAATGGGCGCAATTAATGAATTTGGGACGTATTGTGATCCTCGTCCTACTATGATTAAGAAGTTGTAAGTGGTTAAAGCTACATGACCTGTCATAGGGTTTAAAAGCAAATAATGTTTTTTTGCATGTTAGTTACAAAATATAAATTCCTGCACATAATTGTTGTAAACAAATTGCAGTCTTGTTCCCAACAAGACAAGTCTAACCTACTTTACTTTTATTTGAGTTTTTCCTCCCAAAACAACATTCATGCTGGACTCAATAAGATAATTTCAGGTTACTTCTTTTTTTTTGGCATGTAACATTAGTTGGATTTGAAACTTTTCTTTTGCCAGTAGTTGACAGAAGTGAGAGAGTGCAGTGCAGACCTGTGCCCATTCCAGCCATCTCCAGAGTATGCATCTAGTAAATTCTGCTCCAATTTTATTTTGATCAGAAAATATCTTGCTCTTCTTTCCAAGCGAGTTGCCTCATCACAATCAGTGTTTTTCCTTTTCCGTTTCTGTTTCCTCCTAATTGGTCCGGTAGCAGTTTTTACAGTAACAGCATTTGAACCCCGCCGCCGTTTCAGAGGACTACGATGATATTTTTTCTTTATACATTTCACCAGATTAGCATTCCGAACTGTTCTTGCTGTTCTCTTGAGAGGAGAATCTGGCTTATACTTGCTCGAAGTATCACGGTGACTTGGTCTTTTTGATACAGACATCAACTCAGAAGAGGATCCTTTCCTCCGTTGTGATGATCTTCTAGAGGTGGAGCATAGTGATTTCTTTTCTGAAGTATGCATTTTTAGTGCTGGAGATTAATACATCTGATTGAGACCTATTACCATAAAGAATATGTTAGACGGAAAGCTGAATGGAGTAATGGACATCATGATGAGTACATTAGGAAATTATACAGCAAATTTAGTAGTAACAAGAAGAAAAGGTAATGGCTATAGCATGTTAAAAATAAAACAGATATTTGTACTTCTCACAATGTTATCCTGATCCATCCAGCATACTCATTTCTTAGTCTTAACATCGAAACACAGTTGTTCATGCCATATGCATCTATTTATTGAACTTAGCAGCATGCTAGCTATGAAAATACACAGCACTAATTCATTGCTTGTAATAATGGGCTTACATCGAATTGTGAGATGCATAACACACTAAATCACGACAATTTTCAGCACTAGTCAGCACAACTACAATTAGAATCATAGAATCCTAACCAGAGCAGCACATTCCAGGAGATGCATTACATGAAGAACTCATTCGGAAGTCAGAACACTAAAACCAAGCACCTTGGATACTCCTTTGGGATCGAACCGAAGAATGGAGCAGTGGCAGGGGAAGCAGGGTTTTGGGAAGAAGGCGTTGTCGGTGAGGTAGACAAAGCAGCGCCAGCATAGAAGATGCAGAGGTCGCCGGCGGTGGAGTAGATGCCGGTGGGGTAGAGCTCACGGTAGGGGAAGAAGAGGCCGAGGACGCCGCTGTAGTCGAAGCCGAGTAGGGAAAGCAGAGGAGTTTCCGCGCCGTCGTCTATGCCTCACGAGGCGGCGGTTCAACCGGTGGGGAGCTCAACGGGAGCGCGCCGTCACCAGAGTCTTCGTCGGGGGAGGTGGAGTGGCGGGTGGAGTAGATCTGGTGAGGTCGGTGCGGTTGAGGGGTGATGATGGGCGGCGGAGCGGCGGTGGAGCGACGGCGAGCCGGCTGGCCGGATTTGGAGAAGAAAGAGGAGGGGAGAGAGAGAAGCAGAGGGGAGGCAAGGAAGAAGAAGCCGGACTCGAATTCTGAACAGGGGCGGCAGCTTGTCCCGAGTCCCGACCGATCCACATACTCCAAATCGACGGGGGGAATCAGAAATTCTCACCAACTTTGTGGCATCAGTACTATTACAATGCACATAATGATAAATGATCAAAGCCATATCAACTATGGGGGGAAAACCTAGAACGAAATGAACAACAATGCGCGCAGGTTAGGGTTTCCTCACCAACAATACAAGTCCGAATGGATCCCCACTCCGTGCTAGGATTGCTAGCCCAATGCAGGGGGGAGGAGGAGGAGGACACCTACGAGAGGAGCTCTTTGGCTTAAAGGTGGTGGTCGTGCTTCGGTAGAAGGATTGTGAGAGGCGGTGGGACGGAGGGAGAGCCAGCTGCGGGTGAGATGGTGGCCGGAATCCCACGAGGTGACAAGACTGGAGGGGGGAAATCCGTCTATAAAAAGATTCGACTGTTTTCTTCATCCAAAAAATTTTAAGTTCATTTATAACTCTATTATACATAAATTACAGTAAATTATTTATATAGTTTTTGTCCTTGGTCACGGTAATTATTTTCGAAACTTTTAATAACTCGTATTTCCATCACATAATTCAAAATCTAACATATGCTTTGAGAGATTGAGCAAAATCAAAGAAAAATAAAATAAAATAAAATTCTATACAACAAAATACGACAATGTGGTAAACCTGTTTTGTTTTGAAGAAAAAAATCATAATTAATTCGGACCCAATTCATCAGATAAAAGAAGAAGTGTAAATCTCAAAGCATATCGGACGGATAAAAATTCAACTATTTTGATAAAAAAAAAATAGTCGATTGTTGTTTAGCAAAAGTCGTTACCATAATTTACTCTCAAGATTTTGCTGGTCATTTCGTACCCTCGGCATTTAACTCAATCCTATGTGTTTGTTTCTAAACAGTGGTTAGATTGCTCGGACCATCACATGCACACTAAGATAAAAGCCATTCCCTAATCGTTCTCATTCCTATCTAGAGCTGGGAGTCGGGCCGTATTTCTCTGGGCCAGCCCGAGGCCCGGCTGGCCCGACACGGCCCGACCCGACATGTGGCAAGCCGGGCTAGCACGGAACGAACGATGGGTCGGGCTGGGCATGGAAAACCGACCCGTTGAATGGCATGGCACGGCCCGTCGAGCGGCATGGCTTGGCCCAGCAAACCATGTCGTGCTTGAGCTACCAAAGACGCATGAAAGCACGCGGCAAGCATGGTGAATCTGACCGCCTCGCCTCGCCTCCTCGCGCCTCCCGCCTCAGCCTCGTTGCCTCCCGCCGTCTCCTCAGCCTCCCGCACCTCCTCGGCCTCCCACCGCCTCCTCTGCCTTGGCCTCGCCTCCCACGGTCCCGACTCCTCCGACTCCCGCGGTCCCGCCTCAGCCTCCCACGCCTCCTTCGCCTCCCGCCACCTCCTCGCCTCCTGCCATGGTCGCCCCACGCTCCGCCATGGCTGGGGCGCTAGGAGTGGGCGGTGGAGCCATGGAGGTGGTACTGAGCCGAGAGGATTAGAGAGAGGATTAGAGAAAGAGAGAGACCAGCTCAGTGAGGAGAGAGAGGTCGAGAGGTTAGAGAGAGATATAGAAGAGTGGGCAGTGGGGGATTGGGGATTTGAGGGAACTGAGCCACCGGGGAACCAGGAAAGTAAGAGATGAAGAGGAGATTAGGAAGGAAGAAAGGACAGTGGTCGCTGGCACAGGGTAGTGGTGAGGACCGAGGAGACTCAATTGTTTGGCTTTCATTCAAATCGAGAGAGACAGGGAGAGAGAATCAGGAGAAAAAGATAGAAGGAGATAGAGAGTGACCGGTTGTAAGATCGAGGAGACCGACTAGAGGGGGGTGAATAGGCGTTTTAAAAACTTCTTTGGCTAAAACCGATTTCTAATGCGGAAGCTAATACAAATACGGTTTTGCACAATTAAAGCCTAAATCAACTAGGTTTACCTAAGTGCACCAACAATACAAGTCTAATGACAAGAGTAACAATTAAGCATATGACTTGTAATCAATTCAATTAGCAATATGAATAGCACAAAGCAAGCAAGCATTCATACACAATAAATAAGCAATTTAATACAAGGAATATAAATTGCAATATGTAAATCACAAGAATGCAAACTACAATTGACACGGCGATGTTTTACCGTAATGATCGGAGACTTGTCGGTCTCCCCTAATCCACGTTGAGGTAAGCCCAAACTAATTGGACCGGCTCCACGAATTAAGCCAAACACCTCGATTCCACTAGTGGTAGCTCTTTCCCTTTCTGGGTAGGTGAGCTCCAACCTTCACAACACGCCGGCCTTCTCACAAGCTTCTTGAGAAGATCACGGTCCACGACGCTCCACGCCGCCTAGGTGTCGGCAAACACCAAGAGTAATAAGCCAAGCCCTTGTTTGACTCTCACCACGTGCAACGAATGCACAAGCTCAAGTGGATACTGAAATCCACCTCTAGATGCAACACATGCAACTAGAGACCTCTCTCCTTGCTCACAAGGTGCAACACATGCACAATGGAGAGAGAAGCTCACACTAGCTCAAGAGAGTGAAATGGGATGCCAAGGTTGCCCTCCAACCCGCCAAGGTGAGTATTTATAGCCCACACACAAAAACTAGCCGTTGGAGGAGAATCTGCTGAAAATCGGGAAACCGGTCGATCATGAGCATAGGGCGGTCGGTCCAGGCCTCTGAAGGTAACGGCTATAAAATAGCCGTTATATGCAATTTCGGTCGGTCGCCCTCACAGGTCCGGACGACGGACGGTCCATCCGGCCTTCCGGCGAAGAAAACCGAAAAATACGCCTCTGAAAAATGTTGACCGGCCTTACAAGGGCGGTCAGTCCCAGCATGTGGGCGGTCGACCACAGTATGTGGGCGGTCATCCGGCCTGGATTTCAGACAGGCGACACTCGAAAAACGGTCATAACTTTTGACTCCGATGTCGAATTGAGTGATCTTGGACTCTATGGAAAGCTTATTCAGAGGGCTACACAACCCACCTATTTGATTTGATCTCAAACATATTTTATCAAATCAAAAAGCACAACTCCAAAGAGCCACTACCATGGTCTAAGTCCAAAGTATTAGCAACAAGCAATCTTAGACCATGCCAAGGGAAAATGCATGAAACCCAACAATTTGCAAAACACATTTGCAAACTTAGATCATGCCACAAAGAGTAGGTACATGGACTTCAACCATTTACAAAACACATTTGCAAAGTATAGTCACATGCTACAAGGATTAAATGCATGAGCCTCGGCTATTTGCAAAACACATTCGCAAATAATAGCATCATGCCACGGAGAGCTAGAGCAAGCAAGATTGAGCAATCAACACATGATGAGACTCAAGCTACTAGACAAGACCCCTCTTAATAGTACGGCAACCTATACTAGCAACCCGGTCTCCCAACCAAACACCGAGACCGGTAAAAGACTAGGAACACATCCTTAGCCCTAGCTAGTCATACATTTGCCTTGAGCAACCACTTGAAGCTTGATGACGCACATCCTCACTTCAAGTCCGGGTTCTTGACTTGAATGCTCATCAACAAATGATGAGTTCTTCACTTGATCTTTATCAACACATGATGAAGTTTCGCTTCGGGATCTTGATTTGACGCTCATCAACACATGATGACATCCTCCATCCCGAGTCTTGATATGCATTAACACATGATGCACCCTTTACTTGACTTCCATCAACACATGATGGGTCTTCTTTTGACTTGATGATCAACTCATGATCATCTCCTCTTCTTGAACTTGATACACATCAACACATGATGCATCATTTACTCCAAGCTCTTCAATATCATCAACACATGATGTTTTTCTTCACTTCGGTATTCTGACTTGAACATCATCAACACATGATGATTTCCTTCATCTCGAGTCTTGACTTGATGACAATCAACTCATGATGTCATCCAAAGTCTCCATCCTCATGGAACACAACCTATTCATCCAACTCATGGAAAATATTAGTTCCACAATGTGATTATCATTAATTACCACAACATACCATTAACTCATAATGGTGGGACAAGATACCACAATCTTTCCCTCTTTGGTAATTGATGACAACCACTTCAATTACAAATAATTGAATGTAGATTGGTATGAGTATATATGAACTACACAAGTTGTATATACTCAAAGGATATATGAGCATGTATGAGCTACACAAGTCTCATATATTCATATGAATATATTAACTACACAAGTTATATATACTCAAGAATATGTTTCAAAGTAAAGATCCTTAATATATGTGGAAACGGGAATATGGATCAATACCGATGAAACCACAAAACATAGTGTGAACTCCCCCTAAATGTGTGCATACACAAATGTGTAATAAGAACATATGCACATATTCAAGTTAGACTTTTGGTGGAATTCATCCTATATTTTGGATCCGAGGAATGCAACAATATATAGAAATATAATGTAGAATGCATACCTCTTTGATTTTCACCTTTATATCCAATTTGAGACTAAGCAATAGGTATATCAATAAACATGTTAGTCTCACAATTAGATTTATCAAAATGAATGCATACCTGTTTGGATTTTTCCTTTTATATCCAAGCTGAGACTAAACAATAGATATATCAATAAGAGTGTTAGTCTCAAAAATAGATTTGTCATTAATAACTAAAACTCCATTAACACATAATGGCGGGTCTAGATTCTTCACCGGTGTACGGGTCATTAGCAACGTTCGCAACGTTCGAGAGCTATAGACAACAGTTATTAGCAACGTTCGGGAGCAATGTTCGGAAGCAACGTTCGAGAGCAATGGCCTTCTTCCTGATGGATGGGGATGGCTATAAAAATCAACTCATTTTCTCATTTCTTCACCATCCATCCACTCTTATTTCTTCACCATCCATCCGCCCTCCTCATTTCTTTACCATCCATCCACTCTCCTTGTTTCTTCAACATCCATCCACTCTCCTCGTTTCTTCAACATCCATCCATCCATTATGCTACCAAGGAGTCGAAGCACCAAGGAGCTCCCAAGCGGTATGCTATCGACGAGTTGTAGTACGAAAAGGGCAGCAGGGCGACTTAGTGTAAGCTCCCGCCGCCGCTCCCCTAGTCCTCCTGCAGCTCCGACTCCCATTGATGCTTGTCAGCTCTCACAAAGCATGGGAGATTACGGCATGGATGGCCATCATATAGAAGGTACAGAGGGCTACGAGGAGTATCAGGGCGGTCTGGAGCCAACGGGGGCACCAGAGTTCTCTCCCCCGTCCATGGATGGCAACATTGGCGGGTCTGGACGAAGGGCGAATTGCTGGAAAACATAACCTAAAGCCAGGAAATCCAAGACGACTGTAGGATCAAGGATAACCGACTAGAGGGGGTGAATAGGAGGTTTTAAAACTTTTTAGCAAATTAACAGTTTAAGCCAATTGAATTATGTCTAAAGTAGATACAATTCTAGCTAAGCAATTTAATACAAGATAAATGCTAGAATTGTAAATGCGGAATAAGTAAAGACAATAATTAACCACAAAGAGACAAGGATGTTTTCCCGTGGTATCGAAGACTTGCCTGTCTTCACTAGTCCACATTGAGGAAGTTTAAACGAATCAAGCCGGCTCCACGAATTAAGCCTTTCCTCGATCACTATTGGTTGTTCTTCCTCCGCTCCGGAGATGGTGAACACCGAACCACTCACAATCTTGGCACCAGGCCTCTTCACAAGCTTCCTGAAGAGATCACCGTGCTCCCACCACCAAGCCGTCTAGGAGTTTAGCAAAACTCCAAGAGTAATAAATCGATGACCTTCGCTTGATGGCACTCAAGTGTAAATGGATCAACTAGAATGAGTGAATACACTTGAATGAACTCAACCACCTCACAATGAATGCACAAGTGTATTTGAAGTGTTGAATGAATGCTCAAGGCTCTAAGGATGTTAAATGAAGTGTTGCATACTGTCCTAGAGCAGGTGGAGGGGTATTTATAACCCCCACAACAAAATCCAACCGTTATGAGAGAAAACCCAACTTTTCAGCGAAATGCGGTATTACCACCAACCAAGGTGCGGTACTACCGTATTCCACCAACCGCTCTGTAACGGCTACAATAGGAGCATTAACTGCCTCTAACATAGCCGTTTTAAACGCGGCGTGGTACTACCGCCAACTATCATGCGGTCATACCGCTAAGCCCGGTCGTACCGCACAAAGGAGCGGTACTACCGTTCACAAGGTTTCCAAACTCAGTTGAAAAGGGTGCTTCTCTGATTTTTACGTATCGCCACATAAAATTCGGAACGGCCGTGGAGCGGTAGTTCCGCCAATTAAAGCTCTGGTACTACCGCAACCCTGACTAGAACCAGCTCACCCAAACACGCTAGCCACGTGGATGGCTCAGATACAATGGGTTGTTCGGACCGCGCGTTTAAACCATACGATCTTGTCATTTTCGGACGGTCCGAACAGCCCACGATAGTACCGCCAAAGGAAGTGCGGTCATACCGCTAAGCGGTTGTTCCGCCAAGAAACACTCGGTACTACCGTTTGCCAAGGGAGCACAAGAGCTCCAAAAAAAAGGTTTCTCTAGAAAATACGTTCCGCTCCATTTTCCGGAAGTACCGTAGAGCGGTAGTACCGTTCAAACAACGGCGGTACTACCGTTCCAAGGGTTTTGCAATTTCAACCAAAATGGAGTCTCTCTGGATTTTACGTATCGTCAACTAGAAAACAAGATTACCATGATGCGGTCATACCGCTCACAAGGGCGGTTGTACCGCTCCACAAATAAGTTGATAGGCACGTTTGAACTGCACACGTGGATGGTCCAGATTAAATGGGCTGTTTGGACCACACTTCAAAACCACATGATCATGTGCTGTTCGAACGGTCCGAACGGCACACGGTAGTTCCACCAACTAAAAAAAAGAAATGACCGCAATGCGGTAGTACCGCACCAAAGGCCGGTCATACCGCCTTAGCAACCAGTTGGCTGTGACAATCGGACCATTTACGTGGACGGGCCAGATTGATTGGGCTGTTCAAACCACTTGTTTAAACCACACGATCATGTCACTTTCGGACGGTCCAAACGGCCCACGGTAATACCGCCAAGGGATGCGCGGTCATACCCCAAAGCGGTAATTCTGCCAGTTAACCTCCGGTACTACCGTTTGTACAAACAATTGCATAGAGAGCTTTCAAAAACAAATTCAAATGCATGCATAATCCTAAATTGATCCAAATAGCATAAGAACATACTATCAAGCTACTAGTCATGATCCCTCTTAATAGTACTACATTTATCCTAAAATCTGGTCTTCCAACCATTTCTCCTAAGACCGATAAAATACAAGAAGGATCTTAGACTACTTGTACCTTGTCTTTTATCCAAAAGATCTTCATGTTGTCCTTTAGCATGCATCTTCAAGACATCAAACTCACCAATGGGACTTAACCTTGTAAATACTCAATAAACATGTTAATCTCATATTCACATATTATCATTAATTATCAAAACCATTTTTGGGGGGCCTAGATGCTTTCAATCTCCTCCTTTTTGGTAATTGATGACAACACAACTAATATGTGAGAAAGATTGTTTTGAATATACTCATTGTTGTGAGACAAGTGTATATTCTTTTGATGACTTAACAACAAAATAAGTCTTGCAATGAGCTCACATGAGTTTAAAGAATTATTTTTTTGTTAGAGCCAAAATAAAGAAAGCTCTCCCTAAACATATGCATATGAATGATAGAGAATCTTTGTAAGCATATGTAGATATTTTTAGAAATTTTGGCGGAGTTTCTTTTGCTTGTTTTGAACTTGAGGAATAAAATGCAATAATATATAATGACAGAAATAAAGATTGCATTGCAAGAGAAGAAAATAATCATAATATTAATCAAGTTCAACAAGATAACAATCATAATAAGGTTTCAACTATTACAAGCATTCATCCATAATAAGTTCAACAATAACAAAATACACAAAACACATAGAGTATATTATAATAAGTCTAGCTCCCCCCTAAATCTTTCTTTTCTTCTACTTCTCCCCCTTTGGCATCAAAGTACCAAAAACACATCAAACTGTTGGATCTTGAGGAGGAAGGGGAGCTGGATCTTGAGGAGCTGAAGCTTGGTCTTGAGGAGATGGAGCTTGATCTTGAGGAGATGGAGCTTAAGGAGCAGGGGCTGGATCAGTAAGGGCTAAAGGAGCTGCAGTAGGAGCCAAAGAAGGACCAGCTGGAGCAGAGGAAGCCCTTGGAGGTGGAGGACGACGAGTGTAACGCTGAAGAGTAGTCATCATCTTCTCCATAGCATCAACACTTTCTGACAGAGCTACTAGCCTATTGTGAGTTTCATTCTGAAATTCAACTTGTGCTGTCCTCATCTTCTGCCGAGTGACCTTAACTTGTAGCAGATTATTGAGAATCAACTGTTGATTTTGGAGAATCTATGCAAGTGTCACCTAACCTTGAGCATCACCTGCAGCTGCCTCCTCTGGAGCATCCTCTTCTTGCTCACCTCGTCGAATTGGAGGACCTTCCCGAGGCTTGTATGGCTTGTGGGGAGAACCCAAACCTCCATGGTACTCAAACTTACTTAAGATCAAAGTCATAATGTAGGGAGTATGGTAAATCCTTTTGACCCTATCATTCTTTGAATTAACTATAACCCTCATAATGACTTCCACCACATCAAATTTTCTCTCATTCATGATATTGTCAATGATATTCCAAGCGTGTCCTCTCACTTCATCAAAGTTTCTACTCTTTGGAAAGAAGGTATGATTAATAATTCTATTAATCAAACTACGAATAGGCTTGAGACTATGTATATTTTCTAGAGTATACCTGACAGCTGGATCGTAAAAATCAATCCAAGCAGGAGCAAACAATGCAGGACTATCATAGAGCTTATCCTAAGTGCCGGATTGTGTTCTCAAAACATGTTCAAAGTCTTCCTTAGTGCACTCTAAACATCTGGTCACTGTCATCCATTTCATTGGTGAAAGGTCTGGAGACACATGGACAGTGGCATAGAATTGTCTTATGATCTCATCATCGTAGTTATTTCTTAGAGCTATGAGATCATAAAAACCAACAAGCTGAAACAACCGGTATACTCCATTATACTTGTCCAAAGAGTTGATGTGCTTCCACTTGATCCATTTATGATCTGCAAACTTTCTGTGAGGTCCATACAGTTGATCATGGACTTGCTCTTGAAATTTTGTGTGGAATCTTGAATTGATGGAGTTTGAAGAGAAGAGATACTGATTTATATGACGCTTGATAGCAAACTGATCAGCTAAAATCATTCGTAAATCATCTTGAGACTCTTCTGACTCTCTTATTTCCTCATCTATTCCTACTAGACCTTCTGATTCTGTTTCAGATTCACTTGGGCTTTGGGACTTCATCTGCCATCACTTGGGCTGTTGTTTTCAACCTACTACTAGAGATGGTCTGTTGCTGTGGGTCAAGAAGTCCGCTACCTGCTACGCTGCTGTTGCTTATGCTAGTATTTGCGGCTAGTATCCTTAGTCTATTTTCCTTTGATTTCCATCAAGTTCATCCAAGTCCACTGTATCTCATCGAGTTCATCAAAGCGTTGCTAGGCCATCAAATCCTTTATCAAAAACTTTGTCGATCAGCCGATTGCATCATCCTTTTCGGATTGCCACGGTCCGTGAACAATTCAGCCCCTCTTAACTCTCTTCTCTCACAAATTCTAACACATCCAACAGACCGTGTATCTTACATAATCCGATTAACATAAACATTGAAAGATACGACAACAATAACGGCTATAAAAAAAAAAATCTCAAGTCAGACGGTAAAAATGCTATGCCAGAGTATCACGTCCACAGGATCAGATCTAAGAATGTTTCCAGTAGTTTTGATACACACTTTGGTACATACAAAAATGAAAATGTAAAGGAAAACAGCAATTCAGCTCGTACACGCCCCTTGTTCGGGTGCAAGTGATATGTCAAATGTCAGTCGTCGCACAACCAAACACGCTTGCAGTTAGCTACAACTCTCTGGTAGCAGAGTCACAGAGTCTATTGGATAAACCACCAGAAAATGCGTAACAAAGATCCCTCGACAACTACCATTGCTCCGAGTGTTCCACGCTGCTGAGCCCCAAAATCCGCATCATATCAAGCCTATAAATTTCCCTCACTCCTCGTGATATTCTGGGTTCTTCTTCAAAATTACAAAGCCCTCCAATACCGATGTCAGTGGGATGTATCTGCACGACACAGCACAACAGTTATTAGCTTCCGTACGGGGGAACTTACAGAAAATAACAGAGCAACTTTTTAGTCGTAGAGGAAATTACTTTTCAGTCGCTAGTTCAGCTCGCTCCCCAGCTGCAAGCAAGACAGGCGTTGAATGTGTCTGAAAACCGGTAATTGTCTTGGGTCTTCCTGCCTGGCCAACCACATCAACAGCTTGCCCAACCCGCACAGGAACAGAGAGGGGCTTCAGATCCTCATCCACCGTTAAAAGCATCCTAGGCTGTATAAGCAAAGAAAACATTAAGCTTAGTATTCAATAGTTGCTTGGTCCATTTATAAAATTGGCAGTTGAGCAATGATACGCACCTGCATGGCCAGGACGAGAATGTAAAGGATGTAATGATATTTCCCTAGAACGGTGGACTTCATATCAAGGCAGGCATGCAGAACAGTGACAAGCCCTCCAAGTGCCATCCTAAAAAAACAAATTGAAAGATGAATCCAACAATATTGAAGGATAAATCCAATGCTTTGAAAAATTGAAAGATGAGTCCAATAATATCGAAGGGTAAATCCAATGCTTGAAGATAGTTACTTACGGGGAAAGAAGAAACCGGTCAGAATGGTATGGCGAAAGCGTCAATAAACCCTTCCCAAGGTGAACAAGCCCCTGAGCAATTCTTACCTGAACACATGTAAAATTAATCATTATACGCAGCTTAAATACAACCAGGAAACCATCATAGCTGAATGGACTGAGGATGCTAAATGCTCATTGTGGATTTGTACTTACACAGAATAGATGAGCAGCTTCTTTGTAGTAATAACTTGAAAGATTACGAAGCATGCCAGCTATTCTAGCATTGTTTGTACCAGCACCAATCAAACCCAATGAGATAATCGCAGCCTGGAAAATTTTAATTAGGATGTATTAAATAACTAAGAATTAAGGTATACGATGTAAGCATAAAATTTAGAAACAAACCATTGACACATCGGCATCTGCGTCGTGACTCAATCTGCTCAGTGTGTCCATTACATTTACCTGAGATGGCAGATATTAGAAATTTACGAAGTAAACATGACATCTGATGGGATGTAAATTGTTGCGATATTATGCAAAATGACAATGCACCACTAAACAAGCACTCAATGTTCAAATTAACACAAAGCCACAAATATCAACAAAGTATTTTGACTAATTTGACAGTACAGTACGTGACAAAATAACTGCCTAATCAGGTAACTGCTTGGATAATATGAAATCAAAATAGATCACACTTTTGTTTACAGTTTCCTGAAATTGTCTAGGTTTGATGTGGTGTGTTTAATATGGCACTGGATCTAACTTGACGGCTAGTCTTGGGCTTTGAGCCCATATTAACAGTACTATACTACTATGGAAAGGAATAGATTTTGAATTCAAAGGATAAAAAGAACAAAGTAAGCTGGCAAACCTAACCTTGGTAGACTGATTTCATGACCAAACAAAAAGTACAAAAGACTATGCAACCATGCAAAGTACAAATTATGAATCAGTAAAATAGTTGTTCAATGACAAGCAATAATTTACTGCGAATGTGTGCACCCATGTGCTATGTGTGTGGGTTGGTGCAAGTGCATCAAATAGATTAGCACCTCCATGTAATAATCCCATTAGAACAGTGCGATTAAAACTGTTTAAACGCAACAGATACGATATTTTAGGATTTGAATATAAGTCAGATTTTTGCATTCTCACAAGTTCCATTTCACATATTTTTCAGAGATTTTGTATGCAAGTCAAAACTTATTCACGTACCTTGGGATTAGAAATGCAGAGTATACCGAGAGCAAGAGGAACCGCTCGTCTAATATTCTGCTCGCCATACTGTAAAAGACGCTCAAGTGAACGTACAGCCATTTCAGCACCTAATTCTTCAGCCATGGCAATAAGGGCAATTCCAAGGACAGCTGGCCCTTGGTGTGTTTCTCCTTTCTCAAGATGCTGTGAGCAAATACCAAGAAGTTTCTGAACCTGCATACAGAATTGAAAAAGCTTATTGAAACCATTAAAAGAAAATCAATGAGCTTAAAGTTGTTAGAACCATTTAAAGTACCTTAAGCACGTTCCCTGTTCCAGCATATGCAAGTGACATAAGTGTTACATCACAATACTTCCTTATCTTCTCATCAAATGTTTTAGAAACCTCCGCGGTAGCCTCTACACTCTCCTGGAATAGAAATTACACAACAAAAATAAGTTAAACGTCTCCTAAAGTATCTAAATTATCCCGCAAAAAGAGCAGGGGCAGTGATAGATATGGGTGTAGACTACATTTGGAATCAGAAGCAACAATATAATACAAAAAAAAATAGTAACATTCTCAATCAGAAGTGTCAGCTATCTTGTTGGAACCAAGAAATGGCATTCGCAAAACCAAGAGGTGTGGTGCTTCGTACATAAATAGTATTTCAAATAAATATGTCTAGGGAATACCTAGCGAATATATTTTTCGTACTTAGCCTACTGACCTACTCGACAAACTGCAAATGTTGGAAGTGGAACTATCTTTCATGGGTTGCATAAAATACCTGCTTTCCAAGATATAGAAGGCCAAGCGCTACAGGAAGCAGGCGTATAATGGGTTCTGCCAGCTCGGCCTCACTACGCTCCATCAAGGCGAATATGATGGACTGCGCAATCTCTTCATTGCAAGAACCAACAAACACCAATCCCAAGGCGATGGCTGTGAAGACCAAGACCTCAAGAGTTGATTGAGAGTCCCCCAATACAGACGATAGATGCATTCTTAGCTGAAATTAGAAACCATGTTAACACGAAATATATAACCAATGTTTAGGTAGCAGGACACAATACAGAGCCCAGATTTCCACCTCATCTTTCTGAGAACCAGCATATGCAATACCAAGACCCAAGATTGCCCCAATCCGTATGTTCGAATCATCCTTGCTAATATACTCCATGAGAATAGCAAGTGCCTGGCAACAAATTTAATAAAATATTAAAAGACAAGAGTTTGCATAATGTCACACACACACACAGGGAGGGAGGGAGGCAGGCAGCTAATACAGTGGAGCACGTACAGGGTCGCAATCATTCTTCACACCGCAGGTGACAATTCCAATACCTAGCAAAGCTCCAGCAACAACATGAGTATCATTACTATGCAAGTACTTGTCGAGCTGAGCAAGTCCAGAATCAGTATCCCACAGGAGAATCATTCCCTGAAAATAATAGTTTATTTGTCAGTATGTTTAGTTACAATTAAAACCAGATCTTATGATTACAAACATAAACAATGATATAGTTGTACCAGGCTAGCAGCGGCACTGGCTTTTCCATGTTCCTTGTTCTTGAATAACCAGTTTCCAGAAGACCCACTACTGGAAGAATCAGATGGAGCAGTCATCAGCTTATCCTGCACAAAGGATACGATCTTAAGATCCACTTTTTCCTCAGAAGGTGGCTGCAAGTGACAGAATTTTCTCTAAAGCTAACCTGACCAAACCCAGCATTCACAAATGCATTGACAAATGTACTAGCCAAATTCTGTCTTGCAGAATCAAGACTGGAGCTGGCACCACGCCCATCAATCAAATGGACCTACAGATTAGAAAGTAAAAGCATAATTATTATGAATGACTAAAAGGCGCCTCCATGAACATGGAAAGTGGTAAAATATAGGTCACCTTGTATATATCCTCCGGAGATTTTGGCTCCATGACCTCAATATCTCGAGCAAGAGTGAGGTACCCCTCACTCAGCTTAGTATTATTAACTATTTCTTGCAAAATCTCCTTGTCATTGTCATCAGCAGCTATCTCATCATCAATCTCCATGGCCAAACCCTTTAGAAGAGGAGAGCTCACAGTCAAAATTAATGGGGCAAGCCATTTTTACGGAGAAAGATAAAAGGAGTAACCAAGGTAGCAATGTGTAGCTCAGGGTACAGAAGAATCAAAACTGGCATTTGAGCTCCTCTGTGTGTGTTCATGCACATGTGTGTGCATAGGTGGGTGGCCCAGCTAGCTGGCATGTGATGAATAAATGTGCACACAATGCGAGAGAGAGAGAGAGAGAGATACATGGCGTGCGATGATGTATGAGAATTGCTTCTTGAGCAGAAGATCATCAGTTGCTGTGTAGACCTGCTTCACATACTGCATGGACTATAAATCATCGAGATACATGTCAGTTTAAATTTAGTTCTAAACAAAGGAGTATGGCATGATATAATCATCTGCTCACCTTGTTGTCAAGGAGCAGAGCAATCCGCAAAGCACTTGTTAGGTCTTCAAACTTCATGTAGATGGCATATGCTATGTCAAGTGCCAGCATATCATCGGGGGCAGGGAGGTATCTGCATGTTTTACATTCAGATACAGCAAAGTATTAGTTCAATTTCGCTGAAGTTCAGCAATACTACTTCAGCACGCTGCTAAATTTGGAGCTATTCCTAGGGACTCTTTCCAAAATAGGAGCACAAGCAATAATACATGATATGTGAAGAAAGAGATGCATACAGTAGGGAATAAAACACAGTGTAATCAAATGTATTCACATACTTAGAAGAACTAGTAAGGTACAAGCAAGCTCTTTTGTAGTTTGTAGAGTCAACATGCTCAACTAGCAAATCAAGGTCTTCAACCTACCAAACCATGAAATATCGTGCATCAGTATATCGATTAATAAAAATAAAATCAGATAAAAATAGTACAAAGTTTGTAAATACCTCCATCAGAAGATCGACAGCTTCAGGCTCAGCATTGTGCTGTGATACAAATAACAATAGAACGGTATTAATCCATCAATGAATCAAATAATTATTAATTAACAATGGTAATGGTCATTAAATGACTAAACATACACATGGTATTCATTTCATTGTTCAAGAGGTTGTAACAGAATAAAATAAACATCGAACCATGAACTCTAATCAGAACCAACCTTCATGTGGAATGAAATAATTTGCTGCACCAGTTCCATTAGGGCATCAATTGACGTGTCATCATCCTATGAAACAATAAAATCAGCATTAGAGGTTTGAAAGCTAAACAAGGAAATAGAATAAAAGAGGTCCACTACTAAGTATTATTGCAGCAAAGCAAGATGAAAAATTGGAAAAATAAGGAGACAAGAACAAAAACAGCAACAAATTTGCAGTGATTAACAAAGAAACATAATCCCAATTAACATGTATGTGGAAGAGTAAATTTCACGAAACTACAGATTTGTTGTACAAACTATCAGAAAACTACAGGTTTTAGCAACTATTTCACAGAACTCCAGATTTACGGGCTAGATGTATCACAAAGCTACAGGTTTTAGAAATCCCGTCTCACGTAACTGTATCTGACACACTGGGCACACCTAGCAGCCGCTATACTGCCCTCACGTCTCGTATAGCCTGTCCACGTCATGTGCCACGTGTTCACTGGCCAGTCACGTCAATCTGCATTATGTGGCTTGGGGCTTCGCCTAAATGATTCGGGCATATGAGAAAAATAACAAGGTGGACCTCCGCTGCAGTGTGGCGCATGTCGTGGACAGGCCGTAACGGGACGTGTGGGCGGTATAGCAGCTGTCAAGTGGGCCCAGTGTCAGATACGGGTACATGCGACGGGATTTCTAAAACATGTAGCTTTGCGATACATCTAGCCTTTAAATCTGGAGTTCTATGAAATAGTTACTAAAACATGTAGTTGTCTAATAGTTTGTAGTTGTACAACAAACCTGTAGTTTTGCTAAATTTACTCTATGTGGAAATTATAACAGCACTAAACACCGAGAGACAATCGAAAAGGAGACAACAAAGAATAAAAGGCAAAGTTGTTACCATGCCAACCTTATCAATTAGGATAATGTCATTTCAGCTATTCAACAATCCTCACTACAAGTTCCCAAACATGTGAATTAAAAGTCTACCAGCTTTGGTACCCAAGAAAAAAAAGGGAACCACTGGGTAGTTATTGGAATAGCTGAAATCAGCCAAGGACCATGGTATCAAATAAAAGGGCATTGATTACCATTTATATTAATCAGTAAGTTGATGTGGTAATTAAGCCTCAGAAACAACAAGAAACAATTTATCACAGCTTCAACAAGGAGTTAAATAGAAGAAAGCGGCATGATAAAAACCAGGCAAAAGGTTCCACGTAACAATGATACAAAAGATTAAGAGAAAAAAAATGCAGAGTTTCCATTATCATGTGAATGAGAGTGCAACCTGGCGCTTTTGGAATTCTTGTGCAATTTCGCCTGCCAAATTTCTGTACATGAGAAAGTTATTCCATTATAAACCAACAGATGTGCAAGCAATAATATGTAATCAAAACAAAAAAAAATGTAGTATATCTGACAACAGGGGGGGTCTCAAATCACGTCTAAGAACAATAAATTTAATCCAATAAGGTACAGCAGGATTATAGGCATTTTGGAGACAAATAATGAGATGACTAAGTACCAAAAAAACAACGTCGTAGAAGGTAATTAAGAAGTTCCAACCTAACAATTGACAAACAAAAAAAAACAGCAACCAAAGCAGAATATAGCAGTGCCTAAACAAATATGCCTACCTAGAGTATGCTACAAGTGATTCAATATAGTGGTTCTAGCCTCCTAGGAGTATGAGCTGAGTGTGATTTATACATCTGTTTAGTTCAAACTTAGGTTACTTAACTCTTTAGCGGCTCAAAATTTACATTTCAGAGTATGGTTCGAAATACGCAATACAAGCAGGAACTGAAGCATTGTCCAAACAGATTTTTGGCAAGTGATGAATTGAGAATGGCAAAAGAAGAAATTGTCAAACATTGGAAGAGATAATTCATTACAAGACTGTAATTTTTACAGTTAACTAAGACAAGAAGCAACTACCTAAGAAAAATAAAACCAGCTATAATACAAATATATTTCTGTAGCACTGTTCTTACCTCACATATTCATGACCCCATGAGCCAATGTCACCTTCAGAGCCCAATAAACGATACTTCAAGCTCTCCTGGAACAATTAAAAGGAAGAAAACAAGTTTTAGCATGCTACCTAAATTGTGGTCGAATGAAAACAAATGAAGACAAGGAAATGTCTTGTCCAGAACAGAGGAACAAAATTTTATTGTGTCAGGCACATACTCTTTCTCCTTCAACAGACATTGTTAAGGCTAACACTGATAGTATGTCAGCCATGTATTTCTGCAAAACGGTATAAAGGAGGTATCAGCACTGTACGGGAGCAAAGTTTAGACCACAGTGATACTGGGAGATCAACAGCCCACTCATACCTTTAGATCAGATTCTGGCATGGTTTCAAAGTATGACTTGAGGGTTCCATAGTGTGGGCGGAGGAATTTCAGAGGCTTTGGGACAGACGTCATCGAGCTTGTGGCTGAACGAATCTCTTGCCTGTTATGGACCAATTTCAGTGGCAGCAAAAGGAGTTCGAGCAGCAAGTGGCAGCATTCAGCAACACTTCATCAGATAGATGTAACAATACGAGCCAGAAGAACTAAACCCTATGGCATTAACCGAATTCGCAGAGTGATTAGAAATCTAAACCTAGAGCGAGCAGCACAAGCACCACCAAACCTAAGTAGGCTACCGAAATTGGGAAAGCAACGCAATCCTAGAACTGAATCGGTTGGTTTCAGAAAATGAAAAATACCTCATGCTCTCGAGCGCGAGCTTCTGCACGCCGGGATCCGCGTCCTGCGCCCGCAGCACGTAGAGCTCGAGCTGCTCCTTAAGCGCCAAATCCTCCTCCGGCTGCGCCCAAACCACCACCATCCAAACACATCACGCAAAGTAAACCCGCAGATCGAATCAAGCAACACGAGATTTCGATTCTGCTTGGACGCTAGAGAGAGAGAGAGAGAGAGAAGCTCACCAGATCGTCGTCCTTCTTCTCGTCCTTCTTTCCCCCCTTGGACTTGGCCGCCGGTGGCGGCGGCGGCGCGGGCTCCGAGGGCGCGGCGGGGCCCGCGCCGTTGGGGTTCTCGGGCGGCGACATGGCTGCGGCGGCGGATTTCCCGACGAGCTAGGGTTCAGAGGCGGGAGCGAGCGAGAGAGAGAGAGAGACGCCTCCTGGTCGCTTGCTGTGTAAGGTTTTTGGAGGCGGTGAGGTGAGGGGAAGGGGATCTCCGCTTTGCTTGCAGCCGAGCGCGAGGCGAGGTGAGGTTCCGTTTCGTTATAACTACGTTATTTAGCGATACACGGCAAATTGCCTCAGCGTTTCAATCGTTTTGCCCCTCCTACAAGAATGGGCGCAGAGTATAGATGGCAGAGGATTCGGGCTCGCACCTCCGAACTAATGGGCTCAGTTGGGCCAGTCTCACGGACTTACTGGGTCGAATGCCGGAGGAGGCCAACCTCATGTTAGGCCCATCGAAACAGGTAGATCTATACTGAGCCGGGGTCGGCACGTCCGGCCCATTAAAAGCACAATTAGTTGCCAATTAAGCTGCCCGCGCGATGCTGTCATGCTGATGCAAGTGTTACAAGATAACGGCGCCGTCGTGGGTGGAATTATATTCATGCAGGCTAATTGCTAGCATCTTTTTTTTAATGCCCGGGTTTTATCCCCATCTGGTCCGCGTTAAGAAGAAAGCACCCACACTCGCGAGGCACTACGGGAGCTAGCGCTCGAATCGTGACGGACTGAGAGCCTATAACTCCCCTCATTTTTACCAGCTGAGCCCTAGCCCAGTCCTCAACCCCACCCACCCACACACACCCACGCACCCACACACACACACACACGCAGGTGAGACACCAGGCGAGCCAAGGCTCGAACGCTGGTGGGCAGCTCTCTCATCTGGCGAGGCTACCACCCGAGCAGAGCTCGGTTCTCCTAGCATCTTTTTGGTTTGTAGTAGATTCTACTAGAAACCCTCACGCGCCTTGGCACGCAGAATCAAAGATAGGAGACTGTGATTAGGACTATGGAACCGCTAGTGATAGAAGGCATATAGATACATGTAATAGGTACAATTATAGAATATAGTTATGGTTATGTTTACTACACCTAACAGAGTATTGATGGATATAATTTCTTATCAGTAATCCTTTTCTGTTCGTTAGGTCCTAAAAGCTGTCATAGGTTAGATAGTACAAAGGTAACATGAATTTATACTTGAAGACACGAGAGCCTCATGGTCCTTGACGGAGAGGTGGTAAGACTCCAACTTGCCAACAATCCAGGCATTTACCATATCCTTTCTAGTGATCTGTTTGAGCCCTATCGATGGCGTCTATCCTACCAAATGAAGAAAGATTGCACATGAGGTTCCTAATCGTTCAAACAACATAAATTCATATATAGTTTGTCCAAACCAAAACTATTACGGGAAAAAAACAATAAGCGAAAAGGAAAAGGGTAAAAAGACATAATAGATAATCAAGACCACCTCACTTTGGGTGATATTAGTGGCTATGTGTTCCTCTAAAGAACCTTCGTTTGATGCGGCGACGATGATTTGAGCAGATAATGAATCCTCTCTTCCTCCTTTGTGTTGGTGAACAAAGACTATTGGTTCAAACTCCACCGAACAGTAACATCAATCGACATAAGCCCATGGTAGGACGCCTACCTTCATTCCCTATTGCATCCTGTAGTTGTGCCCTTGTCCTCGCCCTTTTCCTCCATCTTACCCAAAGATCGGTATGAGATTAAAGCTTTTATTTTTAGTCTTACCTGGAACTATTGGATTGTATTTATGGTCACACATCTATCTATATTTATTAAAAAAAAACTGATGACTAGACATCTGTAATAAAAACAAACGATGCATGGTTAAATGCTTTCAGAGAAGAGAGAAATATGCTAGAAATTAGATGTTATCTGCAGCATATGTAAACTCAAAAGATAAGAAAGAGTCCTAAACAATATAAAGCTACTCTCAATAAGGTATACTAAAATTTGGCTAAAAAGTTAAGAAAGAGTCCTATATAACAAAAAAAAACTCTGATTAAGATTTACTCTCAAGTCAAATTCGACTTTTGAAATTTTATGAGTAATGTAGCATAAGATTTAGAGAACGATCCCTTCTGTCATTCTTCCAAGTCTAAAGGTAAATTCACAGCAATATGTCAGCAACCAACATTGTTCATATCAGATCACATGACACACTCGTTAGAAGCAGAGGCAACATGCATGTATGAGAGTTGTCTATACTTCCATAATATGGTTTTCCTTCCATCTCTAACCCTGATTCTTAATTAAGCACATAGTGGACCATATTGTGCATTATGTTGTGAATATGGATTTAAAGAATATGCCTCTATTGAATTGTATAGATCGTGAGTCACCATTAACAGTCCAAAAGGACATTGAACTATAACATAGTGCCTAAAACATGAAAGACATACCTTTTTTGCATCCAGCCACCATACAAAGAAGGTTATGGTGGGGATCATAATGGGTACTTGATCTCATGTGAGCTCTATTCATCCAAAAGTTTATTGACAAAACAGATTTTCCACTTAGAAATATAGGCAGCAGTTAAAAAACAGGAACAATCAACTCCATTATGGAACTCCATCGAAGTCATGGAAGGAGAGGATTTGAATCGGGGGGGGGGGGGTAGTTAAGTTAGGACCTCCTGAATGTCCTCTTTCAAAACCTCCAGTGAACATCTTTCTTTGTTCTCAATGTTAAGAATTGAGACCTGTTGAATGTTAAATTCATTTCGTGGTAAAGAATAAATGTATAATGACGCTTTATTATAAGGGTGCAAAAAGTGAACTCGCCTATGCTAAATAGACATGCTCAGATCTCTCTGAGCTGCTTGGGCACGTTTCCTCTGAACAAGTTGGCTCCTTGAGAATTCCCTGCTCTTTGGAATGAATCACCTGCAGAATTTAGATGCCCCAGGTAAGATTTGCACGAGTGAATGAATGTGGAGAAAGGAACAGGCACCTGCAAGAACAACATAAGCAGCGTTACATCAGATTGAAGAGCCGAGAACAAAGCACAGTTTTAATCGGACGGCACGAACCAGCCGACTAACAGCGCACAAGAACCGCAGCAGCGAGCACATAGGAATTTTCTACCTCCGAGCACATCGCAAGAACGTAAGCAGGCCAACGAATAATGCAATAGGCCATCAAAAAGCCGAAAAATAGGGGGGGTTATTAATGGCGCACATGAAGGTATCACAGAGCAAAGGGGACGAGACGGAGAGTAGCGAGGAAGGGCAGATGTTACCTGAGAGAAGCCACAACAACCACAACAACAACCTACTGCTAGCATTTCCACCTTGCCTCAATCCACATCCATTTCATTCTCCATGCAAAAATCAACAAATAAACCACATTAGTAAACGCATCGAGCTCCAAATCTTAACAATCAAATCAATAAAAAGGGGAGCAGAGCATGGGCGCGGTGATGGGCTAAGCCCCAGGGGCATGAGCGAGCGTGGTCTATGCCTGTGCAGGCCCAGTGCTAGCAGCGAGCACGCGAGGAGGGGCCAACGATGGCGCCGGGCCGAGCCGCCACGGGCGCAAGGCAAGCCGAGCCTACAGCAGGGAGCGAACCCAAGGCCGAATCGCAGCCAGGCGAAGGCGACACGGGCTTGAGCTAGGCGCAGGACCACCGGAGGAAGGTGATGCCAGAGGATAGGCGCGGGCTTGAGCCAGGCGCAGGACCACCAGAGGGAGGCGACGCCAGAGGATAGGCACGAACCGAGCACGCGGTAGGCATGGGTGACTGGCGGCGGGGCAGCATCAAGAAATCTATGGGCGCGGGCCGACCACGCGATAGGCAGGGGCGACCAGCGGCGGCGCGATATGAAGACATCGGGGGAAAAGGGATCGGAGATAGCAACTGAGAGGCTAAGACGAGGCGGCCGGTGTTGGCGGTGCGCAGCAGACAAATGGGCCAGAGGTAGGAGGCTGAGCTCGGGCGGCCGAGCCACCACTGGACGCCTTGCGTGAGCTGGAGCAAGAGGCGCAGGCTAGGCTAGGGAGGCTTGACCAAGAGGAGGGCGACGGCCAGGAGGCGCAGGGCCGAGAGGAGGCGACCAGGAGGCCGGGTTGGGGGAGGGAGAGGCGACACGGAAGAAATCGGGAAGGAAAAACGCGTCGGGAGTAATGGTCTTGGAGAGGAAATAGAAGGCGGAGGACCAAGACCGTAGAAAGAGGAGCGTCGTGAGGAGCCGCCACTGCTGCAAGACCAAGAAGCAAACGAAATCACAGCAAAGCGAAAGGCAAGAGAAATCGGATGGACGCGACGCAAAGCAGCGCGGAATCCGACGGTCCAGGGAAAAAACCCGACGTGGCCACCTTGGTTGAGCTCAAAGTTAGCCTCCTTTTATATATAAAGATAAGGCTGCTAGCTAGTGACAATACTAGCTGATGGATTGCATGTCAAGTGATTGGGGCCAGCATCACTCAAATTTTATTTTTTAAGTAGAGTACACTACTACAGAGAAGATCTTTACAGACGGTTTAAAAATGTTGTCACAAACGGTTTCGTAAGCCGTCTAAGTTTATGGATCAGTAATGACATGAGATTATCACAGATGGTTTTTGAACTATCTGTGATGTATACTATCACAGACAGTTTGTAGATGAAACCGTTTGTGATAGTCAACTAGTCCAGATGGTTTGTAGATTAAACCGTCTGTGATAGATGATGTATCACAGACGGTTTGTAGATGAAACTATATGTGAGATCTGATGTATCACAAACGGTTTGTCCTAAGGAACCGTCTATGAGAGCTGATGTATCACAGACGGTTTGTCTTAAGAAGCCGTCTGTAATATTCTTTTGTATTGCTAAATGTATTTTCGTTTATTGGCTAGCCTCAGGAAATGCTAGCTATGCCCTCTGAAACACAACAAGTACATGTATGCATCCAATTCACATTCATTTTAGAAACAAGCACATCCAATTCACAAATCAACTAACTAAAATTAACCATTCATGTACAAATTACACACATGTGTGTACCATTAAGTTCAATCTACATTGTGGAACTTCCCATCTGGATTTATGACCTCACGGTTCAAGAATGATGCAAACCTGTCCTCGAATGTTTATGAGTTAGCCATGTTCCAATGTAGTTGTAGCGATGCTCGCAACCTGTCGCTATGAAGATTAAATTCGTGTATATATAAATTGATAAGTATAAAATAATTATTGCAAGATTGACAAACATACGTATCGTTGGTCATCGCAGAACCGACGAGTAGTTATATGTTGTGGCAAACATAGTATCCACAGATGTTGTAGGTCGGCGGCTGCTGGTGGCACTGCAAAAATACAATTGGTTAGTTCGAGAGGCATTACTACGAAGTGTTATATAGGATTAATGTGTACTAGCAAATACCTGAAAATTTAGATCGTGTCGCAGGATCCTTCCCTTGGATTTCCCTCCTTTAGCAAAGTACACGACGAATGACCTACGTGATTCCAAGAAGTTAGCCTTGGCCATTGCAAAGAAAAGAAAGACTACAAAAGAGTTATGTATGGAGGAAATGTGTTTACCCGTCGATTAATTATCGTACAACTGTGAAGTCGTGTTTGTCCCTCTTTAGGGAATCTAGGTATATTACCGTGTTACGTTTTGGTATAATTACAATTAGAATCCAGTGGAACCTACATAGGTATGTCGCCATGGTCATTGAACCTAAGTTCATATTGCTTATAAAGTACAAATCAACAAGTATAGCAACTAGTACAGCATTACTCTTGTTTGTAGGGCAAAAGTATGAATTCCTTGTCACGGTGAGCTAGCAATGACTCCGTCATGTAATCCTCAATGAATTTTACATTCTCCTTGATGGTTGCAAGGAGACCAAGTGTGGGTCGAGGAAACCTACCGGTGAATTTCTTAATTCAGCTTCAGAAATCGTAACACACACACACACAAAAGAAAGGTGTTATATATAACATTTATCGATATTACATGAACGTTGATCGTGATTGTACACACTTACAGTGTCTAACATCGCATGAGTGAGGCGTCGAGGGCGTCGAGGTTGAAGAGAAATAACAAGTCCTCGAAGGTCACCGTGAAGACACAGTCTTGAACCACATGGTTAAGATGATCCTTTTTGAACTTGACGTTGATACCCGAGTGTCGTTGTCCATCCGTCTTGTTGGCATGTTCCATATACCACTGACGCAATATCATGCAAGCCATTCCTAGGGTAGGGTGACGCTCTACCGTCTCGACCAATGGCTCACCTAGCACGAATTTTCGGGCCAACGGCAAGAAGGGGATATCAGAATAGGAGTCGATCGTCTTCGATTTGCCCTTGTTGCCTCGCTTTTTAGAGATCGACATCACGAGAGTCGATCGGGCATGAGGTGTAGATGCACCGGGCCCTTGCCGCATCGGTGCAGGTAACTCTGCTGCAGGTAGCTCTAGGTAGATGTCGCTCTTGGGCCACTGGATAAATGTTCCAATGGCTTGCCCTAAAGTCACAACCTTGTCGTTTGGAGGAATCTCCAACCAGATGACCTCGAAATTGGTATGAACATCGTCCACATTCACTTTTGTGAAACCCGACGCTATATTTGCACCGTGCAGCAGGGCCCTGACACCAGATGGATACGCCTGACCCTAAGTAGCATCCAGGGCAATAGAGGTACATCTCACTTAGAGCTTGCACTTCGTAGCCACCTACATAACGATACAAAATTAGCTACTCCAACAGGCCTATCAATGGATCGAGCATTACAGAGATAATAATTATCACTAAGATATCATCAACAGGAAATATGTCGTCACTTTCTAAGTTATGGTTGGACGCACAGCTACTCGGACGTTTCGGGATTGGCTAGCACAGTAGCGGCGGGGTTTCCAACCGATTTTCCCTAAGACTTTCCTCTGTGAGGGATGCACGAATCTCCTCTTGTGCTACATCTCGCATCTCCTCTCTGAGGGATGCATGAATCTCTACTCGTAGCAGTGCTTCGTGCTCGGCTTTGGCTCTCTTCCTACTCCGGTATGCTCCGGAGTCCTCTGGGAATACATATTTCCATGGAACATAAAGACCAAGACCTCTCGTGCGACCCAGATGCTCCTTGTTTCCTAGGGCCACGGAGAGTATATCTCTCTCCCTAACTACCTGGAATGAGTCTTGGGAAGATTGTGCAGTACTCAGCACTTCCTGCAATAGTCCAACATGTTATTTTCACTGCCTATGAAGTTATTGAGTAATTACAAACTAGGTAGTTTGATATCTTACCAGACGCTGGGACACTTCCTCATCTACGGGGTTTGGAAAGGAGATGGACCCTGAAGACACGGTAGATGACCTCGCTCTTAGCCAGTTTTGGGTGTGCTCATCGGGGATCTCGGCAAATGGCAGAGAGGCCTCCCACCAGCTTGCAAGCTAGTTCTGATCCCTCCGTTGGTGGATTTTACCCGTATACCCAGCAGTGCCGAGTCTGTGGGGGTGCGTGTTTTTTGCCTAGAGGGCCTTATGCGCTGCGCTTTCGCTCATAAAATCATATGTCGTCTTCTTCGCCATAGAGTATTTCCAGTACTCCTCCACTAACGGATACTTCTGGAAGGGCCTCAGATTCTTCTCCACATAATTCTTGATAAGCGTGCTCTTGAAGTTCTTCCACGCTTTGTACGCCGCTAGCAACGCGTATCGTCGCACGGAGTCCTGGTGTTGTTCTAGGATCTCGAACGATCGTAAAATTTCCGTCACCAACCCAACTTTCTCAACATTGGTCACCTCCTTCCACGAATCATAGGCGATCCTGACCTGTTGGCGTACAACTATTTCGACCATTGCCCGGAATGCGGACGCTACTCGGCGAGGACTCAGAGGGGTCCCAGACGCATGGACAACCGTGATGGTAAATCGGCCCTCGGGCCTTTTCGATATTCCTCTTTCCATGCGCTTAGATTTTTCAAAGGATGGCACATCCGACACATGAGGCAACGATGACGAAGAATGAGCAGATGACATCTTCACGAGAAATAGAAATTATGACACGCATGAATGTATTGTCATAAGATTCTCTATGTGTATGGGAATACACACCAATTAAATAACATAATTGACATATACACATGTAAATCCTCTAAGTAATTTAAAAGGAATAATATACTCAGTACAAACATCATGTGAACAAATGGAATCAACATAAAGCTAAGATTTAATATTTTGCTATTGCTCTCAAATGTAGAGTTGCACAAGATTTAATCTTGGCCTTCTCACTACTTTAGTCTATACTCTTCATTAATTGAATTTGACAATATTAATTCAAACTTTGAGCTCTAAAATAGCGCTTTACTTATCTGCCGACATGATCTTTAAACAACAGACAACAGATAATACTTTTGGCCAATAGGAGATCAAAGCAAAATGATCACCAAAACAACACTCCAGTTAGCCAACAAAACTTGATCTACTGGCAGAATAGCATGTATTATGAATTGGATCACAGAACCTAGAGGTTCAACTAATTAACCAACCGAAAGTAACAGACTAGATGCTAAAGATCAATCAACGGTAGTAAGCATTCCAATTAGAGCTCAAATTCAAACCCGATTATCAGAACAATTTCAGTACAAGACTATTATCATCACAGAGCATTCAGCTCAAACCCACTCACCACATTGCAATATGAACATATCAAATACAAATGGGTAATTAAATTGAAATGATGTAATACTCACGAAGCAGATAGCAATCAAAGCCACTGAGCAATCTGAGCAATGTGTGACACGACACGTGCTCGGGGCAGGAGGAGGCGGGCTCAGGGAGGAGGCGTACTGGGCTCGGGGAAGGAGGGGCATCGGGTTCGGGGAGGCAGTGGGCTCAGGGGAGGACAAGGCGACGTGTGCTCGGGGAAGGTGAGGAGGTGGGCTCGGGGAGGAGGCGCGCCGAGCTCAAGGAGACGGCTGCTCGTGCTCGGGAGAGCAAGCGCCGGGCTTGAGGAGGAGGTGGTGTTGAGGACGGTGGCAACAGGCTCAGGTATAATACTCCGAAACGCGTTAGAGAGAAAACAAAAATAATTAAAGGGGTTTTTCTGAAATTTCTTCAAAACCTGGGCCATAGGCTCTTGGCCCACAGCACCAAGGCCCAAAAGGGGGGAAACCCTAAATCTGCTATAGTACCCAACCCTGCTATAGTGAGGCCACTATGCTACAGTAGCATCCGCCCCCCTGCTACTCCTCCTCTCGCAGGCGCCATCCTCCCTGCTGCTGTTGCCGGCCGTTGGGAAGAAGAAGGAGGGGAAGGAAGAGAGGAGAAGGAAGAGGAGAGGAGTACCACGTGAGGATTTCAGTGAGCTCAGACGCGTCTTCTAGGGTAATAATTCATTTCCTCGTTGTTTAGTTCAATTAGATCTATGGTAGTTGTCGTTTAGCTTAATCGTCGCTCTTCTTGTGATTGAATCGATGTCATGCACTGTTTGTTAAATGGGTTTTCATGTAGTTCAAGACAGAATTGGAGGTTAGAGTCTCCTAGAGATTTGTGGATATTTGCTTGGGATTTCTGGAAAGTATTAATTCATATTTTTTGGTTGGATAATGACTTAGTTATGAATTTTGCAAGTCTGGGTGCTTATTCAGTCTCTGGATTCGGGCAGCGAACGTAGTTCTGTGAATTAGGATTTGGAGATGGAAGAATTTTGTTGGTTGATCTGCATGAGTTTATATAAATAACTTTATTATGTTTCCAGGGAGATCAAGTTCATAATTTTTGGACATTTAGAACGAAAGATATGAATTTTTGAAGTTAATATTGTAGTCTATCCTTCTGTTGTGGACAGTAGAGAAATACTAGTCTGTTAGCAACCTTTGTTGCACAGTAGGGAAAATTGTTTATTGAAGAATCTAATTCTCTGTAGTTTCCAGATTGTCTTAGAACAGTATATTTGGATGTACCAATTAAAAGATACGAAATTCCAAAGTCGATAGTACTGAAGATGACAGAACTGTATTCGGAGTTAAAAACGAAGACTTAGATGGAATAATTTGATCTTTTGGTCACCTGAGGAGTTGTAGATATGCGTGTGTAGATTCTAAGGAATTTGGGTTCATGGATTTTGGAGCTTTGAATCAAAATGTATGGTTTTTCTTTGATGGTTGTCTGTTTGGACAGACTGGTATTTGGAGTGTATCGGTAAAGTTTCGGGTTGCGAATAGGAGCGATTGATTTCATTTTGTTTTATTGCTATGCTGAGCACTTTTGAATGGTATTCTTAGTATACTTTACGGTTTTCAGGTGGTGGTGAGAACCGGGGTTAGAGTCTTCCTATCATCTTCATCCGCCTCGCGATTGAGGCAAGTGCAAGCAGTGTAGAGTGGATTGTGATGTTTTATTCATGAAAATTGCCGTGATTTACTTATGATGTTATATCTATGGTAATGTCGCTGTATATTATTCTCTGATGTTGATTTGAGAATACGAAGTTCATTTCCATCATGGCATACATTCCTGAGTCTTGAACTACGTGGTAGCCAAGAATTGTTTCTTTTGAGATCCTCGTCATGCATTGGACGGACATGAGGTCCCCGTCATGTACTGGACGGGCATGGGTCCCCAAACTCGTGGAGTGTGGGCTTGAGGTCCCTGTACCTAAGGGCACAGGCTTAAGTATGCATCAACGGATGTACTACTCCGCATTACCGGTAATTGCAAAGAAGGAAGAAAGAGCAGTCTTGACATATGCATTGCATGCAAGTATAAGAGTTTTATTTATGTTTTCTTGCTAATGTTCATATGAGGATTGGTTAACTTCATTTGCTGGTCGTGATGATTTGTTTATTATCACTGTTGTACTTTGTTGAGTCGTGTACTCACGCTTGTTGCTGTTGTTCTTTTTAGATACCACTCGAGGCAGCGACATGCATAGGAAGTGGTAGTTTTGATGCACTTCACACTTAACCATCCACGGCAAATAAATTATCTGATTTATCTAAAGCTTCAAGTATGCTATTTCTTTTAGTTTCAGACTATGTCCATCCTTCGTGGTGGTTGATTTACTTGTAATCATGGTAGCCAAGTTTTATCATGGATGGTTCTAGTTATGCTTTTAAATCTCATATATTGATTCATTTAATTCTATTTGATAGATTAAATTGAGTAATTTATTTAGTCTTATATCCTTGCAGTTCTAATGAATCTTGATGATTTAGATTTAATTGTTAAAGATCTGCTCTCATTGTGTACCATTAACTGTTTGGTTCGGTTATTGATTGAGTAAGAGCAATATTCATGCCAGTTCATAATTAGTTGATTGGTGGTATTCTTTAACTTGTCTATTTGTAGACATTGCTAGTTCTTGTTGACTAGAGCTATTTCGTTATTATTGAATATGCTGCTGAAATTGTGTTAGTAGGTAGAAATAAATGGATTCTATAAGGTGGTTTAGTAGCATCCTAGGCTCTATGTTGGGCTGGGATGTTACATCGGGGAAGGAGGGAGAGTTAGAGAAACTTAATCGTTTGAGTGGGGGGCACGGGTATAATACTCCGATTTTCGATTTGGAGAGAATTTAATCGCGGAAGGTCTTTTAGTGAAAAAATCCAGAGTTTTGGGGGAATTAAGGAGCTGGGCCTCTGGCCCATGCTTGCAGCCTTGTGGCCGGCCTAGTGGGCCAAGAGGGGGAGGCGCCCAAGGGCCCAAGGCCCATGCTGCCCCACCTCCCTTAACCCTAGCCAAGGGGGCGCCCCCTTCTCCCCTTCCCTTGGCCGCCACCTATTCCCCCAAGAAGCCGCCCCCTGCTGTCCCTAAGCTGCCCCTCCCTCTGGTGATTGGCGCCTCCCCCTTCCTCCTGGAGCCGCTCCCTGCCTTGGTGCCGACCCCCCTGCTACCAGCCATTGGTGAAGCAAGGTGAGGGTCTTTGCGGGGTTGACGATCAAGAAGGAGAGGAAGGAGAAGGGACCAGGAGAGGAGCCTCTTCGAGGATAGATCATCGTCTTCCCGCGGGTCTTCAAGGATAATGAGGTGCTTTCCTCACTGTTTGATGATGATTGGATGCGAATTCGATTAGTTGGATTGGATCGAATTGCTGCTGTTAGAATTTTAGATTTGTCCAGATTGTTGCGTGGCCAATTTCAGATTCTTAGAAGCTGAATTGGAGATTTCCATCTCCTAAATATATATAGATATTGTTCTTAGCTTTCCGTAGCCATCAAGAACACTTAATTCCGACGTACGGATCAAAAGTTATGGTATGATATTTCTTGCTGTTCTGAATTCCTGACGAGAATGAACTGTCAAGTTGTCTTTTAAAATATGATTAAGTTAATGACAGATTCAGGGTTTTCACCCAACTAGGTTGTTGTAGAAATTTTTATAACCTTTCCATAATGATAAATAACGCCCTAATCGTAGTTGTAGATCAAAAGTTGTGATATGTTCTTTACTGCTGTCTTTTTCGTCTAGACAAAATCTGTCTTATACTTTCATCTACCTGTTAGCATATTCTTTTGGCCGAATTGGGAGATCTCGCCAACTAGAATTTTGTAGATATGTTCGTTAAGTTTCCTTAGGATTTGGGCTCACCTCGTTCTGAGTCTCAGATCAATAGTTATGATTTATTCCGTGCTGCTGTCCAGATTCGTTTTCTGTGATTGTGTTGTCTGTTTCAGAATAGGTCTAATAGTTAATTCTTGGGTTGTCGGGAGGTGTTGCAGATCGTTGCTGGTAGTGTCCTGTACCATGTTGTTCTTATTTCAAGTACTTACTTGTGTAGGCGGAGAGGCTTCGGGTTTAGGGGCACCTTCGTTGCCTACTAATGCGTCGCAACGCGGAAGGCAAGTACTTTAATCTTCTTAAGGCTAGTGAATGCTGAATGCTTGATGTTCGCACTGTGTTTTTCTATGATCCGTGAGAAGTTTCAATGTTTATGTTCTTTTCATATTCGTTACTCCATATTTAAAGATGATGTCTTTCATTATTCATAGTTCATTACATGTATCTATTGTTCATGTTTCATCCACGGGAGTGGATTTCAAAGACCCATCAATTCCAGTATAGGCACGTAAGACCCACCATTCCAATTTGGGCAGATTTGGACTCCCGCATGAAATGTTCTTCATATGAGCTTTGGATCCCAGCATTTTGTTAAATGCGGGTCTAAGTGAACACCGATGGGTGTGTCACTAGCTATATCGGTATAAGCAGAAGTACAGTCCATTCATTACATTCAATCTATCCATTCCATTCATTCATATGTTCTTTCAGTGCTATGTTCATAATCTTTAATGATATTGTCTTGTTCACATTTATTGCATGTCCAGTTATTCTTTGTACTTGCTGAGTCTCGGACTCATTCTTGCCTTTGTTGTTTATTTTAGGTGATCACTGATGATGGCATTATTGGGAGGGAGTAGACACGCACTACTCATTCACTTCACCATACTCAAGTTTCAATAATTTGATTTAGTTACTGTCTTTCATTCGTTAAGTGATGAACTGTAATAAATAAAGTTAGATGGTGGATGATACCTTTTTTCTATGTTATGGTTGATTAAGTACTGCTTGTGATTCTTGATCACCCCTTTGATATAATTATTTGGATTCAGATTATATTCCTGCCTTTGTTCTATTAAATGTTAATCTCTTTATGTCATTAGATGAGATATTGTTTAAAATCTTCCTCATTATGGTTGTATGCTAGACCCTTTAGGTAACATTTTGGCTTCCGAATAGCCAGGGTGTTACAACGGGCAAACCCTGGAGTCCGAATATAAATTGGGTTGGACGTCATAGACGGTTCTAACCGTCTGTGATAGCTTATGTATCACAGACGGTTTCATCTACAAATCATCTGTGATAGCTAATGTATCATAGACGGTTTGTAGATGAACTTGTCTGTAATATAGTATCGCGGACGGTTTGTCCTAAGGAATCATGTGTGATATTCTTTTGTATTGCTAAATGTATTTCTGTTTATTAGCTAGCCTCTCTGAAACAAGAAAAAACACAACAAGTACATATATACATCCAATTCGCATTCATTTCAGAAGCAAGCATATCCATTTCACAAATCAATTAACTCAAATGAACTAAAATTAACCATTCATGAAAAAATACACACATGTACCATTAAGTTCAATCTTATTCCAATCAAGTTCAATCTATATTGTGGAACTCCCTATATGACACAGTCTCATATACATAAATGCAAATTCACATATAAAACATTCTCATATATATAAATGCAAATTTAGAACATATGACACATAAACATTTCATTCATAATTTCACTTGCTTATCTCTTTTAAAAATTAGCCCTTCATGATGATCGACGCGTATGCAGCTAGTTTCTTCACGTTGTTCTACCTCGACACTTATGTTGTTTCCAAAAGGAGGCAACTTGTCAAATTGATTGCATTCTTACTCGTCCACTACATTCTCAACTCCGACAATCCTCCTTTTTCCATGAAGAACTACGTGGAGCTTCTTATTTACCTGGTCGGTTACATAGAAGACTTGAACAACTTGGTTAGTGAGTACGAATGGTTCGTTTTTGTATTCAACACGTTCGAGGTCCACGGTAGTGACACCGTACTTGTTGACCTTCACTTGTTGGAGATGGGCCCAAACAGCAACGAAATGGGGGGGGGGGTCTTGACAAGCACGTAGTCGAGCTCCCAAATCTCCTCTATGAACCCATAGTAGGAGCTCCTCAACCCATCAGTACTGAATACATCTATGATGACACCGCTGTTCTGGTTAATGCTCTTTATATCCTGAGCCCGCGTATAGAATGTGTACCTCTTTATATCATATCCTTACCATGACACAACTGTAAATGTTGACCATTTTGCCAACCATGTCATCATATCACTTGACGATCTCATAGCAAGTCGCTCCTTCAACTATTGGTTGAATCGACAGCGGTTGTCTTTGTCAGATGATCCAAACATCCGGCCGCTCCGCATTCTCATTGTCAAGCACGCCCTTGTCCGGTCGATATCTTGGGACATTTTAGTCATGCGTTGCAACACCATGAAATAGGCTTGAGCATACGCTCTCATATCTGGAGTGATTACTTTCCTTTCGATGGTCCCAATACCCTCAAGCCTCCCCTCATGGTGAGATCGAGGCACACTGTAACGCTCTGATTTTCAGAGCCTTTTTGAAAATTTTCAAAATAAAAAGAACCATTTGGTTTTGATGCGAATTCCAAGCTTAACCTGAAGTTTTCAGAATTTGAAGAGTTTAAATTGACTTAATTAAACTTCAACTAATCCCAAAACTTAGTTCTTTTGGTGTTGCTCTAGCTCTCTAGAGCTACCCTTCCTTCTCTTGATAAGGGTTTCCTATCCTCTATCCTACGTTTGGACATTCTTATATGTCCAGACAGTCCCTCGTGGGTGACCTCTGTTGTTGTTATCTCCCCCTTGCCTTTTCGGGTCTTTCCTCTCCTTTGGAAATCTCTCTCTGTTGAGACCTTTGTTAAGTTTACCCTCCTGGTCCAGCCCATCCTTTGGGTCAGGACCTCCCTTAATCTCAATTACAGTTCAAACCTCCTCTCAGGTTTAGATTCTTCCTTGTATCTAGACCTCCTTTGAAGACTGGATAATCCTTGCGGTTTTGACATTTTCCTTTGCTTGGGCACCCCTAGGTCTAGACTTTCCTTGGGTTTAGACCCTTTGTATGCCCAAACTTCCTTACCACTTGGACCCTCCCGTGGTTCGGACCTCTTCTTTGTCTTGATCTATTTGATGTCTGTATCTCTTTTTGATCATAGACCTCATTCTTTGTTTGGGTCTACTCTTATGTTAGATCTCCTCAAGTTTTTTGCTTGAGTTTTCCCCATGCTCACCGGAACGCCCAAGATAATTCACTTGAACCCACTCGTGTCCAATTAGACCTTCTTTGCATTTGATCGAACCACCCTTGTGCTCAAATTGGACCTCCTCTCGTCCGGATTTCCTTCTCGGCTTAGACCTCCTCGTGGTCTAGGTCTTCTCTCATACCACTTGAGTTCCTTCTATGCTCTTGTGAACCCTCGGTGATCACTTGGACTCCTTTTCACCTTGACCTTAGTAAACCTTCTCTTTGGAAAAGTCCTCCTAGTGCAATCTGTATTACCGCCCCAACTCGTGGTATTACCGTTTTCTAGGACCTCCTCCCTTGCCGATCGTGACTGTTAGGATCTCCCTTGTGAGGTCCTAGCCATCGATCTCCACCTTCGATTTGAGCTTGACCTTGGACCTCCCGTGAGTAGGTCGTTGGACTTCCCTGTCTGAGGACCTCCTCCTGGTTGTGTCTGTTGGATCTTCTGTCGCTTGACCACATCCTAACCACCTGCACCTCCTCCGAGTAGGTCTAGACCGTTAAGATGTTCCTTGATCGATCTCGAGCCATCCGGACCTCTTTTGAGATAATCTAAATCGCTCGACCTCCTTTGATCATCTCCGAGCCGCCAGATCTCCTTTGCTTATTTTCTCGGATCGTCAGACCTCTCTCGGCTTGATCTTGACCGCCGACCTCCCTTGTGAGATCTCGACCGTCAGACTAGCCTTTGTGGGTCCCTGTCCTCAGACCATCTTGTGGGTGTGTCTTTCGGACCTCCCGCCCATGAGACCTCCCCTTGTGTGTCCTTTGGACCTCCTTTGCCTTGATCTTAATTGTTAAAGCTCTCTTGATTTCATCCCACCGCTGAGACCTTCCCCGAGTTGATCTCACTTGCTAAGGACCTCCTAGACCAAATCTTGACCGCAATTTCATTTCAATCCTTTTGAACCTCTTTTGTCCTTCTGGGACATCCTTCTTGTTTAGTTGGTTCTTCCCATGTCCTTCAGACCTCTTCGTGTTCTCTAGACCTCCCCTTGTCCGACCCCAACCGTCTGCACCTCCTTGAAGAGATCCTAACCGTCAGACCTCCTCTTGTTGATCCCGATCGTCGGGACCTCCCATGTCCGCACCTCCTCTGTATGTCTGGACCTCCTCAACCTTTAGACCTCCTTGTCCTTTGGGCCTAGGACCTCCTAAGCCTCTCGGACCTCCTCAATGACCTCCTCTGCGGGGCAAGACCTCCCCTCTTGACCTAACTGTTTCTAAGTTGACTGGCCCCACCTGCCAGTCTTAGTCATTCTCATTTCCTCCGCCACGTTAATATCTTGGGCATTTAATACATGTCTTGTCACATTAAATGCATCCATATACGTGGTGTTTACTTTGAATTTGGTCACTTAGCCGTACTCTGACATCCTTCTTTGTTCCTTCCCATAGCAACATACGTTGTCCTTCCTCGTACCTTTTACCCAGGGTGGTGGTGGCACTTGTCCTGCCACTCACCTACCTTTGACCCATTTCTATACTTATCCTTGGTACGTATGCTTCTAGTTTTCTTCACCCACTTTGACTATAATCAGCCTAGGGAACTTTGCCATATTACCTTCTTCACATTCACTATCTTGACTCTTGTTCAGTGGCCTTCCAGGAAAGACCTTGCTGCTCACGACCTCCCCTCCATCCATTGTTCCTTCTTGTCCCTGGTAAGTCCCTTGGTGACTTGCTCCACTCTTATTCTTGCCACTGCATTGAGCTGGTCGTGTCTTCACAAGACCTCCTTGTGGGCTCCTTTAGGATGTCTATGGCGTTTATTTGAGGAGCTCCTTCCGGTCTCTCAGACAAGAACCATCTCTCGGGACCTCCTGCTCATTCTTTGAAAACACTCTCTTGGGGTCTTTTGCTAAAGACCACCTCCTCTTGGTAAGCTTAGACCTCCTTCAAAAGAACCTATTCTAAGTACAAGATACTCTCGTTGGTTGAGTTTTAAGGTTCCTCCGAGTTATTTTGATTCTTTATTTGGAGCTCTGTTGGTTCTTTATTTGATCGTTATTTGAATCGCTCTTTTGCCGTGTAGATCTTGACGCTTTCAGAGAGCCGAGTTGTGAGAAAATAGAATCTTAAGCTATCAAGCAAGAGGCAAGTTACACTCTTGATCATATTGCACCCAATAATTCAACTTAATTATGTTCGGTTTCAAAGTGTAATGCATGCTTATGTTTACCAAGTATTTCAATACCGGTTTAAATTTATAGATATACCTACTTCCTTTGTATGGCCATTGTTGACTTTGGACTAAACTCATTGTCACCTTTAGATCAAACTTGGGTCATGCAATAGTGTGAGCTAAGACCATTTGAAAAACATATGCTCACCATGCTTAGACCAAAAGTATTGATTTGGGGAAATCTTTACCATCATGACCAAATCTTGTTTTAAATATTTTCACCATGACATTGGGATGTCATGGAAGGATAAAATTATTGTGGGGAAGCAAAGAAAATGAAAATGGAGATGGATTTAGGCTGGGCTAATTGGTTGGCTTGGTTGGTGCAAGTGTATGCACGGGATCGTGCCTTTATGGTAGATCGATGCCCTTGGGTTTGTGGAAGTCGCCCTAGTCATTTGAGGACCGGTCTTTGAGCGACCGATGCCAAGCCTATAATGGGCTATGCCACAATCGTGCAACCACATGTCTCCAGTCTGGGGCGTGGGACCTGGCTGAGTAATTTGCAAAACTTCACCATATGCTGCTCCATTGGAGGTGTGGGAGGTCTTATATGGCCAATGGTCTTTTATAACCTACTGTTCCCACTGGTGCAAGAGGGGGCTTCCCGCTGGATTGTAGTCCATAGGGGGGGTGAAACCTTAGCAAGGAAAGGCAGGTGGAGCAATGCATTGTAAAGGCCTTGTCATGAACTCTAGACCTCTTACCTTCTAAGGTGAGAGGTGGCACTTTCAAGATGCCAAACAAACTAGAGTACTCATGTCGTGTGGGTAAAGTGCACAACCTCTCGCAGAGTGAAATCTATTCAAATAGCCGTGTGTCTCATGTCATGGACGTCTTTGGCAAAGGCCACTCGGAGTTAGATGTTGGTTTTGGGTTTTTCAGAAAGGTTTATCAAATCTGTTTTTGAGATTGCTATCCCATGGGTTGGGCAGGGAGCCTTGTGACAGGTGGGTATCCTTCACCACTTGTGATGAATGAATATCCAACTGAAAACAGATTTACTAAATGAATTTTATTTACTATATGATGCTTTGGAACTTAATACTGGTAATTGGAAATAAACATGGCTTTATGCAAATTAACCATAATAAGCCTTCCATTGTGATATCCATTTATGCATGTCATTTTGTTATCTGGACGGTGTAACTTGCGAGCACGGTTGTTGTGCTCACTCTTGCTTGATGCTGTCTTTAGCAGGTTATGGAAGCTTTGGGTGACGGCCTCGTGGACCAAGTGGTCCTGATCGACTAGGATTGCGCCCTCCAGCCGGTTGCCTGTGGTGTATCGGGTGGCCCATGTGTTTATTTTTCTATGTTTTGCTTACTGGCTTGTAAGCTCTCTTGTAAACAACTCCTTTGGTTATTAATAAAGCTTGTGTTGTTGCTATGTTACCACTGGTGTTCTTTGTGAAGAGCTAGCCATGATCCTTGGGACTAGCTCGGTTCACATAGAGGACCTTGGAGAGCTCCAGTCCTCCACGCTCACTCCATGGTGGGTCGTGTGTGGTTCGGTGGTGGCCTCGGTCCTCCACGACCTCCTCCGTGGTCGCGGTGGACTTGAGATGCCCACGACCTCCACGAACACCCTTGGTCCGGCCGTGGCAGCTCTTGGGTGCTCCTCGCTCCAAGACCCTCTCGGTCATGTTCTCTCGACCTCCGGGAGGTCTTGGTCTGTCCGAGAGGTCCTTTGTGGTCCTCTGGGAGGTCTGATGGACTTTCGGAAGGTGCAGGAGGACCTCTCGGGTGCCCTAAAGTTGGGTACCTATTGGTTCGACTTGAGCCATGTAATTGACGCTGAACTCAGTGACCTCTTCAGTTGCATAACCTTCAACGATGCTACCCTTCGGCCGAGATCGATTCCGTACATAAGACTTGAGAATTCCCATGAACCTCTCGAACGGGTACATGCTACGTAGGAACACAGACCCACACATCTTTATCTCCCTCACAATGTGAACAATGAGACAGACCATGATATCGAAAAACGACGGAGGGAAATACATCTCAAGATGACATAGAGTCGTTACCACCTCGTCCTGCAGAGCATCTAGTCATTTGGGATCGATGACCTTATGTGTAATTGTGTTAAAGAAATAACACAACCTCATGATTGTCTCTCGGACCTTGATCGACAAAATACTTCTAATTGCAACAGAGAGCATTTGTGTCATCAGCGCATGGCAATCATGTGACTTCATACCAATTAATTTCAAATCTTTTATTGAAACAAGTTTATTCATATTGGCGGAGTAACCAGACGGAACTTTCACACCATGCAAGCACTGGCACAAATCAGTTCTCTCGGCCTTAGACAAAGTGTAACAAGTAGGGGGAGGTACATTCATCCTTTATCGGTCTTTGTTGGTGTTAACTCAGGTTTGATGTCCATATCAACCAAGTCAAGCTGTGCATTCACACCATCATTTGTTTTGTCATGAATGTTCAGTAAGAGACCAATCAAGCTGTCACATACATTCTTCTCTACATGCATGACGTCAATGAAGTGGCGAACTTCTAGGTGCTCCTAATAAGGTAAGTCCCAAAATATTGATCTCTTCTTCCAGATGTTCTTCTCACGGGTCCTCGATTTACGTCCCTTTCCGAGCACAACATCTAAATCCTTAACCATATCATAGATATCTTTTCCGCTTAAATGCCTTGGAGTTGAACTGTCCTCTTTCTACCCGTTCATCCTACGGTATGGGTGAGCCCTTCGAAGGAACCTACGGCGACGCATGTACACGATTTTGCGTGAGTACTTCAGCCACACACTCTCGGTATCATCTAAACAGTGAGTACATGCTTTGGCCTCTTTTGTAGTCTGGCCTGACAGGTTAGCAAGGACAAGATAATCATTTATGGTGCAGAACAATAAGGAGCATAAAGTGAAGTTCTCTCGTTTGTACGCATTCCATACATGTACCCCTTCCATCCACAGTATTTTTAGATCTTCCATCAATGGTGATAGGTACACATCAATATTATTCTCAGGTTGCTTCGGCCCTTGCATAAGTATCGGCAGCAAAATATACTTCCGCTTCATAAACAACCAAGGAGGAAGGTTATAGATACAGAGTGTCACGGGGCAAGTGCTATGTCGGCTGCTCATGTTACCGAAATGATTCATTCCATCTGTACTCAATCCAAACATTATATTCCTCGGTTCCGCACCGAAGTCTGCAAACCTCCTATTGATATTTCTCCACTGGGTGGAATCAGCAGGGTGTCTTAGCTTTCTATCCTGTTTACGCTCCTCCAAGTGCCAACACAGCAGTTTTGCCTCATTTGGGTTCGCAAAAAACCGTTTCAAACGGGGAATTACAGAAAGATATCGCACCACATTAGCAGAAGGTCCTTTCTTCACCTCGATTCCCTCATCGTCATCTGATTGATTCTTACGCTTGTATCAAGATACGTTGTACACCGGACATATATGCATGTTTGCATACTCTTTACGGTAGATAACACAATCCTTCGGACATGCATGTATTCTTTCTACTTCCATTCCCAATGGACAAAGAATATTCTTGGCTCTATAGGTGGTTTTGGACAATCCGTTTCCATCTGGAAGCATGTCCGCTAAGAGACCTAACATCGCAGTAAAACTCTTGTAGGACCAACCGTTGCTTGCCTTCAAGTTCAGTAATTTAAGGACAGATGATAACCTTGTGTGTTCCGGCTTGCAGCCTAGGAACAAAGGCTTCTCCGAGTCCTCCATCAATCCCTCGAATTTACCAAACTCTCTCTCACTATAGTTCACTTCTGCATCGCGAAGCATCTGATCCAGATTGTCATCGTGCAGCCTATCCGAATCAGAATCACAATCGACATCATCTGGCGGTATATCGTTGACTTTGTCAGCAATGTTGTTATTATTACATTCCTGTATAATATGCTCTTCACCATGACTGGTCCAACATGTATACCCCTTTTTGAATCCCCTTCGAATCAAGTGTTATTCGATCTGCGCTTGGTTCTTAAACATCTTCATATTCTCGCTGTCAATGCATAGACAATATATATATTCTGCCCCCTTATTCAACATATCCTCATCGGCAGCTCTTGTAAAAGCAGACACGCCATTAATATACTCTTCACTCACACGTTTCTCAACGTACATCTAGCTTCGGTTCATCACACGGTTCGTATTAAAAACCCTGTACATAAATAAAAGGGTAACGTCGAAAGCGTATTTTCTGAGGCTTGCACTTTCCAACAGTGAAAGCGTATTTTTCTCTGAACTAAAGGTAGCTTTTCTTATTTTTACATTTTTCCGACTTTATTAACTTACATGTGGGCTCTACTTGTTAGTGACTCATTTTTTTATTTCATGATTTTATTTATAAAATCTATAGCGGTCCCACGTGTCATATACTCATTAGTTTATTAACTAAATGATTAAATCCCGATTTGATTTAACCTATCGATAGTTGGAGTCCACATGTCAGTTTTTGTTAAAATATGTTTTGAATTATATTTCTGTTAAACTTTTCATACCCTCACTACACTTAACCACTATCATCTAGTGTTAACCCTCTCCTAATCTCGTGGGTCCCACATCAGTTAGAGAGAGAGAGAAGGAAAGGAAGCAGGGCACACAGGGCAAAAGCAGTAGGATTTGAAGCTCAAATTGGGCTCAGGGTGCCATTGCATTGCTAATAGTCGTAGCTCGGGGCCTAAGGTCGCCTGAGACGAGTCGACAGTGATGTCCCGTGGCGGTGCCTTGGGCTTCACTAGCGATTTCGGTGTAAACATCCGAAACTACTCAAATTAAAGGATGCTTATGCTCCAGTAGCTCACCTCGATTAGGAGGAAGGTGTCAATGAGGTCGAGAAAGGTTCAAGGTGGCTGGTCGTCTGTGAACAGAGGCAACATCAGCAAGCTCCTCGGCGATAGGTCTTCTCGGTAGAAATAAACTAAAACGAAGCATATGCACAGCTTTAGGGGGACATATAGGTGGGAAAATCGACCTTGGTGGGGTCGAGGACTCACCGGAGAAGAGTTGGCATTGATGGCGACGACGATGACAGAGAGGTCCACGATGACTACTCGGCGTGGACGACAATAGCTGAAATGGACCACACGAGCGGACTCAGTGAGGTGAGGCGATACTCAAACCGGACACGGAGTGACGATGGACTCACCAGGCTTGGAGATCTCCCGTAGCGCTAGAGATGGAGAAGAAGGCTGTTGAGGAGCTACACTACACCGGATGATCAGTAAGCGGGGTCTATGATGAGTTAATTATCACAGACGCTTTTTAACATGAACCATCTATGATATTAACTCTTCACAGACGGTTTTTAGCGCAGCCAGTAACACAGACGGTCTTTAAACCAAAACCGTTTGTGATTGCATGTAATACAGACGATTTTGGTCAACCGTCAAGCATCTAATATTAGCCTTTTTATAGTAGTGGTAGTCTCATGTTTAACCATTTTTGCTCCCGCTCAGTCAGCAGAGATGCCTCAACAGTCTACTTATGTCCCCACTCTTTTTTTTTTTTACTGAGTCTACCCTGCAGGCGCTTGAAGAAAATAGGGCATCCGCCCCTAATTTCCTGCTGTCTTTTGTGATCATCGATGGTGGCTAGCTGACTTAGCTTGTCAAATGTCAGGTGCATGGTACGCTAGCTACTGTTTTTCAGGTGTTTACGGTATCAGTACATGCTTAATTGTATACTGGTAGTAGTTTTTGTGTGAAGTAATAGTACACGGTTGGCTATAGAGACAAATAAAGCATCAGTACATGATTTGTATCCTGAGATATGATTTACATGCATGTGCTCTGGTCAGGGGTGAAAAAAACTGATATGACATAACTATAGTATCAAACAAATTTGCTTGTTAGGATGACCCTAAGGAGGTAGGATCGGTGACCCCATCCTGGGTATCGACCCCTCACAGACTCTCTCCCCCTGTCTCTTCTTCCCTTATTCCCCAATGTATACCATTTTTGAGGCATTAGGTCACAGGTGCTTCCTCTCTCCATAGCAAGCCGGTGGGATCCGCAACTCGGCGACCGCTCCGGCGGGTGGCGGGCCGGCCGGCAGGCAACAACTTCTTGCCATCTCGCCATTTCTAAGCTTCCAACCAGGCAACAAGAATGGGGCTATGCAGAGTGAGTTTTCTAATCTTGCTTCATTTCTTGCACTGCCATACTGACATAGTTCCATCTAAGCCAAGAGACTAGTTTAAATTTATTGGAAATTGGAGAGCCAAGGTTGATTGGGGCTTATGCTAATTGGGCCTTAATTTGCGTAGGCGTGTTCTAGACATTGATGGTTTGGATTTTAGAGGAGAGCTTCTGTTAGAAAATTGCCACCGATTGAGAAGGTACAGTTTCTTCTAACGTATCATATCTTAGCCCTTATCTTAGCTGACCCTTGGATAGTGTTAGTCTCTAACTCTCGATGACCTTATGGTTCATTTATATTTTGGTATAGTTCTTTTTGCTTTAGAGTAATATCTCCATATAGTTGCTCTGATGTGATATTTTGTGGCCCAAATATGAACAAGATCAGTTTCTAACTAATGCTTCCTTGATTATAAATTATTCCATCACTTCTTTTTAGATTCAGCACTTCTATAATTGTTTAATGTCAGTGGGCAATTGGCCTCCCTCTTGTTTTTGCCTCACGCTCCGCCACTGAACCTAAGAGTTGCAATTTGATGTCAATTGGATGTCGTTCAATAAAATTCGCAAATGTTTATGCCAAGCTAGCGATTCTGTTTGGATGATGAATTCCAGTCCAGCTTAGCGAAAACGGGAAGTTGGAAGAAAGCTATGGTTGGACGACTGAATCTGAACCGAATCAACAATTGAGTACATCTTGTTTTTTTTTCTAAAAAAAAATTGAGTACATATAGGATGCCATGATGAACGAGGAAGGAATAATTAATATTGAATATCACAGCGAGGTTCCGTAAATATAGATAATAGCTATTAGTTTAATGTTTGTTCTAGCAATTACCATACCAGAGTCCAGCGTTACGTCGTCCGTCCTCTGAACAGCCGCCAGCCCTAATCAACCTTAGTCACCACGAAATAAGCTCTTCTCTCCTCCTCCCTTCCTTCTCGCCGCCACCGTCGGTGGCCGCCGGCCGACTTACGACGGCAGTGGGGTTTCTTCTTTTTGGTGGTGGCGTCTGATCTGCATCGCGCTCCCAACGCCCGATATCTGTCCGCCGATTTCCAACGGTGTAGACTTTCGTTGGGGTTGGATCTGGGGCCCTTCTCCGCTAACTCGTCTTCAGGCGTGGCGATTTGGGGCCCTTCTCCACCGGCTTCTTTCGGCGACGTGGCTTCGTCGATGGCATGATGATGGAGGTGGCGCCGTGCAGATCCAGATTTGGCGCAGTTGGTAGAGATCGCGATGACTCGGTGGCGGTGGCTTGTGCGGCGCTCGACTCCTCCCCGGTGGACGGCTTTTAACCGGCCGACGCGTGGGCTACGGTAGATGTCGCCTTCCTTTGGTGTAGGTGGCGGTTGGCCATTGGGGATGTTGTGAACATCGTCTTGGCGATCTGGCCTTCATTGGTTGGATCCAGTGACGAGGTCGTACTATGGCGTAGTCTTGAAGTGCTAGTACCTTTGATCCAGGTTGAAAACTCTTGATCTGGCCTTCGCTGGTTGAATCCGGCAACGACGTCGACCTGAGCGGCGTTACCTTCTTGAAGGCGTTGCTTTGGAAAACCGGTATCTGAGTTTCGGAGTGAAAACTCCTGATCTGACATTCGCTGGTTGGATCCGGTGACAACGATGTGAGTCGTATCCCTTCTTGAAGGCGTCGCTACGGAGACTGGCCCATCTTCACCTCTTTGCTGTGCAGCTACTGTTCGCATGTGGATGATCTCCTGGTTGGTCCCAGAGGCAAGGCTATGTGGTCTTTTTTTAGGCTAGCCTTTGCATGACAATTTGTTTGTCATTGTTGACTTTTGACCTTTTTTGTTTTAAGTTTTTAGCTGATGGTGGTGTAATGGCTATATACATCACTAGTTGGTGCAGAGACCGGAAGCTGTATTTCCATTATCTAAAAATCATAGCAGAGTCCAATCTCCCAACGACAGTATTTATGTCAATGTCTGTTCCACACTTCATTATGCATGAATTATGATTCGTATCTGAATTTATTGTGTTTAGTGAAGCACCTTTCAAGCTGGAAAATAAATACTTTACCCTTGTACATTTTTTGTGTGATTTTTTATTGGTATTCTCAGCAGGAAAAAAATAATGGTATCTTTGTAGCGATTATCATAGTAGGGCATCTCTCAAGCTGGAGAATACTTAGTCCTACCCCGTAGGAGAAGATAATATGCTTTTGTATTCGGTGCAAGTTGTCCTCTTTTTTTCCCCTAACTCCCTCTATTGTCGATTTCATTGATTCTGTAGCTGGCTGGCCAGCCAATTGCAAGTTGTGTATGACGAAGTATATTTACAAGCAATGAAATACAACCGACAATAATTTAATAGCTGAAAATCGGTAGGATTTACGGTGCTTCAAAAAATTACTATGGTGAAACAACGGTGTTAGAGTTAACCCTTTTAGAGAAAACCCCACAGCTTAGGTCCTGTCTGCAATGTTTAGGAATTTCATAAAAGATTGTTGCTTTTCTGTAGGAGAAAAAAATTGTCGTGTTCCAAGCGGGGCCTTAACCTGCTACGTACACAATGAACTAAAATGTATAAGACTTTTAACAACAACAAAATAGTCCTAAGCGTTCGACTACACGCCAGCAGGCCAATCTAGTGCCACTGACAGGAAAAGGGCCAATGCATCAACTAGCCCAACAAGGGCACAATCAATGAACGCGGCAGACACTCCAATGATCGAACAAACGACCATTGATGGTTTGATACTAGATGATCTTTCAAAGAAAGGAAAAAAAGATCATTCATAGTTCACAAATACACGACGTTTTAGGAAACATGCCGTCAAACTTCGTTAACTTTGACCACTAATATATATATATATATACACACACACACACTATATTTGTATTTGTGATATGAAAAATTATATCATTAGATTAGATATGAATAATATTTTTATATTATTTTATGAACATATTCATATAAAACGTTATCATCAAAGTTACATGTTGAAGAATGTATCGATATCCAAAACATCATATACACACACATATATATATAGAGAGAGAGAGAGAGACTCTCGGGGTGCATATCTAGTTGCGTAGTGCATTTAGATATATATCACAAACTTTTTGTTTAGGTATCAAACAAGCATAAAAATTCTGAAAAAATTCTAGATGTAGTTGATGGTGTTTTGTTCCACCCTTTAAAATTTCAAGTTCAAACTCAATGTATGTTAGAAGAAACAAAATGAGAAATTCATTTGTGAATAGTATGGAAAGAGGAAAGAGGAAAGAGAAAACAGAAATGTTACTATTCACAGTGAATTTCTTTTTGTTTCTTCTAACATACATTGAGTTTGAACTTGAAATTTTAAAGGTGGAACAAAACACCATCAACTACATCTAGAATTTTTTCGAATTTTTATGCTTGTTTGATATCCAAATAAAAAGTTTGTGCATATGTGCACCAAATGCACTAGATATGCACCCAGACTCTCGGGAGTACATACTCCCACTTCGAATATACCACTTAAACGAACATATTATACTTTTTTTATCATTTTCAATATACTTAAATATCAATTATAACATGCTCCAATGTGACTTGATTTTAAAAAAAATCATTGGAGTCCATTATTTTTTGCTATATACCCTTTTTCATATATAAAAGATGTATATACACAAATTTTGCTATAAAAAGTGGACTTTAACGAATTTTTTCATAGAACTTACTTTGGAGTATCTTATAATCATTATTAGAGTATACTCAAATAGATGAAGAGGTATTATCGTACGATTTTAAGTGGTATATGTGAAATGGGAATACGTAATCCCAGGAGTATCATATCATTTTCATATATATATACATATATATACCTATATTGCTATGTTACATTCGGTAGAGTATCTTATCTTTATATGAGCTTTGGCAGATGAGTGCATCGTACCATTAACTATATACCAATACAGTATCTTGAGTCAAATATCGTGTAGCAGTATCAAATAGTTCGTTAAGAAATGCAGGTATTATTTGTAAGTGCAGTTTATGATTTACTACTTTACACCTCGGTAAAGGGGCCACGCACTGATGAACATCAGAGTATCAGAACACTGGATAGAAAGACAACCACACCGGTTTGTTTCATTCCATTAGGTCACTTTCAAAGAGTGCTCTTTTATCCAGCAAGTGGAGGAATTTTGATGCCCAGCTCGCTTTATCACTCGAGAGGAAAAGGCAGCGAAGGATGGATGATGCTGACGAGGCTCTGAATTGGACGACACAAAGTCCATATCAATCGCTGTCGCTTTTAGTTGTCTAATGATGTTTTCGTCCCAACACTTTCCTACTAAACGTGCTCCATCACAGCCCACAATTTGCTTTCTTATCCTATTGATATTGATGTGATTGGACCAAACAAGGCAAAAGTCGCAAGATCTTCTCAGAGAATGCTACCATCTAGTTCGTGCAAAATGTGCAACTGCATCAGAGATCAGACAAAAGCCTCCTAATTGATGCCAAAAGTCACAAGATCTTCTCAACAACCAAATGCCTAAAAGCAATCTAGCAGGCTTGTAGAAAAACAGATTGCAGGCTTGTAGAAAAACTATCTTCAAACAAAGGATCAACTCATGCGATAAGATGACAAAATATGTGATATGCAATGGCCGAGAACAAGAATGCTACCAGCTCCCGATTCAGGCACAGATACTCACCAAGCGTAGCTTGACAACGGAAGTAAATACTCCAGTAGTGTCTCCCTCTCCCAGCTAGCCCAGGAGGCAGCACAGCCTACCCGCTACAAAAATTTCCAAACATTGCATAGAAAGAAGAGAACATAAAAACCGGTCCTTAACCACAATTCAAATAGACCCTGACCTTACCACCACTCCTCCGAAACGAGGAAGTTGGAGATATTTAACAAAACAAACTTTTATCCAGCACCTTACCACATTCCTACGACATAATCTAGAGAAGGTCAGCAACATTGGCAGGCAGCTCCTCGACGGTCACATTGTAGAACCTCTGGATGTCAAACAACATCCTCTCATCATCACGGGTGACAAAGTTGATGGCAACACCCTTCCTGCCAAACCGACCACTACGACCGATTCGATGCAGATAGTTCTCAGGCTGAGTCGGCAGGTCGTAGTTGATCACAAGGGAGACTTGCTGGACATCAATACCCCGAGCAAGCAGGTCAGTCGTGATAAGCACACGAGAAGATCCAGATCTGAACTCCCTCATGATGATGTCCCTAGTGTTCTGGTCCATGTCTCCGTGCGTGGCAGAGACAGTGTGATCCCTGCTCCTCATCTTGTCGGTGAGCCAGTCCACCTTGCGGCGGGTGTTCACAAAGATGACGCTCTGGGTGATGGCCAGGGTCTCGTACAGGTCACAGAGAGTATCAAGCTTCCATTCTTCCTTATCCACATTGACATAGAATTGCTTGATACCTTCAAGGGTAAGTTCATCTCTCTTCACAAGAATCCTCACGGGCTTGTTCATGAACTTGCGTGTAATCTCAAGGGCCTCCGGAGGCATGGTAGCAGAGAACACCCCAACCTGAATTTTTGCTGGAAGAAGCTGGAAGATATCATAGATCTGCAAAGATAAATAACACATGTAAGTCCAGGCCATGCGACTACAATTTGAAAAAGAAGAAAAGGAATATTGTTTTCTAGAATGGTCCATCTAACATAACACTATAAAGAAAATGAACAGTTTGCAATTGGTTTAGGAACATTAAAAGATTGCCAATGAAGCAGGTGCAGGTTAACAACGTTCTACCTGATAACTTGATAGGTAAATAACTCGGTCCTAAAAAAAGGTCCTCCAAAAGTAAAATAAAACTTACAGAAGATATTTTCTATAATGGAGAAGAAAGTTGGACTAGGCACTGACTATCATGTATAAATGCATATGCAAGCTGCTGCACAAAAGCTTCTAACAGAGTCACAAAATTTAAGCCATAAAAAACCAGCTATGATTTCTTCTGAATGTTAATATAAATTCAAGCTTTGAGGGGATTCAGCAAACAAATGGATAAATCATATTGGATCTATTTTAAACCTTGATGCATGAAACACAAAGACCACCCTGTTATGTGGTACACAAAATCGCTAATAGCTAGACCATATATAATATTGTGAGTTGCAGAATTATAAAGTGAATCAGAAGTAAACCTGATCCTTGAAACCACGCGAGAGCATCTCATCAGCTTCATCCAACACAAACATCTTGATGTGATCTGGGCGGAGCGACGACCGGCGCAACATATCAAATACACGGCCAGGCGTACCCACAACAACATGTACACCACTAGCAAGAATCCTTTGGTCCTCACGAACAGAAGTTCCACCAACACAGGCATGCACCTTGACACCTAAATAGTCCCCAAGAGCACGCATGACCTTCTCAATTTGCTGTGCAAGCTCACGTGTCGGAGCAAGGACCAATGCCTGGCACTCAACCAATCCATAGTCAAGCTGCTGTAAGATTCCAGAACAGAAGGTTGCTGTTTTTCCTGTTCCAGATTGAGCTTGTTGAATCACATCAAGCCCCTTGCAAAAGGGAACAATTCCCCTTTGCTGAATGGCTGATGGCTTCTCAAAACCTACAAATCAAAGTATTGGCATCTGTAAGATGACCGAAACTTTGTCAAACAATGTGAAAGAAACAGGATTTTGGTATACCATAAGCATAAATGCCTCTCAGAAGATTCTCTTGGAGGGCCATGTCATCAAAGCTCTCATAAACTTCATCATACGAAGTGAAGAATTCCTCAGTCTCACCTTGGTTCCTGCATATTGGAATCATGGTACAAAGTACAATTTATGAAATATGTAGAGCAAAACGAGGCAAGAAGTCGAGAAGGAAAGCAAAAGATAGCCTCCTGTGGCTAAGATAACAAAATTGGTTGAAAGATGACTTACAGCAGCTCCTGCAACTTGCTATCATACTGCTTAGCGTCAAACTGGGAACCCTCTGGTGTCATTCCTGCCATGGCTGTATTGAAGGGGGGTAAAAGAGCAGGTTAACAAAGAGTGAACGTTGATAATCTTTTAAGGATGCCAGCAAAGCAGCACATGTTAAGTAAAACCAGGAGTAATAGCAATCTGGAACCACACATTAACATTTAACTATTTAAGATATTCATTGCACATCATAATATAACACTCTACCACTTGAAGAATACACATAAGACAAATGTTTTATTATAATAGGAAAAAAAGGCAAATTTACAAAGGTTGCATGGCACACTATGTAACCACGCGTACTTATGAACTCCTCAGTAGAACAACACACTACACAACACTTTCAGTACGCACGAGGCATGGTTAGCAGCGTGCAGGAGGCATCAAGCAAGCTAAAAAGGACCCTCTCGAGTTTCCATGATTCCATCCCACTATCCTTGATGATACACAGACGCTGCACTGCTGCAGCAACTACATACACTATCCAACTTGTTTGTCACTTAACATCAGTAAACAAAACAGCACACCTAATCTAACACAGTAGCTCATGCGCAATCCACCACTTCAGAGTACATAGTACATACCATTAGATTTGGAAAAATACTAGGATACTTGTAACGCAAACAAAAGTATTGTCAAGAACCTAGCTTATATCTAACAAGGGAATAATAGTTTTCTAAACTGACCCAACACACACACACACAAAAAACTAATATTCCCATGCCAGTACCCAAAATAGCACATTAAGCTACAGAATTCCAATAAGAAAGCTTCAAGACCTAAATCCAAGACCAATACGCGAATCTACCAATCAAACCCCTCACGCAGCATACCTCAAGACGCAACTTTTTCCTACCCAGTACCCTAAAAACCCAACCTTTACCACCGAATCCGCCCAGATCCAACCCAATACCCACACAGATCGCGCCGACCACGCATCGAAACCAACCAAAACCCACCGCACACCCAGCTCGAGCGACACACCACGGTCCCACAAAAAAAAAACAGACCACGAAAAGAGAGATCCCGGCGTTACCTGACGCGAGAAGAGGAGAACGGGTCGATCTGAAGGCTGGTTGTTTCTCGCGCGGGGTGAATCCGAGATCGGCGTCCCGGATTCGATTCCGCGGTGGCTTTTTGGGGGAGCGAGGAAAAGGAAGGGTTTGGGAGGCGGAGAGGAGAAAGGCGGCTTATATGGGTCCCGACGGAAGCGGAGCGCGGCTCGACTTGTTCCTTCCCGTCGCCTCGTCTCTCGCGCTAAGCCTGAGACTGAGAGCGCTGCCGCTAGTAGGGTAGGGTTCTCGGTCAAAAAACCAACGCTTCTATTTTGTATGTTCTGAAGTAGAACAATGTTCTTTGTGCTATTTAAATTCAGGGTATTCTTGCGTTTCAAGAAAGTGCACTATAATTTTATTTTGTTTTCTATATATTTACACTTGTATTTAAACTCAGGGTATACTTGTACATCAAGGAAGTACACAGCAACTTATTTTGTTTTATATATATTTACAATTGTATTTGAACTCAAGGTATACTTGTGTCTCATAGAAGTACACAACAACTTATTTTGTTTTCTATATATTTACAATTGTATTTGAATTCAGGGTATACTTGTGTCTCAAGGAAGTACACTACAACTTTATTTTGTTTTCTATATATTTACACTTGTATTTAAACTCAGGGTATACTTGTGCCTCAAGGAAGTACACAACAACTTATTTTGTTTTATATATATTTACAATTGTATTTGAACTCAGAGTATACTTGTGCCTCAAGGAAGTACACTACAACTTTATTTTGTTTTCTATATATTTACACTTGTATTTGAACTCAAGGTATACTTGTGCCTCAAGGAAGTACACAACAACTTATTTTGTTTTCTATATATTTACAATTGTATTTGAACTCAGGGTATACTTGTGTCTCAAGGAAGTACAAAGGAAGGTATACTTGTGCCTCAAGGAAGTACACGACAACTTATTTTGTTTTCTATATATTTACAATTGTATTTGAACTCAAGGTATACTTGTGCCTCAAGGAAGTACACAACAACTTTATTTTGTTTTCTATATATTTACACTTGTATTTAAACTCAGGGTATACTTGTGCCTCAAGGAAGTACACAACAACTTATTTTGTTTTATATATATTTACAATTGTATTTGAACTCAGAGTATACTTGTGCCTCAAGGAAGTACACAACAACTTATTTTGTTTTCTATATATTTACAATTGTATTTGAACTCAGGGTATACTTGTGCCTCAAGGAAGTACACTACAACTTTATCTTGTTTTCTATATATTTACACTTATATTTGAACTCAGGGGATACTTGTGCCTCAAGGAAGTACACAATAATTTATTTTGTTTTCTATATATTTACAATTGTATTTGAATTCAGGGTATACTTGTGTCTCAAGGAAGTACACAACAACTTATTTTGTTTTCTATATATTTACACTTGTATTTGAAGTCAGGGTATACTTGTGCCTCAAGGAAGTACACAACAACTTATTTTGTTTTCTATATATTTACACTTGTATTTGAACTCAGGGCATACTTATGCCTCAAGGAAGTACACAACAACTTTATTTTGTTTTCTATATATTTACACTTTAGATGCTTTCTTGCTTAGTAGTTGCAATGATTAGATGACAAATCCATCTTTGGTTCTTAAGGGTATGTACAATGGTACAGACAGCTGCTGTCTATAGCAACCCTCTATGTTACTTGTAGACAACACTAAAGGCAGCTCATACAATGGGTTGTGGTGATACAGTAGGTTATAGGATTGTAGACAACAAACAATCTTTTAATCTTTTTCTTGGTTCTGGTGCTACAGTCGGCTACAGGGTTGTAGACAGCACATTTCTCTCTTTTCATTCTCTTTCATTCACGTCAGCTTAAATTCTACGTGGTAGATACTATAGACAACTGATGTAAGTCCATTGTATATGACCTTATTTGCCACGGTCAAAATGTATTATTTATAATTTGTCACTTATGTGTTTATGATAGATGGTCCTGGGATGCACATATCATAAACACAAAGAGTGACAAATTCCGAATTGCACATATTTAAAGTGACAAATAATCAATTTTTTTCGGAGAGCATACACCGGACGCATTCACGCACCCTCCACACACGTGAGTACGTTTTTTAACACACGTCTAATCTAGAGTGGAGACTAGACCTCACGAAACGCGGATGCACACTTTGACTAATAAACGCACTTATATATGTACTAAACCTAAACCACCTAAATAGCCATAAAACCACCTAAATAGTGAGACGCCCTTGGATTGAGCTCAAGTGAACTGCACGCACGACGGCGTAGCAAGCCAACCGAGCGTAGTAGTCCTCAGCTTCGCCTCGCCTCGCCTTACCTTGTGTTGGGCTAGTTGGGCCTCCTCGGCCTTCTCTCTCCCGCGAGTGAAACCCTCTGCCTCCCGGCTTCTTTTTCTTTCCTTTTTTTTTCAGGAGAGAAGAAAAACTTCCTAGTAGAATTTGTACTGGTCACGGCATGATCCGTGCAAATATGGACTCCATGAACCAAACAAAATATATTTTTTTACTGCAAAAAAGCTGATTGATTAGGAAACTCACGAGCCTTTTTTTACATGGAGATGGAGTATAGTAATTGGTAGCAGAAGGCTTCTTAGTTTTCATTTTTTTGCACTGCGAAGCTGGGCGTCTTGGATGAACAATCACAGCCTTTGATATTATTGGTAGCCGGTCGGACTCCTGCAGCGATGCGATTCCGACTTGCGAGTAAGGAAAATCTGGCTACAGCATTGCAATCATGCAAGCATGGTGACAAACGCGACGTATATGGTCCAAGTTCTAACGCGTACAGCTCACCAAGCTTTGCTGTAAAAAAACGCCAGAAAAAGCGTACAGCTCAACAGGTGAGGGCAGCCGGTGTAGTTTTTTTCCCCCCCTAAAAAATAGTCTTCCTAAAGCGAAATGTCAAATATTTATCGTGCAAATAGATATTCCTAAAATAAAATAGCAAAAATAGCACCACTGATAAAAATGCTACGGCAAAGAACTTATCACGAACCTAATCTGTGCCCATAGCACCTACCGCGGACTGGACTAGCTGCATGCCATCTACTGCTGGCTAAAAAGTTGTCACGTGTCCTGACGTACTCTAGGTATGCGACAGGCCCTTGCCACGGCGTTTTCGAGGTGCTATTTTTGTTTTTAGATTATTTTTTTATATTTCATTTAAAAAATGTGCTAAATGAGACCGGTATAGGTACTCCCATCAATTACGATCTGAAAGCCACTCGACTTTATTCATTGCTTCTAAAAGTTAAGAGCCTATTTATTCAAAAGGCGCGGAAAATGTTACACGGAAACGGAACAATGTCTGTGGAATTCCTACGTAATTCCCGGATTCCAACACCTTATTGTAAACAAGGGAAGTTCTGGGAGGACAGAAGCACCTACCTGCAACCCAGATTTATTTCACAATTACAGATTACTACGACTAATTAAGAGGTTAACTACATACTTAAGCATGGCCCGTTCACGAGCTTAGCTTAAGCAATGCCTTCCCGGTTCGGTGTAGCTCACCTCCAGCTGCTCAACCTTGCGGATCCTAAACCCTCTGATCCTGATCTCTTCAGCCTCCAATGTGTCCCTGTAGTGGACGTGCTCCAGGCTCCACCCTTTGTTCTGTACACTGCCAGTTAACTTCACCTGCAGATTGGCACAGCAAAACACAACCATGGTACTAGAGCTTTCAACAACGGCATGGAAATTTCCACGATGCATTCGGCGATTTCGCGGCAGGTTTAATTATATTTATTTATACCTCTGCTTCATCTGCAGCATTGACGAGTAGAGTGCCGTCCAATGAGAGGCCGTCGAGGACGATGTTCTGGCCGTTGATGGCCAAGGTTGAGCCCTGGGAAACTGAAGATTTCGCTCCAACCTTGTCCTTGACGTCCTTGAAGGTGAGCCCCCACCTCGGGCTCCAGGTTACGCGAGGCCAGACCTCCATCTCTTGCCCGTTGAACACATCCGTCAGAGGATCAGCTACCTCGACGCCAGCCTGAAAGAAGCAACTGAGGATGAGCAAAGGTTCTTCGAACTCCGTGGCAACTTTTCGAGCACTCAGTGACAGTTGAAGGATCAAGTTTAGTAAAAAAAAAATTGCCTACTGCTTTGGATAAGATGCAATAGTTCACATACTGATTAACGATCTACTGGGACATCAAGTAAAAAATGAAGTGAAAAGCTTCACAAATTGGAGAAGAAAGAGATGCTAGGAAGGATCAGTACCTTTCTTAATATTAGACTGTTTGCCCTGTATATCGCCATTTCTCCAGAGGTTGCACTGTAGTAGGGATTGCCCTTTGGCACCTGCAGTGAGGAATGTTAGAGAAGAGCATTTAGAATCGTGACAGTGAACTGCATACCAAAGAGGGAAAATACAAACATCAACAAAAATGTAAAAGATAAAACAGCATCAACTCTAGTCCCAAGTCCCAACTATATCTTCTTGTGAAGAATATAGGGGAAACGTTGATATCCTTTTGTACAACTGTTGTCAGATAGTGAGTATTTACCATCATCCAAATAGGCAGGAACCAAAAGCCAACAGCCTTGAAATAACCACACAGCAGCAGACATTATGTACTTGCCCATTTATTTAACAAATGATAATGCATGACTAGTGACTATCGAACATAAAACAAAGCATAATACTTCATCTGCTGTGTTCAGGTCAATTAAGTAACTCCAATGCGCAAATTCTGAATGTGGACATGGTGTAGTTAATGGGTAGAAGAATTGTCACTTGCCACAACGGAGCAAGTAAAACCACTGGAAGTTAGAAGTACGCATGGCTCAATCATCAATCATTGTTGGCACAAATTCAATTCTTTTTCTAGGAATTTGTATTGTCAGCAGGTTGTTTCCTATCAAGGATCTGTAGCAAGAAAAAAAGAGAGACTTGTCAATCACATGAAGCAGCAAGAATCAAGACCATACTTTGGCTGCATCTTCAGGATTATTCTTCACAGGAGCATACGCAAGCCATGTATCCATCACCTAACAGTCCCAGAATAAAATAACAAGAATTAATATAGCAAAGGGGACAAACTATGAAAACAGTATATTCTGCAAAATGCTTTGCTGATGTGCAAGTAACTATTGAAAGACGATGAGCATCGCTAAAGCCTAAAGCCATGAGCAATGTAAAGACATTCTTTTTTGAACCGGGATTTCCCCTTTCCAATCAAGATAAACGGAAATACCAATGTAAAGACATGATGCCAAGATTCAATAGGCAAAGCTTCACCACCTAGCAAGACTGCAACACAAAGGCCACATACTCATTCATGCCCCCATCTCTGTAGATTTGGATCCTTCACAACAAACAAACAGCAAAGCCCTGCGCAGCTACTATCTAAGAGGTGGCACTAATGTGAGATACCAGTTTCTCACGACAAAGTTAAACTAATCGTTAATTCGGGACTGTTGTTAACCAGAGGGTCAGCAGAGGTGTGCAGTTTTATTGGAATTGCAGAGGATCCAAATCCCTTATGCCATGTCTGTTCTATAGAGTATAAACTATGACCAATACTATTGGACGAGCAGCAGTACAGCTTCCTTATACAGTAGTCTTAAACATATAACATCTAGGGATCTTACTGGGGGACAAATATCAGAATACCTACTCTATGGCAGAAAACACTTTAGAATACGAAGACTAGGTTACTAGGTTGAGGAATACAACCTAAACAACTGAGCTTCCCAGACTGCAGGAGCAAAGGAAAAAGAAATGACACATCTAATAAATAGTCAAAAGGAAACTTCGGGGTTGTGAATATCATGCTTTAGATTGAACGAGGGATTCAGTCGTTTCTCTTACCGTAAACCCAACTTTTGCTGACGGAGGTAGTGTTTTTGGATAATCTTGCATCATACATTCAAGTCGGGTAGATGATTTAAATGTTGTCTTGGTGGAATCGGTATACCTGACGTGACAATTAATGGGCTATCAGCATTATATTAAACTTCAATCTTTTCACACAGTAATACAGCAATCAAAACTCTGTAGTAAGGAAATTCATAGTTAACGTTGACAGAACGATCCAGGTAATGAAGAAAAATACATGTGGCTGTTTTTTATAGCAGAAATTTGAATTATGAACATGACTTGTAACAAGAAGGCCATACTAAGTAGCTTATGCATCGGGAAATCTGTGGGATTAAAATACCGCAGAACCTGATACCCTGACAGTGACATAAATTATGATAGCGTACTACATAATTTTCTCTAGGGGAGAAGAGATCCACTTCATGGTACCAAGGTCAATAAACCAAAATAACACAAACAAGATAATTTACTTTGGGTTCACAAATTCTGAAATGACGCCATGTGTTTTCCTGAGCTCCTCAATGTATGGACCAAGCTCCAGGATCAACTGCAAAAGCTCAGTAGCAAACAAAGTAAGTTACTGCATCGAAATCCTGCAGTATCAGTATATAAAGAACGCAAGTCTCATAAAAAGGGTATTCAATTTGTAACAACAAGTGTAGATATATAGATATCAAAAGACTCTTTGAAATATGAACTATTTAAAGCAATTCAAAGTGTGAATACCAACAATGCTATTTCAAATGCTCTGATACCTAAAGAGGGCTAGTTAACGCATTGTGACTTGTGATGTTACACTCCAGATCATAAACATTGTATTAAAAGATCATGACTTTACAAGATTCAGGTTGAGAACCATGTTTCATCTATTTCAAGAACATAATGGATCAACGGGCCATATTCAAACTTACCTACAGTTTAATGTAAAAAGGTTTTCTTTGCAAGAAATACTTCACCTGGTTTATATTTCCAGGATATGGAGAATATCCTGTCTCAGAGTTTACATCGCCATCAGGATGTCCAGTTGCTCGTAGGAGTGGATCGAGCTGATTATACTCTACATTAATAACCATTGTTCTACTTCTATCTGGGCACAAGAATGGTTCAAAGTCAAATTTTATCAGAAAAAACCTTGTTCTTGTCATAAGAAAATAAAAAGCAATGCTCAATATCTGGCTTTTTCTTGGATAAGCTTCTTTAATTATCAACGAAGGCAATTTCTTTAAAAAGGTGATAGTATGGAACACTGTTTTCAGTCCTATAACATATTCTAACCAAACTATCAGTAATTCTCTATGAAGTACCTGTTTATGCTTCGGAAAAGGCATTATAGAAGACCTTGTTTCACCAAAGAAAACATTTTAGATTCTAAATATTTGTAAAAAAACATCGATTTCTTATACTAAACTTCTATTGAATAAAACTGCCCCTATCATGGTTATGGTATTGCTACATATTTGGAAAACTCAGTATGCATATTATGAGAAGAACAATATTTCACTCTATAAATAGTGGACCTATTTCGCATAGGTAAGGTGCAACATTTAAAACCAACCCATTCCTATTCCGATGTAGGTTATGAGAGTATGGGCATAACTTCAAAAATCAGAATGAAGGAAAAAAAACTTTATATCAAGCTGAGGTGCATAACAAATGGTACCATCAACATGAGTTAGCTTGGTTATTCCTCCAATTGCGTCCTTTGCCTTCCGAGGAACCGCAAGAGAATTAACATTGTAGCCCTTGACGGCACTGACACCCAATGCGGATGGTATTGCCTAGAAAGAATCGGAAAGTGTTAATCCACATGTGACTTCGCATCTTGTCATTGCAAATTCATAAATGGCAATGCAACAACACAACATGCTAACCTTGAACAGCAACCCATTTGTATCCTGGAAAAAGACAACCCATTTGCGACCAGCAGTCACCCTACAAAAGGAATGCGTGATATTATATCGATTATTCAAAATTTTCAGGTGAATTAACTTAGCATAGGGTTCCTCTTCATTGGATGTGATGGTTACCTAGAGGGGAAGGTAGGTTTTGAACAAAATAATTTATTTATTGAGTTACTTGACATACATAACTGTTATCACTTGCAAATAGGGAAAAAAAGATTTAGAATGTTTCTTGAATTAAGAAGCTTACCACTGCTCGAGCATTCCGCTAGAGTAAAGAAGTGCATGTACATCACCATGGCCATGCGGCTTTGTCTTCAATATTACAAAATGAGCAGGTCAGAAATAGGTGACAAAAATAAGCAATGATAAATGGTCGCATATACTTGATCCTAAATGGAAAACAACAACCTGAATTTTGTACTTGTCATTTGTGTCCAGTGCAAGTCTTGCATCATTATCAGCTAAACAAGCTACTTTTTCCTAAAACAAATAGCCATTTGCAATCAACAGTCAAAAATACACTTGCATGCTTTAGGAAGTAAAAAGAAATAAATCCTACATTACAAAACCACCTGCTTTAGAACTTTCACTTGTGATGGTAGCATTCCAAAGTAGGAGTTTGTTTCCAAAAGCTTTAGAGTCAGTGCATTTGTGTCATCGGAAGTCATTATGACTAATGGAATCTGTGCATGACATTCGCCTGCCAATTCAAGAATTATATCATTCAGAAACCGCAAGACTTTCAGGGCATAAAAACATTTCTGGAGGTGAAAACTGTAAAGATAATCTAAAGTGCAATGGTAAAATCAATCAAAACTATGCCACTGAGAGAACAAACAGGACCACAGGAACTATAACAGAATTGGTAAGGAAAACGAATGATAATTACAAAGTTGTAACAAATAGGGCAGAATCAATTTCTGATAGTAGCAATAATATAGAAGAAATGAGGATAATCGCATACCATCTACCATTTTGCAACTAGCCTCTTGTAAAGCAAGAATAGACTCTATGTAATGTTGAAGGAAACATTTTCCAGTAGTGGTTTCTGCAGGGAGTGCTACCTGTCAAATGATATGACTAATGAAACCAATAGCATAAAAAATTCATAAATTTCAAGTCACGAAAACCAAAGACTCACAAGCATTAAAAAATTACAAAAACATATACAGGGAATGAGGAAGCTAACTTTGATGCTGTCGATTAACATCAATCGGAGAAAATGAAAACAAAGAATCACCCAACATCGTCTGCTGATGAAGTGATGGGCCTTCAGAGTTCAAGCTAGGCTTGTGAGGAGTATCAAGCAAGTATATTCTTAATTGATAAATATCTTCGATTCTTTCTTGAAATATTTTCACGTACTCCCGAGAATAATTTTACTCTTTTGTGGTCTACTGCATCCATTTCCTTGGAACAATGTAGGTATTTGCATTTTCTGTGCTAATATATTCGTTCTTAGTCAAGTTGGGGAACTATTGTTCAATTCTTTTTTGTTGAAATGCCATCTGAGTTAGAACTAGGCAACCTATTATTATATCATTCTATGTATTAAGATTACCAATCATGTTCACTTATGCAAGCTTGGTTCATTTCATATTACCAAAATTATTCAAATAAGAAACATAAAATATAATGCCACCTTTCTGTGCAAATAGAATCTTATCTTGCTACCAAGTCACTTTTTTGCTCAGTATTGTAAGTGAGAAAAATCATTTCATCACCTTAATCCCTTTGTAGCCAAGTCTCTCACCAAGCCCGCCAGCTACAAGAACGAATGCAGCATGGCATGCTTCTTTAACTCCAGCTGCTTCTAATGAAACAAAATTTTCATCACCTAAGGTCAATACTTCTCCTGATGGAACCTGCAAATACAATCACTCTCATAACAATATTTACTTTCAGATAAAAAGAACAATGATTCAGTAGGAGTAAACTGATTCAGATGAAAGTTTAAGAAAAACAAGACCATCCTGAATCAAGAGTTGAAACAACTAACTAAAGTACTAGCTTTAGCACAGTAAGCAAAGACCAGGCAGGCACTGCATGCACATGCAAAGATAAATATAATCTTTTGTCGCTTAATAAATGAAGATAGATTACTCATGTGGACATTTTTGCTCATGGTACAAACATAAATAGTTTACCCGTGGGAAATAAGCCGACGTAAAACTAGAAAAACAGCGTTTAGATTAAACTGATCAATTCAACAGTCATGGACTTACAGAAGGTGTGAAGCCATCATATGGATTTTTGCCAGCCTTTGAATCTGCCAAAAGCTTTCTTGCATTTTGGATGTAAGGTGACAGACCAGTAGGGTAGCTTGAATTAAGCCGGAACACCTGGACAAAGAAAGTGTTAGTACAATGGAGAAACAAAATACTATGCACCTGTTCTCGCATAATTCTTTTGGATTATTGTAATTTAGAGAAATTTCGGGAACACAAGCTGCAGGGGAAATATTGTCCAAGGAAAACTAGAGTCAATAGAAATTAATGTGAATTCCGAACCTTTCGCAACATAACAAATGAAGTATGCCATTCTGGATCAGGAATGTCATTTGCAACAGAATGCTTATTATGTACTCAATCTGCTTGCCCAAGTTAGTTTAATGAGTGATGGCTGTTCTTAACTTCTTATTCATGCAGCACAAACATTTAATTGTTAATATGGGAAGACAAACCTGCTCAAAAAGCTCCTTTTCTTGTCATCATCAACACCTGGTTCAGGCCAGTGTTCAAATAGGTGCATCTGCCCCTCGTCCAACAGCATCTTTGCAAGTTCAAACTGGAGATTAAGGGACAAAGGACATTACAATTAACTCAAATGCGGCATCATAACCGACTGCTAATTGCATGACAATCTAGAATCAGCCTATTCAGGGTTTTTGTCAAAAATAAATAAATATCCTGGCGGTGAAACATAACATCAATTGAGTATTTGAGTTCTAATCAACTTTTAAAATGAATTTCTTCACTCATGCCACATATCTCCGTCCCTATCTGGACATTTTTCTGATGAAATTAAGAAACCAAATTGAGGGTTTTCAAACAAACGGCACACAAAGAATTTAGAAGTGTTTGCTATGCGCTAAGCGTAGTATCCAAAACTTAAAAAATTAAACACGCGCAGACCTCGTCGGACGAGAGCAGCTGCAGGTTCCACCGCAGCGGAGGGCACGCCTCGAACCACCCGCCGCCGCAGGAGATCATCTCCGCCGCCGCGGCAGCGTCTCCCGAGGCCATCTCCAAGGCCTTAGGCGGTTGGGTCAAAGATGGCATCCAGAGTAGCAGCAGCACCACGCCTCCTCTCCTCTCCTGCGTGTCTATCTTCTCCGTTTCGTCGCCTCGTCGGCGCGGCGCTTCACGAGGTGGACGACGAGGGGTATAACATGCGTTGCGGTGAGAATTACTGGCAAGGAAGCTGAGGGCATGCGTTCGTGGATTTTTTTTATTAATTAATCATTTTTAAAATTTTATTTTAAAGTTAACCTTTGGTGAACTTTATTTTTAATTTTGACCTATCTAGTTACGCCACCACCCGTGGTGTGACAAAACAACGTTGTCACTGTAACACTCTGGCTACGCGGAAGCCAAGATGTTACCTAAACGACTAACATACAACAATATACGAAATAAGTTCAATCATAACATGAAGAAGAATAGTATCAGTCATCAACAACAATTTAAACCATCACCCAAGTACCATTCATGAATGACAACAAATTATAAGAAAATCAACCCTATAGCAGTCTATAATTTCTCAATAAGAGCAATTCACTTATCCATTGAGTATAAATCAATCTAAGGGGTCCTCACTTTAGCAACTAAGTTCAAGCAGTCCAACAATACTAAACTCATTCAGATAATGAACAACTAACTAGATCGAAAGCATCATTGTCCCAATTCAAACAGCGTAATGGAATTATGGGAACCTAAGGACGAAGGTTTTAAAACCTAGAAGGGATCATCCATGAATGCAGTCAAAATCATCCACTTCGAAGAATGGTCACAGAATCATCCACCACGAAGGATGGTCACAGAATCATCCACCACGAAGGATGGTCACAAAATTTCAACCTAAAGGGAACGTCAATTCTGAGAATTTTAGATAGTTGAATTAGGGCGTTCGTTGTGGTTATATGTGTGTGAAGTGCACCATGACTACTCCTCCCCATGCATGCCGCTGCCTCGGGAGGTACCTAGAAAACACAACACAGCAAGAGTGAGTCTGCGACTCAGCAAAGTGCAATAGTAAATCAAACATAGCATCATAAGTAGTCAAAGGGAAAAACAATCCCATCACAAATACAGTGCCTTTTACCACAACTCCATCTCTTATGATAGCGTCAAATGCTAAACAAATAATTCCATAGCATGTGCAGAAATACGATGAATATGGCATGAATGCAAAATACTTCACTTCTTTGCAATTACCGGTAATACCGAGTATGTATCCGTCGATACATACTCTAAGCCTGTGCCCTCTAGGCACAGGGATCCAAAGCCCACACTCCGCAAGTGTGGGGATTCAGCCCGCCCCATGCGGGACGGGATCTCAGGAGTAAACCCTTGGCTACCACATAGACCAAGGTATAGAAATGTATGACATGATGCAAAATTTAAAGCATGGTATCATCTCATTATGAAAAGTATGATCACCAACAATTATCGAACTTAAAGCTTCAGCATTAACCATAGCATTCATCAATTATGAAATAAGCAACACATCAATACTACTTGCACTTGCCTCCACCGTGAGACCGAAGACAAAAAGGCGGAACGAGCTAGCACCGGCGTTCACCACCACCTGGTAACCAAGAATGATACTAAGCGTCAAACAACATGCTTAACAAGATAGTACTCACAGCGCTTTACAACGTTTACCCATAACCCAAGTTAAATACTCGACCTACTCAAGCTAGACGACAAGCTAAACATAAATCTATTCGGGACAGCTGTAAAGAAGCAATCATAATTTTTGATGGGATTAACCAAAACCCAAGTTTCTTAACGTTCTGAAAAGCTAAGAGTATAAGCTACAAAAACCTAGTTGGCATGAGGCTCAGATTCTGCTTTTAACAAAGTATGGCACAAGGGTCAATTTTACTGTCGGAAATCGACGAACAAATTGGACTGTCAACTTGGAACTTGCGTATCTTTTGTTCTACAGGTCCAAACAAAGTGTTCTTTACCAATATGAAAAGCTAAGAAGGTAAGCTACAATATTCATTCAGGTGTACATCCCTGAATCGGCCTTTAACAAATTGAAATCTAACCATTCATATGTTTGCTACGTTTTGACAGATTCCTGGACAGCAGCAACGAAAAAGACGATAACTTTCAAACCGTAAATCTAAAATTAGTGAACTTAGAACCCATGGAAAGCTTAAAACATAACCTACAACTCTCTAGGAGACAAGATCCTCAGATTCGAAACAGATCTAGAACAAAACAGACGCCCAAAAAGGAACAAAATCTGATCTTAACCCAGTCAGGCTGAAGAACCCTAAACAAAGCAAGCTATGCAACTAAAACAATCTAACCAGCAAGGAAACCACTCCTTACCCCTGAAGAACCTCAAGATCTTGCTGGTTTCCTCCACAAATCTTCCCTCCTTTCTCCTCCTCTCCTCCTTCTCTTCCTCTCCTTCCTTTTGGAAAAGTCACTTGCTTCCTTCTTTACCTAACAGAGCAAAGAAGGAGCTTCAAGGCACCATGGAGGGCGACCTTGAGGAGGAGAGAGTAGGGAGGGGTCATGGTGTGGAAGAGGAACACAAGAGGATTTCGACCAGCAAGGGGTTTTGGTGGTCGCTAGGGAGGAAAAGGTAAAGGGCGACTAGGGTTAGGGTTTTGGTGGGGAGGAGTGTGGTGGCTTGGTGGCCCACTTGGTGCCTCCTCCCTTTTGGCCCACTAGGGTGCAGCAACCAAGAGCCCAAAGCCCCCAAGGTCCAACGCACTAAGAATTGAACTTGAACCAATTTCGTCTCTAAACTTTGAAACAATCGAAGTGAATAAGTTTCTCTCCTAATAAAATTATCTCTAATTGGACTTTGGGTTGTTACACCACGCCACCGTGATCTCGGGGATAGCTCTTGTCACGCCACCACCCGTGGCGTGACAGTGTTGTTTGGTCACGCCATGACTAGTGGTGTGACTAAAAATGCTATTTAGCGGATTTATCCTGTGGCGTGATAGCGTTGTTTTGTCACGCCGCGGGTGGTGGCGTGACCAAAGGGGTCAAAATTGAAAATAAAGTTCGCCGGGGGTTAACTTTAAAATAAATTTTTTAAAAGAGTTAATTAATAAAAAAGTTCCGTGTTCGTGACCTAGTAGCCGGGCCAAAATTTTGGCAATGTCAAAATAGTCAATTTAATTTGGATAAAAAAATAGTGTTTGGATCGTAGTTATGTCGATTCACGGGTAATACATAAATTGGGGTACAAATTGATGTATTTGGATTGCAACTATGCTAAAGTTTGTCAAAATTGCGAGTATGGTACATGGGCCCCACATTATATATATATTTTTTGCACCAAAATATGCCAACATGAGTCTTGTTTTGCTGATTAAATCACAAGAAATACAACGGTTTAAACTGATCACAAATCGGATACATGGTTGAGAAGTTATGATCATTTGAAGCTTGCTAAAAGTAAAGATTTAATGCGGCAATGAATGACTGCCATGTTAGGGAATCAAGTGTCTGTTGCCTTACCAATTTTTAGGCGACGGGTTTGCCCACTCGAGAATCATCTGAAAGTGACCAACTTTTATACCGGCATTGCCATTTTTTTTAGTATGTACAAATTTTTTAGTAACAATCCAAATAGTAGCAAAATCATTCGGGCATCGCCAAAATTTTGATTTGGTTACTTAGGGTCATAAACCAAACATGTCTTGGCGAGTAGGCCTGGGTTGGTAGGGCGGCTGGTCACTCCACTCTAGGGATGGATAACGATTTGGCTCGGCTCGACTCATTCAAATTCGTTTGACACACTGGCTCATGTCCGTTAAGCAAACGAGTAGAAAAATGGTGCTTGGCTCAGCTCGACCAAAGGCCTCGAGCTAGCTCGTTAGACTTGCGAGCCAAGCACCATCATTACTACCAAAATACCAACTAGATACTACTAACAAGAGATCACGACACTCACCGACGAGGCAGCCGCAGGTTGGACGAAGGGGGTGGCGAGGCCGGAGGCAGAGACTGGAAGACGGGAGGCACTTTCCCTGTGCACAAGGAGTCTTTGACAGTGCCGTGCGTGCGACTATTGAAGATTAGGGTTAGGGTTTTTAGTCAGGCTCTGTGACTGAGGTTGGTTCTTGTTGTGCTCTGTGGACCTTTAGTTGTTATTGGGCTAGTCTTTAGTGCTAATAGATGTTGAGCTGTTTTTTTAATTCAAACGAGATCAACATCGTGCGAGATTTCAGAGCAAAACGATATCATAATGAGGAGGAATTAAATGGAGAGTTTTTTTTAGAAAGATGAATACATCCGTCATCTTAATATTAAGCTGTGTCGCGGCGACCGCAGCAGTTCGGGCCCTCGTGCGGCCCACGACGCGGCTTCGTGATGACTAGCTTCGGCCCACACAAAATCTTCGGGTTGGCATGGCATGCCGGACAGGACGTTCCCAGTGGTTACGCCCGCGGCGTTCTCTCGCAGCCTCGCTCTCTTCACGGATCAAATCGTGGAGATGGGAGAGAGAGTGGCGCAGCATGGTGCGAAATTTTATGCTCAACTGTGATCAGCGTAAGGATAAATTAAAAGGAGAAAATTAGGTAGATGAATACATATGAATGCATGCATGCATACGGCTTCGTCTTCCAAGCTAATTAATCAATGGCTTGCCCTCTGACTCTGATTCGGGCTGACCATGGTCGCCGCCCGCCGAGAGGAGCCGCTGCTCGTCGCCGGCGAAGGACGTACGTAGTAACTAAATGGGCGTACGCGTTGGCGCGGGCGCGCAGCCGAGCTCGATGCGCCGCCTGGGCGGAGCAGCATATTCTACTAGGACGATGATAGCACAACTCTGCATCTTACTTTGATTTCTCAGTCCAAAATGGCTAATTCAACAGAATTACAACAACATGATCATTACTCCATACAACTGATACTTTCATGCACCTAACAGAACAACAAAAGGGTTGATGGAATTGAACCAATTTGAAATAAACTGTTACAACTTACAGTTCGCCTTGCCATTCTTGCTTGTGAGGTGAAATAAACAGGTACCATCGTGTCCAGAAGAGTAGCTTGGAGAGGGATCTTGATCCTCTGCAGCCGAAACATACTGTGGCAACTACTGTAGCAATTGATCTAGACCTTCGGACAATGGAGATCGCTCCTAATGCCCTTGCACCGTAGATCGCTCCTAATCAATGGTATTCAATGCAGAGGATCCCAATCCCTTGGAGAGTTGGAGGAACAGTATATCTCTTCCATGACATTCACATAGACTGTACTGTACGGTCAGCTATACCAAAGATGTCCTATACTGAAGGACTCACTAAGGAACATTGACATTCTCATCTTTTATTCCTAAACCTAAACCCACCGTTCTAATCATGGGTGCAACTTCTAAATCCAGCACTACTAGAGTGAATGTGATTAATTGAAGCAGGCAGGACTCAGGAGCACCAAGGAGACCAGATGACTATAGCTATACCATATTGCACTATATATTACTATATTAGTAATCAAAAAGAGGACCTCAAGGTCAGTATGATGTACAGCAGGTTACTCTTATAGTCTATAGACATAGGAGGCTATAGAATACAAGAGGTATGAAAGCATTATCGAGCTGTGCCGTATATGCCTCCAATAATCCGCTCAACGTCACAGCTACCAAAAGTGATAGCCAGTGCTGTGTCAACATGAGAAAAATGGTTAGCACCAATTTATGCTTACTGTATGTTATAGCACAATGTTTCAGTTGCTTCAATGCAAGAAAGGGATCGAACCTGTGAAAGAATGTATCCACTTGATGCTAAGAGTGACAGCAGGATTGAGCACGCTGCCAGCACAGAAGTTATGCCTGCTGCCGTGCCTTCAATTGTTTTCTCTGACATTTCAAAAATGCATGCAAAAGAGATCAGAGAACAAGTGCGGAAGGACTATATATATATATATCAAAAATTGAACTCACTTCCTGTCTTGCTCCATCTTAGGACACCGTACTTGTACCCTATCATTGATGCCTAGGTAAAAATAAAAGAATTCATCAGAGGACACACATAACAGTAAGATATATTAACAGATCAAACATTGGACATAAGACTTACCATGGTATCACCTATCCCTAAGCTGAGAATTCCAGCAAAAGGGGCAAGCGGTCGGTCATTGAATCCAGATGACATCCATTTAGGAAGTGCACAGCCCAGTAAGAGTGAGAAATGACTGCACAAACCAATAAAAGATTAGGTTTGTCCTACAAAGGAACATAAAAAGGATATATAAAATCTGGCGGATAAAGACTACTAAAGCACACTTACCTAACAATAAGAATCTCAGAATCACGATGATCAGTGAAGGCGTTCATGAATTGATGCACGGTATGCCCAAGAGGGTATACTTCCCAAACCTGAGGCATGGTTAAACATTTTGTGGGAGAATTGAGCACAAGTTGGCATATTAGATATTACTGAAATGAAAAAAAAAGAGTGAGGAAGAATGTGGGAAAATCAAAAGCTTCTTACACGAATCATCTCCAATATTAAGAAAACTGCAAATGCTGCACCAAATGCCAAGTCCAAGAAAGCAGGCTGCAAAACATAAACAAATTGACCAGAATAAACTTTGAATGTTTTGATGGGAATTAAATTAAGAAAATGTATACATTACCTGAAATATAACGGCAGGAGAGAAAATCAGGACAGCAACAAGATGATAGTACTTGCGCAAAAGAATCCTCTCTGTTTTGCTTTGCTTCGATATACTGTAGAACCTTCTAATTGATGCATATATCACACAAATCCAGTATGCACATAAAGCAAGTCGTTCATGTGAATCGGTGAACATATAGTTAACAACCCTGTGAAATAATGAACCATTAAGCAAACAACGAATCAGTATCTACCAAAAATATGCATGATTTTACAAGCAAAAACTTCCTGTGAAAGTGTGTCAAATTCAATATATTGATGTTGAGGGGCATGCTTTTATGCTCTTCCTGTGAAAGGCAAACTGGATACCAACCAAACAAACGGATGCACTTCAAGACCTTGAACAAGGCGCGTCCATGATGGCACTAACAACAGCAACACCACCAATAATGAGACATAAAATACAGTAGAACCAATTCTTTTTTCTGTCCATTCCTCAACTGCTTGTCTTCTTTGCTTCCCTGGTGTTCGACAGTAAACCCAGACTTGAAGAGAACTTTTGTACAGCAAGGGAAGTAGAAAAAGACCAAGCAAAACACCCTGCCAAAAAAAGTAAGAAATATAAACGCACTAAAAAGCTCACACCAAACGATCAAAATAAAGTCTACCTGAATAACTGTGGCTATCTCGCTTCGAGTTCCAGGTGTGTGAATGAATGCTTCTGATGATACAGAGAACTCCATCTGCCAGCACAATTACAATTTTAAAAAGCATCAGATTTGCTGCTATTTTGCTGGCAAACATATAGTTAAGAGGAATAAATCACACCTTGGAAAGAGTGTGAGCCAGCATATCACCAAAGTAAAGAACGGGACCACTTGACACCAAAAGTGCCTCCCCTGAAATTTACAGAAGAGTGTAAATAAATAAGGAAAAAGCAACGCCTCCAAGTCCTGATGAAAGGGAAATATGCTTATATGCTGCACCGCTAAACAAGAACCACACAAAATAGATGGACTTTAATGCAAAAGGTATTAAACAATGTAGGGGCAATTGCATTCATTCTTGTATGCATATGTATTTCTGCATGGGAACTTATCTATAAGATATCTAAGAAATGTATGAATTTCTGCAAACATATGCAATCATATATGAACAAAAAGAAAGAGAAATAAAAATCTAATTACATCTTAGACTTCAGGTACAAACCAAAAGATGAACATGAAGGGAACTTCTCCAGAATATGCTGGATTAAGATCACAGCAGCTACTCCATGACAGAGCAAATACACCATATTGGTCATCGCCAACAGACCTACAATAAAATGCAACCTATATTAGTTTGACAAATTCCTTGTTTTTGGTGGACCTGTATTAGATTTAGAAAAGAAGGCGTGTAATTATCTTTGAATGCAGATAAAACATGCATGTTACCTCCATCCGTCTTCAGTAGAAAGGGCAAGAAGCACGCCATGAGATATAAAACTACCAACAACAAGCCGTATTTCAAGGCTTTAGAAATCCCATTGCTGGCAGACTGCCGTAGATGCCAAAGGAAGAAAGCTAGCACACTGAGGCAGCTAATGGATGCCGCCCAGTACTGCATTTCAAGGTATGCAAATTCTGGCCATGTAACCATAACAATATGAAGTTAGCCAACTGTATGCATCACAGAAAAGCTCAATAGCAAAGAAAACAGACAATAAATACACTTCACAAAACGGTTGACTTGTGAAATGTTGATGAAGACTAGAGACAAATCCTCATTTAATAGCCAACATGATCAAGATGATAAAATAGAAATATACCTTCTGGTCCATTAGGATCTGCTTGTGAGACCCTTGACAGTTGGATTAACCGTGAAAGCATGACGCTAGGCAGAGTAGTGGCGCCAAGAAGAATGCCTGATGAAGCACCTGGCCTGGAGCGTATAATACATCATTGTTACGCATCTAACAATTTTTTGCAGAAACACACATAAGAGCGTCCAGCCACCAATAACTAGGTGCAGTATTATTATGTAGCTCACAACACAAGAGGTGATAAAATCAAATAGTTAAACAGCTCAAACACAGTGTAGCCTAAAGCGTATGCAACCGGGATCACGTATCACAGAACCCACATGAATCCCCACAGAGGCAACAATTTTACTAGACTGCATGACCAAAGCACCTCCCAATTTCCCATTTGCAGCAAGAGCTAACTAAGCAGCACCAAAAATAAAATCGATCAAACACACAACTTCCCCTACAAAATTTAAACGCGTTTCTACTGTACGTTAAATCCAACAAGTCGACCGAGGATACGGCTCTTATTTGCACCATCATAATCTCCAGCTCACCTACTAATCCTCTAATTGCACGAAAACTTAAGCGGTAGAACAAATATTCCTCAATTGCAAACCCCCACCGGCCACAGGCCACGGAAGGGGGTACCTAGTGTTCAACCATCATTGGCAGCAATTCACCTGTGTTACCGATTGCACAGCATAGTTTAGCAATACCGCGAAGAGGCTGCACCCCCGAGCCACGAAAGGGAGCTCCTCTACACCTAATTCGTTGGGTGGAGAACCGAGCAGGACCAAATTACACCTCGGCCCCATGATTACTCAAATCGCGAGCATTTCCCAGTTCAATTCCGTGGGGATGGGGATAAAGTCGCACCGACCTGGTCTTGAACCGGCGGAGTGGGGAGGAAGAGGCCGAGGCGGACCCATCCACTGCGAGCTCGACGGCGAGGGCGGCCGCTGCAAGGAGCGCGAGCGGGGCCGCAAGGTGGGCTGGGGCGGCGAGCGCGACGCGGGCGGCGAAGAGGAATACGACGAGCCGCTCGCCGGAGACCAGCGCCGACGCCATCGCCGGGGTGTCCCGGCCGATCCGGGGAGGCGCGCGCGGGGTCGGAGCCACGGCGCGAACCGGTCGTGAGCGCGTCGCCGGTTGGTGGTGGTGTTACGCCTACACGGCTACGCGTCCTGTGCTTTGGTTTCGTCTGGGTTTGGGTGGTGCTGTGGTGGGACCCACCGACCGGACCGAGTCGGGTCAGAGTTGGCGGTCGCCTCGCCTCGCCTCCCTCGTCTCGTACCTGCGCGTATCTACCGCCAGAGACGGAACGGCGAGATCTGGGAGGAGTGGGCGGCTGCACTGCACGCGCATGCACCGGGTCGAGTTTTCCTGACGTGTCGGCGACGCGAACGGAAATAGTAAATAGGATGATTCCCCGAGAATATCCATTTGCATTGCCGTTCCAAAGGAAGCATATTATGCTTCGAGGTTCGTGGTTCAAGCAGAACCAATGTACAAAATCCAGGGCCGGCCCTGAGTTTTTTGAGGCCCAGAGCGAAACTAAAATCCGGAGCCTTTTGTACATACATGAAGTTGATAGTATTAAATGTAAATACATATATATAAACACTTAACTGCGTATGCAAAAGCAATATTCATATGCAACAATTCATAAATGTAAAACTACCTTAAAAATTCCTTCTAACATTCCTCGATGCGAAGTCATCGATGATGGTATCAATATCGATCTCATCCAAGAATCGCTTCTCAATGCATAATGTTGCCAAACCATTTAACCTCTCCTGAGCCATTGTAGATCTCAAATAGTTCTTCAACAATTTTAGTTTTGAGAAGCTTTTTCACCGATGCCACGATCCACAGCATAGTAAACAAGATCCGATAAGCAATGGAAGCATTAGGATAACAATCACTTTTGTAACAAACTCAAAAATCTCCATAGTTGTCATTGGTGTATTTGGCAAAGTGAATTGTAGAACACTTAACTCGTAAATTAGATCATTTAAATCAAAGTCGATGAACCCCTTGAGAGAAAATCACGCTAGTGTTGTGCAACACACTTTTAGCTCAGACCATCCAATGCCTTCAAGTTTGTCAACTCATTAAAAATCCAAATAATTTCTAAATGATTCCAATTGTTCAAATCTAGTCTCCAATGAGCGGATTGCCATATCAATTATAACCACGAAGTAACTAATTTTAAATTGCTTCTCACCTTCCAAGATTGCTTCCTCCTTATTATTTTCATCAAAATGCTTCTTTCTAAGAGCACGGCGCTTTCATCGAACGATGGCTCAACTCCCATTTCAGATGCAATTTCCTTTGCATTAACCTTACTAGAAGCAAACCCATCATTTCTATAGGTTTCAAAGTAATCCATTATGCCTTGTATCTCTGCATGGTGGACTCAATGCACATAGATGGTGATCGCAACTTCTTGCTTACTTTATTGACAAACAAATAAAACATCATGCCAAATAACCATGCCAAATATAAATTCAAAGTCGCCAAGTACTTGAAATAAATTCTTTGCATCACTCCTGTCCTTTGGTTCTACATCTCTGTCTTTACTCAATGCAAGTAAAGTCGCCTTAGTGAGGAGCTTGATATCTAATTGCCGCAACACTTTTAATACGACTCTCCCAACGTGTGTTGCACAAAGATTTCACAGCTTAAACCATCAACATGATCAAGCAAAACTTCCATCTTTTAGTAGAACAAGCAAATAAGACATATATCCGCTGCACAATCCCAAAAGGCATCACTTTGCTACAAGACTTAGCCATATCACAAAGAGTAAGATTAAGATCGTGGCAAGCACATGGCATATACAAAGCTCTTGGATTTATATCACGCAGCGACTTTGAACCCCTTGTGTTTTCCTTTCATATTAGAACCGTTATCATAACCTTGTCCCTAATATCATCAATATTAAGACCAAAGGACTTAATGGAATCAACCAAAACATTGAAGAGCCCAAAACCAGATGTGTCATCTACCTTGTGAAACCAAGAAAGTACTCCTCTATTTTAATTTTACCTTCACTCATGTTAACACATCGAACCAACAAAGTCATTTGTTCTTGATGACTCACATCCGGGTGCAATCAAGAATAATCGAAAAATATTTGGCCTCTTTAATAATCTTGATGATAGAATTTATAATGTCGAAGCCATAAGAGAAATCACTCATTCTCAATTTTGTGGTCGAGATAATGATAATGAATGTCATTATTTTGAATACGCCTAAGATGGTCTTGCATTACCAAATCAAATTTCGCAACCATCTCAAAGACAAGCTAAGAAATTGCCATTTTGGTTATTATAAAGTCGCCGTTAGATCCTCTAAAAGCCAAATTACGCCTACTAAGGAACTTTACAATGGCAACTATTCTCATCAAGATTTGCCTTATACGCTCTTTCTCCTTGGAGATTTGTTGTTGTAACTCTTTATCAATTGTCTCTTGTTTGCCCAATCTAGTTCTCAATTCATTCCATGAGTTCATATTGGTAATGTGCTCAACACTAATTTCATGTTCCTTCACCTCTCATTGACATGTTTCCAGCCTCTATACCCATCATTCGCCAATGAACTCTTGCACTTTTTAGAATTAAAAGCTTGCAAAGAAAAGCAAAATACTTTATCCAAGTGTTTGGAATAAACTAGCCATTTTCTCGTCATGTAGCTCTCCATTACTCATTTTTCTATGATAATGAGAATATGCAAAATGCCTTAAATTATCATCGAAGGGAATACAATATTATCTTCTTATGGGCCCTTTTCAACTAATATATCCCTTGATTTGTTATCAAGATTATCCCAATTTCTTGGATCATAAATATCCATGTGACACAATCGTTCCTCATCAAGACTAGTATTTTTCGCAAAGATTTGAATTAAATACGTGCTCATCATTACTCACATTGTTTTCTCCCACGCCAATGCCAACATTGTCTTCGTAGGACCTTCATCTTCGGAACAATATGTGTTGGTTCCTTCCGCATAACTATCGCTAACCGGTTTGGATCTCTTAAAGTGTTTGAATTATTCTTCAAAAACTTATGGATAGAACCCTCTCGTGATTGTATAAACTCATCTACTCGTGCTCTCTTTTTTCCTTTTCTCACCGCCGAAGCATACTTTCTTGTTCTTGATGACATGATGTTGTTAAAATTTACAAAAACAATTAGTTCCTGCAGAACTCCTCGGCTTCCTCTCTGCCACACAGATTCACTTCAACCTGCACTCAATGCCAACCAAAAAAGAACTTACCGATGATCACTTCAGATGATCTCGGACTCTCGAGTAAACAACTTAATTCTAGTTAATTAGTGACATTGGGGACCACCATAGACGCAACATCTTGTGGAGCTATGACTTGTAATAGTTGCTCCCAGAGCTCGATCCTGTCTATATAAACTTCGAAGAGAGCATACTTTTAGCAGACAATTTTAAGAACCGTATATGTACAATAAACAATAATACAAAGATAACTAAATGAACAAAAAAAATATGACCCTTGTTATGTGGTTCTTTCAAGAAAATGTTGCTAGATAAATATTGTTGGAAGGTTCCATTAGGCATTATGTCTAGCCCAAAGTAGAAATGGATATTCCTAATACCATACATATTTTTGTCTGGGGAGGAAAGGATGAGGGGACGTGTTTCCTCAGTTTTGTATACAATATGCCTAACGCTTCTTGAAATGAGGCTCCTCAGGTGACAAAGGAGTAAAGTAAACTGACAAACATGATAGTTGTGTTGTAGACGAATAAAATTACTGAGTCCCTTCATTGGGACAGGAGTATATTCTTTACCTTCTTCTTTATTTCTTCTAACAAAGCGCGGTTTACAAAGAATATTGTCCGAAATCACCAAGAGTACAACATACACGGTGTTAAATGCATCGATTATTCGGGCCAATACATTGAACCATTCAAATTCCAATGATTTATTGAATGACCTTCGTGAATCCCTAGTATTGCAATGCAAAATCCTAAGATAGCAATGATAACCAGAAAGGAGATTAGGAGGACTAACCTTACTGGCGACAAATTTGAACTTATTTGTTTCAAGTAGGCTAATCAAGAACATGGCCTTGCATCCGCGTCGCTGCATGCCATTGCCGACGAGGACTCATGAGCCGAGTCGTGTGTTTGCATGTGCGTGTGGGCGTGGCTTCTCGTAGACGCTAACGCTACTACCTGGTGGCTGGTGTTTGCATACTTGGTGGGCCTCGCTCGATTGGGGCCCAGGCGATCGCCTGCTTTCGCGTCGGTAGGGCCTGACAAAATCCCACCGAAAAACTCACAAATCTCTTGAGAACAGCACCAAACTCATGTTCTCCCCCTACATATGTTCGGTATCAAGCAATTTACCTCACCAACATATAGCTGAGTGCCAGTGTGTTGCAACAGATTTTAAATAAATATATATAAATTCTAAGCTTAAAAAACCAATATAGATAATGTAATTATCCCTGCATATAAAAATCACATACATAATTTGCATCCTATCAATAAACAACAAAGAGTCTTATCACAAACCATATACGTAAATAATCTAATTGTACACAGAAGATTCTTCTAATAATATATACATATATATATATACATATCTATCTATAAAAAATACCGTCACACTCACAACCACCAAATACTTCATTTATAATAGTAAAGATAATGGTCATACAAACCACCATGCACGCACGCATGAGCTAGGCGCTAGCTCCCTGCCTAGCTCTCTAGTATCTACTGACTACTACTACTAGTAAAGTATGAGAAAACTATACCGGCCGTCACAAACAGCAAGTCCTCGCCGACGCGCCATTCATGGGTCCATCCTTCGCGCGGCGGCACCGGTTGCCCCGCCGCCGCCAGCGTGCGGAACGCGCCGTCGTCGTCTCCACGGGAATCGTCACCTGCATGGAGGTGGGCATGGCCACCTACGATGCCAAGGCTGTCGATTACTCTACTGGCGTTGACACCCGATGCCAACGCTGGTTACGCTGTCGAGTACTCTACTGGTGTTGACACCGTGGATGATGGGTGGGCCGTATCGATCACGTTGGGCATCGCCGCCGGCGGGGGCCAAGGACTGATCTCCGTTCTGGCAGAGGTGGCCGGCTCCGTTGGGGCGGACGGTTCGACGAGGTAGGTCAAGCTGGCCGGCAACGGCGGAGCGGAAGGCTCCATCTACGGCGGTACGGCCTCGTCGTGTTTGCGATGTCAAACCAGATATAGAGATCGTGGCGTAAATTTGTTGAACTGGACATGAAAGCCCTTACGCTTTGGTTTATAATCGAACTTGACATCGATTTGAGTCCCAGTCCTCAACATCAAAGCCGTCTGCGATGTAGTTCAGATTGAATCGGTGTCATTACGACCGCAGATAGGCAAATAGAAAGCAATCCAGGAAGGAAACATTGATATCGTATTATGACATTCAGCGACACGAAGCAACCAAGGAACACGTCCGGTATGGTCATTTACATGCCACGCAGCCGTTCCAAACATACGGATGTTCCAGGCATCGTAATAACACAGTGAATGACGCTGACACAACATGGACTTCACAGTGTCGATAGCTTATGACATCATATATTCATATAACGTCCAGCTCATACAAAGTTCGATAACAATACTGGCCACCGTGCCTAACATTTCATTACAGGATAACAGTAATACACTAATACTAGGATTGTCATATTTTTTTTCCTTCAAAGCATAGGATCATGCTAAGGCAACAGACTAAACATGCTGCCTGTGGAGAACGATGTTCTGTCCTTGGGATCTTAAATTCAAGGGAACTCTTGAGCTGAATTTTGGGTAGATACGACACTTTTTCGTCACGTATTTGCATATTTGATCACGGTGACGGTGTATTTGACATCACGGCAAGACGGCCATCAGGCGCCAACGCCATTTCGCCAATGCGTGCTCGCCACCAAATTGCGTGGTCGCCACCTCACCATTGGCGCATGGTGACCGTGTACTTGCTTGTGTAAATTTTTTTTATAATTTTATTCGTTAAGAATTATTATCGCTATTTCGTATAAATGTCATGTTCGTATGAATCAATAAATATAGAAAATAAGCTCCAAAAATTATGAATTTTATTTTGAAGGGTCCACACGCAGTGGACTTGATTGTGTAATGTTTCGGTAATTTTATATGTGTTCTGGTATTGTTTCGAAAATTTAGGATTTAAGTCGCGAAAATTTCGATTTTACGTTTCAGAAAATTTAGGATTTCATGTGACTTGGAATGTATAAAAAAAACTACATTGCAACTCCATTGGAGATGTCGATATACAATATGACGCTGAGTACACACGTAACAACTAAAATACGCGTACAAATATAGCAAAACAAAATATGAATACAAATATACCCAAACATAATCGTATAACACGGGATATACCAAAGTCTAGATAAGCTTGTGCATGGACCGAGATGAAGGAGGAGGGTATTATCACATGTAACTCGATTGTAGATGTTTCCTCTTCTGCGAAAGCCACTTGCGCTTCTGCAACACCCTCGCGTAGAAGTTTGCTGAAGAGTCCATAACTGGGTATCGTAGAATTTTACGCTGTACATAACAAACAAGGCGGAAAAACATTACAATACGACACTGAATGACGACCGGACGAGCTGGGTATGTTGGGACAGTCCTTCATTGAGTGCCCAGGGGTCTTGCATATCCTGCACTTGATTGTGCGGCTAATACTGGTACATTGACTAGCATCCATATCATTCCAGAAGCACTGCATCTGCCGTCGCCCCTTCCCTATTCTCTTCAAGTCCATGTTCGGACCCCATTGCACCATGTCCAGCCAAAAATCCTTGTAGTTCATTTCCAAACCATACGAGTGAAACTCTCCACTCTATGTACCGACTAGGTGCTGCATGTCGTAGTACTCAGAGATGTACGGCGTAGACATCTGTCTCATTTGCGCACACACCTTGTACACATACGAGCATGGCTTGTGGAGGAGTTTTGGCTTGTACACATCACCCAGGGTGCATGCCCATTTCCTTTCCCCCCTGGCATGACTGTTGACGTATTTCTGCCGAAGCCTGATCTCGTACTTCCGCCTGAGGCCATCGATCACCCGGATGCCGTGCATTCGAGCTTTCTCCATCTTCCGGTCCATGTGCCTCTGCATGTTCTCGGACCAGTGCTTGCCTTCGTCCATCTGTCGTTTGGCTGCGGTTGCTCTATTGACGAAATAACTAACAGTGCGAGTTCATGTCTCCTGGATGATCGCGGTGATAGGGAGGCACTACACATCTTTGAGGACACTGTTGTAAACCTCGGATATGTTGGTCGTCATAATCCCGTATCTCGCACCGTCTGTGTCATAGAGGATGGACCATTTCTCTAATTCAGGAGCGTGGTCATTAATCCACTCGGAGAAGCTTATGGCACTACTGGGTTGCTTCCCCTCCGGAGTGGACTCTCTTGTATGCCTCGTAGTCCGGTGTTCGAGGTCTCTCCAAATCAACCAGCAATTTTTTAGGGTTTCAGTGGACACAAGATGAAGTTACACAAAGGAAACACATGATCAGCACAGAAAACCAAAAACTCTAGTGGACGAAAACTTAATTAAACTCACAAGAAATAATAAATTTAAAACTAGGGTTTGGAATTTTTGTGTTGTAATTTTTTGGTTTAATGGACTATAGGACATAACGAATCTACTACTACTGGTAAAAGCTCTCACCGAGTAAACCTAGAATCTGATACCACATGATATGGGGGTTGCCCGATCTTCTCAGTGAGGAACCGTGGAGAAAAAGTCATTGTGGGGATAATTCCATGCCCGAGCCTAACAGAATATGCGAGATATGTGATAGCCCCAAACGAATTGAAGATTTATCAGCGAAGGTGCTTTGAGAAACAGGGGGAGAAGAAGAGGGACAAACAGTCAGCACCCGAGCCACCAACGAAGCTGGTAGAGGCGACTAGAACATCCACAACCTGAACAGCTGGCCTTGCCAGTTGATCGAGTCTTAAATCCCTCACCGGGTCTCTTTCCATCAAGTTCCTTGCCTCCCCTTGAGGCAAGTGGCAATGTTCCTTTTAATCACACCCATCAACAGTTACCACTTGCGCAACGTAGGGAAATTAGAGCTAATGCCGAAAAGCCTCCAGTCCGATATGGTTTTGAGCATGACATTGCAAATTTCATCTCATATTCTCATATCTCACCTGGATACAAAACATCTATTGTATCTCTTCAGACAATAGATGTTCCAAATGATTGGTGAGTTGCTAAGTAGGATCTTAAGTGGAAGGATGCTATGAAGGAGGAGCTTAGTGCACTTCAGAAGAACAAGACTGAGATCTTGTTCCACTTCCAACAGGAAAAAGGGCAATAGAATGCAAATGAGTGTTTACGATTAAGCAAACTCCTAAAAGCAAGATAGAGAGATACAAGGTACGATTAGTTACAGAAGATTATAGTCAAATATATGTGATAGACTATGATGAGACCTTTGTACCAGCGGCGAAGATGAGCACAGTAAGAACGTTGATCTTCTGTGCAACTAACTTCGGATGACCCCTACATCAATTAGATGTGAAGAATGCTTCTCTATGTGGTGATTTACAAGAGGAGGTATACATGGAGATTCCTTCAGGCTTTGAGAACTGTTGTAAGAATAATCCGTCCATCACACTGACGGGGCTTGCTTTGCATAAGACTCGTATACAAATCACAGTGCTACAATTATGCTTAGAGAAGACTATAATACCCCTCACTTGTACTCATAGTGTAGCTATCCCCTAAGGGGTATTTTGGTCATTTATATAGGCCCAAGAGCCTATAAATACCACGTGCATCCCTCATTTCAAAGGGGAGCTCCCTTGAGCAATAAAAAAGTGTGTTCAAACTGGTGAGCCTTCGGGGGCTTCCTCTTGGGAGATAACCCCCCGTTGGCTCACCGACAGGAGTAAGGCGGTCCTCTCGGGCCCCCGAACCTGTATAAATCCTCATGTCATTTTTTTACTCTCATGGATGATGGCCCCTCAGACGACCGACGTCCACCCCTTCACTTGTGTTTGGTTTTTACACCTACAACAAGAACAAACAGACTGATGGGAAGATGTGTAAACTCAAGAAGTCTTTATACGATCTGAAGCAGTCTCCAAATGTGTGATTTGATAAATCCAGGCATGCAGTATGTAGTATGGACTAATCTTAGTGCAATGGAGATCATACCGTGTTTTATAGGCATAGAGGATCACATATCACCATATTGGCAGTCTATGTTGATGATATTGTGATCACTGGAGATGATGCCGAGGAAATCAAGTCATTAAAGAAAAGACTGGGAGATGCATTTGAGGTGAAAGATCTTGGTACTCTTCGATACTTTCTTGGGATTGAGATTGCCCATTCTTCGAATGTTATAGTTCTCTCCCAGAGAAAGTATGTCCTTGATCTGCTGGCATAAACATGTATGCTTGGGTGTCGCCTTATTGCTTCACATATTGATAGGGCACTACTACAAAAAGACTAATACTGGACGCCTTATTACAGACGGTTGACCAAAACCGCTCAGATAAATACAATCCTGAGCGGTTTTGGTTTAGAGACCGAAATGCGTGTTACTAAACATACTACAAACCGTCTATGAAGAAGTAATATCACAGACGGTTCATGTTGAAAACCATCTGTGAAGTATCACAGACGGTTCTAAACAAGAATCGTCTGTGATACTACTAAACATCACAGACGGTTTTTGTTAAGAACCGTCTGTGATATTATGGTCAACACAGACGGTTTTTGTTTGAAATCGTATGTGATTCGCAGTGCGGGATAGCGGAAATTTTTAGACGCTTGCGCGGGAGGCGAAATGTTTTGGACGCGTACGCGGGAGGCGAAATATTTTGGTACTGTCCTTATATATTATAGCCACCCCTGCCTTGTCTTCCATTAGTCTCTCCCTCTGCCCTCTCCACGCCGAGCTCCGACTACCGTCGTGAGCTCCTCCGCCCGGCCAGACGCCACGGTGATGTTTCTCATCGCCTCTCCTTCATTACGGTGATATCCCCATCCGATCCCTTCCTCTCTTTTCGGTTGATATCCAACATGCCAGTAAGTGATCAATCGCTTGTCGCATCCCTCTGCCTTGTTGCTTTTGGTGGCTCTCAACTGTGACCGTGGTTTTCTTGTGAATGAATAGATCAAGATAAGATTGCGGACATCGACAGCGAGCACCTCGGCATCCCTGGCTTTGAGTACCAGGCCATCGTCCGGCTCTTCGTCCCGGACTCGATTTCGCGCACTGTTCGGTAAAACAGCCATAACTTTTGCATACGAACTCGGATGGCGGCGTTCTTTGGCTCATTGGAAAGCTAACGAAAAGCTCAATTCGAAAATCCATAAGTCAAGGTAAAATTCTCTTCGCAAGGTCTCGAAAAAGTAAAAACCCCAAAAAAGTTCATTTAGGGCCTCAAAACGGCCTCTGAAGTTTCAGAATTCGAAAAAAAAATTGCAATAGAAAATACTATCACAGACGGTTCTAAACAATAACCGTCTGTGATAGTCTATTTTCATAGACGGTTCAAAAACCGTCTGTGATGACCTCGTAGTATCACTGACCCATAAACTCAGACGGTTCAAAAAACCGTCTGTGATGACGATTTTGAACCGTCTGTGATTATCTTTTCTGTAGTAGTGGGGATCACAAGCTATGTGCTGAGTCAGGAGATCTAGTTGACAAGGAAGCTTATCAAAGGATTGTTGGACATCTCATCTATTTGTGCCATACAAGTCCTGATATTTCATATGCAATGAGTGTGGTTAGTCGATATATGCATGATCCTAGAACAGGACACATGGATGTTGTCTATCGGATCCTGCGATATTTGAAGAGTAGCCTTGAGAAAGTCCTTTGGTTCAGGAAGAATCAACACTTGAATGTGAAAGGGTATTGCGATGCTGATTGGGCGAGCAGTGTGGATGATAAGGGGTTTATCTTTGAATATTGCATCTTTGTGGGAGGTAACCTTATGTCATAGAGGAGCAAGAAGTAGGGGGTTGTGACACGGTCTACTGCAGAGGCAGAGTATAGAGCAATGAGGTTGAGCGTGAGTGAAATGATATGGATGAAGGGTTTATTGTTTGAGCTTTGGGTATAGAAAAATAATCTCTTGGTGTTGCATGGCGACAATAGATCTGCAATCAACATTGCTAACAATCCAGTACAACATGATCGTACCAAGCATGTTGAGATTGATAGGTTCTTCGAGGAAAAGCTCGATGGTAGGATGCTGAAGTTGGAGTATGCCAAGTCTGGTAAACAGTTGGCTGACTGTTTCACTAAAGGGTTAGGTCCTAACGAGAGTGCTACAATATGGACATGATTGATATCTTCGACCCATCTTGAGAGATAGTGTTGGTGAGTTAGTATTAGGATCTTGTAAGGAGCCGTGTTAGAGTCAGATTCAATGTTTAAATTATAAATAAAGGGTGTGGAGATCCTACGGAAGACAAACACAATTATTCCCGAAAAATGTACAATTACCTTATTCCCCTCTATTAATAAGGGATGCTACAACATATTCTTTTTAGTCTTAGGCTATTAAACTATATTATTAAGACTTAAAAGAGAGTTCCAGAAAAGAAAGATGGCGTACAATTATACATGGCAAGAGCACTAGCTTAGGAACAAAACATAATATAAAATCTTTTGCACATGTATTCTGACAGATACAAAACCTAGAAGCTGCAAAGTCATGCTTGTTTCATGCAAGCATCTATTTCAATATGTTTTTACTAAAACTAATCTTTTGGCAATAAAATTGAGTTTCAAGAATTATGATGGTAAACTTGATCAGTGCTTCGTATGTTTCACTGGGATAATTGTGACACTGCCACATGTTTCAGTTGTGCCAGCCTGCAAGTATCTTTTTGCAAACAGGAAAATGGTACGTCCCTGTCATTCTGATTTCTGAACAAATTTGGAGAGCATCCAACAGATAGCCAAAATAGAAGGAAGTGCCATCTGGAGAGGTTGGATGTGCAGTTTCTCTAGCTTGCACTTGCAGTGCCTAACCTGAATACTAGCTGGGAGTACCATTTGGAGAGAGGTTGTTCATCCATGAGTAGACAGAGAAATATAAGGAATTTTTTTAAGGAAAAAAAAACTTGTATCGCACTGTGACCATCCAGTCACATGCATGCTTAGTTCCAGAATCATCACTTCAGATGTTCCAAATATACTAATTCTATATTCAATTAATTATTGCTGATAAGCTTAGAACCGAGATCGATGCTGCAAACCTGCAAGCAATGACAAGACAACAGTGTTTTTGCGCAAAGCTTTTACGGGTACTTAAAAAAAGCACAAGACAACAATGCTTCGTTACAGATGGGTCATGCAAAGTTAGGGCTCAGATCTCCTGATCAACCAGATGAATAAGAGGATGTAATTATTGTTTCATCTTTCATATATGTCAGTTTCAGAGTCCTTACAAAACATCATTATTGATTCCATAAAGACTATCTACTGCTCCACCATAGCTAATCATCATATGAAACCAATCAATGGTGATTTGGATCAATCAACACACCACCATGCATGGCCATGACCAAGGCCACAGGCCACAGCCACGCCAGTCCAATCAACTCGCTGTGAAATTGAGTCCAAAAGAGGCGAAGAATTATTTATCTTCTATGTCTGCATGATCTGCATGCATAGCTAGGTAGCTACAACGACCTAGCCTTGACCAAGGTGTTGATCTTGCCGCCGCTCCTCCTGCTCGGCCGGCGGCGCTGCCGCGCGGCGTCGGCGGCCTCGAGCGCGGTGACGGTGGCCTGGAAGTCCTCCTCGCGGCAGGGGATGCGGAGCCCGCCGGCCTGGCCGAAGCCGAACTCCTCCGCCGCGCGCTCCATGAGTTCCCGGAACGCCGGCTGGCAGAGATAGCTCGTCGGCACCACGAACCGCCTCGCCTCCGCGCCCACGTACACCGCGAAGTACCCCTTGGGCACCGTGTCCGCCGCCGCCTCCTCGTCGACGAGCAGAGCCGTGCGCAGGCTCTCCCCGCGCACCTCCCTCTCCGCCTTCCTCCCGCTCAACCTCGGCCCCCGGAAGTATCCCATCATCATCAACATGGATCCAAGAACAAGAACACCTCCTCTAGCTTCTTGCAGCCTTGCAGGTGTCTCCAAGATCAAACCGAAATGATCATTTACGCCAAGATCAAGCCGAAATGATGATCGATCTTGGTGGATGAGAGAACCGAAGAAGCTAGCGTTCTTGGGCGCGAACACTTGTTGTGGTGGAGACGAGGAGAAGATTAAGAGGAGGGATCAAAGCATGTGAGCTTTGGGTGTTCTTGGGGCAGCATGTGTATATTATGGCTGCAGATTGGGTTGGTTGGTTGGTTGGGCAGGACAAGGGCGCGGCGCTCAGCTCCTCTTCTTGTTTGGAGCTTGTAGTAGCTGTAGCCTCGTAGCAAGGGTGCTATTTTAAAAAAAACATTAAAGGTGCACAATCTATCATTGCTACGCGGACACGGTATTAACTACTATTTTCTTACACGATGATATGGTTTCTTATGTTATAGACTAGCCGAGTGGCCGTACGTTGTAACAGGTCTGAAATAAACACATATATATTCTAAACTTGAAAAATCAATATACATAAGGTAACTATCCTTGTATCTAAAAGTTGCATACAAAATTCATATCCGATCAGCAAGTCAGAGAGAGTCTTATCATAAACAAAATATGCATATGATCTAATTATCCACAGAAGATCCTTATAGTAACATATACATGTATATACATATCTATCCATAAAAGATCTCACCACCATATCGCTGGCGATTGGGCCCGAATTTGTCCGGGTTGTCGGTGACTGTTGGTAAAACGGCTAGCTTGCGTGTATTAAGGTGCTCTTCACTAATTTAAGTTGGAGATTTGAAGCTACGTAAGCTGTGATGATTTTGTTCTATTTTTCTATTTTTTGTTGAGGAATGAGTCAATTAGCTGTACTAGCTGATTCCAGCGGTTTTGCTGTTTGAGTAGTCCGGTTTTTCCGAAGAAGCGCGGTCCATGCATGCCTCGAGGGTCCTGGAGCCTTTCTTAGCCTTTATGCGTGAAAATACTACTAAAACTAGCCTCAAAGCTTTAAGAGCTGTGTTGTGATGTAGTAACTAAGTTGTGCCTAAGACAATCAAACTAAGCATGATTTTTTTCACATACATATATACTTTAATTATTATTTTTTAAAATAGTGCATGAATGGTTCATTCACTTGGACTTGTGAAATACGAAAGCTGATAAAATTTTCATTAGTCAGCATGACGTGAGGGACCCACACGTAACAAGATCACACACATAGAAGAGATCGGGATGATCTGCTGTTGCAACTAACAACCGCAGATGTGCACAATGTTATCTGCATTAACGAGTTTGAACCGTTAGATGGAAACGCGGACAGATGAGATTAATCGCCACAGAGCAATCTAAACAGTGTTTCGCTACAATATTTTCACCTGCACAGTTCATATAACTGAAATTACTGTTCACACTTTGGTTTTGTTTTACGGAGGATCCGGATCCCACGTTCAAGATAGAAGAGAATATTCTAAAAAGGCATAAAAACTATCGAGCCTGTGAGTTGGCGACGACGTTGGTGACAGAGTGGCCGGGAGAGGACGAAAGTAATATTATTTTTCCTTGGATGGAGAGTACGAAAGTATAGCAAGAAGTACGGATGGCACTAGGATTAGGAAGCTGACCACTTCCTTGTTTCTTAATCCAGCTTTATTTTTGCTTATTATTTTTTTAAACGTTAGATTAAACTAAATTGTTCTTGATTTCTTCCGGCTTGTAGTCATGCACGCACGTCATCTCTTCAGCGCCAGAGTATGCTGCCATGTCGTCGATAAGTTTGAATTGAAGTTTGTGGTCTCTGAGAAGAAGAATTCAGATGTATTTTCGATGATTCAAGTTCAACATCCTGCAGTGCTCTTTCGTTTTTACAACTGAGGATTCACCAACGGTTCGAGCGTGACTCGTATTTAATTGGAGACAAATGTTACAAACGAATTGACAGTACATGTAATTCCCATTCGGCCCTTCTCTCTCCCTGTCACGCACACATGAAGCCAACAAGCCTACTACTAGCTACTAGTGAAGCCCACAGGGAAGGGAAAGGAGCAAGACGTCATGCATGTTTTTTTTATCCTGGTCTTGCCACACAAAAAAAAAATCAAATCTCTATAACAACTGCATGAAAGAACAAACATGCAATTAATGGGCGTTCAATCTGATTAAATCTGCCAGGGCAGGAGATGTACACAGCAGTACACAGTATATACATTTGTACAGCAGGAAAATGGTGCTTTTCTGGAAACAACATTGGAGCTTCATCTATACACTACTTTGTAGTATTACAATATATCCACGGTAGTTTATATCTTATAAAGTGGGGGGTCTTCTGTGCTGGAACTAGACCTGTTCATATGCCAGGCCAGGCCTAAAAAGCCCGGTCTCGAACGGGCAAGCTCGAGCCGATCTAAAAAATGTTTTTTCAATAAAAAAAAATATCATTTTAATTCTTTTTTAAATAAAAAGTAATATTTAATTCATTTTGAGAATAGAAATAGGTTATTATTATTTTTATTAGGGCTTTTCGGGCCAAAAATCAAGTCCTCAGGCCGGGCCACCTATGGGAGCTCGGGCCACCAATAAACAGGTCTAGCTGGAACATCAACAGCCAGCAGCCTTAAGGAAGTTGTCGTAAGGGCTTGATGCTGGCAGCTTCAGGAATTGTTCATCAGCTACCTGCGACTCGCCACTGGTTGCGATTCCGGGGTAACCATCTAGGTTTTGCCGGAGAAATGGATTCGTGTTCTGAGGTACAAAATGATCAGAATTAGCTTCGATCCCATGAACCCCATCCCATCATATTTTTCTTTCTCAATTCCTAATGCATTGGTAAGGTAAAAGATTTCGAAAGAAGATTGTTCTACCTCGGGGCCCTGCTCGCTAGAGGTATGGGCCGCTTCCGTGTTGTTAATCTGATTGTTCGGCAGGACGGCCGCTTGCTTGTTGTGTTTGAAGCTCATGAGTACAGACATCTTTTGCTGTTTGCCCATCGAAAGAGCCTCACATTGGCTAGTCATCTCCATGAATGGGATGTCAGGTGCCGTTGACACTGAGCATCTTCCAGTCTGAGATGAGGTGACAGTGACGACCTGTAAAATGCAAACAGATGATGGTATAAATTGATCGTGTTAAACATAAATATTTTCATAGAGAAAAAAATCTTCACTGTTCATTCACTGTTCAAAGTACTGGCAAGCTGGTACAAGAATCATTATCTCTTTGCTTCAGCAGGTCAAAGAAACATATAAAACATAGAAGAATAAAATGGATTATTCAGACGAAAGAAAAGCCAATAAAAAATGTCCAGTACTTCTTTCTAGTTTGATTGCGATTTTTAGCTCATTGGCATATGAATTATGAATCCACTGTAGTCTATAATCACGCTCATTTCAATTTGTCAGATAAAGAGAAAAGAGGGAAAAGGAGGGGGCGATGGATTCTGGGAACAAGAAGAGCGTACTGTTTCTAGAAGCTCATCAATACCCAGAAGATTTGTTGTGGGCACAGACATGTCTGTAGTAGTTGGTGTAGTTTCACAGACTTCCCAAAAGGTATCATTGTCATTTGCTGCCATATTGATAGTTTCAGCCTGCTCAAATTTTCCTTGTACTTTAGAATGGAATAGAAAATGTGAGAAATATATCTGTGACAGCTGACATCCGTATACCTCTTGATGGTGGGGATCTTCATCAGACCCTGATAATGGATTTTTGCTAATTTCTTCAAAAAAGTGAGCACTTGTTGGACACATGTCATCAGGAGAGAAGTCGCTTAGCAGTTGACTTCGTATATTTTGTAATTCCGACTGCAGAAGTTGGAAAAAGTAATAAAAAATATGCTGCATGGAATTCAGTTCAAACAATGTTTTTTTTCTGAAACAAAGTTCAAACAATATATGATATGCTTAAGAAGAATGGATGTAATATTACATCTGGTAAATCTGTTATGTTGTTCATGATTGTAGAGGCCATGAATTCTCGAGAATGACTCTCTGTTAGTTCCACTGCTGAAAGAGACTTCAATGCATTTTCGTCATCCTCTGGCGATCCATAGGTTTCTTCTGAGTAGTCCTTCGCAACCTGAAGTTTGGTCTCATGTACTAAATGAAGAAATTGATCCACCTGCCAACAAAAGCAACACATAAAGTTTAGCTATTAAGTATACATGGTAAATAAAGAATACATCAAAGTAACAAAAATGCTTCCATGAACAAAATTACATGATTAGTGTATAATAGATAATATATTATGTACATTGCAACAAAAATGATTGGTGCCATTGAAAACCAATTTTGTGTATGCATTACCAAATGCCTCTTCACAAGTTTGTACAATTGACGAAAAGTGTGTACTATTTAGGATAGTATTCAGTTATACCAGGCAAACTCTACCAAAAACATGAAGACCTGAAGAGGTGAGGAAATTTAATCAGACATACTGTTCTTTCATTGAGCATTGATTTACAAATTGGGACAAGAGGTGCCACATTGAAAGCTCTTGAAGAGAACACAATCATAGATGTAGCCAGAGTAAACAAGGACCGACGACGAGATGGTGGCAATGAATCTAAAAAAACAAACAGCAATAACATGGTTAGTTAACGAGAATGAAATAGTAAGGTAATCATCAGGGAACTAAACCAATTTGTATTTTGGTAATCGCTAGGCAGATGATGAATGATATCATCCACCATAGTTTAATCTTATGCACAAAAAAAATGTGTTGTTTACTACTGACGCCAGTTACAGTAATTTAACCACCTCACCTCTTCCTCCAAGTGAATGGCTCATTAAAGAAAATGCAACCTGAAAACTCGGAGCAAGAGCCTCAAAGATTGATGTCTGTAAGAGCAAAAGGAGAAAATATAAAAAACGAAACCATTTTTTAAAAGTGATATCTATTTGAAAACATGATCGTGAATTTGAATATCTAAAGTGTGGAAAGAAAAATACAAATGAGATATAAATATGAGACTAACAAAAATGAGGACCAAAAGAAAACGGTGTATGAGATTGATCTAGAAATTTCTCACATAAGGTCAGATAATCAAATTCACATAATTTTTACAGGAAAAGTTAACATCCTTATGCAAGCTCAGTTAGGAATACACATACACCAGATGGCAGTTAATATATAGAATTACCTTTGATCCGGAAAACAATAGAAGCAAACTGTAAGTATGAGCAATAGCTTCATAATTTTGAGGAGAATTTTTAGGAGAAATCGCTTGAGCCCAGATAGATGACAGCAAAAGTGTGGCCTGATGACTGCTCAATCTCAACAACGTCGATTCCTAAAAGTATGCAAAAGGCAGTTAAAAGGATGTAAAAAAGCTTTGCACGATAGTTACTAGCTTGTTAAATATTGAACATATGACTGAGATCAGGTTGCACATCACAGAACATACCATGTTGTTACATGACTCAGTCAAGGAATTTTGGCCTTCCTTCAGGAACATAGAAGGAGATTGCGGAGATGATGAAGGAACCTTGTTCAAAGATAGATTAGCAACTTTGAAGCTGTGTCTCCGGCTTTGCGAGCCTGACAGGTCCTTGGGTGTAGCAGTTTCATCATCAATACCGTGCAAAATTCTGTTCATGCTTTCTTCCTGTGTATTTTCTTTAAAGGAATTTTTGTCCCTTCTCAACTTATCAAACAAAGCAGCTGAAGATGAAAAGACAGAGACAGCCCTTGAGAGTGTCCTCTGAATATCTTGCTTCTTACGCTGATCTGAGGATGTCGAATGAGGAAAGGGAGAAACAGAAGATGGGACAAGGACAACAGAAAATATGCGGTGTGCAGCAACACGAGTTTCATGATCTGGGTGAACCATTGCTAAGAGTAATTGATGAAAAAGTGCTTCTGGAAATACCTGAAAAATATGATGGTGAATAAGTATCCAAATAAACAAAGTATTGCTGCTAAGAGAAATTCAAATTTTTACATTTATGTGTTTCGACAGCATACCTTATTCTTATACGACAAATTCGGTATAGAAGAAACTATTTGGGCTGTGCGATAAACGGCAGATGTAGTTGCTATAGCAACAATAGGAGTGTGCGAGATGTTTTCTAGCATCACAGACATCATGTCAAGAACAGGTCCAGCATCACCTACCTGATCAATAACACCAGCCCAGTAAGTTGTATGCTCCTATAAACTATGGAAGAGCTTCATTTGAAGCTAACCATAATAATAATATACAGACAATGCTAAGAAGCTTCTGGCTGGAACCAAATTCACAAGGGATAAAGGTAAAGTGCAGCAAGTAGCATATATCAACAAAATGTTTCAGTTGGAGAGAAAAGGACCTTCTTTGACAGCTGGACTATGCATTCATCAACAGCCTTCCTGAGTTTGTCATTCCACTTTACCACTTCCAAATCTCTGCTGCCAAGAGTAACATGCAATGTCTTCTTCATATGTCTCACAAGATCACTTATAGCACCTATGGTTGCTGCTGAAGCCTGAGCTCTTGATTGTTCTGCAAGGGCAGCTATCACCTCCACGATGCTGAGTTGCATCTCTGGTTGCTTCAATACGGACTTGTGTTCAAGATGCTTTACTAGTATTGATATCATCACGTTAATGTTTTGCCCTGCAGAAGCCGGTTAAAGTAAATACAAAACATTGTCATGTGCATATCAAAGGTCTAGTTTCAGTTGTCTCGAATGGGATGTAATGGTGCACCTGAACTTTCCATTAGCATTTGCATGTCCAATAGAACACAGAGAGCAAGTGCATTCTGGGATGACCATGAATTATTATTATCGAAGTGCCGAAATAGGGACTCCAAAACACGACGGAATGTGGTTGACTCTTTGGACAGCTTTGCCATGTTGTGCACACAGATTCTTGACCAAAAGTTAGGATCCTTGGCATATTCCCTGCAACACAGGAGTCGGTCAAGAAACTTACCAATGAAACAAGAGGGAATAACAGATTGAAGTAAAAGAAGTTTAAAGAAGATGAATTACACAGGCAGCTGAATTTTTCCCTTATCACTAACTATGCTCTTCCAAGAAGGTATCCTAGAGATGGTAAATGGGAAAGGAGAGACATGACCCTCTGTTTTAAGGACGACTTCCCCCCACCGACTGCCTGGAGCTTCAGCGCCTTCATTGTCATTTTGCATCTTCTGAGACCTATAGCTTTCCAATACTACTTGAACAACCTAGCAGTTATAGTGAAAAGCAATAATAAAATTTGAGAACGCAATATGCTTGCATAAGAAACCTGCAGTCTGCCAGCTAGGCAAAACATATAGCAGGAAATAGTACTGTCCTAGATGGAACATGAATTATATTATAGCTGTCAACATTTGAGCAAGCTTGCATAAACAAACATAACTTTTTATAGGTTGTACACTGTGGTATTTCAACTGTCATGCATAAGCAAACATCTGAGGAAAAGAAAATGATGTCAACCTGGAGTTTGTAGGATGCATATACATATAACAGAAAGCAAATGCAAGAACTATTGGCAACTACTTACATTATCAAACTCTGACGAGATATGAGAAAGCTCACCCATAAACCAGATCTGTTCGACACATGAAATTGAACGATACTGTTAATAGTGAAGGATATTTGGTTTAAGAAGTTTGCAATGCTTAGATTAACAAGTTTATAAGTTGTAATAAACAAAAAAAGAATCAGAAGGTCACTACTCACTAATATCTGGCAAGACACACTAAATCACTCAGAAATCAGGATAACTCCATGATTTACAGTGGAACACATATTAAAGAGTTAGTTAATTCATAATTTTGAAGTAGCAAACATAGATAATTCATAATTTGGAAGTAGCAAACAACTGGATAACATAATTTTAGCACAATGGTGAGACATAGAACTATAAGAATTTACCCATAAACAGTGTGAGTTGTAAAGATAATATATAGTCAAATTGTGGGTCCACCAACAAGCATGTCTGGAGATAAGGAATACGCCAAATGATCAAATTGAGATGGAATTAAGGCTACACTCTAACATTGTTTCCCAAATTGCAAGTCCCCTAACGACTCCTTCAGATTTGTTTGATCAAAATGAAATGCTCGCCTAATATGACTTGGTAAAAACGTAAGGAACAACCGATACATGATAGCTATTGATCAAATCATGCAGGGCATTCCCTCAAAAAAGGTATCATGCAGGGTGATTTACCATAGCTGAAAGGGCTTGCAGGGCTGATGCACGGAGTGCATTGGCCTTCTCTTCTTCCTTTACTACCTGAGCTAGTTCACAGAGTCTTGGAATAAGTTCTTCCAAATTGAACTGATATGTGCCATCCACCTGGAATCAACTCAAAAGTCAGAAGACGATTTAGCTTAAAATAGATATGTGAGCACATATAGGGATCGACTGCTGGTTAATGGAATACCTGGGTGACAACAAAATCAAAAAAGGTTTCACAACCTATGATGCGCATGTCATCCTGCCTTGTTTGATCCAAAAGAGTGCGTATGATGGTCAATAAGCTACTTGCTAGTAGTGGCCTGCACTGAGCAAATTAGTTTTTAGACTTCATAGCCATTCAAAAAAATTACAAGTATAGAAATTATCTTATATTTGAAAACCAAACACTAGAACAAACTTGCTGCAATGTAAACAAAACGTGGAAAACACTCACATCTGCTCTTTACAAGAGACCAACAATTTGCGATATATTAGCACAACTACTTTTGCAAAGCCATACTGCTCATTTCTTAACTCTTTGTAACACCTTTGCTCCAAGTATGCTGTGATCTGCACAAATAGCAATATGCAACAGAATGCAGGTCTATTGGCAGCTGCAGAGTATTTACAATGTGTAAGGACAATTAAGGCAACAGTGACTGCACCTTTGGCACACGATGAGGGTTTCTAGCAACATACTCACACAGCTTCCCTATCCTCCTCTCGTTCGGTTCCTCTTCCTGCAGCGCAAGAAATTATGTCATGTTTCGGAAGAGCACCCGGTACCACCATAAGCAACGTAATCATGCCCGTATATTTTTCATGAAAACTACAAACCTATAAAGGATGAACCTAGTGGTTTGCGAGAACCGAAACAAGGTTATGCTGCGATTGTCCCCGTATCGTAAGGAGTTCATGGATGACAGAAGGAGGCCAATGACACAGACGCAAACATCGTCTGGGGCTCTGGTCAGGCCATAATTATCACGTAACCGCAGAATGTTCACATGGCACAGGATGAGCTAACCACACTACCGCAGTAACCAGCAGTACAAATAAGGAATTCATTCTATTTCTATCTTTCTAAGCAACACGAAATTAAGGCGCGTTGTTGGTCTCCAGGGAACCGAATTAATGGCGAGTAAAGGTGACCATGGAAGGGAAGCAGCTAGATTATAGCTAACCTAAGCAAATTACGAGCGGGGAGGAGGGATTATTATTAACCTGTGTTGCGGGGAAGATGTCGGCGAGGATCTTCTTGTAGCGCTTGACGGACTGCCTGGAGCGGGTGCGCAGCGAGGGGCACAGGTAGCAGAGGCCGCCGCACGCCGGCAGCACCTTCCTCGAGACCACCCCGGACACGGCCATCTCCGATCCTCCTCACCCGGGCCAAAATCCCACGCTTTACGTTCTGGCTACGGCATAGACACACAAATTGCAGTGAAGTCCGCATTAAAAAAAATCAAATCGATACGATCGATCGGGCATCCGCGTGCGTGGAACCGAAGCAAAACCATTGGAACCAGATGGGGGGGGCGGAGGGGAGCGTTACCTGCGTTTGAGCGCGCGAGGGTGTGGGTGGATGCCGGAGGTGGCCGTCGCCGTCGATCTCCTCCGCCGCCGCCTCCGACCTACCTCCCCGTCGTGCCGGGCTGCCGGCGACGGTGGAAGGGGAGACGGGGACCGGGAGGGAGGTGAAGTGACGAATTGGGTGGGATCGCGGAGGGAACTACGGCCGGCCCGGGGTTCGCGCGAGGATGTGCGCGCTGCGCGCACTTGCCAAATTTTGCCATGCCCGCTGCGGGATTCGGGGTGGCCTTTGCGGGCTCCACTTGTTGGTAAGACGTCGGGTCGCCGTTGCCCCACTGACAAGTGGGGCCAGGACGGCCCATTGCCTGCCGCTTCTGTAAAATTGGACCGTCTCCAATCGCTAGCCTGCCCTTGTTGATAGTGTCAGAAACGCCTGGTTTATGGGTGACCGTACTATAAATAGATGATGTTAGTCATTATAAAAAACTAATCACTTGATCAAGGAATAAAACAGGAAGAATGCCCTCTATACTTTTATCTCTTTATGTGTTCAATCTACTATTTGTTCTTGTATTATTCTACTCGATACTACGCTTGTCTACGAGGTGATCGTCCGGGCTGGACTCGCTAGCTACAGTTCCTCAACACGTTATCAGCACGATCGACTCTGACCTACTCTTCTCGGATTGAAAGGTAACCGTCGTAGCACAACGCTCGTAGATCGAATCGTTTTTCTAGATCGCTTTCAATTTCGCAATTGTTGCTTTCTATATTAGTTTATCCTACGGTGCAAATCCGCTCTAATCTACCGCGAGCCGACTTGAAGTCGGCACAATACCGATCGGTAGATTGCATGAAAGAGTAGATGATGATTGTACTATAGATTGCAAATCCGTTCTAATCTACCGTGAGCAGAATTGAAGTCGTCGGCCAAGCCAATTGGTGGATTGCATAAACAAGACAAAAAGGCCGACGAACCCAAGATAGTCAAGGCATTGCTTGCCGACATGTCCAAGACGCGCCCCATGGCGCCCCACGCCTAAAACCGTGATTTCCGCCACCACCGCCCATCACACGTGACGCCACCTCGCGCATAAATAAGACCATCGTCACCTCCGCTATGCCAGACGCTCAAGACGCACTGCCGTCGCTGCGCCATCGGCCACTCATTGCTTACTATTGGTCGGCTCATGAGACCGTAGGCTGAAGGCCACCACACCATCGCCACGCCGCATGAAGCCGCGCGACCAAGTGCATCGCGCCCGTGCCGCTGAGCTCTCGCCACGACTCGCGAAAATAACCACTAACGCCAACCACCACGCAAATATCATCGTCGTGCACTGCTGCCGCGCCGCTTCGACCTTCCGCCGCACATGCCAAGACTGCCGAGCCGCTGCGTTGCCAGAGTCAGAAGCGCACTCCACAGAAGCCGCCGCCGGCCAAGATCCGCCGCCGCTGCGTTGCGGCTTTCGTCATGCTCGGCCGACCGAACTCGCCGCCCAAAGCCGCCCACGCCATCGTGCGTCGCGCCTCGTGAGCCGGAAGCCGCTTATCGCGACGCGCCGATGCACACCTCCACCCGTAGCATCAAGGCCCGCGCCGCACGCCGCAATGCTCACGTGAGCCGCCGCCAAGCCCGCACTGCCGTCCTTTGACCGCCCACGAGGCCGCCCACCCGCCGCCGCACCATGCGCCGAACCCGCTTAACGCCGGCCGCCAGACGCGAAGCCGCCGCTTAGCGCAAGGCCGCCACGCCGCACGGGAGGCGCCGCCAATTGGGGTAGGGTTAGGGAAAACCTAATCCCTACCCCCCACTTTATATGGCCTATTTTGGGCATAATTTATACCAGTCTTCAATTATGTGGTAAGGTAATCACGGATGAGCAGAAGATTGAGAAGTCTCTCTACACCTTTCACCCGAATACGGTGCAATCCGCACGCATCCATCGTCAAGACGGCTATAAGGAGTATGTCAAATTGATTGGCATCATGTAAGTTTCAAAAGCTCAAAATGATGTTCTGAGTAAGAACTACATCTCATAGCCACCTAGTAGCAATGTTGGCCATGAAGCCAATGCTAGCAGCTACAAGGTGAGGAAGCCTCTCATAAAGAAAAGGGGCAAGAAGGGTAAGGTCGTGGGTCACATGTTATTAATGCTTTTCAGTCTACGAAGACGAGCAAAGGACAACATGAGGCACACCTCGCCATTGCAGGCACAGATGATCCACAGCCATTAGTTGTACTCATGGATGTGGACAGCCTAGTAGTAGCCCCCATCACTCCTCATTTGGACATCGTAGTGGCCGCATCCGTAGTTGCCCAAAAGGAGAAGATCGCCATGAAGCAGATTAAGACAGAAGTTTCTACATACTTTGCTGATTCGATCTAGTGCACGCATTGCACTTAGATATTTTTACAGTCACTTGCAGTTTGTGATTGTGATGGAACTTTGAATAATGATTGTAAGCTCTAGGAGAGCAAAACATTAAATTCTTATGATGAGTCCTGCAAGGCTTATTTTTTCTCGTATTTATAATAGCAAGTTATGTTCTGTTTTGGAGTATTTTATTTATGTGTGATTGCTTTCTACCTCATATTAATAAATACTTTATATCAGAACGCATGTGGCGCCCTATGGAGAAAGTGTGCTTAACGGACAGCGGCACAACGAATACCACCTTGAGAGAGATGATTTTTTTTCTCTCAGTCGATAAAAAAGAATGCTAGTAGTCTTACGACAATCGCAGGCAGCGATACTTGTATAATAGGCTCAAGAAGGGCCGCAATTATACTCTTGATTGGCACAACTTTGGTCATTAAAGAAGCATTGTTGTACCTAGAATCGACTAGAACTCTCAAGGATATTCACGCTAACGGTTTCTATGTAGAGACTGAAGAAGAGTATGGTAAAAAATATCTTACAAAGCGTGAAGAAAGTGGAAAAAGGTATTAGAACGACTCCCTTCATATGAAATTGGGTTATACTACACTAATATTAAGGCACTCGCAGCCTATATTGTCTGAACTTTTCTATCTTTGGCATGATAGATTATGCCACCCAGGTTTAGGATGATGAGAAATATAATTAACAATTCACAGGAACATAGTATCGATGTAAATAATTTCTCGAATCAGGAAGATTTTGTGTGCCCCGCATGTTCCACTAGAAAATTAATTACTAGACCTTCTGCTTGGAAAGTGAAAGATGAAGTCCCTGCATTCCCGAAACATATCCAGGAAAACTTTTGTGGTCCTATACAGCCCCTATAAGGGCTCTTTAGGTATTTTATGGTGCTCATCGATGCTTCCTCGAAATGGTCGCACGTATATTTAGTGTCCACGAGAAACCACGCTTTGACAAAGCTAACCTCGCAGATAATTAAAATTAGAAATAATTTTCTTGATCGTCATGTGAAGTCTATCAGAATGGACAACGCCGAATAATTTACTTCGAAGTCATTTCATGATTATTGCATGGCAATGGGAATTAGCGGTAAGCATTCTGTATCACATATCCGCACCTAGAATGGACTAGCAGATCTTTGAAGAATTGTAATTTACCAACTACATGTTGGGGACACGTAGTCCTACACGCAGCAACTCTCATCAATTTTACACCACTAGCATATAACATTCATTCACCTATGCAACTAGCGCAAGGGTCAACACCGAAAATTTCTCATCTTCGCAGATTTGGTTGTAAGGTTTATGTACCTATACCACCACCGCAGCGAACTGCAATGGACCCTCTCTGAAAGTCTGGGATACACGTTGGTTATGAGACATCATCTATAATTAGGTATTTGGACCATATAACTAGAGATTTGCATACTGCCCAATTCGCTGATAGTATATTAGATTATGATAGTTTCCCGTCATTAGGGGGAGAAAATCAACCCCTTGATGAAAAATATTAGAAAATAACGTGGCAAGCCACCCATGCACATGACACACGCACTAGTGAAGCAAATAGAGCAGTCCAGAAGACAAGAGAAGTCTAGAAGATAATTGAAGTCCGGAAGATAATTGATTTGCAAGCATTAGCGAATCAACCGCTTGACCACTTTAGTGATTTAAAGAGCGTGATCAAGTCACATATGCCTGCACGCAATGCACCGGAGATGGTTAAAATACCGAAGGAAAAAAAGGTATCCCTAATCCCATCCTGAGACCTCAGAAAGGATGAGAACTCTGGTCCCTCGAATCCGAAGTAACTAGGGACGCCTGGTGAAAAATGATAAGAAGGACTTGACACAGTCGATCACTGAAGTTTCCCAGAACCAGAAGGGGAGCTAGTTGAGACCTGGCACCAGTATGGAACCTTCAGGAAGAGGCATGCCGGATTTGAACATTCCCACGGAGGGTAATATCAACATAGATGTGTGCGCACACATCGGAGCTGAAAAACTAAAGGGACTTGCCCCCGTAATTGGAAGCAGCGGTGGGCAAGTAGAAGCATTAGAAGAATCGCCCTATGAAGAAATAGATATAAACTTGGTGACCACGGGAGAATCTATGAATAAGACAACAACCAATATCGATATTTACTTTGCAAAGAAAATTGTCACAATCATCGATCTTGATCCAGAGCCTGCATCGCTCGCTGAATGTAAGAAAAGATCAGATTGGGAAGATTGGAAGAAGGCAATAGAAACTGAATTATTATCTCTGAATAAAATAAATGTGTTTGGGCCTGTAAGCCGCACCCCTCCCCATGTGCACCCTGTAGGGTATAAGTGGGTATTTGTTCGAAAGAGAAATAAAAATAATGAAGTTGTAAGCAAGGCTCGTTGCACAAGGTTTCACTCTGCATCCAGGAGTTGATTATGAAGAAACATATTCCCCGGTCATGGGCGGAACTACCCTTTAGATATTTAATCTAAATGGCAGTAAACTTGAATTTAGAAATGAAATTGATGGATGTGGTAACTGCATACCTTTATGAAAATTTGAATTCAGATATTTATACGAAGATACCTGAATGTATCATTGTCCCGAACCAAGACAGAGCAAATAGAAATCTGTACAATGTGCAACTCAGAAAGTCATTGTATGGACTGAAGCAATCAGCCAGAATGTGGTATAATCGCTTGAAGCGACTTTCTATGCAAGAAAGGCTACACGAACAATGAGAATTGTCCCTGTGTTTTTATATGATGATCTCAGGATGGATTTTGTATAATCTCAGTGCATTAAGACGATCTGAATATCATTGGAACCTTGGAAGGTATTAAGAAAGCAAGCTCTTACCTGGAGTCGGAGTTCGAAATGAAGGATTTGGATAAAACCAAATATTGCCTAGGCTTGCAGCTTGAGAATGCCCCTGAAGGGATATTAGTGCATCACCAACCTACACTCAAAAGGTATTAGAAATTTTCGGCTTTGGAAAGGCATACCCTTCAAAAGTGCCAATGGTCGGGAGATCCCTACAGCAAGACAAGGATCCATACAGACCTAGAAAAGAGGGGGAGAAAGTCGTGGGACCAAAATTCTCGTACTTAAGTGTAATAAGAGCACTCATGTATTTAGCAAATTGTACTAGACCGGACATTGCATTTGCCGTAGACCTATTAGCAAGATATAGTGCAGAACCTACCAAAGGCATTGGCAGGGGATGAAGGACATCTTTCGATACCTCCAAGGAAGCAAAGAACTTGGTCTGTTTTATAGAAAGAACCAAGACCGGTCTATGAATGGCTATGCAAATGCTGAGTACCTGTCAAACCCGTAAACAGCCAAATCGCAAACATGCTATGTATTCCTATGTGGTGGAACAACAATTTCATGGAAATCGTCTAAGCAAAATATTGTATCGACTCCGGTGAACCACTCGGAAATCACAGCACTGTACGAGGCATCACGAGAATGTGTTTGGCTTCGGCGGACGATTCATCACATCCAGCAGTTGTGTGGATTGAATACCACACAAACCCCCACTATTATCCATGAAGATAATGTAGCTTGTATTGCACAAGTACAGATAAGTTATGTGAAGAGTCATCCCACAAAGCATATCAACCCTAGGTTCTTATATTCTTTTGAATTGCAAAAGATGGACGAAATTAAAGCACTGCATACTAAGTCATATGAAAATCTTACAAATTTATTCACTAAGTCACTTCCAGCATCTAGCTTTGAAATGTGCATACGTGGAATTGGAATGATAAAACTTAGAGAAGTGCATAATTCAGGGGGAGAATCTTCACGAACTCATTATTGAAACTTGATCACAAAGATCAAGTACACAAAGAATAAATCATGGAGATTAAATGAAATTGGGTGGATTGTACTCTTTTCCCTTAACGAGTTTTCCTGAAGTTTCTCGGCTAAGGTTTTTAATGAGGCAATTCATGCAACACAGCATAACGTGTAGCATGTACTCTTTCTCTAAATTTTTCTCACTGGGTTTTTATGGAGTTTTGACGAGGCATGAACATGTGAGAATGGGTGCCTAAGAGAGAGTGTTGGGAAACCATGGGCTTGGCCCAGCAGCTGACCCATAGGTGGGCGCCCCATCCAAACCCTAGCAGGGTCTCTAGACTATAAATAGGGGGTGCTAATCGTTGTAAAAGGCTGATCGTTTGATGAAGGAATAAAGAAGGGAGAATACCCCCTACATGTTTGTCTCTCTATGTGTTCAATCTACTATTTGTTCTTGCATTGTTCTAAGCGATTCTACGCTTGTCTACGACGTGATCGTTCAAACTAGACTCACCAGCGATGGTTCCTCAACAGATATATTTCTACACAAGATTGCAGATAGGCAACGTGTCTACCCCGTTTAGAAATGGAACATGAGCATATCATCAGGAATGGATATTGAACATATATATTATCACGTAGTGGCGAAATACAGGTGGTGCTTATGTATGGAAGCTAACGTAAAACAAGCATATCAAAAATGCATCTATCGGTCTTTTGCTATCCAAATGCATAAGTATATAGAATGAAAACAAAGTGAAATAAGAAAATACAATAAATGTAGTACCTGGCTAATGGAAGGTGTGTCCTAAATATTCGTAAATATATGAGTACCAACCTGTAGATAAAAATATCAAGTTTAGTGATACAATAGTAAATTATGAATACTTATAAACATAAAACTGAAACTGAAACATACCACTAAGACACTAGATTTGATAATGAGCCAAATTCACCCTGCCACTTTTCATGTCTCGAGAACGTCGAATGATTCTTTTAGTATCAAGGCTTCTAAATATCACTCGTTCAGTGTAATACAACATCAAGTCATTGAGCAATTCATCAGCTACCTTGTTGTGCAAATCCGTCTTGATAATCTTCATTGCTGAGAATATTCTTTTAACTGATGCTATTGCTACTGGAAGGATCAATGTCAGCTCGATGAGACGATAGACCAATGCGAAAGTTCTATTTTTTTCCTGTTTCAACCATCTTTTGAGCGACCTTTGCAAGATCATGACATTCATGAAACTCTTCATTTCTCTGAACACTGAGAATGAATGTTTTAAGCTGATTTCTTAACAATAAACGGTCAGCTATGATGAAATCAGCATCATAAATCTCAACAAGTCGAACAAGCTTATCCACGTCAAACTTAGAGAAGGACTTGCTTAAATCAAGACAAGACATGCATACCAATAACTCTAAAGAAACTTTATTGAAGTGATGATCCATCTCTGTCATAATGGCATCAAGAGCGACTTGAAAATGTTAACATGGTAATAGTGAAGGTGTCACCTTATGCTTCCAGCGTGCAGATTTACCCATAACTCTGATGTGTTCATCTATATTTAGGACACCAATCTCATTTGTCTTATAAAAGCTTTTGACTTGGTTGAACAATAGCTCCACCCATTGTCCCTCATGTCTTGCAAGCACGCTTTGACATCCACAATCAAACCCATGGATTCAATAATGTCTTGATCCTTTTTTTCAAAGATTGTGATTACTCATGTGTAATGCTCAACAAGTCTATCAAGAAATGCATGATGCATACAAATTCAAAAATTTCCATCTTTTATATCAAACATGTTGGTCCACCATGACCTGAAGGGAATGTGATGCATCTTCACACATCATCTCTAACACCCCAAGCACTGATTCCCACATTTGGTATATATGAAGCAAGGTTTTGAGATGTGAGCCCCATATAGTATCTCCATGGTCTAGCTAGGCTAGTTTTCTTATTCAAGCATGTTCTAGTTGAAAGCACACTATTCTCCAATTTCCCCAGTAAGACTTCCTGATGCTTTTCCACCAAAGCATCATTTCTCTTACAAGATGCACTCACAGTGGTCACTATAAAGGGAACATAGTTGAAGAAATCATCAATATCTCTACTACAACTTGCAACAATGACAACCACTAACTGCAACGGGTGGGCGAAACAATGGACATAGAAAGCATGTGGATTCTCATTCCGTATTAATATTTGCAAGCCATTGAATTCCCCTCTCACATTTGAAGCTCTATCATAACATTGTCCACGTAGCCTAGAAATAGGTAGATCATGCTTAGCAAGCAAAACAACCACAGCTTCCTTCAATGCAACTGATGTACACAAAGTGGCATGCTCAATATCAAGAAACATTTCCATGATCTTTCCTTCTTTATTCACAAACCTACATGGCACGAATTATGCATAGTTAGAACGATAGAATAAAACCACAATGCACAAATCATAAATGATGTGACTAAAAAAATATAATATGTACTACTAACCTCACAATCACGGACATTTGCTCCTTTATTGATGAATCATGGGACTCGTCAATAAGCACTACGAAATTCCTATCTCCAATCTCATCCTTAATCACCTGTGTGACCTCTTGTGCACAATATTTCGCGAGTTCCTTCTGTATATCCAAATAAATCATCAAACAATTGCCTGCACCCTCAAATTCAAATGCATCCTTCACATCCACCCTCTTATCTTTGTATCACTCCACCAACTCTATAAAATTGCCCTTGTTCATGGAAGTAGTAGATTTATCATGTCCACGAAAAGCTTCACCCTGCATAATGAGATATCTTGCATGATATAAAGAAGCAGTCAAACGAATCTTGTATGCAATTTTGGACTCCTTGCTATAAATACTTAATTTATGTTCTACACTTGCTCTTTGATTGTGAAAATCTTCACAATATATCTTTGCAATGCTGTGGACACTACTAGGTCCACCAACATCTGCGTTGAAAGATTGCATAACACCTCTCCAATTCACATACCCAACTTTTGTGAAGACATCTCTCCCAAAGTGAGTGGGCTATGTCGGTTTCTTAAAAAGAAAGCAATAGAAACAAAAGGCGGCATCATTTTTCACACTATATTCCAACCAATCGAACTTCTTATACCATGATTCTTGAAAGGATCTACAAATTGAACCCTTCCATTTTGTTGGAACATTGTGACCAATTGGTTGAGTTAGGCCCTTCAACAAATATGCCCTCATTACTTGATCTCTTGTCTCATTGGGATAATCTTCAATTGGTTTGCGACATGATAGATTGACAATAATTTCATCTAGATTAAATTAATGTGGAGCCTTCTTTGCTTGAGTTGTGCTCTCTGTGGTTCGAGGGTTGCTGCTAGTTGCATTATTTGAGAAATAATTACGCAAAGTTTGCTTCTCTATTTTTTTTTCCAAATCTATGAACAAATTAGCAATTACCAATCAAACAAAATTGTTGTTGTCTATTCACTCTAAATGACACATTCACAACTAACAACAAAAATCAGTGAGAACTGAAAAGTGACATGCTATTGCTATTGCTATTGCCTTATTGCCTCTGCTCCAACTCTACTCAAACTCCAAACCATGTTGCCGCACCGCCTCCTGTCTTGTCTGCTTTGCCGCCTTCGCCGTCGGGTCCTCTGCTCTGTTGCAAGCTGCGTTGCCCTCACCCTTTGCTCCAGCCTCCAAGCTGCGCTGCCCTCTGCCCCTCCCCTGCAGGCTACGGCAGCCGCCTGCTGGTCTTTTGCTCCAAGTCGTCATCGCGCTTGTGCGCCCTCCGCGGCTCCGCCCAAGCCCTCTACGGCCCACACTCTTGCCTAGTCACCGCTGGCTGCCAGGCCCGCCACTACTGTCACGTGCCCTCCACTGCTCCCTCCGCCAAAGACCTCTGCGCCTGTGGCCCGTGTTCTCACCTAGGCTCGCCACCGTCGTTGCGGCGCCAAGCCCTCTGTGGCTCCACCCACGTCCTCTGTGGCCTGCGCCTCCCGCCTCGTCGCCATTGGCCACCACCGTTGTCGACCGCCGCTAGTCTCTTCTCTAGGGTTTGACCGTGGAGCGGTGGCGGCGGCTTGGTGCGTGGGGGCTGGGGCTTCCACTTCCTCTGGCGACTGGTGCTTGGGGCTCCCACTTTCGCTAGACACTGAATCCCTAATGGGCCTCCAAGATGCCAACCCAAGATGGCCCAGCTGGTGGGAAGGGGGCCCCAAGTGTTCGGCGGGGGGAGGCCATGCTCGAGCATACACCAGCACGGATGCTAGCGTTGCCACTGTTATCACGAACATATTGAACATATAAGACTACAAATAGACAACCGTTGGCCCTGTCATGAGCATATTGGTCATTAGTGTATGCATCAGCTACTATACTGGATTAGCCATTGGCTTGAATCTCGTGCTAGGTAACTTTGTGCATGAACCAATCATTGGCTAGCGTAGGGTGCGCAAATTTGCCGTAGGCGAATAGCTTAGATCGGATTCGTACGTGTATTAGTCGTTGGCGAATAATAGCAAATGGAGACCGGCGGCGGCGAAGTTGTTGGTTTGATGCTACCGACGGAAGAAGAGTGAATTCGTGCTCACAACATGTTGTGTAATTAGCACATCCGAGTAGTCGTCTCGTTGCTTACGTAAAAATATATCATACGCAAACAAAGAAGAAGAACACAAAGAGAGATGTAGCCCTAGCCTTACTTCTTTACGGTCAATATGAGATGTGTACAAAATAGCTAGACGCACCTATGTTTATTGGGTGAGCAGGTCCTCCTTGAGGGTTCATCTAGCAATGTGGGACTAAAAGCTCCTATAGCCCTTATTAGACTGATTTAGGTAAGTGTCCACATTTCTTAAAATAAAAAGCTAAGTGTCCACGTATTAATCCTTCGTTACTCTAAAAATTGACTCCTAATGCAGCATCCTTATTATGTCACGTCACCTTTGAAAATGTAGCCATCAAATCGTATTCAGTTAAAATATCGACCCTTGGATCTTAAATACTGAAGAAATGTTTTGGTTAAACATCTTTCAGTTGAAATGGTGGAATACTGTGAAACCATATGCATTGTTTCATGGTATAAATAGACGTCATTCAATAAACCCGCAGCAAAGTGTGAGTGATATACTAGTCTTATACTAAAGTTGAGCGTAAAATGAAACACAAGAGAGCGTCACATCACTTTTTTATCATTCGATTTCATATCTGATGGACACAGTTACACCGAACCTAGACACTTCTACACTCTAGAATACTATTGAGTTGCACCTTCGTTAGAATCATGCACTCGAGAACTTTCTATTGAAATATTTAACGGTACTAAAATAGTAAAAATTGGGAGCAAAAAGAAGCACAAGAGATCACCACATCACCACTTTTTTTCTCCATCTTTTAATTCAGATCCAATGAACACTTTTGCACCTAAGCTACGTACTCATACATTTCAAAATCCTCTATTAAGTTGCACCTACGCAAGATACTTGTACACTCTAGAACACTCTATTGAGATATTTAATGTAACACCCCGGCCCAACACGGAGCCTAGAATGACACTAAACTAACCTAGCTATCAATTTTACAACAATTAACACTAAATTATAGCAGGATATCCAAGAAAAAACTCGTCCACGGGCCACAATAACACAAGGATAACAATAAAGAAATCATGGATAATTAATTCATCGGAAGTATGCCAAAAAATAATAAACCAAGATCAACGCAAAACCAAACCAATCAAGTCTATTTAATGAATAATCAACTAAGGCTAAGCAATAATATCCATTCCTAATTATAACTTATGACACTAATAAATTGTATCATAATCAATATTTCTTGTAATCGAGTGAATGACATGATTCCAAATGTGTGTTGGCCCTTCCCATGAGCAATATCATCAACGGTCACCTAAAAACAACAATAGAGCAAGGGTGAGTCCATGACTCAGCAAACACAATAATAAACAATGAGCAATGCTTAATCAACGGTAAACCATATCATCATCATCATCATCAACTGTTTCTCTTTTCTTTATTTTCATACTCAATCACCTAATTCTCTTTTCATTCAATGCATCCCTACGCTACATGTCCACATGCACTTCTTTCGCGTATACTGGTATAGCGTGATTGAACACTCGCGACATGTTCACTCTCAAGTCTGTCCTCCTCAAGGATCGGAGACCTCCTCCACTCCCATGGAGTTGTGATCACCATGACCACCTTCTCATATGCAATGATATTTATAAATGCACATTTTTTCATAGATTCATCATTATTAACATCATCCAATGTTCTCATATCCATCAATACGAATAAAATCATGATCATTCACATTGCTTGCAATTAAATAAAGTAAAAGAAAAAACAACATAATGACAATGAGTGGTAAAGAATACGGTGATCAACCAATGAACACTGTCTACCATGCACTTGCCTCTTTATCCTTGTGAAGTTGGATAGCGAAGTGGCGGCAAAGCACAAAAGACCACACTCCCTGGACAAACAATTCAAAATACATATCAAAATCATAACATCACAACACCGACACTGTATTCTAACCGTCATCGCACTTATACGCTAAACCGACCCATTTAACCCAAAACTATCGGACGCACTACTCGCTGTCCCAGTAGTAAAACAGCTCTAACGTATTCATCCGAACCTCAAATTCAACCATCCAAGACTTTCTGGAATTCCCACAAAAAACCTACAATTTCCTAGTTACGACGAACCTCTGATTCTATCGTTTTCTACCCCATTTCTTTACCCGAAGACCGTTCCAGAATCTGTCAGAATAGTCTGTTTCAAAATTTTATATCTTTAATTCTAAAACTTAAAAATATATGAACTACACCAGTTCTTGAAATTACACAAAAATTTATACATTATTCAAGTTGTCACCACAATTTAATTTTACCATCTACTATATGAAATCGACCCTTCTTTACGACGTCTGCCAACCACGTCCAAAATATGGACAGCGACCTTCCTGAGACCGTATATTTTCACTCGCTACTCCAATTCTAATGTTCCAGACCTTCCTGGAAAGCTAACGAGATCACCTAACTTTTATCTAATTATACCAACCTCTGAATTCGATTCTAAATATCCCTAATCACCCCCCCACAAGGTTTTGCACCTAACCTTGATGAATTATAGTAGGTTGAAAACTAACTTTCCCCTAATGAAAACGACATACAAAATTAACAGCGACTAATCCATGGCAATACCTAGGGATTACCCTTGAATATCACGACGTCAAACGCGATTCCCTAGTTCTTCCCTCCTTCTTTCCCTTCCTTTCTTTCCTCCCTTCTCCTCCTCTTGCTGGCTCCTTTCTTGCCGATGCTTGGTAGCACAGAAAATCACAGCTGACACCACATTGAAAGCATCTAGGCCCCTAAAAAGTGTTTTGCTAATTAATGACAATATGTGAATATGGGACTAACATATTTATTGAGTATTTACAAGGTTTAGTTCTGGTGACGAATATAACAACCTGGAGATGCATGCTAAAGGTCAACACCAAGATCAATATGGTTCAAAGACAAGGTACAAGTAGTCTAGGATCCTTTTTGTATTTACCAGTCTTATGAGAAAAGGATGGAAGACCGGACTATATGTTAAATATCGTACTATTAAGAGAGATCATGACTAATAGCTTGATAACATGTTCTTGTGTCTTTTGGATCAATCTAGGATCATGCATGCACTCAGAGTTTATTTTGAAAGCCAACTTTGCATTTATCAGGAAAGTCGGTAGTACCGACGATTTGTTGGCGGTACTACCGCAAAGCGGTATGACCGGGATAGTGGTGCGGTACTACCGCAAAACGGTCGTACCTAAAACTTGTTGGCGGTAAGTATTTTACACAGTGACACCCTTTTTGAGCATGTTGCTCACCTGGTAAGCGGTAGTTCTGGATCATACCTGGTAGTACTACCGCATCGCGGTATGACCGCAAATCTTGAGCGGAACTACCGCAGCACGATCAGTCCGAATTTTAGTAAGCGGTATGATATTTCCAGTAGGACCAGTTTTGGACCGCAAGTGGAAGTGGTCGTACCACCCATGTAGATCAGAATGACCGGCGAGCAGAACTACAGCATGATCAATGGCAGTAGTACCGTGTTGAATTTCCAACAACTCTTTCAGAGGTAGTTAATGCGTCTACGCTAGCCGTTACTGTGCATTTTGGGAAGGTGCGGTAGTACCGGCCGATGAATGGCAGTACTACCGCTCGTGCTGAAAAGTTCAGAGTTTTTGTCTCCAATGGTCGTTTTGTTTGTGGGGGGTATAAATACCCCTCCACCAGCTCAAGGACAAGGGGAGAGACTTCATTTAACATCTTTGAGCTAAGAGCATTATCTCCACACCTCATATAAACTTATTGCATTCATTGTGAGGTTGTTGAGCAAAATTCAAGTGCATTTATTCTAGATTGATCCTTAGCACTTGATTGTTGTCAAGCAAAAAATGTGGTTCTTTACTCTTGGTGTTTACCAATACCTAGACGGCTTGGCGGGAGTTCGTGCGGTGATCTCTTCAAGAAGATTGTGAAGAGGCCCAACGCCGAATTGTGAGTGGTTTGATGTTTACCATCTCCGGAGTAGAGGAAGAACAACCACTAGTGAAATCGAGGTGAAGGCTTAATTTGTGGAGCCGGCTTGATTAGTTCAAGCTTCCTCAACGTGGACTAGTGAAGACCGGCAAGTCTTCGATACCACGGGAAAAACTTCATTGTAATAACTTTGTTTGTTTAAAAGTATTTGGACTTTTTGGTTGCAAGCTTGTAATAGTCTAGTTAAAAACTTATTCTAGATGCTTTTGACTCTTATGCTATGCTACATCACTTATGTTCATTAAAGTTTATGTTATCAAGCATGTTTGTCGTGATTACTATCTTGTTATGCTTCAATGATTAATCTTTACATTGTTCCTCATATTCAATAAATAAAGGAAACTCCGTCAAAAAATTCCAAAAAATTATACATGTGCATGAAAATCACTTTATGAACCTATATGCACATATTGAGGGGGAGTTTTGTTTATTTATGGATTGACTTTGAAAGCAACTAATTTTCCATCTCTTTTGAAACTCATCTCAAGAATTATTTGCAAATCAAAATTCAAAAACTAGAATATACAACTTGATGTATATTCAAACCCTTCAATTCATTCATATTGCTTATGTTGTCATCAATTACCAAAAAGGGGGAGATTGAAAGCATCTGGGCCCCTAAAAATGATTTTAGTAATTAATGACAACAATGTGTTATGGGACTAACATGTGTGCTAAAGTGTTTTAAAGGTTTAGTCCCGGAATTTGAATGATGACATGAAAATGGCAATAAAAAGATGATAGAAGATTGACATGGCTCAAAACAAAGGTATTGTATAGCCTAAGGATTCTTTTATTGTTTTTACCGATCTCGGTGTTTAGAGAAAGGACTGGATTTGTAGGTTAGATGCCGTACTATAAAGAGGGATCATGGCTAGTAGCTTGAAAGTTTATTTTGTGCCATTTTGATCAACCAAGAGTTATGCATTGCATTTAGTTTTGCTTCTGGAAAACTTTTCACCAAATCGGCAAGATCAAGATCTAAGAAATCGGTACTATCAATGATCTTGGTATGACCGAAGTCCAGTTGGCGGTACATATTTTTCAGAGAGCATGTTTTGGGAGTTTTTCTTCTCCCCTGAAAACGGTATGACCGCATCCTTTAAGCGGTACTACCGTAGTGTGGTAGGACTGATGTTTACATGGCGGTATGTTATTTCCAAACATCGTGTTTTTTTGTGATTCTTTAATCATCTGGAAATCGGTAGTTCCGCTCTAGCCGAGTGGTGCTACCGCTGTGCGGTAGTACCGGACCTTGTGAGTGCGGTAGTACCGCATCTTTATTTAACAACTAGTTCAGAAGCATTTAATGAACAACAGTCGACCGTTGAACAATGAGTCCGGTAGTACCAGGTTTCTACAACGGTACTATCGCATATGCTGAATTTTTCAGGACTTTGCTTCAAACGACTAGTTTTATGGTTGGGGCTATAAATACCCCCTCACCTGCACCAAGCTCATAACCTTGGACCTCAATGAATACATTTGAGCCTCTAGTGCACTCTCTACTACCCATTTGCTCATATTTCTCATTTTGAGGTAGTTGAGAGCATTCAAGTGCATTACATCATTGGTTGATCCTTTTGGCACTTGATTTCTTCAAGTAAAATATGTGATTTATTACTCTTGGAGCTTGTCGGCACCTAGACGGCTTAGAGAAGAATTTGCGCAATGATCTCTTCAAAGAAGATTGTGAAGTGACCCGGCAAAGGTTGTGAAGTGGTGTTGTGCTCACCATCTCCGGAGAGGAGGAAGAGCAACTCTAGTCATCGAGGGAAGTGCTCGTGTGGAGCCGACTTGATTTGTTCAAGTTTCCTCAACGTGAATTAGTGAAGACTAGCAAGTCTTCGATACCACAGAAAAAACATCGTTTGTCTTCATTGCGGTTTATCATTTGTCTTTACTTATTCCACATTTACTTTTCTAGCAAATTTAGTTGTGTAGAATTGCTTGGCTAGGATTGTATTTGGTATTGACATAGCTTTGAAGTTGTCTTAAATAGCATAGAATTTATTCTTTGAATTGTGCTAGGTTTCTTTGTTAAGGCATTCTAGATAAAATTAATAGTTAATCAAAAGATTTTTCGAAACCTCCTATTCAACCCCCCTCTAATCGGTTATTCTTGATCCTACGGAATGCCAATCAAAAAGTCTACCAAACAAGGAATGAAGTGAGATTACATCAATGTTGGCCATCCTGTCAATAAGCTAATGGAGATATCATCTGGCACCTTCGATTTCTGGGACAAGCTCGTTGGCGATGTCAGACATTTTGTTAAGATGATGGAGAAACCCAACCTCAAACAGTCCAATTTGATTAGTTGCAGACAGAATATGGCGGAAACGGACCTACAGGAATGGAAGATGGAAGAAAATAATGAAAAAGCATTGGTTGTTGAAGGAACGGCTGACCAAGCATAGGAAGTACTAAAAAAGGAACTCAACAAGAACATGCAGATTTTCACCGCAACAACTTCAGTCATAAGGCAACAGTAAGGACTCAGTATCCCCCAGGAGTAGTTAATATTGTTATGCAATTCTACATGCCTTATTACATGGTGGTGTTGATGCGACTTCTTTTTTAGGAGAAGCTGCTTTTGCCTTTGAAGCTTCACCGTCTATTCTAGTGTTGCTGTATGGAACATTGTTCATGTGGTTAATCTCTGAAGCATTTGATGCCAAAGGTGCAAGACAATCATCATTTGGGAAGAACTTCAAGAGAAATGGAATGCCTTTTTCAATAAGTAATGTGTACTAGTGTTGGAAAACGTTATGTAAGGTTAGCTTTTGGTTCTGTTTTAGAAGAGTAGTGAGGCTAGTTGCTCTCGGTATTAATATGCATTTATACCACGACCTGTGATGTATGAAGATTTCTTAAGACACGAGAAACTACTGTAACCATGTTGTCTGGTTGGAATTTCACCACTGTTCAGCAGCTAATGTCTTTAGGCCCCTAGATCATTATGTACAATCAGGTCTAGAAGCCCAATTAGAAAAAAAGAGTCGGGTGACACAAAACCTTGATGATTTGACAAGTGATTGATAGAAATGGTTCTTGAAATATAATCATTCCTAGTATTATAGCGGAAGGAAACGGAGGCCTCTCGTTCAATCCGTACATTTAGTCATCTTATCGTGGAGCGACGCGTGTCCCCGTTTCGCCGATTCACGTGAGCGACAGAATGCCTAGCTGGTCTCCCGGTCATTTGCCTCATGTGTCGGTCATCGCGCTGCTTCGTCCCGGTCTTGACCTCGCTCAGTGTGCCTCATCAACCACTACAGCCCTCTCTCGAAGGCTCTGAAGTTGCAGGCCTCCTCCCCTTCCCCTTCGCGGCGCTCCTCCCTCTCGTCAGATCGCCTCGTCATGGAGATCTCCGGCGGCTCCGGCTGGGCGTCCTCCCCTTCCCCTTCGTGTCGCTCCTCCCTTTCCCACCACATCGTGTCCCTGCCTGCGGAAATCTCCGGCGAGGCCATGGCCCCCTCCATCGCCGAAGCTGCGAGCTTCCTCCCCTTCCCCTTCGCGGCGCTCCTCCCTCTCCCGCCGCCGCACGTCGCTGCTTTGGGTACGGCACCCGAACCCTACACGTTTGGTTTCCTCTATTCATCCACGTCTCGATCTGCTTTTGCTTTTGATATTGGTTTTTGTACAACAGCACGTCGTGGCTCATGATCTACGCCGTCGCCGAAGCTGCAGGCCTCCATCGCCCCCACCTACCCGACCTCCCGCGGTCGGCGGTCCCCGCTGCTGCAGATGGTGTCTTCGGCCCCCTCGCCGTCAACCACCCCCCGGTGTTTTCTCCAATCACAGCCAAACACGTCACTGGTCAACAGTTTGCTACACAGTGGTCGTTCTCCAGATAGTAGTATTTCCGATTTTACTTCTGGGGTCATGTGTCATTTCGTTTCCTGATTTGGTCGGCTTCGGTTTAGAGTTCCTCCTTTGGCATCAGAACAAGATTCCTGATTATGTACGTTTCGTTGAATTGCTAGAATCCAAATTCCATTTACGTCATTTCTTATTGCTCTAATTTTTGGATGATGCGACTATGTACATGTGCTTCTGTGATAGACAGTTGTTTTTGGAGCAATTCACTTTCTCTTGGAGATTTAATTGTCATTGTGTTTTTAGTTGTCTGATCGGACGGATGGACCTTAGCCTTGTTACTGATGTGTTGTGCAAGCGATTCTATCAACGGCAATTGGTCGAGGAAAATATGAGCCATGTCGTCAATAAAATGAGGCAGAGCGGAGTGCATTACAAATGAAAGGATATCTTGAAGGTAAAATAATCCTATTTTGTTCTTTTGGCTGTCCTTGAGAATCCGGGATGGCCATGGAGTGGTTTAGCAGAAAAAAGTATAAATGATTGAAAGGTTTTACAATACAGCTGGTGATGTATAAATATGGTGGTTGGGGGGTAGGATGAAACGGTTGCCAATGCAATTTGCTAGAAGCTACAAATATGTAAATGATATGTAATGTATCTACATGTTTTGGATGGAGATTTCGTGGTTCTTACCTGAAGCTCATTGCTGTTGTAGCCTACGACCCTCTCACATCGTAGGTATTTCCTTTGCAAATCTTTGTGTTATATATATATATATATATATATATATATATATATATATATATATATGTATGTATGTATGTATGTATGTATGTATGTATGTATGTATGTATGTATGTATGTATGTATTTTCACCCTGTCTAATGTATCTACATGTTTTTGATGGATATTGCATCAAAATACTTTTTCACCTCACTTTTCTTGATCACCTGCTGCGCTTCATGATTGACTTGTTCGATTAACTTCCTAATATATTTACATGTTTTTGATGGAGATCGCATGGTTCTTACCTGACACTCATCGATGTTGTTCTGCTACGAGTCCTCCCCATAACCATTGTACCCTGCGACCCTCTCACTTCGCAGGTATTCCCTTTGCGGATCTTTGTGTTTTGCTCAATAAAAATGATTTCCCCCCAACCTAATGTATCTACATATTTTGCATGAACATTGCATAGTGCTTGCCTGAGGCTGATCACTGTTGTTCTGGTATAGGTCCTCCCCATAAACGTTGTAGCCTGCAACACTCTCACTTCGCAGGTATTCCCTTTGCAGATCCTTGCATTCTTCCCAATAAAAATACTTTTTCTCATGACGCTTGTTGTATTGATTTGTGTTCGATTTGCGCTGGATGATGAAATGCATCCGCGGTTTTAGCAGATTCGCATTGTTTGACAGCTACGAATTTTTAGTTGAAGCTTTCTATTCTTCTTTTCCACTGTTCTGAATCTTTTAGTATAACTATACAGATGCATTGTTTAGCCTGTGCTTAGAGGTAGTACTATTGACAGATGGTGCTTGCTATTGTAGTCCTCCAGAGACCAACTTAAAGGTAGTTTGTAGTCTTATTGCAATGGTAGGAGCAATGCCGTTTTCTTGGCTGCCATTTTTGTACATGTCAAAAAATAATAATTTAATTCCATATTCGGGATATCCTTTTTCAGCAGTCTGTCTGTATAACATACACCGTTCCAATGCAGTACTTATTCCTCTAATCTGCTCTAAAGATTTGAAGCACTACTTTCCTTTAATCCACTAATTATTTGCATCACTGATTCCAGTTTGTTAGCTTCTGATATAGCTAAACCGTGCCTTTCGATTCCTTTATCATAGATTGCCATGTACCAAAACTGCCATTGTGGAGAGCCTTATTTTCCAATGCCTTATGTTTACTGTATTGGCATATCATACTTCCAGGATAATTCAGTCTATGTCCTTGTTTAACTCCTTTTGGAATTCCTTTTGTTAATCCAACGAGAAGAAGAGATGCCCGGATACCTGAGTCAGATAAGAGTCATACTACATAGGCAAATATCCCGTGTTAATGTATTTCTCGATAACTGTAACATGCTTCTGATTGATGTTATATTGCTTACGGGTTCTCATTTTTTTGGTTAAGGGAGTAGACAGTGTGTATTGCCTCTATAGTAGGATTAGTTGTTACGATTGTGGCATGCGCCTCAGTAAAAATTAGCCTTGAATCCTAAGTATTAGAGAATACACCAAATGCTTGCTAATCATTTTTATTGTTTTTTTTCCTTATAGACCAGTGTATGGAATTACCTTTGGTAGTCGAAGGAAAAGAAAAGAAATAGATGACTGGATGCATGGATCAGATACTAATCATACGAAATTCCCAAATATTCCATGTTAATGTCGTTCTGCATAGCTGGAACATGCTTTTAATTGACGTTACGTTGCTTGCGCGTTTTACTTTTTTTAGGGGTTCACGGTGTACGCATTGTATATTGTCTCCAGAGTGGGATTAGTTATCACCATTGTGAAATGCACCTCTCTAAAAGTTTTCGCATAATGAATCAATGCTTTTTACGATTATTGAAGAACATGTAAGTGTTATGCAAGTGTTATATCCTACTGGTTACAATGGAAAGACTTTGTAGCACTATTCTTTCCTTTCTCATCAATATATCATACATCAGACCACTAGGTCCAAATTATTGTCAGCTTACATATTTACACCAGTCCATCCACATACAAGTCCATACCATCTATCCCTTCGCCTTGACACATATGCATTTCGATTGTATTTACTAATATGTTTTCTTACTCACCTACCCATAAATGTATTTTTTTTATTACATACACATGCAAAAAAAAATGTATAGCTTATCGTATCAGTAGTTACGTGATACATTTCAGTTGCACTTCAGAGAGAAGAAACATCTCTGTTTCTTGTGAGTTATTTTCCCCACTTGTGAGATATCGTTAATTTCCTTTGTTTTGTCATCAGTGTACTAAATTATTGATACAGGAACAGGTCCCACCACTTCGTCGAACTCGATATTTAATTGGTACGTTGTCCCTGCAATTTTTCCATTTATCTATCCATGTTTAGATAGTGTGGTGTATAGTGTAAGTTCTACAATACCCACACTCTGCTCTATTGCTAACAATGATCTGTGTTTGTTGTTCGCTGGATACTCGTGCATGCTACATCTGTTACAACGCTGATATGGGTATGTTCTGATGTTTACATGTTAGTGCCCTATTGTTGTCTACATGACTCTTGGATGTTGGACGCATTCTTAGCTGTCACGGATTCTTGCAGTTTGCCAAATCCATTCCCGTGAAGAAAAAAAAACCTGCATGCTGTGCTTTCCCCTAACGTTTGCGAAAAAGAAATGTTTTGCTTTTTTAGTGCAAAACTAATTTCGCGTTTTATGTATATGTTCAGCGATCTCCTATCTACTGCTCGGTTACATGTCTCAGACAAACACCAGGTCAGATCATTTTCCCCCTTTTTTTCCCCTTTTGCACCTAACGTATAGTGTTAGCATCGAAGCCGATCTCTCACAGTGTACAAAATGCCATCCATGGAAAAAAAACTGTGAGCAGTGAAATTTGGGTTCATTTCTCTAATTCTTTCTTGCATGAATCGCCTTATCAAATAATCTTAGTTCGATGATCTTTACAACCACGCTTTCTTCTTCCAAGGTTGGTTAGACAAGTATAGTTAAAGTTATGAAACAATTATTACAACTTTGGAAAAAAAAACCCTTTGGGTAGGTAAGCTAAACATTGCAAAATGATATGATTGCATTTTTGTGGTTGTGAGACCCCGGTTTATTAGGCTCATAATACTTAGTCATCCAATTGACCCTAGTATTATCAACTAAATAAACCGTGTCTCGAGATATATGTACTTCCCAAGAATGCAAGACACACAACTCATTACAAAAGAATGCATCAATTCCATTCAAACACATAGAATGAACAAGCAACAAACCGAAGTTAATATAAATGAAGGATAGTTATTACAAAAGAGAGGCCGACCGGCCAAATAACAACAAGTCTACTAAGATAACAATGAAGCAAAAGTGCCATAGAGATGGCCATAACAAGAGCCAACCAAGGTGCCTTAACCCACAAGGCAATCGACCGACCGCCAAGCTAGTCGCTTTCCCGACCATCAAGACATCTCATTAAAAAGTAAAGCCCTTTGGGCTCTACCTCCTCTGCAACAAAGTTATTAAGCAAAGCAAATGAGTACAAAAATGTACTTGCAAGACTAACGTAGTATAACGTAACTATAGTTTAACTACATGCAAGCTTTATTTAATTGGATGAGGCTTTGGACTCATTTTTAGCATAAAGCAAGTTTTCATTTGCAATAATGTAATAGATTGAAAGCAATTTGACAAAGCATTTTTAATTGTTGAAGTAACAACGAGATAATAACATAATAACAACAACACGAACAACCTGGAAGTGACTAACCCAATAGCCACCACAACAATAGCATGAATTACCCATTCATACCACCCATGTCAAGTTTTAATTAAAGGTTGTAGTCTAGTTCTCACGGGGCGTATCCGAGCGTGTTCATAACCTAGGACGAGGCTATTCGAATAGTTTTAACACTGCAGGGGTGTACCAATGTACCCACACGTCAAACCGCCTTTTCGCTAAGCTATTTAGCACACTTCCTTTGGTATCTGCAAGACGGCTAAGTCCTACGAGACATTTCCAATGGATGATGCTAATTACGAGCCATAACCCACGGGATAAGGACACATTAGGCAGTCTAGCCATTCCGCTAATGCTCCCTCCCAACACCACACACACACATTTTATTTAAACATACCCACCGACCAGCTCATAATTAACACCTCCCAAAGTACTTAGTCAAGAGAGGTCCTATATCCCCTCGTGTGGTTAGTACGCATAATAATGCTCAAGACGGCATGCAAGTAACTCGGTCCTTGTTGACTTAGGCATACCACCACATTCCAAAAACCACATCATCCGTCTAATATGCCCAAGTCCAATTCAATCTTTTATTTTCATATTTTTACTTTACAAATTAACAAAGCACAAGTGCTGGACATAAAGGAGTAATAATTAGATTTATGTGATCAAGACCATCGACTAAGTCGATGATCGCCCATTACTACCGATACTAAGCATGTCTAAGCAATTGGAATCGAAAACTACTAAGTGATAAGAGCTCATCCAACGAGCCCAAACCACAGCAAATAACCTAGGCTCATGGTAGTAGAGGATAAACAATTCCTACAGATTATGCAACTATAGGATTGCTAGCGATGTTTTAACACAAGTAGCATGCATACATACAAGTAAAACAATATATTAACCTTAAAGTAATGGGACGATAGAGGGGATATGATCAAACTGCTTGCCTTACTGTTGCTGGTCAAATTGTTGCTGAGGATCGCTCACGGGATCAACACACTCGCCAACACCTAATCGAAAAGACGAAAAGAATCGATAAGAACGCATTTAAAACGACAAAGACAGCATAGCAAACAAACTCCAAATACTATGAATTTTCTACAGCAGCAAGAGGATGATTTTTAGGGAATTTAGCAATAAGAACCAATTGATTTGGATTCTCAATGCAAAAGTTATGAGCAAAACAAATATGCTCAGCCCTAAAAATACCAAACTGCCACTATTCACTAATTTAATTATTAGGCAACATTTTCTAGAAGGGTGGTGATACTGAGATTTTTACTGTAAAACCAGCACCTCATGAGATGAATAACACAATTGAGTTCATCTCATTTGGAGCTATTATGCATTTTCTATAATTTTTCAAAAACAAGAACTTGAACAAAATTATAATGCACAAGTACTCTTTTTGACAACAGCAACATGTTCAAAACTAATTTTCACAGTAAGTTCATTAATAGAGGAAACCAACAAAGTTGGATTCACTCAAAAATAATCTACAGAGCATTACCTATGCATTTTACAAGTTAAACACTATTTTATGTGTAACGTTTAAAGTTAGTTTTAAAACCTATTGGCAAATCTATGTTCTGGAGCTGAACTCAACTTATAATCATTTTTAGATTAAAGTCTAGTCCAAGACAGAGCTGCAGAAATTTGAATCACTTTATTTGGATTTAAAATGAATTAGATATGAAATTTTGAAGTTATTACCTTTTCCAGTTTGCAAATAAAGAATTTTCTGGGGTTTCTAAAAACCATCAGGACCAAGGAGGACGTGAGCCACAGATCTCAGATCTAACGGCTCAAGACCTCCCAGGAGTTAACGCACACGCGAGCTCGCGAGGTCCAGAGGTCATGGGCGTGGATCTTGGATCCAACGGTCCATGTCCTCCCAAAGAACGAAGCTGAAGCGAAAGGGAGGTCGTGGCCGTTGATGGTGCATCCAACGGACCACAACACCGGAGGGAGGTCCGGAACGGTGGGGATGAAGCGAGGGAGGTCTAAACGGTCTAGATGACCTCGAGGAGGTCCACGCGGAGGTCTTATCGCCGCTGCACCTCCGTGGAGGTCCGGCGGCCACAATTGCGCAAAGGGAGGTCCTGGACGTTCAAGATCTCCTCGGAGGAGGTCTTGGACGGCCCAGATCCAACGCCTTAATGCTTGCGCGCACGCACGCGCGCAGACATTGAGTTAATGCGCGCGGGACAACGAGGAGGTCCGCGCGCGAGACACAAGGAGGACCAGGCGCTAAGACAGCAGTAAATGCTCCATCATTGGGAGCATTTACTGCCCCAAATCTTTGTCCTAACGACACGCAGCGGGTGGTCGATTCCGACAAAAATGCTCACCGCAAAGACAAGGGCAATGCCGGCGATGCAGAGACCCATGGCGACCACCAAGGGTACCATTGTGTGCGCGATAGCGTTCAGCACTGATGGACCAACTCTCGGACGGCGGCGGCTTTGAACGCCATGAGCCGAGATGGCCAAGGTGGCAAGCACGACCAAACGACCAAAATGCGAGGTAAAGCTCGCGACATCATTCAGCAGTGTGCCCAAAGACTAAAGACTACCCGAGGTTACCGGACGCCGTGAAGGTGCCGAGGAGGTCGTGGAAGTGATGACCGGAGTTGGGGAAGATGAGAAGCTCCACCGCCCAAGCCCAAGCTCCAAGCTCCAATGCTAAGCCTCCTCTGACGAAATGTCAACCCAACATGTGTTAGGTTTAACTCCAGGAGGTTTAGGAAGCACCAATTGAGCAAGGGGTTGAAGAGGGAGCCACTGGAACAAAGCCACCGAGGAGCTCCAAGGACTACAACAATGGCAGCCAAAAGGGAGGTTGGTGGAGGACAAGCTTGGTCAAGCACAGGCAAGGCCAAGCTCAATGGTGTGTAAAAGAAGCCAAAGGGAACTCGAGGTGGTTTTATACCTAGGGCAGAGAGGTCTCAGACCATGGGTTAAGCTCATGGTGAGCTTAGCCAGGGAGGTCCACGGAGGTCCATGGAGTAGACAAGATGGAGGGACAGAGTAGGTAGTCGAGCATGGCCAAGTGGGCGGAAGGGGTCGACACGCATTTAATGCGCCAGAGCAGAGCCGTTGGACAAGACTTGAGCCGACCTTCCTTCGCCATGGCTCGCACGCGAGCCCAAGCTAGGAGAAGAACAGTCCTCAAGCCCACCGTTGGATTAAGTGAATGAGGAGGTCCCGCCATCGGATGTTATTTTTGAACCGTTACGTTTAAAGTGATCGGGAGGAGGTCCCACCACACGATCTTGGATGGGAGGTCGTGGCCCCACGATTTTTAACGCGGATGCGCACGAGGAAAAATGGGACAGAGGTCCAAGGATCGCAGAACGCACAAGGGAGGTCATGGCCGTGAGATTCTCATCTAATCTGCCACGACCTCACGTCGCGTGAGGTCTCGACGCGCACAAGGCGAGGGGAGGTCTTGGCTGCGATGGTTGGCGGCGAGGTCCGGTGGCTTGATTAACGAGGGAGGTCATGGCCATGGATCTTTGATCCATCGGCTATGACCTCGATGAGGTGGGAGGTCCTGCGGTGTTGACGCGAGGTCCGTGCACCAGATAAACCGAGGAGGTCGTGGCGGTTGGATGTTGATCCAACGGCCCCGACCTCGCAGTGGGAAGGAGGTCTCGATGAGTTGGTCGAGAGGAGGAGGTCGTGGGTCATTAGATAGGAATCCAACAACACGACATCATCAAGGCGGAGAGGAGGTCGCTTGAGTGCATTTGGTGGGGAAGAGGTCGTGATTGTTGGATCTTGATCCAACGGTTGCACCTCAAGTGGTGGAGGAGGTCTGATGGGGCTGGGTGGACCAGCTTTGCAAAGCTTCACCCAAGGAACAAGGCACCCTTTTTAAATTTAATTTTTAATAATGAGACTTAGCAGAATTGTTTGGGATAGCAATTCAACTCCAAAATTTATGAAATTTTAACTGGAGCTTGCTGATATAAGGATTAACTTCCCATAAAATTTCCAGAGGTTTTAATGACCTGTATTTTTCTCAAGAAATTCCAGAAGTTTATTTCCAAGGTTTGACCAGAGTTTGACTTGCCTCCAAAAATTATCAAATAATTTCTAAAAATTATGAAATAATTCAGAGGTGTCACATGTCAACCCTAGAACCAAGGAAAAATATTTACAAGGGTTTGGCACAAGATTTTTACCAAGGAGGTTTTTGACTTGAGTCAATTGGAGATTTTGATTTTTGGGTTTTGATTTTCCATAATTCCTTTGCAAGAATTACAGATTTGGCAAGCACTTCCAAATGAAGAAAAAGTTTTAATTTCTACTCATTTTCTTACATTTGAAACACAAATCTAAATTTGGGATGTGATAGTGGTCGATTACGATTCGCGTCATTATAGTTTGATAACCAATGTCTTGTATTTATATTTTCGTGTGTGCGAAAAAATAGCCGCCACAACCAATCCGCGCCGCATAATAATTAGCAGGTGATTAAAGTAATTATTACAAAGTGTGCTCATGATAGCTCTGGTTCTAACTTCATTACTCTGAGAATTTCAAGCTCACTTGTGTTTTACATAATGAATAGTGCACTCCTTATTATTCCTTTTGTTTACCTACTTTCAACCAGCTTTACAAGATGCATGTAGTATATATACTACTCTTGTGAGACTTGAGATTTCTCGTGTGATTACTTATGTTTTTCCCTGTTGCTTATGACATTGGATTAGCGTACCTGATCACGTGCTATGCTCCAGTTCTTTTTAGTCTTCAGTATTTAGATTTATTGTTTTGCTATTTATGAATCTATCATATGTATATATATCTATATGATGAAAATTTATACTCTACTTGTGCAAACTTGAACATTATAAACCATCATACCCTCAACTTTTTATGCTTCCTAACCACATAGACTGTCGGACCCGAGATTAACATCCCAAATCCTCTGTGTATTTCTGAACTAGTCCCATGATCAGTAGCTAGTTCACACAGTAAACAGATATGGTAACATCCATAAATCGCACAATTATATTAATAATCAACAGAGTTTATTACAAAAGAGGCTTACAAGCCAACAATAAAGAACATAGCGGAAGACGAAGATGTGGTAGAGTCTAGCTGATCTACCACAGGCAATCGACTGGGGTAGCGGCCTAGTCATCGAGGTCCATACCAGTAGCAAAGTCCTTCTTCTCTGAAATTTATTTGCATAAAGCAAGGATGAGCACAACTTCCGTGCTCGCAAGTTACACCCAATAACAGAGTTAATGCATGTATGGATGTAACAAAGGAAAGCTTATAGGGTTATTTGTGCAAAAGCAATACTTGACAATTCAAATACAATACTAAGTCAAAAGCTCAAATTTTACAATATCTAAAATTGTGATTTTGAATTAATAAAGATAGTGTAGGCACCAACCTAACACTAACATAAACACAAGCACCAACCTGGGACTTCAACCCATAACTTTTCTCACGGACACCCATCCATGTCAAAAACTGTTTAACAAAATCTTTTGAAAACAAAATCAAAGTCTAACTTTGAGTGGCTTGAATGGTATGTCCATGACCGTGGACACGGCTATTTGAATAGTTTTACACTCTACAGAGGTTGTACAGCTTTACCCACATGACACGATTTCTCTGGTTTGTTTGGCATCCATCGATATCACTACTCACTACCTTAGGTAAGCAGTCTAGAGCACGTGACAAAGGTCTTTACAATGCTCCATCCCAACGTAGTCCCGCCTCACTAAGGTTTTGCTTCCTTTGGACTGACCATCCGCTGAATTTAAGCCCCCTCTTGCGCCAGGTGGGAATACATAAAAGTGGGTCATAAAAGACACTCACGCAACCGGATGGCACGACCATGGTGAAACATTGCAAATTAGTTAGCTAGATCCCGCCCACACAGAACATGTGCTAGTACGGTAAGGCATAGCAAGGAATGCTCAAAGGCCGGTCCTTAAATGACTTGGGCGACTTCCAAAAACCCTGGGTCTTAATCCTACCCAGATTAAGCCCGTGCATAAACCTGTACCCACCAATCATCCAATTTTGTCCAAGTCCAAACCATCATTTAATTTTATTTCATTTTTCAAATCATTTTAAAACTTCCATGACACACCAATGCCAAGGGTACAAATTAAACAATATTTGAATTTTTGGCTGAAATTCCCAAATCAAGTATTTCAGGTCTAAGCATGGCTAAGCACAATTTTTGTCAAAATGTTCTAGTTCATACTATTGCATAAACTAGATTTTCATCTAAGGTGTCAGGGTAGGTTTATTTCAATGTCAAGATTGGCAATACAAAAGAATTAGGCATAACTATAATTTAAAACAGGAATTTAAATTAACTTGAGTATAAATAAGCATGCAATAATTTAAAACAGAATTTAAATAATTTTAAATAATGGAATCAAATATGATCAAAGATGTAACTTGCCTTGCTTGATTAGTTGTCTCAAACGGCCGAATCGACTCTCAAGTCGTTAAATCTATCTGCGAAAATAAGCCAAATTCAAACAAAATTCAAATAAAGATTTAAATGAACTCCAAATTAAATAATTTTAGTTTAGTTAGCTATATCTTGAATTTATATGAATTTAGAAATTTGAATCGACGAAATCAGAGTTCGTATGAAGGAGAACGAACCCTGGGAAGTTAACAATTCACATGAAATGATGAATGTAGGAATTTCTTGAAATTTTAGAATTATTTTTACAAAGGAAATTCCGATTATGGTGCCACGCTGACGTCATCATTTGGAAAATCAAATTTAGTTGAATTTTTTGTTACACTGATATGTGGGCCCGGGTCCATGGTGGACCGGGTGTGCGAAAATATGCGGCTTTCCCACGTCAGCGACACACGGGAGCCACATGGCCGCCACGCCCGCAATAACGCCTAGGTGGCACACGGGTGGTAGTGACATGGCACTGCCACGTATTTCCAACGGATGGTGGCGCACGGAGACCAATGAACCGGCAAACGTGCGATGGGGAGCATGGTGCTTACCGCGGCAGCGCACGAGCGTGAGAGGAACGACGGCGGCGAGCAGAATGGCGGCGGCGAGGTGATTCAGGCAGCGCTCCGGCGGAGGCAACGTGCACACGGCGTCGGCGTCGATGCGGAAGAAGGTGTCGGCAGCGACGAGACGGCTTGGACGGCGCCGGAGACGAAGAAGAATGGGCGCTCGGCCGTGAATCTTCAACCGCGAAATACAGCAAAACCAAGAGGGAATAGAAGGAGTGAGTTGAAGGGTTTGGATGAGATGGAGGAGGCGCACTTGAGGCTCCCTTTTATAGGGGCAGAGGAGGCCGGGAGGGGGAGTTCATGCGCGCGGGTCTTCCGGCGGCCATGACGCGATCCGGCAAAATCGTGCGCGATGGAGGGGGAAACGGCCGGGAGTGGGCGCGGGATTGAGAGGCGGTTTGGATGCGCGTAGCCGCGTGAGAAGAGGGCGCGAAAATCCCGACGAAGATGAAGCTCTCGTGGGCGAAAATGGCGGTCGGCTCGGGCTCGTCCACGCGAAGAAGAAAGTGGGGGAGAAGAAGGTGCGGCGAGCCCACACGTAAGAGAGAGAGAGAGGAGAGAGGGGGATGGCGGGTGCGTTGGATCATGATCCGATGGTTGAAAAGAAGTGGACGTTCGAAATCGTCCGAACATCTCAACCCGATCTGGCCGTTCGATTTACATCCAACGGCTGGAAAGATTGGTGTGCGAGAGGTGTGTTGGCCGCCGGATTTCAATCCGACGGTCGCGATAGATTGAAGCGGTGCGCGGGAGAGTTGGGCCAAACGGACCGAAAGTGCACGGGAATGGGCCGAACAGGAGAGGAAATGGGCCGGTTCAACGGGATTTCAGCCATTTCGAAGGGGAGGGTTTTTATTAGTTTTCCAATTTCAGAAATTGAACTAATTGATTTAGACTTTTAGAAAATGGCAAATATAATCCAAAAATTCTAGAAAAATTCACAAAAATTCTTAGTGTTATTTTGGACTTAAATAAAGTATTTTCAACATATAATTGGTAATATTTTTTGCAAAGAAATTTATTTTGGCTTTAAAATAATTAAGGAAAAGCTTTTAAAATTTCAAAAATTCTAGAAATTAATTAAATTTTTATTTTTCAATTCAAAACAAATAAAACTTCAATAAATTTTATTTTTGACTTTTAAAACTTCAAAATTTCAAATAAAGCAATAAAATTCTTTCAAAATTCAGAAAGTCCAATAAAATAATATCTTTTTTTTTGTAACAACACTTGGGGTGTTACATAGACTTACTATTCTGTTTGTTACCTTGCTTACACACTGAATCAGCTGACTCCTTAATTCTCTAGCAAATTAAGACTAGGCTATACTTGAGTGCATGTAACTCTGGTTGTGCTTTTTTTTTCCTTTGGATGATCTCTGGAACAACATAACTTTAGTGCATTTTCTGGAATGGGATGCTCATCAATAGGTAGAAAAGTAGTAGTAAAAACAGGTAATAAAGTGTTATTTTCAGTACTTTTTTTAATGTTTCGTTACTAACTGTATGCTGATTCTTATCGCAACAAACTTTCGAAGCTAAAGGATGTTTACAAATATTGAAAATGCATACTTCCCCCACACATGAGTGGTTGTTTCAGTTCCATTGGGCTTAATGTAAGCTTTGCATACAAGGGCGTAGTACTGCATCAACAAAAGAGTTACGTATCAGATGTCACCAGGTTTTCCTCCATCATCTCTTAAATATTCGGAATTTCTCATCTCAGTTTATAAAACTCTGGTCCCAAAGGCATCATCATCGTCCTCTGCTTCCCTAATGCTTGGTGATTACTTTACAGTTAGCTATATGCCTATATCATTGCATGAGTTCACTTCTGCAAGTGACATCTTGAATAAGGTTTTGCTTGGCAATTGTACTACATGTTTGTAACTTATATTTCATCTAGATCATCATTTTGTCAACTTGCAGAATCGAAGACATCGATGGTTTGAACTGCTCCATTAAGAATTCATCTTTTGAGCCGCCACGAGTTTAAAGCGGGTCATCGTTCAGGTTTGCTTTGGTCATCATGAACCATGCTGCCATTATTCAGACAAGTTGAAAATTTATAGGAAACTATAGGGATTTTTTTTTACAGTTCTTCAGGTTTTGCATTCACTGGTCGCTTTAAATGCTAATGCTTATGCGTTTCTCCTATGACCTCTTTGTAGAGTCTACTTATGTCACTGCCGAATTAAAAACGTTCATGCGCTAGATAGCCATTTCTTGTTTCTTTGCAGAAATGTGAGTCTGTGTTCCTTTTGCTTCAGAAATATCTACAATAGACAACAGAGAACAAATGGTCAAATGTGTTCATGCAGTGCATTTTTTCTATTTTTTTCTGATTTTCTTCAGTGAGGTCAGCGCTGGTAACAAAAATCAGTCTGTATTTTTTTTTCTCTCAAAATTCTGGGCAATTTTTCATAGATTAGCCTAGCTATTAAGCGATGCTATACTACAAATGCCTATCTTGAGTTAGGAAAGATGCTACGATGTGAGCATCTTTTTGTAGCCATTCCAATTTGCCTTCTTTGTTATTGCTACTGAAATTCTTTTTTTTTTGTCTTATCTCCCTCTATTTTCTGCAAAATAAAATATGATCTCATTTCTGTGAGCACGTCTCTTGGAATGTGCTCCCATTCGTTTAACGTTTTTAGTAAGCTTTCTTGTTGTGCGGATTTCATACCTCGTTTTTAGTAAGGTATCTACATAAAGTTTCACCTGAACTATTTATTTATCTTTTCCTAAGCCAGTTCTTTTCCCAACCGAATTTCCCAACCGAAATATTTATTTATCTTAACACCTTCGAATCTTCTCCACACAGAGTTAGTCCTCTTATTTATGTATTTTTATGTACAATCATTTCACTGCCCTACCTCGCCTCACCCTGCGGGACACTGGCGACACAGGCGCAGCGAAGCGTGAGCGTTCCAGTATACATCAATTTGGTGAATCTTAGCGATCCTTCGCAGACTCCATTCACATTAAGCACAAGATTTGCCAAAAAAATAGCGTGTGCGAGATTCGGGATGGCCTTTGCGGGCCCATCTGTCAGTCAGACGTGGGGTCGTCGCTTTCCAGCTGACGAATGGGGCCAGACCGGCTGCCGCTTCTACTCAGTTAGACAATCGGGCAGGCTCCAATTGGCATAGTACCCTTTTCGTTCGCTACTTTCGTTATCCTTCTACTTGTCTTTACACAAAAAATATTAGTAATACAAGTAGATTTATTAAATACATAAAAGAAAAGTAACACAAGTAGACAACCAGATGATGTAACGCAAATACTGCCGAACACCACTGATTAATCTGTTAAAGTATAACTGAATTGTTTGTCTTCGTTTATCAGTTTAAGCTTTTAAGTGAATTAGTTGAAACATACTTATATAGTATCAGAGTCTAACGGTCTTGAGTTCAAGACTCGACTAGCGCAGTTAAAAAAATAATTGCAACACACTTCTAATCCACATCTTAAGCCTAAAGAGACCTACATATAAAAAAGAGTGTTAAAATATAAGTGAATTGTCCGTCTTTCCTTATTAAACTTTTGAATGAATTAGTTGAAGCATGCAACTTAATATAATCGATGGAAGTGTCACTACAACTACAAATGGAACTTGAACACACCTTATCGATATTCACATCACAAATGGAGCATCGTTCCACTACAGAAACATGTGAAAAAACATTTTTCTACACCATAGTCGTAGGCATTAAGCACACAACAATTACATAAAAGATACAACGGTGACCTACGACCAACACCACCAAGGTATAATCATCAGCTGATTTGGCTCTCCATTCCCTGTCCTCCCACTGACGACAGTACGTCCTCCGAGTCAACCACAACCTGAAATCGTGCAAAGACTAACACAATCAACTTAACAGTTACATGATGCAGCCAGAACTGAAGTGTTTTGCATTTAGACGTGGTGTACTAACTTGTTGCAAGTGGCTCATCAGGGTTCCATGTAGCAACTTCTTGAGCCTGTCGCACTGATCCACGCCATGGCCAGCGCATTGCATCTCTTCTAGTTGACACCACAACCTCTCGATAGCAGTGTACGGAAACCAGGCTGCAGACATCTTTTTGCGGCGGAGCACGTCCACCGGTCTCTGCAAGATGATTTCGAAGGATGTAAATATTAGCATGTACTTACTGAGATCTTGCATTTGGATATTTCAGTTTGTCAATCCATTACCGATGATGCGAATGATTCCAAGTACTCCACCAACAAGTTGGTTGCTTCTGCGTGCCGACCATAATTTATATATAGTCTAAATAATGCAGCGGGATCTGCCTCTTTGCCAGACATGCCCCATGAAATCATCCTGTTTCCAGCATTGGTAGTCTAAAAACAAAACGTAGCAACCAAACTAAAGGTCAGCAGTCATCAAAAAATAAAGTCAACAGAACCAAAGGACTATACATCAGGAAGTCACCTTGAACATCTGAACCAGCCAAAGAGGTAGCTCTATCTCAGGATCAGTGTAAAGAAGTGTTTCAGCAACAATGACAGGCAACCTCGGGTACAAATCTTTGTATTTCTCCTGAAGAATGGGAATAAAAGTTGACACAGCAATAGAACTATAACTTGTGCAATTCATGGAGAAGTTGCATGCGTACCATTTTAAATAGCACATTTCACATAAATATGCTATTATTTGAAACAAGATAATAAAATGCAGTGAAATTATCGAACACCCATTACATATTTTTTTAAGGGAAAACAGCCAATACATTCACAAATCTAAAAGGAGTGTGTATCTCAGGCTGTATTGAGTCTAGTTTCGAGACCTGTTCCTGAAAGCATAAAGCTTAGTCTAGTTTCAGGGAGAATATATCGACATCAATTTCAGCAGTAAAGTGAGAAGTTAAGCGGATGGTAGTATGTTTTCCTGAAATTCAAAATTTAATTTTGGTGTGGCATCTTTTTCAATTGTGCTTGCTGACAGAACAATTGGAATTTGACCAGAACCTACAAATCGTGGCCAGCAATTGGAACTTAGGTCAGGCCCCAACATACCTAGTGATATACTGATAATAAGGAAACAGGAATAGGTGCAGGACCAGAAAAGTAAAAAGTCATTTGTATCGATGCAGCAATACAAAAACAGTAACTTTCCATGTCGTTGTAGTGACCGTTCTAAGCGCTCAACACTAAAATAAAGTTTGATGCAATACTTTGGAGATTCTCTGAACTTAAAACGAATTAATAAAAGAAGCTCATTTCAAAGAAACACTGAAGGGGTACAGCAAAAAAGCCGAATACCAAATATAGTTCAAGAGTTTCCCACTGGCAACTTCCTTGGAATTGATGGGCCATAGCAATACTCTTACTGTTCCCATCCCATGCATCATCCTCAGAAGGCAGCAGTAGCAGCTGTTGACTGTCAGTCAAATTTCTCCTGTTAAAAGATCACAAGTACAACTTTTTTAACATAAAGCTGTTACTATAATCTGACCATATATGTCAATTAGATGAAAATCAATTCCAGAAGGAAGAAGAAAAATATAAATAGTTAAACGTACCCTGTGTTGCCTACTCTATTTGAACAGCATCGCTGTGCAATGGCTGCAAAGACACGCTCCAATTCCCTATAATAAAAAAATCAAAACAATATTAGTAGTCAGATTAATGCACAGAAGTAAAGTGATAAACAACAATCTATCAATACAACACTAAAGGTAAAAGGACAAGGGAATGAAAATATCCATCACAATTCCAATCCACCTTTTCGTTCCTGACTCCTTCCAAAATTTGAGCACAATGGTGAATGCCAGGTCGTACAAATGCTCATTTATAAGAATATCCGTCAGGGCTTCAATAGATTGGCTTTCTGCAATCCCACCAAAAAAAATGGCCAAAGCATAGATATTGATATTCAAAATTCAAGTAATAAAACATTTTGTATAGTTGGGGACATACCTGAAAATTTGAACTTAGAATTAACAGTAATAAGCATATACTGTGCTTCTGTTAGTGTATATTCCTTTTCAAGAATTTCAATGTCAACACAAAATTTCAATCTAGAGAGCTCTGAATCTGTGCCAAAAGCAGCTGTAAACAGCAAACAAATATTAAATCAAGCATATGGATGGCCAAAGGTATAGACTAGATAGTAGTTGAAAGTTTAGCATAACATACAGTTCTCCATCAAAAGATTACGCGGCTTTTTACTTGGTGAAATTTGATCATCAGCTTCACAAACAGAATCGAGCCAGGCAAATGAGGGATCAACAAGCTGCAACGCGTTGATAGCAGCAGACAAAGCATGCAACCTCTCTTGCAATGCATGAGAAAGTTGGCGGCTTCCACCTGCATTCCCCTCTCTACTCAATCTAACAAAATACCTGTACATGTATGCAGCTGCCTTCCTCCAATTGTTCCTAAAAGCTTCAAATGAATAAAGGATCTTGTATAGATTTGGTCTAGAAGATAGATCCGAGCGCTCAGCCTGTGAAACCCCCAAAAAAAACACATGACAGGTTGTGATAGAAAAACAGATTAGGTATGTAAAAATGGAGAGAAAGAACCTTCCAGAAGAGCTCTTGCTCCACTTTGTCCACCAAGCCAGTGAATGGTATCTCGCCATTGCAAAGAACCTAATTCAACAGATGACAAGCTGCTTCAAACTCTAATATCCCAGTGAACATGCCTTGCATACAATGAAAAAGAAGATAATTGAATAGCTCAAACACAGACAACAGCCGTGTTATATGATTTTTGGGTAACAATATTTAGCGGAAAGCCTGCTGGACAATATCCCACATCTGTGGGAATTCTCATCCAATCCAAAATAAGGTATCATCGCACCGCATGTCAGAAAAAATGTAGAACACAATCAGGTGTGCTAGAACAAGCCAACTACCAGGTTACGAGTCCTACAGCACCCATACATGTATGGCAGGTAAACAGGTGTAATGAGTCTAATGACCACTAAGGGTGTCTATGGACATCAGACAGAAAACTGGTAAATTATTCACTGCATGAAGTGAAGAATGAGGATAAATAAACATGCCAAACCTTTGTCTCGCCGAGCTCACAAAGAACTATAATGAAACGCCTCAAACAGACATACTTGCTATCATCATCTGGATTCGAGACAATCGCACAATACGCATCTCGAAAGTTTTTCAAATCCAAGCTGTACTTGAATACATTAGCCCACAGTCGCCCTTTAATCATTGTTGCGGTCTCTGGGAGTTTCTCAGCTTCACTTCCATTATCTAAATCAACAATGGTATCAACTTGTTCCAGAGCAGCAAGAGCAAACTGGCATGCCCCCTCACTCATGGAATGCTGCTCAAAAATTTGCATTGCCCACTCGTAGTAATGAAGCCTCCATACGGGAATAGATCTACATTCTCCTGTGAAAAGTCAAAAAGAAAAGTAAAACATAATTGAAATGGAGTATACTACAAGCAAAATAAGGAAAACGATCTCACCAGCAATTTGAAACCCTGTTTCCAAATAGAACTTCTGCAAAGCCTTTGGAGCTTCTTGCGCAGATGCAGCTCTGTTTTTCAAAAGTAATTACCACATTAACACCACAGAATGAGTCAGCCAATAATCCAATATAACAAAAGAGATTGGCAATGTGAAGTGGAAAAAAGAGAGATGAGTATACAAATTCAAGCATTTTGTTTTTTTTAATGGTTTTTCAAGCCTTTTAGCACTTTTCCGACAGTTTCCTTCTTGACTTTTGAATTCCCGTCCCACACCTCAAAACCCAAAAAAAATCCTGCATTATCTCAAGGTGAGCCTGACGGTCAGATATGTTTGATATGATGGCCCAAACTAAATACTCCTTCCATTCTTTTTTACTTGACTTCCTAGAATTCGTGCCGTCAAACTTTCTAAAGTTTGACCACCAATAGATTTAAAAATATCTAGATTAGCTATATGAAAATTATATCATTAGATTTGTCGTTAAAAATACTATCATAATATTATAATTTTATTAGCACATCTTAATGTAAAGTTATAAAAAGTAATAGTCAAATCCACAGCTCAAAAACCGCGCAAAGTTAAAAACGTCAAGTAAAAAAGAACAATTATATCATTAGATTTGTCGTTAAAAATACTATCATAATATTGTAATTTTATTAGCACATCTTAATGTAAAGTTATAAAAAGTAATAATCAAAGCCACATCCCAAAGACCGCACAAAGTTAAAAATGTCATGTAAAAAAGAACGGAGGGGTAGTTGGTATTGCCTCAGTTCTGCATTAATTTACCAGAACCCTAGGAACTATGTAACTAAAATATTGAATCAAGTACCTGAACTACAGAAAATGTTAATTCAACACATTGAAATGCTTGATAAATCTCATTATCAGATAAAGTTGTTAGAATGAGACTTGTGTCCATTCCAATGGACCAAAAGGCCAATATATAACATGCACAGGGTTGTCAATATACAAAGAACACCCTAGGCTATATACATATCTAACATCCCCCCCCCAACTAGTTTGTGCCTTCGTGAAGAAATCTGCTAACTGAAGCTCCGAAGGCACATACTAAAGATCAATAACTTAGTCTTGCACATGCGATCGCATATACGAAGCATCCACTCCAATGTGCTTGGTGAGCTCATGCCTCACAGGATCTCGAGCAATGTTGATCGCATCAGTACTATCTAATAAGAGAGGGGTCGGTGCAGAAGCGGAAACACCGAAGCTAGATGATCTCAGATGTCAACGATGCCATGGCTCTCAACTCAGCCTCACATTCGAACAGAAAACAGCAGTCTGCTTCTTGGTCTTCCAGGCAATCAAGGAGGAACCAAGGAAAACACAATAGGCAGAAAGAGACCGGCGATCAGAATGATCGCTAGCCCAAGTCGCATCAGAGTACGCCTGAAGCAGCAAAGAACGGGAGCGAGGAAAGAAAAGGCGACGAGTGATGGTCCCGCGAAGATATCGCAAAACACGAAGAAGGTGACTGTAGTGGAACTGAGTGGGAGCGGAGACGAACTGACTCAGGATGTGAATTGGGTGAGACATGTCAGGGCGAGTGATTTCAAGGTAGACAAAGCTCCCAACAAGATGGCGGTAGCAAGTGGGATCCTCAAGAGGCTCACCATCAGTAGGTCGAAGGTGAACACCAAGCTACATCGGAGTATCCACCACACGCTGATCAGTGAGACAAGCGCGAGTAAGAATATCCTGAATATACTTTTGGGAGAGATAGTAGCCCTCGGGCGTAGAAGTGATCTCAATCCCAAGGAAGCAACAAAAAGGACCTAAATCGGATATCAAGAACTGCTCACTGAGACGCTCCTTCACAAAGGCAATGTACTGAAATCATCTCCAGTAATGATCATATCATCCACATAGACAAGGAGAAGCGTCCGACCCCGAGGAGAGGTGTGTACAAAGAGGGCAGAGTCGTGATCACTGGGGGAGAAGCCGGCAGCAGTGACAACAGAAGAGAAGCGGTCAAACCAAGCACAAGGGGCTTGTTTGAGCCCATAGAGAGCAACGAAGGCGACAAACCATGCCATCAGGGACAGAATACCCAGGGAGTGGCTGCATGTAGACCTCCTAACGCAGCTCGCCATCGAGAAAGGCATGCTTAACGTCCAACTGAGAAATGGACCACTGTCGAACAGAGGCCACACCGCCACAGCATGGAGAGTGCGAACAGTGGTCATGTGAGCAATAGGAGCGAAAGTCCCATCGTAATCACGACCACGCTCGTGCTAAAAACCACGTGCCACAAGACGAGCCTTGTAACGCTCAAGAGAACCATCTGAGCGGGTATTGATCTTGTACACCCACTTGCACATGATGAGAGTGACGCGCAGGTAAGGGCACAAAATCCCAAGTGCCAGTACGCTCCAAAGCAGCAATCTACTCAAACATCACGAGTTACCACTCAGGGTGAGCAGTAGCCTCACGGTAGGTCGTAGGCTCAGAAAGAGCAACGGCCGCAGCCAGAAGGCCAGAGGCCCGACGAAGTAACGATCACGAAGATCGATCTGGGAGGAGAATATGAGCCGACCCAAAGAAGGACAGAGACTCAACAGGGGAAGGAGTAAACCAAGGACGGCAAGAGTAGTGCAGAGGAAAAGGTGGAATATCAACAAAAGAGCAGGAAGGAAACTCCGACAGAGGGGGAACAGGTGAAGCCAGAGGAGAGGGAGGCGAAGAAGATGGAGGATGAAGCGAACCAGTGGTGGAAAGCTGGGAGTCGGGAAAAATCATAAAGGAGATCGACCCAACAGGAGAATCTGAGCTAACAATGGGGGAACGAGGGTAGTAAGGTCGGGACTCGTCAAAAGTGACATCCCGAGAAATCCCCATCCTGCGAGCAACAGGATCATAGCAACAATAACCCTTATACTCAAGATTGTAGCCAAGAAAAACACACTCACCTGACTGAGCAGTCAGCTTGATGCGCTCACAAGGTGGAAGAAGGACGAAACAGACATAGCCGAAACTGCGAAGGTGACTGTACTCTGGAGCTCGACCATAGAGACGCTCGACAGGAGTAGAGCCTCAAGAGCAATGGAAGGTCAGATGTTGATGAGAAAATAGCAATGAAACGAAATTTTTCGAAGTGAGGTGGAACAGAAGGAGCAAGCATGAGAGCACGAGCGGTCTCAAGCAAGCGACGATGCTTACACTCAGAGACACTGTTCTGAGCGTGAGCACCAGGACAAGAGTATCCTGCTCAGCGAGAAAGTGACGACTCGCCAGCAGAGTCGACACGAAACACACGAATGGCCGAGTCAAACTGAGTGTGAACCATGGTTGCAATACACTGATAAATAGAGAGAACCTGACTGCGAAAGGACATGAAGTAGATCCAAGTATGATGAGAATAATTATCAATAAAAATTACATAGTATCGATGACTACAGAGTCCTCGTGCGACAGTCCTGAACAAAACAAGAGTCAGACTCAAGAACAACACGACAGTCGTGATTAGTGATTTGACCAGCAACATAAGCTACATAGTAAGCTGAGGAACATGAGAGGCCACGTGAACATGAAAAGAAGTGGAAAGGGTATCTCGGTCTGCAACAAGAAGAGGGGTACCATCTGCAGTTTGAACAGTGGAAGAAAAAACTGTGGGACGCACAGAAGTGAGATGGGCAGAATCTGGTGCCATGTGAAAGGAAGCACCGGAGTCCAAGATCCACAGAGACAAGATACCTAACGAGGGAGGAGGAGGCGGAGGCGAGGAAGAGTGCTGAGAAACAAGAGCCAGATGAGCAAAACTCAATGAGTCTGAGGACGAGCCGACATCGAGGCGCTGGAGCAGTGAAATGAGTTGATGTGTGGCGTCACTGGAGGAGCCCTGGCGAGAAGCGCCAGCTCCTGATTGGGAGGAACCTCCAGAGTTCTTTCGGGCGCAAAGAACCCTCCTCCGCTTGTAGCGATACCCGATACTGTGGCTGCCACGCCAAGCAGAGGTGCATGGAGACCAGAAGAGAGGCAAAGAACCATCGGTGCCCCGGGAGCGGGACCATGGTCGATCTTGAAGGAGCAGGTCAAGGCATAAGACGACCAGATTCGAGCGCGCCAGTGACGAGACAACTCAGCACACACACCCGTGAGGGTCTCCACCAAGCTCGGGCGCGGATGATGAGTCAGGAGCTGAGCACACACAGTCTCGAACTCAAGTCGAAGACACATCAGGAAGTTGTAGAGACGGTGAGTCTCCTGGTGAGCGCAGAACCACACACAGCAAGGACGGGTCCAGCAGACATCCGGCCCTAGAGGGTCAAGCTGATGCCACACCTCAGACATCTGCTAGTAGAAGGCATCCACGGTGGCATCTAGCTGCTTTAGAGAATGTGCCTGATGCACAACTGAGAAGTACATAGCATCACTCGTCGGCTGGTAGTGAGCTCGGAAGCGCTCCTACATAAGCTGTGTCGTCGGTAGCTTTGCCACATCCATAGAGATGGCCACAGACATGCTACCCACCAGAATGGCAGTAGCATGAGCCTCAGATCTCGTCATCGCCGCAGCGGCTCAAACTAATAGAGCTCGTGGCCTCCTCCAGGCAAAGATTGGCGCCTCCTAAGTCGCTCGATCCGCACCACCGTGAAGAGCCGGGCGAATCGGTGGCGAGGGCGAGGCGCGAGGTGCTCGTCGGAGAAGACCCAGAGGCGCCGATCGCTGAGGTGAATCCTCAGCGCACAAATTTCCACTTTAAGTTCCCTCGCCAAAACGAACCGAAGAGAGCGGGATGGCGAAAGAGTCGCCGACGGAAGCCATCCGGAGCAATGGAGCGATCCGGCGGCCGATCGCATGGATCAGCCGATCTAGAGCCGGATGCCCGGAGCCGCTGGGCGGCGGCGCGCTCGAGTTCCTCAGCAAGATCGGGCGCCGGGCGAGTAGGGAAGCCGGATCGAGTCGGGACGGCGGGAATCCGAGTCTGCATGCCCAGGAAGACGAGATCCGGCCCGTGAGGAGCGGCAGATCTCGAGCCGTGAGGAACGAATCCAGCACGGCGACGCAGATGGACCATGTCTGAGCAAAAGCAGAGGCGCGGAGGCGAAGGGTGCATGGATCGGGCAAAGAAGAGGCGAGGATTTGGTCATGGAGGCAATCCGGCATGAGCCGCAGGATCCGGTGTGAGGAGGTTCGACGGAGGGATCCGGCGCAGCTGCGTGGGATCCGACGGCAAGAGGTCTTCGGCGGCGCGGAGAGGCCCAGGTGGGAGAAGCAGAGCAGGTGGCAGTGTGGGAGAAGTAGAGCCTCGCGTGGGAGCATGAGCAAGGGAGGGCATAGGGAGGGTGGCAGCGGCGACAGCAAACCCTAACCCTAACCTTGCTCTAATACATGTTAGAATGAGACTTGTGTCCATTCCAATGGACCAAAAGGCCAATATATAACATATACAGGGTTGTCAATATGTAAAGAACACCATAAACTATGTACATATCTAACAAAATTTATCGAAAGTCACAAGGAATGCTACTTTTTTAAAAAAACATAGATTTGGATTCAGGATGCAGAACCACACGTTCTCACTTTGATACAAGCTAGCTCACCGAAATTGTCTGAATTCAAACAGCAAAATAAATTGAAAGTAGATCAATGGCTGGTCAGTTAGCCTTTTCTACAGCAGCCAGTGAGCATGATTAATTAACATTATTTTCAATAGCTCAATAACAGATAAGGCTCAGCATGATACTACATTGTACATGATCACAACTAAGATCTCACAAATAATTCAAAATAGTATAGCTGATCGCTTTCTCCAACCATTAAAGACAGCTTGATGAAACTTGTGTCCTTTGGTGACCTACAAACCTCATTGCACAAGTCTGAATAGTGGGGAAGGTAGTACCTGAAGAAGCATCGGATAGCTTCATGAACCTTGGATTCTTTCAAAACTATGTTTGCTTCATCACGTGCGAGCATCAGAAGGCAAAATCCATTGAGATGAAAGTGTGCTAAACATGCAATATCTGTATCCTGATCAACTTGGGATGCTTTCTCATAGTTCAAGTATGTTTTTAGAATGCCCAGAAGACTCTTTTGGAGAGAAAATTTAGGATAGAAAAGACAATTTATCATTTTTATTATAAATAGCACCAAATCAAATGAAATACATGTAATGAATTTCAGGAGCACAGACAGAATACAATACCTGAGCAGCTTCGTATTGACCATAGCGGACGAGAACTGCTGCCAGATTAATTGTGGAACTCAAGAAACTGTCTACATGCTCAGCATTGTTTCCGCACATAATCGAACTGCTAAACCTCCTTACCAAGTCGATGACCTCGGTTGGACTAGGGAAACAAGGTGACAGAACATCCCCTTCAGCAGATTTTGGCAAATCAAGTAAACAAGCCAATGTAAAATCAGAGCAGCCAAGCTTTCTGTGCAAGGACAGCTCATCAGCTTTACCTGTGAACATTAAAGTAATGATAAAGAGTTTCTTGATTGAGAACAGTATGAGAAAGTCATATTAAAAAGTATCAAACTCCAAATATTTATAATACACATATAGACTGTAAAACACAAGTTGAAGAAGCAGCTGGTACCTACTTGCAGAATATACAGTGCAGCTACTGGCAGAAACCAAATAATGAGAACTACAGAGTACAGACCTACACAAATGAAATAGACAATCACACCATACCTAGTTTCTTAGTCATCTATCCACAAGGTTTATACTCTTGAGTCATCTCAATAGACAGAGTTGCTTGATATCAAATATTCAAATCCATTTTTTATTAAGTTGAAAGGTTTATCATAACAGAATTAAGTTTTGACCATATATTTAGGATTTGCAGGGTGTTGAGATACCTAAAATCCTAAGTATGACACTAGCACTCCCAGTGATCAGAATGGAACTAGGTTTATGTACAGCAGTACATATATAGATACAGAATTCTGTTCTTTTCTGCATATGTAAATTTGTAGTTAAGCTACCGTAGAGCATCAATCTGTCATGAGCTGAATATGCATGCAGCATTGTGAATTCCAGAATTCCAACCAGGAGTCATAGCTTACCCTGAACAGTAAATTAGAATAAGCTGAGAAATGACAACCAGCTGACCACAGGCTATATCAAACTTGTGGATTTTGGGCTCTTGACTTAAAATAAGAACAAATTAAGCTGGAATTTGTCCTCTCCGATCAGAGCCAGACACCGCAACACCCTTGTACTCAACTTATTTGCAATTGCACAAACATGGGAACAATAAATTTAATTCAATCATAAAAACAATAAAAGCTAGCCAGCCGGTGTCAAGTCAATAAAACATTTTTGGATCACCTGCACACGCAGGATATAGTAGCCCAATTGGTCAAGCTTGCACGTTTAGTCAATGCAGATCCCAAGTATCAAAAAAGGCCAGGATGTGCAATGTCCTGCAGACTATATATACCCACTAGCAGCCATGCTGCTTTCCACGCCACGACAAAAAGCACGACCATGGGACTCAAGCGACAAGCGGCGACAAAAATATCATCGTGAGAGGCATCGTTTGCTGCTGTGCATGGGGCCCGCGTGTGGGGCCCGCACGTGGAGAGCCAGCGCGAAGGCGAGACTGAGCGAAGGATCGAACAGCGCTGAAACTAATCGAAAGACGATCGGACGGCTGAAAAAAATTGATGACGTGGCGTTGCTCTTCTCTCCTCAATTCTGCCTCCAATTATACCGAAGGATTACTAGTGCACACAGAAATGTCCCAAAAATATATTACCCAAAACCTTCCATATATGCCATTATTTACTACAAAATGGCGCATCTACTGTCCTTTTATATGGACTCGTTACATTATTACAAAACAGCAGAATTACATACACATGGTAATGGAAGAGTACCCATTCAAAAGATAACATATCAAACATCAAAAGTAAGAATGCAACCATTTCTTTTAGGCAATTCTAACCTAGCTGGAGCGAAGAAAGTTGATAGCTGAAATCCTCAATGGCTGGTGGTGTGGTTGGTGAAATTCCTACAAAGTGGAGAACGATCCACTGTCCCAATATGTCTTGAATCATTGGGAACAAGTTCAATTTTATTCTGGCAACATCGCTTTGCAACAAGGAGACCTGATTTGGAAATTATTCGTATCAAAGAAAGAAATAAAACAATTCGTTTATCATACAAGAATAGCATGTATCAATGAAGAAGCATTGAGTTACAATGTAACAACAAAAAGGCCAAGGAATTCAATAAAAGAATAGAAGTGACACTAAATATACTATTTTGCATAACTTGTAGCCCACATGCCATCTAAGCTATGCTGAAATGACCATGCAAATAGCATATATTCACCAAAACCATTTTTAGCGCATAGTGAAAGTTCGGTGTGAAGTCTAAAGTAAAGTGAACTAAATGGTCTGTGCAAAAGATTGACTGAGCAACCAAAATAAACTGTTATCTGTCTTTCCAGTTGATGCAAGGATCACAGAGAACAATCCAAAATCCTGGTATTTGACTATGTTCTTGAGAGAGCAGACCAACTGATGCAAGTTAGAGTTGAGAGTTGAAACAAGCCAGCATGCATGCTCACAGATTCCCGGTAACATATATCTTTTGTTAAGAGTTGTACATTCTCTCTCTCTCTCTCTCTCTCTCTCTCGGCCTATGTTGCCCATGTAACTCATGAGGCCCATGTAACCTATGTCTATAAATACCCTCTCAATAATGAATAAGATGCATAGTTGTGAATAGCAAAATCACTCTCCCCAATAATCTAACATGGTATCTGAGCTCATCCACCCCAACCCTAATTCCTAAAACCGGGCCTTCGTTGAGCCGCTGCCTCCTTCTGCTCGGGCCGGCAGGCCCTGAGCTCCTCCTCTGCCTCCCCCGACGCCGCCTCGCCTCCTCCGGATCCACACCACCGCAAGCTCATTTGCGCCGCCAACTCCTCCCCCCGGATCCACGCCGCGTTGACTTCTTCAGACCGCCGCTTTGCGGATCCGCGTAAGCTTGAGCTTGCAGCAAGCTCATCTGCTACCGCCGAGCCGACTCCTCCGCTGGATCCGCGTCGACTTCTCTGCGCAGCCTCGAGCTCATCTGGCACCGCTCCTTCAGATCTGCACCGACTCCTCGAGCATTGCCTTCTTTGCATCGGCCGAGGGACGACCATCTCCTCTGCTCCGACGAGCTTGCCGAGGGACAACCGCCTCCTCTGCTTCGACGAGGAAGCTGTCGCCTCCTCTGCTTCAGTGCTCCAAAGAGGATCTCTGCTCCAGCGACAACTCTGCTCACTGCTCTAGTGACAACCACCTCTGCTCCGACGACAGCACGACACCGCCATTTCCACGCCGACCTTCTCCTCGAAGCTAGTGCTCAGTACTACTCTATTCCTACGCAGACTCTCGCTCGCTCATCGCTGTTCGCCATCGCTCATCGCTTTGTTGCCATCGTGCCTTGCTATTTGTTGGTGTTGGTGTCTTGCTACTGTTTCTGTTCAGTGCTTTGTCATGGGGTTTAAAGGTATTCTTGGTCATGGTCCTATCCGGCGTCAGCCTATGTGTTCTCGTTGCTAGAGATATGGCCATCTAGAAGATCGGTCTTTCAAGTTACATCCTGAACTGAGGTTGCCATTGTGTGTTTCACCTCAAGATGTTGCTGCTATTGTTTCTTCTGTTCATGTTAGTGCTTTGGAGTCTGGTACAACTCAGTTTGGCCAAATTTAGTCTCCGATGAGCAACCCTCAGGCTCAGTTGTGTCAGCTGCAGGCATCTTCTAGTATGTCCACTGGCCATTCTGGTTCAATGTTATGTCTTGTACCGGGTACTACTCTCCCTTGGGTGTTGGACTTAAGGGCCTCTTTCCATGTGACATCTAATGCGTCTTAGCTCACTTCATGTCGTCCTGTTGCAAAAGGTATCAAGATTCAGACAGCTGATGGCACACCTTGCAGGGTAACTCATCAAGGGACTCTTTCCGCCTCTCACTTTGCAATTATGTATGTCTCACTTGTCCCTACGCTCTCCATGAATATCATCCCTGTCAGCCAGTTCACAGATACGATTTGTTTTGTTGGGCTTGATGATAGTTCCTGTTTTGTGAAAGATCATCAAACAAGAACCGTCATTGGTATAGGCCATCGTAAGAAAGGTCCTACAGGGCTATATGTTCTTGGTCGTCTGAGTCTCCCTTTCTCCACTTCTAGTGTTGCTCCTACTATTTCATCTTCTGCTGGTGATCCATCTACTCCGTGTCCTTCTGTATCGACTTTTGTTTGCAAGTCTTTTCCTCAATGGCATCATCATTTGGGGCACTTGTGTGGCTCACGCCTCTCTATCTTGATTCATCAAGGTGTTCTTGGTCCTGTTTATGTTGACACAAAATTTCAGTGCAAGGGTTGTAGAAGACTTAGCAAGCAAGTACAACTCTCATACCCTTCCATTTTTTCCCGATCTGATCGTCCCTTTGATTTGGTCCATTCGGATGTTTAGGGTCCTCCTTTTGCTTCGAAGGGTGATCACAGTTACTATGTCATCTTCATTGATAACCACATTCGATACACTTGGGTCTACTTCATGAAACACCATTCGCGATTGATTTCTATCTATCAGTCTTTTGCTAAGATGGTTCATACTCAATTCTCTTCTGCCGTCCGTGTTTTTTGTTGAATCTGGATGAGAATATCTTTCATCAGTCTTTCGCCAATTCCTTTCTTCTGAGGGTACTCTTCCTCAGCTCTCGTGCCCTGATGCACATGCTCAAAATGATATTGCTGAGCGCAAGCACCGTCACATCATTGAAATTGCTCGTACTCTTCTCATTTCCTCCTTTGTTCCCTCTCACTTCTGAGGGGGGACAGTCTCTATGGCAGTCTATCTCATCAATCGTCAGTCCTCTTCCAAGCTTCAGGGCAAGTATTCTGGTGAGGTCATGTACAGAGCACCTACTCGTTGTGATCATCTTCGTGTCTTTAGTTGTGTCTGCTATGTCCTTCTAGCACCTCATGAGCGTACAAAGCTAAGCCCTCAGTCGGTTGAGTGTCTTCTTGAGTTATAGTCTTGACTCCCGAGCATAAGGTCTATCGTTGCTATGATCCTTCAACACGTCGCATTCGCATCTCTCGTTATGTGACCTTTGATGAGGGTCAACCCTTCTTTTATCATCCTTATACACATCTCACTCCTTCCACAGATTCCACCTCTTTTTTTGTGTCTACCTCCCATTCCTTCACCAGACTTGCCTTCTACATATACACTTTCTCCACCAGTTTCACCTTGTAGTGTATCTCCTCCCGCAGCTCCACCAGTTTTTGACAATTCCACCTTACCCTTTCACTACAGTCGCCGACAGAGAGTTCCTTTTGATCCTCATATTTCCATTCCTCTTGAACCTTCTGACCATGAGTCCTCTCCTCCACTTGACCCTCCAGCTAGTATCACAGACTGTAATGATCGTTCTACTACATCACGGTATACCCTACATGATCGTTCCTCTTCAGGCACTAGAGATATGGGGATTTACTTGTACTTGTGTGGTATCTGAGCCAAGTACCTATCAGGAGGCAGCCAGTATACCTAAGTGGTAGTTGGTGTTGATGCATCCTTCACACGATCTCATTGTCAGCAGTCGACCATCGACCTCAAGCATATACCCTCAGAGCTTCAAGTTGCAAATTTCTTCACTAGAGCTCAGACTCGAGAACAGCATCGGCTTCATCTACTCAAACCCAATGCATCAGATCCTCCTGATGCATAGTTGTGAATAGCAAAATCACTCTCCCCAATAATCTAACATCTTTAACTATATTGGCAGTCACTTGAGTACTTAGAAGAGGTAGCAGCGTTGATGTTACAGGTGTACATCAGACAAAAATATCAAAATCCAAAAAAACTGACATACCTGCCCACCAACACCAACCAGATAACTGAGGAACAGAAATAGGTCAAAAGCAGACTCGAGCATCGTTCTTGCAACCTGTGAAGTAGCCTGAACCAATAACACAGAATTTACATTACAAACTCTCTTCAATTCATACTCTTGTATGGTGATGTTCGTTTTCAAACACTTCATAAACTGCTCGATCACATCGAATACTGCCGACCAGGATGTCGATCTTGATTGCAACTTATGAAAAGATAGTAACATCTCAACAGAAAACTTCCTTTGACTTTTGTGAGCTGTCTGCCTTCTTTCGACATAAGCATCCGTTCCAAGTAATGTAATGAGGGATGAGGAAGATTGAGGACTCAAACCAGTCTCTAGAATCCTTAATATCTGATAAGCAATTTCATCAGATGATATAACAGAACTGATGAGGGACTCATAATATATTGCAGCAGAAGATCTCCCCAGAAGATGGTTTATATGGCCCATGCATCTAAGAACTTCAATGAGGATTTCAGAATCAGATATGTCATCCCATAAGTTTATTCCAAGGCCATCGAAATTGCACAATTCATCAGAGGAACCTGATACGTTAAATAAGTTAGTATTACCTAATAATAGCTCATAAATGATAAGTTCAAAATTTTAATATGAGTTGACAAATACTAGGACAGAACAAACCATATATAAGCTGCTCCACACCCTCCAAACAACGGAAGAGAGAAAATGAACCCTTTCTAATTAAGCCAAACACTTCACGGTTAGTATCAAGAAGCAACCCATATGGCCTATTGTTCCGGCACCAGTTGTGGAGATATTGTGCAGAGAACCTTTTCCAGTGATAAGCAGTAGAACTTGCTGTCTGTGAACTTCCCTAAATAAAAATGGGAAGTACGGAAATTCAGCCACTAGGATTGGAAACTAGGAAACCTAAAAAACATAAAAAACAAAAGAAGCATAGTACCTCTTGTTCTATAATGGATAATATCTCTTTTCGTAGCCCACTAGTTGTAAGTGACTGGAACTCAGAATCTGATAGAAACCTTTTGTACTCCAATAAGGTGTCACGTAGAGCAGAACAGTGGTTCACTCCCGGTTGAAGCAGCCTCCGCAAAAACATAGATGAAATAAAACTGAAAGTCTGCTCCTACAGATATCAAAGAGATCCACATAGCTAAAGAACATTGAAGAGCTCCATGTAGCCAAAAAGAAGGAACTGAAAAACATGGAAGAGCTCTACATGTCTAAAGAATATATTCTATAGCAATACAGCAAATATGATCTAAATAACTCTAGAAGGTCATGCTATATGACATGGCAGTTGAAAAGACAAGTTCACAACTTGCTAATCAAATAATAAATTGCCACACAAGTTCACTTGTCATAGTTCCATAGTATTTTAACCACACTCAAAAAACAAATCAATAAGAAAATATTACAGTTGGTAAAATGGGTAAATAAAATATAAAGAAATACAATAATTACCTCTGAATTTGTGATTCTAAAGAAAAGGTTTAATACTTGAGCAATTATAATGTTTAAAAACCTCTGGAGTTTTAATGACCTAAAGAAAATGTTTAATACTTGAGAACAATTATAATGTTTAAGAATCTCTAGAGTTTAAACGACCAAGTTTATTAGAATCAAACCTGCATCAGGAGTTTAATCAATTTAATGGAGTAGAACACAAGAAACCTAACAGTAATGAGAAGCTTGCGAAGCTTGACAGTAATGTGAAGCAGCAAGCCCATAATTCAAGTTAAACAAAAGTCATAATCACAAAATAATAAGATCAACAAAGAATGGTATCTGTATATGCCAGATGAGACTAGAACTATGAATAACCTTTAGGAAATTATAGTTACCTTCATGGAAGAGAATATTGAATCAGCTGTCCAGACCAAATCATCCAATGCATTCTCAGAACTTTGAAACAATTGTTCACTGATAGCATCTTCTTGTAGCACATATGAACACATTTTCTCACTGCAGTTATTTTACATTATAAGTAAAAACCTGGAGACTTAATTAAATTGAGCTAACACAATTTAGTTTCTGGGTTTAGAATTTGCATAAGAAAAGGCACTCAAACACCGACTATGAAACAACTGAAATGAACACAAAAATAGATGACAAAAGCCAACTGATCCAATTATACCTATATGTACTCAAGTGAGCTAAAAACAAGCCCACAATCAAGTCAAGCTAATACACAAATAAACTAGTAACTGGTTAATATGAGAAAGGCAAATATGCACTTAGTGGCATATGCACCTGTCAAGCAATTTATACGCGTGCACTTCAGAAAATTCTCCAAGAATTTATGAAAGTAGGTTATGTTAGTGCATATTTGTGTGCACCAAATTGATCATACGTGCAAAGACCAAAAAACAGGCAATCAAGACCTGTTATATACTTATATGTCAGTTTTGGTTGATTTTTGTATAGTGGGCGTATGAATATATTCGTGCATAAAATTTTGCACGTGCACATTGTTAGATGTTATTTTGTATAGGGTGCTTGTTGCATATTTACCTACACTGTAACTTGTATATTTGGCCTTTTGGCCCATTGGAATAGATGAAGCATCATTCCAACATGGTATCAGAGCCATAGAAACCCTAGCCCCTTGACCACCAAACAGCCGCCGCCGCCGCCGTTGTCCCCGCGCCCGAACAAACCTTCTGCTGCTCTGTTTTCTTCTTCTTCCACGCCGCTCGAGCCGAATCCGCGCCTCCTCTGCTTTTGCTTAACGCGCGCCGCCGAGCCTTCTTCCGCCAGAGCTAGCGCCATCGCCACCAGATCCCGCGTCCCCGTCACCGGATCCTACCATCCCCACGCCGCCCGAGCCGGATCCCGTTGTCCCCAGGCTGCCCGGGCTAGATCTGCGCCGCCTACATCGGATCCCGCCGCCAGGGCCCCTCTCGACGTCGGCCGCCGCATCTAGAGCCTCGCGTCGCACCTCCCGAGCGGCCACCACCACCCTCCTCGGTCTGCGCACCCCTGCCGCCGCCAAAGACGCTCCTCGCTTCCCAATTCTTTGCTAAGCCTCCGTCTTTGCTGGGCCCTGTTCCCAGTTCTTCTCCGTCTTTGCTGGGCCATGTTCCCAGTTCTTCTTCTCCGTCTTTGCTGAGTTCTACTCCATCTTCTCCTCCCAGATACGATCTTCGTAATCGTCACACTGTCAGGCCTCCCGAGTGCTACGGCTTTGCAACCATCGCTTTTCCGAGCCTACGCCCTCTGGTGATGTCCGCCGCCACCCCGAGTGGTAGCTCATGGTTCCGAGGAAATTGTCGCTTGGAGCGATCGGCACTTGGAATCTTGTGCCCTTAACTGCGCATGTTACTCCCATCATATGCAAGTGGGTGTACAAGATCAAGACCCGTTCAGATAGTTCCCTTGAGCGCTACAAGGCTCGTCTTGTGACGTGTGGTTTTCAGCAGAAGCATGTTCATGACTACGATGAGACCTTCGCTCCTATTGCTCACATGACCACTGTTTGTACTCTCCTTGTTGTGGCCTCTGTTCGACAGTAGCCCATCTCTCAGCTAGACGTCAAGAATGCCTTTCTCAATGGCGAGTTGCGTGAGGAAGTTTGCATGCAGCCACCCCCTAGGTATTTTGTTCCTAATGGTATGGTTTGTCGCCTTCGTCGCTCTCTTTATGAGCTCAAACAAGCCCCTCATGCTTGGTTTGACAGCTTCTCCTCAGTTGTCACTACTGTTGGCTTTTCTGTAAGTGATCACGATTCACGACCCTGTCCTCTTTGTCCACATCTCCTCGGGGTCAGATGCTCCTCCTATGTGTGGATGATATAATTATTACTGGAGATGACTTTCAATACACTGCCTTTGTAAAGGAGTGTCTCAGTGAACAGTTCTTGATGTTTGATTTGGGTCTTCTTCGTTACTTCCTTGGGATTGAAGTCACTTCTACGCCTGAGAGCCACAAACTCTCCCAGGAGAAGAACATTTAGGATATCCTTGCCCGCGCTTGTCTCACTGGTCAGCGCATAGTGGACACTCCTATGGAGCTTGGTGTTCACCTTCAGCCTACTGATGGTGAGCCTCTTGGGGGACCCACTTGCTACCGCCATCTTGTCGGAAGCCTCATCTATCTTGGGATCACTCGACTTGACATTTATCACCCAGTTCACATCCTAAATCAGTTCGTCTCTGCTCCTACTCAACTCCACTACAGTCACCTTTGTGTTCTACGATATCTTTGTGGGACCATCACTCGTCGCCTTTTCTTTCCTCGCTCCAGTTCTCTGCAGCTTCAGGCGTATTCTGATGCGACCTGAGCTAGCAATCCTTCTGATCACCGGTCTCTTTCTGCCTATTGTGTTTTCCTTGGCTCATCTTTGATTGCCTGGAAGACCAAGAAGCAGACTGTTATTTCCCGTTCAAGTGTTGAGACTGAGTTGGGAGCCATGACATCGTTGACCGCTGAGATCACCTAGCTTCGATGGCTACTTAAGGATTTTGGTGTTTCGGTTTCTGCACCGACTCCTCTCTTATCAGACAGTAATGGTGCGATTAGTATTACTCGAGATCCCGTAAAGCATGAGCTCACCAAGCACATTGTGTTAGTCGCTGGACTCTTGCACTTGGTGATAGCAAGATCCTTACTCTCATCGGGAGGATGACACTTGGAGATGGGGGGCAATTTTCTTTGTTTATTTTCACACAATGCCATGCCAACCCGAGGGGTTGGGGATACAATTTATAGGTCGCTAACCACCAAGCATATGCTAAGATGCTAGTCTAAGATGCTAGTCAAAAGTCGCTAAGATGTTGTCCTAGATGCTAGTCAAAAGTCGCTAAGATGCTAGTCTAAGATGTTGTCCTAGATGCTAGTCAAAAGTCGCTAAGATGCTAGTCTAAGATCTGTCCTAGATGCTAGTCAAAAGTCGCTAAGATGCTAGTCAAAAGCACCAACACAAAAGAGACTTAAGACTTATCCATCACTCTCCCCTAAGTCTTGTGTGTCTCCTTGTGAGGAATCTGAGCCATCCCGATCTGGGCGCGAAGCTCCTCGAACTTGATCCGCCAAGAGACTTGGTCGAGGTGAGTTGGTCTTGGGTGTTGATGTAGTTGGTCTTGACGCTTCCCTTCATCCAGCAACTTGATGAAGTGATACTCACCCGGATGTGCTTGTCTGCGCCATGGAAGACAGGTTCTTTGTTAAGGCCAAGGCGGACTTGTTGCCCACCCCGAGCTCCACCGCCTCTGCGTCTCGCCAAGGAGATCGCCATGTACCGTATGCGACCACAGAGCTCGAGTAGAAGCGGTAGTGGTCGCAATGTACTCTGCGCAGCCTAGACAAAGCCACTACCGCCGCTTGACCGATCGCCACCGACGGACACTTGCCGAGGAAGTCAAGATATCCACCGGTGCTCTTGCTCGTGTCGATGTCACGGCGTGGTCATTGTCATTTATGATTCGATGAAGTCTTGCCACGGGCACCTTGGGTAGTGCAAGCAGTAGTCGGAGGTGCCCGCGACGAAGCGGAGGATCCTTTTCACGACTACCGGTGCTCGTCGTCGGTCGCCGATGAACCGGCCGACGAGCCGACGGCGAACGCTAAGTCCGGATCGGCGATGTGGACAAGGTAGCGATATCGCCCCAATAATGCGCCGCTTTGCGTCAAGGCCCACCTCCTCCGCCAGACTCTCACGACTTAGCTTCACCTCTCCTCCATAGGAGTGTGGGCTGGGTTGCGATCGGTGAGGCCGCCAGCCCACGACGCGCGCTTGGCGAGGCGGTCTGGCGAAGAGAGATGCCGAGTCGTTCTCGCGGACCTCGATCCCGAGGTAGAAAGAGAGGGCCCGAGGTCGCTCATCCGGAAGGTGGCCTTCATCTCCGCTTTGAACGCTCGATCTCCTTCTCCTTGGTACCGGTGATCACAAGGTCGCCGACGAGACGCCTACCGCCAGGCATTGCCTCCTTGCCCCGCCGCAGAGACCATGACCTCGTGGCGCTCTGCCGAATCCCATTTGCTTGAGGTGGAGTCCACCATGCGTTCTGTTCGCGGTGTTCGCCGAAGCCGTAGAGGCCTTGCGCAGCGGAGGACCTTGCTTTCTTTCGGGGATGATGAATCCGTGGTCAAGTGATGTAGACCTCCTCCTTCAAGTCGCCGCTGAGAAAGCAGACTTGACGTCCATGTGATGGACGCACCACCCTCCGAGGCTGCGAGGCGGAGGAGACGACGGACTCCATCCGCGCAACAGCGCCAAGGCATCGCCGGTCGACTCCTCCTCGCTGGGCGAAGCCTCGTGCCACGAGACGCGCTTTGTGCTTGATCACCTCTCCACCTCGTTTTTCTTGAGCTTGAAGACCCACTTGAGAGAGATGGCGTGGCGGTTTACCGAAGATCGGCCAGCCCCACGTCTTGTTTCGCCGACGGCGCCCATCTCTCTCGTGCATCGCGCACGCCATGCCGAGTTTTCTCTCGCCTCGGCGAAGGAACGAGGCTCGCCGTAAATCTGCGCGGCGAGGCGCAGCCGCCGAGGTCATATTGCGCGCCATTCGAGGACCGGCCGCCACCGAGGAGGTCGCCCATGGTACGCAGAGCAGCAGAGGCTCGCCGCCGTGGTAGGCGCCGGCGCGATCTCGTCGTTGACGGCGGAGCGGCGAACTCCACGTGTGCCGCCGTCGTGGGCCGCTGCCGTCCGAAGCTCGGCGAGTAGGCGCCGTGTGGGAGAACGAGGCGTGGCGTGATCTTGGCGGTGGACTCACGGAGCTCGTGGACTTGCCGAGCCGCGTGGTGGCGGTGGCGGCGACTCACGGAGGTGGCGGCGAACGGGTGGTGGGGTAGGCGAGCTTCGGTGAAGACGAAGCCGTTGGTTTCGCCTCGGCGACGAGTCGACAACGAATCGCTCGTCGCCGAGTCGAGCCGCCATCCACCATCTTGTCCCACGCCCGCCGCCGCCGCCGAACACGACGCCACGCGTGATGCGACGCGCCGTGTCGAGGATCGAGGACGCGGTGAGGCCTTGGCGCCCCGCGAGCCGATGAAGACTCTGGCGTGTTCGGCCGCCGAGCTTGCCGACGTGGTTGAGCTCTTGACGGCGAGCGGTACCAAGACACGGAGGTGGCTCGCGCGGCTTGCGCGTGCGAGCCTCGTATGGCGTCTTGCCGCCGAGGGCCTTGGTGGGGAAGCGGTTAAGCAAGTGAACGGCGGTCATCATCGCCTCACCTCAAGAGAATGCCAGCATCCTCTCGCTGAGGAGGCGCGGCGGCTACCACCGCTCGGTTGCGCTGCCGACGACGCTGCTTCGCGCGGTGTACGGCGCGGAGAATGACGATGGATCCTCGTTGGCGCAAGACGCCGCGAACTCGGCCGCCGCGGAACTCACCGCCGTTGTCCGCGTAGGACCCGGCTTGCGCCGCGACTCGCCCCGCAGCAGCTTGAAGGCACTTGATGGCGTCCGCCGCGGATGCCTTGACGTCGAGCAGGACAGCCCACATGTAGCGGGATACGTCGTCGACGAGGAGGAGGAAGTAGCGCCGGCCTCCAGGTGTAGCCGGTGTCACGGGGCCACAGAGGTCACCGTGTCGAGCCCGGCTTCTCCTTGGCGCGAAGCTCGCTGGCGAGGAAGAAGCCGCCGCAGCTTGGTGAGGACGCAGTGTCGCAGAATCGCTTCCACGTGGTCGACGCGCGGCATGCCCCGCACCATCTCTCCTTGCCGCCGAAGCCGTCTCGTGGCCTCAAAGTTGAGGTGCCCAAAGCGCCGTGCCACCTCCAAGCGCCGTCGTCGCGGCGGGTCAGAAGACAAAGAGGTTGCGCCACCCGCGCGTGAAGGACGAGAGGCGGTTGCTCTGCTGACCTTGACGAGGAGCCGCGACTATGATCCCGTGACGCAAGAAGACACCGTGCTCAATCTCCACGCGCGATCCGTTCTCATCCAGCTTGTCCTAAGTCGATGATGGAGTTCTCAACGCGGATGTAGTAGACACCGGTGAAAGCGCCGGTGCTTTCGCCGATCTTGGCGGCGAAGACGACAGAGCCGACGCCTTGATCTCACCGGCGAGGCGTCGCCGAACTTGGTGCCTCGAACGCTCGAGTCGAGCTCGGAGAAGAACTCCGCCGCCGGTCATGTGGTGGGTGGCGCGGTGTCGAGGCACCACCCGTCGGTCTTGTTGTTGCTTTAATCGCCGCCGAGGAGGCGTGTGCTTTTGGCTCGTCAAGGTGGAGAGAGCCGCGCTTAGTGCCACGGAGGTAGTTCGATGCTCGCATGAGCAATGAACAGAGCCGGCCTCCTTCCTCCTCCGCCGCGACGTGGGCTCGCCGCGTCGTGGTTGCCGACAATCCTCGCCCACGACCGTGCTTGCCACATTGTGGCAAGAGTCGCCTCGCGTCGCTTTTGCTTGCAAAAGCCGCATACTGGCGCCCACGGTCATCACCCTAAGACGTCCTCGCGCCCGCTGGCGTTTTTACGCTGCTTGCGCGCTTACACGCTTATGATCTTTGTCGTGGAAGAAGGCTCCTTCTTCTCGTCACCTTGGCCGGCAGCCCCACCGCTTCCCGAGCGAGAGGAGCTTCCCGCCAATGGTGACGGGTCCCGAGAGACGCCGTGGCTCATCGCCCAACGACCTTGAGGTGACCCAACGCCTCGATCGTCATCGTGGAGAGGTCCAGCAGAGACTCGATCGAGCGAGCCATCCGCTTGTACTTCTCGGGACGCACGGAAGAGCTTCTCCACGCTCTCTCCTCGCCAGAGGTGTCGCCGCCGAATCGCACCAACTTCGCAACAGAGTGTTGAGACGGAGAGCAAAGTCATCAACGCCCTCACCGCTTGAAGGCCGATTCTCCCACTCCTTGCGTAGTGCCCGCAATGTAGACTTGCGGGCGCGCCGCCGCCGTCGTCAGCCGCGGCGATGGCGTCCCAAGCCTCTTTGGCGATCCGCTTGTTGGTAAGCGAATCGCATCTCGGGCGGATCGCGGCGATGAGAGCATCCAGGTGCCGCCGATCCCGGTCGAGTCGACGCCTCCGTCGGATCAGATCCCACATATGCCGCGACTGAGCTTTACCTCATCACCGCACCCCACTCGACGTAGTTGGTCTTGGTGAGGGTAGGCCACCGCCGCCGGGCCGATGTCCTCGACGACGACTGGTACTCGTGGTGACCACGCATCAACCGGGAGAGAAGCGCTGTCGCTGTGAAGGCGCGCTCTCCGCTGACCAGACGCTGCCGCTGCCGCGCTGCGTCTCCTCCAGAGCGCCGGCCTGCGTCCGCCGCTGTCTGAAATTGCCGCCGCCAGCGCTGGCTCAAGGCGGTTCATCATTCTGCCGCTTCTCTCGCTTGCCTCCCTCTCCGCTGCTCAAGGTCCGCGTGCGTGCTGTCATCGGCAGAGATGGAGCTGCTGCTGCCGCCGCAGAACCTCGACCTCTGCAGTGCCAAGACGCCGATTCGCCGTCGCCGCTTCCACCTCCGCTTCTGCCGCCGCCGACTCCGTTCTTGCTTGACCTTTGACGCTTTTTTCGCTGCCGCAGCTGCTTGCCGCCGCCGCTGCGTTCCTCGCTTATAGCGAAGTTCGCTTGCCGCCAGCGTTCGAGGCGATCGAAGGCCGAGATATCCTGCGGACATGGCGCGCCACCGGAAGCGCTACATGGAGAAAGAGCTCACATCTTGGTTGGGCCATGGGCCGAAGCGAGGCCGAGAGGGATTGAACAGGAGATGCTCAGGTTGCAGGATAATACGGCTCGATACCACTTGTTAGTCATTTGGACTCTTGCACTTGGTGATAGCAAGATCCTTACTCTCATCGGGAGGATGACACTTGGAGATGGGGGACAATTTTCTTTGTTTATTTCTCACACAATGCCATGCCAACCTGAGGGGTTGGGGATACAATTTATAGGCTGCTAACCAGCCAAGCATATGCTAAGATGCTAGTCTAAGATGCTAGTCAAAAGTCGCTAAGATGTTTGTCCTAGATGCTAGTCAAAAGTCGCTAAGATGCTAGTCTAAGATGTCATTCCTAGATGCTAGTCAAAAGTCGCTAAGATGCTAGTCTAAGATGTTTGTCCTAGATGCTAGTCAAAAGCTGCTAAGATGCTAGTCTAAAGCTGCTAAGATGCTAGTCAAAAGCAGCCAACACAAAAGAGACTTAAGACTTATCCATCACATTGGAGTAGATGCTTCGTACATGATATCGTAGATGCAAGACCAAATTATTGCTCTTTAGTATGTGCCTTCGGAACTTTAGTTAGCAGATTTCTTCACCAAGGCACAAGCTAGAGTTCAGCATAATTTCTACCTCTCCAAACTCAGTGTTGTTGATCCGCCATGAGTTTGAGGGGGATGTTAGATGTTTGTTTGTATAGGGTGTTTGTTGCATATTTATCTACACTGTAACTTGTATATTTGGCCTTTTGGCCCGTTGGAATAGATGAAGCCTCATTCCAACACACATGTCCAACGCTCATGAATTGTTTTGTCAATTTTTGGGACAATTCTCATCTGCGTACCAATAATGGGTGCAAATGCACCTAAGTACATATTATCCATGTCTGGTTAACATATTGCAGCATGAACAGGACATGCCCATTAAGTTATATTGGCACATACAGCAGCTAAAATAGCTAATATGAAAGTTCTCCATTATCACTGCCCAGAAATTTCATACTTCATAGACACTCTCAGATAGACATGAAGGAGAACAGCATAACAAATTGCATCTCAGGACCCTAAATATGTGCTGCATTTTCGCTTAGGTCCATAAACTTCAAAATATTCCTGGCAGATCCCTAATTGTGCGTAATTATGTGTCATTAATCCATTAGCTACTTAGATACTTGATAGAAATAACCAGAAAGTGCACAGCTGATTTGATGTAGACTAGAGTAACATATAATATAAGTTTAGGGCCTGTCAGGAAGATGTAATGTTCATTGACCTAAGTTAGAGAGCGATACAGATGTAGGGACCTCTACTGCAATAATTTACTCAAGATTCTAACAGCAACCTAAAAGTATCTGCGTGATGGCCACATCTAGTCAAATCAAGATCTGCATGTAAAGCAACAACATATAATTATAAGACATAAATTTTGCTTGCTGGAACTGGACTAACGAGAATCATTATCAGTGTGAAAGTTGCCATCTAAACAAATTTAGCATACATATAATCATTTCTTTTTTCAACAAGGATTCCTTTTATAACTAACAAGGGCACAGAAAAATATAAGCCCTGGTTTTAAGACATTGTGTGCTGAACTCAGTAATTAAATAAGCTCAGCCTCGATCTCTTAAAGAAACAGAGAACTATTTGATCAATGTCATTTGAATAAAAAATGCTTAGTTCAAAGTTCATGAGGCAACAAAAGTACGAAGAGAACTACCACCAGTTGAGGGATTAAAAGGGAACAGGGTGACAACAATGAAGTACAGCAGACTTACGTATCAGAGTCATACTGCACTATTTCGTAGAGCATTGATCCAACTTCTTTAAGTATCCAAAGCTTGTCTGTGCTTATTTTCAAGTCGACAAGCTTTCCCTGAGTAAAAAGGCTTAAAGGAATTATCCATCAGCAGGTTGACAATATTAGCTCCTCTATGAGCTGTTAACATAGTTTCTGAACTACGATAAGTTGCTAGTTTGCTGCAATGCGCCCAACATTAGTTTCTTCCTAAAATGAAAAAGGTCATATTTTACAAATATAAGGAATCATAACTAAAATTGTCTTTGAGGAACATGCATAAAAACTTCAGGGTAGCCATGATTAGCATCTCTCTCTCTCTGAGGAGGTGTGGCGGTGTTCACATCAAGCTTGTTTAGACTTTCGATTGACTACAGTGGTTAGTAAATAATGAGTCATGATATCCTACCACAGAGATGGTAAATAACTGCATAAGGATAATGCAGTGCATGTATGGACAAACTTTAGAAGGTACGCCTCAAATAATACAAGCTTCCCCGTTCTATGGCAATCAAAATTCTTATGCGGTTTCCTTCCTATACTTTACAATGCACACAGACCAAATAATATGAATCGAATGTCACCCATGGTGATGCTCTTGTTTACCTCCAGCAAAGGTAAAGCAGAAATCGAAGGTTCAGGAGAGAACAAGAACCTTTCACCAGCACCAAAACTGAAGCTATATACAGCAACGCGATCACAAGCTGGAACCTTTACAATGTTAAAATGCAAACCAGTCAGCTACTTACATCAACAATGATGAGAGAAAATAACAGTTTCCATCACATTATGTCATGTGATAACGATCCACAATTGGCAAAATAAAATTCATAAAGTGACTACCATGAGCACGAACAAAGCAAAGATCCAACATTTAAACAGAAGGTAATGGCCCCAGTTTCCCTTAGGTGGTTGCATCTACCAATAGAACACTGATATGAAGAGGAGTATCTACTATCTAGAACTGGAAACTACTGCAACGGACTAGCAAAGGAAAATGTAATAGGAAAACAGCATATAAACCATATTGCATGGAAAAAAATTATTAGCACCCTACATATCCAGATAATATAATCCGCAAACAATATATCCCTATCTTCTAAAACTGAGAGCAAACCATGTTTCACCAGTGACGCATGTCACTGATTTACTAATAATAATTTGTTAGTACTCCTTGGTTACAAGACAATAACTCCCTCTTACAACTCCATGTTCTCCCACAAGTGGATGTATTTCAGCATTTCAAACCCCACCCCCAGCACTCTGCGAAATTCAAGCCACAACCACAAGAAACATCACCCTATCTGTCCAACTACTCCAACTCATCTTGCTCGATGACCTTAGTAAATCTTAAACCTCTCTCCGCTCTCACCTTAGTAAATCTTAAATCTCACTTCGCTCTCATTACAAATAAGATCCAACAAAACACTGGCAAAGCACAGTTTGCTTTAGTTTAGAGGTGTCTGGGCACATAGTGGGTAGACCTGATACACCAACTTCAACTCACATTACACATAGAACATTCTGTTGCCATTTCTGGACAGAGGATTTAGCAATTTAGTTCTACAACCTTAGGTTTTGTTCTCATATTTGACATGTGTCAAATGAAAAGGTACAACAGGTGCAGACGAGCAAGTAAATTCAGTGGTGAGGCATCATTCTTGACATACCACAGTGCCTTGATGCAGAACTGCCAAAGATATCAGCTCTTGATCATCATCGGCCTCACCAACCCATAGCCTAGACGGTTGGTCTGAAGATAAAGAGAAAACTTTAATATAAAGGCACTACTCAAGAACAAGAAAAGATTCAGCAATGCGTGCAAGCAAAGCTTAAAATATATCCTGTTTGAACCCAAGGTTGTCAAACAAAAAGGGGTGATTACAGAAGTGGCTGTTATACTGACACAGTAACAAAGCACGCCTGCACTAAAGCTGATTCACATGAGTCCTTGCATTTCTCAAATTTATCCATCAAACCCTTCCCTTGACTCTTACAAGGGACTATTGCCAACAAATAGACCCCACATGTTAGCTATTATCTTCCCATTTTTCCCTCATCATACCTTCTTTCTTCTGTCAAAGAAATGCCATGGAGCTCACAGAAATAAACATGCTCAGACCATGCTACTATCACCAATAATTACCACACTTAACCAATTACTAGGATAAACTTTAATACAACGGCTGGACACACCCATTCATTGTCCCCATTGGATAGACAAGCCATGGCATCTACTTGCAGATTAGATGCAACTTGAGGAGAGCGGCTACAATGATAGTAGCAGTAATGATTTCAGATTGTACGCTGCAGCTTATACAATTGTTACAATGACATTACATGTGATGTAATGTAGATCAATGTCAAAAACAGAGCACTAACAAGGAACAATAACACCATAAATGACGCTTCAGCAGGAGATCTTTCATGCAGCAAATAAGTTTGCACAGAAATTACCTTCAATATCATTCGAGCGAACATTATAATTAAGAAGTTTTGTGTGACTAGAAATATCCCATATGCGCAAACTTCCATCAAAATGAAGAACAAATAACAGTTCCCATTCATTTATAATGGTTGCCACTATATCTTGTACAGGGCCCACAGACTTTGTTCTGTAAAACAATGTGGGCATATATTATACAAATAGGTAAACAGACAAAATATGTGTGCCCTGATAGGTAGATCAACTAGACAAGCTTGAAAGTATAGTGAACTTCAATTTATAAACAGTATATGTTGCATTCGGACTTGCGGCAGTAAATTAAAATGTCAACAGAGTCTACCAATGTCTGAACATTGTACAGAACTGCTCCTAGGCTATGATAGTTTCTGAGAAGAGCTATGTATAGCTCGGGGCAACTGATGGCCCAACAATGAAAACGATATATGTTCCAGCAACAATTTTGGTGGAGCTCAGTTGTGGACTCATGTTTCCATTGTTTGGTGGACTTCTACCAAAAAAAAAGTACCTCGACATGAGAGTCCACAGATGCCCTATTCCAGCATCATCCCGTAGCTCATTAGAGAAACCTACAGCAGAAGACAATATAACATTCAGAAAACCTTGGAGAGAGCTTCAGAAGGTCCAATCGTCAAGAACTCGTTATGCATGGGTAATAACTTTACAAAGACAGTTTGCTGCTGTGAATTGACATTAGAGTACTTGCCTGGTGAATTGGGAGCTAATTTGCCAAGACTGTAACAGCAGATTGACCCATCTTGCCGCCCAATCACTAGACATCCTGACTTCGCTGTTACAGCTGTAACCTTAGCGCTCTGTGTGTGCGTTTGGAGATTAAATTCAACTATATCATCCTGAGGCAGTATTGAACCAGATACATAGGAAAATGGGCTGCGTAAGTGGCACAAGAGAGCAACTCCAGAAACAGTAAGCACATATAGCAGATATCCAAGCTTGCCTCGCCTGCCACCCTGCATTACCACAGAAGTGATTACTCTAGTCTCTTGCATATTAATGTTCCAGAAAATTATTGAGTGTTACAATTAGCGTAAGATATCATAAACGAGCCAACCTCACGTATACATAAAAAGGCAAACGGACATAGTGCCTCCTGGAATACCAACCGCAGTCCAGAGCTTGGGAACTCCTTGGAAGCACAGAGTTCAATGACCTCTAGCACATTTTTCTGTTCCTCATGAAGCCTCCTGTAAGACAGAAAACATCTTCTTCCTTTATAAAAATAGCATCCAGCAGTAAATTTGTCATATTAGCGTAACATGATCGTGGTCTTTTTCAGAACAAATATATTGTAATGCTGGAAATTAGCTGGCTCATAGAAATCACTTCAGCATGATGCTAAAATAACATCATGATGATGGCTCTCTAAAATTCTGCAGGAGTTATAGTTCAACATGCTTTATCAGTAGCAGGATACAAGTATAGGAAATGTAGGGAACTAATATATAGGCAAGTAGTTTAACAGCAGTTCCTTCAAATTTAGTGTTTGGGTTTATCTATTGTCACACTAAAGGTCATGCTTTGTCCAATTGTTTATATATATTGCTTCAGTAAGGAACTTCCTAGACTATCAGGATATAAGTTTTGGCTCGAATTCTGGAAATTAACATTTTCTGCATAAAATGGTTGTTAATATCTATCAGTTCTGCTGTGTCCGCGTCCTGCTGTCTGCTGATGCCATGTATATTTCCAATGCAGTGCATCGGACCTGGGGCTCCACTATGGCACGATGGTACAATGCTCGATAAAGCAGGAGAGTACATTGACGCGAATTAACGTATTGGCAATTTATCGACAGCTCTGCTACTTCGGTGGAGCTACCACAAACCTAGGGTTTCTCTGAACGTGGCAGTAACCACAGCTATACCGCGCTGCAATGTACCACAAAGAGCTAAAAATAAGAGCAAAATCAACTCCAAATGCGCAAACTCCCTAAGCTAAAATCTTCACAAAATCAACTAGTTCTAACAGAACAAAAGTGGCGGAGAAAACTCCACAGAGCTCCAAGGCAGTGAGGCGAAGCGACACACGTACCAGGTGAGGTAACACTGTGAGTCGCCGGGGGAGATGAGGTGGCACCCCGAGGCGGCGCGTGGGGGCACGCAGACGAAGGGCTCGGAGGGGCTCGCCGGCGCAGGGGAGGGGGAGGAGGGGACGGTGAGGTCGATCCACCGCAGCTTGTCGGAGCCGGGGATGGGGACCTCGGTGCCGGCGATCCTACGGGCGGGGGTGGCGGTGGCCATGGCCGCCTCGCCGTCGTCGGCGGCGGCGGCAAGGAGCAGGGAAGGGTTTTGGACAGTGTGGGTTTTGGGGCAGCGAGCTGGGGGGTGCGCGGAGAAATTTTTCGGCTCTCTTAGGTTGTGCTGGGATGTGTGAACGAATGTGAATGGAATGGGCACGGCGGGATGATGCGACGATACGGGTGTTTGATTGTTGGGATGTTATGGGACGTATAATGGTAGCATCTAAATATAGGGTGTTTAAGGAGAAAGATGATATTAAATTATACTTATTAATTTTATTTCGGTACCGATTGAAATGAACGGAACATGCCATACCGGCACGCCGTAGTATCAATCCTGCATCGCCTTAATCCCGATTATCTTGGTCATTCCGCTATTAGGTCATTCCAATACCAGTAAAAAAATCAAAATTGAAGTGATCACTTGTTTGAATCAGTTTAGAAGGTTGAGTTCAATACTACTCCTTCAGTAAGTAAATTATGCTAGACTATGGTAAAATATATGAAATTATGAACTCATGTTGTATTATTTAACTACATACGACCTTTATATTTACAAAGTAATTGAACTATGTGTCATTTTTTTCTATGGTTTTGTATTTGAAATGAGATTCCAAGTGAAATTATGTGTGCATATTATTACATATATATTTATAAATATGTATATTTATTATTATATTAAAATCCGGAACGGTACGTCGGAATTAACCGGTACCGACGTATTCCATACCAAGAGGCAAACCAAAATGACCTCTGGAATGGAATTGATAACTATGTACCAAACACCTGTATAAAATATCTCTCTTCCGATGCAAGCAAAATGATAAAGGTGCTTAAATAGTTTAACTACCTTGTTAGCACTCGTACAAACAGTTGTAGTCTTCAATGCAAAGTCTCTCTTGTACCCTTTGTGAACTTGCTAAATGAGCTCATCTGTACGAGGTCCTCAGTGCTCATCTCCTCGGATAACTCTCCTCCCTCGCCTTCCCCTCCACCTCCTTCGTCCCGCGTGCCCCGTCGCCGCCGCCTCGTCCCCGCCTCTCCTCGATGCCCACCAAAGAACAACTCCTCCTCGCCTTCCCCTCTACCTCCTCCGTCCCCCGCGCCCCCGTCGCTTGCTCGTACCCCACCTCTCACTGATGCCCACCACCAACAGCAACAACTTCCCCTCTCTCGCCTTCCGCCTCCCCCTGTCCCCGCGCCGCATTGCTGCCCGTTCCCCGCCTCTCCCTGATACCCACCACCACTAGCAACAACTCTCCTCCCTCGCCTTCCCCTCCCCCTCCCCCGTCCCCTGCAACCCTGCCGCTTTCCTCTCCAAGTCATGCCTATCGCATGTGATCAGCGGAGCCTCTCGTATTGCTCCTCATGAGCCAAGTGGTCCACCGCAGCAACCTCCTCGTGCAGCTCCGGTGGGTGGGTCCCGGGAGTGCAGGGGTCTTGCTCCTCACCACCAACTTCGTCGGAATGGCCTTCACCATCCAGTTTGTGCGAGTTCAGCTGTAATGTCAGTCACTCTCCAGGTGAAATGAATTAATTTTCTTGTAATTTTTATCTATAGTTAATTAATACAGTCTATGTTTGTTGTGCTAAACTACTGGGATAAGTGTCATTTGCTAACAGAAGTGTTAAAAAAATGTAATACTCCACTTTAAGATCAGCTCAAGCAGTAATGCCAAATAAAAATTTCTTGGGAGCCATGGTGCTATAAAAAATATATGAAAAAATAAAACAGGATGTTTCTATTCCATTATGTAATTAAGGATTACATTAAACTATGAAAAGACGAGGACACCCTCGATTTCATTATTCATTATTGAAACCACATAGTAATTGAACCATGAACTAAATAGTACTCCGTAACATAGCTAATTGTTCACCCGACCTTCTCCAAATCAATCCTAAATATGTTGAGCTAAGTCACTCTTGAGATGGATATGCTTTGATCTATCACGAATAGAAGCATTTCTGTTCAATAGACTAGTGAACCTATCAATAGGACCATGGTTGATTACTGGTGGGGGCATTGGATCTCTCCCCTGATCATAATTAAAGTCATAGTGACCATCATATGAATCTAATTCATCCTCTACTATCATGTTGTGCATTATAATGCAAGCATACATGATTTTTGCAAAGGTTGGTCGATGCCAAAAACAGGCTACAGAACGTAGAATGGCAAAGCGAGACTGTAGAACTCCAAATGCTCAATCAACATCCTTCCTCGCCCCTTCTTGATGTTGTGCAAATAATTTATCACTTTCATTTTGAGGGAGGGGGATTGTTTTCATGAATGCAGCCCATTCAGGATATATTCCATCTATAAGATAGTATCCCATGTTGTATTGTCTTCCATTTATAGTGAATTGAACTAGAGAAGCTCGCCCTTGCAAGACGTTAGTGAACAACGGAGACTGGTTTAACACGTTGATATCATTATTTGATCCAGCAACACCAAAAAAAGAATGCCATGTCTAGAGGTCTTGAGAGGCGACCGCTTCAAGCATGATGGTAGAGACTCTGTAATCACCATGACTAAATTGCCCTAGCCATGCAACCAAGCAATTATTCCATTCCCAATGCATGCAGTCAAGGCTTCCTAGCATGCTTGGAAAGCCACGAGCCTCCCCTATTTAAAGCAATCGCTGAATGTTTTTCGGGTGTGGGTTTTTGAAGATATTGTGGACCAAATATTCCGTTCACACCTTGAACGAAGTTCTTTACGCATTCTATTGTTGTGCTTTGACCAATCCGAAAGCATTCGTCAATGGAATCAGCAGGACATGCATACGCCAACACCCGCATAGCTGTTGTGCACTTTTGCAAAGGCGAGAATCCCCATTTATTTAAGGCATCTGTCCTCTGGGGGAAAAATGGAGACCATTCGCCAAGAGATTGCACGATGCGCAGAAATAGGTGCTTTCTCATTCGAAACCTGTGATGAAACATAGCATCGGTATACACTGGTGTATTATAGAAGTAGTCTGACACAAGACATTCATGGCCTGCTTCACAATCTCTCTCTATGTACCTCCTTCTACAGCTACGGTGGTGGCGACAACGAGAAGTACCAAAAAGTTGAGCTTCAATCTGAGCATCCATTGTGGCAGCGAAACGACCATCAAAATCATTATCCACCTCTTAGGCAATGTGATCTTCAAAGTCACCAATAATGGCAGTGTCACTGATACGGGGTCGCTCGATCTTCTCGACGTAGGATCAAGATACTCACGTATGGCCTCTCGAATCGTAGTGATCCCCTATTGCCAATGCAAGAACGAACACTCTTTAATTCGTGAGAACACACGCGCCGGACTTCACGACCACCAAGCGAAGTCCTATCGCGCTCCCAATTCCCAGCGGAAAGGTTGAATGATCTCAATTAGCAAGAACTCTCAATTTTCCCCATTGATGCATCGGCCATCAAGAAGAAAAGCAATCTGTTGTTTTGTTTTATTTCATAAAATCTAGTCCCCCTGATACAACCGAGAGGCATAGTATTTATGGCGTCCTGGTATTTCGCACACGCTCGGCCCAAATCGACTTCGATTCAGTCGCCCATCCAACCGACTAAACAAATAAAGCCAACATGACCATGATGAGTTCTGGCAGACCTTGGCTCGCAGGCCATACCGATTGGACTCAACAAAATAAAGAAAAACATGACCATGAGGACTCAGCCAGGACCTAGCTCGCAGGTCATGTGAACCAAATAGAAGGTCACTTGACCATGACTTGACCAGGACTAGATAACGTGGCTAGATAATCTCATACATGACCATAACTAATTATTTGTGGTGCTTCTTCCTTTCTTTCCTTAGCCACACCTTCCTTAATTGTTGGTCGAAAGTAGTAGCTCCATCTAGTGCTCTTCCATGGCTTTGGTCTTGGTTCTTTCCTCATACATAATTATACACAAAACACTAGAATTAAGTAGTAGCAAATTCTCATCAAAGATATGCTCTTTAAAGAACAAGTTCACTTGTTGTTGTAGTTTCTTTGCTCGTGCTCTTGTAATCGGCCCTGCTGGTTCAATGAGAGGAGATGAAGGGGCAGGTTCAGCAGGGATGTCCTCATCATCCTCTCCTTCTTGAAAAGGAGTTGTCCTCGACTCTGTATCATCTTGCCCAAAGAATGGTGACAAATTAGCAACATTAAAAGTAGTACTTACCGCATAGTCGTCACCCGAAAGTTCAATCTTGTAAGCATTATCGTTGATCTTGGCAAGCACTTTAAAAGGACCATCACCACGGGGCATCAATTTTGATTTGCGCTTCTCTGGAAAACGTTCTTTGCGTAGATGAACCCACACTAAATCACCTGGTTTGAATATCATTTTATTTCTAGTCTTGTTAGCTTTGGAAGTATAAGAACGTACATTCGCCTCAATTACCTCTTTAGTCTTTTCATGAAGTTTCTTTACAAAGTCAGCACGCGTGGAGGCCTCCATATTAGCACGTTCTTGCAATGGAAGTGGTAGCAAATCAAGTGGTATGATCGGTTTGAAGCCATACACCACCTCGAATGGACACAATTGAGTAGTAGAATACACCGCCCGATTATAGGCAAATTCCACATGCGGCGGGCAGTCCTCCCACTCTTTTAGGTTCTTTTTAATCATTGCCCGCAGCAATATAGAGAGTGTACGGTTCACCACCTCCGTTTGTCCATCGGTTTGTGGGTGACAAGTTGTCGAAAAAAGCAACTTTGTCCCAAGCTTGGCCCACAAAGTCTTCCAGAAATAGCTCATGAACTTCACATCATGATCTGAAATAATGGTTCGAGGCATGCTATGCAATCACACAATGTCCCTGAAAAACAAGTCAGCTACATGCGACGTATCGTCGCTCTTATGACAAGGAATAAAGTGTGCCATCTTAGAAATCCTATTCACAACTACAAAAACATAATCCCTCCCCCTCTTAGTCCTAGGCAATCTCAAAACAAAATCCATGCTAATATCTTCCCAAGGAGCACTAGGAACTGGAGGCGGAGTGTACAGACTATGTGGATTGAGTTTAGACTTAGCTTTATAGCATGTAACACAGCGCTGAACAAACCTTTCAACATCACGCCTCATCTTTGGCCAGTAAAAGTGATCTGCCAACATCATGAAGGTCTTCTCCCTACCAAAATGTCCTGTTAGTCCCCCTGGATGAGATCCCTGCAACAATAGTAAACACACGGAAGAATCTGGAACACATAGCTTGTTAGTTCGAAATAGAAAACCATCATGGATATGATATTTGTCCCATCCTTTCCCAATTTTGCATTTAGAATATGGTACTAAAAATTCATGGTCAGAAGCATATAATTCTTTCAAACTCTCTAATCCAGGAACCTTAACTTCCAATTGATTTAAAAGCACATTCTATCTAGACAAAGTATCAGCTACCATATTCTCTTTGCCTTTCTTGTATTTAATAATGTATGGAAAAGTTCCAATGAATTCAACCCACTTAGCATGTCGAAGATTTAGTTTAACTTGACCTTTCAAGTATTTCAAAGCTTCATGATCAGAATGAATAATGAATTCCTGAGACTAAAAATAATGTTGCCAAGTCTCTAAAGCACGCACAAGAGCATATAATTCTTTGTCATAAACAGGATAATTCAATTGTGCATCGTTAAGTTTCTCACTAAAGTATGCAACAGGTTTTATTTCTTGCATCAAAACACCACCAATACCTATTCCACTAGTATCACATTCAATCTCAAAAGTTTTAGTGAAATCAGGTAAAACAAGTAATGGTGCTTCAGTCAAACATCTCTTTAATGTCGGAAAGGCTTTATCTTGTGATTCTCTCCATTCAAAAGCAATGCCCTTTTTAGTTAATTCATTTAATGGGGCAGCAATGGTGCTAAAATCTTTCATAAAACGCCGATAAAAACCAGCAAGTCCATGAAAGCTACGAATTTGACTAACATTGACAGGAGTAGGCCAATTTCGAATAGCTTCAACTTTGGAGTCGTCTACTTCAATTCCATGAGCTGAAACAACATAGCCTAAGAACATCACTTTGTTTGTGCAAAAAGTACACTTCTCAAGATTAGCATACAATTGTTCAGTTCTTAGCACTTCTAATACTTGTTTAACGTGTTCAACATGTTCGTCCAAAGAGCGACTATATATCAAAATGTCATCAAAATGAACTACTACAAATTTTCCAGTAAAGTGTCTCAAAACATGGTTCATTAAGCGCATGAATGTACTAGGGGCATTAGATAAACCAAAAGGCATCACTAACCATTCATACAATCCAAATTTTATTTTAAAAGTTGTCTTCCACTCATCACCATGTTTCATTCTAATTTGATGGTATCCACTACGCAAATCAATCTTAGAAAAGATAGTAGAGCCACTCAATTCATCAAGCATATCATCTAACCTAGGAATAGGATGACGATAATGAATGGTAATATTGTTGATAGCTCTACAGTCTACGCACATTCTCCAAGTACCATATTTCTTAGAAACAAGAATGACAGGAACGACACAAGGACTAAGACTTTCGCGTACATACCCTTTGTCCATGAGCGTTTGCACTTGCCGTTGAATTTCTTTTGTCTCCTCCGGGTTTGTGTGGTACGGCGGCTGGTTGGGAAGTGGAGCTCCCGATACCAAGTCAATTTGATGTTCAATACCTCGAATAGGCGGTAGACCAACAGGTACCTCCTCTGAAAAGACATCCTCATAAGCCTGCAAAACTTGAGAAACCATGCTAGGAAGAGATGTTAAGTCATTAGTAGAAAGCAAAACATATTTGTACAGCAATACAAAGTACATCAAAGTGGGATCATCTCTCATCTCTCTCAAATCAGATTTAGTGGCTATTATGACTAACTTTTTCTCTCCCTCATTCTTTCTTTTCCCATTCAGTTTTAACTTGTGGCTCTCACTCACCTTTTGTGTAATCACACTCTTTTGCTCCTTCCCTCTCTCATTCTCTACATTCACCTCAATCTTTTGCATGTTAGTATTAACAATTTGAGAAGGAGTCAAAGGTCGTAATGTTGTTTCTTTGTTATTCCACATGAATTTATATTGATTAGTTCTACCATCATGAATCATAGATCTATCATATTGCCATGGTATTCATAAAAGTAAGTGACAAACATTCATGGAAACAATATCACACTCTACAGTATCTTGGTAATTTCCAATCTGAAAACTAACATCAACAGTGTATCCAACATTCATAGAGCCATCATTATTCAACTATTGAATTTGATATGGATGTGGATGTTTCTTGTATTTCAGCCTAAGTTTAGTGCAAAGTTCTTTACTAACTAAATTGTGGCAACTTCCACCATCAATAATAACTTTTCAACACTTACCATCTGTACTCACCTGAGCTCTTGTTTGGAAGAGATTCCAGCGCTGCTCATGAGTGGGTTTTGCTTGCACACTCAACACCGTCGGTGTACACATAAGGATAGGACCAGCCTCGGGGTCACAAAAACCATCTTGATGTGCCTCCTTCCCTTGTCCTTCCTCATATACACCTCCAAATCTTCCAAAATCAGCAAGGGCATCACCTTCCTCTTCGCTAGTAGAGTCATATTCTCCATTCCCCATTAGCAACATAACCTTGTTATTTGGACAATCCCTTTGTATATGACCTCGTCCAAGGCATTTGAAACATTGGATGACACTACTTCTTGCTTTAGAACCCACTGAAGACGAGGTAGAAGGTGCTGAACTTTTCTTGGCAATGGGTGTTGTTGTTTCGCCTGGTGCAGCACTGGTACTAGGAGCAAAACTTCTACCAGATTGATTAGTTTTAAAAGAATTAAAACGGGATGTGGGTTTACCTCCTGTAGGTGCTGGACGGGGTGTGTATGATGATGTTCTTATTGCTCTCATATCTTGTTGCACTTGCCTTTCAACCTTGGTTGCTTGATGCACCAACTCCACCATGTTGTTGTAGGGCTGAAATTCGGTGATGCGTTTGATGGGAGGGTGCAAACCAGCTAGGAAGCGAGCCATTGTTTGTTCTTCTTGCTCAAATATATTAGCTCGAATCATGGCCATCTCCATCTCTTTATAATAGTCTTCCACCGTGAGAATTCCTTGCTTCATTTGCTGTAATTTATCAAATAAATCACGTTTGTAATGTTTAGGAACAAACCTCACTCTCATGTGATACTTCATCTCTTCCCATGTAGTGGTGGGAGGTTCGTCGTACCCTCTCCTTTGATTTTGAAGTTGTTCCCCACCATATGAGTGCATATCTGTCAAATTCAAGTGCAGCCATGTGTATTTTCTTCGCCTCGGAGTAGTTGTGCATATGGAACACCTTGTCCACCTTGAGCTCCCAAGTGAGGTAATCTTCGGGATAATGTGTACCTAAAAATGTTGGCATAGTAAATTTAAGCTTACCAAATTTCTCTTCATTATGTCATTCATTGCCGTAGCGGTGTCGGCGGTGGTATCCATTATCGTAGTGGTACAAGTCGTCGTCGTCGAAGTGAGGCGGTCCCCCACCCCGGCCACCATGCCCCCGGTCCCCCCGGTCCTTGGGCGCCTCCCCCACCTTCTCTCCCAGGTGGAGGTGGCCGTATGGCTTGTGCCACCACACAGTCTCGCCGTTGTTGCGCATCCTGGGTGGCTCGTGCAGCGACCTCCTCATCGCGTGGAGGCATGTAAGCTGGCAGATGCACACTATCTTCCTCTGGTTGTGGACGAAGTGCCCGCACAACATCATTCACGATGCTCGTACGTAACACGTTCATTTGTTGATTGAGGTTAATGCGGAGGTCCTGCATATCCGCCTTGAGTTGTTCCCCCATTGCAGTGGTGCCAGCTACAAATTCTTGTTGCAATATACTTCTCAATGCCTGATGTTGGAAGAGAGTCACCGGGGCATTAAGATCAGCAACATGCTCCTCACCATAGTTATTTTCTCCACCTGACATGGTTAGGTTGTGCAAAAGAAAACACAAACAACAAGAACGTATATGGATTAGTAAAATTCACTCAATCTCTCTTGTCTCTCCCAAGTAAAGTTCTTACCCTTCCAAAGTGAATTAAGGCCAAAAGAAACTTACACTTGGTGGAAGCTACAATAGCAAAGTGATGAGCAAGCGAATTCAAGAGTGTTCACAATTGCACAACAACGGTTATTGGGTGGAGCTTGGTATGGAGGTGTATATCCTAGCAATCTGAAATTCTTGTTGTTGTAAAGCTAAGTAACAATCCAAGCTAGAACATTTTGTCTAAGTGCTAATTCAAAAGGTTTAAGTGAAATATATGAACGCACACGCAAAGATCAATGTGACTCAATGCAAATAAAGGAATGAGCTAGTGAGATGCAATCTGAAATTGAGATGAAAACAAGCTCGTTTTTGCACCAAGTACTAAGAGAGACGCTAGCCAATTGCAACAATATGAAATGTAAGGGCACAAGATTGCTCAAATAAATTAAAAACACAAATCTGAAATTTTATGAACGAAGGTTATCTTTTTCCCAAGTTTCAGCCAATATCTTCTTCTTTTTTCTTTTTTTACTTCATAGCCATGGCTTTTTTTTTACTTGTGGCTTGTCTTTCTTTCTTCCTCTTTTTTTTGGCTGAAACTAGGGTTTAGCTCCCCTTGTACAAGCTCAAATTTTCAGCAAGTGTAAATAATTCAAAGAACAGCCCCTAAGCAATTATCAAAGGCTAGTCTCAAAGATGAAAGGAGATTTTTTTTGCGCACTGTTCACAGTGTGGCACGGTACTGCAGCAAACTCTAATGTTCACGTGCTGTAGCAAAAATCGCGAATCATCAGAGCAGATTGGAGCATCAGAGTGAGTGCTACTGCAAGTGTCCCGACTCTGGAAAAATCCAAAACATCAGAGCAATGCTCTATTGCAACAAGCACTAATCCGTTCTCTCGGCACTGTGCCGCTAACATGTGATCACTACTGTAGCAGACCGGGGATTTTTTTTTCTCGGGCGTGGATTTGAGGCCTTCGAGGACCAACAATTTTTAGGGTTTTGATTGGACACAAAGATTAAGCAACACAAAAGAACACTATGATCAGCACTAAACAAAATTTATAATGGATTAAAACCTAACTAAACTCACAGAAAATAACAGATGCAAAAACTAGGGTTTGGAATTTTTGTGTTGCAATTTTCGGTTTATGAACTCTAGGTATTAAGAACAACAAATAAAATCAATCTAATATAGGGATAAGTAATCCTACCGAGTCAACAGCACTCTGATACCAAGATGATATGGGGTCGCCCGATCTTCTCGACGTACGATCAAGATACTCACGTGTGGCCTCTCGAGTTGTAGTGATCCCCTGTTGCCAATGCAAGAACGAACACTCTTTAATTCGCGAGAACACACGCGCCGGACTTCACGACCACCAAGCAAAGTCCTATCGCGCTCCCAATTCCTAGCGGAAAGGTTGAACGATCTCACTTAGCAAGAACTCTCAATTTTCCCATTGATGCATCGGCCATCAAGAAGAAAAGCAATATGTTGTTTTGTTTTATTTCATAAAATCTGGTCCCCCTGATACAACTGAGAGGCGTAGTATTTATGGCGTCCTGGTATTTCGCACGTGCTCGGCCCAAACCGACTCCAATTCAGCCGACCATCCAACTGACTAAACAAATAAAGTCAACATGACAATGATGAGTTCGGCCAGACCTTGGCTCGCAGGCCATACCAATCGGACTCAACAAAATAAAGTAAAACATGACCATAAGGACTCGGCCAGGACCTGGCTCGTAGGTCATGTGAACCAAATAGAAGGTCACTTGACCATGACTTGACCAGGACTAGATAACGTGGCTAGATAATCTCATACATGACCATAACTAATTATCTGTGGTGCTTCTTCATTTCTTTCCTCAGCCACACCTTCCTTAATTGTTGGTCGAAAGTAGTAGCTCCATCTAGTGCTCTTCCATGGCTTTGGTCTCGGTTCTCTCCTCATACCTAATTATACACAAAACACTAGAATTAGGTAGTAGCAAATTATCATCAAAGATAAGCTCTTTAAAGAACAAGTTCACTTGTTGTTGTAGTTTCTTTGCTCGTGCTCTTGTAATCGGCCCTGTTGGTTCATTGAGAGGAGATGAAGGGGCAGGTTCAGCAGGGATGTCCTCATCAGTCACCGTTCGAGCTATCAGACATGGAGATAGAGCGTTGGGACATTTTGGGGAATGTGGAATGCTATACGTGGAGAGTCGATTCAATGCATTGCTTCTAGGAACAACTCAACAAACAAGCAGCAAGTTTACAATTTTTGTAGACCACTAGAATACCTATATTCTATTCACGTGTAGGGATTCATGTTGAGATAGAGCTCCTTAGCAAACAACACTTTATCCCATACAACACATAACACAACGTACTAAACTTGGTGAATACTTACATTAAGTGTACCATACAAAAAGTAAATTTTTATTTTTGAATGCAAAGATTAGCATGGAGTACAGAAGTACACTTTTATTTCTAATTGCTAAACTGGTATGATAATACCATTTATTTAAACTAAACAAATCAAAGTGAAAACACTAAAGTTATAAGTTCATCAATTGTTGTTACATCCACCAATTAATTTATCACAGAAATATTGCAGTGCTCTCCCATGCTCCATCCACTGAAAATTAGTCAAGCAAGTGGTGTCAGCCATTAAGAGTTATGTGTATTTATCCATGATTGCCTTTTTACTCTTTGTGATTGCTTCTCTCTCTCGTGCTTGGGCTACTTCAAGCTTGTCTTTGGAGAGTCGAAGCTGAACCTCCGCCATCTTATCTGCCGTGGAAGCTCGTAAGGCTTGTGTTTCATAGTAGAGTTGAATATCATCATGGGACAAACTGCCCAAACAAGAGTCCGCTATGGCTTTTGCTTTTATTGCCTTTGTTCCTTTTGGACGAGTTTCTGCTTCAATTTGCACCGTGACTGTATCATTATTTTTGGTCTTGCTCTCTTCAATGTATGTCCTACTCCACTTGGGCTAGTTCCGAACCTCTCTCCACAAGTAGACAAGTGTGAAGCACTTACTTGTTTCCTTCTTGTACATGTTATGAGCTTTTTCCATAAGCTGATCGTCGGACTGACCGCTAACATACACATGCTTCAGCCTGTACCAAATGCTGTTGAATTGTGCAATCTTACAGTTCATCCTACCCCAGTGGTCCTTACAATGGATGGCCTTTCTCCTTCGATCAGCGGGACTATTTTTGTTGTACTCTGTTGCTACCTATTTCCAATAAATGTCTCATTTCTTTGAATTTCCGTCGATAGGATCGACAAAGTTATTTAACCATGCACTAAACTGTATATTTAATGCAACTATAATAAGAGCAACTATCATGAAACAATGATACTCAAAATAGAAAACGAGCTCTTACTAGTCGGATGTTGTCCTCTTCCATCAATTGCAAGCGTCTTACAACCCTTTCTTCTTCATCATTGTTGGTGTTGTCATAGAATCTTTTTGGCGTTTTCTGTGATGATAGGTAGGACTGCGAATCAAGGGGTTATGGAAATTGAATGAATGATGTGGTTGGCTATAATTTTCGGGATTCTCAGTTGGAATAGAAGACAAGTGTACAGTTGCAGAAACAATGTGCCCAACACTTGAGTATATATAGAGAATAGCACGTATGACTTATCGTCTTGTGCATACGGATCAAATAGATCAAGGACTCCTCTCACCCATGCATGCAGATCTCATTTCATGACTCCTTCTCTCACCTATGCATGCAGATCTAATGTTGTGACTCCTCTCGGCTTGCTTTACTTTTTATCACCCTAGGTTGCTTTAGCTCCTCTTGTGATCTCATCCAACCCATACACGTAGCTGCATGCAGGTCACTGAGTGACTTTTTCTCACCCCAGATTGCTTTTAGAGGTCGCTTTCACTCCTTCTCTCACTGCATGCAGACCTGTCGTATCTCTTTTCTCTCTTCTTGGGTCGTTTTCACTCCTTCTCTCACTGCATGCAGACCTGCCATATCTCTTTTCTCTCTTCGTAGGTCGCTTTCACTCCTTCTCTCACTGCATGCAGACCTACCAGATTTCTATTTCTCACCGTGACTTCACTCCTCTATCTCCCATGCAACCACTGATGCAAGCATCTGTTTGGAAGAAAAGTAGTTATGCACGGAAAGCACCGGGTAGGCATCGAAGCAAAAAAGAAGCAGTGTTTCCTCTCTCCAAGCACCAAAATCATGACGGCTAGAAAAAAAGCCGATTTCCCCCCCCCTTAAGCAGCTCCCTAAGCACCTCTATTGTACATGCCCTTATGATACAAGATTCTGTTTGGTTGGTTGGATAGGATGGTTCAAACTATTGTTTGGTTTGATCAATGAAGTTGGTTATGGTAACATTCTCACTAGATGTGGCGAGTTCACCTTCAACAATTGTTAGAATGATAATTTGCAAATGCAAGGTTTTTAATCAAATGTTCTATATCACATATTCTTTTGCAGTTTAATTTTATATTCTAGAATTCTCACATAATGCAGACAGATTATATCAGCACAGTTAAGTGAATCAAAAAATTCACCACAGATTATGATTTCCTGTTGTCCTAAAAAATCGAAGCTCAAAAATTTTTACTTTGCGTTCTAAATGGTAGAATGGGCATGGAGTCGGATGAGACCGATTAATTAATAACTACAAAAGATGACAGTGTCTGTCTGACCAGGCTTAGGTCCATTGTTCAAGTTGATTCAGCAATTCCAGAGAGGAAGGTCATTTGTTTATGCACCAGCCTAACCTGGAATTATATTTTGAGAACCAGTTGCATATGGGAATCCCGAGCCCGGCAATAACTGATCCATTACACAAACAAAGGACAACACACGACACATAACTAGAGGGAAGCAACAAAGTAAACATGAAACCAGTCCCCATTATTATCGTCTCGGAACAACTTTGCAGCAAGGTAAAAGACGCCTATGAAATGAGGAATCTCACATCATTTTCCCTGGTCTGGATCACCATCCTGGCATCCAGCTACCTTCTCACCTTTCCTCTTTACACCAATGACAAAAATATCAGTCGAATTCTGCATAATCTCTACACGTGGCCTAGGTTGAAAATCATCTCTGCTGAAGCCACAGTGGTTTTCCAGCTTAGGAGGAAGAAGTCTGACTAGGCTCATGGATTTGTTGATATCTGCATCCGAAATTGGAAGGAAGAAGACAATTATGGCCAGATTTTACGTAAACATATATTTTAGTTTATCAATAATAAAATAATCTGATTTGGCATGTAGTGTGTTGATCAGAACAACACTTGTAGGCATGGACGTCACAGCATTGCCAAGATGATGCCTTGGCATCCAGTCGGTGTCGAACGGACGCCGTGGAGGAGCGCCTTGCCTTGGCCATCTAGGCGGGCACCCAGGTCGGTGTGGCATCCACGACGTCGATGAGGCATCCAAGGCGAGCATTTGGGCAGGAACCTTGCCACGTCCGCCCCGGATAAGGAAGGAAGGACTAAAGGAGCGCTCAGGTACTGGGCGCAAAAGCTTCGCTCGACTGGGAAATGAAGTCGAAGGCCCAAAGCGAAGCGTCGAACGCTCGAACCCTGGCTGTCGGCTAGCCGTCGTCGCCCCTCGGCCTCACTATGTCAGCCGCCAGGTACGCCCTCTCCGACCTCCACTTCCTCCCTCCTCCGCTCCCTCCCTCCCTCCGTATCGTGGCCTGACCTAGCAACCTCCACTCCCGCTGCACCCACTGCCACTCCCTCCCTCCCTTCCGCGCTCCCGCCGCGCCACCTCCCTCCCTCCCGCACTCCGGTAGTACCCACCGCCACTCCCTCCCACGCTCCTGCCGCGCCGCCTCCCTCCCTCTCGTGCTCCCGTGGCGCATGCCCTGTCGCCTCCCTCCCGCCGCGCCGCCTCTCTCCCTTTGCTTCTCCCCTCTATAGTGATGTTGCTTTGATAATCTAGCACACATCAGTACTCTGTAGTAGTGTAGTGACTTTGTTAATGTAGTGATGTGCTAATGTTGCTAGTTGTAGTTGCCGCTTGCTATTGAAGTACTGATGTGTGCTAGACTGCTAGTATTGCTAACTTGCTACTAATGTGCAGCAGACTGAGCAATTTGATAGAAAATCATAGAGAGGAAGGTGGTGACAATGCTGAGGCAATCGAGCAGCAGACTGAGCAATATGATCCAAGTAATGATCTTAAACGAAGGGCAAAGTCCAAAGATCCTGGGTGGCAGTATGGTTTTTGCCAGTTTTGGGCAACAAAGATAAGGTTCGATACAAGCTTTGTGGAGTGACTGTCTCATCGGGAATCAAGAGGCTTAAGCAACATCTTGCCAGGGGCTTTGGAGATATAGAGAAATGCTCCAAGACAACCACAACCATCATGAGAGAGATGCAAGACTACGTTAGGAAGGGGGTGAGGAACAAGCCAATCAATTATTATGATGATAATGATGTAGAAGAGGCACAAGAGGAAGCACAAGAGTTCAAGGAAGTTGACCAACCACAAGAAGCAACACATTCATCAAAATGCTCTGGCCCTCTCTTGAGGCCACCACAAAGACTAAGGCCAACTCTAAGTTTTGGAATAGCTATGAAAAGGAAGTGAGCAATTGTAGCTCTTCAATCCAAGAAGGCCAAGGAGCCCTGTGAGGTGGTTGAGGAAAGACATGCAAGGGGGAAGAAGCAAACATGCATGAAGCAGTTCAACTCTAAGGTCACCAAGGGAGATAGAGAGAGATGCAATGAATACGTAGCAAATTTTTTCTACTCGAATGGTATACCCTTCAATGTCGCCAAGTTAAGGTCCTTTGAGGTAACGGTTGAGGCCATTGGGCAAATTAGACCCGGCCATATTGGTCCAAGTTACCATGAGTCGAGGAAACCAGGGTTGCTAAAGGCAAAAAAAAAATAGAGGTTCCGAGGAAGACACATGAGTTAGTTTGAAAGGAGTATGGCTACACTATCATGTCGATGGGTGGGTGATAAAAGAGAACAATATTTAATTAATTTCCTTGTCAACTGACCGGAGGGACTTTCTTCCTCGAGACTGTTGATGCATCAAGTCAGGTGAGTGATGCAAGCATGCTAGATGACTTACTACAGAAGAGAATTGAGGAAGTTGGCGAGAAAAATGGTGTTCAGGTGATCAGCGATAGTGGTGCTAACTTCAAGGTAGCAGCGGACTTCTAATTGCGTAATTCCTACTCTATTTTGGACTCCATATCTCGCCCATTGCATAGACCTCATGTTGGAGGAAATTGGTAAGATACCTGAGTTCAATAGTTACATTACCAAAGCCAAGCGTGTCACCACATTTATCTATAGGCATGGGAAGCTTCTTGATGCAATGAGGGATAAGACAGGAGGCTATGATCTTATGAGGCCAGCAGCCACTCGATTCACCACATCATTCCTAACCTTGCAGAGTTTGTTCAAGCATATGGCTGCATTGAGAAATCTCTTTGTGAATGAGGATTGAAATAGGTGCAAATTGACTAAGTCACAAGTGGAGAAGAATATAGCTGAAATTGTGCTCTCTACTATTTTTTTGAATGTTGTGCAATACTCCAAAAGAGCAACACAACCACTAGTTACTGTGTTGAGGATCGTTGATGGTGATGAGAACCCAGCGATGCTAGAGATTTTGGTAGTGATGGATATTGCCAAGGAGAAAATAAAGGAAGCCTTGCAGGGTAAGGTTCTCCTTGAACGTATGATTGACATTATTGAGAGGCGGTGGACAGACCAAATGGAAGTGAAGCTATATGGGGCTGCACTGTACTTGAATCCAAATAAATTATGTGCATTCAAAGAGAAAGACAATACACGTGCTCAAAAGCTAAGAGACAATTTCAACGATGTTCTTTCCAAGATGGTTGGTCAAAACGACAAGTCATTTGCCACAAAGATATCTACCCAAGCTAATCACTATGAGAAAAAGCGAGCTTGCTCTGGAAAGACACTAGTAATATCAAGTCAAGGAAAAATGAGCCCACGTAAGTACTCAATTTCATTTCAATTAGGCATATTCAATTTTGTTGCTTCTTGAATCATGCCTTTTGCATTATTGTAGTTGATTGGTGGGATGCATATGGTGGCGATGCATTAGAGCTTCAACAATTTGCAAAGCGTCTTTTTGGTCTTTATGCTTCATCTTCCGGGTGTGAGCGTAATTGGAGCACCTTTGAATTTGTAAGTACTTACTAACTAGTAGTCTAGTACTAAGTAATGTATAATTGTCTAATTGATCATCGTCTAATACTCTAATTGAATTTGTCCAGTGTTCTCTTGAATCTTGAATCTTGAAGTTGTTATTATTCCTTTTAGATGCATACAAAGAAAAGGAATCGGTTGGAGCACCAAAGGTTGAATGATTTGGTTTATATCAAATATGACACAAAGATTGCTGAAAGATTTGAAAAGATGCGTGCAGAGGGGAGCAACTTTAACCCATTGATCTTTGATAAGTATGAGTGGAACACTGGCTAGATTGATGCGGGTGCTAAAGATGTCCACGAGATAGAGCTAGAAAATCTGGATTGGGCACTTATTGATGAGGTTGTGGGTGCATCAAGTGCGTTGCGTGGTCGGAATCTATCTAGGCAAGCCCATGCCACAACTGCTGGGATAGGGAGCGTTGTATTGTCTTATCATCAGCAACACCGTGGTGGTGCTGCAGGTTCAAGCTAAGGCCGGTTGAAGAGGAAGGAGGCAGGAGAGGTGACAAGCTTAATGAAGATTTTGGGATGGATGATGAAGAAATTGAGGATGACTACGGCGAATCTCCTTATACTCCTACTCATGATAATGCACAAAGTGTTGTTGCAGGCCATGGGGAAGATGATGCAACTTCGGATTATGATTGTTGACGGCCTTTGCAATTTTATGCTTTTGCTATTGATTATCTTTTGCTGTTCGGCTGTAGCTGTTTTGTAACTTTGTTTGTTTTTTACTCTTTGTCTTTAACTCTGTAATGCACTATGCAGTAGTAGTACTATGTGATGGTCTACCCTAGCAATGTTATGCTAGTTTTTGCTCTCAGTTTCATCATGTCAACTCAAAAGCATTTTGTTCTCGATTCTTCTTATTAATGTTTAGTTCCATGTGAGATGGTGGAGGTCTGGAGGATTCTTGTGGAAGAGTAGAAATTCTTGATGATGCAGATGGCGATGAATGGTTATCAATGATTCAATTCCATTGAATGATGTTAACGTTCTTGTAAATAAAATCACATCTTGAATAAGAGATGTTGCATATTGTAAATGAAATCACATCTTGATTGGTTATCAATTCCATTTGCATATTGTTTTCTTTTTTTAATAGAAATTCTTGAATAAGAGATGCTGCATATTATAGTTCAACAAGTGCTTGGGTACTGATGGACTAATGGCTGCTATTAACTTTAAATCTTATTTCATTTCATCATTTCAAGTTTATAAATATGAAATTACAATAGTCAATGACTTAATGCTCAACTGCTCAGTATTCGGTAACCCATTTTACAACTTTACATGCTAATGTTTGCTGTCTTTCTCAAATGGCAGGAACATAGGGCTTCAATGGCTTTGATCTTGTATTCTTGTCAAGCCATTCTCTATTGTTTCTCTCTACAACTTCATCTTGGATGTGGGGTGCTTGGCTACCTACAAAAAGAGCAAAAGAATGGTAGACTCATCAAGGTATGCAATTGTCAAGAGCAAAAGAATTTGCTATTTTAGTCAAGTAGTCAAGTACTCATCAAGTGAATCGCCTTAGCTCGCCTTGCCTCGCCTTGAGGACAACTAGGTGCCCGCCTGGATGGCTAGGCATCATGGCGCCCCTTAGGCTTCGTGGTCGCCAAGCTCACCGTGACAGCCATGCTTGTAGGTAAAATAGATCATTTTGCGGAACTTTTGCACACAACACTAGAATGTTTGTCAAAGACAATATAGGAAATTCAATATTGTCAAAAGAGATAACTACTAATAATCATAGGTTTGTATGAATGACAGAGTAGCGATAGCATGTTATAGGGTTTATGATCTGATTATTATTATCATAAGTGTATATTTAATCAATAGAGCAAGTGATATAAAGAGCCTCAAAACTGTTCACCTCATTGATTCCGCATACAACAGAATTCAACTAGTAGCTTCTTCTGTCGATTTGCGGGATCACATTATCTATAGAAGATGGTCCAGTTTATAATTATCCACCATTGCCTTCCAGGGCTAGAGCCAAGATGTTGATCACAAATAACAACTCCATGCCGGTGACCCCTGCCACTCGGTCAGATCCATCACCATCAGGAAGTAGCTACAGCTTCCAACCCCCAATGGCTCTGTGACCTCCAACTTCAAATCCCAATTTTGTTCCACCACCACAATATCCAAGTAGGGGCAAGTGCCACAGAGTTACATAAATTTGCCACCAAGAAAAAATAAGAACACTTGTTCTAGAATACCAAAGCACCAGAATTAAATATTCTTTAATAAGGTAGCACAAAAAAAAGTTCAAAGCTCGATAATTTGTTCAACATTTTATCCCAAGCAGTCAAGTGTGTGGAAAATCTCTACATCCTTTGTTGATTGGAGGTGATTCCAACATAACAATGAGAGAGGATGACAAACACCATCATCTTCAAATTCAAAATTAGAGGTGCAGAGCATAGAAAAAAATTCATCAATCACCTAGTTATATCATACATTGCACAATACCATCGGAGTACGTCGTAACTACTTATATCATCCATTACCATAACAATAAGAGTCTAAGCCTTACCATCATACAGGCAATATCATACTAGTCCAAACACATCAATAAGTCATACTTCAACCACATAAACAGGTTTACAACCACATAGATAGGTTTACTCCTCAATAGGTTTTCGGTTGGTAGCAAAATAAGTCCGACTGCAATCTAACAATGGTAGTTTAGAGATTATTGTTACTAATGTACCTAGCAACCCAAATAATCTTGTTTAAGAAGCTCAACTTGTTGAATGCCCGAGCAAGAGAAACATTCTCACACAAATGAGCATAGTAGTGGGTGAGATGTGCTTCCTCAAATCTTGGGAGATCCATCATATTGTCCCAAAGATCTTCAAGAACATCAGTATCTACAGTACCAGCCTTCTCAATAGCTTTAGCAAGTCTTTCTATGCCAGTGGTCATGAAGGAATACAAATCATCATCAGTGGATATCTTGGCCCTCTTTGGTGGTTTACTTGCCGAGGAGTCACCTCCACATGTTCCAGACACTGTTACCTCTTCAGCACTAGTGTGTCCAGCAGCTCTTTTACCTTTATCCTCCGTTGGAGTCTTTGTTGTTTCATCATCTGAAATTTCATTAACATATGTACCCATAGGGTCATTTGCGCCCTTTGCATACTTTCCGATAGCCATGCTATTCCCAAATATAGTTGTCATCTCATAACAGTGCTCAAGGGAGTGTTCAAGTAGTCAGCATCATCGCGGTAATCCTAGATATGAAACCAGATATGAAACTAGGTATGATAGAAAAACTAGGTTCCTAGATATGAAACTACATATGATAGAAATTACCTTGACATGACTAATGAAATGGCCATGTTCAAGCTTGATATTGCAAGTGTTTTAATCCCAAAGAGCAGCACTTAGGTTTTGGAGCTTGCCTATCTTTGCCCAAATTTTTTCCACTTCATCAAGTGGTTTTGAACCTGATCTCTAGTAAGATTCACCCTTAGATGCTCATTCAAGGCCCTTGCACAATTGTTGAGGTAAACTTTCTTGAAACCAATGCACATTCTATTGCCACTAGTCATAAGATTAGCCAAGTAGGTTAGCACAAATACAGACATTGCATTTGTCCGGACAACCCCACCACCATTGTTACCCACTGTGTTATCCCCATGTTCCGAGTCTATTTCCTACCAACCACAAAAAGCAACAGAAAATAAGTGACAAAGCATTTAAAAGAGGGTAATGCTATGGACCAAACATGCGAGCGCATCGTACGCCTACTCCACTGGCTCCACTACTCCAAACCCACCGTCCTCTTATCTTCCTCTCCTCCACCCTCCTCCCATGGAACCAGCGCCTCCAGCTTTCCCCGTTGCTCCCCTCGGCCTCTGCCTCCCTCTCCCGCCCTCGCTGCTACCCTCAACTTCCGTCTCCCTCCCCCATCCCATCCCTCCCTCATTCCCGTCGCTCTCCTTCGCCTCCGCCTTCCTCCCCTGCCCTTGTTGCTACCCTCGGCCTTTGTCTCCCACCCCCATCCCCTCACTCTCTCACCCCGCCACTCCCCTCCGCCTCCGCCTCCCTCCCCCGCCCTTGTTGCTATCCCCCGCCTTCCTCCTCCGCCACCGCTAGCATGCCATAGCCTGCAGTGTGTGGAGTGGCGATCATCTGCTAATACTGTTTCCTTTCCCTTTCTTTTGATCCGGTGTGCCATCCTTCTCTTTGACCACCCGCCGTCGTCTGCTTCGGTGCCGCGCTTCTCACCAAACCATGATGTTTTGTGTGGATTTCCAAATTGTTGTGAATGTATTTTGCGATTGTTGCATCTACACTTTCATATTGTTGCAAGATTTGTACCGGAGATTTTTGTTGTGTTTGTTGATGTTGCCTTACTCGCTTGTTGCAATGCTACAAACCTTTAAATAATTATTGCAAACTGTTACGGGATGTTGCAATATGTTAGTTATTCTGAGATGTTTTGGAAATTTGTTCAATAAGTGACTTGTTATTTGTTGCGATGGGTATTTTTATTTGTTGCGATAGGCCTTCTTATTTGTTGCAATGGCAAATCTATTTTGCTTTTGAACTTTTATGTGAGGTTTTCTTGTGTATCTTCATATGTGAACGATATCTATAATTTCAAATTAGTTTGTTAAGGGATTGTGATTTTTCCCCAATTTAGATTTAATCTTACTATGTTGCATTTTTTTGTTGCGAAGGTGGAATTAATTTGTTGCATATATTGCTCTGGAATGTTGCAACGAAGCGTCTGATGGAAAGCTTTCCACCGAACGTCTGAGCGCTAATCTCACCCTTTAAAAGAAGTCCATACATGGTTCGCATACAACTCATCACAAATAATAGATTTACATGAAAGGTTCGCATACAACTCATCACAAATAACATGTTTATTACATGTGAAACGAAGATCAAAGTCTACGGCTGCCATCACATTTTGAGCGGCAAACGAATTCCTACCACAAAATGTTGCCTCTATAGACTTCCTAACAGAAGCCCTTATATGTGTACCGTCAATGGTTCCAATACAATCCTATTTGGTTAAGAAATAGAAAAATAAATAGTAATCAACAAATGTCCCCCAAAAGTCTCTAAGGTACACTTGTGAGCTATCATACCTTAAAGAATGGATCACATCTTGGGTTTTCTGCAATTTTGCTTGGGGTCTTTGTAACACCCAGGCCTGACAATGAGTCTGGAATGCCAATAAACTACACTAACTATTAATTTTAACATCAATTAACAACAAATTACAGCAAGCATATCAATGATAAAACCCGCCAACGGGTCACACTAACACAAGCATAACAATATGGCAATCATATATGATTAATCCTAGGAAACATAACAAGATAATAAACCAAGATCAAAACAAAACTAATTGAATCAAGTTTATTAAATGAATAATCAACTCCAACTTATCAACTAAGACTAAGCAATAATATCAAGTCTAAATTATAAATCATTATGCTAATAAAGTGCCTCATGGCCAATGTTTCATGTAATTGAATGTATGACGTGGTTCCAGGTGCGCTAGTCCTTCCCATGAGCAACATTGTCAACGATCACCTAAAAAAATAATAGAGCAAGGGTGAGTCAATGACTCAGCAAGCACAATAATAAACAATGAGCAATGATTAATCAACTGTAAACCATATCATCATCAACATTAACTGGTTTCTTTTCTTTATCCTCATACTCAATCATCAAATTCTCTTTTCATTCAATGCATCCCTACGCTACATGTTCACATGCACTCTTCCGCGTATACCAGTATAGTGTAAGTGAACACTTGCGACAATGTTTACTCTCAAGCTCGTTCTCCAAAAGAATCGGGGACCTGAGTCTCTACCAACAAGGTAGATATGTGATCACCATGATCACCTTCTCTTCATGCAATGATGCTTGTGAATGCATAAGTTAACATAAGTTCATCAATAATACCATCTTCCAACATTCTTGAATTCATCAATGCGATTAATATCATAACCATTCGTATTGTTCGCGATTAAATAAGATGAAGGTAGAAACAATACAATGTAATGAGTGATAAAGAATACAGCAATCCACCATCGATTACTGTCTACCATGGACTTGCCTCTTTATCCCGTGAAGCTGGATAACGAAGCCGCGACATGGCACTAGAGGCCACACTCCCCTCGACGAACACGACGGGTCACGAAAACTAGCAAAAGCCCCCTCTTTTCCTTCCTTTTCTTCTTCTTATCCTCTCTTTCTACTTGCTCCTTTCCTCCTTGCTTCTCTTCTCCTCTTGCTGGCCTCCTTCTCCCTTCGGTAGTAGTAGCCACGGCGATTAGGCGAACAGCAGCAGCAGCAGGCCTGTGATGTAGGGGCATGGAGGTCATGGCGCCCTAGGGCAGGGGGTAGGATGCAAAGGAGGTGGTGGCAAGAGGGGGTGGCAGCTAGGGTTTGGGGAGCACAGGGGGCACCCATAGGGTCCTATTTAAAGACCAAGGGGCTGGATGGCCATGGCTTGGATGTGGTAGGGTTAGAAACAACTGGTATTGAATTTGATTCGTAATACACTTTGAATTCGAGTCGGTTTTTCACTTTCCTTCTATGCAATGAATCTTTCGGAGGTCATAACTTTATCTCCTGAACTCAGAATGGAGTGATTCTTTTTTCCCGTTTAGCTAAATCATAGTAATTCAACTTTATATTTGTGGAGCTTTTGTGAAAACGTCGGCTTCATTGTGAAATTTGCTTTGGAAGTTGACTCAGTTGCAGACCCTGATTCTCTGTGCAGCCAGCCTTACGGGCCCCATATCTCAGACGTCGAAACTCCAAATTAGGTCAATCATGACTCTAAATTGGACTACAAAAAGAGATCTATAACTTTGTAGTTATAGGGTTTTCCATTCGAAGCCATTTCAGTCGCGAAACTCACGTTGCAAAATGATTACATATTTTGTCCCGTTTCTTGGCGAGGAAAATAAGGAATCTCTTAATCTCCTTATATTCTCTTTAAATAAAAGGAATATTACAGTCTCCAAAAAAGGTGTCCTACGAAGCACATTTGATAGCTCACCTATGGCATGGAGGACACGTCCAAAATATCGGCTAACTGTTTCACCTAACCGGGTGAAATTGGTACCAACTAACCTGTTTCTTAGGTTGTGGCCAATTGTGTTCAAGAACATGACAACTTACTCCTCAACACATACATGTATAGTGTCACGAAGCCAAGATCGTTCTCTCAAGACTTCACAGAACCGAAAGAACGGAATTCGCTTAAGCCTAATTGTGTTGGTGCAGGTTTTTTAATTCTTCCAAATTTTATTATTCAAATAATCAGTTCTAATCCTGCCCCTTTCCTCGATTGGGCCATAGGTAATACGGTCTCCCCTATTACTTAGTCTAGACCTTATAGACAAAATGATCATGCAAGCAGCCACATATGTAGCAGCACCGATAAACAACATATTTCTCCTTTTAAGCCTCCTCTTGTCCACCTACGGTTCATGAGTGCCATATATGTTGGAGGAATAATTCATCCCACCTGCATTTGGGGCCGGCCTTGCAGCAGACGCGTGTACAGGTCCAAGGAACGATGTTATACTCACGAAAGACTGTAATACCCCTCACTTGTATTCTTAGAGTAGCTAACCCCAAGGGGTATTTTGGTCATTTGTACAGGCTGAGGAGCCTATAAATACCCCATGTATCCCTCTCATTTGAGGGGAGGATTCTTAAGCAATACATACTAGCAAGTCACCAGGTGAGCCTTCGGGAGGGATCCTCGAACCCCCGTAGGCCGCCGACAGGAGTAGGGCGGTCCTCTCGGACCCCTGAACCTGTATAAACCCCCGTGTTACGTTCGCTCTCGTGGACGAAGGCCCGTAACACGGCCATCGTCCGCCCTCTTACTCGTGTTCGGTTTTACACCATCAACATTGGCGCCGTCCGTGGGGACCGTAGCTGATCAACAGAAGGCTATGGCTCCTACCAAGAAGTACTCCAAGTCCGCGAGGCCTCCTCTCACTTCAGAGTATAGGGAGCCCGCAGACAACCGGTCCGTTCCCCGAAGAAGCCCAAGGCATGGGTTATCTTTGGAGATCGGAGCTATTCATCCCGGATGCATAACGCCCTGCGATTCCTGCCGCCAGACGCCCCCACCTCCATTGCACCGGCCGTCGGTGTCTCGCCCAAGGCAAGAGGTCGAAATGTTCTTTCAAGCTCGGGGCCATCCACCGCTCTGGGGGCTCGACGCGCTAATTGCAAAGCAATGGTGGAGGCAACTGCAAGGCGGTGGTGGACTACATGATGGCCACGATCGCACTCCCGGCTGCCCTCAAGACGTCTCCCGCCTCCCAAAGACCTTGAGTTCAAGTGGCACGACCCGCCAGGCTGGGATTTTTCCTGAGGAGGGCCGGGGGCATCCACAACCTCCCCCACTCGCCATGGCGTGATGAGCGGGCTCCTCATCGGCCATTGCACCCACCAAACTCGGATGGGAGGAGCTCGGCCTTTTCCATTGCATTCATCCTGCCGCCTGACCTCCGAGGCTCGAGTTCATACCCTGGGACGAAGCGCCCGTGACCTCCCTCCAAGCTCCTCACTTTGGGCAAATCGCCAGACCGGAGATGGTGAGTCAACTCCCCCCAGTAAGTGCTGAGCACCATCCTCAAGGTGCTACATGGCCGGGGGCGACTTGGGAACCCGTGAGGCCAAAGGTTGCTCCCGGTGCCCCTCCAAAGACCTTTTCGGAAGGACCATTCCACACGTCATGGCCCAAGTGCACTCATCAGGCCGTAAGGATTCACATCAAGGAGGTTGTGGCCAGGGCGGTCAGAAGAGCATATACTCTGCGGGCACTAGGCGTGTCCCCGTGCCACCGATCGGATCCGCTGGGGAGCGCGGTCACCACCGCCACGAAGAAATGGATGCTGAATCACTAATCTCCCGGTAGGATTGTTGCAAGTCGCGCGGGCGCTCAACTCGCCAACGCGCCAAGACTCATCGCCACCGGCGGCATCTAGCTCTTCTAGCTCAGAGAGCCCCGCCATCGCAAATGCCGCACCGTGCGATCACCATCACCACGCCGCACGAAGGGACAGGGCGCCCGGAGATCAGAATCCTCTCACAAGAGACATCTCGCAAAACTCCTTTCCGATCAAGTTCCGCCAATTTAACCTCTGCCTTACGATGGGGACTCGACCCCATACAATTCTTGAAGTATACTCCACGGCGATTCGGGGAGGTGGAGAAGTAGAGATGTGCAATCGCCTCCCATCGTTCCTTTCCGGAGCGGCACGTTCCTGGTTCTTCAACCAAAAGAAAGGTCAGATCTATTCTTGGAACTAGCTGAGGGAAGAGTTCAGCGCAAATTTCCAATGAAGCTATAAGCACCCTATGCTCCCCAACCAGCTCTTCACTATCAAGCAACAAAAGGGTGAATCCATAAGAGAATTTCTTAAGCGCTTTTCCAAAGTGAGAAGCCAGGTCGCGGATGCCCCAGACTCAACGGTCATCAACGCTTGCAAGGAGGGGCTGCTCCCGGGAGAACTGAACCGTGCGCTTGGGAGAGATCCCCCGAGGACGACCCATGAGCTCTTCGAGGTCGTGGAAAAATATGCCCGGGGAGAGGAAGATGACCTCGCCAAGAAGGGACTTCGCCCGCAAGATGAAAGCACCTCCCCAAGGAGGAGGTCAAAAGGCTCCTCCGGAAAGGGGGGCAAGGACCGGAGGGAGCAATCCGGTGGCAGACGCGACTCCAAAGTCCTCATCATGACCGACGCACCTCCGCAGGAGCATGGGGGCAACTCCACTAGAGGACCCAAGAAGGAATCGGGGCCTAAAGCCCACTGGAAGGGGCGCCCTGGCGAAGGCCGTAATGAAAAAAGAGGTGACCCAAATCAAGGAGATGGACGCTGGTGTGCCTACCACAAGATGCGTGGGCATGATACAAATGAGTGCCGCCAGTATGCCGCTGAGATAGCGAAGCTTCTCAAACGCGGCCCCGAGCCGCGCCACAAGTCGCCACCACGTCCCACGGCTGCAGAGGCGATGCCTCTTCAGGCAATTCCACCGCCCCCAGCACAGGCCCTTGGTGATCTACCCCGGCAAAGAAATGTGAAGATGCCGAGCAGAACTCCCTTCCAAGCACCACAAAGACAAGTTAACGCCATAATAGGGGCTCGGTCTCCGCATGTGTCAAAGCGCCCGCAAAGGAGTACGCCCGGAGGTCAATGTCGAGGGTGGCTCCTCAAAGCGCCCCTCCCAAGTGGGCAAGCATCCCCTTAGCTTCACGGTGAGGATGCAAAAGGCTTAAGGTTCCCTCATGATGATGCCTCTTGCTAACCGCCACAATATCCAATCTGCGAGGTTTCGCATCCTTGTCGACGGAGGAAGCTCGCAGATATACTCTATCTCGAGTACGCCAAGGGCGTGGGAGCCACGGGAGGATATCATCACGGCATCCCGCCGCCATCCGACGGCCTCTCTTTGGTTTCATACCAGAAAATCCATTCAACCCTTGGGAGGATCGAGCTCCTCATGACATTTGGAACACAGAAAATCACCGCACGAAGTCGCCAGTTCGATGTCGTTGACATTGAGTCCCCATTTAATGCTATCATGGAAGGGCAACTCTCAACCGCAACCTGGCGGTCCATCAAAACTACTTGTGCTTAAAAATACCAGCCCTCGGGTCATCTCCGTGAGGCGATCAAGATTTGGCTCATTGCGTCTATACCACAAAGCGGCAATCGACTCGGTGACATCAACTTCCTCGAGGCTAAGGAGCCACACGAAGAGGCGCCACTTCTCTCATCGGGAACGACAAGGACATATCCCCTAGGGAGATCTTTGTCTCAAGCCTCGTTCGAGGGGACCTTCATGAAAGCACGACTCTTGGCCAAGACGACCGCGGTCTCTTAGAGTCGGGGTCGATCTCCCAAGAGAAGTGGAGAAAGAGCTCGTGAAATTCTTAAAATCCAGTGCTGACGTGTTCGCTTGGACACCGTCGGACATGGCCAAGATCCTCGGGAGGTGATCCAAAGATCACCTCGCGGTGAGACTGGATGCCCACCAAGAAAGCAAAGCTTCTAAGCTCTCTTGAGAGGTGTCGAGCAATTAAAGATGAAATTGACAAGCTCTCAAGGGCCGCCTCATTCGGGAGGTTTGGCATCCTGAATGGCTAGCTAATCTGTTTTGGTAAAAAGTCTAGCGGCAAGTGGCGCATGTGCATCGACTTCACCGACCTCAACAAAGCATGTCCGAAGGACCATTACCCACTCCGCAAGATCGACCAACTCGTTGACTCCACCACTGGGTGCGAGTTGATGAGTTTTTAGATGCATACTCGTGGTATCATCGGGCCCACATGGCTAAAGAAGACGAGGAAAAAACAAGCTTCATCACCCTCAGAGGCGCTTTACGCCACTTGCGCATGCCCTTTGGGTTGAAGAATCTTTGGAGCCACTTTCCAACGCCTCGTCATCTCATCCTCAAGGACCGGCTAGGTCGCAATGTGGAGGTTTATGTCGATGACGCCGTCAGAAGAGCATTCAAGCTTTGTCGCATATTGAAGATCTCCAAGAGACATTCGCCAATCTTCGCAAGTTCTACGTCAAACTAAACCGAAAAATGCGCCGGGTAAAGGGAGGAAAGCTCCTAGGTTCCTGGTCTCACGGCGGGGATCGGCCAATCTCAAAAAATTCGCGCAATCCTTGACATGGAACCACCCCGCCCAAAGAAGACGCCCAGCGCCTCATGGGCGATGGTCAGACTCGGACGCTTCTGTCACGTTCGCGGAAAAGGGCCTCCCCTTCTTCAAGATTCTCTGTGAGGCTTGAAGGCTTCCTATGGACCGATGAAGCCTGAAGGCCTTCGAGAACCTAAAAGCCTACAGGCCGCCTCCACTCCTCACAAGTCCAAGACCTGGGAGATGAGCTACTCCTATACCTTCTTTGCAACCCCCGCCGCAGTGGCGCCGCCCTAGTCAAGGAGAAAGAAGGAATTCAACACCCAAAGATATTATGTCGGTGAAGCCTGGCAAAGCAAAGACAAGGTACACAGAATAGAGAAAATATGCTATGCTCTACTCATGGCCTCAAGGAAGCCGTCACTACTTTCTCGGGACATTCTATCACTATTCAACAAGCTACCCCCTCAATGAAGTGATGGGAAACAAGGAGGCCCACAGAAGGATAGCAAATGGGCCACGGAGCTAGCACCTTTTTCTCTCAGGCTGGTGGGAAGGACTTCTATCAAATCTCAAATCCTTGCCGATTTCGTGGCTGAATGGACTGCACCCCCGATCGACCATGAAGCACCAAAGAACACCTCGAAACCCCTAGCAAGCATTGGACGTTATACTTGATGGGTCCAAGCGTCTGGCAGGAGGGGGTGCAAGTGTCGTCTTAGTAAGCCCGGAAGGGAAGGCACTTGAGTATGCGGCCCACTTATCCTTCAACCCCACCAACAATGTGGCCGAGTATGAAGCATTACTCTTGGGTCTACGCCTTGCTAAGGCCATGGGTGTCCGACACCTTCTCATCTTAGGGGATTCCCAATTGGTTGTCAATCAGATGGATAAAACATATCAATGCCTCGATCAAAAAATGGCTAAATACCTGGACAAAGTGAGGAAGATGGAATGCCACTTTGCCGAACTTGAAGCCCGTCGGATTCCCCGTGGAGATAATCACCGAGCAGACCGCCTGGCTCGTGCCGCAGGTTCTCAGGAACCCCTTCCTCCTGAAGTCTTCTTTGAAGTATTAAAAACATCATCAGTGGAAGAAGTGCCTGATCCCGAGCTACCCCCAGAGGTCAACGAGACTTCGCTCCTTCCTCCCTCCTGGATGACTCCCATCATCAAGTGCATACAGGGAGAAGAGGAGCCTGAGGATGCAGTAATGGCCTATAGGCTACACTCCAAAGCCAAGGCTTATGTGATCATTGAAGGAAAGCTCTACAAACGCGGAGCATCCACCCTTCTCAAGTGTGTCACAAGAGAAGAAGGCATTTCTCTTCTCCTTGATGTGCATGAGGGCCTCTGCGGCTCTCACATTGCGCCAAGGGCAACCGCAGCCAAGGCCCTCCGTCAAGGCTTCTATTGGCCCACGATGGTGCAAGATGCCCTCGACGTCCTCAAGACATGCAAGGGGTGCCAAAGGATGGCAGCCAACCACAATGCTCCTGCTAGCCCTCTATGCACCATACCGACACTTGTTGCGTTTGTCGATGGGGAATGGACACTGCCGCCATTCCCACCGCAAGGGGGCTACAAGCATGTGGTGGTATCAGAGATTACTTCACCAAGTGGGTGGAGGCAGAACCCTTGGCCTCCATCACATCTCGCTCCGCATGAAGTTCTTTTGGAAGAATGTTGTGTGTCGCTTTGGGGTTCCCAAGGAACTCACAATGGACAACTAAGACTCGCTTTGATGCCTCCTCCTTTAGGGATTTCTGCGACTCCATTGGGACCACCCTTTGCTTCAGACGGTGGCTCACCCAAAACCAACGGGCCGTGGAAAGAGCTAATGGGCTAGTTTCGCAAGGCATACGACGCCGTCTCGAAGCAAGTGCCCTCAAGCGAGGAACATGGGTGGAGGAGCCTCGGCGTCCTATGGGGATTACGCACAACTCCTAGTCGTGCACTTTGGGAGAACTCCGCTCGCCGTGTATGGGGCGGTTGCCCTCCTGCCAAATCCACCACCGCCTCCCTCCGAGTGGAAATGCTCTCGTGGCCATCACCGTTAGCTTCACCCAAAATGAGGACAACCACAGATTGAGGTGGACTTCGCTGAGGAGATCGCGACCAAGCCCTCCTCAAGCATGCCGCCATAAGTGAGGCCGCCGGCTCTATAACAAAGCAGGTGAAGGAACGTGCTTTTCTTCTTGGCGACTCGCCCTCAAAGGGTCACCGACCCGACGGCTCAAGGGAAACTTCACCCTGCTGGAAGGGCCCTACTGCGTCTCCTCGATCCTATGATCAGTGCTTACCGACTTGCTACCTCGAAGACAATCAGCTGAAGCATGCATGGAACGCGGATAAGCTCCGCAAGTTTTACGCTTAAAACCCTCTTGTATGCCCTCCGTGGCACCTATCAAAGTGTAAACACCATGTTGCTCAATGAAATGAAGACATGAGGTTCCCAAGACGATCCTCTATGTATGCAATTGTGCTACAATTCAGGATAGCCCCTTAACACGCCTTTGTTAAGGGGCGGCCATGATTCCGGTAGTTCCTTAACACGCTTTGTTAAGGGACATATCACATTTTGTGTGTATATTCCCAAATACATGCTCGCGGGCGATTGAAAAGTTTGCCTTCTAACACGCTGTGTTGGAAGGCCATCCTCTAACACAATGTTGTCGAGGTTGCATCGCTTCAGAGATCGCCTAACTAGCACGCTATAACCAATTGTAAGGACTTGCTCCTAACAAGCTGCATGTTAAGGAGCCGCCTTACCCAAGAATCTCATAAGTCCCGCTGACCCTTTCCTAACAAAGGGTGCCACCTGTGGTGTGTAGGGCGACGACCCTGTGGTCTCCCTAACTAAGTCCTAGGCAGCTTGGGCGTCCGTCGCCTGCTGGCGGCTTACGCCCCATCGACCCAGACACAAGTGACGGCTTGGGCCTAGCGCCCGAGTCTATGGATGTGCTAAGGATTAGTCCCCTTAGCCTCCAGTGCTACACGAATGACCCTCGGTCGCCGCTTTGCTCCAATGCAAGCAAAGGCCACCGTGCCTAAGACGCCACATCCCCAGAACATATACCCACGAGCAAAACAATAATAAGCCAACAACGTTTATGTGTCCCGAGAGGCTTGCCCTCTCAAGGGCCCAAGGGCGCTTCCTTATTACATCTGGGCGCACTAAAGGCCTTACAAGCAAGGCACCCACGCCTTTTAGGAAGTGTTTAAAACTCCCAACACCTAGCTCACTAAAGTCGAACGGAAAGGAGCCTATCTGGGACCGGCTGCCTCACGACGATCATTCCCATATTAAACCGCCCACCCTCTGTGGGCTATCCTCATAAGGCTGGGTTCGATCGGCCAGCGCCCCCCCCGCGCACACCGCTTATATTTGATGCCAATCACCTTTTTTAACATGTCCTGAATGGAGTATAACATTGTCATGTCATTTTCATAATAGAGATAAGTGCAAATGTAACCATGCTCTTGCATGGGAGGTCAGATAAGCCCTCGTGCTTAGCTCATCTACAAAAAGAGGGTGCTAAGCATCCTTGCATGATATCACTACAAAGTCTATGCAAACAAGAACATGTCGGCAGGTCACACGCTAGCCGAGCGCCACGCCTCCGTCTGTAGGGCAGTGTTCATGAGCTCGGTGCGTGGATGAAGCAACGCTTCACGAACTCTCGCCAAGAAGGGGTCTTAGCGCACTCGCTCCGGGGTGCCTTCTCACCTCTCGAGTAAAGGAGCAGCAGAGGCCTCTCAAGCACCGCCTCCTGCTCAATCATCACGGTGGTGGGGAGATAGCAAGGGCCCCGCCACAAAATCGCCAGAGCGAAGGATTGACTCGATCCTTGCACTGGGGAACAGATGGACTCGCTCGCAAGGAGGGGAACCCACGCCTCGCCTCGTCACCCCGGGATGGGATGGGGCAACCTTTCGCTCCCAAGCTCTCCAAGGATCTCTCGAAACTAGGGTGATTTCGAGTTCAAGAAGTAGTTCACCACGCCAGACTTAGTCACGCCCTCCTCCAAGCTCACATTCACATGACGAATGACCTTAGACTTCTCCTCCAAACCTTCAACTTCTCCTCAAGAGCCTTCATTTTGTCTTCAAGAATCTGCAGCTTATCCTCTGCGACCTTGACTTCTCCTCTCATGGATTCGGCTTTTCATCATCCGGTGGGGCACTCACGCGGCGCCACCATCGCCTCCAAATATCTCCTCTATGATTCAGGGCTTCATCCCTAATGATGTTAGAGATGGAAGTGGCCTACAAGGAGCATGCAAAATGCCAAGCGTTAGAAGGTGATTGTAAAGGGGCATTGGGCGTAAGAAGGTAATAACCACAAAGGTACCGAAGTAGAGGTTTACAAGAAGGCCGGTCGATCCTTGAGAAGCCGAGAACTCCCTAACGCCTCGTGTATCGCGAAGCGAGCCATTTATTTGTTGACACGCCCTCGGAGACGAGCGAATCAGGTCGCCGCATCATCATCATCGATAAGCGGACAAAGATAGGAAGGCAATCGAGTGGAGGAATAACTCGCATTTCATCACGGCCCTTGTGCACTGACCTCAAGGTCGGGAGGGCCTTCTCCTCCTGGGCCTCGAACCTTGGGCAACAAGATCCTCGTGATCACCGGTCAGGCTCCTACCTCAAAGAACATCCGCTAATGTAAAACATTAGTGGGCAATGAGCAACAAAAGGTGAATAAAAATGAAAATGCGCTTGACCTTCATTGGCGCCGAAGAGAGAATCGAAGGCGTCACAATACTGGACGACGGGTACCTCCAAACCACCCCGCGGGGTCGAGCCCAACTCTCCCTCCTCCATCTGCTCCTCCACCCTGCGTACAAGGGACTCAGCAGAGTTGGAGCCAGTAGGAGATGCAGAGCTGGAGCCTGAAGAAGACGATGTGGCCTGAGAGGTCCCGCGGCTCTGAGGAGGCTCCCTAGTGACCCTGCGCTCGGGCTCAGTGGCACGAGCACAAGAGTGATCACCGCTAGGGGGCTCCCTCTTCCTCTTCTGCAAAGATGACCTCTGAAGCATCTTGAGATCCTGAGGCTCCTCCCCACGTGAAGCATGGCCAAGGGCAGCCGGATGTGGAGGACGCCCCGAGGGAGGATGTGCGGTACTAGGAGCACGAGAACCAAAGTCACCTGCCAGGAGATGCCTCGCCTCGCAGAGAGGGGCCTCGCCCCGCAGCTGGAAGGCTTTGTTGTCAGCTGACCCTTCCGAGGACGGTCCCTGGCAGTGCCCTCTGAATCCAACACCTTGGCCTTCTTCCTCCTCGACGGGTCAGGACTGCTTGCCCTCGAGGCATCACCAACTTAAGGTCATGGCAACGCCATTACACCCCGACCATCTAAATGCCGGCCTCCTCAAGTGCTCGTGCTCGGTGGTGGTCATCTCCCCAAGGATCCAATCGGCCTCCTCAACTGCCCTCTTGGGAGAACACACTGCAATACACATAGCTCAAAAGTTGATTCAAGCTCACAGATCAAGGACAAACCACAAGTAAAGAAGAAAACTAGCCAAGTGGTGCCCACCTTTGCTTCTAGAAATCCTCAAATAGTCGCGGTTCTCGTCGACCAAGGGCTAACACCAGTAAGGGTCATCTCCTCCATCAAGTCTCAACACCACTCCAATCATGGACGTCGGATGCAAAGACGAACAAATTCCCAATCAGATCTCGAGAGAGGAGGAATCTCGGGATATCTATCTGGGTAATCTTAAATTTGGCTGCCGGTATGGAAAGCCTCCACCCTCAAGTAAAACCACTTCTTCCCGGACGGCTCCGGTTGTATCTGGTGGCATGGACAGGTATTGGTCTTGGTCTTTGAGCAATCGAGACCGGCGGGTTTAGCGGTCCGAACCTCCCGCTCGATCGTGGAGATGGAAGAAGTAATCAAAGGCCGCAACAAGAGGCTTTAGACACCGCCTTCAATCGCTGCTTAGTCTCGACAAACACAGGAACACTCTCACCCTAGCAAGGAGGTTGGGCGAGAAGTGAAAGCTCAACTCGATAGTGCTTCACGAAGCGCTCGGATGAAGGATGGATCGGGAGCCCTGCACCAACCTCGAACCGGGCTTTGAGAGCAGCGGTGTACTTCTGAAGCGAGGCGCTCGTCCGGCTACCGCCACCGGACGTCGTTTAGTGTAAGGCGGCTTCCAGGTGCCACCAACGCCGTCTTTTCCACCTTAGTAAGGGTGGAAGGCTCGACTCCCACAAGAGCCACCTTCTGAGGCCATCATCACAGATCTCGACCTCCTCGTCGGGGTCATCGCACGATGCGACAATCCTAGCCGCCTTGGCCCGGTCCTTGTCTCCCCTCCCCCGACGGAACAAACCATGGTTCTTGGTCATATCGGCGGAGCGACCCAAACCTGCAATACCAACAGTGCAAACACAAAAAATATAGATAAGTATTGCACAAAGGAATATCAATGCACGCGGAAAATTATGCAAGAAAGTCAGAGGAAGGGATCGTGTCCGGAAAACAGGAAGCGACCTCACATCCTCAGGGCCTAAGGACCCTCGAAGCCTCGCACTCTCGTGCCCTCGGGGCCTCGAGGCCCTCGAAGCCTCGCACCCTCGTACCCTCGAGGGCTCGGGACCCTTGAAGCCTCAAGACCTCGGCCTCAAGACTCGTGCCCTCGGGGCCTCGGGACCTCGGCCTCGCAGACTCAGACCTCGGGGCCTCGGGACCCTTGAAGCCTCAGACCCTCGAAGCCTCAGACCCAAGCACCCTCGGGGCCTCGGGACCTCGAGGCCTCAAGACTCGCTCCCTCGGGGCCTCGGGACCCTCGAAGCCTCGAGCCCTCGAGGCCTTGCACCCTCGGGGCCTCGGTATCCTCGAGGCCTCGCACCCTCGTGCCCTTGCACCCGAACCTTACTGCTCACCGTAAACATACGAACGCAGGTTACACACAAACAACTGACACATACACTTAGATAAAACAAGTTCGTGATTACTATTCATACACAAGAAAAAGAAATCTGCGGCAACGGAAGCATTTCGTCGAACATGCGGCGTGCGACGCCGAAACGGGAATGGGACATGCCCATTGGAGCCGCCCAAGACCGACCGCCATCATCAAGGTTTCTACGGACGCTACGGCCATCATCACAGACACCGGCAAGACGACCTTCTCTGTATTGCCGCTGCCCCGCCTGCCGCCTCCAAGATCGCCACCTCAGGCTATCCATCGCTTGTGGGCCGGTCTCCGGCAGCGCGCCCTCCACCCGAAGCCACCCACGCGCGCACCCGTCGACGTCTTGCTCCCGCCGAACAGCCGCCCAAAGGCCCTCCGCGCGCCAAATCAAGAGACGCTGAAAAAGAAAAAAAAGAGAAGAAACTAGAAGCAAGAATCAAGGAGAATGGCGCTAGGAGGACACCTGCGTGGAGGCGCAGCGGCTCTTGGTCGCCACGGTGGGGCTCGACGCCGGAGGTGTAGACTCCACGTGGACGCCGCTCTGGGTCGGCTGGTTGCTTGCCGCGGCGGCCGGGCGGCGAGGCGCCAAAGGAGCGCACGCGGGCGCCCATTGGCGGCGAACTCGACGCTGCTCGAAAGCAGCAGAGCAAGGATGGCCGAGGCCGATTCACCAAAAAGGCGGCGAGCCCCACGGCTAAGCGCGGCCTTAAGTGGAGCGGCAGTCGAGCGGCGCGGCCGAGGCCGAGGTCGCCCACCGCCGAGGCGGCGAGCTCGACGCTGGCCCGAAGCGCAGGCCGAGCGGGCGCGAACCGGCCGCTCCGCCAGAGGCGGCGAGGCTCTGACGGCTAACCTCCCGCCATGGCGAGGTAGGCAGCCGAGAAGGCATGGCCGAGGCCGCCCACCACGGGAGGCGGCGACTGTGTCCGGGCGGCACGGACGGAGCAGAGGGCCTGATCGCCGATGTTGGAGGCGCAAGAAAAGAAGCCGGCCGCCGGGCTTCAAGCAGAGGAAGAAATCAAGAATGAGGAGGAAGAAATCAAGAATGAGCCGGGCTTCAAGCAGTAAAAAGGAAAAAGGATGCCGAGTCGCAGTGAAAGGGATAGGGAAAGAAGTGCTCCTATCGACAGTGAAAGGGACACGTTTCGGCTTCTAATTGAACCGAGCGGGTGGCTTGGTCGTTCAATACTCAACTCGATGCACGATTTTTTATGTGAGAAGTGGGTGTCTTGGAGTTTTTCCATCCACCCAGTGCTTTTTGTTTTTCCAACAATTTGCCGCAGAAATTTTGGTTCTTGACTTGGTCAAGAGAGGAAGATAAAGGTGCCTGGATTCCACCGATTGAAGTTATTAGTGGGGTGGCAGTTGAAGTCCTGCAGCCTAGCCTGAGAACAAAATTGCTTTTTCATGTGATGGCCTGTGTTTACTCGTCGTGAATAGTCGTGTTGGGGCGCTGGGCTGTGGGAATCCAAGGAATGCCACCTTCTTTCGCCCTTTTCGCTTTCGGTTAGGGATATATGTCTGAAAGATAGCTCGCATGCACTACTCTGTTCGAGCCTCGCAGACCGACCTCCGATTCGCCGCTCAACTGATAAGACGATGAGCTTATCCAAAGCAAGAGAGACTCTGCCTACCTCAGCTGGTTTGTACAAAATATTTGGCTAGGAAAGGCTAGCTTTGCCTAGGCTCTCCACGGGCGAACAGTGATGAGTAAAGAATCCCAGGTTCTAAAGCATCAAGTCTAAGGATGGCAATCCAACTGAGCATAATATGATGTTCCCGGTCGCATTATGGGACACGTACCACCATTCTAATCCACAAAACTCTTCTGAAATATCGGCCTTTGCTTAGAAGGCATACTAAAGACTACCCCATTTGGCGCTCCTCTCGAGACGCCAAGGGGCAGGGGCTACTGTTGGAGGAATAATTCATCCCACCTGCATTTGGGGCCGGCCTTGCAGCAGACGCGTGTACAGGTCCAAGGAACGTGTTATACTCACTTAAAGACCTAATACCCTCGCTTGTATTCTTAGAGTAGCCAACCCCAAGGGGTATTTTGGTCATTTGTACAGCCGAGGAGCCTATAAATACCCCATGTATCCCTCTCATTTGAGGGAGGATTCTAAGCAATACATACTAGCAAGTCACCAAAGTGAGCCTTGGGAGGATCCTCGAACCCCGTGAGGCCGACAGAGTAGGGCGGTCCTCTCGGACCCCGAACTCAGATAAACCCCCCGTGTTACGTTCGCTCTCGTGGACGAAGGCCCGTAACACGGCCATCGTCCGCCCTCTTACTCGTGTTCGGTTTTACACCATCAACAATATATAATTAACATTGTTGGCTATTCAAGAACATTATCTATTTCTCAAATAGTATCAAATGTACATTCACATCAATAGATAATATATTCACAACAAATGAAACCATAGTAGGTACTACTTAAGGAAGTCTCTAATATATCCAACATATATGTATCAAGTATGTACTACTCAAATCCTAAGTACTATGACAAACTACTCGTATAGAGAATAACCAACACAGGCATCATAAGTACCATGACAAACTTCTCATATATAGTCAGCAAATGCATCATAGGCACACAAAACACCTGAGCTACATATATGTTTGATAAAATTGAAGCATAGGCGTACACAAGATCTTTGACAGTGAGCAATCATTCCAATTCCAATTAACTTGCACAAAAACTCGCCACTATAAGCATGAACATTGCCATATTTCACTAGGCATGTAGATGTAGAAGCAATTTTACATGTGGAAGCAATTTTTTCGCTAGACTCAAATCCTCTGTACATGTAGAAGGAATTTTTTCTATAGCAGATGGCCCAACAATAGCAATGAAAATTTCACAAATGGAAGCAACAACAGCAAGCAAAACTTCACATTTCTTGGACATGCTGAAGCACAAGATAACAGGGATCTAACAATTTTGCCCATAAGTACATCTGTAGCAGCTAGATCTACCAAAAAAAATTACCAATCGGAGGAAAAGATGTGGGATTTGGGGCCATACCTTCGGTTCCCGCAAGAACTTCACACCAAGTTAACGGAGGGGAGAAAGACTGGGACAAGAAGAAGAAGGAGATGCCAAATCAGTAGACCGACATCACCTGCGTGCAAGAAGTTCACACTGATCTAAGATCCACTTGCCACCACCGTCGGGCTGCTGCAGATGTCGCCTGTTCCAGACGAGAGCAGGGTAAAATCAGATCGATGGGGAGAGGAGGAAAGCAGAGAAGGAAGAGGGAAGGAAAGGTGGCACCCTGTGAGTCTCCAAGCCATCGGAGGAGAGAGGAGAGGTGACACCTTGTGGATCTCCAAGTGCCAGCGGTGCAGAGAGTAGGGGTGGCACCGACGATCTGTGCGAGCGGGTAGAGGGTGGAGGCGTAGCTCTCATCATTGTGAAGGGGGGAGTCCAGCTCTGGGAGGGTGAGCGCACACAGCGATAGTGGACGAGGAGGTGTTGAACCATGTTGTTCACTCATTTTCATCGAATCAAATCGTTCGGGATCTCTATCGAATATTCGCTTTCGTCGAACGAGTTGGTCCTAGACGGATCGATTCCATTCAGCCAACCAAACGCATGAACATGACCATATCCCAAACCATCCGGTACGGGGACCCCTTCACTCACTCATCCAAACACATCATTAGTGGCCTTTCACCCTTTCGGGCCTTAATTCTCTCCGGTGCTTTTGAATTTGCCTTTTGGTTTGAAAAAGGGGCCTGGCCCGTTTCAGATATATGTTTTTTTGTGACGCTATTTGTGTCTTACTCCAAAAAACTATTTATGTCTTTACCCAATACATTGAAGTCCTTATTTTATATTTTGCAATTAATGTAGGACTTACATCTTGCTATATGTTGCACACTTGTAATGTGTTATATTTTGTGGGTGTGAAGAAAGTTTTTTTTTTTAAAAAAAAAAATCGAGTGTGAAGAAAGATTTTGATTGTTGCGGTTTTTGATAAATCAATTGATGGACGGTCAAATAAGAAAGAAGTGTGTTTAATTCAATGATGTAGGGTTTTACACAAAATACTGCAGAAAGAAGTGTACCCTAAGATTTTGTTTGAAGTTTTTTTTGCTTATTTTTGTCATGCATGGAGTCTACAAATAACCATGTAAAATACTTGTGTCGACTAAAAGATTGCTATTATGATCAAACCACATCGCCAATTAGTTGATACATACCCAAAAATAACATGGCAATAAATGCTTTAGCAAAATATGATCACTCACAAGTGAAACACAAATGCTTAAAATTAAATCATGTGTGATTAAGTTTAAGAGTAGTTTCGAATGAAAGATCATCAAATTTAGTTACAATTATACTAAGTAAATATTGGTTTGAAGGCATAATCTACAATGAGGATTGATTTTTAATGAAAAACAAATGCATATCAACTAACATTCAATTTTTATTTGGTTGGCCTAAAGCATGCAATATGGTACATCTCTTAACATCCACCAATCAATTATTTTTCGAGCAAGAATAATCAATTCCATTAAACAAAACTAAACTACGACACGTAATCTAGACACTACTTAGATAGGTTCATAATCTCTCAAAAAAATTCCATTAGAAATCACACCGATCCATGGAGGAGCAACTAATTCATACTCGCATAGGGGCAATAAACATGCATGTACTAGAAGTCTAGAATGAAAGAAGTGAAGAGTTGAACAACAAAACATGAACACCACCATTCACACTCTATTTATCGTAGAACCCTCACAAAACCACTCTTACTGGCTTCTAAGGGCCAGTTTGGCACTGCTGTAGCTTTCCTAAAAAGTAGCTTCTGGCTAGGCTGTAGGGTGGAACGACTGAGTTGAAGAGGTTTGATGTTTGGCTGCCTGGCTTTTAGGTAGGCTCGCTGTAACTTCTGAGATGGGAAATGTCTGAAATGTCCCTAAGGCTAATGATGGCTTCTTTGATAAGGTTTAATGGCAATTAATGGTAATTAATGACAATTGACGACAACTAATGGCAATTAACAACAATTAATGCAAATAACGACAATTAATGCAATAACTAATTCAATAAAAAATTATTACAATTAATAATTATTACATAAATAACTACAATGAAATTTTATTACAACAACAAATTATTATAATAATAAATTGCAATAAAAATTATTACACACACAATCATTTACAACGAAAATAAAAGGAAAAAAATAATAAAAAAAAAGAACAAAGGAAATCGGCTAGGGTTACTTCGACGGCTGTGGGGAAGGACGACGGTGGCGGTGGTGGCGTCAGGGGAGGAGTAGCGAGGAAGAGGGAAGAGGGAGGAGAGGCGGCGGCGGCGTGCTCGGGGCGAAGGAGGAGGAGAAGTGGCGCCGGTATGGGAGGATGGGGCTGGCGTCGCGTGGCGGTGAAGGAAGGGGCTGACGGGAGAGGAAGAGGGAGGGGCGACGAGTCAGGAGGAAGAGGGAGGGGCACCACACGGGAGGAAGAGGGAGGCTAGGGTTCGTGTGGGAGGAGGAGGGTTAGGGTTTGCGTTTGGGTTTGGGTCCGGGCGGGGGTTTGGTCCGATGGTAAAAGCAAGTAAATAACTCCAAACTAGGGGGTAAATGCAAAACGGGGTGCGGAAGCGCCTCACGACTTTCGAGCTTGAGCTTTTAACGTTATACATAACCGGCCGAGAAAAGTGCTTGCTTTGATTTGACCCGACTTTTCCAAGCGAAAGCCGAAACCGAAGTCGTCCCAAACACACCCTAAGCTCCCTCCTTCAAGCGTAGCTTCGGTGAGTTGTGCTTCCACACATGCCCCTGCTTGCTTAGGGTCTATTTGGGATGACTTCGGCCCTAGCTTTTCACTCGGAAAAGCCTAAAATTGTCCCAAACAGGCGGCTTTCCCCAACCACTTTTGGAAAAATTGAAAGCCATTTGCAACGTGGAGAAGCCAGAAGCCGCCCAGGGACGACTTCGACAGGATGGGATTTCGAGTTTGCCCCTAGAGTTCGGTGTTATTTACCCATCACTTGCCACTCAACAAAACTTGAAATCCCCATCGGCCTTCCCCTGCCAGCCTGAACCCTAACCCTAGACGCGTGTCGGCCCCCTCCGGCCCTGACCACCTCCCTCTCTCCCTCCTCCGCCCCCCGACCGCATCCGTTGGCTCCCTCCTCAGACTCCGACCGCCTACCTTTTGCCTCCTCCTCCGCGCCGACCCCTTCCAGCCGCCGTCGACTTCATTTTCATTTTTTTCTTTTTTCTGATATAGTTCATTTTCCTTTTTTCTTTCTTTCTTTTTTCTGATATAGATGCATTATTTATGCAATTTGTCAATTGCGTTAATTATCGTTAAGATTTACTTGTGTGCAAATTATCGTTAGTTGTTGTAAATTATCATCAATTGTCTTTAATTCCCATCAATTATCAGTAATTGTCGCTAAACGACATCAAACAAGCCATCATTTGCTTTAGGGGCATTTAAGACATTTCCCAGCTCAAAATCTCCAGTCAGACTGTCAAATAACAAATGTTTTCACCAAATTGCTCAAATTTCTTCTCTTTTCAAATTAGGAAGTTGCTTTTTAGAAAAGTCCGAATATGCTAAATAGGCCCTTAAACCACTTCATCTTGCATTTCTACACCACATTGTTGTTGCTCTTTATCATCCGCCTTTTGCACCTACTAGGATGAAGGTGCGCTTCGCTACGCCCCGTGTCAAGCATGTTAGGACATGAGACCTTTGAGCGCCGCGGATGAAATGTTTGATGTGTTTTATTGCGAGGGCCGACGGTTAGGACATCTAACCCTGAACCTTTAGACAATAGTTTTTTCTTCCAGGCTTCGGCTCCTCATACAGTCATGATAGAACAGGCCTCCCCAAAATTGAATCCAACAGCAGGGCCTGCATATCAGTGATTGTCCATATGCACACAAATTTCGTTATAAGTACATATAATTCTCACCATACACATAACAAGGCTCTTTCTGGATAAAAAATATGACAATACAGACAAACACCAGCACTGTCGGTGTTTTAGAACCGAACTTACGTAAAGATTGTTTGATTCGGGGGGTCTCCTAGAATGGAATCACGCAGAGAGATTGACACGGGGAATTTTATACTGTGTTCAGCCTTCTCCGGAGAGAATAACAACCCTACTCTGTGTGTGTATGGTATTGAGTGTATTCTCAACAATCGTGGAAAAACTAAGACTATTACAGATAGTACTGGTATTCCTGATGGCCCGATTCATCACCCTTTCCTTCTCTGATTGCCGCCTTTATATAGTACGTGAAGGAGCGGCAGTTTCTCCAGGTGAAGCGGCGTCTCATCACATCTCAGAATCGGACGACGCTGGTAGTAATCACCGCGATAACTCCTCCACGCCGCCTAACAAAGAATATACCGTAGATAATGGAGCATTACGTGCTATTACTTCGCAGAGTAACAACAGATGATGACTGCTTGAATCCCTTAATCAATTGGGCCCACTTGTCTCGTATGTTTAATTGATCATACGGTGGTCGAATGACCTAGTCGAGAAGAACTTACGACCATGAGGTAGTCGTAGCAAGACTTACGACTATTGGGGTAGTCGTAGCATAACTTACGACTATGGGGGTGGTCGAGAAGAACTTACGACCACCCAGTAGGCTCTTCCCTTATAACATTAAGGGGTATACTCAGGGACCATATGACGTCATATTTACCTATAATAAGAATTATAGATAAAAGATAAAATGAGGATTATTATATCCTCATCATCTAGCCCCCCAGCTTCAAGTGAAAGCAACTTACTTGGTAAAGGGGTTATAGATGGTCTTACGACCACGAGAGGGTCGTAAAAAGATAGTCGAAGGAAAAACTCTTCGTCATTAGTATACTACTTTGACTAGAAATATGCTTGGTCAAGGAAATTGCTTACGGCTATCAAATAGTCGTAGAACATTTCTACGATCACAAGGTGATCGAAGATGGTGATCGGAAGAAAACCTTCCGATTAACATTTCCTTTGGTTAAAAAGAATCTAACCAAGGAAGTAATTTCGCTGAGGTGTAAAAGCAAACTGATTTTCTCAAACGGACACGTTGGGAATTTTAAACGACGCCGTTAGCTTCGTCTGCTGAAGCGGTTCCGAGACGGTGGCAACCTTTGGAATACCACGCCTCCAGCCCGAGGCACGCGGTTATAAATACTTACCGGGGGTAATACTTAGGGTTCACACTTTTCCTCAAATTATCCCACTGTTCATCAAGTTCTTGTCTTCTCCGCCACCAACTCAATCAAGAATCTCCCCCTTCTGAGAGAAATGGTCGGGATGGTCTCCGAGTGGGCCGAGTCGGAGATGGATACGGCGAAGATGGAAGCCCTTGTCAACGCTGGGAAGATTCCTGAGAGAGTTCTCGTGGAGTGGTTCCCGGCGAACAAGCAGCAATGGCCGTCGGAGGAGGATGGACAAATTCCGCCTTCCAGCGCATCGTGAGTGTGGTCATCGATTGCTCGCTTCACCCCTTTCTTACACTTATACTCGAGCATTTTGGAGTGGAATTGGTGAACCTTGGTCCTAATTCCATCACAATGCCGAGCGATTTGTATATCTGTGTGGCGGCGACTGGAATTCCAGCAGATCTTGAGCTTTTTCAAGATTTCTACTAATGGCTCGCTAACTGGGATAAAGCCGGAAGTTGTGGTCGAAGCTTCATGATGGGAAGTCGAAGGAGTATATTCAGATATTCACTCGGTCCTCATGGCGTTGTGGAGGAAGAGGTGGTTTTATCGAAAGTCACCGAGGACACCTTACCTTCGGGGAAGGTCATTAAAAGAAATCTTCATGGGATTCGACTCCCAAGATATCGGTCGAATTGCCCCTATATTCAAGCTATTAAGGATTTGAAAGAAGGGGTTGGTGAATGGCATGTGGTGAAGGATTTCATCACACGCCGAATTAGCCCTTTAAAGAAACGAGTACCTCCTATGTGGAAGTATACGGGCCAAAAGACCCACCGGGGACTATGATGAGGGTAAGTAGTTTTCCGACTTAACTCTTAGTTTGGTCTTCTTGATTTATCCAATCGAGTATCTTTATCTGCTTTTATCTGAGATCTTTCATGTAGAGATTGACGCTCGAGTCAAACTCGCTTAGAGAAGCCCCGCCACCGGAATGGCGGTTCCTCAAATCCTTGCGGTTTTGTCCGCAGAGGAAAAGGTTAAGCGCCTAAAGATAATCAAAAGCTGATTTTATCCTTAGGACTTTATAGTCGAGAAAGAACTTACGACTAGGTAGTGATCGAGAAAATCTTACGATCGTGACATGTCGAGAAAAGCATACGACTAGGTCTTCGGTCGAGAAAAACTTACGATCGGGTCATTGATTCTTCTTCTTCTGCTTTTTCTTACGTAAAGTAGGCATGGAAACCGCCGGACGCATTTAAGAGGTCGAATCGATGACCATTGGAGCAGGGCGACGAGAGACAAGGACTCAGCCCCCAAGTAAAAAGCGTCGTCTTTCAAGAGTCGCCGACAAGGAGGATCAAGCTCAAGTCCCTCGCTTCAACCAGTCCTTGTTAAGGTCTCTGCACGCATAGTCGCAGCAGAAATCAAGCAAGCAATCAAGTCGAGGAGGATGAAGAACCTCTTATACGCAAGATCCGTAAGACCAAGGACATGACCACAAGCGAGAGTCGAGGCTCAAGCATTGCAATGAGGAGGCCGTGGAGGTTGAAGAACCTCTTAGGTGCAAAGCCCACAAGGTTAAAGTACCTTTTATTATGACAAGAAAGCTTTCAGTTTACGCCACTTCTATTTTTGTCAAGCAACTAGAAAAAGAGAACCGGAAAGAGTTTATGTCTTTTGTGAAGGACAACGATCCAGCCCCTATTGTTGAGGGTATTTGCTCTTGGAGTGGTCGAGACCGATCTCGGCCCTCCGGAAAGTCAGGAGACCAGAGAAATGGTCCCTGTTCAAGATCCACGACCAGACGTGGTCGTGACCGAGCCTATTCCCCAACTTGAGCTACAATCAGACGTGGTCGTAGCAAAGAAGTCGAAGAACCCTTCCATCGGGAAGATGGCTTCAAAGTTTCTGATCAAGTCCAGGATGCAGAGGTATGTGAAACAAGCTAAAGTGTAAGAACAAAGATTTACCTTTTGCTTTCCACAATTTGACTTGCTATCCTTTTGTTTATTTTAGCTCGACTCCTTCAGCCCCCATAGTGGTTTCTATCGAAAAGCCCATTGCAGCCTCTCCAGCGATTGGAGAGATGACAACAGAGATGGTCGAAGGATCATCCACACACAAAGTTGTGGAAGAAGTCGTGGCTCTGAGCGGTTGTTTCGATCACCGAAGTTGTAACTATGGCCACCGAGGCAAATGACCATAGTTATCGAGGTGGCGTCTACAACCACCGAGGTAGCCGCCATGACCATCGATGTGACCGTGGGACCAAGAGAGGTAGTCGCAACCTCGCCCAAGGTGGTAATGTGCGGACCACCGTGCAAGGGAAGGAAATTATTACAAACCTCCTTCTGGTACCCAAAGGAAATTACAATTTCGAGAATAGGAAGATGAGGAATACTTCAACTTTTGTTCTCGATTTCTTTGGCCCCGCTTCCATAGTGGGGTCTTCGCTTAGATTCAGAATCGAAGTCCCCATCCCAAAGACATTCCCAATAGAGGGAACACTTTTGATAATGGCGCCTTTGAGAAGGTTTGGTGGGACCAAGTTGAGAGAGTGGACGAGCTGAAGCACCCAAAGCTGGTTTACTCGATATTTGCTCGATCAACCATGAGTGTAAGTATTTGACGATACTTATACATACATGTATAATCTTCTCTTGTTTCTCACTGTCTTTTCTTTTGCAGAAAGCCATAGAGCAAATCGCTGTTGTCGGTGAATATCATCGACAACTTCTAGAGTCATGACAGGAAAAGAGGAACTCGCAAGCAAAGGAGAGAGGTGGTAAGTTACTATTTTTCATAGTCATTTTCGATTTGACTACTTATATAGTGCTTACGGGGTTTGTCGTGGAAAAACTCACGACTATATGCTAGTCGAAAAGACTTACGATCAAGGTTTAGTCGTAGGAGAACTTACGACTAGATCCATAGTCGAGAAGAACTTACGATCGATCAATGGTTGTAGGAGAGCTTACAACCAATTTAATAATGTTCATGTCCACTTTTAACCTTTACAAAGTTAAAAAGCTTATTTAAAGACTCGCCGACTCGCTGATTATCAAAAGAGGAGTCGAGAAAGTTACAGGAGAAAGTAGAATTTCTCCTGAGAAAGCTTAAAGAAGCTAACTCTGCAACCGAAAAGGTGCAGGAAAGGATAAACAATAAGTGCTGAACTTAAGACTGCTTATGTTTTTGATCTTTGCCTGACTGTTACTTCTTTTAAGAAAAAGAAGATGATATAAGAAAGCTCCAGAATGAAGTCCAAAATTTAGAGAATGAGTGCATATCATGCGTTCCGTTGTATTACATGAATTGCCTCATCAAAAACCTTAGCCGAGAAACTTCAGGAAAACTCGTTAAGGGAAAAAGAGTACAATCCACCCAATTTTATTTAATCTCCAGGATTTATTCTTTGGGTACTCGATCTTCATGATCATGCTTTAATAAAGAGTTCGTGAAGGTTCTCCCCTTGAATTTTGCACTTCTCTAAGTCTCATCATTCCAATTCCACGCATGCATCTTTCAAAGCTAGACGTTGGAAGTGACTTAGTGAATAACTCTACAAGATTTTCACATGACTTAGTATGCAGTACTTTAATTTCGTCCATCTTTTGCAATTCATGAGCATAGAAGAACTTGGGGTTGATATGCTTTGTAAGAGGACTCTTCACATAACCCATCTGTACTTGTGCAACATAAGCTGCATTATCTTCATAGATAATAGTGGGGGTTTACACGGTATTCAATCCACATGACTGCTGGATGTGGTAAATCATTTGTGGAAGCCAAGAACATTCTCATGTGGCCTCGTACAACACTATAATTTTTGAGTGGTTCGTCGAAGTCGATACAAGACTTTGCTTAGACAATTTCCAAGAAATTGCAGTTCCACCACACAGGAATACATAGCCTGTTTATGAGTTAGCTGTATGCGGGTCTGACAGGTGCCTAGCATCTGCATAGCCAGTCATAGTTAGGTCTTGGTTCTTTTTGTAGAACAACCCAAGATCTTTACTTCCTTGGAGGTATCGGAAGATGTCCTTTATTCCCTGCTAATGCCATTCGGTAGGTTCTGCACTATACCTTGCAAGAAGGTTTACTGCAAATGCAATGTCCGGTCTAGTACAATTTGCTAAATACATGAGTACTCCAATTGCGCTCAAGTATGTGAATTCCGGTCACAGGACTTCCTCCCCCTCTTCTTTAGGTCTGAACGGGTCCTTGTCTTACTGCAAGGATCTCCCGACCATCGGCACTTTCGAAGGGTATGCCTTTTCAAATCCTACCATTTCTAACACTTTCTGAGTGTAGGTTGATTGATGTACTAAAATCCCTTCAGGGGTATGCTCAAGCTGCAAGCCTAGGCAATATTTAGTTTTACCCAAATCTTTCATTTCGAACTCCGACTCCAGGTAAGAGCTTACTTTCTTAATATCTTCCAGGGTTCCGATGGTATTCAGATCATCTACATATACCGAGATTATACAAAATCCATCATGGGATCTTCGTATAAATACACAGGGACAATCCTCATTGTTCGTGTAGCCTTTCTTGCAAAGAAAGTCGCTTAAGCGATTATACCACATTCTGCCTAATTGCTTCAAATCCATACAAAGGACTTTCCGAAAGTTGCATAATCGCATGCATTCTATTTGCTCTGTCTTTGTTTGGGACAGGGATACCTTCAGGTACCTTCATGTAAATGTCCGAATACAAGTTTCCATAAAGGTATGCAGTTACCACATCCATCAATTTCATTTCTAAATTCAGGTTTACTGCCATTGAGATTAAATATCTAAAGGTAGTTCCGCCCATGACTAGGGAATAAGTTTCTTCATAATCAACTCATGGTCGTTGAGTGAAACCTTGTGCAACAAGCCTTGCTTTATGTCTTACAACTTCATTGTTTTCATTTCTCTTTCGAACAAATACCCACTTATGCCCTACGGGGTGCACATGGGGAGGCGTGCGGCTTACAAGCCCAAACACTTCTCTTTTATTCAAAGATAATAATTATGCTTCTATTGCCTCCTTCCAATCTTTCCAATCTGATCTTTTTTTACATTCAGCGAGCAATGCAAGCTCTGGATCAAGATCGATGATTGTGGCAATTTTCTTTGCAAAATAAATATCGACATTGGTTGTTGTTCTATTAATAGATTATCCCATAGTCATATAATTTACAGCTATTTCTTCATGGGGCAATTCTGCTAATGCTTCTACTCGCTCACCGCTGCTTCCAATTGCGGGGGCAAGTCCCTTTAGTTTTTCAGCTCCGACGTGTGCACACACATCCACGCTGATGTCTCCCTTTGTGGGAATATTTAAATCCGGTATGCCTTTTACTGAAGGTTCCATACTGGTGCCAGGTCTCAACTAGCTCACCTTCTTATTCTGGGGAACTTCAGTGATCGCCTGTGTCAAGTCCTTCTTATCATTTTTCGCCAGACGTCCCCGATTACTTGGGATTCGAGGAGCCAGAGTTCTCATCTTTTTATTCTGAGGTCTCTAGACGGGATTAGGGATACCTTCAATTTGCTTTGGTATTTCAACCATCTCCGGTGCATTGCGTGCAGGCACGTGCAACTTGGTCATGCTCTTCAAATCACTAAAGTGGTTAGGTAGTTGATTCGCTAGAACTTGCAAATCAATTATCTTCTGGACTTCTCCATTTGCTTCACTAGTGCGCGGGTCATTCTTCATTAAGAGGTTGATTTCCTCCCCCTAATGACAAGAAACTATCCTCATCAAATATACTATCAGCAAAACGGGCTGTATGCAAATCTCCAGTAATAGGGTCCAGATACCTGATTTTGGATGCTGTCTCATAACCAACGTATATCCTAGACTTTCGGAGAGGTCCCATTGCAGTTCGCTACAATGGTGGTATAGGTACATAAACCTTGCAACCAAACCTGCGGAGATGAGAGATTTTCGGTGCTGACCCTTGCGCTAGTTGCATAGGTGAATGGATGTTATATGCCGACGGTCTAAAATTGATGAGAGTTGTTTCGTGCAGGACTGAGTGTCCTGAACATGTAGTTGGTAAATTACAATTCTGCAAAAGCGGTCGGGCAATGAATTTGATTCTTTTAATTAATGCCTCTGCTAGTCCATTCTGGGTGTTGACATGCGGTACTGAATGCTCAACGGTAATTCCAATTGCTGTGCAATAATCATCAAATGCCTTTGAAGTAAATCCTCCGGTGTTGTCCATTCTGATGGACTTCACCTGATGATTAGAGAAAATATTCTTAATTTTAATTATCCGCGAGATCAGCTTTGCAAAAGCGTGGTTTCTCGTAGATAATAAGTATACATGCGACCATTTTCGAGGAAGCATCGATAAGCATCATAAAGTACCTTAATAGCCCTGACAGGGGCTGTATATGAACGAAATGTCTCCCTTGATACGGTCCAGGAAAGTAGGGATTTCATCCTTCACTTTCAGAGCAGAAGGTCTAATAATTAATTTCCTAGTGGCACATGCGGGGCACATAAAATCTTCTTGATTCGGAAAACTCTTTACATTATCTTTAAATTAATATTATGTTCCTGAGAATTGGTAATCATATTTCTCATCATCCTAAGACCGGGGTGGCCTAATCTATCATGCTAGAGACAGAAAAGTTCAGAGCTTCTAAATGTTGTTTTCAGGACAGTATAGGCTACATGTGCCTTAATATTAGTGTAGTATAGCCCAGATTCATATGAAGGAAGTCGTTCTAATACCATTTTTCTATATCTTCACGCTTTGTAATGAGCAGGTATTCCTTACCATACTCTTCTTCAGTCTTTACATGGAGACCGTTAGTGCGAATATCCTTAAAGCTTAAGAGAGTTCTAGTCGATTCTGAGTACAACAAGGCTTCTTCAATGACCAATGTTGTGCCCATCGGGAGTATAATTGTGGCTCTTCCTGAACCTATTATACAAGTATCGCTTCTTACGATTGTTATAAGACTACCAACATTCTCGTTGATTGATTGGAAAAATTTCGTCACTCTTAATATGGTATTCGTTGTGCCACTATCCGCTAAGCACACTTCCTCCATAGGGCGTCACACGCGTTCTGATATATAAAGTATTTATTAATATGGGGTAGAAAGCAATCCACACATAAATAAAATACTCTAAACAGAACATAACTTGCTATTATTAATACGGGAAAAGTCTTGCAAGACTCATTATAAGAATGTAATTCTTTTCTCTTCTAGAGCTTACAACCTTTATTCAATAATTCAAAGTTTTATTACAACCATAACCTGCAAATGACTATAAAAATCTAAGTGCAATGCGTGCACTAGATCGAATCAATGAAGTATGAAGAAACTTCTGACTGAATCTGCTCTATGTCTATCTTTTCTTCTTCAGCAACTACAGCTGCTGCCGCTGCAATATCCAAAGAGGGTGTGATGGGGGCTGCTTCTAGGCTGTCCACATCCATGGGTGCAACCGATGGCTGTGGGTCCTCTGTGCCTGCAATGGCGAGGTATGCCTCATGCTGTCCTTTGCCCTTCTTCTTAGCCTTGAAAGCATCAATCACATGCTGCGGCTCACGGCAAACACGTGACCAATGTCCCCAAGTGCCACATTTGTAGCAACTTTGGTCCTGCTGACCATAGGGCTTCTCATCACACTTCTTTTCTCCGCCCTTCTTAGCTTGAGTATGCTGCTTAGTCTTGCGACCCTTACCCTTTTGGCCTCGTTCTTTTGAGTGAGGCTTCCTCACCTTATAGCTGCTAGCGTTGACTTCATGGCCAACTTTGCTACTAGGCGGCTATGAGGTGTAGTTCTTCCTTAGAACCTCATCTTGAGCTTCCGAAACTTGCATAATGTCAATCAGTTCGGCATACTCCTTGTAGCGATCTTGACAATAGTTGCGTGCGGATTGCACCGCATTTGGGTGAAAAGGAAGAGAGGGTTTTATCAATCTTCTCCTGGTCCGTGATTGCTTTACCACAGAGCTGAAAATTGGTACAAATTCTGTGCAAAGCAGAGAAACTCCCTCACTGTCTTATAGTTTGCAAAACGTAGTCTGTTCTATTCTTGCTCTACACGAGGAAGGATGGTGTACTTCAACTTCTCGAACTGCTTCTTCAAGGCGTCCATAAAGCTAGCGTGTTCTTCTCCGCCATATACTCATTCTTGAGCGTTAGGCAAAGATGGTGTATGAGAAAATGAAGTGCTTGATTATTCTCCTCAGCAGTTGGAATGACATCCTTTGAGGTGCCAAGTCTGATAGCAGCACGGAGCTTCTTGGCTCCAAGCACGATCTAGACATCTGATGCCCAGGTCAAGTAATTCTGGCCATGCTGGACTAGCTCTTCGAACTCCCGGTTCGTAATGCCAGTCATCTGCATATTCATGCAAAAAAGTGCATAAGATTACTACTGGTAACTTGCATAAAATGGTTGAAAAGATTCTCATAATGTTCCCGTTTTATTCTATGCATTTTCCATGATTTACTGTTATTTTCAGTGATTAAAAGCAATATAAATAATCACATATAATCAAAAACAGTAAATACAATAAGTAAATTGCATAGAAATAACAATAACAAAGTTAAACATGCTTCAAATGCAAAAATTGGTTCAAATTTTGAATTTCCGAGGCCCTTTTCTACTGGAAAAAGAATATTTGGCGAATTCTGCAATTTTCAGAGGCTAAAATGCGAAATTTCAGTTCTGAGAAAAGTTTACGCGTAATTTCCAGATTTTCGGGGGGCCTTTTTTTTGCAAAACGCCTTCTTCCGGTTTTCACCCTTCCCTTTTTTTCTATTTCTCACACGGCTGCCTTCCACAGCCCATGCACGCCCGGCCCAAAAAGGCCCCTTTGACCGGCTTCAAAGGTCGCCCAGGGTAGGGTTTCCCCTACCCTGGCTCTAAGCGGCGGCGGCGCTAAGCGCCCTTGCAGAGGCGCTTTGGGCGAGCGGCGGATGGGCGACCGGCGGTGGCGGCCGATTCAAGCGACGGTGGCGGCGACATAGGCCCGAGGCGGCGGCGCTTTAGCGGCAACGGTGGTCGATGGGACCCGAGTGCGGCGGCTACGGTTCAAAGCGGCGGCGGCACACTCCATTCGGTGGAGGCGATCGGCGCTTGAACCACGTCGCGAGCGACGCCGGTGGGGAGAGCCGCATGAGGGCGGTTGTTGGCTCGAGCGAGAGAAGCCACATGCAGCGACGGCCGACGGAAGAGCGCGTGCGGGTGGCGGTGATCACGGAGGCTGCGGCGGCGACGCGGAGGCGATCACCACGGCTTCAAGTTCGGCTTCCGACGGAGCGTCGCGGTGGCCGGGTGGCGGCGTGGGCGTGGCGCGCCTTCATGGCGTCTGGCGGCTTCGAAGCGGCGAGCATGGGCGCCCATGGTGTGGCGCGGCGGCGCCGCATAAGCGCGATGGCTAATGGGGGCGCGGCCGGGCATGGGCGGCGGCGCTGCCTCTACATGCCCCCCTTTTTTTCGAGTTTACTTTTCATGCGAAAAAAATATTGTTCATGCGATGCAATGCGATGTAGTGCAATCAACTTCGGTTCTTTCGTACAGCCACCGATCGGCTTGGCCGGTGACTTCAAGTCGGCTCGTAGTAGGTTAGAACGGATTTGCAACTTTCAATCTACGGTACAATCGACATCCAATCTTTCATGCAATTCACCGATCGGCATTGTGCTGGCGACTTCAAGTCGGCTCGTGGTAGATTAGAATGGATTTGCACCAGAGAAAATTAATCTAAAAAGCGAATTTGCAAAATTGCAAGCGATCTAGAAAGGAAAATGATTCAATCTACGAGTGTCATTCTTCGACGGTTTCCTTTCGATCCGAGGAGAGTCGATCGTGCTGATAACATGTTGAGGAACCGTCGCTGGTGAGTCCAGTCCAAGCGGTTACCTCGTAGATAAACTCAGAATCGTAAGAACGATGCAAGAACGTAAGAACAGAATAATAGATTGAATACAGAGATATGAGGGGACTTCAGGCTTCTCTTTATTGCTCTTCAGAAAATCGTGTTTACGATGAGGGGTTCCCTCTCCTTTATATAGGCTATGAATGGATGAGGTGTCCACCTGGGCCATAACTCTCTGGTCCTGGGCCCGGTTTCTTAACAGTGTGCATCAAGTCACAGCTCCTAATGTTGGTAGAAGGTCAGGATTTCATAAAAATATCTCAAATAAGCATAAAAGAACCAATGAAGCGAGAGAGATGGTCCATAATACTCCATAGAGACAATAGCTTACATCACATGGTAGCATTGTAGCTTTTGTTTAATACTTTGTAATAGAAATTGACAACATGTAGTATTGGTCTTTAGAAGCAATTGGACTTCATATGTCTTAATAGTTTTATTTGCTTCTATAGTTTCAACAAAGTAGTTTTCAACCCAGCAGGCATATCTCAAGATGCAAAGAAATAAGAACACTAAATCCACCAAGTTAGCTGGAAAATAACAACATCATGTACTACAAATGTACTGAATAATAGCCCTAGGGAATAAGAAGGCCCTTTTTGTGTGGAAAAGTGAACTCACGATGTAAAATAATTGGATCTGGGTTTCAGTACACAATAGCATAAGAAATCTATGTGCTAATACAGATGTGAGGCGACAGTGGCTTGGATTTGTAGCGCTATGTGTTCTGCATTGCTCGGGGCATGGTCGATCCTGACATTCAGTGTGGGCCGATTGTTCTTGCCAGTTGTCTAGGAGGATATGTTGGACATATGTTGGCGCGCGACATTTATGTGAGGAAAAGCATAGTGAAAGAAGTAATAAAGATCAAGTGATAGAAGCAGAGTTGGTTAGGGAAGGCTAGGGCCATAGACTAGGAAACACACATAATTGGAGAATCTAAGTAGATCATAGGTACATGAATTGCTGATGTAAGAATAATACAGACACGAATTGTGCACCGAGAATTTCACTACAGTCCTGCCGAAACAAGCAAGCATATTGAGTCTTATAGGTACCATCTATATGTATTGTACCAACATAGACATACGATTGAATAGATTGTAGATATAATTTAGGAAATGAAAGATATATAGCACGCATAATTCAAGAAACAAAATGTATGTTTCGGTAGGCATATATAGCAGGAAGAAACACAGCAGGATAAGCCATTCAAACATGGTAGGATAGTGGTACTCGGTGGAAATAGTGCAGTAATGATAATTCCAGAACCAATGGATATGTCTGATACCTGGGTACATTTTTTCTGATTCGAAGTAGCAGTATAGCCTGTGAATGAATAATAGGGTAGGCATGAACCTCCTAGGTAGCATCAGAAAACATGGCATAAAAATGCCCTTAATGTTATGCTAACCACCTGGAAACATTCCGATAAACATGTCATGAAATGCTTTGAAATCATGGAAAAATATTATATGAAGTAGCAATGGATGGCACAAAAATAAGATACATAATTTATTAAGCATCTAAAAGGGGAATTGGACAGAGGCCAAGTGTATAGAACCAAATATAGTCACCAGTAAGGAATCTTAGCTAGCAGCGAAGGAGGGAAAGATCAACAATCAGTAGGATCAAGCAGATCAAATGAGCAACTAACAGTGATCTCCAATGTGGTAAGAACATATTGCTTGCAAGTTCAAGGTTCTGTCCTCTAGGTAGTTTGTTTCTCATATCTTTGTTCACAAATCAAATACAATCTCTAACGTGATCTCCAATGTGGGAAGAACATATTGCTTACATATTCAATGTCATGTCCTCTAGGTAGTTTGTTTCTCATATCCTTGTTCACAGATGAAATAAAATCTCAATGCTAGAAACCACAAAACAACAAAGCATACATATGCAATGGAAAAAAGTGTCCACATGGCCATCCTATTTGGCACAAGAAGCTAGCATGTGAAATTGTAATGTAAAGGAAAAAAAGGAATTACTGTAGGGAAAAAAGGCAATAATTGCATTAGTAAGGAAAACACGAAGGCAGAGGGAAAATTGAATCTCCAATTTTTTAAGTACGATGGGTTCATACCTCCTACTTTATTTGAACCAAGATAAATTGTTGGCAACATGGTTAGCACAAGGTAATTATGCAATGAAGGCTTCACTTTTGATTATGGTAACAACCTCGAAACATTCAGACAACATATGATTAAATGCTTCGAAATCATGGAAAAGCATTGTACGAAATAATAACGGATGACACAAAAATAAGGCACATAATTTGTTAACCATCTAAAAGGGGAATTGGACAAAGGCAACTGTATATAGCAAATTGTAGTCACCAGTAAGGAATTTTAGCTTCCAGCAAAGAAGGGAAAGATCCTTGAAACATTCAGACAACATGTGATAAAATGCTTCAAAGTCATGGAAAAGCATTGTATGAAATAACAATGGATGACACAAAAATAATGCACATAATTTGTTAAACATCTAAAAGGGGAATTGGACAATGGCAATTGTATATAACAAAATGTAGTCAACAGTAAGGAATTCTAGTTACCAGCGAAGGAGGGAAATATCAGCAATCAATAGGATCAAGCAAACCAAACGAGTAACTAACACTAATCTCCAAGGTGGGAAGAACATATTGCTTGCATGTTGAAGGTCCTGCCCCCTAGGCAATTTGTTTCTCACATCCTTGTTCACAAATGAAATAAAAATCTCAATGTTAGAAACCATAAAATAGCAAAACATACATATGCAAAGGGAAAAATGTGTGGTTTGACCTTTTAAAAAAAAAAGATTAACCCAAATATTGTGACCACGTCAACCAGATAGATTATGTGCACAACATCATTTGTCTTAGGAAAAACTAAATCGCGATTTTTTCAGCTCTAGACATGAAAGTATTTTTGAATTTGTTCATGTGTACTAATCTTTGTGATGATGCCCTCAAGTAAAAAATTTGAAAGCCTCCATAGCAATCAAAACTCTTTAGCCACAAAAAAGGTACATAAATCATGGCATTTGAAATAGCCATAGTGAACTTAACTTTCCCAGGAAAAATGTGTCATCCAGATGAATATAAAGTTCTAAACACCTTTTTTTCCTTACTCTCGACATGTAAACTGCGGAAAGAAATAAAACGGAGGAATACATATCAACTTCCTAACAACCAATAATCAACATGAAGTGAAATAAGGAACAAAAAAGATAGATGCACCCCAGATTAAATATCATTACATTTTTAGCTTCAACATTCAGATTAGGTGATCCTATATATGTCTCGGTTACTGTCGTCTCCCCTATTTCCCAATATATAATTATGAGGGCTTATTTTGCGAAATTAGGCAAGAACAGCCGAAAAACTGGCCTATGAGAATGCACACACGCACCGTGTTCTTCATGTAACACACTATGCGATATTTGGCAGTCATAGGGGCAGGTTCAAGAACACACGGAAGAATAATTAAAAGATCGAGTAAATCATCTATATGTATGAAAAAATGGTAATCATGGAAGTAAAAGGCAAGGAAAAAGTCAAACTAGCCAAGGCCTCCAATGTCAATTCCTTTTCTAGTAGGAGCAAAACCATAATTGCTGGAACACTTCCAAGGACCCCCTTATGAGATACCTGCATGATATTTTTTATTGGTTGTGTAAAAGCAAGAAAAAAATAAAAATATCACAAAGTAGAAATTTGTGATGGTACTGAGAAAATAAAAAGCACATAGTAGCTAAAAACATAGCAGACACAACTATCAGGGAGCCCCAAGAATCGTCTAGGCGGCATTGCGGTCGAGGCCAGACATGGAGGGGGAGTGCAGTGGGCTGGACACGGAGGGGGAGGGCGTCGGGCCGACCGCAGAGGGGGAGGGCGTCGCCCTAGAACAGATCGACGGTGGAGAGATGGGGCGACAGGGATAGCGGAGAAAGCAATGGGAGAGGAAAGAGGGGCAGAAGCGTCGGTATGGATGGATTAGGGAGCCCTAAGAATCGTTTGGGTGCCACTATGGAGGGTGTACGCGGAGGGTGAGTGCGACGGGCCGGACGTGACTGGGGAACACAGTAGGCCAGACGCAGAGGGGGAGGGCGTCAGGCCAGTCGTAGAGGGGGAGGGTGCTAGGCGGAGGGGAAGGGAGTCGCCCTAGAACGGATTGACAGTGGTGGGATGGGGCAACAGAGATAGCGATGAAAGCGAGGAGACAGGAAAGAGGGGTGGAAGCGTAGGTGCAGATGGCATGGTGAGGAAGAAGGTTGGTGGCGGCGGCAAAGAAGAAGGTCGACGATGGCGACAAAGTCGCTCTGAAGGAAACGGGTGAGACCAGGGCGAGGACGGCACATGGGTCAGCAGTGCCTGCTTGTCCACCAACGCCACCATCTCCTTCCACTCCATCAGTGCCCACCCCATCCCTTGTCGAGGGCACTGATGGCTCATCGACGGCGCAGCCAACGCTGGCGATGAAGTGGAGCTGGCCAGGATGGCGAAGAGGGTGAGGGAGGAAGTGAAGCAGGAGGGCGCGAGAGCAGTTCGCCGTCGGCGCCAGCGACGACGGGGATGGAGAGTTGTGAGGAGACTGGGAGGAAACAAGAGGGCGACGCAGGGCCTGAGCATCGAGGCGGCCTAGGTTTTGGTCGAGTGGAGTGGCTTGAACGCATCTGAACCAATGGTTTGGTGATCCCTCGATCGCACGGCCTCACAAGATCCGGATCATGAGGCCCAATGACCAGCCCAACAATGGGCAGAGACCTGGCATTGAGTGGCGTGATGACTGGCCCACGAGGCACAACTACCGTCTGACTGTTTGGACGTAGCTGCACACGCCGGTTCTACCACGAATGGGCCAAACGGGGACACCTGGCACATTGCGATTAGAGGACTAAACGTACGGGAAGCACCAGAGCTCGCCATTCCCACGCGCTTTAGTAACAGGTAAGATATCGAATGTAGTAAGAATTGACAAATCAATTACAATCGTTTGTTTCATATATTGATATCTTTACATGTACTTAATAATACAAAAAAAATTGCTAGCTCATCAGTTTTGACATGTAGGCAGATGTTATACCTTAGTTATTCCATATTAAAATAGGTTTTATATTGGACGGATTAAAGTCAAGTCTAAATTAAATTAGATGTTATTCTTAGAGCTAAAAATAGATGTTTTTTTTTGAATTGAATGGTACAAATACGATTGAAGCACGGTATAATTTTATCCTCGAATAACATGGGTCTTATTCTAGTTTTTCTTGCACTACAACAGCGCACCGTGCACTAGATATAAAAAATAGACACAAACTATCCGTATTATTCGATTACCATCTTTGATAGGATACATATACGGTATATATTTTTTTTCATTCGATTAACAATTTCTCTTCTATTCGTATTTGAATTTGCACATAAAATATGGATGCAAATATGGTATGAAAATTTCCCATCCGAATTGTTATTTTATTCAAATTAGTCGTATCCATATTTGAATTTGATGAAGCAATATAACTATTTTATTACCGTATGCCTAATTAGTCAGATGATTTTTCTAATTTAATGTGAATTCATGTTCCTTTAGGTGAAATAAATATATTAAAATGATTAAGTATGATTGTACAAGGATAAAATGTCACTAATATCTTCATATTACATAAGTTACGAGGATATTCAGATCCGACCGAATTGAGTAGATATTCGATTAGTATTCGTTAGGGAGCTGCTACACAATGTTATACCGTTGGGAGGCTCACCCAACGGTACAGCTGTCTGGCTAGAGCTCCTGTTGGAAGAGCCAGCTATGGTTAGCACATCTGGACAACGATCAAAGTGTTTTCTTATTCTAAATAAAAAATGATTTCGTCAAGAAGAGACTTAAACTTGTAGTATGAAACAAGACAGCACTTGATCAATATAAATTTCTTCACTTTTTCTTTCCCCTTACCTAACAAAAGGAATCATGCATGAAGCAAACAGGGTGCATCAAAACGTAAATGGAAAAGAGTCAAATGCCCATAACATGTGGACTAACCGATCAACTTCCTATTTTGGGATTTGACCGATCATTATGTCTCATCAAGTTTCATTCAGTTATTTTGGGACACGTTTCATTAAGTTTCATCAGGTATCATTGTTTCTCCATATTTTGTAGAGCAAGTTTCACTCAGTTTCATGCAGTTTCATTATGTCTCATCAATTTTCAACTAGTTTCATTCAGTTATTTTGGGACATGTTTCATTAAGTTTCATCAAGATATTATTGTTTCTCCATATTTTGTAGAGCAAGTTTCACTCATTTTCATGGAGTTTCATTAAGTTTCATCCCAACTCTTATAGAGTTTCATAAAGTTTCATCTTTTTGTTTAGGACAAGTTTTCAACAGTGACATCGTGTTTCATCAAGTTTCATATAGTTCCATTAAGTTATTTTGGGGCATGTTTATTAAGTTTCATCAAGTATCATTGTTTCTTCATATTGTGCAGAGTAAGTTTCAACAAGTTTCATGCATTTTCATTAAGTTTTATAAAGTTTCATCCCAAGTCTCATGGAGTTTCATAAAATTTCATCTTTTTTGTTTAGGACAAGTTTTCAACAGTGATATCGTCTTTCATCAAGTTTCATATACTTTCATAAGACATATGTGTTTCATGAAATTTTATCCTAAGTCTCATAGAGTTTCATCATCTTCTTCTTTATATAAAAACAAGTTTTCAATAGAGACATCGTGTTTCATCCAGTTTCATATAGTTTCATGAAGTTTCATCACATGTATCATGAAGTTTCATAAAATTTTATTTAGTTTCATCACAAGTATCGTGAAGTTTCATCAAGTTTCATCTTTCATCCCAAGTCTCGTGGAGTTTCATTTGTTTGCATGTTTCAAGTTGCATATTTTGAAAAGAAGGTTCAATATGTTGAAGTTTCAAGTTTCAGATTTCAAAAGAAGTTTCAGCATGTTTTAAAAGTTTCAAAGAAGCTTCAAGCAGTAGGTTTAAAGCTAGTTTATGCAAGCTTTAGCTGGTTTATAGGTGCAGTCCGGCGGATACTGGGCCCATGGATTGAGTTCAACGGATAAGTTACGTTGCTCCCGCCGAGAAGAGAAACGACATATTGTTGATAGCATACGTATACAGCTGCTATTGTGACGTACGAGCTGCACTCACTTAAATAAAGGATCGGACGATGGGACGCTATACCGTTGAAACACTAGCGAACGATATAGCGTTGTTAGTTTTCCCTATTCGTTATGACATTCAATTCATATCCAAACATATTCGAATTCATATTTCACTGCTATCGATTTATATTTGATCCGTTTTCCCCTACCACGCATCCACCCACCAGCAAGCCGAGCATTCCGACCCCACCTGTAAGCGACCAAGCTCAGCCCCACCCAGACCTGGCCAAATGGGCTGCCCGGCTCGACCCAGCACGGGCCCGGCTAGGCACGACCCATTTAGACATGGCCCATTTCGATGTCTTTATCGTCTTGCGTCTTGGCCGGCCCATGGGTTGGGGTGGCGGCCCAAGCATGGCCCGATGGGCATTCATGCTGTGCCAGGCTGGCATGAGCCCGTTTGGCCCGTCGGGCCAGATGTGGCCCGTTTAGCCTATCAGAACAAAAAAATCCAAAAAAAATTAGAAAAATGTGTAGAATTCAGAAGTAGACATGAAAATTAAAAACAATGAGACAGTCATATTGAAAATGTAATAAAGAGCTTTATTGATGTCCAACTGGCTGCCTCGTTAAAACCTTTGCCAAGTAAAAACTCAAAATGAGAAAACCTTGGCAAAGGAAAAAGATCTGACCTATAGCTCTACAATTCTACATACATGATACATCTTTGTTCTATGTGTCGGTGTCATTGTCTAAGTACAGATTTTCGAACACCTCCGACAATTCTGGATTTTCCACAGAGTGTTGTGTTCGTGAATCAGCTTATTCCTAATCCTTCACAGTTAGAAGGATCTCTACCATCTCACTTGTGAGACTTGTTCTTCTCTCCTCTAATATCCTTCTAGAAAGACTGAAAGCAGACTCGGAGGAAACCGTAGAGACAGGAACAGTTAACACATCACGTGCAAGTATGGATAGCACGGGATATGTTAACTTATGGGCTTGCCACCATTGCAAGATGTCGAAGCCTTCTGAGGTGAAATCCACCGTATCGCTGTCCAGATAGGTGGATAGTTCTCCGCTCCTTGTGGGTCTTGGCTGAGCAGGCGTTGGTGTAGAAGAAGAACAAGAACCCCTGGACCTGGACCTAGAGGCACCGAAGATCGCACCCCACATATTTGTCTTCCCACTTGAGGTGGGGGCTACTGGAGGTCGTTGCGAACGGACTCTCCGGAACTTATTTTCATACCTTTGGTAAACCTCGTATAACCGAGAACGACAGCATCGCGTAAAACTATGTCATTTTCAAACATTTTCAATTGAGTAGCAATCCGTAAAATAGTATGCACAATGAAAGGAGATGTTGGATAGTAGACAGCGGACAAAGTAATAGTTGCCTCATAAAAAATTTCTAAAAACGACAGTACCTTCTCAGCAACGAACCAATGTTGCTCAGTTAATAGCATAGTACCGTCATTGCTAGGATAGTGCGTTTGAATAAATACAGAAAAAGTGCTCTTGTATGGTAAAAGATTCTTAAGCATAATGTAAGTTGAGTTCCACTTTATCTCCATGTCCAAACCAAACTTTCTTGGACGTACACCCATCGTCTTGCAGAAGTTCTTATATTGTGCTATTCTTACGTTAGAATTATTCAAGAAAGAAATCGCATCACGAAAAGCTTTAATATACGGACTCAACCTCTTCAAACCACATTTGACTATAAGGTTGATAATATGACAAGCGCATCGTTGATGTAGCAAGAAGGAATCAGCATATGTACTCAACACTGGAGTAAGAATGTCCATGGCTCTAGAGTTTGAAGCGGCGTTGTCTAAAGTAATTGCTAATATTTTGTCTGTAAGACCAAAGTCTTCCACGACTTTGATAATACAGTTCGCAATATTCTCCCCCGTGTTTGCTACATCAATTAATTTCAAACCTATGATCCTTTTCTCCATTACCCAGTCGTCATTAATATAACGCGCAACTACACTAAGGTAATCCTCCCTAGCCCGACCACTCCATATGTCCGTGGTCAGGGCCACCGAAAATGTGCACGTAGTAAATAGTTCCTTTATTTTATTACGATGTTCATTATAGTATTTCACTATATCTCTAGTTGTTGTCTGTCTAGAAACAGAAGTAAATCTAGGATTATGCGCAGTCCTAATGTAATTTTGGAAAGAAGCAGACTCGTCAAAGCCTAACGGTAAATCCTCATAAGCAATTAAACGACAAAGAGATTGGCGGGCTACCTGAAGATCGTAGTCGACTGAATCTAGATACTGTTGGGGTTGTATTGCATTGCGTCTGCCTCATCGCCAATCCTTGCTTGGTTCGACACCTTGTAGCATGTCTAAGCAAGTGTCCCGTTCCACCTGTAGACTTTGCAGACAATTCATGGCGACAAATTTGACAAATAGCATATGATACCTCATTTTCCGCTGCGTCTTGCCTGGTTGTCCTGTCGAAATTCTCCCACACTCCCATGTAGACGGCCTCGACCTCTTTGCTCGGCTTCTTGTTGAGCCCGATGTTGACGTGACGCCGATGACGAACTCCACCTTGCTCCTCCAAAGTGAAACCTCCGGTTGGTTTGAGGCACTGCACCGCCCATAGACGCAATTTCGTCAGATGAAAGTCCGAACTCACTAAGAGCAAAGCTGTCGTAAGGACTGTCCAAAACGAAAACTGCAAAATCGAAATTAACACTATTACTACTTCAATCTTAGCATAATAATAATTAACAATAAAAGTATTACAAAAATAGTATTTTACCTCTTTCGCTGACTTGCTGACGAAAATTGAAATTTCTAAATTTTGGCACAATTTTTTTGAATTTTGCTAAATGAGCTCAACACGGATTTGAATTTGCGCAACACAATTTTAAAGAGAGAATGGAGAATGAAGGGGTGCTGAATGAGGGGGGGGTATGGTGCCTATTTATAGAAAAAAATTCAGATTTTTTTTCAATTTTTTTGCTATTTTTAAGCCTCCAACGGTAAAAAACGGTCAAAAAAAAAAGTCTCCAACGGCCGAAATTTTTCGTCGTGGTCGCATCGCACGACCCATGGGTATGACATGGCTCGCTCGCCTTACGCTTGCTTATCTCTCCGATCGCTCCGCCCCTTAGACCCGCGTGGCCTCTCCCCCATCGCCATCGCTTTTCTCAACGCCGGCCAAGATGCCACCGTCTTGCTCGACGACCCCGCCGCTCCTCGCTTTCCGAGTGGCGCCGCTCGACGACGCTGCCTGCTGACGACACCGCTGTCTCCTTCTCGCTCCTCCATCCGCTCTGGTCGTGTATGTCGGTCTTGTGTCTTGCTTTGACGACACCGCCGCCGACAACACCGCCGCCGCCTCCTCCTCCTCGCTTCCGGTCAGTGCAAGATTCTTGCCGCGCGCTGCCATGCATGCTCGACGACACCGCTGTTGCCTCTCTCGCGTCCATTTCGCTCGGCAAAGATCGTCGCACCGCGCCACCGTTCGCCCGCCTCTCTCCGCTCCGGTGACAAAGTCGCCGCGACGCCGCCCTCCTCCTCTCCGCTCCGTGCAGAAAAGTCGCGACTGACGCCGCCTCCTCCTCTCTCCGCCCGTGTGACAAAGTCGCGGCCGCGACGCCGCCTTCTCCTCCTCCATTTCGACCGGCCGTGTGACTGCAGGTGCATCGCCGGCTCGCTCCGCCTCGCCCCAGACCATCCGCCACCGCCTCCACGGTCCTCTTTGCGGTAGTAGTGTCGAGGTGTCTTGCCGTGTCGGGCTCGTGCCGTCTTGTGCTTGCAGACGTACCAAGATCGTCTTGATGTCGGCCGGCCGCCCAGCGTCTTAGAGATGATGACCCCAGCATCGTCTTTGGCCAAGACGGTCTATAAACAGATTAAGCTGCCACCGCTTAGACCATGCCTACAATTCCGTGATTCGTGCCGGCCCATTTGGCCGGGCCCATTTGGCCGCCCCACCGCGTTTTCTGGAACCATCCACCCAACCCAGCGCGAACCGGGCGCACGAGCGAAACGAAACCCTTTCCAAGATCCCGCGAAGCGGACCCCCGCCACCGCCACCGCCCGCGAATCCGACCGGCGGGCAACCACGTCGTATTCCAGAGCCCAATCCGAGCGATCAGCCCCTCGATTCGAGCGGGACTCGCGAGGAATCCGAGGGTTTCGAGGGGCGGCGGAGGCTGGAGGGGGTTCGGATGATGGTGGGGTTCATGGGGAAGAGGAAGGAGCTGGATCAGGTTGTTGACGGCCTCTCCGACTTCTCCCTCTCCGGCCCCGCCGCCAAGAGCCGCAGATTGGTCAGCGCCGCCGCCTCCATTTTTTCTTTCTTCACGATTTTGCTTGTTCTAGCTTCCGTGCGGTGTTCCTGCTTGTGGGCAAGCGTTTAGGTTTCAGAGATATGCGGTTGACTCGCAGGCGGATGGTTCTAGTGCAGTTCATGCTGGGATCTACCAGTTTAGCTTTAGATGCTGCAGTTTAGTTTACGTGTTTATTTCTAACTTGGTCGTGTAGGCCATTGGTTAGCAGTAGCTGCTTGCTGTGTGTGCATGCTAGGTTTGGTACTGGGCGTAGAGTACATTGGATGTGATTTGGTGCATTTTGGGTGGTACCACACGTTGTAGTTTTAGCTAGCGATTCATGTGTCGTGTTGAGTGATGCACATGGATGCCCTAATTTTGTGCTTCTGCCCTGTTTGTGAGGTGATTGTCTGAGTATGTAGAGGGCTAATTAATGCATCGCTAAATTGATCATTGTTAAGTTTGTATGTACTTCATCTCTTTCATATCTTCAACATATTTGGTTAGTACCTTGGAGTTGCTTGAGTACATCTGCATGCTGTTTGATGGAGTTAAATGTACGAGGAATCTAGTCTTTTTTTTGTTTCTGTTTGATGATAGATCTGCTTGTGATGTTATGCTACTGTATTGTAGATAATTACAAATTCCCAGAAATGAAATAATGCAATGACAGCGTGGGTTGTATTTCAGTTCATTGCTACATTTAATTATTCCTCTTGTGCTTAGTGTAATGTCAATGAGCTGTGTCCGTGTCTATTTGTCTGAAACACCTTCACGCAATTGCTCGATAAATCAGACATTATAGAGGTTTTGTAAGCACTATGCGCAATTTCTAACCATTTTCTCATTATCGCTTTAACCAATATGAGTTCACTCAGTAGTAGTGGCTTTGTTGGAAGCTTCGTACTAAATATTTAGTTAATTAAAGTGACTTTTCTTATTGCTCTTTGAAAACATTATGCAATCAACCAAGGTTCTAAAAAGTGATAAGCGGTATTCGTTCGGTCACCCACCTAGTAGCGAATATAAGGCCTAATGGGCTCGATTACACGGCCTAACCGGCGATTATGCAGTAACAGGTAGAGGTATTTGTCCCTTGTATATGGCCTTGTAGACCCGTTTTTAGAATACTGCAACCAACTAATCAGTAGTGAACCTTTTTATGGCTCATCCTATTTCATTCCAATGTCTTATTTGTTTACACGTACTTATGGGGACATTTTGATAGTGGTGTTCTCTGTTGTGGACTCTTTCTTTGGTAAGAAGTACTCACGTCGCAAGCCGCCGTTGCCGGACGCAACTGATCTGAATACGACAGCATCTCGTTCTGGCATAACCGAAGGACCTGTAGCTACGTAGCGTTACCGAGTTGAACTCTGCACTTCTGCAGTTTGGAGACTCGGCATAGTAGGCAGTAGTATACACATGGCATTAGTTTATTAAGTAACTTGTATTAGGAAGTATCCCTTCAGGATACTAGGAGTAGCATACGGAATCCCTTCCGGATCCGATACGGGTTAGTCCTCCATATAAACAAGGCATCTCTTGTATTCAGAAGCAGGCAATACAATACAAGTTTAGTCTCTCCCTCTTCTTCTATCCACAACGTAGCAGTTCTGGCCGGAGACAAGCTCCATCCAGCGACCACAGGCGAGCCCCAACGTTCACCATACCCCTTGCGTTCCAAACCTCAGCTTCTTTCGCCCCTGCGTCATCCTCTGAAACCAACACGCATCATTCTCATTACCTAGTAAGTGGTTTTTCTTTAGTGTAGACATGTATTGAGGTTCGTCCTGTGTTGATACGCAGTGTGTTGTCATGACATTGCCATTATATACGAGCTTCTATACTGTACACGTTTATTGAGATGTTCTGATTAGTGACTAATGAGCAAATTATTTCCTTGCTTTCACTTTGATTACCAGTATTAACAGTGTGCATGTATGTATGTTGCATTTCTGATTGCTTATGAATATAAATGAGCTTTCTGTCATTACAAGATTTGTTTGGTTTGATGCTTTACATTCACTGTAAGTCTTTATTCAGACATTTCTTGCAGCTGTACGTTTTGCTGAATAAATGCTGCTTGTTATTTGAAGGACCCGGGGCTGCCACCTATTATGGAAGAAGAACCACCAGCTCCTTCCATCTCATTTCACCATGAGTTGCTGGGAGAGGAAATCAACAGTGGTGTTAGCATGCCCAGTGTGGAAGACATGATGGAAGGTGCCATGCCATCTCATCTGTCTAGCGAGGACAGGGCACTTGTTTTATACAAGCCAGTAGATAACCCTGTACTCTTTGGTCCTGGTATCTCAAACCATTCAATCGTAGTCAGTTCAGACTTGATACGTGGTCTAAAGAGTAAGTTGATTACGACCAACATTTTCATTATATTTGAATTTACTCTTCTTCCAAATGTTTACTCTTTCTAACGCTGCATATGTAGATTTCTAATACGTCCTGGGTATAAACCCACTTCTTGTAGTAACATTATGTAAGCGCAAGTGTACATTCCTACCTTGCTAGATATATATTGCACTGGTAATTGCGGGAAATTTGGAAGGATTAGTGGAGAATTGAAAGGATTGGTAGATAGAAATTGGGGAAGGGGGAGCAAAGAAGAGGGAGACAGGTAGAGGAGGAGGCACTTGCCTGGTAGTCTGCTCGAGTTCTCCCTCTGATCTCGCTTCTTCTTTTAACCTCATTACTAGCTAGCATGGGCCAAAACTCAGCCAAATGCCCTCCAAGGGCCATGTCGCAGCTCAGCCCTTTGCTATCCCAGGAACAATCCATGACAGTAAGATACTGTTGCTGCCTACGTATTTGGTGCTTTACCAGGTTACATCTATAATACATCCAATGACACGTACATGCAGAACTTTCAAGATCCTACTGTTTAGTGTTTAGTCGTGTCATGAGGCTAGTAGTTGAACATAACTGGAATCCTATGCATGCTTGTAAGCATTATGTTATGTTCCTTCTTTTCTGTGTGGTGTCGTCTTATGTGCATTGCCTTTTGCTGTATCATATATGCCCATGGATCTTGGAAGATACGACGATGATTAATTCTAAACAAGACAGCACCTGCTGCATTCCAGTGCATACTTGTACTGTTGTACAGCGTGGTGTGCTTTATGTGGATTTTCTTTTCCTTAGTGCTATAGTTGTGTGTCCCTTGCTGTGCAAAATACCATCCATATGATGGAGTCTAATGCGATACTTGTCAACAATTATCTTGCTCCTTTTGTTTTATTTGGTTCTGTAGTCTCAACTTCAAGCATGTTTTCGTTGGTTCCCATTTTGTACAGCCTTCACTACTTGCGAGTTGCAACTCGCAGCATATATTTCTAGTATTTTGTTGTGGATTATATTGCACCTCACCATTTTTCTTTATCCTCTTTCAGATCAAGCTTTCGATCAAGGGAACTATCATGGGCTGGACGACAATTCTCCTGGGCGTAGCAATTGCTTGGCTTTAGTTCCTTGGGTGCCACCACATATCGCTATGACATCTAATTGGTCTGCTACCCAACCAGAAAACACAGAAACTTTTGAAGTGCCAATGGAGGCTGATGAGACAGAAGTTGTTTCGATGGACGTCTAGGAAGTACCTCAAGCAACTGCTGGGGGATCGACGGCGAGAACCTTCACCAGTGGCAACAATACTGTATGACCCCACCGTCACTGCCAAACCCGTCAGCCCATGCTATGTGGTCCAGGTGACAATCGGGCAACATTGCGTCCTGACTGCTTGAGATCCTCTAGTTGGCCTCCACCAGTTGTGCAGAAGTGGCTGGCTGCTTTACATCGCTTGAAAATGGTTACTATGTGCATAATAGCTCCTCCTAGCGTAGTGCTGATCTTCCCCAGTAATGTCAGTAGACTATCGTGTTACAAGACAACCTTGTTACGTTGGCATCTAATTAATTGATCTAGCATGTTGGCTTTAACTTAACATATGAATGCCCTTTTGCATTTTTGTTCCGAACTACTGTGAGTTTGTGGCCACGCTCGATTTCTTATGCTGTAATGATGTTTGCACGGTGGATTTACTTTTTTTTGGTTAAAACTTTGGAGTTTTTTAAAAATAGATTTTTGGGAGTTTTTTTAAAATAGATTTTATTTTGTTAGTTGTTCGGATCATGTTTTATGATTACTATCTTGCTTGCAAAAATCAAGCTTGAATAGTGCTCCCCAAAAGTAAGATGCATGGATTTTAAAGCAGTTAAGGGTTTGATTTTCAGCTACCCGTTAATCCATTACTAACAAAAGTGCTTTAGGTTTCGTGTGATTTTAGTTTCGTCGAGGAGTACAATGAGGAAAGAGTTTTGTCAATGGCTTTTGTCGCCAAGTGCGAGTTTCATCTGTAGCAAACAAAACAATTAACCAAAGATTGTACGTGGTTAATCTAACAAAAGCTAAATTTGTAGGTCTGCTAAAATACAATTACTAGGAATCCACGTATCGCAAGAGATGTATAGATCACACATGCCGACGTAAAGGGTAGGGCACACGGAAGAGGGCAAGCTTAACAATCCCTAATTTGTCCTGGTCGGCGCCACGCCGTCGTCGCCATCAGTCCATCGCCGTAGAGGGTGGAGACGTTTGCACGATGAGCCGCCGGTTTGTGAATCTGGTGGTGGACAGGTACAGCAACAGGTGGTGCAGAGCAAGCGAGTTCACGCTGCGGCGCATCGACATGTCGCGCTTCTTCTACCCAAGAAAACCAAGCAGAGGAGATCACGCGAAGGACTCAGCTGCAGATCGTCCGCGTCCGGCGGCGGCGGTGACGGACGCCAGGCTGCCTAGCGCCGGGGAGACCTTCTTCCCTTTCAGCTGGGACAGTTTTCGCGAGAGCGGGGGCATGCACCTGACGCTCCTCGGCGGCGGCGGGAACAAGGTCGTCGCCCAGGACGGCAAGGGCCGCGGCCTCCTCCTCCTCTACGAATGCGGCAGCCCGGCAGGCACGCCGTCCGCGTCCTGCCGAGGCCGCACGCGCCCAAGCAGTAGCCCATCTCGCTCACCGTCGGCGACGGACTCTAGAAGCGGTCCCCGAGCCGCACCACCACTGCTTCGAGGCGCTCGTCCACGGCCGCCTCCCGCAGGACGGAGCCGGCGCGCAGTACGAGGACTGGCACTGGCGCTCCCACCCGCCGCCGCCCTACGTGCTCGACCCGGGCCACGACCACCGCTCCGGCGGCGACGACTACTGCGACAGCGGCGACGACTACTACGATGGCGGCGACAATGGAGGCGACGGCGAGCCCCCCGAAATCGACTCGCACATACATCTGGGTGTCCACGGAGCGACACGGCACCTACCGGAGATAACAGCAATATTTTAATTCCAGAATTTATTTCCAGTCAAATATCACAAAAAAAACCAATACTAATAGCACACAATAAATTGCACTTCGAAATATACGCAAGAGTAGAATTATAACGAATTTTTTTTATTTTATTTTAAAGTTAACATCCGGTGCACTTTATTTCCAATTCTGATCTCTTTGGTCACGTCACGGGTGGTGACGTGACAAAACAACGCTGTCACGCTAGCCCGTATCTGGGGCAAGTTCTTGTCACGCCACCACTCGTGACGTGACAGTGTTATTTGGTCATGCTAAGACCAGTGGCGTGACCAAAAGTGCTATTTTAGTGACTTATCCCGTGGCGTGACAGCATCGTTTTATCACGCCACAGGTGGTGGCGTGACCAAAGGGGTCAGATTTGGAAATAAAGTGCGTCGGAGGTTAACTTTAAAATAAAAACTAAAAAAGGTTAAATAAAAAAAAGTTCAATTATAACATAGTGGTTCGATCACACAAATAACTTATAGTTGGGCTTGATTAAGACCAGGAAGCAACGATGACGTGGTCGTGGAGGTAGACACTGTCGAGGAGGAAGCTGAGCGGTCGTGCGGATGCGCTGCCCAGAAACTTTATTGCCGTCCCTTGCAGTTATTCTCTGCGACAACAGTTCGGAGATAGCCGCTCCTCCCTTCCCGGTGCACGCCAAGGTGGAAGGCCGGCGTGATACAATAACTCAACACCACAACACAATTCACCATAGCAGAAAGCCGAAGTAAGAAAGGAATGGATAAATTCTTCTTTTTTTTTCTATTATGGACGTCTCGCCCTTACAAAGACAAATCATTTACTATCTAGTAACTGCTATAATAAACCCAAATTAAGCCAATAGTAACTGCTAATTGAAACCAAATAATGGTATTTATGCATTTTTAACAGCTCCAAACCAGTTCAAACAAAAGGAGAGAGAGAAACGTATAGTTAGCTCTTCAACATTTACGACCAATTCATATCTGGTCACAACCAGTTCGAATCTAGTCACGATCAGGTCGCAACGATCCCTGGCCAGATGGCAGTCACTTGCGACCAGCTTGTAACTCCTTACGACCAGTTCATATTTGGTCACAACCAAGTAGTAGCCCTTTACAGCTGGTCGTAACTTATCCCGACTAGTCCGTGATCATACATGACCAACTCACAACCAGTATGTAACTCCTTACGATCAGCCTGTCTCTGATCGGACTGAAGTAGACCAGTTGTTCTGCTTCCCTCCACTTAGCTAAGCCATGCATACTTTGGAATTTTCAAAGAAAATGGTCCTCATAAATGGGCCAATTTCCAACAACCCCCTACCAATCCCAAAGCTAGCAGAGAAAGAAGAAAAACGATGATAAGGTTCACTATGCTAAAGTGTTATTAATATACCAATCTTTTGGTGTAAGTCCTATACTGGTTGAACTTATACATAAAATAACAAGATTCGTCTTTTTACAGCTGATGAATGGACTACGTCTTGAATTCACAGCTTTTCGTGATCAGACTTTACTTGAAATCTCAACTAACACTAGGTTGCCAAAAAACCACACCTAAACAGAGCGTTATATGGTCACGCTCCCTTATTTGCTCATAAGCTTTCTAGATAATGCTATGTTCTCGTGAACTACGACATCACAGTTAGGCTTAAGTAAGTGTATTTATTTTAGGTATTTTGTAGGCTAATACCATTTTCTCTCATTTGGACACTAGAATACATTTAGCCTTTAAGCCAACCATCCATACAGTTGAGAGTATTTTGTCTATTAGGACATAAGTGCGGTTAATAATATATACTCTTTTGTTACAACATCAACTTGTTTTTTTCCATTACCTAAGTCACGCGATCCCCGATTAAGAAGGTATGGATTACCATTGAGATATAACTCAAATGGGTCTCATACCAATGTCTATAGACGCAACAGAAATCACCTTCCGTGCTAGCCCCTTTATGAAAGGGCGCCATGGCCACACCCATTTGAACCAGGTTGGATATGCCACCGTAATGACAACATTTGAGGAGAAGACTGACATGTAGTATAAAAAGATACAATTTAAGAATAAATTGGAGAACATTGAAGCTGAAGGAGACTGGATTAGGTTGGGACCACCAAAAGAACATAGTTAAGGCCGGCCTTTCCTGGTGGAAGAAGAAAAATGAGGTAAGTAGTAATTATGCAATGCACTATTTCTTGGTTATGAATAATTGCTTTTGACAGAAAATTCTGGGATCTAGCAAGTCTCGTAAAGGCGGCATTCAAAATGAGGACTTGCTGGAGGTGATGTTTGAAGACATTCGCAACACTGGGGCTGACCATTGGTTTGTGGCAAGGGGTAGATTACCTCAGAGCCCCGCACATCCATCTGCGGCTATAGACATAGAGGAACAAGAAGATGAGAATGATGATAAGTACAGAAGTGAACAAGAGGATGAATCACCCGCCGCCAAGAAAGGAAAGAGATTTTGTGGTTCCAACAATGACAAGGGCAAAAAAACTGAGTGGCTCACAGTTTGTACAAGACCAGTTGAAGCGCATGGTTGATTTGAGTGAGAGATCACATGCATCTTTCGAAGCATTTTCCAAAAAGAGAAATGAAGACTCTGTGTGTAGCATCACGAAAATCCTGGAGTTGGTTTGTGAGTGCGGTACTATTAGTGGGAGTAATGAGCACTACATTGCAACTACTATTAGTGGGAGTAATGAGCACTACATTGCAACTGAACTTTTCATCAAGAAGGAGCAAAGGGAGGTGTGGCTTACCATTAGAGATAATGTAGGACGGTTTGAATGGCTAAAAAAAATACATTGGCAAGTATGACAATTAGAGATATCAACTTATTTGGCTTGCAAGACTATCAGTTTATTTCTCTTGTGAGACTATCGGTTTATTTCGCTTTGAAGACTATCAGTTTATTTCGTTTTGGAGTCTGTTAGTTTTCTTGCCAACATTTCATAATTTCTCCACTTGTATGACTCATGATTATTGCATCTTATGTTACAGGAAAAATATTATCTTGTCGATGCTGGTTATCCGAATCAACCAGGGTACTTGGCGCCATACAAGGACTAAAGGTATCATGTTCCTGATTTTCGGAGAGGTCCTGCACGAAGTGGTGACAAAGAGAAATTCAACCAACTGCACTCAAGTTGTCGTAATGTCGTTGAGCGGTCCTTTGGTGTATGGAAGATGCAATGAAGAATTTTGCATAAAGATGCCGAGCTTTCCCATGACAAAGCAAAAGATGATTGTGTTGGGGCTAAACAATGCAATTACCAAAAGTTCAGCACCTCTACTTGTAGTGAACCAATGAGGATGGTTTCAACCAACAGATAAGCAGCGGAATTAACAATAACAACATGCACCAAAGTGACACAATGATGACGTGGAAAACCTCCTCAATGTGAGGAGTAAAACCACGGGCTTGCACAACCCACTCCCAAATCTTCCACTATAATCAACAATGGGTACAAGGAGTCTTCTAGAGCATCTAGAGGTACATTACAGAAGCAACAACATCATCAAGATATAATCTTGGTATCATCATCAACAACCATACACAATTAACACGAGGTATACTAACAGCCAACCAGAGAAAAAAACAGTTTCTGTCCCCTTCGGTTATCAGCTCATATCTCACAAACCACAGATCCAAACTGCATGAAACTTGGTAGGAATGTGGATCCACGAGTCCCTAACATGCTGTCCAAATTTCAGCCAAATCGGACAAAGTTTCACCACTCAAACAGGATTTCTACCAGATCTGCTCAGTACTGAATCTGCTGCTACCCGAACTGACAAACCCCCCCTCAAATCAGGTGTTCCACTCAACCAATCCTCAATCCAACCGTACAAATCAAAGAGCTACAAGTCAGGAACTCACAAACCAAATTTGAGGCAGATCCAACTGCGTTTGCTACTCCGATCGACGTCTTGATGAAGACCGCGCAGAATCACCCTAGATGGGACAGAACTTCTCTTCTTCTTTTCTCTCTTGTCTCTTGTTTTGGTTGTGTGCAAATGCTTCCTCTCACCCCCAAACTTCCAAAGAACAGCTCAAAGAAAGGGGCTAGGGTTTTTCTTCCCCTCTCCAAGGAGGAGGCATCTCCACCCTTCATTCTTAGGGTAATCAATGGTTGTCATTTCTTGGGCTTGTGGGCTGAGATGGGTCTTCATATGGAGGGATAGCCCAACAAACTCCCCCTCCCGACATCATGGAGAAATTAACACATCATCTCAATCATGCCAGCCATTTGCCGGCATACCTCGAGTTTCTCTCTCGTCACTACCTTGGTCAACATATCAGCCCCATTGTCGTCAGTGTGAATCTTCTCAAGTTGCATTTGCTTAGAACTCAACACCTCTCGAATCCAATAGTATCGAACATCAATATGCTTCGACCTTGAGTGGAAACTTGAATTCTTACTCAAGTGGATGGCACTTTGGTTATCACAAAACAACACATACTTGTCTTGATCAAAACCAAGCTCACCAACTAACCTTTTCACCATAATAGCTCCTTGCTCGCCTCTGTCATTTGCAATGAATTCAACTTGAGTTGTAGACAATGCCACACATTTACGCAACTTACTTTTCCATGACACAGCTCCCCGAATATGTAATCGATACCTCAAGTAGATTTTCGATGTCAACATCTCCACCATATCTGCATCCGTGTATGCAACTAACACGAGCTCTCTTTTTCCAAAGCAAAGCTTCATCTTTGTGCTGCCCCGGAGATATCTCATTATCCACTTCACGGCTTCCCAATGCGGCTTTCCAGGATGTGATATAAATCTGTTCACTGTACTAACTGCATGAGCAATGTCTGGCCTTGTACACACCATAGCATACATCAAACTTCCAACTGCTGAGGCATATGGAACATTCTGCATTTCATTCTTCATCTCATCAGTAGAAGGACATTGCTTGGTGCTCAACTTGAAATGAGCTGCAAGTGGACAGCTCACGGCTTTTGCATTGTCCAACCAAAACTTCTTAAGTACCTTCTCAATGTACTTCTCTTGTGACAGGTACAACTTGTTGGAGTTTCTGTCCCTCTCAATTCTCATACCAAGAATTTGCTTTGCTGGCCCTAAGTCCTTCATAGCAAAGAACTTGCTCAACTCTTTCTTCAGCTTTGCAATCCTAGAGACATTCTTGCCAACAATCAAGATATCATCAACATAGAGCAACAAGATGATAAAATCATCACCTGAGAATCTCTGAAAGAATACACAATGGTCTGTGCTACACCTATTGTAGCCTTGCTCCCCCATAACAGATTCAAACTTCATGTACCATTGTCTTGGTGCTTGTTTCAGGCCATAAAGACTTTTCTTTAGCTTGCACACATAGTCTTCTTTGCCCTTCTTAACAAACCCTTCAGGCTGCTCTATGTATATCTCTTCCTCCAAGTCTCCATGAAGGAAGGCTGTCTTCACATCCATTTGCTCAACCTCCAAGTTGTGACTAGCTGCAATGCCAAGAACCACCCGAATGGATGTCATCTTCACCACCGGAGAAAAGATCTCATCAAAGTCAATTCCCTTCCTCTGGCCAAATCCTTTCACAACTAGCCTCGCCTTGTATCTTGGATGTGACGTGTGCTCTTCTTGCTTGATTCTGTAGACCCACTTGTTCTTCAATGCCTTCTTGCCCTTTGGCAACTTCACCAGCTCATATGTATTATTCTTATGCAAGGAATCCATCTCCTCTTGCATGGCTTTCATCCACTCCTTCTTGTGCTCATCTTCAATTGCTTCTGCAAAGCACTCAGGTTCTAAATCATCAGACAATAACACCACATAATCATCTGAGGAATACCTGCTAGAAGGTCTGCACACTCTGGTGGATCGTCTGAGTGGAACTTCGGTATTGGTGGTTGTTGATCATGATCATCAAATTGACATCAAACTCGTCTTCTTTGGGGAGCATTCTCACCACTGTACCATGCACATCATCTTGTGCATCATCTCGCAACATCGCCTTGACTTGTTGTGGAGCCGAGTTGCGTGAGGCGGGTCTAAATCAACCATGCCTTCTTTGTTGAGGAACTTGCACCTTTGCCTTCACAATATCATCAATTGTGCGGTCTTCAACAAACACAACATCACGACTTCGACAACTTTCTTTGCTATAGGATCAAACAACTTGTAGCCGAACTCATCCAAACCATAGCCAAGGAGTATGCCTTCGTCGTGTCTTTGCATCAAGTTTAGACCTTTCATCTTGAGGAATATGAACAAATGCCTTGCACCCAAACACTTTCAGTGATCATAGGAGACATCCTTGTTGTACCACACCTGTTAGGAACATCTCCTGCAAAGGATAACATGGTGAGAGATTAACAAGATAAACTACGATCATCAAAGCCTCACCCCAATAAGACTTTGGCACCTTGCATGTGACAACAAGCATCGAACTCTCTCCACCAATGTCCTGTTCATCCTCTCAAAGAACGCCATTTAGTTGTGGTGTCTTAGGAGGAGTAAATTGATGCCTAATTCCTTGCTCCTTGCAATATGCATCAAATGGTCCAATGTATTCTCCTCCATTATCAGTGCGAATGCATTTTATCTTCTTCTCAGTTTCTCTCTCAACTGAGGCTTGGAATTGCTTGAATGTACTCAAGACTTGACTTTTGGACTTCAAGGATAAACCCAAACTTTCTGGAAGAATCATCAATGAAAGTGACAAAGTACTTAGCACCACCAATTGACCTTACCGACATCTTGCACACATCGGAATGCACCAAATCCAAAGAACTCGGCTTCTTGTGAGGAGGTTGACTTTTGAAAGCAACGGTGTTGCTTCCCCACTCAGGCAATCTGTACAACTTTTCAATTGCACACTTGAAATCCACGACAAGAGATTCTTCTTCACTAGCACTGACCATGCCCTTCTCACCCATGTGCCCAAGCCTCTTGTGCCATAGAACACAAGGATCATCCTGTCCTAATGTATTGACAGAAACACAAGAGAGTTTAGCATGAACATGATACAAGAGTGAAACCATTTTACCTCTTGCAAATACTATGCTGCCCTTGGTGAGCTTGTACTGTCCATTTTCAAATCTACTGGAATACTTCTCATTATCAAGCAATCCCACTGAAATTATGTTGAGCCGCAAATCTTTAACATGTCTCACAGACTTGAGAATTAGTAGTGTACCATTAGCTGTCTCCAAATGCAGATCTCCCTTTCCAATGATTTGAGCACGATCATTGTTTCCCATCTTCACAATGCCAAAATCACCAGCAACATAATTTGTGAAGAGCCTTATATGAGATGTAGCATGTATGGTAGCACCACTATCAGGTATCCAAGTCATGTCATCATCACCCACAAGGTTGATGTTTGCATCATTAGAAACAACAGTGATTCTTTCTTCAACAGTGGAACCAATCTTGCCATCATCATTTTCAAAGAATGACTACCATCATGTCCTCAACCGTCAAGTAATGCGACCAACATCACATCCTTGTCACTATCTTGTTTCGTGCCTTCTTCTTTTCTTCTTGTTCTCCGCTTGAGCTTTGTGAGTAACTTTCTAATGTGTCCCTTCTCATGGCGGTGATAGCACTCAACATCCGAAAATTTTCCTCTTGACTTGCTTCTACTTTCAATTTGAATTCTTGGACCTCGGCTCTTGCTTCTCCCCGTGACTCGGTGAACAACACCTCGGGTTGTGAGGAGGAACTCTCCTTTCAAAGAAGTCTTCTTGACTCTTCATTTATCACTTTGGTCTTCACAAGGTTCCAAGATACTGATACCATTTGGAGTGAATTGCACAAAGTGACTTTGAGAGTTTCCCAAGTATCCAAGCAAAGAACCAAGTAGTAGCAAAGCCCTGACCTCATCATCAAATGTGATGCCCATGGAAGATAGCTGATTTATAATGCCTTGAAATGCATTCACATGATCAGCCACAGAAGTGTCATCTCGGTACCTCAAATGCATCAATTGCTTGATCAAAAACATCTTATTGGTACCTTCCTTCCTAGCATACAATTCTTCCAATTTCTGCCATAAGGAGCGTGCATGTATCTCATTACTGATATGGTTCAACACATTGTCATCGACCCATCGTCGAATGAACCCACAAGCTTGACGATGAAGTACCTTCCACTCATCATCAGTTTTGTCATCCGGCTTCTCGGTGGCAAATACTGGCTTGTAATACTCTTTCACATAGAGCAAGTCCTCCATCTTACCTTTCCAAGCTTGGTAATTTGTACCATTCAGAGATATCATCCTGCTGGTATTCACCTCCATCTTTCACGCAAGGCACCAAAGCAAACACAAGCTCGATACCACTTTGTTGGGGCTAAACAATGCAATTACCAAAAGTTCAGCACCTCTACTTGTAGTGAACCAATGAGGATGGTTTCAACCAACAGATAAGCAGCGGAATTAACAATAACAACATGCACCAAAGTGACACAGCGATTTACGTGGAAAACCTCCTCAATGTGAGGAGTAAAAACCACGGGGCTTGCACAACCCACTCCCAAATCTTCCACTATAATCAACAATGGGTACAAGGAGTCTTCTCTAGAGCATCTAGAGGTACATTACAGAAGCAACAACATCATCAAGATATAATCTTGGTATCATTATCAACAACCATACACAATTAACAAGAGGTATACTAACAGCCAACCAGAGAAAAAAAACAGTTTCTGTCCCCTTCGGTTATCAGCTCATATCTCACAAACCACAGATCCAAACTGCATGAAACTTGGTAGGAATGTGGATCCACGAGTCCCTAACATGCTGTCCAAATTTCAGCCAAATCGGACAAAGTTTCACCACTCAAACAGGATTTCTACCAGATCTGCTCAGTACTGAATCCCCCCTCAAATCAGGTGTTCCACTCAACCAATCCTCAATCCAACCGTACAAATCAAAGAGCTACAAGTCAGGAACTCACAAACCAAATTTGAGGCAGATCCAACTGCGTTTGCTACTCCGATCGACGTCTTAATGAAGACCGCGCAGAATCACCCGAGATGGGACAGAGCTTCTCTTCTTCTTTTCTCTCTTGTCTCTTGTTTTGGTTGTGTGCAAATGCTTCCTCTCAGCCCCCAAACTTCCAGCAGCAGCTCAAAGAAAGGGGCTAGGGTTTTTCTTCCCCTCTCCAAGGAGGAGGCATCTCCACCCTTCATTCTTAGGGTAATCAATGGTTGTCATTTTTTGGACTTGTGGGTTGAGATGGGTCTTCATATGGAGGGATAGCCCAACAGATTGTAGCAGTAACCAGGGGACTCCACAACTTTATTCGTGAGCATGCTACGACGGATAGACATTTCCGTAGGTGTGATCGAAATCCAGATTATGTGCCTACGATACCGTCAAGATATGCGAGATATGTCGTTTCGCAAGATGCATCGGATACGTCAACGTCACAATCAAATGATAGGTTCATGGATAGGTTTCGTGGTGACCTTACAAGGGCAATTGCTCAATCTAGATGATTGTCAAACTGGTTTATATGACGTTTTTGCGATTTTTTGTTAGCAATTATTTATCTTTGAACACTTTTATATATTTATGTGATCGACAAAATTGTTGATTGCTTGTGGAACCCTTCTATATATTTATCTTTGAGCACTTTTATATATTTATGTTCATATTATGTGGATCTAAAAGTGAAACAGAACACCAATTTTGTTGCATGTCGTTGTATGGATATGATGAACTCAACGATTGGTGAGAGTTCAATTCCGTTGCACAAGCATGTTGTTCTACGTCCACGAATGCATTTGTACTCAAGCATGCTGTTCTACGACATGGGTGTTCTATCAATTGTTGGCCCAATAGTATCTCATGATTCACATAAACAATTATTTTCTGTGCCCATTGGGCCATCATCTTTATGAGATTACGCATCAAACACAATACCAGTCCTGAGAAATTTGTAAAGAAAATTCCTAAATTTGTGTACAAATAGAAAGGAATGCGATATAAATAGCTTAGGTGTTAAAAACATAGGTACCATGGTATTTTTGTCTCAAATCCTCACTTTCGGAGTTTTAGGAGCTAACCTCCTACCAAACGATTCCATCAGCCAGCTCTAGATTCTCAAACGAATGGATCATCTGAGAATCGAGAGTTGGGAGCTAAAAATTGAGGAACGGAACCTACCAAACAGACCCTTATTCCATGTTTTATCCTCTCTTTGTCATCTGTCGCAAGTTTACAAGATCGGTTGACCTTTAAAATAACTGCATGAGCATTGATATGCCCTTAAGTGCCCATCATTTGTTGAGTGTGGTAAGTAGACTATATTCAACAATGTCATTGTGCCCCGGTCTCAGTCGGTGTGTCTGATGGTTGTACTAAGTGATACATGTATGGATTAGTTCAAAAAAAAAATCATCTGTGTGTTTAGTTGTTTATTACTATTCCATTCTAAATAATAGGATACAAATTTGTAGAATATTATCTCTAAATGGTAAATGCTGAATCATCTCATTCACCCCAAAACAATGAAACCACATGGATACATGGTACAAGACCATTCTATTTTCTATTCCATTCAACTCCATCCCACCAACCAAACACACACTAAAATGGCTGCGCTAATCAATTGTTCACTTTTTTTAACTACTTATCTCACCTCACGTACACGTACACCCCCTTGACGTGCGACTCGGGGATCCAACGGTTGAGGTGATCCCAATGGCCGAATGGACGTTCGCGATCCACCCACATAGAGTGATAACGATTGGGAGGGGTGTCTGCGATTCCCCTAGAAGGTAACCAGAAATGCACGCTGGACACGGGATATACAGGAATCCCGACTCGTGGATAAGATAATGCGCCTAACCCTCCCAACAGCATGTCGTTGCTTCCATTCCCAGTCTCTTGGCAAGTTGACATCACGTGCATCTTCCTCGCACATCCGTACACGAGCCGAACCGAATCATCATGCAAATTGCGGCGATCACCGCACTTGCAGTCGCAGCAGGATAAGCGAGTGGCACAACGAACCGCGCGCCAAAACCGGCACCGGGGTTCGGATAGAACCAAGCGTCCGCGTCACCCTCCCCCCTCCGAGAGAAATTGATGACTGACTTATAAAAGAGCAGAGCAGAGGAGAGTCATAGTCATAGCGCAAACAAACAGCAGAAAAGCCGGAGCCCCGGGAGAGTTGGGGGGAGACGAGCAATCAATCGGGGGGATGAGGATTCGGGGAGGTGACGACGAGGAGGCGGCGGTGTCGGCGCCGCCGCAGCACCTCGTCTTCGCCTACTACATCACCGGCCACGGCTTCGGCCACGCCACCCGCGCCCTCGAGGTCCCTCTCGCCTCCGACCGATTCCCCCCCCCCCTCCTCTCTTCGTGGTCTCTGGGCACAAATTGATGCTATGGTCCATTCGGCCGGCTGCTTTTGCAGGTGGTGAGGCACCTGATCGCCGCGGGGCACGACGTGCACGTGGTCACCGGCGCGCCGGAGTTCGTCTTCACCACCGAGATCAAGTCCCCCAACCTCCACATCCGCAAGGTCCTGCTCGACTGCGGCGCCGTCCAGGCCGACGCCCTCACCGTCGACCGCCTCGCCTCCCTCGAGAAGGTTGGTCTCGGAACCGCAAGCCAATTCTACCTAGTAGATTTTCCTATCTCGTCGTCGTGTCGTGCTGCGTTGTGTTCTGCTTATGCTTGACTGTATCATGCGGAATGCAGTACCATCAGACGGCCGTGGTGCCCCGCGAGTCGATTCTGAGGACTGAAGTGGAGTGGCTCAACTCGATCAAGGCCGACTTAGTGGTACAACTGAGGATACCAATTGATGCCTACTGTTATATTCGGTCTCCCTGAATCCTCACAGCATCTGAGTCAAATGTGGTGCTGATCTTGGGCAGGTTTCGGATGTCGTCCCCGTGGCGTGTAGGGCGGCTGCAGATGCTGGCATTCGCTCCGTGTGCGTCACCAATTTTAGGTTAGTTGTTCCTTTACTTGCTTCATTGTAGGTGTCACAAAGATTAGGAGGCTCTACAAAGAATTCTAGAATCAGTTATATCTTCCAGCACTATGCAAAGTATTTTTACATTTTATTAGATAGCCTATAGGTATCAGGGAATCAGTGTGTATTTACTACAGTCAACTGACTTGTGCCTATTTTGTACTACTAACAACGTAATGTACAACCCCCCCCTTTTTTTTTATTACAAAAAACAACTAAATGGGCATGATATACATTTCCTGGTGTATTCACTACATTTTTCCAGGTGCTGTGCAGTGCACACACAAGTTATCTGCTATATTTTAAACCACAAAAATCTGCAGCTATGAGTAATGCTAACAATACTTTATAATCTTGTTAGCTTTACCTGAAATTTACTAGCTATATACAACTTCCAATTAATGAAGAAGTTTGCCTCTGTGCTTTTAGTTTTAAGTTCCTAACATGTATAAATATCTCACTTTTTTTTCATATGCAATTTGCAGCTGGGACTTCATTTATGCAGAGTATGTTGTAGCAGCTGGACATCATCATCGCTCAATTGTGTGGCAGGTGCCTTTTGTTTCCTTTTCCAAATTGGTGTAAATGGAAGGGGCTTGCTTACAAACGTACTTATGAAAGTTAACAAGGGGGGGCCATTGACACCCCCCCCCCTCCTGGCTCAAAGCAACAAAAAAAGCTAAATTTTATATCCAAGTTTTCTACTTTGAATGAGGATTTGATGAGTTTATGGACAGCTGCCCACGTTGTTAAATTTGCGCATTTTCGCTTTTCCAAAATTCATCATAAAAATCATGGATGTAGTACTTATATTTGTATGCACACCTGCAAAAATTGGGATACAAATTCATCTCCAGTGAATAGAAACTTGTCATTTTTGGTTCTCTGTAGCACAGATGAATTTCACATTGAAAATTTGTAGATTTGTAGTACTTGTAAAGTAGTACAGGTATGAATTTATTTGATAGTTTTGTAACAATGGATAATACAACTTTTTAAAATATTTGGCAAAGGTGGGCATCTTCCGATATGCTTAGCTGAGCATTTCCCTTTCCACTTTTAGGATAAAAACTCGGATATATGTGCAAAAATGCAAAACCACATGTACATGTGGGTGCATATAGTCATATACTATCTAAGCGCTCCAAAGTGCCTTAAGATTCGTGCAAGGGGTATGGCAATGATTAGAAGATGGGATGGTGGTTTGAATTTTGAAAGTTTGCATCAATCTTGAGGCACATTTGATGGCATGTACCCGCATGTACATGTGGAAAAACCATATTCATATATGTGGATTGTTCTTAACTCCATTGTTAATTGGTTGGCTCATATTGATTAGTAAATTCCAACAACCATCCAGATTCCAGAGCCATTTTTCTTGAAAAAAATTTATACGTTCTTCAACATCTATTTCTCTCCTTAATATTTTCCTGTTCACTGTTTACATATGCAATTTGAGAATTATTTTATCTGTTTAATAACCATGTATGTTTGTTGGCAATAACTCTAGATAGCAGAGGATTACTCACATTGTGAATTCTTACTACGACTCCCTGGATACTGCCCTAGTACGTCGCTGCGTCTGAATGATAATTTTTTCAAAGATCTGATAACTTGGTTTGCAGTTCTCATGAAAAAATTTGTTAATTCTATATTCTGCAGTGCCTGCTTTCCGTGATGTCATTGATGTACCTCTTGTGGTGAGAAGATTGCACAAATCTAGATCCGAGGTTTGTATGTGTTAGATACATATATGTTGTGCTATTCTTCCCTAGTCTAGGGGGTTTCCTGCATTTTGGTGTACTTGTATATATAGGCCCATTGGCCCCTTGCAATACCATATTTTTCTTCTTCCAACATGGTATCAGATTAGGTTTAGGGTTTCCTTCTCTCCAACCCAACTCCAGATCCATCGCCGCCTCTTCTTCTCTCCCGTGAGGCGAGCCGAGGCGGGCCATCCATCTCTCTCACGGCGCCACCGGGCCTCCCCTACGGCGAGCCACCTATGCTTCCCTCCCGAGCCCCCGTCTTGGCGGGCCTCCTCCGGAGCTCCCCACACGCAGTGTCTCCTCCGGCCTCCTTGCTCCTCGCGCCTCGGATCCGCGTCGCCTGAAGCCTCTGCGCTCCTTGGCTCGGATCCGGGCTCCTTCCTCGTCTTCGCGCCACCAGAGCTTCTCTGCTTTCAGAGCCTCCTTTCTCGTCTTTGTCTTGCCACCGCTCTCTCTTCATGCCGAGCCCTTGCCACCCGAGCTACCACGCAGAGAGGAGCTTCCTCGTCTTTGACCGCCATCGAACTCTCCTTGCCGAAAGCACCCTTTGCGTGGTCCTTCATCCGCCACACACTGCCGACGCTTAGGGCCGACGAGGGCTATCGTTTTCCCATTGCTTGCAACCTCTCGTGCCACTCCGGCGTGCAGCGGCCATCACACAAGATGGCATCCTCCGGAACCTCGAGCATGGGTACCGTCTCGGTTCCGAAGCCGCCGGTCACCTTCAATGGCGTCAACTACCGCGAGTTCGTCTAGCACATGCGGATTCACCTACGGGGCCAGCGCCTGTGGGTCTACCTCACCGGCGAGCGACCTTGCCTACCCCACCCTGTCCCGCCAACCGAGCCCGTTTTCCCTGCTGGTGCTACTGAGGATGTTCAGTGGGCTGCGGTTGCTGCCTTTGAGGATGCACTCGAGGAGTACCAGACGCAGCTTCACTCCTACGAGGTGTGGAATGATGGGGATGCTAAGGCATCTCGCCATCGTGGTGGCAAGATCGAGCCCGAGCATGCATCGATGTGCTTGGGTTGTCTGACCAAGAGATGTGGGATCGTCTTCGTGTTTACTACGAGCCAAGAGCGAGGCCTTGTACCTTTCATTTCTTCGGGAGAGCGATCTCGAGCGCAGGACGCCATGTGGGCGCCTTTTATCGCTAGATTGGCGCGGTTTGGCGTCAACTTGACTACTGGGGCGGACGTCTGCCGGCCCCGCACTTCTTGTGTGTACGTCGGCGAGCTCACAGAGACTCGTCGCCTCCGTGAGTTCCTCACCCGCCTTCGTCCGGAGTATGAGGTGGCTCGCTCTCAGTTGCTGATGAGACAACCCCTTCCCTCCATATTGGAGGCTCTCGCTGCTATTCGGGTTGAGGAGGCTCGTCTTCGCGGCGAGGATTCTCTGGCAGACCATCTTGATCTTGGTCGTTTCACACCCCAAAGACCGGTGCCTACGCCGCCTCGCTGTCGTCGCTGCTGCTACTTCCACCGGCCTTCATTGTGACTCATGGACTTCTGGGTACACTGCTCAAGATCTTGTCGTCGAAGCGAAGGCTCACCGAGTGGCGCGACTGAGGTGGCTCCTCCCACCCGATTCACGCCGAGTTCCTTGGAACAGACGCACCAGAGATGCTCATCTTTGCCGACGCCTTGTCGCTTCGCTCTCGCACGAGTTCTCTTGCTAGGTCTTCCGGTCTGCACCACCACCTCCTTCTTTGGTATATCATCTTCTTGGATTACGGATTAGGTGCCTCCTTCCACATGACACCGGACTCCACTCATCTTTCTTCGTGAGACCACCGATCTTCCTCTCACGATTCAGATCATGGATGGGACATCTCATCCTGTTGCGGGACGAGGCACTCTTTCCACTTCATCTTTTGTGTTCCCTCAGATCTCATGTTCCTAGTCTTACTATGCGGCTTATGTCACCGGTCGATCACCGATCATGGTTGTCGATCATTCTTGATTCGACTCTTGTTGTGTTCAGGATCGTCGTACAGGGACTCTGGTTTGGACTGGTCCTAGGCGCCATGATTCTCAGCGTCTTTGGGGGCTCGACTGGCTACATCTTCCTTCGGCTTCCGCTGTTTCTTCCACCAGCTAGTACCACCGCCTCGGCTTCCGCTGCTTCTTCCACCACCACTTTTGTCCAGTGGCACTATCGGTTAGGTCACATTGGTGGTTCTCGTCTTTCATCACTAGTAGGGAGTGGTGTTCTAGGTTCTGTTTCTGGTGACACTACTTTACACTATACGGGTTGCAAGCTTGGCAAGCAGCTGCAGCTCCCCTATCCCTCTAGTGATTCTGAGTCTCAGCGTCCTTTTGATTTTATTCACTCTAATGTTTGGGGACCAGCTCCCTTCACTTCGAAAGAGGGTCATACCTATTATGTGATCTTTATTGATGATTATTCGAGATACACCTGGCTCTATCTTATGTCTTCTCGCAGTCAGTTTCTTTCTATTTACCAGCAATTTACCACCATGGTTCGCACTCAGTTTGAGTCGACCATTCGTATTTTCTGTGCGATTCTCACGGTGAATATCTCTACTTCACATCGTCGTTTTCTTCTTTGGCGGAGGCACTCTCCCATGATATTCTTGTCCTAGTGCTCATGCTCGAATGGTGTCACGAGTTTAAAGCACAATCATCTCCTTGAGATGCTCGTCTCTCATGCTTCTCGCTCATGTCCCACCTCATTTTTGGGCTGAAGCTGTCTCTACCGCTGCTTTTCTTATCAATCGACAGCCCTCTTCTGCTCTCAAGGGATGCACCCCTTTTGCGCGTCTCACTGGTTCGCCATCCCAGTACAGTCACCTTCGATGTTTCGGTTGTGTCTGTTATGTGCTTCTTCCACCTCGTGAGCGCACCAAACTGACTGCTCAGTCGGTTGAGTGTGTTTTTCTTGGCTACAGCTCTGAGCATAAGGGTTATCGTTGCTATGATCCTGTTGCTCGACGAATGAGGATCTCTCGCGACGTCACTTTTGATGAGTCTCGTCCTTACAATCCTCGTTCCTCTGCCGCCAGCTCTGCTTCTGCTGAGTCACTTTCCTTTTTGACTTTTCCTGATTCTTCGCCTCCTCCAGTTCGAGTCTTACCACCCTCATCCCAGTCCCCACAGTGTCCTCCACCACAGTCTCCTTCGCCTCACTCTCTCTCGTCTCCTTCGGTTTCCTCACTTCCTCCGGAGGTCACTACCCGCTGCACTACTCTCGCCGTCCACGGCTTACTACTACTCCAGTTGAGCCTTCTACCTCGTCCTTGCTCGGTTCCGCTCCAGCCTCGCCTCCTAGGTATGATCTTCGTGATCGTCGGACTATCAGGCCTCCAGAGCGTTACGGTTTTGCGGCCGCTGCTCTTGTTGAGCCTATGACTTACCGTCAGGCTGTTGCTCATCCGGAGTGGCAGCATGCGATGGCTGAGGAGATTGCCGCCCTAGAGCGCATCGGGACTTGGGATCTTGTTCCCCTACCTGCTCGTGTTACTCCGATCACGTGCAAGTGGGTCTACAAGATTAAGACTCGCTCCAATGGCTCTCTTGAGTGCTACAAGGCTCGTCTTGTGGCCCGTGGCTTTCAGCAGGAGCATGGCCATGACTACGACGAGACCTTTGCGCCTGTTGCTCACATGACCACTGTTCGGACCCTTCTGGCAGTTGCTTCTGTTCGCCAGTGGTCTATTTCTCAGCTGGACGTTAAGAATGCCTTCTTCAATGGCGAGCTGTGTGAAGAGGTCTACATGCAGCCGCCTCCTGGTTATTCTGTCCCTGACGGCCTTGTGTGTCGTCTTCGTCGCTCTCTCTACGGGCTCAAGCAAGCTCCTCAAGCCTGATTTGAGCGCTTCTCCTGTGTTGTCGCTACAGCCGGTTTCACCGTCAGTGATCATGACCCTGCTTTGTTTGTTCACACCTCTCCTCGTGGCCGGACTCTTCTTCTTCTGTATGTTGATGATATGATCATCACAGGTGATGATCCTCAGTACATCGACTTTGTGAAGAAGCGTCTCCATGATAAGTTCTTAATGTCTGACATGGGTCCACTTCGCTACTTTCTTGGGATTGAGGTCATTTCTACGCCTGAGGGCTACTACCACTCCCAGGAGAAGTACATTCAGGACCTTCTTGCTCGCGCTTGTCTCACTGATCAGCGCACAGTGGATACTCCCATGGAGCTTGGAGTTCACCTTCAACTCACAGATGGAGAGCCTCTTGAGGATCCCACTCGCTACCGTCACCTTGTTGGTAGTCTTGTTTATCTTGGAATCCTCGACCTGACATCTCTCACCCTATTCACATTACGAGCCAATTTGTTTGGCCCCACTCGGCTTCACTCTGATCACCTTCTACGTGTCCTTCGATATCTTCGTGGCACCATTTCTCGTCGTCTTTTCTTTCCTCGCTCTAGCTCCTTGCAGCTCAAGGTGTACTCTGATGCCACTTGGGCTAGTGATCACTCTGATCGTCAATCTCTTTCGGCCTACTGTGTTTTCCTTGGATCCTCTCTGATTGCCTGGAAGACCAAAAAACAGACAGCAGTTTCCAACTCGAGTGCTGAGGCTGAGTTGCAGGCTATGGCGTCATTGACAGCTGAGGTTACTTGGCTACGGTGGCTCCTTTAGGACTTTGGTGTCTCTGTTACGACACCGACTCCACTTTTGTCTGACAGCACTGGTGCGATCAATATTGCGCGAGATCCAGTGAAGCATGAACTCACCAAGCATATTGGAGTTGATGCTTCCTATATGAGATCGCAGTGCGAGCCAGTCGTGGCTCTTGATGCGTGCCTTCGGAGCTTCAGATAGCCGACTTCTTCACGAAGGCCTGACCACGAGCTCGGCTAGCGTTTTCCTTTCCAAACTTAATGTTGTTGATCCACCATGAGTTTGAGGAGGCGATATATATATATATATATATATATATATATATATATATATATATATATATATATATATATATATATATATATATATATATATATATATATATATATATATATATATATATATATGTGTGTGTGTGTGTGTGTGTGTGTTGTGCTATTCTTCCCTAGTCTAGGTGTTTTTGCATTTTGGTGTACTTGTATATATAGGCCCATTGGTACCTTGCAATACCATATTTTTCTTCTTCCAACAGTATGATTCTGCTGGAGTATATTGTCCTATAGACTCTCCTTCCACAGTGTTGGTGTTTCCCCCTCGGGGGTTGGTGTTGTATTCTTCTGAAATGAATGGCATAACTCCTGCCCTTGGTTTCAAAAAATTGTCCTACAGACTTAATCCACATTCTTGGTTTCTAATTTACTTTCAAATCGTTCATATATCAGGTGAGAAAGGAACTAGGAATTGCAGATGATGTTAAGGTGGTCATTTTCAACTTTGGAGGACAGGTGGGCCATTAACTAACCAGGACATTGTTTTTCTTATATGTTGATACTTTACTTTATTTTTTAATTAACTGATGTTGGCTAGTTGCATATCTCTGTTAAATTGATCTGCCTTTTTTAGACCACTTTAGGTTTTGTGACTCTATTAATAGACAGTACATGTAAATTATTACCATGATAGATCAGTTTGAAGTTATGCTCTATAATTTGAGTTCCTTAGGAGTCTAGGATTGTTGATGTATCAGTATTCACATGAAGCAGAAGCTGCCCTCATTATTGAGAGTAAATTTAAGCAAGACATAAATGAAAGTAATGCTTCTATATTTCAATAATTTCCGATAAAATTAGTCGTCCTTTTGTTATCACATCTTACAGTTCTTTTAAAAAGTTAATCAATTTTGCCTTCTCGTGATATGTTATTATTGTGACAAACATGGTTGTAAATATTTATGTCATTGTGATGGTGCTATTTTCTTATCCAGCCAGCAGGATGGAAACTCAAGAAAGAGTGCTTGCCTGATGGTTGGCTCTGTTTGGTATGTTTTGTTTGATAACAACACTTTACCCTCTCTTTAATGCCTGGCCAACCTTGCTGGCTAATGTTATCCTATTTTCTGAAAGGTATGTGGTGCATCTGATACTCAAGAGCTTCCTCCAAATTTCATTAAGCTTGCAAAGGATGCCTACACACCTGATTTCATGGCAGCATCTGACTGCATGCTTGGTACGTAAAAACAATGTTATGTTCTTTGGTGTTAAGGGTTATTTACTGTCTTGTTTCTTTTCTTGCTTGACACATATAACAGTTCTGCTTGTTCTCATGTAGGGAAAATTGGATATGGCACCGTGAGTGAGGCTTTGGCTTACAAGCTGCCATTTGTATTTGTTCGCAGAGATTATTTTAATGAAGAGCCATTTTTACGGAATATGCTTGAGGTTGAAGCATCCTCAGGCGTCTCCTTATTTTACGAGTAATTTATAGCTATAGGGTTGTCATTCAAGTGCCTTGACACGCTGTTCTACTCTTTTGTTCCTTAAAAAAACAGCATTATCAATGTGGCATTGAGATGATACGGAGGGATTTACTTACTGGACATTGGAAACCTTATCTGCTACGTGCTATAACACTTCAGGCCTGCTATGATGGACCAATAAATGGTGGTGAGGTAATCTCTTTGAGCTTGTGAATGTTTTTTGCCAACTTAATCTAGCAATCATATTTGGATTCTATTTTTGTAGAAGAACCTGAGGTGGTTTGTTATATTGAAAGACCAAAGATATAAGGGGCAATTTGCATATGCCACTAAATAATTTCGGATCTTTATAGTATGCCACCGGTGTCTTGCTGATATATGAGCCCTGAGCCCACATGTCAGCCTCACAATAAATGGCATATTGTGAATCATGTAGTTATCCAGTAGCATATTGTGAATTTTCTCAAGATATAAGCATTTAAATTGCATGCATAATCAATTCTACCAATAAGCCAACTTAATATCCATCTTTTGTTTTCCTTAAACCAAATAGATTGCTGTTTATGCCATTCACCAATTATTTAGATTGCATTTATAATACCCTTTTGTAGATAAGCTAACAATTTTTCATTCAGGTGGGTGCACATATCCTTCAGGATACTGCTGTTGGGAAGAAGTATATCTCTGGTAAGGTGAGTTACTGTACATAAATTGCCTACTATGATCAATGTGCTTCATTTTACCATTCGGTTGTACCTCGATTTTTTCTGATCAAGTGAGTCTTCTGATTATCTTTTGTTATTACAAACCTGCAGTTTTCTTATATTTATCTGCATACAATGTCATACTAAACCTTTCTTGCTTTCACACCACATATAAGTGATATGTTAAACAAAGAAAAAAAACTGTTGCTTGTCCTAATACTCCTTGTTAAAAGTGCTTCACTCTGGAAGTTCAAAAACAAATTTTTTACATAATACTATTTTTATGGAACTGTTTATCTCGTGGCTAACTGCTAACACAAAATGGAATAAACTTCTAGAGTTGTAAGATTTTTTTTAATAACTTCTGCCATTTTTCAATAAACTTGCTCTATTGTACAATAATAGTTGAGCGGAGCAAGACGATTGCGTGATGCCATAGTGCTAGGATATCAACTACAACGGGCTCCAGGGAGAGATGTAGGAATTCCTGACTGGTATTCTCTCTCTGAGAAAGAAATCGGTGTTCGTCCAGCACCCGCATCTCATGAGATTAGCGGAAGTGCAGAGTCGTAAGTTTGCATATCCTTTCTTTGCCCTTCAAATCATTTGTAGTTTCTCCAATTGTGTACCTTGTTATGTTCTCATTCAAATATGTTTACCTTTTTGTCAGATCTCTTGAGGACTTTGAGATACTCCACGGGGACATGCAAGGATTAACTGATACGATGGCTTTTTTGACAAGTTTATCAGGTCTTGTTGGAAATGATCCAAGGAGCCCTGAGAAACAACCCCGTGAGAGGGCTGCTGCTTCTGTGCTATTTGACTGGGAGGTACTCAATTCTGCCAATGCTATCCCGGAATAGTGAATTATGTTACCTTGTATGCCAAATTCTGCTTCTTCTCTACTAGACTGGAGAAATACAAAAGTTACAACCATGTCCGATGACACATCCTCCATCTTATTTGATAAATTTTGTTGATGTCATAGGGAAAAGTTATTGTGAAATGTTCATATGCAATATTAATGAAAGGATTTGTTCTGTTGCAGGATGAAATATATGTTGCAAGAGCACCTGGACGATTAGATGTCATGGGTGGTATTGCAGATTATTCAGGAAGTCTTGTACTGCAGGTAAGTTCAAATGCAAGAGCAAGTGCTATTTGTTCCATTGAGTGGTTACTTAGTGCACTTCCACTAGATAATAAAATATCACGCACTTATGTAAAATAAATTTTAGTGTTTCCCAATGTTTGAATGCCAATTCTACAAACATAGTAAAATGATATTTCAATTTTTGTGGATTTTGTCATTCTGCATTTATTTCTATTTAGTTTGTTTCTCCTCTTCTCTCTTGCATGGGTGTACTATCTCTGTCTCCCTCTTCAAGCCATTGAGGCCCCTCGCATATATTTGCCCTCCACATGGGATTTCTCTTGTGTACATTGTGATATGATGTGTTGACATGCACCTGGATATTTCAGAATGCGTGCATGTCGCATGGTAATTCCGTTATTTATTTTTAGATTGATGATTAATTTAGTGAGTTATTATTATTTCTAAGAGAACTCCACATCTTAGTGTGTGGAAACTTTGTTTAGGTCTCAAGCTATTCCTCCAGAAGAATGGATTGGTTTTCTCATTGTTATCTAGGAACCTAGAATCTCATTTGATATTTATCTGCATTCTACTTTTCCATAGTAAACTATCAACTTTAAAAAAATGATTCAATATATTTATGAAATGAAATTAAAGGTTTTTTTTGGCATGTGTGATTGACATTGTTTGGTCCAATTACTAGATGCCCATTCGAGAGGCCTGTCATGTTGCTGTTCAGAGAAGTGATCCTATCAAGCAGAAGCTATGGAAGCATACACAGGCTAGACAACTAGCAAATGGTGGAGCTGTGCCAGTGTTACAAATTGTATGCCATTAATCATTAATCAAGCCTCTTTATCTCTTTTACCTGCACACAGTCTGAGTTCTTGAAGAAAAAAATCACCTTTCATTTCTTTCTAGATAATTAAATTCAATGTAGCATGTTTAGTTGAATGTCTAACACACTCATTTGGAACTGGGTGTTCTTGTTAAATATGTTTGCACAGGTATCATTTGGCTCTGAATTGAGTAATCGTGCCCCAACCTTTGATATGGACCTGTCTGATTTTATGGATGGTGACAAACCAATATCCTATGATACGGCCAAAGAATATTTCTCTCAGGACCCATCCCAAAAGTAAGAAATAGCTTTAATTTTCCTCTATAAATGACAACTTGTCATGTGTATTCTTGTTTGACAACATTATTCTATCCCAGATGGGCTGCATATGTTGCTGGGACAATTCTTGTGTTGATGACTGAGCTAGGTGTGCGCTTCGCAGACAGCATGAGCATTTTGGTCAGTATTGACCCTTTCTGTTATTATTCATCAAAATGCAATCACAATTTAAAATATGTTAATACCATCTCTTTCTCGCCATTCTCATATTTGGGGAGAAACACTTTAAGAATTAGTCAGAAAAGAGAAACTGTTTGTTGATTAGTCATCAAAGATCTTGTTTTCCCATTTTATTCTTTTAGCAACATGTTAATCAATCCAGTTTTGGTCTGTTGTACATGTAACTGGAATATTTGTATGGGTCATTTATGATATTTTTGTTTGGTCCCCAGGTTTCTTCGTCTGTTCCTGAAGGCAAAGGTGTCTCCTCTTCTGCATCAGTGGAGGTTGCTACTATGTCTGCTATTGCTGCTGTCTATGGTTAGTAGATTGACTACAGCAATATTTGTTCCTTTAGAAAATAGCCATAGGATGCTTACTAATTTTGTCAATTTTTTGTTGAATTTTCAAGCACATTTAACTTAACTGGACATGCTAAATGACATCAATTCATGTGATTTTCTTGGCTGTAGGTTTAAATATTACTCCAAGGGATCTTGCTATACTCTGTCAAAAGGTTCAGTATTGATAAAAAACAACGTTACCACTTCATGACTTCAAACTGTGTTACGTTCATCACTTCATCATCTATTGAGTGAATCTTTCATTCAGTGGTGAACAACTGTGCAGGTTGAGAATCGTGTCGTTGGAGCTCCTTGTGGGGTAATGGACCAAATGACATCTGCTTGTGGAGAAGCTAACAAACTTCTTGCAATGGTTTGCCAGGTTAGTGAGGGTTATCAAGCTCTACTAGCTGGTGGATCTAATCTTTCCTCCAGTCCAATTCTATGCCTTATTTGTATTTAACTAGTCAAATTTTGGTGCAGCCTGCAGAAGTGAAAGAGTTGGTTAGCATTCCAACTCATATACGATTTTGGGGTCTTGACTCTGGGATACGACATAGGTGGATGTTCTGATCGAGTTGTGTTCTCGAAATCTGATTTCACTAATGAACTGGAGCTAAATGTACTCTCCTTTGTGTTATGCAGTGTTGGTGGGACTGATTACGGATCTGTAAGGGTAGGCACTTACATGGGACGCAAGATGATTAAGTGCGCTGCATCTGACCTACTTTCACAATCGTTCCCCTCTGTTCGTATGCAATCAGCCGACACAAATTCTGACGACTATGAAGAACATGGTGTTGATCTTCTGAGATCCGAAGCTTCACTGGAGTATTTATGCAACCTACCACCTCATAGGTCTCATGTTACTAAAACTGACAGAAGATTTGTATGGTTCTGCGTTGGATAATCCATGTTTTGTGGTTTCTTATGCTAATTCTTTTACTCCAGATATGAAGGTGTTTATGCAAAAGATATTCCAGAGATCATTACTGGGGATGCATTTTTGGAGAAATACGGAGATCATAATGACGCTGTAACAGTTGTTGACCCAAAACGATCTTACAGCGTGAAGGCTCCTACTAGACATCCCATATATGAGAACTTCCGTGTTGAGGTTTGATATCTTAAAATCATATTGCCTATTTTTCCACTCATAATGGTTGTTGATGAACTCCTGCAGGTTGATGTTTTTTTTATTTTGCCTTCTCACTACTGTGTTTTTAGTTTTCCTAAGATTTAAAATGCACAGTAACATTTTTTTGAGATCAGAAGTCAGAAGCATTTAGAAAGCTTGTTTTCTGATTCATGCTGCACAGAGAGGCATTTTTTTTGGTCTTGTATGAAGTTAATTAACATCAAAAGTAGCTCAGATAAAACTTGATGATCATAACATCCTTTTGCCAACTAACTTTACATGATTTTTCTTAGAAAAAGAGATTATTTGGTATGATATTTTGATATTTTTTTATGCTTCTGGCATGTAGGCCTTCAAAGCATTGTTAACAGCAGCCAAAACAGATGAGCAACTTTCAGCCCTTGGAGAACTTATGTATCAGGTAAATTGTGTCCTGTATGGCAACTTGTTTTCTATCCCCATTCTTTTGTATTATAAAGGAAAGCTCACTAGTCGAATAAATGTCGAAATGTAAAATCAGCAATTATGGCATTATGTTCACCCTTTTTCCTTCTCCTTTGTGGCAGTGCCATTACAGCTACAATGCTTGTGGGCTTGGTTCTGACGGGACTGATAGGCTAGTGAATCTTGTACAAGAAATCCATCACAGGAAGACCTCACAAAATGGAGGTCCTAGTCTATTTGGTGCAAAGATCACTGGTGGAGGGTCTGGCGGCTCGGTTTGTGTAATTGGGAAAAATTGCCTGAAAAGCAGCGAAGAGATTTTTGAGGTAAGTTTCTCCCAAGAGTTAGGATTCACCATAGTATTTGTGTATTCATGGGATGGTAACATATATGTTTTCTTGTGCTGGCAGATTCAGAAAAGATACAAAGCAGCTACTGGGTACCTGCCGATTGTATTCGAGGGCTCATCTCCAGGTGCTGGCAAATTTGGATACCTGAAGATTCGATGGCGGTCCACGTAGCCATCTGCCTAAATGAAGAATTTGGCTATAGTTTAGGTTATTCAACATTTGTCAGGAAACTCAATACAACCTGTTCATATCGAACACACATCACGGCGTGTTGCCAATGGAACAAAGATAACGGCGTAGCGATGCCGATAATAAACCCATTTTCCAGCACAATTGATGTAGTAATCTCTGCAATCCGGTATAGACTTGCATTGAGTGGCTCTTGCACCTGTAAATGCGCCTGGAGATCAGCCAAGTCTGATCAAAATGCTATTATTGAATCTGCTGTCTTTTTTCGATTTCAGCATCATCCCTTTAGATAGCAGCAGCAGAAATTTGGCAAAATTACTGTGCATTAAAAAGATGAAGTTCTGAAGCAGGCTACAAACGACATGTCGGATGAAAGCAAATTCTCAGGCATATTTGATCAGAGTACAAGAACCTGAACTTGATGAATGGTGCATCTGCATCACCATCTCAATCTTTCAGGTCAAAGAAAACCTATTCTGTAAGCTTCAAATTCGAGCGTAGCAACACACTGATTTAAACACGTTTGTTCATTCAGAGACGGCGCATCGACATCTCAAGCTTTTAAGGTCGAGCGAAGTGTACAGGAAGCTGAAACAAGTGAAGATTAATGAACCCACCAGCGACAGCTAGTGGCATACGCAGGGCTTCGCGGCAGCCGTCGTCGTGCGCCGCCGGCGGCGGCGGGAGTTGTTCTCGGGGTCTGTGACGGCGTGCAGGCTGGCGGTCGCAGGTACGCCGTTCTATCAGACTTGGGCGGTGTCCAGATCGGCAAGGATTCGTCGTGAGCTGTGAGCCTGTGACAGGCGGAAAAATTCAGCGAGTCAATTTTTCGAAAGGATCCTTAATAGTTCATTTTGTAAAAAACACAACCCCTGAATGGATCGCACTTTTTATCTGCGATCCTATTTTGTAACACTCTGACCGTCCGATCATCTATTCACGTTCCAGATCGACTGGTACCAGAAGAGACACGTATTTTTGCAGAAAAGGCCCTTTCATTATTATGTATCGCACCTGTCTCCACCTCCACCTTCCCGTGCCGTCCCACTCCGACCAGACGAAAGAGGAGAAGACTCGAGGCAATGACGGCGGCGGCGTCCGGCGACGGCGACGAGGGGTTGGCGTAGCTGCCCAGAAACTTCCACATCTTCTCCCAGGTCAGTAGCAGCGTGCCATCCCTATCCCAGTTCCCGTCAATTCCGATCGGTCGCAGTTCGCCTTTGCCCTTCGCATCGCGTTTTGGATTAGGGTCGAATCAACTAGTGCATAAATGTTTGAGTGATTCTGGAACATTATAGATTGTTCCATCCTATGGCCATGCCCAGACGTTGTCGAGTAAGATGCCTAAATTGCAAGCATGGAGTAGATATCTGTTATCTCCAAGAACACTGCCAAATTTGCCACAATGCCGGAACACATTAGGTTGCAATTGCATAATGTGTTTTGAGTCTCTAGCTATGGTGCATAGATTATTGCTAGCTTAAGACAAAATGCGAGTCTTCCTTGGTCACAGATTGATAAGATATGCCACAATAGCCATAGCCTCTAGATCAGCCATTGTGAGGGATATACAGTAGCTACCGACTTCAACTATTGTTTCAGGCAACCATCGAGAACCAGTGTCCTTGCAGTGACATGGCCTGTGATCAAGCAGACAGCAGATGCAAACAGGGCATTGTGGCAGTGGCAAGTAAGAGTTGCCTGCCAGCAACAGCAAGGCCGCTGTTTTTAGATGGCAAGTTGGCAACCTAGGAGAGATCTGAAGATGCAGGGAGACAACTGCCCTTTCCTGATAATATAGGCAGCTGTATGATTTGAGCCTGACCATGGATAGGGTTAGCGTGTGATCTGGACTAATCATTTATCCATTTAGCAGAATAGTTGATTAGCTACGCTTGCTGTAAGAAACTACTGTTTGTAGGAGTTGATGATACTAGTGCATGACAGTAAAGAAGTATATATCACCTTCTATTCGGCAAGTACAACCTTCTGAGTTCTGATAGATGAATTGCTCTTTCAGAAGAAACTTTTTAATTGAATTATGAGCTTGGAAACCAAGCAGGTATATCTTAATCGGTCCCCCTCAAGAAAAAGAAAATAATAGCTTTCAGTAGGTCCAAACTGACCAAAACTGTTAGGATCAAGCATCAGAGAGCAGGCCCAATGTGTCCCCACTCTGTTCTTGTGTTGAGTAGAAGTTAGCCGAGCACTGTTTGCTCCCTCCAGTTTCTGGTAATTGCCTGGGCCAGGTCTCAATTGGATCTGGCCCAACCTCCCCATGCAGTGTCCATCTCAAGAAACCATCCAAACCAATCAGAGCCAGGCTAAAACCAGGCTAACTTGGACCTGAAGCTAACCTCCAAAGAGAACACATTAGGTGCCAGTGTCACCTCAGCATCTTAATCATATGCATGCACTTGGACCTGAAGCTAGCACTATGGGCACAGGGGGGTTGAACTTGAACCATAGAGCTACCTATCACTAAAGTCCATTGTGATTCTTGCACACCTCTTCAATGCTAATTCGTTTTATGCATATTCTTTGCTATTTTTGTTCGTCATTTAGCTCCAACTTCCAGTGTTGTATCTCGAATTTGTGTTGATGTAGCAGCTAAAGTAGGGACCATATATACAACCATGGGGTCCTTTTGTGATACTACATGATGAGTAGGCCACTAGGCCCTGTTCTTAATAGTATTGGTGTAAATAAAATACCTAATTTAATTTCTGTTTAGGAGGGGATATAAAGAATCTTAGATCATATCCTAGTGAAGCAAAGCAAAATAAAACTTTTTCTGAGGCTAGCATGAGATGACACCACTCAAGCTATAGAGATCTCCTTGCCATGTATATTTATTGCAAGGACAAGCATGAGATGACACCACTCAAGCTAAAGAGATCTCCTTGCCATGTATATTTATTGTCACCTAAGAGCATACTCCCTCCAATCACAAAATGAAGTCACTCTAGAATATGTGTGGTCAAATCGTATCAATTTTGATCAAATATATTTTAAAAAATACACAGTTTTGATATAAAAAATATTACTCATGAAAATTACATTCATAGCATTACACTTTTATATATTTTTAGAAAATATGATAATAAAATTTAGTGATCAATGTGGCGTCTGTTTGACTTTGAAAAGTCAAAAACTACTTCTATGACTGGAGGGAGTTTATAGCGCAATGAAAAAAAAAGAGGGATTGATATGATTATTGCACTCATCCAAGCCCAGCAGTGAGCAGGAATTTTGACAGGATAAGATCCGATCATCTAATCTACCATTCAGCAGCAAGCAAGGATCGAGCCGGGACGAATCTGCCTACTCCATGAACGTGTTCTAGTTCTACTCTACAGGTATGAGGTAATTAACAAGCATATATATGTGTCGGCATGCAAAGCTAACAAATTGCTCGAGAATTTCTTCCTTCTTCTGCAGTGAGTGACACATACGAATTAAGGCTGCATGCATGCATGATGTGCAGCTGGCGATGTTCACCCGTCGGCCGTTGCACAAGTCATTTGTCATTTCATGAACATGCACAGCAAGCTGTGGCGGTGACTTGACTGCAGGATGAGCGGTTGTTGGTTCGTGAGAGAAAAAGGGCGCCATCTTTTTTTCTTCTTCTGCCGGCTGGATGATCGTGTCGGCAGCTTGAAGCTCCTAGCTCCACTCTGTAATCATCAACTTTTTACTGCTGGTGCTACTCGACTTTTTTTCACTCTCACTTTTTACTGTAACAAAAGGAAAGCTAGTAGAGCAAATTGCTAGGCACCATAGATGTCCCAACTCTAGCAGTAAAAAGTTCTTGGTTTATTTGGTCTTTTTTTACGGAACAGTAAATCTACTCCCATCGTATTCGATATAACAAAAATGGTTCCTCTACCGTTCTTCCCGTCCGCGGTAGACAACCTTCCATGTTCCCCGTCCCCTGCCGCGGACGGAAAGTGCGGAAGGTGACTTTCTCGGACAGGGAGCGCGGTAGAGGACATGTGTCATTTTGGTTAGAGGTAAATTTGCTATTTCATTTTGAAAAGAGGCTAAATAAACCAAAAACTCATCGGTAAAGGCTGGAGGCATATATATTAGGAATAAGTCCAGTTTACTACCTCCAACTATCAGAAAAATTTGGTTTCCCTTCTGAACTTCAAAACCGGCACCCCTCTCCCCCCAAATTTGCGCAATCCGATTACTTAACCCCTCACGCCGGTTTCAATAGGTGGTTTTGCACATGTGGTCGGTTTTGTCCAAATCATCATCTATGTGTCATCCAAACCAGCATGTGTCTAGTGAACCAGCCTCTCTCTCTATTTTTTCCCACGCTCTCTCCCTTCTCACCAGCGCCCACCTAAATACCCCTCCTCACATCTCATCCCCTCACTCTGCTCGCCTCTCTCCCATTGCCCCTCTCCCAATTTCTCTCCCCTCCCTCTCTTTGCCCTTCGCCTCCACACTCTGCCCCTGCTCGCCTCATTCAAATCCTACCCCCGGTTTTACATACATGCGCTTCGGCTACTCCGTGAGTGGGAGGCGGTGGAAAAACGACCCTTTCAATGGGCTTCTTGGATCTGACGACGCGTTGGTTTGTTGGTTCGGCATTTTCTTGGCGATTCCTTGCAGGCTCTGCGATTCGGGGTGATGTTTAAATGCAGTGCGGTAAAGGTTATATTTTGGTGAGTCAACCGCAGAGAAGATTGGATCTTGGTGGCGATTGTGCCGCCATTGGAGCTGCTAGGAGTCGTCGTTCTTGCAATTTTCGTGAGTTTAATGTTCTTGGTCACATGTGCCTAGGTGTTTTTGCGATTTGGGCTTCTCGTTGATTCTTATCTTTTGTTTGTGAGATTCCTTGTTGAATCGTGGTGAAGAATGATAAATTTCATCATTTTTACTTTACTCCCTTCTTTGTTTGTGTATACATCTCAATCTCACGACCGATTCGATTGCTTCTTTGTCGGGATACTCGGGCTGTGAGTTTATTCTCGATTGTTGATGGCCAACCACGAATTGGTTCTTGGGCATGGGCGGGGCCAGTCAAGGCCAGGCAGAACCACCATGACTTTGGGCGGGACCATGGACTAGGCCTTGGGCACGACCACGACCTCGATCTTGGCCATGCTCACGACCGCAATCTTGTTCTCGGGCAATCGCGTGAGCACGAGCAGGACCATGATCTGGGTCTTGGACACCACCATGATAGCCTGCTGGTCCTCGGGCATGACCACCATGGCCACACCAGTGATCTTGCTTTGAGACAAGGGCATGACGAGCACCCGGACTAGATGGATGGGCAAGGCCATCATGACCTCGGCTTGTCGGAGAACCATGAGTTGGTGCTACCGGCACAGATCCGGCCAGATCTAGGAGGAGTCGGGTGGTAGGGAAGGAGGCGACGGAGGGGGGTGGAGGTGGCGGAGGGAGACCAAGGTGGAGTGGGGAGGAGGCCGCACAGGGAGGGGAGATGAGGAAGGTGCCAGCGGCTGGCACCATTTTTGCGGTGAGGGTGGGCACCGGTGAGGAGGGAGAGAGCATGGGAGAAACAGAGAGAGAGGCTGGTCCACCACACACATGCTGATTTGGATGACACATACATTTTGACTTGGGCAACACCGGTCACGTGTGCAAAACCACCCATTGAAACCGGCGTCAGGAGTTAAGTGACCGGATTACGCAAATTTAAGGAGTTAAATAACTGGTTTTAAAGTTTATAGAGAAAACTAGACTTTTTTGATAGTTGAAGAGAGTAAGCTGGATTTATTCCTATGTATTATTGGCTTGTGGTATGTGTACGCCATGTTGATGCAAGTGAAAGTAGACAAGTGAGCTAGTACCCGCACCTCCAAGTTGGAGTCATTCGGCTCGAATTTTCGCTGACCAGGTGAGGTGAGGTGAGGTTGTCCTGACAAAGTTGTTTCATTCTGAGGTCTGATCAGGAAGATGCAGGAGAGGAGACCAAAGAACAAAGCCTGTCTCACTGGCAGGGGACAAGGCAAATCCACAAATTTGCTCCCTCCCAGTACAGGGCAGCTTCTGTACTTGTGTAGTGTAGGTCTTCCAGTGCTTGGGAGTAACTTCATGTCATCAGCTGCCGTGCATGCGTACGAATGTTTCTGTGGCCGACTGGTGGGCCCAGCAAATGCCAGTTGGGTTAATTCCATGCCGTCGCCGGGACTGCTAGTGACGAGGAGATTTAAAAAAAATATTATTTTAAAGTTAACTCTCGCCAACTTTGTTCTCAATTCTGATATTTTTGTCACGTCATTACTCGTAGTGTGACCAAACATGTTATCACGTCACAGACCTCGACGTGGCAAAACCTGTCAAGCAAGCCCTCGTGCTCAGGCCATATCAGCGTGGAGGGCTTGCGTGGCAATTGTCATGTCTGTACTCATGGCGTGACAAGCCCGCCTTGTCACGCCAACGTGTGTGGCATGATAGTTGTGACTTAAGGGACGGCGCCCACCCAGTTCTTTTCCCCCTAATCCTCCTCTTCTTCCCGTGAGTCCTCTATCCTCCCCGCCCCCAACCTCGCCAAATCCAACTATTTGGAGCCGAATCAGAGTCCATAAACCCGTGGAGATCATCCCCCAAGGTAATCTCACCCGTTCGTTCTATTTTTCAGATTAATCGGTTAGACTTGTGGATTTTAGGTTTGGGTCGAATTTGATGTTTGAGGGCAATTTGTTTGTTGCGATTTGGGGCACTAGATTGAGCATTGTATTGCCATTCTTTGTATCTCCAAATGTATGATTCGTTGCGGTGTTTGTTGATCATAGTAGGATGTATGATTCCTTGTGTCCATTGTCTGAAGCGTCAACCTACTTGTGGTCATCATCTCCTTGTCTTGTTGATTTGAGACGACTGTATTGCCATTCTTTGCATCTCCAAATGTATGATTGCTTGTGTTGTTTGTTGATCATAGAAAAAACAAGCCGAAACAACTAACTACTCAAGTTTTATATGCCATAAATCCAAAAGACTGAAAAAAACAAAAGGGCAAATTAAGCATGGATCATTCGTACACTGGCATAATGTGGTTTACAAGCTACAATTATAGGATGTTGGTGCAAACAAAAATACCTCTTTGTAGGATGAACCAAAATAGAAGTAGTGTAGTTTTTTCTGACCATGATGATAGGAACTTGGTTGTAGGTTTGGTGAACTGAAATCCTTCATTGCTGAGGAATTCTCAAAACTTGCCGCAATGAGGACTTGGGAGAATAGGTTCGAGCCTTACCTTGATCCCTTGCACTGGCCACCCTACGTTGGGGAATAATATATTCCCGACAAAGAAATGGTGAACAAGCGACGCGGTAGGCGAACGAGGAAAAGACTTCATAACAAAATGGACCGGTCGCAGCAGGGCGGTAAGGACATGTATAGCCTATGGGACTTTGAAGACACCACCATAACCAACAGGTGCTCAAAATGTCATGAGCACGGCCACACCAGGGCAAAGCACGTGAATAAGGATTGCCAGCCGCGTAGGGTTAGGCGACACTGCTCACATGTCCTGCACCCCTAAGGCAACCGCCTTTGTCATTATGCAAAGGGTATTGATGTGTCTTGATTGTAGGCTCGGACAAATTTTGTTTTTCCATATTCTTTCTCGTTCAATGAAAATGCGACTAAACTCCATTTCCCTACAGGCATGGCCCCTTGACGAGCCTTCGTCGCTTCCGACCGTAGCCTACCTGTGGAGCTCCATCGTCTGTGGTCGCAGTTCCTTAGCTACACAAACGAGCTCACCGTCATCACTCAGGACTAGATACAATTTTGTTAGTTAATTTGCATGTTGTTAATTCTATTCTAATTATGACTTAATCAGTTATGTCTTAAATTTTGTGTAGGTCACGTGGCTGCCATATACTCGCGATGAGGTCCTGGAAATGGAGCTTAACTCGATGTGTGAGCGGGACGACGGTTTGTGGATGACTCTCTCACCACTTATTTACTTCCATGCGGTGGAGTACCCATCTGGTGATGAGACAGTTCGGCAAGCTTTAAGACTGTCCACCGATGGAGTTCTCGACAGACCCGAGCCTTCATGGGTAAGGGTACCTATAGCCGTTCATTCCCACCGTTGTTTGCGGTTTCAACATTAACAGTTTGCTTGTTTGCATGACAAGATTAACCGAAGGCAGAGGTATCAGCATACCGACTGGGCCCATTACCACCGTGCGTACGTCTTGGAGTAGGCTAATCGGTTCATTCAGTCTAGGGATGTGCCGCAGATCCATCGGAGGTGTCAATTCATCAACTACCTCCGGTGGCTCCACGACGTCGTGCGCCTGCAACTTCGACCAGCCATGACCCAGACAGACTGTCAAACCCGAGAGTGACATTCCCAAATCCTCTGTGTATTATGAACTAGTCCCATGATCAATAGCTAGTTCACACAGTAAACAAGAATGGTAACATCCATAATTCACATAACTTAATTAATTAAATATCAAAGTTTATTACCAGAGAGGCTTACGAGCCAACAATAAACAAATACAGTGGAAGACGAAGGGGAAGTACTAGAGCCCAGCTAATCTGCCACAGGCAATCGACTGGGGTAGCAGCCTAGTCGTCGACATCTTCAGCAGTTACGAAGTCCTTCTCCTCTAAACAACATTTTGTTAAGCAAGGGTGAATACAAATGAATGTACTCCACAAGTTACACCCAATAACAGATTATAATGCATGCAGGGGTATATCAAAGGAGGGCTTATAGAGTTGAATTTGTATAAAGCAATGTTTTCTTTTTCAATATCTGTACTAAGTTCCAAAACAGTTATTCTATAACTAAAATCCATTTTCTAAAATATCAAGTTTTATAGCAAGATAACCTCCATACAAGTATGGTGAAGGATACCCTCCCATCACATGGCAAACCACATAATTTCCCAATTGGATAAGATATCCAAAATCATTTGATAAAATCTTTTGAAATCAAAACAAAAGTCTAACTTTGTGTTGGCTTTTATCAGCATGTCCATGACCGTGGACACGACTATTTGAATAGTTTTACACTCTGCAGAGGTTTTACAACTTGACCCATAAGAGATCATCATCTTATAATGTTCACTCACACACTTTCGTAGGTGTGCGACTAAGTGATTATCACAAGGCCTTTACAATGCATCATTCCAATCATAGTTATGCCCGCTAAGGTTTCGCTTCATTTGGGTAGAAATTCGCCAGATTTAAGCCTCCTCTTGCACCTTGTGGGAATATATAAAAGTATGTTATTGTGACACCCACGTAACCAGATAGAACAACCACGGTGGAATGTTGCAAATTAGTTAGCCAAGTCCTCCTCATTTCTTGACATGTGGTTTTATGGTGGGGCTTAGCAAGATGCGGCTTGAAGACCAGTCCTTAATTGACTTAGGCGACTTCCAATAAAACCCTGGTCTCGATCATAGAAATAAATCGATCCCGTGCATCAACATGCACCATCCAAACATCTATTTCGCCCAAATCCAAACCAATTTTTATTTATTTTCCAATTTAAAACATTTGCTAAAAGTTCTATGGTAAAAACAATATCATAGGCTCATTTAAATCATAATTGAATATTTTGGCTAAATTCCTCAATTTCAACATTTTTGGTCTAAACTTTGACTAAGCATATATTTTCCCAAAGGATTTTAGTTCATACTATTGCATAAACTAGATTTTCATTTATGGTGTCAAAGGGTGACTAATTCAATAGAGAAACTTGGCTATATAAAGGAATTGGGAATAACTATAATTTAAAACAAGGATTTAAATTAATTGAATTTAAATAAACGTGCAATAATAATTTAAAACATAATTTAAATAATTTAAAATATGGGATTCAAATATGATCAAAGATGTAACTTGCTTTGCTCATTTAGTCGTTGTTCTCAAACGGCATCGAAACTTGACTCTTCGAAGTCGTCGAAATCTACACTGTGAAAAATGAGCCAAATTCAAATAACAATAAAATAAACTCCAAAAATTATAAAATTAGTATTGATAGAAAGGTACCAACTTTAGATGAATTTAGGAACAAAAATCGATAAAATCGGAGTTCGTATGAGGAAGAACGAACGTCCGGAAGTTTTCAATCACATGAAATGATAGAAAAAGGAAAGGGAATATAATATTTCTGGAAATAATGTGATATTTTTCTTTACAAAGAACAAAGGATTTGAGGATAACAAAGGGGGCCCATTAGCAAGAGAGAGAAAGGAAGTCACTAGAATTGATGAAAAATCTGAAAATGGAAAGACTATACTGAATGTGCTTTCTGATTTTTCATGCAAGCAAAAGTATATGACAACATGGGTCCACTTGGAGGTGAGACAAAGAGGAAAGGAAGAGATGAGGGAGGTCATTGACAGGTGGGGCCAGTTGTCAATGACTCAAAGAGTTGTGTTACATAGAGAGTAGCCCAGAGCAGCAGAATAGGGGCAGGCTCGGGCGGCTTGGGTCCTGCGGTGGCGCCAGCGAGGCGATGCACGGTGGTGCCGGCCGATGGCCAAAATGGAACCCTGTGGGGATTACCTACCCCACGGTGGTGGCGTCGGCGCTGGAGATGGAGCGAGGCGGCGGTGCATGGGAACCTGTGGCGGCACGCGAAGGAGGGCACCCTAGGAGTCGGCGAGAGCAGCGCTGAGCAAGAGAGCGATGTAGTCGGGGTCAGGGAGGCCGGGAGGGCGACCATGGAGGTGCGGCGATGGTGCCGGAGATAGGAAAGAAGGTGGCGGCGGTGGGAGAGCTTCACGGCGAGGGAGAAGACGAGAGGAGGTGGGGGATGGGTGGTGAACCTTTGGGAACACGCCGTGACGCAGCTAGCTCGACGAAAGGTGGACCGAAGACAGAGATCAATAGGGGTGGCACACGGCCGGAATGGAGGATGAAAGAGAGCGGAGGCTCGGGTGAGGCTCTAGGGAAGATGGTGGAAGCAACACGAAGAACGTCTTGAGGCGAACTCGGTGGTGAAGACCATGCGGTCGGAGAGGCTTTGACGGCGACGAAGCTTGCGGCGGCGCTCGGCTTCTTTGGTGAAATCCGGAGCAACGAAGAGACAATAGACAAGAGGAAGATGGGGCTTCGGGAGAGGAGGTTGAAGCCAAGGTTTTGACGTGGAAGGGCCTGCTTAAATAGAGCCAGAGAGAGGAGGGGCACGGCATGGGCGCCTGGTCTGCAGGCGACACGCTCTGTGGGCGCGGCATGGGCGGGCCCGGGTGAAGCAGGCGAGTCTGGCAGGTGGCGTGTAGGCTGAGGCATGGGCATCGCCGGGATTCATGAGGGGGTGCATGCACGTGGTGAGTAGTGATGTGCTCAGTCTTGGCACAAAGCATGGGCGAGTGAGAGGTAGAAGAAACAAAAAGGAAAAGAAGAGAAAAGAAAAGAAAAGGAGAAAATTAAAATAATTCATAAAAATCCTTGGAACATGAATAGATTGAATAAAATAAATTTGAATTTAATTAAAGTTTATTTCAATCACTTAAAATGTTTTTATTTTCTAAAAATTCAAATTTAGCTTTAAATTAATCCAATAAAATTCAAATGTTTTATTTTACTTTTAAAAGCTTCAAAAGACTCGAAATTTGGGATGTTATTTTTGAACTTTAATAAAATTATTTCCAACTTAAAGTTGGCTTTTATTTATGCACATTAATTATTTTAGTTTCGAAAAATAGGAAAAACCTTTTAAATACCGGAAGATTCAAGAAATTAATTAAGTTTTCCTTTTAACTTTAAACCCAATATAAACCCAGAAAACTCAAATTTTTCTTTTTGACTTTTAAACTAGGAAATTCAATAAAAGTAAGAAAATTCTTTTAGAACTCTGAAAATCCAATAAACTAATAATTTTAATAATTTTATTTTGTTAACAGAACTTTGGGATGTTATAAACTACCCCCCTTAAAAGGAATCTCGTCCCCGAGATTCCGTCGACTTCAGAAAGTCAAATTTCGACGTCGTTTAAGAATAACAACTAATTGAGCAAGGCAAATTACATCATTTGATCATATTTGAATCCCAATATTTTAAATTATTTAAATTTCTTTTTAAATTATTATTGCATGCATATTTATATTCAAGTAATTTAAATTCCTATTTTAAGCTTTATAGTTATTCCCAATTCCTTTGTATAGCCAAATTTCGCCATTGAATTAGTCACCGCTTGACACCATAAATGAAAATCTAGTTTATGCAATAGTATGAACTAATACCCTTTGGGAAAATATATACTTAGTCGAAGTTTAGACAAAAAAATATTGAATTTGGGGAATTTAGCCAAAATGTTCAATTATGATTTAAATGAGCCTATGGTATTGTTTTTACCATAGAATTTTTAGCAAATGTTTTAACTTGGGAAATAAATGAAAATTGGTTTGGACTTGGGCGAAATGGATGTTTGGATGGTGCATGTTAATGTACGAGATCGATTCATTTCTATGATCGAGACCAGGGTTTTATTGGAAGTCGCCCAAGTCAGTTAAGGACCGGTCTTCAAGCTGCATCTTGCTAAGCCCCATCGTACAACCACATGTCCAGAAATGGGGAGGACTTGGCTAACTAATTTGCAACATTCCACTATAGTTGTGCCATCTGGTTGCGTGGGTGTCACAATGACCTACTTTTATATATTTCCACATGGCGCAGGAGGGGGCTTAAATCAGATGATTTTCTATCCAAAGGAAGCGAAACCTTAGCGGGCATAACTATGATTGGAATGGCGCATTGTAAAGGCCATGTGATAATAACTTAGTCACACACCTACTGAAGTGTGTGAGCGGACATTATAAAATGATGATCTCTTGTGGGCCAAGCTGTACAACCTCTGTAGATTGTAAAACTATTCAAATAGTTGTGTCTACGGTCATGGACATGCTGATAAAAGCCAACACAAAGTTAGACTTTGGTTTTGATTTCAAAAGATTTTATTAAATGATTTTGGATATCTTATCCAATTGGAAAATTAGGTGGTTTGCTATGTGATAGGAGGGCATCCTTCACCATACTTGTATGGAGGTTATCTTGTTATAAAACTTGAGAACTTAGAAAATAGATTTTAGTTATAGAAGAACTGCTTTGGAACTTATTACAGATATTGAAAAAGGAAACATTGCTTTATACAAATTCAACCCTATAAGCCCGCCTTTGATATACCTCTGCATGCATTATAATCTGTTATTGGATGTAACTTGCAGAGTATGTTCATTTGTACTCACCCTTGCTTAATAAAATATTGTTTAGAGGAGAAAGACTTACATGGCGCTGAAGATCTTGACGACTAGGCCGCTACCCTAGTCGATTGCCCATGGTAGATTCTTTGGGCTCTACTACTTCTTCTTCGTCTTCCTTTGTGTTTATTTATTGTTGGCTCGTAAGCCTCTCTCGTAATAAACTTTGATATTTAATTAATTAAGTTATGTGAATTATGGATGTTACCATTCTTGTTTCTTGTGTGAACTAGCTCTTGATCATGGGACTAGTTCATAATACTGAGATGATTTGGGAATGTCACTCCCGGGTTAAACACGGACATAGGGAGGTCACTCGTCAGACGAAGATATTGTAGGCGAGTATGATGAGTTCACACGGACGAACACTTAGCCGGAGAGGGGCCCCATCAATGCCTACTATGTGCGTAAATTTTACCCCCTACCAATTTCCCATGTCACGGTGGGTGAACTCATTCACATTGTTTACCCGTTCGCAGGGAAGGCAACTGGCACGCATAAGCAACGAGGCGGGTGAGTTGCTCATGCTCCAGGAGGGTTCGGGGGGGGGTGCAATTCTGGACCCTCTGTGTATAATGCACTAGTCCAGGATCACGCTAGTGCACACAGTTTCAACAAAGATGAATATCGATCCACACAAGGCGAATAATAGCATAAACCAGTAATTTGATTTAACAAATAAGGGTTTTGACCTTACGGTCGAGTTTACACTTATTAAGCCACTTGAGAACTATGAGAGAATTAAATAGCGGCGGAAGCGAAGCGCAGCGAGATCCCATCAATTCACTATAGGCAACCTACTAGGATCAAGACCCTACGATCAAGCATCTTTAACGAACTCCTCCTCGAAAGCAGGCGATGACTCCTCCTTTTCTGTTGATTTGATTTAGCAAGCATGAGTACACAACCGTACTTGCAAGCACACCACAGAATGCAATTTATACATGATGGCTTATTCCAAAGGAATGGCTTTTGTGGTTGTTTTGCAGAAATGCAACTTTTTCAATTTGAATACGAATAATAGATTGAAAGCAATAAATAAAACAAATAACAATAATAGTTTAATAGTTTAATTTCACAAAGACACATAGCCTAAACAGGTTATTCGCATAGCCATATGATTTAGATCACATTGCTCCCTTCCCAAACATTTTATGAAAATCTACCCCTCGTGTGAAATCCCGAGCATATCCATGATCGCGTCGCGCTATTCGAATAGATTGATTTAACACTCTGCGAGTTTGTACACTTTACCCACAAGATACAACTAATGTTGCAAGCACTAGTCATAACAAAACGTTTTAGAAACATCATCTCAAGCATTGATACTCCTATTGTGCTTACAAACCGTCATACCAAGCCATACACGGCGATAGGTACGACACACACCGTTGGACAGGGACACAGCGAACCGCCCCGTGATGTAACTACTTGGTAGCACACCTCCACCCAATCAACACAGTCTAACCTACAACTTGAGTAGCAATGTTAAGATTCCATAACTTACTAAGTTAGACCCATCCCATACCAAGCATGTGGTCGTACAGTAAGGCTCAGTTCCATGGCGCACAAAGTTAAGTCTTTAATTGACCAAGGCAAGACTTTCAATTTACTACAAATCCCTATGAACACAGATTTTTAAACCCATGCATACAGATCCACCATAACAATACACAATCCACTTGCCTCCATCTAAATCCTTTCCCACCCTGTTGGTTAAATGCAACATATGCCATCAACGAGTAATAGCACATAGTACACACAGTTTTATCACATAGTTCCATAATCACTTAGTCAGGTTTATAATTGCAACTCACATGAGATGATGACTCGTGGCATGGCTAAGTAGACTAATCGTATCTAACCAACCCACGTTGGTGCTACGATAATACCAACTAAATAAACCAATCTAGGGTGACAAAAGATTAAGACATAACAATTAGACAAGGTGGTTTTAACAAATTGAATTAATAACTAAACCCAAAAGCATTAAATAAATACTTAAAGTAGATGCAATAATTTGAATCAATATAACTTTTGAAAAACTGGGATTCAATATGATCAAAGGTATGACTTGCCTTGAAATAGGTCTAGGTACTGATCTTGATCTTGAGGTACTCCTTCTTCTTCAAATCTTCCCGAAGTATCAACGTCTACTCGCAAATAAAGCAAACAAACAAAACAAATAAAGAACAAAGGCAAAACAAACTCCAAAAAATTAAATAAAAATCTCAGATAGATAGATCTTGAATTTAGAAATTTGAATGGGCTCAAACGGAATTCGGATGCAAAAGATATGGGCTTTGGAAGTTTGAATATAAAAGAAATCCTAATTTCAGAATAATCCGAATTATTTTCCAATTGGAAATACCGGAAAAGAAATAAAAAAGAAATCACTGGCGTGTGGGGCCCACACATCAGCGACTTGGTTCACGGAAGACCAAGTCCACCGAACCAATTTGGAGCGAGGCTGGCAACGCTGCCACAAGTGCATGCTGACACGGCGCCGAAGCACGCAACACGTAAGCACAGAGGCCGAGGTGGCCGAGATGGCGATAGCGTGGTTCGGCGGCGGCTGGCGGCAAGACTGGAACCAATGGCAACCCGTGAGCAGCGGCGATCCACCCCGGCGAGGGTACCGAGATGAAGCTCGGTTATTGCGAACCTAATGAGCCAACTCCGGGTGGTAGAGGGCAGCGGTGATGGCGTGGCGAGCTCGAAGCAGCAAGCTCCTCGGGTTTTGTCGGATCAAAGCTCGGCGGCGCTCGACGATGAGGAAGGGCTCCTCGGGTTTTGTCGGATCAAAGCTCGTGACGCTCGGCGACAAGGAAGGGCTCTGGAGGTAGCTTAGCGATGAGAACCGACGGCGTGCTCCACGGAGGAAGAAGCGACATTGGCTGGCGGAATTGAAGTTTTAGGGTTTGGTGGTAGCGAGGATATAATAATCCTCATTTTATCTTTTATCTATAATTCTTATTATAGGTAAATATGGCGTCATAAGGTCCTGAATATACCCTTAATGTTATAAGGGAAGAGCCTCTTGGGTGGTCGTAAGTTCTTCTACGACCCCCATAATCGTAAGTTATGCTCGACTACCCCAATAGTCGTAAGTCTTGCTACGACTACCTCATGGTCGTAAGTTCTTCTACGACTAGGTCGATTCGACCACTTTATGATCAATTAAACCTCTGAGACAAGTGGGCCCAATTGATTAAGGGATTCAAATAGTCATCATCTGTTGTTACTCTGCGAAGTAATGGCACGTAATACTCCATTATCTACGGTATATAGTTTGTTGAGTGGCGTGGAGGAGTTAATACACGGTAATTATTACCAACGTCGTCCGTTACGGGATGTGATGGCGCGCTTCACTGGAGTATTGCCGCTCCTTCACGTACTATAAAAGGCGACAATCGAGAAAGGAGGGAGCAATCGGGCCATCAGGAATACAATCACTATCTGTAATAGTCTTAGTTTTTCCCCTGATTGTTCAGAATATACTCAATACCATACACACACAGGAGTAGGGTTCTTATTCTCTCTGGAGAAGGCTGAACACATATAAAATCCCCATGTCAATCTCTCTGCGTGATTCCATTCTAGGAGACCCCCCGAATCAAACAATCTTTACGTAAGTTCGGTTCTAAAACACCGACAGTTGGCGCCGACCGTGGGGATCTTCCGGTAATCTCTTGTCAACATTCTCTCGGTTTTCCAAATCTCATGCACTCATGGCGGAGAATGGAGCGAGGAGAAGCTGGTTCGACTTGGCGGATTATCTGACGTCGACATGGATGCGGTTTGGTTATGAGCCAAGTGATGACTCATCCGATAATGCTGCCGCCTCGGTGATCTTCCCACAGATCCGAGGAGACAATACGCTAATGGAGTTGAGGAGGATCCTTATCCCCCTGTGATGCGTCCGAGAGAGGAATCTACCTCTCAAAGGACAAGAGTCAATCTGACCAGGACCACACCCAGGTGGACTCACAACACAACGAGAGTTTTTCCTCGAAGTGTCCGAGTCCCCCTGAGACGGTCCGACTTGGTAAGGCAAGCTCTGGAAGCCACAATTCAGGGACTTCACCAGCATCTGGTGATCATCTCTCTCTGGATGACATCAGAGAGACAGCGGGATCAAGCATGCTTTTCACGCAAATTCGACCATCTCTCATGAGATCACATCTGCCGAGCGGAGACGGTTATAACCGGACTTCCCTACGGAGGATTACTCCAAGTCGCCAGATGGTGTCTCAGCGAATCCTCAAGCGGGGAGGCCTCGGCGCAAGTGAGAATCATCAGCGGAGGTCTTCGTCCTTCCCTCGGATCAAGGTCACTCTCCTAGAGACCGAGATGGAGACTCTCCCGAAAAATCACACTGCGCCCCTCGTAGCAATGGCAAGGACACCACCAGCTGGTGGATACGAACAACTCCTTCATGAGCGAAGGAAATCCTCGACATTCTCGCACTTCATTGAGGAAGTCTCAAGAGTCCGACATGGAATCTCTTGAAATTTGCCCGACGGAAGAAAATTGAAGCCGAAGAATTTGCGGGCGCATTCAATATCAATCGAGGAGGCTCGAGAGCTCCGGCACATCAATGACTTGCTCGAGAATCCAACTCAAGAGCTAGCGAAAGCGCCAGACTCACGACCTCTTCGTTGAAGAGATTGCACAAAGGCTTGAATCGATGGCAAGATGGAAGCACCTCACGACATCATTCGGAAGTCGTAGCCATCGACTTCTTGACTACTGATCGTCGAACATATCATCATGAAGGAATCGGCCTTGATGAAAGTCGCGTCGATCTCCTACTCGGAGAAATGTCTTCAAATGGTGATGATCAACAAACTCCTCGCAGAGGTGATCGCTCACCATTCCGACATGAGAATCTGCGGCGGCGAGATGAACTACGAGTATTCCCTCGTGGGGTCGAGATCAATCGTAGGTCTGGTCAACCTATTCTTGGGTATCGTCGAGTCGACCACGATGATATAAACCCTTCTTTCTGCAAAGGAGGTGTCAAGAAGTCATTCTTGGATGTCGGGCATTCTCGCTTTGATCTCCGAGTATTCATTGGCCACCTCGATTTCGACCGGTGAACATGGAGAAATTGATGGTTCCCAAAATCCCATCGAATTCCTTGAGATCTATACCACATACCGTCCGAAAGCGGGGAGGAGGAGAGCATGTGATGGCAAATTACCTTCAAGCTGTGCTCGAAGGATCTGCTCGATCGTGGTTATTGAACCAACCACTCGAGTCGATTTACTCTTGGCAACACCTCTGCGACCTTCTAGTGGCAAATTTCCAAGGAGGGTACTCCAAACTAGCAGTTCCAAGGAGGTATTGGCTGTGAATGATAAAGAGCCACGCACCTCCAAGCTGCACTCTGACCGAGGCAAAGGTAAGCGCCCCGGTCGGAAAAATGATAAGCCTAGGTGGTGACCTTTCCATAAAAAGGAAGGACATGACCTTCCATGGCTGCGGGTCTTAAACGAAAGCTTGAAGACTACTACAACGACAAATGACCACTTCCCACACCAATTGGCCAAGTTTCTCTTCCTTTAACATTTGGTTCACCAAGTAATTTCAGGACAGAGAAAATCTCCTTTGATGTGGTCGATTTCGATACGGCATATAACGCCATACTCGGACGACCAACTTTGGCAAAATTCCTAATGGCTACTCATTATGGATATCAATGTATTAAGATGCCAGGTCCCAAAGGAGTAATCACAATCCATTGTGACAAGAAGATGGCGCATACCTGCGACCGTCGATCCCTCGAGATGGTTGGACAAATACCAACTCGAGAAGAAAGTCAGCCTTCGACTAGCAAGTCGAAGCCTAAAGCTGCACCAAAGCCGAACGACAAAGTCAAAGAGGTTCCTCTGGACGCAGGGGAGCCCTCGAAGACTGTTCGCATCGGGGATACTTCCGACCCCAAATAGGAAGACGCCCTCATCGCCTTCCTCCGAGCTAACGCAGATGTCTTTGCGTGGCAAGCATCCGACATGCCCGGAGTCCCCAGGGAGGTGATCGAGCACAGGCTAGCTACGGCACGACAAAGTACCCATAAAACAAAAATTACGGAGATTTGCTCTGATCGGCGAGATGCTATTAAATCGAATTGGATAAGCTACTCAAAGCGGGCTTTATAAGAGGTCAACCACCCAAAGTGGTGGCTAATCTGTAATGGTTAGAAAGTCAAGCGACAAATGGCGTATGTCGTAGACTTTCTTGATCTTAATAAAGCTTGTCCAAAAGCGATTTTTCTTTACCTCGTGTCGATCGGTTGGTTGATTCTCTGCGCAGTTGTGAAATGTTAAGTTTTTAGATGCATATTGCGGATACCACGAGATCAATATGTGTCTAGGCGATGAAGAAAAGACCGCATTTATTACACCATTTGGTATATTTTGCTATGTCAAAATGCCATTTGGTCTAAAAATGCGTGGCTTCTTTTCAACGCTTGATGCAAGCAACTTTTTCATCTCAATTAGGCGAAATCTAGAGGCCTATGTTGATGATCTAGTTGTTAAAAGCATCAAGAGACTTAATCATATTCTTGATCAAGCAAGAAACATTCGACAATCTCGAAAACATCGCTTAAAACTTAATCACGAGAAGTGTGTATTTGGAATCTCTTCAGGAAATTGCTTGGATTCCTAGTATCTATACAAGGAATCGAAGCAAATCGAAAAATAAAAGCCATTTACAAATCGCCCTCAACTACTACGGAAAGAAGTCCGAAACTCACTTTGGGTGCATGGCGGCTTTAAGTCGTTTCATCGCATATTTGGGAGAAAAGGGACTACCTTTCTTTAAACTTCTAAGGAAACACGAAGGTTTTGAGTGGTCGAAGAGGCAAACGCCGCCTTTGAGGATGTCAAGAGGTACCTTCTGAGTGCTCCTATTCGGTCTCTCCGAGGCCGGAAGAAACGCTCTTGGTTTACCTAGGCGCCACGCCACGAGCGAAGCGATCTTGGTCGTAGAACGTGAAAATGTACAGCGACCGGTTTACTACGTAAGTGAAGTTTTGCACGGACCTAAGGGCGTTACCCTCGGGTCCAAAAGTTTCTATATGCCCTCCTCATGTCTTGAGAAGCTGCGGCATTATTTTGGTAGCACAAACTAGTTTGTCTTGCGTCTGAGTTTCCTTAGGGCGATCCTCCACAATAGGGAAGCGGCGGGGCGCATGGAAAAATGGTCGGTCGAACTTGGGGAGTTCGACATCCATTCGTGTCTGAGCGGCCGTTAAATCGAGATCTTGGCAGACTTTTTCGCCGAATGGACAAATCTGAACTGTTCGGGATCCCTAATCTGATTCCCGACCGATGGGCGATGTACTTTGACTGGTCGCTTACTTTAAGTGGCTCGAAATTTGAGGTGGTCTGCTATCTCCTATCGGAGACCTTAAAGTATGCCATACAATTAAACTTTCGGGCCACTAATAATGTGGCGAGAATCTGAAGGTTTGCTAGGCGGTATCTGACGGTAGCGCTCTCGATTCGCCGACTACTCGTGAGAGGAGACTCTCAACTAGTCGTGAATCAAGTCGGCAAAGAGTACCAGTGCTCTAACCCGACAATGTCTCGGTACTTATCAGAAGTGCGTAAGCTAGAAAAGCATTTTTTAGGTTTCGAGGCACAATTCATCACTCGAATAGCTTCTTCCCAATCTGAAGTACCAAAAGGAGTCTTCTTGGAACAACTCCAGAAGCCGTCTCTGGTCGACGAACCAGAAACACCTCCTATTGAGACAGTCTCTCTAGAATACGAGGATACATGGATGACACCCATCTATGCATATCTTCAGAAGGGTTCTATGCAGAAGGCGATCTCGAGGCAGATCGCTTATCCCAAAAAGCCAAAATGTATACTTTGGTGGAAGGAGTCCTCTATGAACGAGGTACTCAAGGGGTGCTCATGCGATGCATTCCGTAGAGCGAGGGATTAACACTTCTTCACAACATACATGATGGCATCTGTGGAAATCATGCTTCCTACAGGACGCTGGTCGGTAAGGCCTTTCGACAAGGTTTTTACTAGCCAACAGCCCTGTATGATGCTAAAGAGTTGGTTAAAAGGTGTGTCCAGTGCCAGTTTCATAGCAGGCAGATACACCAACCAGCTCAGGCATTACAAACAATACCTCTATCTTGGCCTTTTTGCACAGGGTCTCGATATCCTAGGACCGTTCCTCAAAGCTCCGGGAGGTTTGAGTTCCTTTTGTGGCTATTGATCGTTCACAAAATGGATTGAAGCGAACTTGTGGTAGGATAACAACGAGCGGCAAAGCGGTTTATGATGAGATGCGTAATTACTCGATTTGGAGTACCGAGTCGAATAATTACGAGATAATGGTAAGCAATTTTCGGCGCAAAATTTCAGGAATTTTTGCGACGAGTTGGAGTACCAAATTGTGTTATGTACAGAGCCCATCCCCAAAGTAATGGGGCAATCGAGCGTGCAAGCGGCCAAATAATGAGAGGAATTAAGACTCGAGTCTTGACCGACTCATCAAGCGCTCGGGGCTTGGGTACAAGAGCTACCCTACGTATTATGGGCTGTTAGTACAACTACGGTCAGACTCTGGTGAAACACCATTCTTTCTAGTATTCGAGTGAAGCCATGCTTCCTCAGGAACTAAAGATCTGGTCAACACAGTGAAACTTTCGAGACTCCAACCAAGAACAACTTGAGCAGATGATATTAATCTACTTGAAGAAAGGAGGAACCAGCCCTAATTAGCTCGGCGGTCTATCAACAAGCCTGCGAAGATACTACGATCGAAGGTCCAACCTCGCATGACCTATTTGTAGGTGACTTAGTATTGAGACTCTGCCAATCCAAGTCTAATCGAACAAACTTTCTCCCAAGTGGGAAGGTCCTTACGATGGTGAAGTTACTCGTCGAGTCAAGACGATTGGCAATGGAAGGCGGCGGAGTTCTCTCGAATTCTTGGAACATCGACCCGATTCACATAAGTTTTATGTGTAACCCATCATTGAGACAATAAAGACTCGGGTTCTCTCTACCTCTATTGTCTTACTTTTGAGTAGTGCTTTCATAATCTTTCGACTATATTCCAAACACCCGTTTCCTTTACCTTTGGTCGAAAAGGCGAGTAACATCACCTAGTCGAAGCCTCTCCTCTCTGCATGTGGTCACCCCACTAGAAGGAGCTTCCTAGTAATGACTCGTTACTCCTTTTGCCGCCAACACAAAGAGCTCGGCTTCTATTTAGTCGAAATAATTTTGAAAGCCTACTCCTTTCACCTTAGATTATTTCTTCCGTTCTTTTGAAAAATATTCTAAGCAGAGTGCACTTTTAGATTTATTCATTTGCCTTTGATGTATTCGATTCGTCTCAACTAAGTCGGAAGAAGAAACACATCTAGTCGAAGTCTCTCCTCTCTCGCACGTGGTCACGCCCACTAGAAGGAACTTCCTAGCATCGTTCGATTTCCTATTCTTCCTATCGGGACAGACTTATCGAGTCCTCCAAAGAAGGGCGAATGAATTTTTGAAGTCCTCTCGGATGTTTGTTTAACTCAAGTTCTTTGTTCTCAACTTAAATAATCTAGTCGAGATAGTAACATCACCTAGTCGAAGACTTTCCTCTCTGCGTGGTCACCCACTAGAAGGAACTTCCTAGTGTCGATTCGTTTCCATTTTTCGACCGATTGCATGGCGGTTGTGATCAAAAATAAAAGTTAAACAAACCTCTCTGTTTTGAAACCCTTTTTAACACTATTTATTTAGTTTGTCTAAACAAACTAAGCAAATAGTCTGGGGCTAGGATAAAGTTATTAATTTGACTTCAATTCTTAGTCTTTCATTTTCGTTAATTATCTTTTGAGTTACTAACTACTCGACAAGATGATTTGCGAGGAAACAAGATGGATTATATAATACATCAACAAAAGATTGTTTTTCGGGTTTGTTACAAACTACTCGAAGAAGGAGAGCCCGATCGCATCTCCTCAAAACCTTAAACCAAGCGATTGCATTTCTTCAATCAGACGACTTGCTTCGCTTGAGGCAATCGAAGTCGGCCGATTGGTTGAACATTAAGGTTGGGGTCACGAGCTTTAAGTTTGGCCAATGCATAACTTCGCAACCGACCGCCTCCTTTATCGATTCAAACTTGGTTGGTCTTGAGGTGGTCATCGAGTTCTTGCAAAGTCGACTTGTTCCCCAATTGTACTTATGTGAGCGACCATCGTATCATCTTGAGGAGCTTTTCCTCAAGTATGAAGCTCACTAAATACAATGTTCAGAGGCGTGACCTTTGCTTTGAAGATTAATCTTCATTGTCTCCATCTCTGTTGGAGTGCGAGTCGAAGTCTCGCGGAGTTATTTGTTTTCGACCGCTTGCTCGAAAAAGAATAAGACCGGTCAAGCAAAAATAAACTTCTAGAGGAAAAGAAAACAAAAATAATTACGGTAAAAGATTTCCTTACGCAAGTCGAAAATCAATTTCTTGATTTCTTCATCATGGAGGTATGATCTCGGCATGCTTCTTCTCCCATGATCTAATCTCCTCCGCATTTTCTTTGGCAATGCGACGGTCTCATTGTAAATCATGGTTTTGTCCACGAGCTCAATTTGAGCCTTCGATTCGAGTTCCATTTCTAGAAAAGAAATGAGAGTGAGAATATGGAAAGAGCTCGTAAAAGATTGCAGGTAAAGAATTGCTTCATTGATCTTCGGGATTTTAGTCTCGTATTTTCTTCATCTTTCTCTCTGGAATCGAGAAATCTCGTGAATGACCAAAGTTTTATTTTGGACTTCATTCTCGGAGCTTTCTCATATCATCTTCTTTTCCTAAAAAAAGTGATCGAGCAAAGATCGAAAACATAAGCGGTCTTAAGTTCGGCACTTCTTGTTTATCCTTTCCACGCACCCTTTCGGTTGCGAGTTAGCTTCTTTAAGCTTCCTCGGGAGAAATTCTACTTTCTCCTGTAACTCTCGACTCCTCTTTTTGATAATCGGCGAGTCGGCGAGTCTTTTCATCGCTGTTTAACCTGTAAAGGTGAAAAGTGGACATGAACATTATTAAATCGATTGTAAGCTTTCCTACAACCATTGGTCTAGTTGTAAGTTCTTCTACAACTATGAATCTAGTCGTAAGTTCTTCTACGACTAAACATCCGGTCGTAAGTCTTTTACGACTAGCATATAGTCGTGAGTTTTTCCCGACAAACCACGTAAGCACTATATAAGTAGTCAAGCGAAAAGCGACTATGAAAAATAGTAACTTACCACCTCTCTGCTGTTTGCGAGTTCCTCTTTTCTGTTGCAGCTCTAAAAGTTGTCGATGATACTCACCGACAACGGCGATTTGTTCTATGCCTTTACGCAAAAGAAAAGCAAGAAGAAACAAGAGAAGATTATACTGTGTGCATAAGTATCATCAAACACTTACACTCATGGTTGATCGAGCAAATATCGAGTAAACCACTCACGGGTGCTTGGCTCGTCCACTCTCTCAACTTGGTCCCACCAAACCTTCTCAAGGCGCTCATTATCAAAAGTGTTCCCTCTATTAGTAATGTCTTTGGGGTGGGGGACTCGGTGGCGAGATCTAAAGGCGAAGACCCCACTATGGAAGCGAGGCCAAAGAAATCGAGCAGTTGAAGTATTTCTCATCTTGATTCTCGAAATTGTAAATTCTCTTTGGGTACCGGGAAGGAGGTCTGCAACAATTTATTTTCCCTTGCGGTGGTGCCGCACATCACCACCTTGGGCGAAGCTTCTCTGTTGCCTCTACTAGTTCATGACCACATCGGTGGTCATGGTGGCTATCTCGGTTGTTGTAGCCGCTACCTCAATAGTTGTAGCTGCTACCTCGGTAGTAGTAGCTGCAACCTCGGTGGTCATGGCGGCTACCTCGGTGTTTGTAGAGCGCCACCTCGGTAACTATGGCATTGCCTCGGTGGCCATAGCTTCTAACTTCGTGATCGTGACAACAGCGCCGGGCCACGACTCTTCCACAACCGAGATGTGGATGACCCTTCGACCATCTCTGTTGTCATCTCTCCAATCATTGGAGAGGCTGCAATGGGCTTCTCGATAGAAACCACTACGAAATTTGAAGGAGTCGAGCTAAAACAAACAAAAGGATAGCAAGTCAAATTGTGGAAAGCAAAAGGTATATGCTGTTCTTACACTTTAGCTTGTTTCACATACCTCTGCGTCTTGGACTTAATCAGAAACTTTGGAGCCATCTTCCCGATGGAAGAATTCTTTGACTTCTTTTCTCGACCACGTCGGTAGTAGTTCAGAGATGAGGAATAGGTTCGATCCGACCACGTCGGTGCGTGGGTCTTGAACAAGGACCATCTCTCTGGTCTCCTGACTTTCCGAAGGACCGAGATGTCTCGATCACTCCAAGAGTAGCGCTACCCTCAACGGTAGGCTCGGCTGGATCAACGTTGTCCTTCCAGTTCTCCTTTTCTAGTTGCTTGACAAATCTAGAAGCGGCAGAAACTGTGAAAGCTTTCTTGTCATAATAAAAAGGTACCTTGGCCTTGTGAACTTTATGCCTTGGAGGTTCTTGACCTCCTCGGTCTCCTTAAACTGCGGCCGCTCGGTCTCGGCTTCGTGAAGGCGTGCCCTTGCCCTTACAGACCTTGCGCACAAGTGGTTCTTCATCCTCCTCAATTTCAATTGTTTTGACCTCGGCTATTGTTGCGGCGTGTGTCTTTGCTTGATTTTCTTTGAGGACCTCGTCGAAATAAAGGAACTTGAGCTTGATCCTCCTTATCGGCAACTCTTGTAAGTCGGCGCCTTTTGTCGGAGGAGATGAGCCCTTGTTCATTGTTGCCCTGCGCCAATGGATACCGGTTCGACTTCTTCGTCGTCCTGGCGATTTTCCATGCCTACTTTCTGTAAAAAGAAAGAAGAATCAATTGCTAGTCGTAAGTTTTTCTACGACCAGTACCTAATCGTAAGCTTTCTCGACATATCACGATCGTAAGATTTTCTCGATCACTACCTAGTCGTAAGTTCTTTCTATGACTATGAAGTCCTAAGGATGAAATCAACTTTTGATTACCTTTAGGCGCTCAACCTTTTCTTCTGCGGATAAAACCGCAAGAATTTGAGAACGCCACACTAGGTGGCGGGAGCTCTCACAAACAAGTTTGACTCGAGCGTCAATCTCATGCGTGAAAGATCGTATAAAAGCAGATAAAGATATTAAATTAGACAATTTTGAAGAAGACCAAAGCGAGAGCTAAGTCGAAAAACTACTTACCTCCTCGTAGTCACAGTGGTCTTTTGGCCCAGTACCTCCACATAGGAGGCACTCGTTTCTTCAAAGGACTAATTGACGTGTGATGAAATCCTTCACCACATGCCATCCGATCCAACCCTCTGCTTTCAAATCCTTGATGGCTTGAATATAGAGGCGATTCGTGATATCTTGAAGTCGAATCGAGGAAGCTTTCTTTTGTGACCTTCCTTTGAAGGTAAGGCTGTCTTGGAGGTGACTTTCGGTAAAACCACCTCTTCCTCCTAGCGGCCATGAGGACCGAGTGAACATCTGAATATACTCCTTCGACTTCCGTCATGGAGCTTCAAACCACAACTTCGGCTATCGGTTAGCCGAGCCATTAGTAGAAATCTTGAAAAAGCTCAAGATCATTTGAAATTCCAGTCGCCTCACTGCAGATATACAAATCGCTCGGCATGGTGATGGAATTAGGACCAAGATTCACCAATTCCACTCCAAAATGCTCGAGTATGAGTGTGAAAAGGGTGTGCAGTGTCGAAGACCACACTCACGATGCGCTGGAAGGCGGAATTTGTCCATCCTCCAAGCGGCCATTCTTGCTTGTTAGCAGGAACCACTCCACAAGAATGCTCTCGGGAATCTTCGGCTTTGACAAGGGCTTCCATCTTCGCCATATCCATCTCGATTCGGCCCGCTCGGAGACTCTCGACCATTTCTGCTCGAAGGGGAGATTCTTGATTGAGTTGGTGGCGGGAAGACAAGAACTTGATGAGCGATTGGGATAATTTAAGGAAAAGTGTGAATCCTAAGTCTTACCCCGGTAAGTATTTATAACAGCGTACCTTGAGCCGGGCGTGACATTCAAAAGTGCGCCACCGTCTCGGAACGCTTCAGCGAACGAGGCTAGCAGGCGTTGTTTGAGATTCCCGATGTGTCAGATTCGAGAAAATCGGGTTTGTTTTTACCTCAAAGCGAAATTACTTCCTTGGTTAGATTTTTTTCAACCAAAGGAAGCGATAATCGGAAAGTTATTTCTTAGATCACTATACTCGACCACCTCGTGATCGTAGGAATGCTTCTACGACTACTTGATAGTGGTTGGTAATCTTCTTGACCAAGCATATTTACGGTCAAAATAGTATACTAATAACGAAGAGTTTTTCCTTCGACTATTTTTCTCGACCTCTCGTAATTAGTAAGACCATCTACCAAGTAAGTTGCTTTCACTTGAAGGTGGGGGCTAGATGATGAGGATATAATAATCATCATTTTATCTTTTATCTATAATTCTTATTATAGGTAAATATGGCGTCATAAGGTCCTGAATATACCCTTAATGTTATAAGGGAAGAGCCTCTTTGGGTGGTCGTAAGTTCTTCTGCGACCACCCCCA